>OZ025289.1:402358613-403729446 GCA_964019185.1 Maratus speculifer
ACCCCGATAATTCGGATTAACTGGGACCGGACCCAATCCGGAATTTTCGGAGAATTAGAAAAAAAAAAAAATGAAATAAAATAAAACATATTTGCAGAAAATCACCGTCATGTTAAATGTATTGAATATTTACAGCCAGTAAAAACGTTTACTTTGCTTTTTTCTTCATAAAAAGATTGCAGAAAAAGTTTTTTTTTTTTAAATTCCGAATACGACGATCAAATAAGTTAATGTTATGAAAATTATCCAATCGCTTCTCAAACTTGAAAAAAAAAAAAAAAAAAAAAAAAGACCAAAACGATTCGGATTATACGGAGATCCGGATTAACGCGGTCCGAATTAGCGGGGTTCTACTGTATTTAAATTTCTACAGATGCGTACTAAATGCATAAGAATATATATTTATATATATATATAAGTTTATATATTTCAGTTAAAAAAATATATATTAGTCATTATATGACAAATTTCCATTAGAACTACCATTTTTATATGATAATTAGCTTATGAAAAAAAAAAAAAAATGTTTTACCCATAAATATAGTATAAATGTATATGTTGTGTCTGCTGTGTATTACCCATAAATGTGTATGTTGAATGAAATATTTAAAAATATATACTCGTGTATACTTCGAGTAACTCTAGACAAAATTTGGAAGTTGAATATGGCGGTCGAATTATACACAAAGTCCATAAAAAAAGGGAAAAAAAATGCAGATAATCGTCAAATGGGCAAATTTTTTAAGACGCAACACTAGTCACTGAAAAAGACCCGGATAATGTTAAGTCTATGCGGGCGTTCTTTTCAAATATCTCGTTTAAATTTGAACATTCTTACATGATTATTTTCCCATAGGATAGCTGAGGATGATCTACAACCGGGCTAGTTTTTAGCTCACAGGCTATCATAGCCTGAGAGCTTATGTGCCCGCCCGTTCTGTATGTATGTGCGTATGTGCGTAACGCGATAACTCATGATAAAAATATCGGATCCACTTGAAATTTTGTATATAGGTATATTCTGACAAGGCGCTTCCCTGATTAGTTTTTGGAGTTCATTCGATATGTATAAGAGGGGGAACGGGGGGCTCATGCCCCCCGTTAGTTGATATAAATGGGATTTTCATGCAGAATTAAGTTTTCAAAATTTAGATTAGGATCATTCTGATGAGGCGATTCCGTGACTGTTATTAGGTGTTCATTGAATAAGTATAAATAGGGGGAACAGGGGTTCTAATCCCCCCCCCCCCCGTTAGTTGATATAAATGGGATTTTCATGCAGAATTAAGTTTTGGTTCAAAATTTAGATTAGGATCATTCTGATGAGGCGATTCCGTGACTGTTATTAGGTGTTCATTAAATAAGTATAAATAGGGGGAACAGGGGTTCTAATGCCCCCCCCCCCTCTTAATGCCCTCTTAATTTATATAAATAGGTTTTTCAAGCAGAATTTTCAGATTTCGTTCAAATCTCTGAATAGTTTTGGAAGTTTAATGGTTAAGTATAAAAGAAGGGGATAACTCCTTTTAAATTATATAAATGCTAAATGGGTTTTTAGCTCACAGGCTATCATAGCCTGAGAGCTTATGTGCCCGCCCGTTCTGTATGTATGTGCGTATGTGCGTAACGCGATAACTCATGATAAAAATATCGGATCCACTTGAAATTTTGTATATAGGTATATTCTGACAAGGCGCTTCCCTGATTAGTTTTTGGAGTTCATTCGATATGTATAAGAGGGGGAACGGGGGGCTCATGCCCCCCGTTAGTTGATATAAATGGGATTTTCATGCAGAATTAAGTTTTCAAAATTTAGATTAGGATCATTCTGATGAGGCGATTCCGTGACTGTTATTAGGTGTTCATTGAATAAGTATAAATAGGGGGAACAGGGGTTCTAATCCCCCCCCCCCGTTAGTTGATATAAATGGGATTTTCATGCAGAATTAAGTTTTGGTTCAAAATTTAGATTAGGATCATTCTGATGAGGCGATTCCGTGACTGTTATTAGGTGTTCATTAAATAAGTATAAATAGGGGGAACAGGGGTTCTAATGCCCCCCCCCCCCGTTAGTTGATATAAATGGGATTTTCATGCAGAATTAAGTTTTCGTTCAAAATTTAGATTAGGATCATTCTGATGAGGCGATTCCGTGACTGTTATTAGGTGTTCATTGAATAAGTATAAATAGGGGGAACAGGGGTTCTAATGCCCCCCCCCCCCCGTTAGTTGATATAAATGGGATTTTCATGCAGAATTAAGTTTTCGTTCAAAATTTAGATTAGGATCATTCTGATGAGGCGATTCCGTGACTGCTATTAAGTGTTCATTGAATAAGTATAAATAGGGGCAACAGGGGTTCTAATGCCCCCCCCCCTCTTAATGCCCTCTTAATTTATATAAATAGGTTTTTCAAGCAGAATTTTCAGATTTCGTTCAAATCTCTGAATAGTTTTGGAAGTTTAATGGTTAAGTATAAAAGAAGGGGATAACTCCTTTTAAATTATATAAATGCTAAATGGGTTTTTATTAAGAATTATCTAATTTGCTCTGAATTTTGGATATAGATTTTTTATATGATAAAGCATGTCTTTGATAGTATAGGAGATTCAATGATTAAGTATAAAAAAAAGAGGAAAGGGGAGAGCTGTTTCCCCTTCTTAATTTTTTTTTCGAACGGAATTAACCCTTGAAAATATAAGGCTTTAATGTACAATTAGTATTTGTAGCCTGTGAGCTCAATGCCATCAGTTTAACTGGGCAGTATTCTTTATTACTTTTTCGATTTTGGTTATATATTATTTATATTACGATAGTTTCAGTTTCAGAACCGGTTCTAACCGCTTTCGAAAGTTAAAGTAATTTAAAAAAAAATTCTTGAAGTCAAAATTGAAAAAAAAAAAAATCTAGCCCAGTTGTACATCGTCCTCAGCTATTCTATGCAAAAAAAAAAAAAAAAAAAAAAAAAAAAAAAAATTATGTAAAAATATTAAAATTTTTGTGAGATATTTGAAAAGAACGGCCCTATAGACTTAACATTATCACCCGGGTCTTTTTCAGTGACTAGTGTGTGGCCTTAAGTAATCACTTATGGTTCTAAAGTGGAAAGAAAAATAAAAGCGGACTTTTTTTTTTTCTGATTGACCAAAAAATAAAATTCTCAACAATACTTTCCTGTAATTGTTATGCAACCATTTTTTCTTTTGACAGAATTACCTTTAAGACAGGGCGTTCCTTTCAACATTTTAATCTCTTTTTTAAAAGAGTTCAACTTGCGAATACTTCTAGATATATCTCTTGAAAGTCCTACAAAACACAGAAGTACTGCATTTCAGCAGTCTAATAAAAAGTTGTTTACCCTTATAAATAAGACTTGAATAGCTTTTTGAAAGATTTTTATTTTTTTATTTTTAAGCATCATTGAATTGATATGATAGGTTTCAAAATAGTTAAGTTTCTACAGTTTTACATAATTATACAGTTTTAAAGCGTTGAATTATTTAAAAAAAATCTGATTAAAAACGTAAAAATAAATAAATAAATTTACTAATTTAATGAACATTTATTATTATTATTATTATTATTTTGTCTTCGGTTGCAATTTATTTTTTAACATATTACCCAAAATGTAGTTCGACTTATTAAGAAAATTCAATTTAGGTAGGATGAATTTCGACGAGTCGACATATACAGGAGTAAAGTTACTAAAACATTTCTAGGAAACATGGGTACCCCAAACTTTTTATGTTACGTCAAAAAAAAAAAAAAAAAAAAAAAAAAAAATCACTTTAACATAGGGGTGCACAACCTTTTCAAGAGAAGGGCCACTTACAAAAATTTCTGGGTGGTCGAGGGCCACATCAATAACAGGAAAAAAATTTATTTAAACTAGGTGATCTGTTGCCTATAATCGGATAAAAAATATGATTTCAGAGGGACATGGCGGGAGGGGGGGGATTATCCTTTTAAGTCCGCTTACCCAGTCAAAATATCCAGTTTACATGGTACGGAATTATCAACGGTTTCTATGTTTTTATATCAGATATAGCAAGGATTGTTTTCAAGATGTAAAAATATTCCTTGACTTTATTCAGAAGCGAAGTTTTGTTTCATTAAAAGTGCTAAAAAACAAGCTTAAATTGCTGGTCCAAAAATAAAAATAAAATATGAACTTTATGAATGAAGGAGAGAGAAAGAGCCAATCAACAAGTATTTTCCGCGCCTGAGTAACGAAATTTCCAATTTTCTGTGCTTGATCAATGAAATTTGTAATTCTTTCAAGTTTGATTGATCACTTTTGTGCTTTTTACGAAACCATTTGACAAAATTCGCAATTTTTATGAAACCGATTGGCAAAATTCAGGGCATTTCCTTGCCTGATCAACGGAATTTGCAATTCTTATGAAACCGATTGAGAAAATTCACGATTTTTCCGCACCTGATCAACAAAATTCGCTATTTTTGCAAAGCTGATCAACGAAACTAGTAATTCTCGAAAAGCGGTTCGACGAAATTCACGACTTTTATTCACATGATCGACAAACTTCGCGATTTTTAATCACATGATCGTCAAAATTCTCGATTTTTTTCTGCATCTGATAGATGAAATTTTTTATTTTAGGGCGCCTAATCGACAATATTTTCGATTTTCCATCGCATGATCGATGAAATTCGCGATTTTTCCCGCACATGATCAACGAAATTAGTGATTTTTATGACCCTGATCGACAAAATTACTGATTTTTATAAACCTGATAGACAAAACTTGCGATTTTTCTTCGCATAATCGACGAAATTCGCAATTTCTCCGCACCTGATCAACGAAATTCGCTATTTTTATGAGCCTGATCGACAAAATTCGCGTTTTTTCTTCGCGTGATCGTCGAAATTCGCAATTTTTTTTCGCATGATCGACGAAATTCGCGAATTTTCTTCGCAAGATTAGCGAAATTCGAGATTTTGCCGCGCCAAATCGACAAAATTCGGGATTTTTACGAAGTTAATCGACGAAATTGGCGACTTTTCATCGCATGATCGACAAAATTCGCCATTTTTCCGCGTCTGGCCGACGATATTTACGTTTTTTCTGAGCCTGATCGACAAATTTAGCCATTTTTACGAAGCCTATCGAAAAAATTCAGGATTTTTCCACGCCTGATCAACAAAATTCGTCATTTTTACGAAGCCGATCAACGATATTCGCGATTTTTACAAAGCTGATTGATGAAATTCGCAATTTTTCCTTGCTTGATCAATCAAATTAGCTTTTTGTCCTTGTCTAATCGACAAAGCTCACGATTATCTAGCGCCTGACCGACTAAATTATGATTTTTACGAAGCCGATAAACGGAATTTGCAAATTTTCAAAGCTGGTCGACGAAATTCACGATTTTTCCGATCCAGATCAGCGAAATTCACGATTTTTCCGCGCCTAACTGACGAAATTCGAATTTTTTACGAAGCCGATCAACGAAATTCGCGATTTTTTTTCGCATGATCGATAAGTTTCGCAATTTTCCGTAGCCGATCGAGGAATTTCGCGTTTTTATTAGAGCTTGATCTATGTAATTTGCGATTTTTCCGCACTAATCGAGGAAATTCGCGATTTTATTAAAACCTAATCGACGTAAATAGCAATTTTTTTGCGTGTGATCAACAAAATTCCCAATGTTCCCGTCTCCGACCGACAAAATTTGCGATTATCCGGAATCCGATCAACAGAACTCGCGATTTTTCGGTGTCCGATCGACGAAACGTGCGCCTTTTCCACCCTTAATTAGCGAAATACTCATTTTTCCGCGCCTGATCAACGAAATTTGTATTAACTCTGACGAAATCTGCATTTTTTTACACGGCGGGATGGAACTCGCATTTTTCTTTCGCTGGATCAACTGATTGTCTGGCAGTCGATTAACAAAATTTTCATTTTTCTTCGCCTTATCTACGAAATTAGCGATTTTTTTATCCGTGCCCGATCAATGAAATTCTTTTTTTTTTTCATGGAATAAACCAAGAAAACATGCTATTTTTAGCAACTGATGAATTTAATTTGCAATTTTTTCGATCATCATCAGCAGAACCCTCGATTTTTTCTTGCCCGATCAACGAAATGTGCTATTTTTCCGGTAAGACCGACAAAATTCACGATTTTTAAGTGCCTGATCGGCAAAACTCGCGATTTTTCAGTGCCTGATTGGGAAAATTTGCTTGAACCTCATGGGCAAAATTCGCGATTTTTCCATATCTGATGAGCAAAATTTGCGATTTTTAGGAGCCTTATCGATAAAATTCGCTTTTTTCGCACTTGATCAATGAAATTCGTGTTTTTTCCGCTCCGATCAACGAAATTCGCGAGTCTTAAGTGACGAAGTTTTATATTTTTTCGCTGTAAATTGATGAAATTTACGATTTTTTCCTGTGACATGTGCAGAAAAATTGCAATTTTTTCAAATTGTAAATTGACGAAACTCGCGGGCCACAGGTTGTGCATCCCTACTTTAACAGATACACATTGTAAAAAAAAAAGTGTAGAGTTACTAAAATTTTGCTAGTAGATTTTTTAGTAGATTTAATAGATTTGCTAGTAGAAGAACTTTTCATGTAACGGTAACAGAAAAACTAATGTAACCTTCCTCGGTTACATGAAATTTTGCTGTTATTATTACATGAAAAGGTTTTGCAATACAAATCTACTAGAAAAATTTTAGTAACTTTACAGATTTTTTTTACAGTGCTCGTTTTCACTGTAAATAAAAAACTCTGTAAGGTTACTAAGAATTTTTTGGGAAAGTGGGATGTCTAGAAAATGTTATGCAATGGCAAGTCGGATTAAAGATAAAATTTTAGTAAGATTACTCAAATTTTAGTCGATTCTTTTGTAAAGCTACAAAACTTGTTTTGTAGATTTACATCTTTATTTGTATACTGTACTGATAAAGCTTTAGTAAGCATACAGATTTCTGTAAATTTACATCTGTAGAATGACAGATTTTCTTTTTCAGTGTAGTGCTTTGAATATTGTTAAAAAAGTGGTTTTGAGCAGTGTCGTCGAAAAAACTTAAGAGGATATACGTACGCTAGACTCATGACCATTCATGGTTGGAGTATATGATATAGATTTATTTGAGAAACAGAGATCATAGGAAGCTTCTTGAAAAATCAGAAGAGAGGAGAGCTTGAGAAAATCGCGATGGAACAGTTTAAAAATTTCTCAGTTTATACGTTTTCCAAACGTCCCACAAGATGTATATTTCATATGTGGGTTCTCCAATAAGCGTAGTAAGTTTTCTAATCGAGAAAACACCGGAAAGAAAAATCCTGCATTAAGCATAAATTATGAAATGCTTTCCAAAATTTCCACACTTCTTTTCGAAAATATCTCTGTTTAAGAAAAAAAAAAGATTTAAGTAAATAATTTAGAAAACGCATAATACATTTGAAAACTAAACTTCAGCATCTAGCATCTGTAACCATACAAAGTACATACGAATTCTTTTGTTCCGCCCTGTGTTAGGATTTATAGCTTTGAACGTATTCTACATATATGCCAAAATTTAATTTATTTAGAAGATGGTAAACAGAATTATTTTGAGTGTCTTTGCAAAAGAAGTATAAAAGCTAAATTATTCCTTTTCAATAGCAAACATGCCAGAGTAAGCATCATTAACATACACCAATTACATGGTAATCTGAATATAATTTCGTGACTTAGAACCGGATATACAACCGACACAGACAGACAAACCAATTTCATAAGCACATCTCAACTATATTTATTTTTCAATCTTTTCTCACCTTTTGAATGTGGGCTCTGCGGGGAGTGAAACTATTGAGTGAGTGCAAAAGTTCTACTCGTTTTTTGGCGAAAACGAAAAATCGAAAAGCATAAAAAGTTAAACACTTGTACTTCACAGAAGTACAATCATTATGACCTCTTGACATCTGCCTGGCAGTAAAAATAATACCACGTAAATAAAAATCCTCTGTTTTTGAATTAAAAGAAATTTTTATGACTGTTTTTACAGCCTCCATATCATTGGAAATTCAGAGAGCGAAAGCGTTGTGTAATGATTGTAAAAATGATAGTGCGATGGTGCGATTTCGGCGCTAAGCGCCGGGTATGGAGAAATTACCGAACTAAGATCCAGTAAACTTTCCGGGTCCTTAAAACAACATGAGGTCAAGTATTATGAAAAAGAACCCCTGTACGATGAAGGATTGCTGACAGTTTAGACGTTAGTTATTGACAATAGAGGTTAGCATTGATCATTTGGTTCAATGCAAAGAACTCCAAAACCGCTATTAGATACACCAACATTACGTAAGACTTTTGAGCCAACACTTGATTTCCTCCAAATTTTCGCGAAATGTCCTCCCAGCACCTCGTGTAATAGGAAACTGCAATGTCTCTCCAACTTTTTTCGGCAGTCGCAAAAAAGTCTGAACTAGCCCAGATTTTTCATCCAACATTGAACATTTCAACGAATCAGAGATAAGCGATTGATACGAGTAGGCGATAAATATTAACGCCTGGCACGAGTAGAAACTAGTTTTCCGGCTTTTCCTCCAACTTTTTCAAAGACTATTGTAACCTTTGTCCCCCTTTGAATGGGAAAATGTTGGAGTTAAAATCCGCTGAAAAGTTTCTCTCGCCTAAAAGTCCGTGAATCTAATAGCAGCTTAATGGATTATTCACTTGGCATCCTCTGTATACAGTGGGAAAAAAAAAAAACCTTTTCGGTATGTAGTCCATCTGTTGAGATCTATAAAGTACACTTTGGAACCCGGAACATGTTCAATCGAAGTTTCACATTACAATATATTACCCACTTCTAATCATTCATTACAATTCGGTTCAAAAACAGGTTCCTTACGGTTACGTTAAAATAAACAAAGACATTTGTTAATCCTCTATTCTTCTAACCTTGCTGTAAACTGGTGTGGTAGACACTGATCGAACTTGGTGATGAAGCCTAGCGCATGCATACATCTTTTTTCTGTTGTTCTGTATACCGAGAAAGTTTTCGCTGATTGTTTGGCGGTTGGATGTAGAGGATTTGTTATGGCTGTCTTCAACAAAATCTTCATCCGATACCATTGATAGGTATCCAGAACGGGCCTGATATTTACAGATCTAGTTTCCATTTTCCTATATCAACGGCGATAAATGTTATTGTCCATGATGTCCTCCACATATACTTGATAAATGCAGCGGAAAACTGATGATGCTGCGATGTCTTTGTCATACTCGTAAAATAACAATGCCTCACGTGATCGTTCTCGTTTCCCATTCAAATGAGTTCTTCTGACAAATGGTGCGCCTATATATATTCTACTGCTTCACATGATGCTGCCACCTTTCTGTCCCTGAAATGCCAGCTGAGACGTCTGTTGTCTATTTGACATTTATATATGCTCAAAACACTATCAAAATACTCGAATTTAATTAATGATAAGAGCTAATAAGGATTACATGTTTCGTTTTGTTAGAAATTTCGAGGCTACATTTGTTAACCTTGATTAATTTTTTGAATGAAATCGTTTTAAATTAGATTTTTAGCTTAATTGTTTTTGAAAATATTCAGATCCTACTTTAAAAACAGCAACAAAAAACCACCACCAATAACAGCAACAAATATCCTATGAAATTCTTAAGATTTTTATCAGGCGAGTAATTTTTTAAACATACAATTATGATATTGAAATATTTATAAATACAACAGAATAACACAGAAATTTTGACATTTAAATGTAAAATATTTGTATGAATATTTTGTTCGTAATACGTACGCAACTAGTTATTTTCCTTTCTTTAAAATTTGGAACACAAAAAAAAAAAAAAGAAAAATAAAAAAAAAGGTATAAAAAAAATAATGTTTCACAAAAGTTAAAAATGGTTTTCGATTTTGAAAGAAAAATACATTTTCACTTTAAACTGAAAAACAAATTTTCCAATCATCTTTAAACTGCTCTAGCGAATATTTCTTTTATTTATCGATAAAAATGCAGAAAACGATGTACACACTGAACGGAAAATGCGATGGAATTTAAACTGCTTTGTAAGAATTGATTTTCCAGAGATTGTAGATGCACACACACACGCACACAAGGAATTTCAAAGCAAGGAATCTTTTTCACGGAATATTTTCTAAAACATAAAATTTTTAAAGAGTTTATTTATTTGTGTATCATACATTTAAAGTAAATGCGATGTGGAAGATATTATGCATATTGATTTAAGTACAGTATCTAATTATTGAAATATTTACTAAGCTAATAAATATTCAAATCACGGGCATCAAATTCGATTTTAAAAGATATTACCAAGAATTGAATAAAAAGTTGAATTTTTCTAGTTCTTTATTGAGTTGTTTGTTTCATGTTTGAAAAGGTGACTAAATATTAATTTATCAGTATTCATAGTAGAAAACCAAATGTTTTTTATTATGATTAGTTTTTATAATTTTAATTTTGTATTTCTTCATTATCTTATGAATAGTGCAGGAATTTCAAGAGACAGTTTTTGCGAAACTTACTATATCAAGAATGGGAAAAAAGTTTAATTTTTGTTAATGTTTGCGATAAAACAACTTGCATGTTTCAAAACAAAAAATTGCATCCGTATTTGTTCAAAAAGACTTAGCAATTTTTTTTTTTAGTATAAGATGAAGTACACTTTTGATATAGTTTCTTATATAGCAATAAGAAATCAATTGATTTTATTTACTTAAGAGAAAATAAAAATGTTTGAAAAGGAAAATATATAAATATTTTTTTCTCATCCCAATTTTCATGTTTTGTATTGGAAAAAAGCAACCGATAAATATGTTTAAGTTATTTCTATTAAAATTAAAGAAAAAAAAATAATAATGAGTTAAATTTTTTTATGCTCATTTATTTTGTTTTGAAGTAAATACATTATGAACAATGCAAGATTTCCTTAAAACTGTTTCTGCGAAACTCAATTTAGATTTCTTATTTGTTTACTTATTTTTGAGTAATAAATAAATACATTTTTTTAGTGTTAGAAATAAAAACTAATTATTTGATTACATCGTAACTAAAATTGGTAAACAAACAAAGCAATTCAGTTTGCAAAATAGGATAAGGTCAATGAGCTATTTCATTCTTTAACTAAGCTTCTTAAATGTAACTTTAAAAAACACATAGTGTCCCAGAAGTTTATTTAAACTTAACATAAGACAATTAAAAAAAAGCATACTATCGAACTGCAGTATGCATAGTAAGATTTGTCGAAGAGACGAATATTTTGTGGCAGAATAATAATAATAATAACAAGTTGGATGTGGCAATCTCAAAACTTTTTTCTATTTCATTTACGTTAATACTTCCAGAAAAGTGAAACATTTCAGCGTCACCGGTTTAGTAATTTGCACGAAATTCTAATCTGCAACAACTTATTTTAAATTCTAACTGATCTGAAATTTGATAAAAATCAGTGTATTAGTATCTGCGATAGAATCATTGCAGTAATCGTAAAAAAAAAAAAAAAAAAAAAAAAAAAAACTGGATAAAAGTGCCGATGTTCAGCGATTTACTCTAAAATCTAAAAAATACTAATTTATATCATAGGCAAACTGAATTTGAAGTTTGATGAAAATCCGTGCATTAGTTCTTGAGATACAGCTATTGCTATAATCATGAATAATGCCGCACAGCAGCGCCAGCTGCTGGGCTGTTTACACCATAACGTAATCAGATCCATATTATATCAAGGACTAACAGAATCTGAAGTTTTATGAAAATCCGTCTATTAGTTCTTCAGATATAGCTATTGTGAAATTTTTGAAAAAAAGGCAGCATAGAAGCGTCAACTGTTGGACGATACACACCAAAATCTAATCAGATTCAGTTTATATCTAGGTCTAACTGAATTTAAAGTTTTGTGAAATTCCGTGCATTAGATCTTGAGATAGAGTGCTCATAAAATTTCTGTCACATACAAATAGACAGACATTTTATAAAAGCATGTTTTTTGGAATCTCTGACCCCTAAAACATGTAAATCCGTCGAAAATCGCAATTTGATAATTTTCACGAATCCAATTCTTTCTTCTTGTAAAGACAGAAGAAATTAAAAAGTTCAAATTCTCTTTGAACTTTGCAGTAATCTTTTGTTACACAATTTTCAACCAATTCTTAAACCTTAAGATGACACGATATTTTGTTAAGTTCTGAGTTTTTAAAATGTGAATGGATTGACAGAACTCTTTAAACTGTTCTTCTTCCTGCTACGAAAATATTTAATTTTAATCAGGAGTAAAGAATCGTTTGAAGCAAACTACACTCCGTTATGAAAATTGTTAATCAGAATATAATGTCTGCTGCTAACATAATATTTTCTATCCATTTACATAAGAGGGAACATAAGATGATAAATGAGCTATCATTCGAAAGGGTTTTGAAGTGACTTCTGACGTAGTATACTCAAATTTCGTTAAAAAATGCTTCTTGACAAAATTTGAATTTAATTTAAAATTAAGGAACAAGTATAAATTTTTTTAAAAGATTTTTTTTCGAAAGACTTGCACGGCTCCATGAGTTATTTTATGAATTTTCGAAATATGATTAACCTTATATTTTTTTTCACATTTTTACAAATGACTTATAAATTGGGATTATTTAATTGCAGAGTTTTTAGCTCACAAGCTTCAAAGCTTGAGAGTTTCTGTCTGTTCTGTATGTTTGTATGTGCGTAAGTAACGCGATAATTCATGATAACTAGTTGGATGTGCCAATCCCAAAACTTTTTTCTATCTCATACGTACATTTTAATATTTAAAAAAATAGTTACTCATGTTATTTCTTTAATAATTTTAATTCAATACTATACCAACTTTTATTTTCATCTTAAATTTCTGCTTCAGTCAATTAATCGGAGTAAAAACAAGTTTCCGTCTCTGCACGAGCCGGTGGCCAATAGAATGATAGGCGGTTTTTTTTTTTTTTTTTCAAATTCAGGGAGGACCTATTATTTATGACAGACCAGATGTTACGACCAATAAGGATATCTGAGCGAAAAATCCTAGTCGGCTATCGCCCAGATAGCTTTTTTTCGCTTTGGCAATTTTTCGCTCAGCTGGAAATAATCAATTCAGGGAAGACCTACTTGCCATACCAAAAAAAAAAAAAAAAAAAAAAAAAAAAAAAAAATATCATACACGAAAATTTTAGTTCAGTTTTAGGCATAACTTCATACACTTTTAGGTGGTGCAATATTGAAAATGGCACAAAAATCGCTATTGTAGTGCCCTCTTCCGGCGGATTTTTTTCAAATTAAGGGAGGACCAACTAACAATAGCCAAACATTTACACAAAAAATTTGGTTCAATTCGATACATAATTTCATACACTTTTGGTCGGTACAATATTGAAAATGGAACAAAAATCGCGATTGCAGCGCCTCCTTCCGGCGATTTTTTTTCAATTCAGGGAATACCAACTAGTCATAGCCATACACTTGCACGAAAAATTAGTTCAATTCGATGCATAGCTTCATGCACTTTTGGTCGGTACAATATTGAAAATCGACAAAAATCGCGATTGCAGCGCCCCCTTATTGGCGGAATATTTCAAAATTGAAGGAGGACCTGCTTGCCACAGCCATAAGCATTCATAAAAAATTTGGTTCAATTCTATGCATATCTCCATACACTTTTTGATGGTAGAATGACGACATACGGACACACACAAAGACATACACACAGACACACACACACACAGACACACGGGCAGACAGACATTTTGTAAAAACATGTTTTCTGGAATATCTTGCCTCTAAAACTTGTAAATCCGTCGAAAACCGAAATCGAGAAAAATTTCGATTACAATACTTTCTTCTATTGAAGATAGAAGAAAGTAAAAAATATCCGATTCACTTGAAATTTTGGATAGATTTATATTCTGATAATGCGCTTCCCTAATTAGTTTTTGGAGTTCATTCGATATGTATAAGAGGGGGAACGTTGTCTAATGCCCCTCCCTTCACTTCACGTAAATGGTTTTTTTTATATGATAAAGCATTTCCCTGATTAATTTAAGGGGTTCAATGATTAGGTATAAAACGGGGAAATAGAGGGAGCTGTTTTCCTCCTTAATTTGTTTTTCAAACGGAATTAAGCCTTGAAAATATAAGGCTGTAATGTACAATTAGTATGCGTAACTTTTGAGCTCAATGCCATCAGTTAAACTGTGCAATATTCTTTTTATTCTGAAATGTACTCCAATATTATCATAATTAGGATGGGAATAAAATATGGAAACAGCGTGACTGAAAAGCAAATCTTACTATCTAGAATGCCATTGTGTGACGTGGAAAGTGAATTGTATAAATTTCATCGTGAGGCTCTGTATTTCTCTTATTTGGTTACAGTTAGAAGCGGCGCGGCACAAAGCGACCGATTCCAACATTTTATTATGATTAAAAAATCCGTCGTCGTGCTTCCATAGAGCAGTCACAACGCGACGGTCACCTGAGAATCATAATATAACGAAATAAAGAAATCCTTTTTTGTTCATTTATGACTCTGACTATTTTAGACATCTTAATGATATCAAAATTGCTGCTGTGCTAACAGTGAGTGATTTTTTTTCGATTTGTTTCATATTCATGGATCAATTTCGATGTTGGTTTTGTTTTTTAAAAGATTAATTTGCCCAGGGTTAAATTTAGAAATTTAAAAGAATTTAAAAAATAGCATATTTGTCTGCCTTTCTACTTACCCGCACTTTTATGTTCTTTAAAAAATCTGGTAGTGATGAAATTTGAAAGTTTTTTTAAGGTAGACAATAAAATTAAACTTTTTGAAAATTATCATTACATCGTACGTTGTTTGTTTCCACATTTTCTAAAATTTTTTAATGATGTAACGAAAATTTGAATAGATCGCGACAGATGTTCTTTGCAAAATCATTCAAAGTGCCTCGAAATTCTAATATATGGCAGAGGCAGAATACACTATTATTCCTTATGAAAATGGATTTATGTAGTAATATCTCTACAAGAGTCAGCCTGCACGATCATGCGGGTTAGATATTCATTTAAGTTTTTGCTTCTCAGTTGTATGTAAGAGTCATATGTAAGAAAAACTCGAATCGAACGGTCTGTCTGGTTTGCATAAAGTATTATTTTTTAAAGAATAAAGAATAAAGAATTATTTTTTATCAACAGATAGGGGTTAAACTTTCAGCCTGTATAACTGGTTTTGTTTATAAGTACAAGGAATACATCTCATCGGTTTTAAAAGGTATATTAGCTTTTAGAAATGCAATATATATATATATATTCCCGACTGTATTACCATGCAAAAATGTTATAACTGCTGACATAGTGGTAGTTATTTATGTTGGACAATGCTCAAAGCATTATTACCAAATAATAATATATATGTGCATAGAAAAACCATTTATTGCTAAGTCACTTCCATAAGGTATGCGATTACAGACTGAAATTTTGTATCATCATTTGCATTATTATTCATATTCTTATTTTTTCGTCGGTTGAACCTTTAAAAGTGTGCTACATATCCAGATCTTATTTACATACCACTTTTTGAAAAAATATGTTTTTTAAAAAAATCTGGATAACTTTATTTTACTTTATAAATGCATAAAAATATTACGATGCATAAATATGTAGCCACCAAAATAAAAATATTTGTACAATTTTATCAGAAATTAATGTAGATTTGAAAAAAACCCTCTTCCAAACATAATTAAAAAAATGTTTGCACTGGCCTTGATTAACATTAAAAGTACTTAAAGGAAGCTTTTTACTGAATAAAATTGCATCATGACATTGTTTGGCACAAAACATCATTAAAATGTTTTGGCAGACCGTTTGGATCGAATAGAATAATTTCAAAATTTCACTGGCATTTGTCCATCTTCGACACATCAGATGAAAATGCTTTTTATGGGAAGAAGACAATTGTAACTTTTTTTTCTTTAGTTTGCTGCCAAATTTCTTTTTTCTTTACCAATCGATTAATTATTTAAAGGGAAGATATACAACGTAAAAGAAAAATAATATTCATGAAGCACAATTCTTGCGAATGAAACATTTTAGCATTTACCATCGAATTTGTTAAAAATTCTATTTAATGTTTTATCCTCTGAAATGAATGAAAAGTTTTAAAGTTTTAAAATAAAATGTATCGCCTGAACGCAAAAAGCAGCATTTTCCGATTTCTTAGTTGCCAAAATGTCAGTTGAGATCTTTTGTAAGAATAACTATGTTGTATTTCCATATCTGTCTCTACTAATAGTAAAAAACAGGTATACGATAATCTTAATCACTATATTCGTGAAGCATACGAAATTACCCATATAATTTTACATTAATATGATTGGTTCAATCAAAAATGCAATATATTTCACTTTTTATGCATGTGTTTTTCTATTGTTTCGTATTCCTTAAAATTCCGATTAAATTAAATTGCTTTTATTCACAGAAACAATTATACATATCCACAATTCATACTCTCTGGAACTTTACGCTTCCAATGACCGACTCCTAACGGGAATGTTTCCTCTCATACACTATTTCTACTACAAAACTCGGAAGGTTACAGTTGTGCCTTCATCGGAAAGAATGAAATAAATAAGTTTTCCTTTATGAAGTCTGTTTCACGATATTAGAAACTGGGTAAGATAGACTACCTCAAGATTCATTTGAATAATATAAATATAAATTATTGTCGATTTTTTAAACTACCACCTCTTTTTTCCCCAGTTTTATTCTATTGACATTGATCATAATATTTTCTTACATTGAAATGCTGATACTTCAAAAATTCGAACTGCCAAAAACAAAAATATTTAAAAGCGCAAATTCTTAGAAGCTAAATTTTATAAAACAATGATTTCGAATTTTCAAGGATTTTTTTAATACATATTCTTTAAAGATGTTTGTAACTTCTAATTCTTAAAACTTTTGATACATTTCAAAACAAAAAATATATATATATATATATTTGGTAAATACATAAACCATAGCCAAATGTCCGCAATTATCACCAATAATCGTAAAAGTATCTGATTTTTTTTCGTGCAGCCCTGTGTATGATCTATAGATTTGTATGTAGTATAATAAAAGTTAGTTCAGTTAAACGCATAACACAGTTCAAAATTCCCTTTCAGCAATTTTCGTACACTGTTAAAAATTTTGTCTGAGTTTGAACCGAATTTTGGTTCTCAGTAGCTGTTATAATAGGTTGAGTAAATCTCGTACCAACATTTAGAGCTCCTGTTAAAGAATAGTTCCAATTGCTGGAACGAAATTACAACAAGGAGTTTCAAATGTTGATACTTGATTTCACCATCTTATGGCGACAGCTACATCAAAATTTGGTTCAATCTAGGACAAAATTTTTAACAATGTGCTCTTTTATTTAACCTCATAGTACACATCATAGTGCATTTTTACTTGTTACGTTTTGGAAAAAATAAAATATGAAAAATAACTATTGTATATATTTTATCTTTTTAAAATATTTAATTCGTTGCCGCAATAAAAATTTATTTTGAGATTTTAATAATACCACAACTATAATATAAGTGTAGTGTTGTTACTCCTTGTAATTAAAAATGTTTTAAAAATTTGAAAACTAATACAATAAAATTAAATTTGTCTAAATGTAGGAGTAAAGGAATATAAATATTTGTTACAGCGTTTATTAGAATTTCTGTGAATTATAAATAAGGTATGCTTATATATTGGAATGTAAATGTATTGGATTTATGTATAAGTAAAAGGAAAAGGGCTTAATTTCTAACAAAAAAAGTACCGGAGCTCTAATTTTCTAAAGTAAATAAACCTTTGGGTAAATCCTTTCTCATTACTATCTAACCGCATTTATATGTTACCAAAGAATTTTTTGAATCAAATGTCAAAATGCAGCACACAGAACTTCAGTGAGTAGTATTTATATTAGCCTGTTTCAAAAGTAATGGGTCTGAAGAACATTTTTCATGATGATATCGTATACCCTTTTATTCTATGAGGTTTGGTGTCATAAGGATATTAGTTAAAATTTTGGAAAACTAGAAAAAAGTCAAGCGTGGTCAAACTTTTAAAAAATTGGCATTTATTTCAAAATTTACAAGATGATGTAAGTTTTTCAATAAACGAAAGAATTTTTGCAGTATGTTGAATTGGATTTTATATTCTTAATTTCTTAGAATACATTTATTTTAATTTTTTTTTTCATCGGTCGCGTAATTAATTGCCCGTAATATTTTTTGCCAGTAATATTTTATTGTTTCTTGTAACAAGTAAGAAAAATAATGCGATAACCATAGATTATGAAACACTATCCAATACTTCCTGAAATCGTTAACCAAACTTTGTTATTTAGGGAAATAAGATATTACTGTCCATAGCCAAATAGATATTCCAATACTTTTGAACAGCCTTGTATTAGATCCGTCGGTTGATATATAAATACTATATAACAGGAAAATTTAGTTTAGCAAGAAAATGCCTCACTTGTTGAAATTTCTCCTTTAGCATTTTATTCTAATTGATGGAAAATACTTGAATACTCTTGTTCAGCCCTGTAATTTACCTAGAATCTTTATTACACACCAGTATTTTGTTAAAATTTAGTTCAAACAGAAATACCCTTAAAACTACTTAAATCACATTTCCTGAAATTATCATTTATTTGTGATCATGTAGCTAATTCTTTGCGTGACCCTGTATATCATTTTATCTATATTATACAAACATTTCTTAGTAAACTAAAAGCAGTTCAACTTAAAAATGCATAACTTATTTAAAAACCACCTTTAAGTTAATTACTTTCACATTCAGTAATTTTTATGAGGTATTTTGTGTAACCCTGTATATCAACTAAAACATTTATACACACCTTATAATTTGCTTACATTTAGTAAAATTTAAAAACGCATATCTTAATTGAAAATGTATTTCATACATCCATCAGCTATCATCGACAATATACAGTACTTCGGATAAGAATGTAAGATTTGAAATATTTTGTGTGTCCCTGTAAATGCTATGCACTTCATATAATGCGTTAAATTTTAAGTCTCAGCGGCGTATATCAATTTTATGATACTTGAAATCGTTTAACATAAATAAAATATGTCGTAAACAATTTCCCATCTTTGTTATTGTGTAATGGAATTCTTTTGAGTGGCCCTGTAAATGAATAGTAACTATTATTGTCATTGTATATTTTACAGACTGCATATTTTAGTGCACTTTGCGAATCCACGCAAATTTGAATACGTTTGACTGGATGTAACACCTTTAAAATTCATTTGAAACGATTTTTTTCCCATAGGCTGTAATGTATCGGAAAACTTTTGACTATCCCTTTAAATAAACTAATCATAGTAGAAGCTTCTTTTTCAATAGGGTCGTGCTAGGGTGATAATCAATAACATATAAAAATTCTATAGCAATCCGAGTATATTTACGGGTGTTAGAGCGCGGACAGACGGTCTTCCAGCCAGACAAACATAACACTTTTTAACTTTGTTGGAAAGTGTTACAATTTGGCATAAAACTTCATCTTGCGGGAGTGCATAATTGAATTCACTAGTTGGATGTGGCAATCTCAAAACTTTGTTCTATCTCATAAACGTTAATGCTTCCTGAAAAATGAAACATAGCAGCGTCGCACTCGTTAGGTAATTTAAACCAAAATCTAAACAGCAACAACTTTTTTTAATTTTCAATAACCATGAATAATGCCGCATAGCAGCGCCACCTGTTGAGTTATTTACTCCAAAAACTGAAGAATACTCATTTATATCAGGGACTAGCTGAATCTGAAGTTTGATGAAAATTCGTTCATTAGCTTCTGATTTTGAGATATTGCTTTAATCATGAATAATGCCGAATAGCAATGCTACCTGTTGTGCAATTTACACCAAAACGTAATCAGAATCATATTAGATCAAGGACTAACGGAATCTGAAGTTTTTTGAAAATCCGCCCGTTAATTCTTGAGATATAGCTATTGTGGGAATCGTGAAAAAGACAGCATAGCAGCGCCACTTGTTTGGCGATATATACCAAAAACTATTCAGACCCAGTTTATATCAAGGTCCAACAAAATCTAAAGTTTTGTGAAATTCCGTGCATTTGTTCATGAGATAGAGCTCTCACAAAATTTGTCACAGACAGACGGATGGACAGAGTCAGAGACTCACAGACAGACATTTTGTAAAAATATTTTTGGAATCTCTGATCCTTAAAATGTATAAATTCGTCAAAAATCAGAAGTCGAAAATTTTCACCAATCCAATACTTTCTTTTTGTAAAGATTGAAAAAAGTAACTAGCTAATTAAACACCTCGTTCGACACAATCCTTTACTACTCGTAAAGAAGATTATCAATTGGTGCGTAGTTGGTAAGATTTAAAAAAAGCCAGTAATACTTAAATCTACTCCTACTAGTAATATTTAAATTTAATCCTACATTCACGAGAAAGACTAACTAAATCTGAAGTTTGATTAAAATCTGTGCATTAGTTCACGAGATTGATCTTGTGCGGAAATCATAAAAAATGTTGCATAGCAGTGCCATATATGTTGCGTTATTTACACCAAAATATAAAAAATGTCAATTCATGTCATGGGCTAGCTGAATCTGAAGTTTAATGAAAAAATGTGCAATAGTTCTTGAGATAGAGCTATTACGGAAATCTTGATAAATGCTGCATAGCAGTGTCACCCGCAGAGCGATTTACATTAAAATGTAGAAAATGTAAATCCATGGCGTAGACTAACTTTAATTTAGATAAATGAGCATTTCATGCAGAATTATCAGATTGCATTAAAATGTTCCATATAGGATCATTCTGATAAAACACTTCCAAGATTAATTTTGGGTGTTCTTTGATAACGTATGAAGTGGAGGAATGGGGGGAATACCCCTTAATTTAGGTAAATGGATTCTTGACATAGAATTTACCGCTTTGCTTCCAGTTTTGAATATAGGCTCATTTTGATAAGGCGCAACCCTGATAATTTTTTAGGGGATTTTGGCTAAGGTAAGTATAAAGGGAAGAACAGGCGATTAACCTCCCCCTTAATAATAGATAAATGGGTTTTTAATCAGGATTATCCGTTTTGCTTCAAATTTTCGATATAGGTTCTTTCTGATAAAGCTGAATAATTTTTGAGGTTTAATGGATAAGTATAAAGGGGAAACAGGGAGTTTAACGCCGTTATATCAGGTATATGGGTTTTTATGCAGAATTATTCGATTTGCTTCGAATTTTGGATAGAGGTTCATTCTGATAAGGCGTATCCCTGATTCGTTTTGGAGGTTCAATGGTTAAATATAAATGGGAGAAATGTGGAGCTACCCCCCCCCCTTCCCGAATTAATTTGCTTTTCGAGAGGCATTATTCTTCGAAAAAATAAAGCTGTAATATTCAATTAGTGTAAGTAGCATGTGAGCTCAATGTTATCAGATTAACTGAACAATATTCTTTTTATTTTTAATATTAAATGAAATCTTCTTTATTTGTGAATATTTGACGCCTCATTTTTACCTATACAACAAACCTATGGTGAGATATTGTAAATTTTGTTAATAGATCCTACGCAATTACCCACACAAATGAAAATTTTAAACTGATTTTTCTCCATGTTTATATTTTTATAACTTGCTTGTGCGATAAATACTAAAGCTTTTTTGCTAAGTTAGACACATCTCTGATTTTTTTTTTACTTGTTCTCATTGGTGTATTTATATTTTTGTGCAAGGATTTAATATTCAAGTTTATAGTTATTTAAAAAAAAAAAATATTTAACCCGGGAGAACTCGCTATGAGAATTTCTCTCACGGTGCCCAATTCTTTTCTTTTACTTTACAGTCACTTAATATAAAATGTCTTGTTTGGTTTAGTACTTTTATTCAAAAAAGAGGTGTAAAGTAATCGAAATCACATTTTGAAATTTTATTAAAATGAAAAACAGTCTTAAAAATAGTCTTAAAAAGGGTACGATGCAGAAAGAAAATCTCATGCGCGAGTTCTCGCGGGTTAAATAGAGAGTTTGTTGAATTTCCTTCATTTTTTAATATACTCGGTAGAAAAAAAATCACATTAAATGTAAAATATTATACATATGTAAAAATTTATGGTCAGTTTTATGTAATATATTCTAATGATTCTGGAAAAAAAAATCTAAGCAAAAAAATTCATATTTATAAAAGTAGTAGGGATATTAAAAATAATACTAATAATTTTAATAAACTAGTCTGTTCTACAAGAATTTTTCTTTTCAAATTTTATTTAATTTTTAGCACTAATTATTGTATTATCAAATATATTACACTATTATTCAAAATTGAAGAGATGGTTTCAAAGGTACCCTGTACCCAATATTGAGAGGAAAACCGCCAAGGATAGCGTTAAGATTTTAAAAAGGTATGACAAAAGAATTTTCAGACGATTCAGGCTTCTTGATAAGATTAAGTTTGTTTATTTGTTTAGTTATATCTAGAGATGATTCAGAGGATAAAATAAAACAAGTAAGAAAAATCATGCGTTAAGCATAGATTATTAAGCACTTTCCAAAACTTAATGAAATCTTTAACAAAACTTTGTTATTTAGGGAAATAATAGTGTATAGCCAAATATACCCAAATATGTATTCCAGTACATTAGAACAGCCCTGTATTTCAAATGTCAGTTCATATAATGGGAAAATTTAGCTTAGCAAGAAAATACCCAGTAGCTTGAAATTTCTTTTTCAGCAATTCATACTATTAGATGGAAACATAGTTGAATACTTTTGTTCAGCCCTGTAGTTTACATTGTACCTTTACTACACGTCAGCATTAGGGTAAAATTTATTGTAAACTAAAACACTTTTAAAACAACTGAAATCACATTATCATAAATCATCATTCATAGGCGTCCATGTACCGAATTCTTTGCGTGGCCCTGTATATCCCTTTATCTATATTTTGCAAACATTTCTCAGTAAATTGAATGCAGCTCAGCGTAAAAATGCATAGCTTATTTAAGAATCACGTTTAAATAATTTACGCTCATATTCAGTAACGTTGGTGAGCTCTTTTGGGTAGCCCTGTATATCAACTATAACATTTATACACACCATATAATGTGCATATATTTACACATATGCGGTACATATACGGTACTTCGGAAAGAATATACTATTTGAAATCTTTTGTATGGCCCTGTAAATGCTATGTACTTCATATTATGCAAGACAGTAGCGTATAATTTATATTAAGCTTCAGTGACATATATCAATTTTATTATACATGAAAAAGCTTAATATATTTAAAATATGTCACACACAATTCCCCCTTTTACCATTATCTAATGGAATTCTTTTGTGTGTCCCTGTAAATGAATAATAGCTACATTTTCACCTTATATTTTATCGAATGCATATTTTAATATGTTTGACAGGGTATAACATCTTTAAAATTCCTTTGAAACGATTTTTCCCCATAGGCCGTAATGTAATAGGAAATTTTTGATTCGCCCTGTAGATAAACGAATCATGGTAGAAACATAATTTTAGATAGGGTTCGTGCTAGGGTAAACGTCAATAACGTCCTAAAATTTCATGGCAATCCGAGTATATTAATGATTTTTTCCCATGGGCCGTAATGTAATGGAAAACTTTTGATTCGCCCTGTAGATAAACTAATCATAATAGAAACTTAATTTTCAATAGGGTTCGTGCTATGGTAAACGTTAATAACGTCCTAAAATTTCATGGCAATCTGAGTATATTAACGATTTTTCCACATATGCCGTAATGTAATGGGAAACTTTTGATTCTCTCTGTAGATAAACTAATCATGGTAGATACTTCATTTTCAGTAGGGTTCGTGCTAGGGTAAACTTCAATAACGTCCTAAAATTTCATGGCAATCCGAGTATATTAACGATTTTTTCCCTTAGGCCGTAATGTAATGGGAAACTTTTGATTCACCCTGTAGATAAACTAATCATGGTAGAAACTTCATTTTCAATAGGTCTTGTGCTAGGGTAAACCTCAATAACGTCCTAAAATTTCATAGTAATCCGAGCATATTAACGATTTTTCCCCATAGGCCGTAATGTAATGGGAAACTTTTGATTCTCTCTGTAGATAAACTAATCATGGTAGATACTTCATTTTCAATAGGGTTCGTGCTAGGGTAAACTTTAATAACGTATAAAAATATCATAGCAATCCGAGTATATTTACGGGAGTTAGAGCGCGGCCAGACGGACAGCCAAACCGAATGCATAAGCACTTTTCAACTTTGTTGGAAAGTGCTAAAAATATATAAAAAATATATAATAGTTGTCGATTTCAGGTACTTCAGAAACCTATCAAAAATTCGTAGACTGATTCATAAATCGAACGAAGTATTTTACAAGAATCGATACATGTTGTTTTATAAACAGTCAAAAAGTTGACATAATGCTATTTAAATAAATGCATAAAAATTAGAATTTTAAAATTATTAAATTTGTTTCTATGGGAATTATTTTTCAATTCAAATCAGCGGTCAATTAAACCTTTGCATCATTGTAGTGCATGTTTGAAACATGCACAAAAAGTCAGCGTTATTTACACAGAGAACTGTTAAATACAAATTTATTTGTTGCTGCTGTCTCCCAATAGAGAAATTAATACAAAATATTTGATAGAATTCTCAACAGCCGGGAACAACGAGTTCCTTTTTCATGCTAAATTTTTTATTTACCGTTTGGGCAGTTTACAATCGTTATTGTTAAAATGAACATCGTAAATTTGTAAAATTAAAAAGACTGGAGATGCCGCAATTATTTTTTACAAAGGTGAGTTCGCATATTTTACGATTTTGTATTAGAAAATGGGCACTTTTTATGATATTTATGCGGTTTTTTGTTGATTGCAGTTGTGGAAAAAAAACTTTTTGTTAGTGAATTTTTATTATTATGTTTCAAATTTATTTATTTATTTATTTATTTATTTATTTTACTTCATTAAAATGGTGCGTTCTAACATTTGAGTAAATATTTTCGAATTTGAATTGTTGCGTCACAAAGTTTTAAATAAAGTTACCTTTTTTAGAAATAATTTATAACTAATAACTAATTTTAAACCTTTAATTTTTCCTCCTAGTTTTACATTAGGATATTTTTTCAACCTCATTTATTTTTTATTTTGAAATTTTTCGTGTTCATAAAGAATTATTGATGAATGAGAAAATAATGATTTAAACATAATGTAGGAAAAAAATAACTAGTCATCTTGAAGGAAGAAGCAACTCTTAATAGATTTAAACTTCTAGTTCAAATAACGTAAAACTATGTAATACACGTGAAAACTAAAAAGAATTTTTAAATAGAAGGATTAAACGTACAATTCAAATTATGCAGAGATTTGCCCGAAGAGTTTCACAGGGTACTGCATCCTGCCTGAACTTTGGGATATAAAATAGCACCCATCTTGTTTCCTCTCACCCCTTTAATAAAAAAAAGTGTGCCTTATTCTCTTTTTTGCCTTAAAAAATTCACTTACACACTAAAATCTGATTCAGTGTCATCGTAAAAAGAATACCCTGACTTTTAAATATGAAAAGTTACTTTCAAAATCAAAATAATGCTTTTAATAATAAAAAAAGCACCATTAAGAATTTGAAAAGTGCCTCTAAGAATCTAAAAAGTACTCTTAAGTGTACGAAAAGTACCCTTAAGAATTAAAATGAGAAAGAAAATTCATACGTCAATCATAGATTAAGGAACACTGCCCAACACGTTCAGAACAATGCAATAAAACTCCAACCTTTAATTAGTTGAAATGTGATCTCTGATTCAATCATATGAAAACTTGTAGCTCAATCGAAAACTTATTTTTAACAATTCCCATTCATAATCGCGAAATCATTTGAATTTTTTGAACAGATCCTGTATATGATGTATAGATTTGAATCTATAAACTAGACACATGCAAAAATATAGTTCAGTCAGGAAATGTATACCTTAGTTGAAAGTTTTCCTTAGCAGTTTCAACTAATAAAGAGAAGGTACGTGAATTCTTTTGTTCAGCCCTGTATACAAGGCATATCATTTATACACAACGAGTAACACGCAAAAAATTAGTTAAATTTTAAAGCGAATTTGAAAACGCACTTCAGCAATTATTGCTGAAAGACAATATTGTGTCCCTGTAAATGAATGACAAATGCTATGAATGAAATTCAGTGATTTATATCAATTAACTTAAATATATTTGGAACAGCTTAATGTCATTATTAAAAGACTTCAAACGATTTTTGTAAGGACAGACAAATGAATTCATATGACCTTTTCAGCTTTGCTGAAAAAGAAAAAAGATTGTCTTAAAAAGATTGTCTTTTCAAACCCGTAGCATCCTGCCGTTTTATAAATGTGAGCGAGACACTAAATTGAAAAAAAAAATCAATTGTTGTTTTTTATCCATATGAAAATCCATTTACATAAAAATAAAAGGTTACACAATAAATTTTTATACGTTGCTATAAGTTATATTTAGAAAAACATTCCCCATACTTTGACAAGTAATACTTTCAATTTTATGAGTTTTTAACAATTTGTGGCATCCAAATTTCTTTTTTCAACTTTTGTGCCAGAAAATTCATAAAATTAATAAATACTTTAGCTTGATAACCTTTTGTGATAGTGGAATGAAAATTTTATTATTTTGCTAGTTACAGCACAGAGAAATTTTTCCCAAACGTAATTTATTGAACTCAGGCACAGTATAAGTATTTAAATTACGTAACTTAAAAAAGAAAACTGTATTCTGATAAATGTTATTATTATTATTATTATTATTATTATTATTATTATTATTATTATTATTATTATTATTATTATTATTATTATTATTATTATTATTATTATTTTCTTTATATGGTGAAGAACAACATTTCAAATATTTTTGCAATATCTCTATAACTAATGGTTTGGGATTAGGTATATTATATTTTTTGCATGACATTATATTTATATATTTTTTTAATCCACAAATACTCATTGTTATTTAACACTTTTTCATGATTTATTATTGAATTGAGAGTTAAATGACGAAACAGAAGGTAAACAACAACCTCAACAAACCGATTGTGCGATTAAAAAATGATATCTTCAATGGCAGGCAGATAGAGAAATGTTAGTTATGCTTGCGATGCGTTGTAATGATAAAGTTATTTTCTATTTCATGTTTTTTCCTTATCATCTCGCTTCTTTATATTTTCAGTTCAAAGACAGCAAGATTAATTTGACAATTTTAACATAAATGTTGTCTGTTAATAATAATAAAATATACATATACATCTTTTATTTTATACAATAAAATTTAAACCAACATTTATTTAAGTAAAAATGGAGAGCTACATTAATACTGTCCATAAACTTATTATCATAAATTCACAATGCGGTGAGGTTTGGGAGAAAAGTAACTTTATAGCATCAAGTATTTTTCTTATAAGATTTTGGGAATATAACATTTTAAGTAACTTTTATATAAAAAAAAAATACATATATGTAGTAAAAGTTTGAATTGCTCTGAAGTGGTGTCTAGGGTAAAAAGATGGCCCAGGCGTTTTTTTTGGTGAAAAAACTTAGTTTTTTAATGTTCTGGGTTATATAAATACACATATATAGACTGGAACACAATTATGTACATTTTTGTGGATGTGCAAAAATAAGAAAACGAACTGGAACAGGCCGTCTGCCTATCCAAGCTTGCCGTTATTCCATTTCCCACAGGCCCGTCTGACCTGGGTTTCGCTTCAAGATATCGGACAGCTACAGAACCGTCTGTTCTCCGCTGAATTCCGCGAGCATCTGTCCTCTTCTCTAAAAAAAACTTCTTACACCATCACAATTTTACCGTTAGTCGCGATGATAGGGTTCTCATCACGAGCCTCTAGATGCTTACTCAGCAATAGAAAGTTCATTGCCGCAGCTGTTACTAAGGGCCTTGTGAATGGATCCCACAACTCGGCCTACCTGACCGTGCTGGGTCCTCCCAGTCATCACCTGTTCTTAAACCAAACTGGTACCGGATGACTTTTACAGGCGTCTAATATTCACAACAAACTAAATAAAATAAAATAAATGAAACGCACAAGATAATATTAAAGTCAAATTTTTTTTTCTTGATTGTCTCTTGGACACAGTTCTGTCCTTGATTTACTTATATTAGTCCAAAACAAATTTCGTCTATCGTTTATCACAACATATAATAACAATAACAAAAAATAATACTAAATACTAATAAAAACAATAATAATAATCACACACATTTTATGTCAAAGCACAGTTGCTTTGCTTTAGTTAGTAGTAGTCCACGGTTTCATATGATCTGCAGCACTAGAGGTCATCTGTGGACCTTCATGGTCTCCAATTTTTCTCACATTGTAACGATCGTTTCTTTTTACTGTGGTGATCTCATAAGGGCCAAGAAACTTAGGCTTTAGTTTGGTGCCTGTCCCAAACTGCGTTTTTTGAATGGCCACCAAATCACCGAGCTTATATGTGTTGGCCTTTTTTCGCTTTCTGTTGTACGTTTTCACATTTTCCTGCTGTATTTTTAATATGTTTTGCTTCGCTATTTCTCTATTAGAATTCCTTTCCGATACGAATGAATTTAATTCCTCATCATCTAACAACTCTTTAATTCGCATGTCGGTTTTTTGCCGCATTTTTACTCCTGTCAATAGTTCGAAAGGTGGGAATTTGGTACTTCTCGATACGGTGCTATTTATGATGCGTTGTACGGGCGCGACAAATTTGTACCATTTGGTGGGGTCTTCTATGCTAAGTTTTGCTAAAATTGGTATAAGAATTCTGTGCATGCGCTCTATTTGTCCATTCCCTCTCGGAATCCCTGTTGTTATTGGAATATGTTCTATATTCTCTTCCTTGCAGTATTCTTCAAAATCGGCAGAAGTGAAAGCCGGACCTTTGTCGGTGACTATCCGCGACGGATTTCCGAAAATATCATGTTGTCGGGTTAACCTATCAATGACTTCTTTAGCGGCTGTCGTTTTAACCGGGTACAGCCAAACAAATTTAGTGAATGCATCCACAACGGTAAAAACATGATTATAATTTTTATTTGTAGATGGCATGGGACCAATGTGATCTATGTGATAAGTCTCGAGGGGTATATTTTGTTTGGGAATCGGGTTTAGTAGGCCTTCTCCTTTTCCCTGCTTTTTATTGCAAAGTATACACTCTACGCAGTTGGCTATGACGCTCTCAATTTGTTTTCTTAATTGGGGTATATAATAATTTTCTTTCAGAAGCGTTTCGGTTTTAACTACGGCATAATGACCTCTGCTATGAATATTGCGTATTATTTCCTTTTGCATGTCGGTAGGGATCATTAGAAGTTCTCGGTCATTTTCATATTTGTATACGATATCGTTTCTTATAAGATATTCTGAACTTTCATTTTTTTTAATCAATTTTTTTATTGCTTGTATGTGTTCGTCTTCTTGTTGAGCATTCTTTATTTTTAATGTTAATTCATCATGCGATCATTTTCATTTTTTTTAATCAATTTTTTTATTGCTTGTATGTGTTCGTCTTCTTGTTGAGCATTCTTTATTTTTAATGTTAATTCATCATGCGATCGGGTGACTATTAGCACTGTATTTCTACTTAATGCGTCTACATGTTTCATTTGGGATCCTGATCGGTGAACAATTTCATAATCAAACTCTTGTAAAAACAGAGCCCATCTGGCTATTTTTGGCGTAATGTCTTTTTTGTCCATGGTTTTTTGGAATGCGGAACAATCTGTCACAATTTTAAATTTAGTGCCTAATAAGTAGTTTCGGAATTTCTTAACTGATTCTATTACCGCGAGAGTCTCTAATTCGTAACTTGAATATTTCGCTTGAGTAGGGGTAGTTTTACGGCTCATGTAATAAATAGGATGTAAACTTTTGTTCTCTTCTTCTTGTAGTAGGACACTGCCAAAACCTATGGCGCTAGCATCGGTATGCAATTCTAGCCTAGCACCTCGTCGGAATGTATGCAATACTGGGGGGTTCACTAGTTTTTCTTTAAGCGTCTCAAAAGCTTGTTTTTCAATAATTCCAAATTTAAATGTATTTCCTGCCCTTAATAAATCACTTAAAGGTCTCGCTATAGTTGCATAATGGGGGATGTATTTTCTGAAATAAGAAGTTAGACCTAGAAAACTGTGTAATTGTTTAAGGGTGCGGGGTTCAGGGAATTTCTTTACTGCCAAAGTTTTGGCTTCCGAAGGTCTAGTAGTTCCGTTCTCGACAATATAACCTAAAAACTCAATTTTCCGTTTAAGGAATTGACATTTTGCAAAATTAAATTCTAGTCCGTAATCCGATGCAACTTCTAATACACGTTTCAGTTTCAATAGAGCCTCTTCCTCAGTCTCCGCGAGTACTATGATATCGTCTAGGTAAACTAACATTATTTTTTCTTTAATTAATTGTTTAAAAACAGCTTGTATGTATCTTTGAAACTGTTGAGGGCCAAGTGAAAGTCCGAACGGGAGTTTTAGGTACTCGTACTGAGAGTTATGTGTGACAAATGCTGTGTATTTTCTGCTGTCTTCCGCTACGTCTATGTGGAAAAAACCATTTTTTAAATCCAAAGTAGTAAAAACCTTCGCGCTCTCAATGCTATCTAACACGTCCTCAATCCTCGGTAAGGGAAAATTATCTTTAATTATTTTTTTATTTAAGAGTCTATAATCAACGCAAAGTCTCCAAGAATCGTCTTTCTTTCGCGCTAATACGATAGGAGATGCATAATTGGAGTTACTTTCCTTTATGATTCCCATTTCCAGCCATTCGTTTATCTGTTTGTCGACAAATTCCTGTTCTGGAAATGCTAACCTACGCGGTCGTTGTGCTATCGGAATATCATCTGTTAATATTATGTTTACTTTCAACTCCGTATCCTTAATTTTATTTGGTTTATAATTAGAGATCAATTCTGTTAGCTCTTTTTTGATGGTTTTGTTTGAAATGTGATTTACTTCAATTTCCTGAAAATTAATCGAATCGGCTGTTTCAGCTAAATAAATTTCTGTATTTTTTGTTAAGTCTAAACACGGTTCAATTTCCAATAATTTATTTTCATGAATGCTTGTTTGCATGTTTACGCTTTCACTGCAGTCTAAAGCTGTCTCATTCTGTTTAATTTGTTCTTTTCCCACACATTCAGCTGTCGAAGCAATCTTTTCTACCATGGGACTGTTTTGCTTTTCTGACCGCAACATCGTAAGAAATCTGGGTGTAATATAGCTGACGCGCTTGATTTTTGTCACGACTTGTTCTCGTGGAAACGCAGTGACGTAATTTACTCTCACTTCCCTTAATTTCCGTTTCCCCGTAATTTGCAATCCCTTTTCTGTAATATTGAAAGTTAACTGTTTTAGAAAATTATTCCCCAAAATTATGGAGTGATTCAAATCTTTTACGATGTATAAATCTGCATTTACTGAATAGCCATCTATTTCAATATTTACTGTTATGAATCCTAGGGGAGTAATTTGGTTACCTCCAATTCCTGATAACACCAAATCGTTGTCGTGTAATTTAGGGCATCCCAAAGTTTTATAAATTTCGTTACTACACATGTTCACATCGGAGCCTGTGTCAACAAGACTTTCTATATTTTTATCTAGAATTCTCACATTTTTCATTATTTTATCTAACGAATTCGAGGTATTGCTTACGGCTGCATTCGCATTTTTTGCGGAATTATATGTACATTGGTCAGATCTGTGACCAGGTGTTTTGCACCTCCAGCAAATCGGGCCTTCTTTTTTTCGGGGGCAGTGTTTCGATATATGGGACAATTCATTACAATTGAAACAGCGAATTTTTTCATTTGAATTTTTCTGCGCACCCGTGAAATTTTTTTCATATGATACACGACTCGTATCATTTCGGTGAAACACTCTATTATTTTCAATACCCTGATTTAGGCGTTTCTTAAATTCCATCTTTGGATGTTTGGTTTCATCTTTCTGCAAATTAATTCGGGCAGTTTCAAAATCATCCAACTTACCTGTCAATTCCTCTAAATTTGTAATTTTGGGTAATTCATCGCAAAAAGGTTGTTTCATTTCAAATGACAACTTTCTCCTAATTTGTTCAATAATTAGAATATTTTTTAATTCCTCAAACGTTGATATTTGTAATCCCTCTAACCATTCATTCAAAAAATTTGAAAGTTCAAACGAGAAATCTTTCCACGATGCTAAATTTTCCTTCTTATGTAAGAAAATTTTTTGTCGAAACTGTTCGGGCGTAAGTTTAAAACGTCTTAATAGTATTTTCTTTACGTGATCATATTCGTTCGATTTTTCCTCACTTTCACGATTTATTAAACTCACTATGTCGAGCGGTAGTAATGCCAGAATATATGTTACCCATTCTTCCTTAGGAATTTCTAACCGTTTTGCCTGCCGTTCGAATAAGGTTAAATAAACACTAATTTCCTCCTCATTATCGTATCTTTTTAACAGTTTTAAAACATCGGGACCTTCCCCTATTGCCGCTGAATTTATTACTTGAGCTTTATTATTCTCTAATTCTAATATCTTTAATTGATATTCGCGATCTTCCGTTTCTTTAGCTTTTAAATTCTTCTCCTCCTCCTCGCGTTCGCTAACTATCCCACTAAGCAAATTTTTAACAAAGTCTTCATCATACCCATCTGATTTAACCACCATATCAGCCAATACATTTTAGTTGCATTCTCGGGCGGGTTCAGGCCCAATTCGATCACCAAAGTAATCAGATCTATTTTTTTCGATCGAATTAAGTGATTCATAACTATTTTTTAAACACATAAAAGCAAATAATATCAATGCACATATAATAAAAAATATATCTATCTCTCAATATATTTTATACCCTTTTATATATATATTTCAATAATTGTTTACACACACACATATATATATCTATAAACATAGCACTTACTTCACATAGCACTTACTTTACCAGAGAATATTTTTTTTTTCGTTTTAATCTAAAAAAAATTTATGCAAGTACGACGGCTGGCATGTTTTTTAAAAAAAAATAAATAAATAGCCTGCAAAAAAAAAAAAAAAAAAAAAAAAAAAAACACAGCAGGCTTTTTCACTACGTACGATTTCGTAATGGTCAACTTCACTTTGAAAAAGAGAAAAAAAAATATAGTCTGCGAAAAAAAAAAAAAAAAAAAAAAAAAAAAAAAAAAAAAAACACAGCAGACTATTAAAAAATTTTTCATAGATATCAACAGTCTGCGAAAAAAAAAGCACAGCAGACTTTTTAAAAAAAAAATTGCCACTAGATGAAAAAACAAAACAAAACAGCGGCTTCTTGATTCTTTTTTTCACTTGTGGTGTCTAGGGTAAAAAGATGGCCCAGGCGTTTTTTTTTGGTGAAAAAACTTAGTTTTTTAATGTTCTGGGTTATATAAATACACATATATAGACTGGAACACAATTATGTACATTTTTGTGGATGTGCAAAAATAAGAAAACGAACTGGAACAGGCCGTCTGCCTATCCAAGCTTGCCGTTATTCCATTTCCCACAGGCCCGTCTGACCTGGGTTTCGCTTCAAGATATCGGACAGCTACAGAACCGTCTGTTCTCCGCTGAATTCCGCGAGCATCTGTCCTCTTCTCTAAAAAAAACTACTTACACCATCACAATTTTACCGTTAGTCGCGATGATAGGGTTCTCATCACGAGCCTCTAGATGCTTACTCAGCAATAGAAAGTTCATTGCCGCAGCTGTTACTAAGGGCCTTGTGAATGGATCCCACATATATATAATTGCTATAATTGGTGATTTAGAATAATACTTGGAACAAATGTATTAGTTGGAAGTTTATCGCGAAAATTAAAGGTATAAGCAACTAACTATTATGATAGCGTTAAGAGTGGATAGTATCTAAATACATTTTTCACCGTCTGCAACTTTTGCAAGATGAAATCTGCAAGATATTTTGATTTGTTACTAAACTGCGAAAGATAGTATGTATCTTAAAAAGCATTGTAGTTTGTGGAATTTATGGCAGGAGTAATATCAATTTATTATCCAAAAATTTTCTCAATTTTGAAATTAAAAAAGAAATAAGAGAAGATAGTCTATATGCACATTTCTTCGTCTGCAATTTTTGCATGTTCAAAAAGTAAAATATTTATTTTAATTCGTCATAAAACAAGGAAAGAAAGTATCTTGAAAACCTTTGTAGTGTGTGGAAGTTATAGTAATTTATTTTAAACAAACAAACAAACAAACAAAACCAGTTTATTAAGTGAATAATTCGGAAAACCTTAAACACAATAAAAACCCAATTTCAATAATTACTAACAATAATTGAGCACATTTCCCGACAAAAGCAGAAAAACGGACGAAAAGCAGGAGAAAATGAGTGATCACGTGATCAAAATAGCTTAGAACTGGATATGTAATTTAATTATCATAAAATGGTAAACTAAGTTCGATTCGAAATCGCTTCCATAGTCGGGCATTCCAATTTTATATCTTTCTGTTTAAAAAATGAATTTGTAAATGTGTTAAAACGTTTTGCGCTTGTTGAGCGGAGTAGTTGAGAACATCCTTAATGATGCAAATGTCCCGCCTGCAGGCGACACTTTTGACGGCCACGACGTGCTAACGCCAATGATTAACTGTGAGAAATACTGAATTTGTTATTTTACTCCCCCCCCTCCCCCTTCTCCTACATAGTATGCTAAAATTTAATTCAATTAGGAAACACATAGCACAATTGAAAACTCCTCCTCAGAAATTTCTGCCGATAAACAAAACTGTGCTTCACGTTTATCTGATCAACTCTGTATATGACCTATAGAATTTATATGCAGCAAGTAATATGCAAAAATTAGTTAAATTTAAAAATGTATATCATAAATGAAATCACATTACTTGCAATTATTGTTCATAGATACTACGACTAAATATTTTTGTGCGTCCCTGCTAGATGAAATGAGCCGTATATTCAATGCTCACCCTATTCTACAGCAAACACCTTGTAGTGTACCGTTGTTATATGCATAAATTTTAATACAGATACCCCAAGTTTTAGGTATTATGCGACTTATGTAAATTAACAATTACGTAATAAATTTCGAAAATTACATTTGAGAAAATGCTAGCGATTTTGATATGAAGTTGCATACTTTTGATATTTATTTTATAAATAACATATGTAACTATAAACCACAATCGTAACATAGTTTATTTGTTAGATAGAGTTATATATTTATTGATATATGCAATCAAATCTTTAACAAAACAACTTAATCTTTTTTTGTTAGTTATTCATAGTAGTCATCTAAATTTAGTTTGCGCTATACACTGTAAAAAAAAGAAAAAAAAAATCCGCTAATATACACAAATGTTTCCGTAAATTGTTTCGGAGTAGTTTCATTTTTTCCGAGAAAACAGTACAATTTCCGTAATTGACATTTTCAGATTACACATCCGTTTAAATCCAGTATGTTTTCAAACAATTTTCCGGAATATTTCTATATACAGTACAAGTTCCGTAAATGATGTTTAGCAATAGTTGTTCTGTTAGGAAAGCGAAGTATTTGTAATACTTGTCTTACAGTGATATTATTTTCAATAAACCTCCTATATATTAGCTAAATATAATTCCATGTTGGATTCATTCCAATCATTTCCAAATATTTACTAAACAGTTTTGATGTTAATTTGGCATTTTAACCGATAAATATTATGGCGCCGTCTATAACAGGAAAAGAAAAATATTATAGCGAGTTGTTTATAAAACAACTCGCTATAATACTTTTTTTTATTTCTTTTTTGTTTTAATAATAAAAAACAAACATATTTTTACGATATTAAAAAAATAATAATAAAATAAAATAAAATGTTATTATTCTTTTAAAGTTTGAGCTATTTCAAAAGGAAAGGTAGTTTATTTTTCATTACGATTTTGAAATAATGTTTAACTTAGCATATAACTTATAGCATAACTTATAGCATATTTTTAAAAAAGTCTATTAGATATTTTAAAATGGAAAAAAAATCTACTTTTAATTTTATTGACTTTTTTAAAAATCTATTCACTTTAAGAAGTTCGCAAATAAAATTAAAAACATATCTGAAATATATTATCGAAATTATTTTAATATTCACGATTACCTAAATTATAAAACGCAATAAAGGAAATTTATTTTAATAGCATGTAGTTATTATCTTTATTGAATTTACAGTAGATCGACACACAAATAATATGTTAAATTACATATTTAAAAAATATATATGTTTCTATCCTTTCAAAAATAAATAAATAAATAATTATGAATAATATTACAATAAAGTTTTAAAACGTTTCCAAAAAAGAAGGAAACAAAACTTTTAATACATTCTTTCATGCATGCAATATTTTAATGGTTAATTATTTTTTTATATATATATAAAGCTGTAATTAAAAACCTAAATATTCGAAATTATGGGGGAAAAAATCTGTAAAATATTTAGAACTGTACACTCAATAGAAAAATATTATCTCCACAAAAAAAGAAAAAAAAATCTGTGTTAAACATTTTACCTTTGCTATATACAATGCATCCGAAATAAGTAAAGATATTTGAAAACGTGGCTTGTGTAACCCTGGCGTAACGGTTTTACATCGCAAGTTGCAAGAGGACAGTTCCCTGGTTCGAGCCTCATGGAGGATAAGTGACATTTATTCTCTATTGTTTGAATTAAATGAACGTGTTATGTCACTATCACATGTCCTTGTAAAATAAAGAATAAAAATGATAAAGATTTTAGTTTGTCGTTGAAAAATTCTCTTTTGCCTTTCAAGCGAAAATTTTTGTATTAGGAAATACGAAAACAAACGGAAATATTTTGTGAAAAAAAACGGAAATATCTCTGGAAATTTTTTCCCCCCGTTAAAATACAGAAATAGTACTAGCATCTAGTTTACCAGTACAATTTCTGTATTTTAACGGAAATTTTTTTTTACAGTGTAACGGTGCGAATGTTCTAACAGTGCAAGTTTAGTTTGTTGTGGAAGATTATTTTATTTTGTGAGAGCTATTCATTTGTATTGACATCAGAAATTCATATAGAATAAATTAAGTTAGAACCTCTTTAATTATTTTTTAATTTGATAATCGTTTGATGTAGATTCAAAATTGTCATAAATTAATTCATCAATGTTAGATTTTAAATGCCGTATATCTCAAGGTACTCGAAAAGTGTCCTTGAAAAGTTTGTCGTAGTATAATTTTTTATACTTTTACGGTTTATATACGAATAAATACTGTCGCTAGATGCTTTATTTATAAAATAAAATGATGCAAACAATACATATATATGTATAGATACATATTTATATAAAAACATAATAGTTTTTTAGATAGATGAAAATCACGCATTTCTTAAGATATTTGAAAAACGGCCTTTAAAATTCTTTTTATATTTTTTCATAATTTTTTAGTTTATATACGAGTAAATTCTGTCGCAGGGTTTTTAATTTGTAAAATAATACTGTGCAAACAATATATACAGGGTGAGTCATAAATATCGAAACAAAAGGCTATCTCCTTAAATATTGCCCTTAGACCCATACTTCCAATTGCAAAAATTCATAAAAAAATGTGAAATTTCTGATAAGATAAATTGCGATTCCATGGGGGGTCTAGTTGAAAAGTTACGAAAATTAATTTTTTATACGGCCACCAAAAATTCCAATTAGGAAAAGTTTTCTTATTCAGTCCTGAATAAGACACAAAAAGTTGCATCTTCATATCTCCAAAATTCACAAAGTTATAGCCGTTTAAAAAATTCATCAGGTTTTAAGGGATTAGACACAAATTGAAAAGCGCGCAATTCAAAAAACAATGCTACTTTAACAGTTCTAGAAAACATGTAAAAAATCTATTTCTTGAGTTAGAATTTTTCTTTTTTTCTTTTTTTGTGATGGTTAGCATTATAATTTGCTAAGAAAATCACATTCTAAAATTTCTCATACAATTTATAAAAGTTTCATGTGGTTAGTACTGGTTTAAATGGGACAATCAAAAATCGTTATAACTCGTAACATTATTTATCGGATTTCAATTTTTTTCTATTTAATTAAAGATAAAAATCTGATTTTAGTTTTGTTCCAAGGCTTTTTTTTATATTAATTTTAAAACTATAAAAAATATTTATTAAAAAAATAATATAACTTTTAAAAAATCATATTTTCAAAAACAAACATTTTTTTTCAAAAGTAAATTTTTTTTCAAATTTGCCGAAACAAAACTAATGTAAAAAAATCAAAAATGACGTGTTTCAAGCTCTTTTTTTATTTTAAAAATTCTTAACATTTAATAATTTAAAGACAAGAAATAGAGGATAAAAAATTCATTATGCAGAAAAACGAAGTGTATTGTTTAAATGTCCGTCAGTTATTTTAAAAAATGCTTTTTCTAAATAGCAGATTAAGTCTTTTTTTTTTTTTCCAGAGGATGTTAAAAAATCTGTATTCTGGGCCTAGGTAGGGCCAGCACTGGGATGTTACTTTTTTCGGAAGACCCGCCAGGTTGGGCCTAGCGTACTTTTCATGAAGGAGGGGACTACTTCCTTCAACTTAGGTGCACTCTGGATGAAATTTTCAAACCCGGTCTCGACAAAACCCGTATTAAAATCACTGTCTCTGACTGACTTAATACGTACATAAAATAAATAAAATTCGGCTCAATCGAATTTTTTTACGAAAAACATACATTAAAACTTTTATTTTCCAAGAAAAAAAAAAAAAAAACTTTAAAATTAATTTTTTTAAATAGATTATTCAAAGGCTAAAAAAATTAAATACAATAAAACCAGTGAAAAAAAAACTGCCTATGACGGAATTCTGTCTTAAACAGAAAATATGTTGATCCATGCAAAATAAATGTAATAGTACCTGAAAAGAAAATAAGCTCCAATTACATGTTCTAGGGAGAGCATCTGTCTATAACGTATATTTTCTTTCCTATGTGATTCCGTCTTAAAAAGTTTTAGTTTATAACATTTTTCAGAGTCTCCAACGCATGGGATATGGATTAACGATATTAAAATATAAGTGTAACATTTACATATAAATAGAGCTTCATTGATAAATAAATATATCACAGCCTTTGGCGCTTCTTTAATAATAAAAAGTGTAAATATAAACAAGTTGGAAATTGCACGTGAAGCGTAGCAAATGAGGTACGTTCGTACGATAACGAAGTTTAAAAAATATTCAGATGTTGCTGATATAGTAGAGCATACTTCGGATACAGTATAGTGGTCGAAATCTTTGTGTTCCTGTAAATATGCAGGAAGTATTTTTTACTACCCCTCAGCAACGTATATCTTATTCATAAAATGTGAAGTGGTTTAACATAATTAAAGCACGCTCCATACAATGTTTCCTTGTAAAGCATTATGTAGTGGAATACTTTTGTGTGGCCCTGTAATTTAATAATAAATGTTCTTTGTACAGAATATATATTTTAGTATATACTTCATAGATTCATGTCGATTCTATTATGCTCGAATGAGTTTAACAGAATTAAAATTCATTTGAAACTTCTTCCCCATTGACCGTAATGTAACGGAATACTTTTGATTGTCCCTGTAATTCATCTATGCATCCGATTTTCATAAAATTTGAAATGACTCGAAAAAAATTGTGTAATAATTATATATTTTAAACTTCAAACGATTAAATTGCATTTGAAACTTTTTTCCCGGTTGACCGTAATGTAACGGAAGACTTTTGATTGTCCCTGTAATTGATCTATGCATTTGATTTTCAAAAAATTTGAAATGATTCCAGAAAATTATGTAATGATTACATATTTTAAATTTTAAACGATTAAATTGCATTTGAGTCTTTTTCCCCATTGACCGTAATGTGACGGAATCCTTTTGATTGTCCCTGTAATTGATGTACCCATCCGATTTTCATAAAATTTGAAATGACTCGACAAAATTATGTAATAATTATGTATTTTAAATTTCAAACGATTCGGTTGGGTAGTTTTTGCGTTGTTATATGCTGACAGACAGACGGACGGACTGAGCGACAACTATATGTGCTACGTATTTACATAATAACGAACGCACCTACAAACGAAAAGCTATAAAAGAATTTTTTGGTCAGAACTCCTCCATATGAAACATTTTTTCCCACGCCGAATTAAAAAACTATGTAGAAATTTGCGATTGAACCGGACTATGATTTAAACTATTTTCCAGACCGGTCCGGGTTATGATGTTGACATTTTTTCAGGCCACGCCGAACTTTTTCCCCTATGGGTCGATTTGAGACTTGACCTAGATATTTTGACCCGGGCAGACGTCTGGTATACCAATTTAGCGTAAAAACTATACACTGCTATTTTATGTTCAAAGAAAAAGCGCTATCTTAAACCGATTTTTATCAATTTGCAATTTGTGAATGTTCCCCACAAGCGTTGAATCACAGAGAAGAAAGCACAGTTTAGAGGCAGGGAAAAGTGGTGTAAGTCAGGAATTTTTGAGGATTTTGGGATTTAATATCTCTGTGGGATTTTTAGATACGGGGATGAAATTTGTTTTGTTCAATTTAGGAATGAATAAGGAATAATTTCCTAATTGGAATTTTTGTCCTACGGGGGCCGTATAAAAATTTAATTTTCGTAACTTTTCAACTAGACCCCCCCATGGAGTCGCAATTTATCTTATCAAAAATTTCACATTTTTTTATGAATTTTTGCAATTGGAAGTATGGGTCTAAGGGCAATATTTAAGGAGATAGCCTATTGTTTCGATATTTATGACTCACCCTGTATATGTATATATACATATTTATATAGAAATATGATACATATTGCAGTTTCTTACAAAATTTCACTTAAGCAGCTAACTTTTTTACTTAAGCAAAATTCGACGTATGTAAAATTCAAATTACTTAAAATTTTACGGAACGCATTATTTACGTAAATCATGGGAATGCCTGCTTGTTTAAAACAAAGAGTAATATTACTAAAATACACCGCGAACGATTTTCCTCCATAGACCGTAATACAATGAAATTCTTTTCAGCGTCCCTGTAAATGAACTATAGATGCACCACACTTCCTTTCAATACCAAACACGACATTATAAACTTCAACAACATACAGCCCTTTCATTTCAATATGAATGTTAAATTTATATGAGTTAGACTACGGAGAGGCAATAGAAAGACAACCCGAATTCATAAACACTTTAAAATTATGTTGGAAAATGTTAAAAAGAAAATCCTAACTGAATAAAATCCTTATTTTTACGATGATCTTCCGTCTTTGTACCTTTATAAACACAGGAAATTTAAAATAAAAGATTTTTCTTTTTAAAGAACAGGAGAAAGGAAAACTGCTTAGTAGCGTCTGCGTCCTAGAGTGCTGTTCACAATGACATTGAAAACATGGAATCTTTTTTTACGCGGAGACGGCCTCTTCTTCTTATTATTTAAGATTCATTTTATCTAGATCTCTGATATTAATTTTAATCTGATTGAAAAATACATGTGGGAAGGAAAAAAAAGACAAAAAGAAACTGATTTGTAAAAATTCTACATTAGAGTGTAATTTACACTGGTAAGAAGATGTACGTGTTTTCTAGCGCGAAAAAATTGTTTTCTTTTTAATCTCACAGGTTATGAAAACTTGGGAGCTAATGTGCCTGAAGATTCTGTATGTTCTACGAATGTATGTATATACGTAGCGCGAAAGCTCTTTATAAAAATATCCGATTTGCTTCAAATTTTGTACTTAGGTTTATTCTAAAAAGAGATTCCCCGAATAATTTTGGGGATCATTGGTTAAGTATAAAGAGGAGGAATGGGGTACTAATCTTCAATTTTAATAAATAGGTTTTTTATGCAGAATTACTGATTTGCTTTTAATTTAGTATACTATTTTATTCTGATAAGGAGCTTCCCTGATTCGATTTGTAAGTTCATTGGTTAAGTATAAAAGAGGAGAACAGAGGCTAACCACTCCCTCAATTTTGATAAATGAGTTTTCTATGCAGAATTAACCCATTTGCTTCAAATTTGTTATAGCGGTTTATTCAAATAAAGTGCTTCCCTGATTAGATTTGAAAGATCATTAGTTAAGTATAAAGGGGAGAAACGAAGAGTTAATATCCAACTTGATTTAGCTAAATGAGTATTTGATAAGAATTATCCAATTTTTTTCATATTTCATTTTTGATATTCAGGTGTATTTTGATAAAAAGTTTCCCTGATTAGTTTTGAAGGTTATTTTTCTTCATTTAAACTATGTTGGTTTGTATTTTATTTAAAAAGAAGCTACTTTTTTAAGATTTTTATTTTGTTCAAAAAGAGTGAGTTTTATTTTATCACTAATGAACAGATGAAAATACAATATACAATTAATATTAATAGCTCGTGAGCTCAATGTCAACAATTTAATTGGGGACACTTCTTTTTATTTTAATCGGATTTTTTTATGACATAAAAGTAAATTTTAATAAAGCTCAAACTTATTATTAAAACGACAAGATTTTTTTTCTTTTGAGTTTGCGCTAAAATAGTTAAAGCAATCATATTAACAACGATCATATTTATTTCATGAAGGGTGTTAATATTTCATTTTATTTTGAGATCCAAAGACGAGTTTTCCAGATAAATTTAAAAAGTAAAAAATGTGTTGCTAGTTAAACGGGATTAAAAAAAAACAGATTGCTTGTTTGTTAGCAATTTTTTGAAGCTGTAATATTCGTCTAATTTAATCTATCATTAAATAAAGTAAATGTTACTATTTTTAAAGAAGTTGTGTAAATCAAGCAATCACCTAACGTGTTTGTTGTAGTGACGTGATTGATGCATATAGATACTGCGCATAAAAATATCAATCAAATAGATAAAAATATTTGTTTTTTATTTATTCGTTTCCAAGCATAGTTTTATGAACTTCCTCATACATAGATTAAAGATGGTAAACATTTATCCAAATTTAATTAAATTGTATTTAGAACATCCTAAAAAGTGTAGATGCATCAAAATATTCAAATTGAAAATTTCCGCAGTTATTGTTTTGTAAACAATCAAAACTTTATTATTGGGTTCAAAAATGCTCTAATTATTTTTGGATTTTCTTTTAATAAATTTTATTATATACTTAGAATTATAGAATGAAGAAATATTGAATTCAAATTATTTACATAATATGTACAAAATGTATAATATGTACAAAATATAAATTCCTTTTACCTTGATAATTTCTGATCATCGTACTTAAACTGGAAAGATGATCCTATATCCATTTATGCGTGCCTTTTTATAAAAATAGCATAATTCTTCCATAAAACTTAAGACACGCACGACACAAAAAAATTATAAACATTCTCTCTAAAAAATTCTTTTTCATTCCATCAAAATTGATACCAACTTTTTTATCTAAACTTTTAACTCATCTCAAAAAATAAAAAAAAATGTAAAAGTCAAGCAGACGAAAAAAAACAGCTTCGCTGCCAAAGCAACGTGTCGCTTCTTATAAATAAAATAAATATCACAGTAGCAAAATTTGCAAACGATTTTCTGTGAATAAACTGATATATTAATTTATCAATTCCTAACAGTTATAACTCTTTATTCTTATCTATATCGAAAAGATAATGAAATAATACACCATCAGAGTCGTCCTCATGGAGGACGGCCTAAAGCGCGGCCCGGTGAAGGATTTTGTGAGGCCCTTTCCTTTCAAACTCTTAATATAATCTTACCTACTATACTATCAATAAAAAAGAATGGTTTTCATCTATATACTTGTGACCGGGGAATCAGGGTTCGGTCTAATAACTATTATAAAGAAGTACATTTTTGGTGTGTTTGTAGGGATATATTTTCTGGAACTACTGAATCAATTTCAAGAGTAATGACGGCAAATTGATGGTGAAAATCCTTCTTCCAACATCGGCTATATTTTTATGTCAAGACCACTATCTTTTCTTAATTAGAATCATAAGTTTATATTAAAGATTTTCTATTATACTGTCTTCTTTTTATTAAAGGAAAAATATTTTGTGTCCAAGTTCGATGCCTTTCTAAGCGCGAGGCCCTGTGCGGCTGTACCTGTCGCACACCCCTAAGGACGGCTCTGCAACCATTAAAAATAAAATAAATAAATAAATAAAAGTGAAAAACTATTCCAGTAAAACAACGCAATGCATTTAAAAATGAAAAGTTTTACAATCTATTTAATGGCAATATAATTAGTTCTGCATACATTCAGTTTATCGATAAAGCAAAGGTAAATCTAGCTATATTATAAAAGCCTAACGTATCAGTGCGTAACGCATACGTCATTTTATGAATGGCAATACTTTGAAATTTAAAGCGCAATTTCGGTTTTACAATTTTTGCTACTGCAATCTTTTAAAACTTCTAAACATCGCATATTTACACCGTCGTGTAGTAAAAAAAAAATGTACTTTTAAATGAAGTTTGTTTGAAAATTGTATCTCAATTTATTTTTGAAATATTAATTTTTTTTGTAGTTTTAAATACAGTTTTTCTAGTTGTGGCAACAGAAATACTCTATTTTTATTAAAAGCAAACGGAAAATAGCCGAAAGAAAAAAAAAGCAGAATACTGTATCTTTAAGTTGCCATTTTCTCATTAAAAGTGTTAATCGTTTGTTATAAAAACCAGCGAATTTTGGTTTCATTTACAGATTTGGTTTCATACAAATATAGTATCTGTTTCAGCTAATAGCATTGGGACTTCAATTTTGAAATTAAAATGATTTCAAAATGATCACATTAAAATACTAATTTTTATTAAAAAAAAAAAAAAAAGATGAATAGAAATATAAAAGGTGAATATATAAATTTTGATTTTTGAAAATAATGTCCGGTTTAGATTTCACTAGGAGAAAAATTCTATAATTGAGTCAAAGTGGAATAAATTTTGCTTTTCTTTTTTTCATTTTGGAATACAAGCATTAGAACCTTAATTGATAACTTTATCATAATAACAGATATTTATTATTTTTTACTGCTTGCATGTACCATTAAAATTTAATTTTAACAATTTCCACAACTGAGTTTTATAGAAGTAGTACTTTTTAAATTTTAAGTTAAGTATCATTTTTTTTTAAAAGTTAGACTTATCAATATCGGTTGCATTTTTTATTGTAACTAATTTTGTAGAAATCGTGTAACTAATTTTGTTGCTTTTAATAAATCAATGAAACAGTCCCTTATCGAAATCAGTGTTGAATTTAGACACTTCTCTCCAGAAGGGACATTATAAAGTTCCGGGAGGGGGGGGGGGTTACTTTTTGACCATTGAAAACGCAAATTTTCAAATTTTCCCTGAGGGGACATTTTATTGCTCCGGGGGGGGGGGGGGGTCCTCCCGGGCCACCACCTAAATTCAACAGTGGTCGAAATTCGACGGGTTCTACCTTGTTTTATTAAAGTTGATAAAATACTGAATAGAAAAATTCCATCATGAGCACTGAGCACTTCTGTAAATTCCGTAATGTCGGTTTTCACTTTAAACAGTACGTAAAAGATATTTTCAAACAAGTTAAACGAATTAAAAAAATGAACAAATAAAGCGAATAAAAGTGAAACATTGAATAAAATTGCAAAATTAATTTAATCTCGGTATTTCGGCCTTCCTACAATACTTTCTGATTTTAAAAGGAAATTAAAATGAAATGAAAGATGTTTTCGCACATATCTTTAATGTCATTTTCATTTTCAGAAAAGTAATATTTTTTTCGTTGCCAGATAAGAATAGAAACACATAGCACACGTTCTCAGTCTACTTCTACCGAATTGATTTTTAGGCGGAAGTAGTTACGTCTGTGGAATACGGAAGCCGCGTCAATGGAGAAATCATTATTACGGAAATTTATTCTGCTTTAGTTACGAATAAAGTTGAATTGTAACAAACATTCGTTTTCTAATTTTTATGGGCAATATTTAATTGAAATTTTCACAATTAGATAAAAGAAAGATTTTAAACGGTAATATTACTTATATAAATGTATTTTTTAATTAATTTTGCGGTCGTGAAATTATCCCCTAAATTATTGAATATTAATCAATTTGTGTCTTATTCCTTAAAGCCTAACGAATTATTTAAACGGCCATAATCTGTGAGTTTTGAGATATGAAGATGCAATGTTTTTTCTTTCTTTTTTTTTTTTTTTTTTTTTTTTTTTTTTTTTTGTTTAATTTCGGAATGAATGAAGAAAGTTTTTCTAACTGAAATTTTCGACCTACGGTTCTATAAAAATTTTATTTTCGTATTTTTTCTAATGGACCCCCCATGGAGTTGCAACTTATGCCATTATAAATGGCACCATTTTTAATGAATTTTTGCATTTGGAAGTATGGATCTAGAGGAAATATTTAAGGAGATAGGCTACTTCGATACTTATGACTCATTCTATATGTAATACAATATATATATATATATATATATATATATATATACATATATACATATATACATATATATATATATAAGACTTTCTCATTGTTTAGTTTAAATTCCTTAAATACCATTTACTATTCTAAACTACTATGTATTCTAAAAATTCATTGAGAAGCAATTTTCAGATGCATTAAAATCGTTTCCTTTTGGCGAGGTAAAAAGCTTCTCGTCAAAACGTGTTACAGTTTCGCCTTTTCACGCCAAATATTCGAAAGTATTTTTTTTTTCTTTTTACAGGCTTTTACATTAATTCTGCCGCTATATTTGACTGATCTTTTATTGCATATATGAATAATTTAACTAGTATTTTTTTTTTAAATTCTGAGTTCAAAATATTCTCAATGCCTTACTTGAAATTTATTTTTTTATTCAGCTATTTTAAACACAATAATAAATAAAAAAGGTTTTTAAAAATCCGAAGGCCCGGTCCGAGTGAATTTCAACAGAACGTTGATCTTTTATTTTACGGAAGAGTTCTGACCAAAAAAAAAAAAAAAAAGAAACTTATCTTAGTCTTTTTTTATTGTTATAATCTCCATTTATGCAGAAGTGCGGTGGGCTGCGTATTTATGCTTTTAATGAGCCTTTGTTTATTGTATGTAAATGTTTCAATTATTATTAGTATTATTAATCCATATTCCATGTAATGGCGAAATAAAAATCTAAAAAATGGCATATGGTAAAAGTAAAATCTATGACGGAACTGCATTGGAAAGAAATAAATACGTTCTCTATTTAGCAGGTGTTAATGTTTAATATATATTTTTTCTCGCGTATTATTCTATACGTTTTGGACGAACAGTTTCAAAGAAGTTTAAAAGAACATTTCAGTCTTCAGCCGTGAAAGAAAATTCCGTGGTAGGCAAGTTTTTTTTTTTTTTCACGTGTTTAACTTTATTTTAATAAACTTAGAAATCTACGATTCTTTAAAAAACAAAACAAATTCTAATGTTTAATTGTAGAATTGTAGAATAACGACTTAAAATTACATGCCTTTTTTGCAAAAAAATTTTGGTCTAATTCAAATTTTACTGATTTTTGAACAGGCTTGGCCACGTCGAGAAAAGTATTTTCATATAGGATGATTCAACCGGAATAGATTAATTTGGTCCGTGAAGACTATAGGAAGAATGAAATCAGTCCCGGCTTTGTACAGAAGAAACAAGTTTGGCCCGGCCCGATACTTTAGGAAAAAGTAAGGCCCGAGTCCGGCCCAGCCCCAATGTTGTTAATGGAAATCTGACATCAGTGAATATGCGGAAATGTATTTGAATCCTTTTTTCCGCTTCCTTATATAATTTATAAAATTTATACTCTCGAAGAAACATAAAAAAATTAGTCAAATTTAAAAATTCATATAACAATTGAAAAGGTACGTCCAGAAATTATTGTTCATAGACAAAACGGTAATCGAAATCTTTTGTGTGCGCCTGTAAATAAACGATAAAGCCTTTGCACACCATATTCTACAATAAATTACTCCATTTGCAGTTCGATCCCACAAGGGCTGAGAGAATCTGCTTTCGATCTGGTAAACGGAAGGTGCTGTGTTCGTATCCAATCGCGCCCGTCGGCCTAATTGTTCGGAGTTTTCCGTGGTTTTCTTCGAACCTGGGATTTCCTTGGGTAAGTACGGGTTAAGTTCCCATATAAAGATCCCCACTGAAGATACCCACCGGGGCCTACATCCATCATGTTGATAATCCGCCGTTAGAAACAAAACCAATCTCGTGCAGTTCAGTTTTGTATATTAGTTTCAATAACGCGAAATAATGTAACATAATTAAAATACATTCCAAACATTTTATAGACTGTAATCTAACTTAATTATTTTAAGTGGCTCTGTAAACAAAATATAAATGTCACACATTTCATTTTCCATATCGAACATGCATCTACTACAGTTAGAGAATGGACTGACAAACCGAATTCATAAACCCGTTTCAATCTTGTCGAAATGTGTTAAAAACAACAATATTGATATTTTTAACTTCCAGTATTTGAAGATTAGACATTTCTGAAAAAGGAATGAAGAATTAAAAGATTACTTTACTTATGTTAGCTTTATTCATTCTGTCAAATTGCCAAAACAACAAAAATAAAGTTTTTCCCTTTTGAGGCAACAAAACAGCAATTTATTCGTTTTGCGATAAGATTCAAAATAAAAAATTATTCTTTTATATTTGAATAATTTGAATTTTCAAAAGAAAACTTTCAACTTTATATTTATTTAGAATTTTGGAATTAAAGTTTCTCGCAACAACAAAATGATAAGCAGTTATCTCTTATGAGAAAACAACGGGAAATAAAAATTATTTTTAAATGAGAATTTCTAAGAAACAAAATGTATAAATAATTGTTACTTATGGGAACAACAACATAAAAAGTAAAGTTTCTTTTCAAAAATTTTTAAAATTACTACTTTTAAAAAGTCTTTAGGCGACTAAACATTTACAATTAGCGTTTGCTAAATCATGATGACCCGATAAAAAAAAGATAAGTTTAGATGTATTTTTGTCTTGGTAAAAGAAAACTTTCTGATTGATTTACTTTCATTCAAATATTGATTTAGTTTATGTAATTGTATTCGTATTGTATTTCTTATTAAAAAACCTTACTTTTTGTATTATTTTTTAGTGAGATATATCAATATAAAATTAAAATCAAACATTTAAAATAGCATATTTTCCTTGTTTTATAACATTAAATGTAGCAATTTGTAGAGTTAATAAAGTTTCTTGTTTTTTTTTTTTTTTTTTTTTTTTTTTTTTTTTTTTTTTTTCATTAAAAAGCAATGACTTTTATTTAATGATAATTTGAATAGGAGAATTAAAGATATAAAAATCAGACAAAATATTAAAATAATAATATGGAGATTTTAACCTCAAAATATCCAGACTTCTGTTATTTGATTTTATATTAATTGATAATAATAATAAAAAAAATTCCAAAGACTTTTGATCTACACTGCATTAGTTTATAAATCCCTCCACAGTAAAAATACAGTTCTTCAAATGAAACAAATGTACCAGACAAATCTTATGTGAATTTAAACGATTTACAATTTTAATTTTTTTTTAAACCGATTATTTGCTATAAAAGCTGCTAACTTTTTTTTTTTTCGCTACAAAAATCCTAAAGAGAAAATCGTATAAAGAAAATAACTAGGTAGCTACTTTCTTGACAGACAGGCAACATCACGTCATTTGATGAAAGTCGTTGGAAATGAACTATTTTAAAGCTATTTATTTATTTATTTATAATTTTTGTTAAATTTCTAAAATATACTGAACAAATTTTAATGAAATTTAAATAGAAGTTATTTGAAAGTATTATTTTTCAATAATAATAATAATAATAATAATAATAATAATAATAATAATAATAATAATAATAATAATAATAATAATAATAATAATAATAATAATAATAATAATAATAATAATAATAATAATAATAATAATAAATCGTATGAATCGGTTTCATAGTTTCGAAGTAATCGGCGATGACACACACATAAAAAACGAATTAAAATCCTCTCCCCCCCCCCCCTTTCTTTAAAAAGTTGATTCAAAATATCAATGACTGTCACAGAAACATCGTTTATTTACATAAAACCATTTTTGGTAAAAATATGATATCTCACTCGCGCATTGCTTTGCATAAAATAAAATTAACATTTATGTATTGGTAAATAAACAATTAGAAAAACACACACACACACACATCCACATTTCTTTAATATAAAAAATATCTCAATTCGTAGTAATTAAAAAATAATAATTTTTTAACATTAATTTTTCATGGGTAAGTAATATTAATTATGACGAGAAAAATCTTAAAATATAATTCACACACTTGTTTGAAAATTAGGTACTTACGTATTAACGCCACCACAGCAGAAGTTGTGCTAATGCGCCAAGTTCGCACGCGCACGCAGATATCTTTTGGATTCCTTGTTACCCTGTTCCCTTGTTGTTTGCTGACTTTTGACATCATTTTTTATTGTTACGAATATGCGTATATAATTTACAAGAAAAAAAAAGAAAAAGAAAAAAAATTGTAATTTAAGAAATTACACCAACCATTTAAAAAATGTTCCACTCGAAACATTCATCTATCATTTTAAGCTAAATACCAGTAGTTTTATTGTGTATTATCCGTGCCACTGCTATAAATGACTTTATACATGCTGCAATTTGAAGGTACGATTCGTTTAAGTTACATCACTCCATTGTCGCCAAGCATAAAAGTTGGCGACGAAAGAAACATTTTAAACTATGTAACATTCTTGGTGCGAAAGATGTATTTTAATCATTATTGAAATACAGCTTTGGCGTATACTGTTACTGTTTGGCATATACTTTGGCATATTACTGTTTGGCATATACTTGTAAGACTTTGGCATATACTGTTTGATTTTACAGAGCGGAATTTTGGTGATGGAGGTTTCGCAGCACATGCATCTGTGAATGGGTCCATCAGACATTGAATCAAAAAAGCTTTTTTCCAGTTTTTCCCAAGTCGATTGCTTTTTAGTTTTCTTTTTAGGTGGTGGAAAATCAAGAGTAATAGCTATAACATTTTCCGGCTTGTTAGAATCACTATTGGCACTCAAATTTTCCTGGTTAGAACCGACCGGTTGTAAAACGCCATTAATCGGTTCGGCATTAAATTGCTTCCTTTTTCGTGATCGCCTTTCAACACGTAATTGGTTTTCAGCGGCTCGATAATCTTTTGATTTTCTCGTTTTCTGCATTGAAAGACGTTTTTGCGCCAAACCAAATACAGTACTACTTAGTTATCCCGTCGACCAATTTCGCCAAATGATACGAATCGCCCAACTAATAAGCAACTTATACATGTTGACTAAATTTTTATTTTAAATAACAAAAGAACAAATAAATTAGCAAAACATTAATAAAAAATCGAAATAAAAATAACTTTATGAATGTTTAAATACGCGTATTGTGTTTAATGTCATTGAATGCGACATTCACGGTCATTCATTTCTTTGGCTTCGGCTTTTTCCGTATCTGTTAATTTCCGTCTACCCATTTTTAAATTTGTTAGTTTTCTGTTTTATTACAATGATTTTAAACATTTTAATTTCCTATTCAAATAAAAATTCTTCTAAAAGTAAAGAATTTAATTTAAATTCAAATAAAAATTCTTCTAAAAGTAAAGAATTTAAGTTAAATTCAAAAGTGACCACGTCATTTTGTTAATCCTCCACCGAAAACAACAATTATTTTTCAATGGTTAAAAAAAAAAAAAAAAAAAAAAAAAAAAAAAAAAAAGCAATTTTATTTTAAATCTTTCTTAGACTCTATATCGGAACATTTTCCACCGAAATCTAATTAACTACTTTGTTTTTAAATAAAGTGTTTTATTTTATGATTTGTTGCAAAAATTGCAGGTGTAGATTGGCGATATTTATGAATCGCTAAATCAGTGGCTGCGGCGGCGTTAATACTTAAGTACCGAAAATTATAAAAAAAAAAAAAAAAAAAAAACTAAATTGGTTTTATGTACGTATATGTAGAGCAATACGAAATTTCAATTATGAAAATTTTGTTTTTTTCGTTGGGAGGTTTGAAGTTTAGTTAACGATGAAAAAAATTATGCAATTAAATTAATTTTGTTTGGAATTACTTTAAATACACCGATAAGGGAAATTTATTTTAACAATTTCAAAGAGTTAGATAAAAATTAATGTTACTTTCCACCATTTAATTTAAGATAATCAAAAAATGAATTAATCACAGAAGCTTTTTGATTTCGAAAATGACATTTAGATAATAATAATAATAATAATAATAATAAGTAACACTGCTAAGCAGTTTAAATCTGCAGAGTATTTTAATGACAGACTTTACAGAGAAATGGGGAAACACAGAATTAAAAGATTTTTTTTCCTGTTTATGTAAATTTTAACCATTCACAATAATTTACACAATAAATAAATAAATAATAAAAAAATAAATTTGCTTATTTGAAACAACAAAGAATTCTTTGATTGACTTTACTTATTGAAATATACTAAATAGGAAGAACATTAACTCATTTGAATAATGTGAGGTTAAAAAAAATGTTTTCTGTTTTAAATTCATCTGCATTTTAAGTTTATAATTATAGATTTTCATCAAAATAATAAGTTATAAGTTATAATTATAATATAATAATTATAATTTTAGAATTATAAATATGATTATAAATAATCAAAATTTAGAAATAATTATCATCTATGAATTAAAAATCCTTATATAAAATGTGACATGATGCAAGGAATATGTGATAAAATGTTCCAAAAATTAAAGCTGAGTAATTCGAAATCGTTAGCTGAATAATTAAGAAGCAATAAACATCAGAAATAGAATTAGGAAAAAAAAGAACATATTTAAAGTTACAAAATTAATACAACACAGCAGATTTTGAAATTTCTTTACTAATAATTTTATCGAGTATTTTTTTTTTTTTTTTTTTTATCGGTTAAGTATATTTAAACACATTTTACAATCTTGGAGATGAGAAATGTGTTGAATATTTCTTTATATAACTATCTGAGTTTATTTTTAGAATATCTGGGTTCACTTTTTTAGACCATACATTCTGAAAAAAATGTATTCTTTTGTTTACACACATTCTAAGTTTGAATTTAAAACAGCCTTCACTTTAAATGAATGCAAGCTCGATGAATAAAAATTCATATTTACTTCTTGCTATTCATATTCATATATCTCGCTTTCCTAACGAAAATTCCATGATGACAAAGGTTTAACATATTAAATTGAAATAGTATTCGTAACACCAGTCTCGTAAAAATAAAATTTTCTGATCGATTTACACAACAGTGATTGGAACAACGATTTGGATATTCTCATTTTGTTCAAAGGAATTCTCCTTTTGTTCGTTCTCTTCACAAAAAATTTTTATTACCCCCTTTTTTTAATAATTAGAGTTTTTGAGTCAGAATATTCAGATCTTTAAATAAATAATAAAAAAGATTATTTTTACTCCTACTGACAATAGAATATTCTTGATTTATTAATAAATTAGACTACAAAAAAAAAAAAAAAAAAAAAAAAAAAAAAAAAAAAAAAAAAAAAATCCCTCTTAAATTGAGTGTATAAAAGCTAAATTTAAAATTTTAATTCATCATGGTTGAATTTTGAAATTCAGACTCACTGAAATAAAGATCACAATTACAGTAAAAATAGCTGCTTACATGCAAAACATAGGTATTTCCCATTTTATGAAAGCGGTGCTTTATTTAAAAAATAAAATAATATAAAATAAAATAGGTATTTCCCGTTTTATTGGATTAGAGGTGATTGGGAGTTGACGCTTTTTGAATGAAACAGGCATAAATTATGATACTAATTTAATGTCAAATAAAATAAACAGGCATAGTAATAAATTATTACATTTGTTTATGTATGTACTTGATTGCTTCTGATGATATAGGGGAGAGTGGGGATACTTGAGCATAGGGGATACTTGAGCCACCCCTATTATCTCTACAGTTGATTAATTTTTCTTTCTAAAACTGCCAATATGATAACATATTTATAGTTCTGAACATGTAAAAAAGAAATCACACATCTTGGTACCATTTTGAAAGTATAGTGATTAATAGATGTCTTTTCCCTATCTGAAAAAAATATTTGGGTGCATGGTTTTTTTGTTTTTTTGTAATCAAAGTTTTGTTTAAAGTTGCAACTATATACATACATTCAATAAGCATAATTTCAATTGTATTTTGAGTCTAAAATAGTTCTAATTGCTGCATGCTTTATTTAGTAAAACTCTGGGAAACAAAAATAGTGATAGTGGGGATACTTGAGCCAATGAGAGTGGGGATACTTGAGCCATGTCTTAACCATCCTCACTAGAAATTAAACATGGGTGAAACAAACAAAAAATAAAATTCCATCCTTATATTCACTAATAGATATTTTTCTGGAGAAAAGGGAGAATAATTTTTCAAACCTAAAAATGTTTAAAAATGCATATTTTTTAAATGAAAATGTCTATTTTATTTTTCGATTTGTTCGATTTGACAAACGACCAAAATTCGAACAAAATAGTCTGTCTAGATAAATGTAAACATAGTTTTCAATTTAATTTTCATTAAATGAAAATAACTTTTTAAAACGGTTTTACAGGCTATAATCTCTAATACTTTAATTAGTTAGGTCCAACATAATAAAATATTTATTTTTTAATATAACATATTAAGATTAGTATTTTATATTGAAATCGTAACCTCTGTTGCTGTAACTTTTTTTTTAACTAAGAAAATTAAAGAAAAATTGGTAAAAAGAGCGCACAAAAACAAGAAAAGCAACAAAAATCCCAGTTCAAACTTACCTACATGGAGCCAAAGAGGAAGACAAAATCTTTTCCTGTGAAATCAAAAAAGTGTTTGAAATAGTAGAATGATACATCTGGCTTAAATTCCGACAGCTACTAAACTAAAAGCATGAGTTCGACAATATCATTAGAGGAAAATTCTGTCAATGATGGTGATGATGTGAAAGAAAACCTTCTATTGATGGTTGGTTACTAATAAAATATGCCAGAAAGAAAACTGTAAAAATATTTGTTGGATAAGTGCTTAATATTTTGAAAATGAAATTTGCAAGAAGAATTGCAGATTCCAAATTTAAATGGCTCTGAACTGAGGATGTTTCTACTGTCGTTATAACTGAGGTTCAAATTATCCTTCGACAACCAGTTTTAACGACAAAAAATGATCGTATTACTAGCTTTGTTTTCTTAATTGGTTTTGAAACACTTTACGTTTCATAATTTATCATTCTGTAAAATATTTGTGCAAAAATAAAGCGAAAAAAATTACTTTTGTAGGTATTTTTCCGTAGTGGCTCAAGTATCCCTTCACTATGGCTCAAGTATCCCCGCCATGGGGATACTTGAGCCATGATGTAAAACAAAAAATAAACATTTATTATGCATAGAAAAATAGTTCAAAATTTATTGAAAGTGGTTTTTAGTTGAAGGAAAAATATCAAATTTTCATTTTCAATATTTTATTTTATTCTAAAAAAATATAAAAAATTTAAAAAAAATAAAATTCAAAAAATGGCTCAAGTATCCCCATCTTCCCCTATTTTTGATAAATATATTCTGTGGGTATGCTTCGGTATATTTATCAGTAAATAGTTTGCTAAAACATACTTGGGAACAATTTCTTTCTTCACCAAATTCATGTTTTCTGACTGACCCCTATATCAAGAATACACCAAAATATCATACATTGTTAAAAAAAACTTTAAAGTAAAAAAAAATAAAAAAAAAAAAGCAATTACGAATTAAAAATTATGAAAAAGAAATGGATATAACTTTTTTTGTAAAACATATTACTTAAAATTACTTTTTTTTTATATAAAAAAATTATTTTGTCTTTTTTTGTTAGAAGAAAAAAGAAAAAAAATTCATACATTTGAAAAAATACATTTTGAATAATTAATGTTTTAGTAGAAAGCATATAGACTTATTTAGCGACAATAATTATTAAATCATAATTCACATTTTTCTTTTATAATATAAATAAAATTTTAAAGTATTTTTCCTTGAAATGCTTTAAATATGCCAATAAATAGAATTGCTGTGAAGAAATACAAAAGAACAGATGAATCTCTCATAGTTCTGAAATTTTCCTTTTATCTTGAAATCCTTTTCAAATCTGAATAATAAATTTAGTTTGAATAACAATAAAAAAGCCTTTTTTTAAAAATTTAAATCTTTTGAGTATTTAAATGCGAGACTTTAAGTAAAATAGAGAAATTCCGAATTAAAAGATTTAACTTTGTTTGCGTCAGTTTTAACAATTCTGGCAATCTGCCATAAGAAAATGAATAAAAATTTGCTGCCTTGAGACATCAAAGAAGCCATTGATTCCTTTTATCGAAAAGTGAATATGTAAAAGCAATAAATGGGGGGGGGGGGAGGAAATCATGTTTTAAAATACAAATAAAAATTTAAGGTATTTTACCTTGAAATATTTTAAATATGCCAATAAATAGAATTGCTGTGAAGAAATAGAAAAGAACAGATGAATCGCTCAAAGTTCTGAATTCTCCATATATCTTGAAATCCTTTTTAAAACTGAATAATAAATTTTGTTTGAATAATAAAAAGAAACTCTGTTTATTAAATTTAAATCTTCTGGGTATTTAAATGCGAGACGTTTAAGTAAAATAGAGAAATTCCGAATTAAAAGATTTAACTTTGTTTGCATCAGTTTTAACCATTCTGGCAAATTGCCATAATAAAATGAATAAAATATTGCTGCCTTGAGACAGCAAAGAAGCCATTGATACCTTTTACCGAAAAGTAAAAATGTAAAAACTATAATTATGAAAAAAGAGTTTCAAAATTCATGATTTAAAATATAAATAAAATTTTAAAGTATTTTTCCTAGAAAATTTTTAAACATGCCAATAAATAGAATTACTGTGAAAAAATACAAAAGAACAGGTTATATCTCTCAAAGTTCTGTAATTCTACTTTTATCTTGAAATCCTTTTAAAATCTGAATAATAAATTTACTTTGAATTAAAAAATATATATATTGTTTATAAAATTTTAATTTTCTGGGTATTTAAATGCGAGACGTTTAAGTAAAATAAAGAAATTCCGAATTAAAAGATTTAACTTTGTTTATGTCAGTTTTAACCATTCTGTAAAAATGGCATAATAAAATGAATAAATTTTGCTGCTTTGGAGACATCAAAGAAGCCATTGATTCCTTTAACTGAAAGGTAAAAATGTAAAAACTATAAATATGAAAAAAAAAAAATTGCTTCAATTCACGTTTTAAAATATTAATAAAAATTTATAATATTTTTCCTTGAAAAGTTTTAAATATGCCAATAAATAAAATTGCTGTGAAGAAATACAAAAAAAAAAAAAAAAAAAAAAAAAAAAAAATTACATCTCTCAAAGTTCTGAAATTCTCCTTTTATCTTCAAATCCTTTTCAAAGCTGAATAATAAATTTTGTTTGAATAATAAAAAGAAACTCTGTTTATTAAATTTAAATCTTCTGGGTATTTAAACGCGAGACGTTTAAGTAAAATAGAGAAAATCCGAATTAAAAGATTACTTTGTTTGCGTCAATTTTAACCATTCTGGCAAACTGCCATCAATAAATAAATAAAATTTTGCTGCCTTGAGACATCAAAGAAGCGATTGTTACCTTTGACCGAAAGGCGAAAATGTAAAAACTACAAATATGTTTTTTTTTTTTAATTTATCTTAATTTTGCATATTTCTGTTACGTTATGGTATTAAACATAGTAAAATTATAAATATAAACGCATATATAAAATAAAAAGTTATTACAAATTTTCTGAAAACAATTGATTGTTTTTACTTATTTAATAATTTAAAGTATATTAATAGAAAAGTTAAAATTATTAGTAATAAAATGAATAAAATTTTGTACCTTGAGACATCAAAGAAGACATTGATAGCTTCTACCGAAAGGTGAAAATATAAAAGCTACAAATATGAATAAAATTTCTTTTTCAATTTATCTTTATTTTACATATTTTTGTTACGTTAGGGTATTAAGCATGGAAAATTATAAGTATAAATGCATATATAAAATAAAAAAAAATATTAAAAATCTTCCGAAAACAATTAATTGTTTTTACTGATTTAATAATTTAAAGTATATTAATAGAAAAGTTAAAGATATTAGAGATAAAATGAATAAAATTTTGTTGCCTTGAGACATCAAAGAAGCCATTGATTCCTTTTACCGAAAGGTGGAAATGTAAAAATTATAAATACAAAAAAAAAAAAAAAAAAAAAAAAAAAAAAAAAAAATAATAATAATAATAATAATAATAATAATATTTCAATTTATGTTTATTTTACATATTTCTTTTATGCTATCGTATTAAGCATGCAAATCATAAATATAAGTGCATAAACAAAATTTAAATTATTAAAAATCTTTCATATAGAATTAAATCAACTAATTCTGTTGCTATTTTTTACTCATTTTAATAATTTAAAATAGACAGGGTGGTCATAAAAAAAAAAAAACTTTGCCGATATATGGAGCTCTAGCGGCTGCTCCGTTCAACCTATCGAGGTGAGATTTCAGATATAGTTATTATGAGGTATGAGCTCGGGATTATGTGAACGGCAACAAAGTGGTGCTCACGGTTACAGTTATAGATATAAAAACTCGAAATTTTCCAATGGCAACGACCATTTTTTTCCATCGAAAAATGATCAGCGCATACGAAAAACCTAAAGAGCGTTGGAACCGTACGTGTATCGCAAGAAACGGACTCGTTATGCACGCAGAAAAAAACAGCTCTTCAACCCTCCCCCCCCCCAAAAAAAAAAAAAAATAAAAATAAATAAATAAATAAGTAAAATAACACGATTGGAGCACATAGAAGAAATTTGCATATGACACAGATTCATTGCACCAATCACTGATTACAACACTCCAAGCCTGTTCGCTACAGTAATTCTGGTACGACTTAATTTTACAGCATTGCCATTTAGCGGGAGCCTGTTACAGAACAAGTTACAAATCCCGTTGGTATCACTTTCTAAAAAGAAATACGGCCCGGGAATAACTGTGCATGCAATGCCGCACCACGCAGTAACTTTCATGTCGTGTAAAGGCAGGGCCGGTGACAGGTTTCACGGGCCCCTGGGCAGGCAAGAATTACGGGCCCCTATAAAAAAATGTACGGAAGTCTGCCGTTTATACGAATCATTGTATAATCGAATCAAAGATTTTTTTTAATTTAAGAACATAATGTTTATTGCCGTTTATTTGAATCAACGCTATTCCCTTTAATTAAATCAGGCTCAGATTTACAAACAGTTTTAATTTAAAAGGTAATTATTAAAATTTGATCGAAATTTGTCATAAAATAATTTTTGCGGGGTAACTCTGAAATTTTTCATTTTATCAACTTCACAAACCCAATGTCTTATACATGAAATATTTGCAAGCAAAAACAGTTGATTTCAATCAGTTATCAAATAATTAAGAAACGTACCCCTCGACCATAAATGTGATGTATCTTTCATTATTCAAACCACCACACTATTCGATTAACTAGCATATAAAAATATATCAAATAATAATTGTGCATTTGAAATGAATGTAAAATTAACTAATTTTATCTAAAAATTCCACAGAAATCAAAGAATTTACAATATTTTTAAAACGTTTTCTACTCATTCCACCATTTCAAATTTCGATTTTTTTTCAATTTATCAGGATTAGAAAATTATCATTATTGCATAGAGATAGTAGCAAAACTAATTTTTGTAACAAAATAATGCTCCATGAAAGACTTGTGTTCTTAATAGGATGCTGACCATGAACGGTAATAATAATTTCACCCAGTGTTGAATTCAGAGTGTGGCCTGGGGCTCCGGGGGGGAATCTCCTCGGAGCAATAAAATATTCGCCCCCCCCCCCCCACGAAAAATTAAAAATTTTGCGTTTTCAATGGTCAAAAAGTACAGTTTCCTCCCCGGAAAAAAACAGGAACTCTGTTTCCTCCCCGGAACTCTGTGATGTGCCCGCGGAGCCACTGAAGTCCCTCTTAGAGAAAAGTGTCTGAATTCAACACTGAATGTCTCTGTGACATAGCAATCGCGTTCATAATTGTTTCAGAATATTTAAAATTTCCTGTTAGAAAAATTTGCTGAGAAATATCAGTGTCGAAATTGAACGGAGTAGCTATTGTGAATATGAGATCAGCGCGGCAGTCACTATAGATTAGCATGCGGACTTGAATTTGATTGAAATATTTTGAACAACGTATCATTTTATCATAGAAAATCCATAGGTATCTTTAATCTTCATTCTGGAATTTTTATGTCTATTTGCGTTTTAAAATTTTGCCCCTGAATTAAACAGCAGAAAAAAAGAACTGCAAAAAAACACATTTAATATAGTTTATAATAGAAGAGGGGAGAATAAACTGTTTCTAGGTGGGGACTGTGTTTTCATTATTGTGGTTTTGGATCTTTTTTTTCACATTCAGAAATATGTGTTCACAATTATTACACTTCAATTTTTATGCATAGCAGCTAACACGACCACTAACATTTGATTTTTTATTAGGCACAGCAGGTGCAGGTCTAAAGCAGGGCTGTAAAAAGGTCCTCTGAGTCCTCCCCTCTCCCGCTTCTAAAAAAGGTATTTTTTGTCCACCCGCGTAAGGTTTTGGAGAAATACCTATATTTAATTTCCCATTTGAGCTCCATTTTATATCCAGCAGCACCAATAGATCTTTACCAGTTGATTTTTCCAAAACAAACTTCAAATGGAACGAATTTGTAGTTGGGCTACGCCGCTTTCGACAACGTACATTCATGCGGGTTATGTCTGCTCTGATGCAAACCTTGAATTATTCTAATTATTTATTTCGACATATATTAAATTTAAATTTTCAACATTTCGTTCACATTGCAACAGGAACAAATTTGATATTCGTACAACTTGAAGAATCAAAAGTAAATTTGCTTCATATAGATTTTATGCTTTCTGTTGATGACTTGTTTATACGTAGAAGTGACAGTTTCTCTATTTATGGAATATTTTATTGTATAATATCCATAACTTAAACTATGCCTAGAATCAGCCATTTCTGTTTATATAAGATGTTTAACATAAAATAATTTCTTTATTTTAATGAGATGAGTGTAAATTGCTAATATTGAAATATTTTTAGGGGATAGTATATTAATTATAACATTGGAAATATATTCATTTATTTCAAAATTTTAATAAATTTAATCAATGATTTTTTGTCTGACAATCCTGGATTTTCCTTCCAGCAACAAATATACTAGAATTTGATATTGTAGCATAGACATTAGCAACCTAACCTACAATCTGTATTAAAATGTATAGGTAGTCGAATACTCGACTATTTATGTCTTATAATACATTGTTTTATAATTGCCACATACCTCCTTGTTAGTGGGTAAGTATGGAACACATTTTGAAATTTGCAATTTCTTTAATTATATATTTTTTTAATTATGTTTCTATATTGTTCAAGGACATTGGAAAATGTTTCATCTCGTATTCTATAAATCAAAATTTCTGTTTTTGTGCGAAAAAAAAGTTGATTTTCTAAAAAGTGTCTCATTCCTCCCTACCGCTATACTCTCTCCTATATGTGTGTACAGATTTACTAATTCAAAGGAAAAAAAGAAATAGATGTCGTTTTTATATTTTTACGATTTTTTAAAGTTTAAATTTGTCATTCAAGTTGGCAGGATAAAAAATTGAAAAGAAAAAAAAATACCTTCCGAAAGAATGTATATTTATGTGAGCAATGAAGACGATTGGTCCTAATAGATAATACTAAAGACAAATAGATATAGGGGGAACTGGGGTACATTGATACAGTTTTTTTCTAAGATTTTTTTTGGTGTCAAGAAAGGAGAAAATTCAAGTTTTTTTTCCATGAGGTGACAGCAAAACTTGTGTAGTATGTTATAAAAATGTACAATCATTGTTTTATATAATATTTTTGCACGTAATTTTAAAAAAATCAAAAAAAGTCATTTGTATCAATGTGCCCCATCCCCGGGGCAGATTGATACGTTTAAGAAAAATGACGACAAAATAATACCAATGCATATTTTTCATAAAAAATGAGTTAGAAAACCATTTTATATTTATTTATAAAAATTCAAATCACCCACAATTTATTTTTAAGCAATATTAAAGCAATCAAAATTAAATATATTATGACCTGATGTTCTGGCTGTTTCTTGTCTGATTGTTGGCTGTGGTAACTTTGTCATATCTAGCACTTCAACCCCAGCATTATCTTCTTTCTTATGAAAGATGAAAAAATTACCAGTTTTTCTGTTTATAAATAGGTTCATAAACAGAAAATAAAGGATAATTATACTAAAAATTCTGTTTATAATATAAGTATCATTTTCTGTTCTGCAGTTTGTTTCTCTTACTTAACATTTCTCATGTCGAAAATACTTTTTTCTGTGGAGAATCGATATAAATTCGAGATTTGCCAGAATGCCGTCCTTTTCTTTTATTAGTTCTACTAGCACTAGATGCTGGGTAAGTTCCTACGTCTTCTGTTTTCAGAAATACTATAAAATGTTCTAATATAAAGAAATTAGAGCTATTTCATTTTAATAAAAACTAATATTAGAAATTTTTCGCGAAAAAAAGGTTGGATTAAGGAGTGTATGGTAAAAAAACCAATAAAGGATAATGAAAATATGAACTATTAAAGGATTTAGGCTGTATCAATGTGCCCCTCTCATTAACTGTATCAATGTGCCCCATACAGCGATTTTGAATAAAATGAGTCTCAAATCCAACACTTCACAATATATCTAACAATAAATAATGAGGAACTGATAAAGAGTAGCTGTACTTACCAGGGAGAGTATTCATTTTGGTTGAAAATACTGGAACAGTTGTATAATAGCATTTCAGTTGTACAACTCAAATTTACTTTTGAACAACAAAAACAATAAATCACCCGTCCCATTTCATCAAACTGCTGAATCATTCGAAGATTTTCTGTATGTAGTTGAATACACTAACATCACCTTTTGGAGCTGTTGTGAAACTTCCTGTAATGACCCTGTGAGCGGTAGAGGGGGTGTATCAATGTGCCCCATGTATCAATGTACCCCAGTTCCCCCTAAAGAGTATTTCTTTGTCTGTAAAGATGTTTTTCTGTTCACGACAAAATTTGACAGGAAGGATAAGAGGTTTTTGGATTTTTTTACTAAATTTTTTTTATTTTTTTTATACTATTTATTAGTATTTTTTCATTTTTGAGCTTTTTTTTACTTATATTCATAAAAGGAATCCATTTTCAATCCATCTTTCCATTTAAGCCGAATACATAAATGCCAACGTTTCTTAATTATTCCGAAGTCTGATCAGAGATTAACATGTTTTCACCCGTAAATTTTATTAAACCAAAATTTTTTAAATGAATCCAAAAATGTGCCTCATAGGAAGAAACACATTTTCTTACATATATTTTCCGGTTCCAACATCCAAATCTTGGATCAGATTCCGGAAAAATTTAGAAATGTTCGGCATTTATGCGAATATAGTAAAAGTAGTCTTTTGCAGTTTTTGAATATTTCACGAATTTTTTATGTGAACTTTAGCTTTTTTAATTTGGTGCGATTTTTTGGCTTTAGTAATCGGAATCAGGTTTCAGTCTTTTAGCCCGAAGAACCAAATTTTGTCCTCTGAGATTTTTTAATTTTTCGCAAACTTTTTATGTGATTTTAAGCATTTTTTTCTTGTTTCGAAGAACCCTGTGTTTAGAACAGATTTTTTCTCATATCTAAAGAAATTTTAGACTTTTAAATAGAAAATTTCTATAAATTTTGATCTCTAATTCGCGATTTTTTCTTGTAGGTAAAAGTTCAGATTTTAATAGGGATACTAGCGAGCTACGCCCGCTAGCTGGGCCCCTTTTTCCAAACGAACCTCGGTATTAAGCAGTATATAATAAGCAAAAAAATTCATTAAATAAGCAAGTCTTGGTGTTCGAATCCTCAAGCACAAAAAAAAGTAAATTAAAGAGCCATGGTCCCGTGCACTTGAAAAAAAAAATGATTGTGGATCGGAACTATGGTCGCTTCGCGCCCATAGTCCCGTTAAAATTATTTGGTTTTGCACGGTGGGCACTACGCGCCTTTAAGACATTTTCCCGTATTTTTTAGTTCATCAGAAGCAGATTTTTACGCAGATTCTGAATATGTAATCAGTTTTTTTCTACTTTAAAAACTGTCTGCATGATGGTTTAAGAAAAAACGCGCAAAAAAAAAAAAAAAAAAAAAAAAAAAAAAAAAAAAACGCAATTAGCGCCGGTAGAAAAAGCGGTTTTCGGCTGTTTCTTCTTTTAGCCAAAGGGGAAAAGTTCAGGTAGCGCAGTGTTCTGCCTCGGAGCTCCGTTTGAGCGCCGTTTGGGATTTGAGATATTTTTCGTTCCGATTCCCAAGGGGTTTTTAATTCATAACTTTTTAATTTTGGTCCCACGGTCTCGAAAATGCCCGAAATGACTTCCCCGGAATATTTCCAATCGAAAGACACCTCTCGCGACTTCCAACTCGCCCGCGTTGCGAACTGTAATCGGCTTCAAGCAGACAGACAGAGGCGCACGGATTTTATTAGTATAGATATATAATGCAGAACAGTTGGCGGCAACACACCTGTGATTTGATATGAGGAAAATGCATCTTTACATTTAGGGATGTTAGATAATTTTTACATTAGATTGTGTACTTTTCTATATGTTTGAGGAAAATGGGCAAATAAAAGCATTTTTGTGTGTGTGCGTGTCTGTAAAAAAAAAAAAAAAAAAAAAAAAAAAAAAAAAAATCCTTCAATAATCTGATTTTTTCTTTTCTTTTCTTTTTTTATGAACTTAGTTTCAATCTTTTATCTCAATATAGTAAATTTGGCCCTTTACGGCGTTTCATTCGCGGTTTTTTGGCATCCCTAAAAGAAATCAGGTTTCAGTCTTTTATCTCCCTGTAAAAAAATTATCGTTTGCAATTTCTGAATTTTACTCGAACCGTTTTTGTGATTTTTAATGATTTTCTTCTTCTGAAGTAATTTTTTAAACATTCCGATTGTATCGTTTTGGCTCAATATAGCCAATTTGTAAATATTTGCCTAATTTTTTTTGTGCAAAATTAATTCCCTTTTTTCACGTTTTGCGGAGTTTTTGACATTTTTTTCTGAAAACGAATATCTAGTAGATTTTGTTAATATCATATTTAAATTGAAGTGTAAAAATATCGAAATGGTTCCTGTAGCAACGTGAACGACGATGCAAAAAAATTTCACTTTTATTAAGAGACTATACTTTTATCGAAAGAAAAATTTCAAGATCAGAGGAGGGGATATCATAAATGGGTTTATGCTGTGAAAGGCAGTGGGGCCCTCAAATAATAATAATAATAATAACAATAATAATAATAAAAGAACTGGGAGGGAGGATTTAACCTGCAAAGCATGCAAATGCTCTGCTGGTAGATTAAATAATTACAGAATAACATTCATGTATAGTTATCATTATTATCATTAGTAATTTACAGAGACAAGGTAAGTGAAACATTGAAAAAGAAACAAATCGAACATAAGGGGATGGACGACAAATGCAATGCACACAGATACCTACTTATTAAGGCTTTCAGTGAGATTAAAAAAAGTACTTTGTTTAAAAAAAACAATTGAATAAAAAAAAAAGTGAGTTTTGAATCTTGGATTTCATTTTCTCTTCACTTTTAATAGGGGACTAGAAAAAGACAATTTAAAAAGTATTTAGAGCCTGCCAAATGTCTTTCATCTGGGCACCTTTAAAATAAAAGGCAGCTATAAAAAGAAAGGGCATGTTTGTTTTGGTTGAATGAAGCAATACAAGGGAGTTTTGAACTTTATTGTAATCAAAACGAGATTAAAAAGCACATTTTTTAAACATTTAAATAAAAAAAATAGGCCTAAAAGTTTTGAATCTTGGGCTCCAATTTTTCCACCCTTTTATAAGAGCCCTAAAAAAGTGAATTAAAAAAATTTCTTTCATCTGGTCACCTTTAAAAAAGAATGCTGGCTATAGCTGAAAAAACCTATCTGTTTTGGATAAAAAAGTAGTAGTATTAAGGAGAATCGAAACTTATTGAGGCCAATAAACAAACTAAAAAGTACATTTAAAAGTCCTTTGAATAATAAAAATGAGGATAAAGAGGTTTGAACCTTGAGTTTCATCTTTTCCTCACTTTTATAGAGGTCCCTAAAAAAGACAATCAAAAAAGAATTTAGAGCCCACAAAATTTCTTTCTTCTTGGCAACTTTAAAAAGAGTGGTTTTTGTTGGAAGAAAGCGCATATCCAGTATTGAATTCAAGGAGGCCCAAACAGGGCTGACTACCGCACAGGCCAACTAGACCATGATCTCGGGCCCACTGCTGCTGGGGGTCCCAAATTTAGTAAAATAATTTAGAAAAAAGTCTTAAAATTTCAGTTTTTGCAATTATTTTCTTAAAAATCAAAATATATTTTGGTTAACATTGCAACCGTATCTTAATATCTAATGGTCCCACCAGTGGCCAAGAGGTTCAAACCTCTCAACTGGTAGACAGCAGGTGCTGGGTTCGAACCCAATCGCGGCTGTCGGCCTAACCGTTCGGAGTTTTCATGGTTTTCTTCGAACCTTGCGTAAATACGGGTTAGGTTCCCTTAGAAAGACCCCCACGAAGGGCACCCCCCCTTGGTCATATATCCCATTAGTGTAGATAATCGGACGACAAAAATAAACCAAACCTTAATATCTAATAATAACCTCATTCCCTATGCTCTCCCCCTCACCCCCCCCCCCCAAAAAAAAAATACAGCAACTATTTTGCGCGAGTGGCCTCCTAAAATTTGCCGGGCCTTGTGCCCTGGTCTTAATCGGGCTCTGTCCCCTAAATCCATACATTAAATTATAAAATATTTACTTTTTTTTTTCCAAATTTTAACTCATCTATAAGTTGAAGTTGTTAAATTCATCTTAAAGTAATACATAAGTTGCTAAAGTTGCATAAACAATTTTGTTCTGTACTTAAAAAAAGGTACTTAATTTAAAATTGTTTCAGCTAAGAGTTTTCTTTTATTTAAAAACCATGGTGCAAAAATATTGTTTATTAAATACACATACACATATGACTGACCATGAGTTCTATTTGAATAATGTGGGAACGATTTGAATGGGGCCGCCTAATTTATTTTTGCCCAGGGCCCCAATCAGTGATGATCGGGGCCTGCTCTGCTCTTTTTAGCTTAGGACCTGATAGAGCTTAATACACTATCGCCCACTGTCCTTGTCACACGCACAATAACGTTTTAGCTAAAGTAATTATTGAAACCTACAGCCTGGTACCAATATAATGCCCAGTAAGATACAGCAAAACCTCTAAATAACGGACACCTTGGGAGCGCAGAAATTGTCCGCTATTCGGAGGTGTCCGCTATTGGGAAAACCTCAGAGATAGAAAAATTGCTAATGAATGCTTAATGTTTCATTGGTCGATTTCAATAGGTCCTAAAACTTCTATTATATGATTAAACCAGAAATTAAAATACTTTTTAAAGCAATAAAACTGAAATAAAATTGTGCATACCTTTATCCTTTGCTTCTTACATTCTTACAAAAAAAAAAAAAAAAAAAAGTTACAAAAGTATGCTTTTACTTGCGATTACATGTAATTTGTTTTTCAATGTGAAGTTTTAACTCTGTCAGTAGTTTTAATCCTTTTAAATCATCTTTTTCTGAAAAAAAAAAAAAATTATCATTGTTTATTGTATTTTTCTATTTCTTAAAAGCATACAATCTCCAATCATCCGAGGGGGGGGGGGTATGTAGGGGATAAATGTTGGGGGGAGAGGGGATTTTCTCCAGCTCATCCTCACATTTCTCTGTGATCACAAAATTTGTGATACATTGCCCTGATAAATTTAGAGAATTTTTTTTCCTCGTTAAAAAAACAATTTTTATTCTTTTTTGCCGAAATTACTGTCCGCTATTCGGAATGTCCGTTATTCAGAGGTTAAACATACAAAAATTAAAGTTTTGGGAGTGGGGATTTGAAAACTGTCCGTTAAATAGAGGTGTCCGCTATTCGGGAGTGTCCGTTATGGAGGTTTTACTGTATCAGGTTGCAACGAGACGCAGGACGCACTGAACGCTTTTTTTGCCTTAAAGCATAACCACGGTAGGCGGCGATCTAAGAAGACAGGAAGTTTTCACGAATATTTGTAATACGATAAGCCATTTCACAGCACTATTATAGTACTATTAGTGGGAAGTTCCCTGTATCGTTGTTGGAAGTTTTCTTAACCGGGGCCCCTTTGGTCCCGGGCCCCTGGGCAGTTGCCCCCTGTGTCCCCCCCTCTCACCGGCCCTGTGTAAAGGTACGGGCGCCACAGCCTGGGAATTAATGTCTGCCCAATGCACACAATTTTTCGTGTTGAAATTGTCAGTTAAGGTGAAATGTGTACCGTCTGTCCGTAATAAGTGAAGAGGCCAGTCCTTATCTCCATCATATTTGATAAGAAATTGATTAGGAAAATCTATATGTTGTTGATGGTCCCCTACTGTCATCATCTGGACGCGCTGGTACAGCAAGGAAACATGCGGATTAAAGAGCGCGCTAGCTTTAGCACCGTTGATTTAAGTGCATCCAATACAAGAGATGCACCTCTTACAGTTTTGCGCGTGTCCTGCAGTCACTATGTGATGTCACTATGCATTTACTATGCATTTTCATAACAGTATCTTCAGGAAGCGTTGGTCGTTTGGATAGCGGTCTACCACAGGTGCAGCCAGTTTCTTCGAAATTATTTACGAAATCACAAAGAGCTTCCGAGCTACATTTGGCAAAGGTTTAAACGGTAAACACGCAAGGTTTTTGCAGCATTCATCCCATTCTGATAACAGAGTTTTACCAATTCACCATGAAATTTCTCTGGAAGAGTCATTTCGTCAGCATGTGCAAGCTCCCGACTGAAGAACTAACATTCCTATCGCACTTTTTATCCGTTTTCTACGCTGACTAGCGGGCAAACGGCTTTCCGTAATTGGTGTTTTGCCTCTGTCGTATGCAAATTTCCTTCGTGAGCCGTGATCGTTTTTTTTTTTTGGGGGGGGGGGGGTCTTTCGCAGAGCTATTTTTTGAGCGAGCATAACGCGTCCATTTATTGCGATACGCGCACCGTTCCAACGCTCTTTAAGGTTTTAGCATGCGCTGAGCAATTTGCGAAGGAAAAAAAAATGGGCGTTGCCATTTGAAAATTTCGAGTTTCTGTCGCTATAACCGTAACCAAGAGCGCCAATTTGTTGCCTTTGACAGAATATCGAGCTCATACCTGTGAATAACTATATCTAAAATCTCATCTCCATCGGTTGAATGGGCCGGCAGCTAGCGTTCGATATAACGGCAAAATTTTTTATGACCACCCTGTATTAATAGCAAAGTTAAAATTGATACTTTTTGGAAGTTATTGTATGAATTTTCAACCTGATTTATAAAGAGAAAAATTTCCACCAGAAATTCCGAAAATTAATTTTCGTCATATTTACGACAGAAATTCTACGTTTAAAAAAGGCAGTGATTACTGCTAAAAAATGGTGGTGTAAGTTTGCATTATCGGTAATAAAATTTTGTATGAATTTGCGAAACAAGTTACATTAACATTTCGTTTGTGTACAATCTATGATGTACAATATTGTCTATGATGTACGATATTGTGTACAATAAATGATTTGATAGTTTTAGTTTTGAACTAAAATATATAAGTTAAGGTGAAATGAGAATGCTTTTAGTTGGAGAAGGAAAAAAATTACAATAGAAATTAGCTACTAGGTAATTCTTAATTATTTAATAATCTTTATCAACAATGATTCATTGAGAACAAGTCAAAAATTGCACGTAAAATATAAGAAATGCGGTGCGTTTCTACTATAACAAAGTTTTGAAGATATTCAATTCTTGGTGTAATCGTGTACAATACTTGGGTTACAGTATAATAGCCCAAATCTTTTGTGTTTTCTTTTAAATACTACCTGCTTTTTATTATACAGGGAGTAACTTGTAGTAAACCTCAGCAAAATGTACCAATTTTATAAAATGTCAGCTAGTTTAATATAATTAAATCGCACCCCAAACAATGTTTCCCCCTATACCATTATGTAATGGAATACTTTTGTGTGGCCCTGTAAATTGATAACAAATATTCTTTGCATCATAGATTACACGGAATGTTTTTTTTTTAGTTTATACTTAATTGATACATATCAATTTTATTGTGTTAAAAAGAGTGTAACATCATTAAAATGCATTTGAAACTATTTTTTCTTATTGGCCTTACTGTATACGGAATACTTTGGATTGTCCCTGTGCTTGAAGTATACATCCGATTTTCATAAAATTTGCAATGACTCAACAAATTATGCAGAAATTATATATTTTAAATTTCAAACGATTCGACTGCGTAGTTTTTGTGTTGATATATGCGGGCAGACAGATGGATGTACGGACAAATACTGAACGACCACAATAGGTGCTACGTTTTATATAATTACGAATGCACATAATAATAAAATCACTGATGAATTCAATTCAATATCAAACATGGACATAATAACCAGTCAGATGGACCATTTATTGGATGAAGTTGTCCAGTGGGAAATTGAGGTGGAGATTTCCGTCTTTGGCATTCTCGACAATGTGCCACATGGCGGCTAACGCTGCCATATAATCCTGGCCAATAATACTTCCGCCTTATTCGATCATAGGTCTTGGCGAATCCAAGATGACCAGCAGTTGGAGCATCATGAAGACTTTTTAAGACATCGCGACGGAGTTGTCTCGGTACTACTAATAGCCATTCCTGTCCCATGGGGTCATAATTTCTTTTATAAAGAACACCGCTTCTTATTTGGTAACTTCTGTGGTTGTCGCCCCTCTGGAGTGTTTTCATTAAGGATTTCAAGTGTTTATCTTTGAGCTGTTCTTTTCTAAAATCAGTGATGACTGCAAAGAAAGGGATTTCCTCTATATCCTCAACTACAGCTTCGACGAGCGGTTTTCTTGACAGTGAATCGGCATCAGAATGTTTGCGACCACTTTTGTAGACGATATTGATGTCATACTCCTGTAACCTCAAAGCCCATCGCGCAAGTCTGCCAGAAGGATCTTTAATATTGGCCAACCAGCACAAAGAGTGATGGTCCGTTACCACGGTAAAGGGTTTTCCGAAAAGGTACGGTCTGAATTTACTGATCGCCCAGATGACAGCAAGGCACTCTTTTTCTGTTGTAGAATAGTTCTTTTCGGATGCAGTCAGGGATCGGGATGAATAGGCTATTGGTCTTTCCTTACCATCTTGATCCTGTACTAATACTGCCCCGATGCCATAGCCACTAGCGTCTGTATGGATCTTCGTTTTTGCGTCTGGGAGGAAATGTCCCAAAACAGGGCTACTCGTCAGTAACTTCTTGAGAGTTGTAAAAGATTCCCTCCGTGACGTGTTCCAGGAAAATTTGACATCTTTCTTTAATAAATCATGCAGCGGCTTTGCGATATCGGCAAAGTTTCGGATGAATCGTCGATAATACGAGCACAGGCCTAGAAAACTTCGGACGTCTGCGATATTTTCTGGAGTAGGGAAATTTTTCACAGCAGCTATCTTCTGTGGATCGGGATAGATGCCATGTTGATCCACTAGGTGTTCCAGTATGGTAAGTTTCTTTTTGCCGAAACAACATTTGTTAGTGTTAAGCGTCAAGCCCGCCTCTTGGATACATTTCAAAACCTTCCTCAGACGTGACTGGTGCTCTTGAAAATCCGGTGCATACACAATGATGTCATCGAGATAGCAAAGACAGATATTTCATTTGAGGCCTCGTAATACTGCATCCATCATGCGTTCAAATGTAGCGGGGGCATTGCATAGCCCAAATGGCATAACCTTAAATTCGTAGAGACCGTCTGATGTTACAAAAGCTGTCTTCTCTCGGTCTTTTTCATCCACTTCTATTTACCAATAACCTGACTTCAAATCCATCATTGAGAAAATTCTAACACCGGCGAGGCAATACAAGGCATCATTAATACGTGGCAACGGATAGACATCTTTTTTAGTGACTTTGTTTAATCTTCTGTAATCGACACAGAAACGCCATTCGCCATTTTTCTTCTTCACAAGCACGACTGGAGATGACCAAGGACTGTCCGATGGCTGAATCACGTCAGCTTTTAGCATTCGTTGTACTTCATCTTCAATTATGCGTTTCTCAGTAGCGGATGTACGGTAAGGTCTCTGCTTGATGGGGGCGCTATCACCTGTGTTGATCTTGTGCTTAATACCATTGCTTCTGGGTTTCTTCGATTTTCTGTTAATGTCAAAAATATCACTGTATTCTTCTAGCAGATTTAATAATGCGTCTTCTTCAGCAGCAGTCAGCTCAGCACCCAAGGTTTCTTTTAATTTCTCTCTAGTCACCCGCTTTCGGGATCTGTGTCCTATCGTAGGCCTTCCGTCTGCTTCGTTGAGAGAACAAATGGAATTATTTTCGACTGTTGTTACATTGGCGATATTCATCCCCTTTGGTATCATTTGCTTTCGTCCAGAGCAATTCGTCACCCATATTTTGCAAAGACTATTTTCCACAGTAATTATCGATGCCGGTATGGATAGCTGTCTTTCCCACATGAGAAGTTTATTGCCAACAATCATAGCTTCATCCACTTTTTGAATTCCTGGAGTAAGGGCACATATTTGCTTCACTGAATTTGCTTCAATTACGTAATCTACTGCGGCAAACAAGGAGGAATCAGATTTGCTTGTCACTGTGTGTTTTGGGAGTATTTCCGACAGTTGAAGTTCTTCATTCCCACAATCTATGACGGCATCAGTAGCACGGAAAAAATCCCATCCAAGTATCATTTGATGACTGCACTGTGGAAACACAAGGAAGTTAAATGGCTTCACAGTTCCATTAAAATTAACTTTTAATACGCAATGTCCTGAAGCGGCGACGGGTTTGCTGGATGCAGTCTTTATCATAGGTCCATTCTCTGCACACATAGGTACATTCAATTTTCGGCGTAATTCTTCCGATATGACGGAGTAATCGACACCGGAATCAACGAGGGCTTTGATATGCAGTCCATTTACCGTAACGAAGGTTGTATTTTGTTTTAGCTTTTTGGTGATGAACGTCGGAGGATTTACTTCTATCGCGGCCTCACCTCCTGCATAGGTCGCTGGAGTTAGTTTTCCTCATTAGCTCGGCGTGGAGAACGGCTTGAACGGCGTAGAGGTGATTGTGACTGTCGGCGGCTGGGAGAACGGCGGGGATAAGGTGAACTACTTCTGCGGCTAGGAGCATTCGGCTGTATATAATCCTCATTGAAGCTGCGTAGAGAGTCAGTGTCCATATCTTGGCGTGGATTGGATGCATTGAAGGTTCTTGCGTTTGCAAATATCCTACGTCTTTTTCGACAATATCTTAACACGTGCCCCGGACGTCCACAATGGTAACAGAGGGGTACATTGTTTGCAGTTCTCCAAACGTCTGTCTTTCGCTCTGGCACGGCGCTGTTTCTGGTGTCACGTCTTGGCTGAGGTCTAACTGGAACTGAGCTTCGAGTAGTCACGGTACGTCTTTTTGGAACCGTAAGTGGAGCTAGAGCCTCCTTAACTTCTTCTCTCACAACCGACGCGATGTCCAATGGAGAGTCGCATTCGTCGTTTGTGCCACAACTCACTTCCGGCAAAATCTTTTGGAGTTCTTCCTGTACAATACTCCGTATCAGTGACCCAATGCCACAAATGTCTGCTTCGGCCGACACTGTAGACACATTAGGGAGCCTCTGGAATTTTGGCCGGTTTATACGTTTGCGTCAAAGGCTCTCTATTTGACGGCACCTTTTTACAAAGTCTTCAACAGTCTCATATTCTTGAGTCAGGAGAATCTGGTACAAGTCCTCTGAAATCCCCTTCATGAGGTGAGCAATTTTCTCGTCTTCTGGCATAGAGGGGTTGACTTTTCGACAGAGGGCAAGGACGTCTTGAATATAGGCTTCGGCTATTTCGCCGGATTTCTGCGCTCGAGTGAGCAACAGTCTTTCAGCTTGTCTTTTCAGGTCGTCTGCTCGGCCAAACGTAACTTCTAAAGCCTTTGTGAATTCAGTCCAATTAGTGAAACTGTCCTCGTTGTTATCGAACCACTGCCGTGCGGTTCCGGCAAGATAGAAAATCACGTTTGCAAGGCACATTTGCTCATCCATCGGTTATAGGTGGCAATTCGCTTAAAATCTCTTGGCCATCTACCCGCATCTTGTTCATCTTCTCCGGAGAAGATGCATGGATTCCAAGGGAGCTGGTAGGTCAAAACAGGCACAGGCGCAATGTTAGCTGACATGCCGCTGTTTCCATCCTCATTCTTAGCCATCCTTCTAATTCTTCTTGGATCCGGTAATAAGCCAAACTCAGGTGGTAGTCCTTGAACACGCTGGCTTCTGCGTAGCTCTTCCGTGCTTATCTTACCCAGCACCTCCACCAAATCTGTCGCGTAGATTTCTCAATCGTAGTGTGTATTCACTATGAACAAGTGAAGACAACGAGTATCCACCAAACTCTGAAACTTTATTCTGTTGAACTGAAAGCTACACCAGCTTACATACAGACGAGGAATTTTCTCAAAAGGAACATTCCAGACTTGGAAAGTTCTAGAAACTGCATAACAATTAACATAAGAATTTTCTGGAAAGTACGGGAAACGAACATAAACGAAATTTTAACACAAAAACAAATTTTAGGTAACTTGCCTTCAGTTGGAATCGAACTCACAATCTGCTGCTTCGCAGGTCAGCGCTTTACCGCGAGGCCACCGGCTCGCCCAGCATTGGATGCTATTTTCGTTACAATATCTTTTTTAGTTTTGATTCGACTTTCATAAAATTTGAAATGACTCGACAAAATTCTCCAAGGATTATACATATTAAATTTCAAAACATTCGGCTGGGTAATTTTTGAACTATTATCCAGTGGACGGGCGGCCAGATCAGAGGAATATTGGTGTTACGTTTTTATATAATTGTTACAGGACAAACCCGATTTTAGGCCAAACTAGATTAGCCTAGGCCAAACTAGTGTATCATAACGCCCATCGGATAGACTAGTTTTTCCTAGGTCAAACTAGTCTATCCGAATGCCCATCGGATAAACTAGCTTTTCCTAGGCTAAACTAGTCTATCCGAACGCCCATTCGATAAACTAGATTTTCCTAGGCCAAACTAGTTTGGCCGAACGATCATTAGGATAAACTAGTTTAGCCTTCTATTCATTAGTTTGAACTAGTTTATCCTAGGCCGATCTAGATTGTCCTAGACCAATTCAATTTGGCGTAATTTTATTGAATCTAAAGACCGCCATGGCGCCAACTTTCTAGTTTTGATCTAATTTATCCTAGACCGGTGCAATTTGATGCGATTTTAGCTCACAGACTATCAAAGCCTGAGAGCTAATGTGCTCGAAGATTCTGTGTGTATGTATATAACCATGTACGTATGTATGTACGTATGTACGTACGTATGTACGTAATGCGATAACTCCTGATAGAAATATCCTGTTTGCTTACAATTTTGGACATAGATTTATCCTGATAATGAACTTCTTTGATTAGTTTCAGGAGTTCATTGAATAAGAATAAGGGGAGGGGAACAAAAGGCTAATCCGCACCCCCTCCTTAATTTAGTTTATTTATAAACCCTATTATCAACAAACTGTATCTGAAGGAAACTCCGTTAAGCAATCTATCAGAAGATATATTACTCGATGTCGCGGTGCTTCAAAACAAGAATTTAAGATTTTTGCAAAAATCACTATTCGTAAATACTGGCATTTAATTTTATAAATTTATATCATGTGTCATAAACTATTTTAAAGTTTCAAATAGATTAACCTAGAATTTCCGTTATACTTCCTGATTTTGTTCGCCCCCCCCCTTTCCCTTTCGTAATGGGCCTTTTTTTATAATTTTTTATCATGTGTCATAAACTATGAGAAAGTTTCAAACAGTTCCAACAATAATTTAATATTTTTACAAAAATTACTATTAGAAAATAGTGGTATTTGACGCGGAATTCTTTTTCTCAAATGTTTAACATCGTGTTTTATTATGTTTATAAAAGTTTCAAATAATGGTAATATTTAATTAAGAGCTAAAACGTTTAAAAACGTTGAGCTTATAAAAAAAAATTCTAGCGCCTCCCCATCCTAAATTTCAAATGTCATGCTTTATTTAAGCTTTTTTTTTGTAAGTTGGTCGGACATTTAGTTTTTTAATATGAACAATTTCGCGTGAAGTGATATGTGAGAAAACCTATATCTGTAATAAATTAAAAATCTTTTCACAAAATCATAATACACATAAGTTTTTATCTGATTGAACGAATAATTCGTTCTTCCTTTATATTTAACCCCAGAACCTCCAAAATAAATCGGGTAAACGCCTTATCAGAAGGAACCTACATCAAAAATTTGAAACAAATCGGTAAATTCTCCGTGAAAAACCTATTTACATAAATTAAAGAGGTTACTCTCCATTTCTCCTTTCTTTACACGTAAACAATGAACATTTACAACTATTCATGGAGGCGCCTTATCAAAATGATCTTATACCTAGAATTTTAATAAAATCTGATACTTTTGCATGAAAAACTGACTTAACTAAATTAAGGAGGGGATGGGTGAAGATTAGCCTTTTGTTCCCCTCCCCTTATTCTTATCCAATGAACTCCTGAAACTAATCAGGGAAGTTCGTTATCAGATAAATGTATGTCCAAATTTTGAAGCAAACAGGGTATTTCTATCAGGAGTTATCGCATTACGTAAATATGTACGTACATACGTACATGGTTATATACACACACAGAGAATCTTCGAACACATTAGCTCTCAGGCTTTTATAGTATTTGAGCTAAAATCGCGTCAAATTGCATCGGCCTAGGATAAATTAGATCAAAACTAGAAAGTACGAAATCAAAACTAGCCGCGGCGGTCTTTAGATTCAATAAAATCACACCAAATTGAATTGGCCGAGGACAATCTAGATCGGCCTAGGATAAACTAACTCAAACCAATGAATAGCAGGCTAAACTAGTTTATCCTAATGATCGTTCGGTCAAACTAGTTTGGCCTAGGAAAATCTAGTTTATCCGATGGGCGTTCGGATAGACTAGTTTGGCCTAGGAAAAACGAGTTTATCCGATGGGCGTTCGGATAGACTCGTTTGGCCTAGGAAAAACTAGTCTATCCGATGGGCGTTAGGATAGACTAGTATGACCTAGGAAAAACAAGTTTATCTGATGGGCGTTAGGATAGACTAGTTTGGCCTAAATTCGGGTTTGGCCTGTAACATAATTACTAACACACCAAATAATGAACGAAAACGTACAATAACTTATTCAAAGGCATTAACGATTACATAAAAGCACAGAAAACCCATGTATTTTTGAGATTTCAAGAAGCATTAATAACATGAAGTTAAATCCACTGATTTTCCGAAACGTTACCCTGAATTATTTTTATTGTATTATTTATCCATTTTCTCGACTTGAAATATAGAGTTTTCCGATGAGTGTCATTCCATATCACTTGTGGGAAAGCTTTTTTACATACTTCTACTGTTTTAACAATGTCATTATATCCTCAAATTAAAAAAAAACACGCAAAGATCAAAATCTAGAGTTTTATTTTTCTTATTTTTAATGTATGGTTTAGCATTATTTAGCATATGGTTTAGCATATTTTAGCAACTTATACTTCAATAAATATAGGTATTTACGTACGTGTTGCACGCAAGACATTTTGTTGATTTTCCATGGAATGGACTTACTTAGGTCTAGGATTCCTTAGTCAAATTACTTAGATCTAGAATTTAATATGTGGAGATTTTTATTATCTATTAATTTTATTATTTATTTATTATTAAAAAAGGAACAGTTTATTAGTGTCTAGAGCTTAAAATGTGGGGTTTTTTAAGTTTATTAATGGCCATTTTAAATAACATGTAGAACAGGTTTTCTACACATTTTTTTCTGTTTTAACTATTTTATTCTATCCTCGAACTAAAAAAAAAAAACTATGTTAACATTAAAAATCATGCCATTTTGTTAATTTTAATGTATAGTTTATATTTTAACATTTATAATTTATTAAATATAAGTATCTATGTAAGCGTCACATGCAACTCATTTTGTCCATTCTCAAGTAAGCCTTTTCATGTTTAACAGATATCTTTTAACTGCAAACATAATAAATTAACAGTATTAACCTGAAGATTAATAAAAAATGTTACTCTTAATCTATAAATACAATTATGCAACTAAAAATATTTAATTAAGATAGCATCCTAAAAACTAGTTTTCATGTTAAAGTAAATTGATTGATACTCTATGAAAAGTAATCAAAAACATTTTCAAAAATCACTGACAGTAAAAGAAATTATTTTTCTGAGATGGTTTCTGAGATATAGATGGTTTCTGCGATAAAGAAAGATAGATTTTTGGAATCTTGAAATTTAGAAGAAGCCATTTTATAATTTTTGTTTGTGGTTATATTATACTTTTGTAGATTAAGAGAAACTTTTCTTTTTTGATAGTGTTCTTTTTAAATGTTAATTCATTGTTATGCAATTTATTTTTCTTAAATCATACTTAAGTTCCCGCTTTCGAATCACTACAGGTTCAAGACTACCATTTTGTGGTCTATGGGGCCAGTGCTAGAAGTGAACAATAGGGGGGAAAGAAAATGTAGAGGGGAGGTGCTCATATTTTTCTCTCTCTGACGCAGAAAGATAAATTTGTGCATATTCACATTATAGGTGCTAATACTATGTTCTTTATTAAATTGTTGCAATACCTCTCTTTTAATCAAAGAAAAGAATATGATGATGAAAAATTTGAGTGCATAACTAGTGCAAAATTAAACATTATCTTAGCCTCCTTCAAATAGGATGAGCGAGTGTTGAAACACGAAACACCTATTTTAGTTACAATTTAATATTTCTGAAAAACTGTGAAAAGGCTTCAAAACTAAATTATATTTTTGAACAGAATTTCGTTTGGATTTTCGGAACATAGAATCATTTATTGACCTTGAAATCTTTTCCAAGGGAGGCTCAAAATGTTTTAAGGAGGATGGTACTGATCCGCCCCTAGTACCCCCTTTGCTACAGCCCTTCAGGACGCCCCGTGTATGGTGTGAATTCTAACTTGCTAATTTCGAAAAACTTGTAAAAAAATCAAAAGCATAAATAAAATCTATCGAATTGAGTCTGCAAGCTAATTAATTTAAAGGTCAAATGATCGCAGATAAAGATTCCTTAATTTCATTAAACTCTTTCTTTTCTCTTTATTTCACATTTTTTTTACTCGTTATTCCTAATTCAATTTGAATCAGTATAATTTACTTCAATTTAGCTTAATTAGTATTCTTTATCAGGATTACATTCTGTTTAAAAGCAATTTTTCAACTATTTATAGTCACGGCAATCGTAAGTTTTAGAAATTAGAGGTATTTTGCTATGACGTCAATACGGAAATCCTATTTTACTAGAAATTAATGGATTTATAATTTTCCAAATTAATCTAATACGAAGAAAGGAAATGAAAAAACAAAAGGATGTTTTATCTTGTTTATAGTCGGTATATATCAAATCATACATGACATGAATGATTTTTCAAATAACATAAGTATTGAAAAACGAAAACGTATGTTCTAAAAAAAAAATCGAAGTTCATCATCATGTGAATCATCGTTGAGAAATCTAGCTGTATTTCAAAACAACATACTCTGATAAAATCGTACAATTAACCTTTTAATGCGTGATATCTTTTTCTTTTTTTTCTGAAAAAATTATATTTGATTTTTTTTAACACTTTCCAACAAGTTAAAAAAGTGTTTATGCATTCGTTTTGTCTGTCGGTCCGTGCGTCTGGACATCTGTTCGTCTGTCCATGCTCTAACTCCCGTAAATGAAATAGCCGTGAGTACTCTAGTCCAGGCATTAAGTGCTCAAAAAGGACAAATAAATGCAAGTTTTGGTGTAGTTTTGATTTTTGGTTCCCTTTATGTTTTATGGGTCGCTGAACACGAATCGCATTATCCAACAAAATTTCTCCCCGGTAACACGTTTTATTTTTTTTTGGTAAAAAACGAGGCCTTTTTTTTAGTTTTTTCTAAATAACTTCAATATTATGCATTTTACATAAAAGTCATCAATACATAAATTAAAGATCACAAAATTTCCGACATTTTATGCAATAAAAGTCTTTTTTCTCTGATCAGTGGTTTAGCCGTGAGAGAGCTGCAAAAATGGGTGTGAAAAGCAAAAAGTTCTGAAAAACGTGAATTACTGCACCGTACGTCGATGAAACATGAAAAACAACCATTTTATGCAACATTTCCCCACTTAATAATACTAAATATATTATTATTGACTATATTTTATGAATCTGATGTGCGTTGTTTCTTTCATAACTAAAAAATAAATAAAAATGAGCATATATGTGATCAAAATCTTCATTTGCTATTACAAAATAATAATAGTAATAATTCCTTAATTTGACTTTTAAATAATGTAAATAAAATAACTAAAACAGGCTTTAACTGATAACAACTGACACGCACTCCACTTCTTAAAGTTTCAGTTTTATCCTAAACAGACTATTTGGGAGGAGGGGGCATCTCATCAGTTGAAACAGACGAAAGTTACGCCAATCTTCGTCCTTGAAACACAGCTGTACGAATCCCATCTGCACTTTCCCCCTTGATTGAAAAGGTGCAAGTGTGAAATAACGTTGGTCAAGCGCCCACCCCCGCATCCCATGTCCACGTTTAGTGGAATACTAACCCGTTAGAAATATGCATCGCACAGATCACTAGCTTATCAGGAGGACACATTCCACTCAGTTTCCATATGCAACTGCTTTACTTATAATTTAGTAATTCACTGTTTGTGTCTTCGTGAATATAGTGAACATCTAAAGTGATTTTGCGCGATATCGCTGTGTTTTATTTGTGATTCTCCTTTAGAAGAGGGGCCGTCAGCGAAAGTTAGTCGAGGTATTGCAGCATTAATCAAGGCAAGTACAGAAAGAAAGGATGGAAAGGCAGTTTTCCTAAAAGGGAAAACCTCAGTAGATGTGCATGTTAAGTGTAGAAAAGCATACGTAAATAAACGGATGATTACTGCTTATGTGAAGAAAGTTGAGGAACGTAGTGCTAGCACTTCTCAAATTTTAAGAAAATAGAAAAAAATTTGTCTGGGCATGCATACTACAGAGCTGTGAGGGCACATTTTTTAGCACATGCAGTGCTAATGAAGATTGTCATGGAAATGATTCGTCTAACCTTAGAAACGCAAACAAAATTGGATGAAATCCTGTGCAATTTAGACATATCAGTTATCCTTGCTTCTGATACTAACGAATGTCGCGAAATTAGGGAAAAAGTGGAACATGAATTACTGCTATTGAAACAACGTGTCTCTACGGCTAAACTCTGGGTACAGTACATCCAACTAGTGACTCTTGTAAAAATATTCATCTTATCTGAAAGAATGGGCAATTGGGACCAACTCCTTCAGACTATTTGGCAAATGCTGCCATATTTTCATGCATCAGGTCACTATAATTATGCGAAACTTATACCTACAAGATATGTTGAACTTGAAGCAAACAATGCCCGCCGAAGAATATGAAAAATTTACCAATCAGGGTTTCTTTACAATTCGACAATCAACTAACAAGGAAGGTCTCCATACGGGCATACTCAGAAAAATCTGAAAAAATTACAGATTGTTCTTCTCATATAGTTATATATGTTTATAAAAAAATTTCGGCGGAACCTCCTTATAACATCCGTAAAAAAATAATAAAAATTTCGTTTATTTTGCGATTTATCACCGGTTGGCGAAAAAACGAAATTTTGAAAAATACGCTTTTACGCTTCGAATACTTTTTAAAGAAAAAACTTTCTATGTTCAATTTATTTAAGTAAGTTTAGTTTAAGTAATTTTAGTTTTGCATTTTTACTTTACTTTAAGTGTAATTTTGTCATATACGTTTATATGTACTTATAACAAAATGAAATTAATATATTTTATCATTTAAAACACAATTTAAATTGATTAAAATTGTTCCAAATTGAAAAATACACTGTTAAAAATCTGCTGTATTTTGTTGCAACGCACTCCTTTGCTTGTATAGAAGACGGTGACTTGGTCGTGAAATGGAGCTTTCTCATTGGTTGGAACAGAGATATTATATACAAGCGGTGGAGTGCGTTGCAACAAAATGCAGCAGATTTTTAACAGTGTATGACACGGTCAATTCAGCGTGCTATGGGGCATTCTCATTGGTCAGAAGAGAGATATTCTATAAAAGTAGTGGAGTGACGTTGCAGTAAATGCTGAAGATTTTTAACAGTAAAGTCAATTAAAATCAATTTTCAGATTCGTTAAAATCGTCTGCTTTTGGCGAGGAAATGCACTGCTCGCCAAATCCCGCTTCGCTTTCAGCTTTTCACGCCAATTATTCCAAACTATTTTATTTTTTTACATATCTAATAATGTAATTCCCCCGCTAATTTTCACTGATCCTTTATTACCTACATGAGTAGTTTAATTCGTATTTTTTTCAAAAAATTCTGAGTATGCCCCCAATGGAGACCTTCCTTGTAAGTTCTGGTGTGGAACCTGGACGGATATGGCCATTGAACAGTATCTCATGAAGAACATGAAACTACAAGGCGGTCTCACACACGGTCGTGGGGTAGGAGAAGTTGTATTAGTAAGGTGGACAATGGGAATGACGTGTACGCAGCATATTTCTGAACCGATCGAAAATTACTGTGGTGTTCAATTTCACTATTCAGAACAGCATGTAAGCCTGAAAGATTCTACAGCTGTACGAGACAACATGGACGGTACGAAAATGTACGAATGGTTACTGCAGCATTTCCCTTTCCCTTTGTTTTTTAAGTAAATGTATTTAATAATGTACATAATTATTTATTATTGAATAATAATTCACAATGAATCGTCGTTAGCAACTTCATTGTAAAATATAGTCGATCATAATTTCTTCAGTATCATTTAAAGTCAATCTTTGCGAAAAATGGTCAGTTTTCATGTTAAATCTAAAATAATAATCTGATAAATAAATAATCTGATGTACCAATACCAAAATTTTCTTCTATTTCATACATGTAAACATTTCAAAATTCACTATCACTGTATAAAACATAAATGACATTTTATGCCCAATGTGTCTAAAGGTATAGGTTCATTGATTTTCATATGGAATTTTTTCAAACAAATTTTATTTCGCAATCCACCTTCTTTTTGCAACCAAAATTCCAATCCCAAAGAGCATAAAAGCAACAACTGTTGAGCAATATGCGCTTATGTCTAATAGGGATTTCTTTATATGAAATTTTAACAGGATTGAATTCCGTTTAATTAAATTCCGTTCATTAGTTTTTTTTTACTTAGTTGTAAAAAAATCGTGAAAAATGCATAGCAGCACCGGCTGTTGGACAATTCACACCAAATACTAATCAGCAACAAGTTATGTCAACATCTAACTAAATCTCAAGTTTGATGAAAATCCGTGCTTTAGTTTTATAGCTAATGATGGCAGAAATGGCAGAAATTATGGCAGAAATCGTGAAAAAAAGGCAGCATAGCAGTGTTACCTGTTGGGCGCTTTATATAAAAACCTAATCAGCATCAGCCTTTATCAATGTTTAAATGAATCTATGGTCTTATAAAATTCTGTACATTAGTTCTTGAGCTAGAGTATCCACGAAATTTTGTCAAAGACTGACAAACTCAGATTGACAGACACAGAGACACAGACGACATTTTCTAAAAACAGTCAAATCGTTGTCAAAATGTTCAAAAAAAAAAAAAAAAAAAAAAAAAAAAAAAAAAGGGGGGGGGGTGTCGAAATTTTGAAACTTTTCACGAATCCAATATTTTCTTTTAATAAAGAAAGTGAAAAAAGTAAAATAGATTTTTCTTTTCTTCTGCACTGTTAAAATTTTTGCTCTAGTTTGAATCAAATTTTGGTGCTCAGTAGCTGCCACCTTAAGATGGTGAAAGCTCGTACCAACATTTGGAGCTTCCTATTTCAACCTCGTTCTAACTATTGGAACTATACTTCAATAGGAGCTCCAAATATTGGTTCAAGATTTTTAACAGTTTATGGCCATTTGAGACAACATTAAAAGATTTTAGCTGCACCAATTAGTTGTTATATCATACTTTAACCTATTTTACATATAATTTCTTAATTTTTCTTTAAAAAAATATTTTTTAAATTTATGTAAATCTTTGCGCATCCCCAAAATAAACTTGTCGAATGTGCCAAACCTAAAGCTTTCTTTCTAGCTAAAGTATGTTAATATTTCAAAATTCACTATCACAGTGAAAATCCTAGAAGTATGCCCAACATGTGTAATTTTAAAGATATGTATGTTCGTGAAATTGTGTGCATTTGAAAAGGAGATAGAATCATCGCATTTTCTAAAATGCATTGAATTTCAGTAGTAGCCCATTTACACTTTGCAAACAAAAATTCCCAATCCCCCCCCCCCCCCAAAAAAAAAATAAACAGCAGGAATAGTTATTGTTCGATTTTCACAGAAACATCATCAGCAACAACTTATGTTAATGTCTAATTGAATCTGAAGTTTAATGAAAATCCGTGCATTAGTTATTGAGATAGAGCTATCATGCAAGACGCGAGAAATGCAGCATAGCTGCATAGCAGAGTCACGTGTTAAACGAGATGTCCAAAAACGTTATCAGCAACAATTTATATCAACGACTAATTGAATCTGAACTTTGATGAAAATCTACGCCTCAGTTTTTGAGACAAAACTATTGCAAAATCGTAAAGAATGAAGCATAGCAGAGCCGCCTGTTAAACGATTTACATAAAAAACTAATTAGTACCAATGTTTTATCTAGGTCTAAATGAATCTCAAGTTTTATTAAATTTTGTAAATTAATTGTTGAGATAAAGCACCCACAATTTTTTTTCATAGACTCACAAATAGACATTTTGAAAATAGTCAAATCGTACTAATAAGAATGTATTTATTAAAATGCAACACATTGCTTAGTGGTGCACAAAACAGGAATTTTAATATACATTTGTACAATTAAAATAAAATAAAACTATCAACGTTTCGCGCCGTCGTCATTGAGAGATCTGAAATTATTTAAATTAGTCGAAATTTGACTTTATTAGTAATAAATTTTATGTACTTCTTAATTTAATTTATTAATTACAAGAACATAATTTGGTGGATATTTTCTCCAACTTTTGATGAAGTATTAAGGGAATTGTGAAATGTTTAATTAATCAATGCGCTTAATTCTGTTCTACTATATTAATGTGACAAAGGATGACGATAATTATATCTATTCAAATAAATGCTTGTGCTAGTTAAAAAATTAGTAAATTATTTCAATAATAATAATAAATTATATAATAAATAAAGCATAATTTTTTAAAAATATACGATAAGAAGAACTTTGGATTATATTAACAAATAAAAGTTTTAAATGTACTGGAATGGTCGAACGTTTCCAGCACATTTAAAAATTTTATATAAAATTCTTTAGTTGGTATTCTGTAGTGCGTTTTTGAATAAACTGCTTCCAGTTATGAAATGTTCTCTTTTAAGTAAATAACACTATTTATTTCTCCAACTTTCAATAGACGCAGCTAAAACACAAGCCCAGCAGTTACAAAACGGTATTTTGTCTCAAGAAATGGCAGCGAATTTATTTCATGGGATTCATTATCATATTTCAATATATGTTTTGTTTATTGCTCGGATCACATCTGAACAATATTATGATTTAACCAAGATGTTCACTAGTATTCGTTCAAGGGAAAAAAATAAGGAAGGTAGAAAGAGAGATAAATAAATAGAAAGAAAGAGATAGAGAGAAGAGAGATTTTTTTTCAAAAAAATCTGTCTTTTTGTTGGCAGATTTAAGTTTAGCGCCAAAAGACAGCATACAGTTAATCAGATTTTACAGTTGAAATTTCGTAATCAGGTCTATAACTAAACGGAATATTTGAGAAAATTTTATTTTCGTGCAAAATTTTTCTTATTTATTTAAAAATTTTAATATTATCTTCGTTCAATTTAAAGGACACTGTACCCACAACGACATTGCTTGTAAAAGGACCCAATTTCGAATGATTAAAGGAATATGAAAAAAAATATGTGTATTAAAGGACACAAGTTTCAAATCTTAACATAGAAACAAATCGGTTTTATTTAGTCTTTAATTAAAATTTGAAAATTAAAATCGTCCGAGTATGTGGTCGTAAGCCTTTTCTGTAACAGTGAAATTTTAAACTCTTCGAGATTAGAAATCTAATTATTTTATAAAGATTTAATATTGGGGAAGCACCAGGAATTTAAAATTAATTGGCATCATTAATTGATGATTATTCTTCAGCTATTATAAAAAAGTTATCGAGAAGCATCATTAAATGGATATGGCTTGCAGGAATATGGATGAATTAAAGTAAATCGGATCCAATTATTTAGAAGTGAAAGAAAAATAAGATAATCTTCCGCAACCAATGTCCATAGCCAAATGACATAGTTGAGCGAATGTGAATTGATGCAAACACATTACGTATTTACGAATTTGAAACGTTTTTTGGCATTAACGTCTCCTTCTAGAGCATTGTAGGCATGTGGCAATAATGCAAGTAGACTCTGATATGAAAGATTAGCGTAAAAAAAGAAAGAGAGAGGGAGGAAAAAAAGCTTTTAGGCTATTATATACCAATTGTGTAAATCATCTGTCACTAGCTATTTTTAAACATTTTGTCAAATAAATGTTCATCTTAGAGATAAATAAAAAAAAAAAATCTTGAAAGTTATTTGAAAAACAAATAAAAGGCTTGAAATTCTGTTGCAATTTTCAAATTTTTTTTTTCATTAGGTAGCATGTTTTTTCAGTTACTCGATGATGTAAGACTTGAAATTATGTGATGTTGATTGCGGAAGAAACTATCATATGCACATAAGTTATAATATGTTAACCCCTTAACGCGCAGTGTTGCCGGGTCGGCAACACCTAAGTTCCCCCTGTTTAGAGACATAAAAACTCCGTGAATATTTCAAAAACTATTCTAATGGCTACTTTAAATCTTTCTTATGAGTTCAAGATGGCAGCACCACAGAGATCAAACTCTACTGTTTTTAAATAATAGGTAAAATGTTTTACTGTAATACGCGATTCACAGCAATGCTCTTCTCACTGCGCTTATTAATGCTTTACTTTTGGGAGGATACCAACTCGGCAACAACTGTATAATTAAAATGGTTAGTGCAATCTTTACAAAACAATACCTGTGTACTCCTCTAGGCCTAAATAGATTGCCTAATTTATTTTTTTCTTTAAATTCCAACTTTAAAGAGTAGTGCGCCGGAAAGGGTTAATGGACGATGCAAATAAGTGCTTCGAAATGCTTACATAATATCAGTTAATATTTAAAAAGTATTTGCCAATATCTTTTAAGAACGGTTATGGAGAAATTTTGAATTATTATTATTAGCATTATTTACTATTTTTCTATATAAAATGTTTCTTCACAAAAAACAATTTACATTTAATTACATTCCCGTCCGCTAACTACTGGATTTTTAAAATTAAATTTTAAGATATTTTACAGACTCTATTTACCCTGTGTAATAGCACTTTTTACTTTAGCAAGTATAAATCATTATAAAGCCAAATGTTGCTGTATCTTTAGTATAGGCCGGGTTCCTTTTAAACATAATGAGTAGCCTAACTTGATACATTTATATGAAAGACTAACAAAGCGTAACATAAAAAATAGGATTTTTAATAATTAATTATAAACTTTACTTATTCAATGAAACTGCATGAACCCATTCAATATTTTAATTAAAACTCACTTTATATTATAAATCTATGTTTAAGTGAATAAAAGTAGAGAAAAAAAAATTCTACTTTCTGAAACCTTTAAAGGAACTAGACATAATAATTATTTTTATGATCTAATTAATAGTTTGTAGCTTTACCTATGATGATTTAATATCATCCATGAATCATTGAATGCTAATCATTATAAAACATGTGAGTCTTCTGTGATGATTAACCTTATCTTCGGGTCACCGCATACTTATCTTTATAAAATGTGAGATTTATACTTTATATCTTATCTGAGAGAGCATTAAACATTTAGATTTAATATAACGCTTGCTATTTTCTCTCTCCAAACGCAGAAACGAAGCCATAAAATTACCACAGGCTCGAATAAGGGCAAGATATTTCCGTCACTAATTTTATCTCTCCTATTTGTATGAACATTACAGTTGTGTTTAAAAAGCATTTATGAGAGGTAATACAGTTACTTTTAGTACTGCAGTAAAACGGAAAAATGCGTATAACCAGGTAATGAAAAGCAAAGTAGGAAATAGTAATAGCTGTAAATGGGTGTACTTCAAATAAGCAATAAAATGCTAACGTTAGTAATAAAATATTTTGAAATTTTAAGTGAATCAATTTGTTTTTTAGCTCACAGGCTATTAAAGCCTAAGAACTTATGTGACTACCCGTTTTGAATTTATGTACGTACGTGCGTAGTGCGTGCGTATATGTGCGTAACGCGATAACTCATGATAAAAATATCGGATTCACTTGAAATTTTGGATATAGGTATATTCTGATAAGGCACTTCCCTGGTTAGTTTTTGGAGTTTCTTCGATAAGAATAAGAGGGGGAACTGGGACTAATGCCTTTCCCCTTAATTTTTATTAAGAATTACCCGATTTGTTCTGAATTTTGGATATAAATTTTTTATATGATAAAGCATATCCCTGATTAGTCTAGAGTGTTCAATGACTAAGCATAAAAATTGGAAATGGGGAGAGATATTCCACTTTTATTTGTTTTCGAACGGCATTAACCAATTGAAGATATAAGGATGTAATGCAAAATTAGTATGCGTAGCCTGTGAGCTCAATGCCATCAGTTTAACTGGGCAATATTCTTTTTATTTTTAAATCTATCTAAAAAATAAGCAAGTTACAATGCAGACTACATTGTTAATAACACCATGTATATTGAAAATAACTTGGTTATGTATTGTACAGAGAATTAATTATATTTATATCGAATTGAATGTAATTTATAAAAAGTAACATTTTTAAAGAATTGGTTAAATAATTCAAAATAATTACTGCATTTCAAAAATTAAGTATTGCGATTAAACAGCAGAGATAAATTGCATTAACTTAGGTTGCCAGGAAACTTGTACTTCTACGCTAGTCAATAATGATGTAACACAAACATTTAAAAGAGACATAGTAAAAAATAAACTATAATAGAAAAAAATAGAGATTGATCGAAAACTCTATTTCGCTTTCGTTTTCGGCTTAAAATCTAAGTTTCGCTGAAAATTCGTTTTCGGCGAAAATGCTACCAAAAACTGAGGAAGACACTGAATATCGACCTAGATTATCTCTATTCCAAAAATTTCGTTCTTTTTCTTCTCTTTTCTTTTCTTTTCCCTTTTTTTTTTTTTTTTTTTTTTGAAAGAGGGGGGGGGGGGTAATTTTCAGCATCACTATCAGATTTAATGAGTCACTCTTTACTTATTTCTATGAACTCCACTGTTAATTATCAGTCATGACTCATTAAAGACATGAGTTATAATTATTATGAAAGCAATGCATTTATGATTACAATTTAAGACGCTTTTCAAGTGTTCACTAAGAGCTGCAGATTTAGTAGCAGTAGGAAAATTTTAGGTTTACTCGTATTTTTCGGGTTCTTTTACCCCTAAAACGTGCAAATCCATCGAAAACCAGAGTTCGAAAATTTTCACGAATCCAACATTTTTTTCTTGTAAAGATAGAAGAAAGTAAAAACTAAACTTACAAGGAAGGTCTCCATACGGGCATACTCCGAAAAATCTGAAAAAAATACAAAATGTTGTTCTCATTAGGCTATATATGTTTATAAAAAAATTTCGGCGAAACCTCCGTGCAGTAAACCTAAAAAAATAATGAAAATTTTGTTATTTGGCGATTTATCATCGGTTGGCGATGGAATGCAATTTCAAAAAATACCTTTTCACGTCAAATACACTTAAAGGAATGAAAAGTGTCATGTTGAACTTGTTTAGATAAATTTAATTTAAATAATTTTAGTTTTGACATTTTTAGTTTGTTTTAAGTATGATTTCGTTATATCGATACATTTATATATATGTATATTCAAATTTAGTCATCAAAATTTGCGATTTAAAACGAAATTCATAATTTAAATTAATTAAAATTGTTTCAAGCTCACAGTCCAATTGAACACTGTCGATTCGATTTTGTTGCTATGGAAACATCTGGCTTTTATTTTTGAATACGCTTAAATGTATGAAAATAAATTTTCTCTATGACTATTTTTATTTATTAAAATATTTTTTTCCAATGATAATTTAAATAACTACCCCAACTGGCAATATATATATATATATATATATATATATATATATATATATAAATATATATATAATATATAATATATATACATATATGTAATGCAATATATATGCATATAATATATTAAATTCTCTCATTGTTTATGTTTAAATTCATTAAATACCATTAACACGCATTCCAAACATCCAACATTTTCAGTTACATTAAAATCGTTTGCTTTTGGCGTTTTAAAGTGCAGCGCGCCAAATCGCTTGACGCTTTCGTCTTTTCACGCCAAATATCCGAAGGTATTTTATTTTTTTATATAATTTCTAATGTAATTCCGCCGCTAATTTTGACTGATCCTTTGTTATATACATAAGTTAGTTTAATTTATATTTTTTTCAAAACAATCTGAGTATATCCACTATGGAGACCTTCCTTGTTAGTGAAACACGTGCAGATTATAATGTAAGTGTTTGTATTACTTATATCTTTAAAAAAATAGCGGTGATTATTTGTTAATGCAATTGAATGTTTTCAATTTACTAAACTGGTGCATTGAAATTTCTTGTGCTAGAGATTTATTATGTGTAATAATATATTTTCCCATCAAAATAATAAATGAAGTAAAATTTAAATCCCAAACAATTGCAAGAATTCAGTTATTTAAACTGTAATCGACTATTTAAATCTTACTTTTGTGCATGCACATATATATATTATTTTATTTCAGATAAATTTGCTAGTATCTTTGATGATACTCGCAATCATTAAACTGTTGCGAGTATCATCATTAACTAATTACATCTAAAAAGCTTTCTTCTATGCAAAATGATACAATTAACATTATTATTAATGACATGAGCAAAATGATTCGTATTTGCAGAGGGATTATAAGTTTGCATGCACACATGGGTAATTGTAAGGGGAGAATGAAACATTTAATGTCACAGGAGTAGAATGTAAATCAAACATCAGTACTCATTAGTAGAGAAGGATGACAGAGCAATCTAGTCGTGGATGTAATATGAAAGTCATGCGATGAAGACATTAAAATTTACATAATCTTTCTTATTAACAATTTCGGGACCGAATTTTTTTCCATTTTGAGAGCAACATTACTTTTACTTTAATAACTTTAATCTTAGCTATACAAAGCTACTTACTAAAATTTAAAGATTACCTTGTTGTCTGAAAAATCTAATAAACGTACTTATTTTGTGTTCTATTCATTTCATATTTACATGATAACAGACGCTAAGGAAGAGTTTTTGGAGACCTTTGGAAAATGACGTATTACAACAAGATTTCAGAGGGTATTACAACTTTCTAATGTTTTTGTGCGTTTTATCACACATGATTCATTAGGAAAAGTAAGCAACATTTTAAATTTAAACAGTTAAATTTATAAAATAAAAGAATCGCCAACAGTGCAAAGAGAATTAAATAAACTTTTATTATTATGATTGTTATTAAATGTCAAAACATAAATAAAGTCATAATAAGAAAGAAAAAATAATGTACTGTTTTTTCTACATGTAGAAAGTCATTAAGTAATTGTTAAGACAAAATAATATTCGATGAAAAGACATGTACTATTAATAGTACATCAGACCCAAAAAGGTTGAACAGCTTTTCAGTAAACTAAACTTAAAACATGTTAAATGAGATAAAAATGCATTTCAAATCATATAAATGCCTTTTAATCAAATCTACATATTCCATCGCATAAATGGCGATTTCATTAAGATCTATATTAATAAAAAATATCCCCTCCTCTTTTTTGTGATGCTACTGATAATGAGATGAAAAAAATATGAGATCACGTCCCTAGTGAAAGCAAATGCTCGTATAAACTAGTTTAGATGTACTAGTCCTAAAACTTTCCTAAAATATTAATACTTCAATATTTATCAGTCCAATACTGTACCAATTTTAATTTTCAACCTAAACTTCTGTTTCAGTCAATTAATCGGATTAAAAACGAGTTAATCTTGATTATTATATTTAATAAAATCAATATTTTTCACTATTCTGCAATGCATTAGCTGATTATGAATAGCCAGGTTAGCAGGATGCGATGTCCCTGCCGCTGTATGAGACATCAATGTATATCCGAACTATGAAAAATCAAGAAAACTACTCAAAAACAACGATATTACATTTCCCACTTTTTCGGAATACTTAGAAATTCAAAGAGGATCAGCTTGCCACAGTCAAAAAATATCTATGGAATTTGGCTAATTTCTATGTACAACATCATACGCCTTTCGATGACAACAATGACATACAATAATTTAAATGACACAAAAATCATTATTACAGCAAGCTTTTACGGCAGAATATTTCCAAATTCCAAGAAGACTTTATTGACATACTTCAAAGCATATACATGAAATATGATTCAATTGTATGTTTACACTTCATACACTTTTCAATGGTACAATAGCGACATATGGACACACGGGCTGACAGACGGACATTTTCTATAAACAGGTTGGTAGAGTTCGCTGACCCATAAAACGTATAAATTTGCCGAAAACTTGACGTCTAAAATTTTTTTCATTACGATATTTTCTTCTTTTATAGATAGAAGAAAGATATATGTGAATATGAGTTATTTTATCTTAGTATTTTTTATTTTATAAAGCATCTTTTTTCAAATTCATTAAGTAAAAATTGAAAAAAATTCACAAAATAAAAATTGAAAAACATTCATAAAATAATTCACGGTCACAGATTTAAAATTTAAAATAATTTAAAACATTTATTTATTTATTTATTTATTTTATTTTATTTTTTTTTTTTTTTGAGATGATTTTTATCAATATAGTTTTTCATAAGGTCATTTTAGCAATGAAACATATATATCAGAATAAATGGTATTTAATACCTTTGAATGTACTTTTATCAATTTTAGCATGTTTTAACTTTTATTTAAATGATTTCCTTTCATAATTTTATAACATTTCAATGACCTAAATTTACAAGTATTTCAATATAAGTAATTAAACTTTTTATAAATAAGCATCAGATTTTAAAATACACATATTTATCGTGATATTATCTGTCACATGTCTTACTGTAGAGTCAAGATTAATAGAGAGGAAAATCAACACAGAGGAAACGGTATATACATAGGATATACAATTTTGGTATACCTAGTGATTAGGCAAATTATACAAATTATAAGGTGTTCACGACTTAAAAAACTGTATTTTTAATACATAAAAATATTTACTCCTAATATGAAATTAGGAGTAAATAATATGCTAACAATTACAATTTATTTAGTAAAAATAGCTGATTTGCGCTGATTACTAATGCCTAAAAATTTAAATAAATAATTTCCTTTTTAATGATTCTGATTTAGTATTGAAGGTACTGGTGAGTCCTTATATCAGTAAGGATATCCTATATTACTAGATCAAATCCTTCATTGATGAATAATGTATTTCAACATTATAAACGGCATGTCTATTCAATTCGAACTTAGATATATTTATTAATATACTTTTTAATTTAGCGATAAATATATCATTATATTTGACAGCTTGTTTTAAATTAAATGGAAGAGACTGAATCAATTGAAAGAGTGTACATTTTTTTTCATTAGATTCTTTATAAACTGTCTATTTTAGTTACTTTTTTTTTTTTTTAATAAGCCATTAATTTGAGTAAAAATGAGCAGATAAGAAATAAGTATACAGATATATAAAAAGTAATTTATAAAATTTCTACTAAGGTGTTTATACTTCCGATATATGCATAATGTAAATACAAAGTATTAGAATAATATCTAAAGAACAGTGTTTTAATTTTCCTTGAAATAGCTTTAAATATAAACAATTTTTTTTTGATTAATCGAATTGCCGCAAACGAAATTATGAAACACGATTTTGTTGAGAATACATTGACTCATAACTTTGTAGCATTACACCATTATTGGAAATTCTACTTCTAGAAATTTAGTGATGAAATGCACATGTTACATTCTAAGATAAGATAATGTTAGTGAAATACTAAAAGCGCACTTGCAATATTTCCGGCAAATGATCAACATTCGAATTCTAGTGACAAATATTACTTTCAGTCAAATACTATAATATGTAATCACTGTATATTATTCCTCTTTTTTTTTTAATAGAAAGGCATTTGTAGAAAGGTAACACTAATAAATCAAATAGTTAAACTAATTTCAAAGTTTATACTAAATCCTTTTTTTTATTAACCTAAAATAGTTTCGTCTCAAAAATCTTCATTCAAAAATAATCTGACAGTAATTTTAGTCAATATTTAATAAATATTATGCTAAATTGCCAATCTATTAATAATATGTTCTAGGACTTTTGACATTTAAAAAAAAGTTTAAATATACTTTCAATGAAAATTCAATAGTATTATCATAATTTAATATGACTCAATTAGAGCAATATTATAGTGAGAAATCTTTTGTGTTTTATTATAAAAGTACATAGTTTAAAAATATTAGAAGTACTTCCTGTAATCAATTCAGTAATTAATTTCCAGTGAGCAATTTCGAGGAACTAGCACCACTTAATCTCAATTGAAAAAATAATTAACAAGCAATTTCTAAGTATTTTTCATTTAGGGAAAAATTTGGGAGAGGGTGGGGGAATGCTTTAATTTGCATTAAAAAAAATATATTTTTTAAAAATATTTTTGTATTTTAATTTTTTTTCTTGATAATACTTTTTTATGTGTCATTCTTTTAATGTTTATTGCGCTAGATTATATCAACATTGGTAACTTTTTAAATAAAAACTTTTAATCATTGCAAATTTATGTAACAGAAATTGAAAATTTATATTTAAATACTATTGATATACTTTTTCGTAATGCAACTTATGTTACATAAAAGTTTCACGCCTTCTTTATATTTTAAGGAATATTTTAAAATTGTTTCAATTCAAAATGATTTCAAACTAAAAGTTAAATCTAATGTAATTATGTGATCAAAGACGTTTTACTTTAAATTACAACTAGACATTCTATATTTTGCATATTAGACAATCGATGGAAATCTGCATAAAATGATAGAAAACTTTAGTTTCGCAATTAAGGATTTTACTTTTGAAGTTAATATAATATGCAGTTTTCTAAAATTATAAACCACTAATGCGTTTTAGAAGACTTTTAAATTGAATAATCAGGAACTATCTTTCTATTTCAATTTTACTCTTTAATTAATCATTTCGAATTAGATCCATAAAATTATATGAATCTAGTTACAGAAAACTTGATATTTTTAAAGATTGTCTATTATAAATTACTACAGATTATCCATTATATTTGACTGCAAAGTAAGACATCAGTATTCCTTGAAAATTTAATGAATTTTCCAAATGATGATTATGTATATAGTGTGTGTGTGTAATAATAAAAAATGAAATAAAATCAATTTTTGAAAATGTACTCCATAAATATCACATTAAATACCACAAACCATCTATTTTTTTAATAATATTACTTAAAAATAAGTATTTGCTCTGATGAGATTGAAAATACCTTTAGAAGAAAAGTAAACTATTAAATGCGTGTTAAAATCATGGTGTAAAATAACCAATAGAGTGGAAAATGACTAACAAGGAAGGTCTCCATTGGGGGCATACTCAGAATTTTTTGAAAAAAATACGAATTAAACTACTCATGTAGGTAATAAAGGATCAGTGGAAATTAGCGGCGGAATTACATTATTAGATATGTAAAAAAATAAAATAGTTTGAAATAATTGGCGTGAAAAGCTGAAAGCGACGCGGGATTTGGCGTACAGTGCATTTCCTCGCCAAAAGCAGACGATTTTAACGAATCTGAAAACTGATTTCAATTGACTTCACTGTTAAAAATCTGCAGCATTTACTGCAACGTCACTCCACTACTTTTAAAGAATATCTCTCTTCTGACCAATGAGAATGCTCCATAGCACCGTGAATTGGCCGTGTCATACACTGTTAAAAATCTGCTGCATTTTGTTGCAACGCACTCCTCCGCTTGTATATAATATCTCTATTCCAACCAATGAGAAATCTCCATTTCACGGCCAAGTAACCGTTTACTATACAAGCAAGGGAGTGCGTTGCAACAAAAGACAGCAGATTTTTAACAGTGTATTTTTCAATTTGGAACAATTTTAATCAATTTAAATTGTGTTTTAAATGATAAAATATATTAATTTCATTTTGTTTAAGTACGTATAAACGTATGTGTCAAAATTACACTTAAAGTAAAGTAAAAATGCAAAACTAAAATTACTTAAACTAAACTTATTTAAATAAATTGAACATAGAAAGTTTTTTCTTTAAAAAGTATTCGAAGCGTAAAAGCGTATTTTTCAAAATTTCGTTTTTTCGCCAACCGGAGATAAATCGCCAAATAAACGAAATTTTTATTATTTTTTTACGGACGTTATAAAGAAATTCCGCCGAAATGTTTTTTATAAACATGTATAACTATAGGAGAAGAACATTCTGTAATTTTTTCAGATTTTTCTGAGTATGCCCGTATGGAGACCTTCCTTGTAAGCCAGGAATCGACACCGATATTTGGAATAGTGCTTCAATGCTAAATCATTTGAGTTACGAGGACGATTCCCACCCTAGAATCTCTCACTCAAGCCTTCGTAGCTGAAATATGAGGGAGCTTTTGAGCTTTATTTCAAAGATCCTGTTTCGATTCCCGGCTTGGGCATTTTCCATTCTGTTGGCTTTACACTTTATCGGTAAAGTGATAATTCGTCTTACTATCACTGCTGAAAATTAATTGAAAAATTAATTAAAATTATACATATATATTAAATAACTGTATTAAATTTTCGGAAAATACCTTTCAGACGAAAATTGAATGACAAACTTTATTCTGTCAAAAAGTTCTGTCATACCTATTTAAAAAAAGGAAAAATGGAGCAATGTGATCTTATTGATAGAATATCTAATTACGTGGCAACTTAAAATTGATTATTGAGGTAATTTGTGTTGCAAATGCATTAAGGAGCCTTAAAAAATTATGTTTAAACGCGATTGGTAGCCACAATAAAAAATGACTAAAAGATGTTAGAAAAGAGTTTAAATTAAACATAAAAATTAGTGAAATGCATGAATACATGAAGTATAACAAAGTAGTTAAGAAAAATAAAGAAGAGAAAAAACAAAAAAAAAAAAAAAATCCCATTAGTTCCTAAAAGGCCAGGCGAAAAAACTATCGGGAGCTATTCTATCAGGAAAAAAAGATTGTTTTCAGAGACTGTACATTTTGGTAACAACAGTTATGAATTGCTAATAAATTAGCAGGTAAACTTTTTTTTCTTTTTTTAAAGAAGGCGGATGGTGATAAAATTACACATTTATCTTACTTTGAATTTTTATCGGTGGCTGCTTTATTTCGCGTCTGGACGTTCGCCAAGTGTCGTCTTTCGGCAAAAACTGTAATTTATCACAGCTTTTTAATAATTATCAATATAATTAAGCTTATTCTTAGCTTGTCAAATCTCGTCATATTTAGCTCATTTTATTCGTATAACTTTTAACTGTCGATTTATATACACTATATTGCCATTGATTATGGGACACTTGCGATTTTAGACATTTTACTAAATAGCTAGAAAAATACAAAAGTTTTTCCCTTATAATTTTCAGATTTCTTAATATAAAATAATATTTTTTTCAGAAAATATGACAAACAACATTGCACACAGTACCCTGTAATCAGAATTAAAAAATAATAAAAATTGTATGAAAAATGAGTAGGTTTACTAAATAATTTTTTACTGCGCATGCGTCAAAGATATCAAAATTTCATTTGCATATTATGTTAGCTAAATGTATAGAGCAACTTTTGTAAAAGTCTCAAAATTATAGCTCGAAAATTCTGAAAGTAATCGTCTATAGAAAAAGGACAAAATCCGTTGTTTCCAAAATGAAGCAAAAAAATGAGGGATTTTATCCAAAAGTAGTCGTAACATCCCGTATTGTGTATTCTATATTGACACTAATCAATAAATATATGGATACAACCCCTCTTGTTTTTGCTTCATTTTGAGAATAACGGATTTTCGACTTATTCAATTGACGATTATTTTCAGAATTTTCAAGTTATGATTTTGTGACTTTCACAAAAGTTGCTCTATACATTTAGCTAACATAATATGCAAATGAAATTTTGATATCGTTGACGCATGCGCAGTAAAAAATTATTTAGTAAACCAACTCATTTTGTATACAATTTTCATTATTTTTTAATTCTGATTACAGGGTACTGTGTGCAATGTTGTTTGTCATATTTTCTAAAAAAAATATTTTTTTATATTAAGAACTCTGAAAATTATAAGGAAAAAACTTGGAAAAATTTGGGACCATTTTTATAAAAACCTTAATTACTCTGCGAGTATGCATGCTATTTGCATAAAAATTAACACAGTGTATTACAATAAGGCATTCAATCATAATCTAGAGTTTGAGCGCTTTTGCTACATTAGTTTTGACAGGGTTATTCAAAAGATATTCATTCTTTTTTAATTTGTTGACGGTCCCCTATGGAGTTTCGGTAAAAAATCTTCACGGAGATGTATGACGTATACTATTATATTTATACACTAAGAGTTTCGATATGATTCCTCATATATTTTTCTAGATATGTAGTAAAATGTCTAAAATCGCAAGTGTCCCATAATCAATGGCAATATAGTGTATATATTTTTTCAATTCCGCGGTGACGGGACTTTCAATGGCACCTGCTACCAGAATAATTTTCAAATAAAAGTAAAGATTATAATGTAATCGTTAAAATTTAGGTATAAGTACAGCAGAACTCCGGCTATTGGAAAATCGGCTTAACCGAAAGACCTTAATTTTTCTTCATTTTAAATGTGAAAAATTTTACTGTCATTACTATTTTTACCCATGTCAAATGACACCTTTCAACATATTTTGATTTGCAATTATTATTTTATTTGTAAGATTTATATCAAAACAATTTTCAATCATTTTTAATACATTGAAGAGTTGTTTCAATACATATAAGCTTTAAAAATTAGAAGCAAAATAAGTAAAAATGAAAGCTTTAAAAAGTATTATTGCACACTGGTAGAATTAGTGTTAAAAAACATATCCTTTGTGAAATAAACAATGTCATCTTAATTAGTCCATTGCGTAATTTCGAGCACTTTATTAGATAAATACATATGACACTTTTTTTCTAACCAAGTGTGTTGTGATTTTTTTTTTTAACTCCAGCATGTTTTGAATACGGTATTACAACATTTTTATTACAATTTTATTCTAAATTATGATCACAGTTTTTATCCAAACAAGTTTTCAGCATAAACCTTCCGGTTATTCAAATATTCTTACGGAACCTCGATTATCCGAAAATCTCTACGAAACCCCGGTTAACCAAAATGCTTTGGTCCCATACTTTTCGAATAACCGGAGTTTTACTGTAATTCCAATATTAAAGACTATAAATTTTCATAGTATATTAATAATAAAATACAAATTTAGAAATAATACAGAATTTTAGAAAAAAATTAATGTTTAATATCCAATATTTATTTCAAAATTCTAAAAAAAAAAAAAAAAAAAAAAAAAAAAAAAAAAAAAAAATGTAATTAGAAATGAAATAAAATTAACCTTAAGAAATTAATTATTACTAATATTAATGATTGAAAAATAACATGAAAACGAAATGTATTATATCAAATTGAATTAAAAAGATAAAAAAGGTTTTTATAATTAATAAACAAATAAAATAAATATAATTATAAAATAAAAAAAACTAAAATAGGAATTCTTTGACTTGAATAAGCATACAATATATCGAATTTAAGAGATTGTATACTTGTCTAAAACCCTTTAATTACAAGTAAACAAAAACAACTTAAATATTTATTTTGTTATAAGACATACGAAAGTATTATTCGGGTTTATTCAGGCTATTTTGTATGCTTTACCCTTATCATGCACATAAATTTGCTACACATTTAGAAGTTCAAAAATAAAGATTTATTATTGATTAATTTCTTAATCATCTGAAACCTCCTGAATAATTTCTTTAACCCCTTTCGGAGCGGTGGTTTCATAGATATACCACTTAATTTTAATTCCCAAACGCCACATTGGCTCCGGAATTTTGTTTAAAAAAATTACGGTTTATTGAATGCTTGAAATATAGCGTTTTCTTATTTACAAATAAAATTGTTTTCAAATTCCGGTGTCAGTCATTAATTTCAACACTTAAGCAGCGAATTTGCCCTGTGCTGCAAAGGGCTAAAGATAAAAAGAACTCCCCAAACCTTATATGTTTAGTGTTCCAACCGTTTAGATTTATTATTGTAATATATTTATTAATAAGATGATAACCTCATAACATTTCATCACATATAATTAGTTATATTAAATGGAATAAATGAAAACATAATATTATAATTTTGTATAACGACATATTACATAAAAATTATGATAATGAAATAGTCACTTATTTTTATATTCAGAATTTTGATGGAAATATTTTACCCATTTGAATATTCTAATCTTGTTAGCCAGTTAGCTATGAATTCTACATTATTTATAGAAATATTTTAATTAAGTTTTTTAAAACTGTGTCGTAGCCATTAATAGCTCTGTTTTGTAGAAAATTACTTTATAATATATTGTAAAAATTATAGTTTAAGTAATCTGTTGCGACAATGTCATTTAACTAATCCACATGAATAAAATCTAATAAAGTACGTATCATTCTGAAATAAAATAATGCAGATTAAAAGTATGCTTTTTAATCTTAACATATCAACTTGAAACCACAGAATTTGCATATATAGTTATTTTCAGCATATTATTACTCAAACTAAATTGATAGAAATATTTCCCTGCATACTATTATCCACATGAATTTGCATATGAAGAGCAAAAAATCCTCTTAAAATTTTCAGTAACTTAATACGTTTTACGCACTTTTGATGCAGTAATTATTTCTTCAATTATAAAAATCTAAATTCATTATTCTGTTAATAATTTTACTAAGAAAATCTTTTTTAATGTACTATTCTTAAAAAAAATTTTTCTATTCCAAATATGAAAACATATGACTATAAACAGCTGAAAATTATTATTCTGTAAATGTAAAACATTTAAAGGAAATTACATTTAAAATTTAATTTAAATGAAAAATCATTCACTTTTGAAATTAACTCTAAAATGTGTATGAAAGATGTGAAATGAAATAAATCCATTATTAATTTTACTAATAACATGTATCCAACGTAACCCTGTCATACATAAGAGCCTCATGTGAGGACAGATAACAAAATAATTTTGAGTGTATAGAGATTTGATTTGTATTTACATTTACATATAACAGCTAACATGTAGTACAATAATAAAATTATTTTATAATAGGTTCTCATTTATCACAAAAAAAAGATTTTTTGTGATAATGGAAAGTAATGAAAAATGATTTATGCATGAGAAGTTAAAAAAATCGCATTTAACAAGTATATGCATTAGTCTGCCAATTAAAGATTTCTTGTTTTACAAGACATACGAAAGGAGGCTATTTATGCATGATAATGTAAGAAAACTACGGCTGTAGTTTGAAATCATGAAGCATGTATATATGATTAATTGCAAAGATTTTAAGATCTAGCGCTATGGTTCTCAACGCCGCGTGGTATTAAATGTGATGGTATAGATGTTGATTTTTTTTTAAACCATGCGTTATGCGTAAGTAATTCAAAGTTCTATAAAAATATTTATGATATACTGAAGATTTAATCTGCGTTTTAAGATATGTCAGTTCACTGACCACTAAATAATGAAGTAACACTTTCTGAATATTCTAAAGTTACTCTATGGCGCCAGATGAAAGATTTTTGTGTGATCTTATAATTAAGAAAGTAAGATTTTTGACATTAGTTTTCATTTACAAAACGAATCGGTCGGAATGGAAGGACTCACTCTGTAGTGCACGTTAAAATGCAATGCAACTATATACAGGGTGTCGAATAAATGACTGACCCATTTTGAATGTAAATGACAGAAAAACGGTTTGAGATAAAAATGTGCGGTTTGCTGCATTGTTATTACAAAATCAATAATTTTTTATACATGTGTTTTGTTAATATAGTTCGAATTTCGGCCAAAATATTGCGCTGGCGGAGACAAGCTGTTTGAATACAGACATGACTGTAATTTTCATAGGTATGAGCTTTTTGGTTGAATCTGAATCTATATGTTGTCGAATTTGAATCTATATGTTGAATCGACTCTCGACTCAGCATCAGAAATAAAGTACGCTGGTTGGAAAGAGATTTAAAATAATATTTATGATTGAACAATCTGTATTATATTTAACCTCCTCAGTCCTGAGACTGAGATATTATTTTAAATATTATTATAATGCATTAACAAAGTGCATATTTCAAAATTTATTGATATTCTAATAACAATACAGCAAGCCGCGCATTTTTATCTCAAACCGTTTTTTTATTATTTACATTCAAAATGGGTCAGTCATTTACTGGACACCCTGTATATGGATAAATTCTGCCTGTGCGCGATTAAAGTCTGATATTTTAACACATATGAGGTACTGCAACTCAAAGTGCCTGCATGAAAATTTTACTCCATACCAAATGAGTAAACAACGAGAAGTGTAACAAACTTAAGCCTTGAAAATTATAAGAAAATATTTAATTTTATTGATAAATTTTTAATAGATTATCTATTATAAGTATAGTTTTTTGGTGAATGCTCGTAAATGTTTAATACGGGTATTTAAAACAGATTTATTTTTAGAGCTATGACATTAACATAGGAGTTGCAACTTTGTGTTATTTATATTTAATAGCGCGTATACAATGCTTAAATTGAAAACAAGAATTTGAGTTTATATGGATTTAAAAAATGGGAGCTAAGAACTTTTGCGATTTGCCATATAAACGTTTAAATATGACTGAAAATGTGTTTCAAGCACAATAATGTCTAGGTGTGTATGAATCAAATTCAAATATAGCATATAATAAACTTTTATGTCGGTTTATCAAAAATAAAGTATACATTTTATATATCATTTTGATAACAATATATATATATATGTATTCATTTTGATTCACATTTAAAACATGACATTATTGATAAATTATTTAAATTGTTGCTGTATAATTTGGAATATTAATGTTATTTTTCGCGGTATACAGACTTTATTTTTTTTTATTATGTTTTATTCACACAAAAAAGGAAAAAAATGAAAATGTATAAAACTGTTTTCATTAAAATTCGAATAAAATGCGATAATATTTTTTCCAGATATCATATGCATTACATGCAAATTAAATCATGCAAATGTACATTAAAAAATGACAAGTAACTTTGTAACTACAATTCAGTTGCACATCAAAAATTTTGCATAATCTCTTTTCTATCACGCAATTACAACACAAAATATAGTCATGCAAATATCATTCCATACGGCATTATCCACGTGAATATACACACGGGAAAAAGCGCATCACAACAAAATAAAATTCTTTGCAACTTACCCAAAATCTTGTTGCCACACTACACTTTTTGCACCAGAAGGATAAACTCCAAAATTTTTAACGAAAAACGAAAAAAAATCCACGCAACCCTTCTTCTTTTTTGGAGAAAACGGGCGTACAAATTAAATCGGACAGAAATGATGAGTATTCTGCAGTTTGAAGCTGGAGGTCGCCATTTTGGAAAGCAGCACTCCTGCGCCAGACACTCTACGCTGAAACGTCTGGTTTCGATACAGAATTTTCAAAAGGGAACCAAGTGTGAGAGAAGAGTTTTTACTCCTTATTGATTGGGAGAGAGTTAGAAGGAAAAGCCAGATTATATAGGTCTTAGTGCGGGAATCGTACAAAAGTAGATATCACTCAGCATTATGCTATGTTTGAAGCGTAGCAAAAAAAAAAGTTGAGTTGTAGATGAATGAATTTTTAAACTTTTTTTTTTTCTGCTGTTTTGAGAGTTTTTTCTGTAATTCCTAACCTAGCAATATCTATTTCTGATTAAAACATAAAAATAATGATAATTTATTAAAATGGCATTTACAAGTTAGTATTGTATTTTGATTTAAAATAAATATAATAAATAACTAAAAATAATTACAAATATTCTAGTTCATTAAGGTGGCTTTATTCCATATTTTATTTTATCCCCGAGCCTCATGCTGTGTGTCTTCTTCCACAAGCCTGACAGTAAGCTGAATTATAGTCAATCCTACCGTTTTGAGGTTTTCTTTTACCTAACTTAGCACGTTTCTTAAGCATATATTGCTGATAAAAACATAAGAATAATGATAGTTTATTAGAATAGCACTAGTGAATTAGTATTATATACTTTAATTAGAAAAAATTAGTTCTGCAATGTTTTATTTTATGGTTCTGTGCAATATTCAATTTTATCGCTGAGCCTTATGATGTGTTTTTTTCCAAAAAACCTAAAAGGAATTTGAATTATATATATTTTCTGCTGTTTGGAGGCTTTTATTCCCCAAATAGAATCTTATTTTAGTATGCATATTTTTCTTATTAAAACATAAAAATAGAGATAGCTTATTAAAAGAGCATTAGAAAATGAATATTTCATAAAAAAGAAAGAAAGAAAGAAAGAAATACTTTTGTTAGATTAGCTTTCTGCAACACTTTCTTTTATTTCTGAGAATTACGCTTTATGTTTTCTCTGATAAGCTTGGAAAAAACCTAATTGTATGTTTTGAAAGATTTCGATTGTCTTGAGTTGAGTTATCTTGTTGAGTGTCGATTGAAAGATCTCATTGTCGTTATGCTATGTTTTATTTTATTGCTGAGCCTTATGCTGTATGTTTTCATGGGTAAGCTTGGCAGAAGCCTGAATCATAGATATAGGTATTTTGAAAGATTGTTTCTGTTATTTTAGGGGATTTTTTCGAAACATAAATATTCATTTTCACGCGTATGATACTTATCATGAAAACTATGCTAGTTTATTAAAAAGAAATCATAAATTGTTTTCGTTTGACTGTTTTTATTTATCAGATGATGTTATCAGTGAGCTTTAAGCAATAAAAAGTTAATTATTGATAAATGTTTTTTCAGAACAACTTTCAACTGCTTTGTTTGTATCTCTAAGAAAATGAATTTCTCTGGAATTCCAAAATGTTGATAATAGTAGCATTAAATTATATGTCTGCTATTGTGTTTTGAAGATGTAACTTAAAATGAATTTTCTTCTCTTTGTCAATCTTGATTAGATTTTTGTAATTTAATTTCATATCATAAGAAAAGATAAAAAAGTAACTTAAATTTTGTTTCTGACGAAAGGTATTTGAGCATTTTTAAATCATTTAGACAAAATTAGTCGAAATATTTTAAACTTTTGGTAAGGAATTCCATCAGTTTTAGAAAGATTTCTTTGTAGTCGAAATATATTAAACTTTCGGTAAAAAGTTGAATCCATTTCAGAAAGATTTCTTTGTAATCGAAATGTAATAAACATTTAATTAAGAAACATAAACAATTTCAGAAAGATTTCTTTATATACGGAGTTTAATGAACATTCAGTTAGGAATTCAATTCAATTTCAGAAAGATTTCTTAATAGTCGAAATATATTAAACTTCTGGTAAGAAATTGAATCAGTTTTAGAAAGATATCTTTATAATTGAACTTAATTCTATTAAGTTCAATGTACCAAATAGATCCCTCAGGTCCAACCAATTCTTTCCCTCACCATTCCTCAAACATAATTACATTAGTAATTTCTCTTTGTATAAATTTTACAAAATATTTAATGAACTCTCTGTGCATCTTGATATTTTTGATATGTCATTTCATGTCTTCAAAGATAAATGTTCTGAACTTTTAATCTCTTAATTTTTGTTTTATTCATGTTTTATTACATGTAATTATATTATTGTAATTATTTGTGTTTTATATATATGTGTATATATTTCTGTAGTCTTGTGTCTCTTGATGTTCTTGCAACACTGTAAATGGGTTATTCTGTAGTGTGCATTTCAATAAAATAAATAAATAAATAAATAAATAATCGAAATATATTAATCTTTTACTTTGGAACTGAATCAATTTCAGAAAGATTTGTTTATAGTCTAAATATACTGAACTTTTGGTGCGGAATTGAATCAGTTCCAGATAAATCTCTTTATAGCCGAAGTATATTAAACATTTAGTTTGATTGAAAGATTTTATTATAATTAAAATATATTAAACTTTTGGTTAGGAAATGAATCAGTTTCAGAAATATTTCTTTAAAGTCGAACTATATTAAGTTTTGGTAAGGAACCGTATCATTCTAAGTAAGACTTCTTTATAGTCGAAATACATTTTACACCATTAAAACATTATCACAAATTTTTAGTTAGGAATTGAATCAGTTTGAGAAAGATTTCTTTATAGTTAAACTATATTAAACTTCTCGTTAGAAAATGAATACGTTTCAGAAAGATTTCTTTATAACCGAAATATATTAAAATTTTAGTTAGGAATCGAATCAATTTCAAAACGATTTCTTAATAATCGAAATATATTAAGCTTTTGGTAAGGAGGAAATGAATCAGTTTCAGAAATATTTTTTCAAGTCGAAATACATTAAGCTTTTAGTAAGGAATATAATCAATTTCAGAAAAACTTCCTTATAGTCATAATATATTTAACATTTTGTAAAGAATTTGACTAAGTTAAGAAATATTCTTTATTGTAAATATAGTAAATTTTTTGTTAAAAATTGAATCAGTTTTAGAAGGATCTCTTTATAATCGAAATATATTAAACTTTTGGTAACGAATTGAATCAGTTTGAGAAAGATTTTTTTAGAGCGGAAATTTATTAATCAAGAAAGATTTCTTTTTGTAGTTGAAATATGTTAAAATTTTAATAAGGATATGAATCAGTTTTAGAAAGGTTTCTTTGCTGTCAAAAGTTATTTATCTTTAAGCAAAAAATTGTATCGGTTTCACAAAGACTCTTTTATTGTCAAAGACTACACCGGGTGTTCACAAAGTCTCTTTAAAATTTTAAGCTTTTGTTACAAACCCAAATGAATAGATACATGTATGGATCGTAATAAAATATTAGGAGTACATATTGAAGTTTTTTGTGCAAAAATTAATAAATCTCTATTCGGCACTGTTGGTTTTATGAAATATGTGTTGCTTTCTATAGCTTTCTTAACTTTCTTCCATCAAATGGTGAATTGCATTAGAAATCTATGAAGACTGACTTAAATCGGATAAAGATTTTGTACAAAAAAGTATAATTGGTAGAAATTGACGTTATTATCTTGATTTGCTTTATGCAACCAATGGTGGACATATGGATGTTTATTAATTGATGCAAAAAAGCCTACAGTCTCTATACTCCTAATATTTTACTACTTCTCATGCATGCATATCTGTTCATTTGTGTTCATAATAAAAGCTTGAACTTATTAAGAGACTTTGTGAAAAATGGTACGTTGAAAAGCTTGATCAGTTCCAGAAAGATTTCTTTAGTTGTTGAATATGATATTTCTTAAAATTTATAGTATTATTTTGAATTGCAGATATGCCCTCAAATTTTAGAAGATTTCAATCATAAAATGGAATCATGTTCATGGAGAAATGGTCAACAAATACGAGAAGCCTTTTAATGAAAAGGAAGCAAATCATCATTTCCATACAAGGTGAACCTCAAAATCTTTGCACAGTTACACAAATGCAGAGATAACCCTTGTTTTTCATTTTGTAAACAGTATACTAACAATTGAGCTGAGTGGTGAAGCCTATGCACCGTGAAATTAGTACTATTTTCTTATAAACAAGTTAACATATATTTTTGTACGATTTTATTTTTATGCACTATTTTCTTTTATTATTGAAATTGTTTTGTTTGTTTTCTTCGAAAACGGTACCAGAAAGTTGAATGAAAGATAAATGCATTTTAGGAAGGCATTTTCCCTCCTTTTACATTTTCTGATGAGAAAAAAACATTTTTAGTGAATATACCAGACAGGCACGATGAGAAACCATCAAGCACCAAGAAAGCAAAGTTGGTTTCTCATAAAAACTATGGAAATATTTAACTGCATATGTTTAACAATCTTTGTATGCTAATTATAATTTATTACTAAGCTTCACGAGCCTTTTTTTCGGCAAATGTGATATATAATCGAGTTGTAAACAAATGTAATTTTAGAAACTTTATTGGTTGCTTAAACATTTTCTGATTTGAAAATATTGTTTTCTTGACTGTATATTAATTTTTCATTATCAGATTAATAATATTTTTGCATGAGAAAATATTTAAAAGCTTCTAACTGCCGATAACTGCGTATTATTCGATTTAACTGTGTTTATTTTATATTATTATTGAACTCTGTCTTATGTAGATTATAAGAGCAAGCAATATGATAGAAAGAAGAGCTATAAATATAAATTAAAGGAAAATACTTTTGACTTAGAGATATTTTTGAAGAAATATATTTAATATATTTTGAAATAAGAAAATATTTTTGATTTCAATTTTTAGTGGTTATTTTGCTCAAGCATTCTCAAAATATTACTATTTAACAAAAAATGTTCTTGTGTATTCTTATTATCTTTATAATATCTATATATATAATTATCTTTGTAATGTTTTTGTTTATTTTTATTCTTATAGGTTTTCTATATAATTTTATCTTTTAAACAAATATATAATATATATTTGGTTCATAAATGATGAAAAAATATTTTAGACATGTTGAATTTTTAATATCCTTTTCAGTTTTTTAAATATCTATATCTTGTAAATATAATCACCTTCTACTATATTGTTTATGACTTATAAAAACAATAACAGTTTTGCGCAAAATGCTAAAAAAAATGTTTAACTATTTTTATACGTCTTACCATTTTATTGAGGCGTTCGTATATTTAATAAATAAAGTTTTTAAAAATATCTGATAAATTCGAAAAAAAAAAATGTTGAAGATTATTCTCTCCAAATTAATTCAAAATAAATAAATACAAAGAGGGAAAATGACTAAGGAAAATTTGATAGGGTGGCCCTGCTTCCCTTAGCTCTTGGTTGTGCATTTCTTTCTACGTTCATTTATATCAGGAAACAGTTAACCTTTAAGAGGCTACTTCATTCAAGTTAAAAGGCCTGTTCGCTAGTGCTAATACTATGGAAGAAAATTATGAAGATGTCTCGGTTACATTTTGATAGTTTTAATTTTTTTTTTTTTTCATTGAATAGCTGAGATGAATTTGTATTGCAGGCAGTTTTTACTTTTTTGATTTGTTTGCAAATAATTTTTATGAGGATGCTTTCATTTTCGGAACCGGTTCGGAAAGCGAAAGCATCCTCATAGAAAATATCTGCAATCGAAATCGAAAAAAAAAAATAAAAAAATGACCTGCATTCAGATCAATCTCAGCTATCCCCAGAAAAAAAAATCATTTAAAAATATTGAGATGCAACTGAGATATCTTTATAAATTTCTTCCAAAAAATTAGCCTAGAGAACGGATATCATTTCATTTGACAGAAGCAGCCCCTTGTGTTAACAAAATTTTAAAAGTCTTTGCTATAAAAACTATTTGAAGCAGATATGCAGCACGTTAAAGGAATATTTAAGCAATTTTGCATCCGTTTAAATTTTATTTCGCCGAGAAAAAATATATTTAACGTAAACACAGCATTAGGGATCCACTTAAGGGCCATTATCTAATTATTATAAAAGCGTTAGTGAATTTTAAAAAGATTTTTTATCCTAGTCCTAACTTCCAAGTGTCAGAATAAAAAAAAACTGAAATTTCAAATTATGTTCTAGGGAAAAAGCGAAAAGAAAAAAAAATTTACTTTTTTCTGTACTCCAGTAGAGATCCTACACTAATTATAAATAGAAGTTTCCATATACGTCCATTAAAAACATTTCAAAAATATGCATTAAAATATTTAATTGCTATAAAGGACGTTAAATACTAATAAAAACATTAAAAGATCTTAATAATTTTTACATGTTTCGATTGAATTTACTCAATCATCATCAGAAAAAGAAAATACAAATAAACACAAAGATGGAAAATGACAATAAACTATTACAAATGAAATTTAATTTTTTTAAAATAAAAATCACACGCGTTATATTTTAATTATGTATCAGGTTGCTTAATTTTTAAATTATTTAACAATTCAATCCAAATATTTGGGATTTGAAATGACAGATAATCATTAATTACACAATTACACTAATTACACAATTTAAAAAATTTGATTTAAATTTAATTGCTAGACCCCCTCCAAAATTAAAATCAATTTTAACAACTAGAATTGACCCCATTGATAAATTTGACCGATCAGGTGTTTATATCATTCCATTTCTTAAAGAAGGTGGTTATAAGAATTATTATGTTGGCATGACTCAAAGAAAATTCAAAGTAAGATGTAAAGAACACATTGCAGACATAAAATTTAATAGAGGTAAAACCGCATTATCTAGGCTAAATCAAATAGAAAACATAGACATTTTGTTTAATGAAAGTAGATTAATTTATAGGTCAGATTTTTATTTGCAACTTTTTATTAGAGAGAGTATTGAAATTTACGTCAGAAGCTCAATGGTCTGCAATGATTCCCTGTCATTTCAAATCCCAAATATTTGGATTGAATTGTTAAATAATTTAAAAATTAAGCAACGTGATACATAATTAAAATATAACGCGGGTGATTTTTATTAAAAAAATTTTAATTTCATTTGTAATAGTTTATTGTCATTTTCCATTTTTGTGTTTATTTGTATTTTCTTTTCTGATGATGATTGAGTAAATTCAATCGAAACATGTAAAAATTATTAAGATCTTTTAATGTTTTTATTAGTATTTAACGTCCTTTATAACAATTAAATATTTTAATGCATATTTTTGAAAAGAGCCCCACGCTGTTCAAAAGCTTTCTGTGAAATTACAGAGAAACTACGGGTAATCCATTATCTTAAGTTTTATGTAAAATTACAGAGATTAGAAAAACCGAGATTCAGTTAAATAATACACAAGTTATTCGGTAAATTTACAATAGACTCTTTAAATTAACATCGTTAAAAATACATAAGACTCTCTCTAAATTTACTTTTAATGATAATATTTATTTTATTTTTTTAATTTTGTGAATCACTTAATCTTCAGTGAATTTCAAAGAACTGGAATTTTCCGAGTAAATTTGAACTGCTGTATCGCTACACTTTAACACAATTTGTTTCTAGCTGTACTGGGATTTGAACCCGAGACTTCTCGACAGTGAAAGAACACGTTTCTGCCTGCGATATAGGATCTATTTCTATTGAGTGCAAAGTATGACTTTTATAATTCAGTGGGAAAATCCTGACTAAATATGATGAAATGATTTTTCCCTTTCTGAATTATTCTAAGTAAAAAAAAAAAAAAAAATCTTTAAACTAAATTTTCTTTTTTAATATTTCTAATAAGACTGCAAAGAATTTTTAAAATGTGTTTTTTGAATTACAAAATTTAACAAAGATAAATTTCAAAGATAAATTTAACAAAGATATCTTTGAATAAAGACATGGAAATCCTTACAGGGAATTAGATATAAGATAAGGGAGATAAGTGTAAAATGATGACAGAGAAACTCCATTGAGTGCATTTAACCGAGAACTAGTGTAAATTTACTCGTTTTTTTCTTTTCTTTCTTTCTTTCTTTTTTTTCTTTTTTTTTTTACAGACATTATTAACAATGTAGTAAACTTCTGATGCATGACTCCTTAAGATTTTGGCTTATCAAATAAAATTAATCACAATGTAACAATAAGTAAGCTCTTATTAGAGTATATTAGGAATACTTTAATTTATACAAAGTATAACATTAAAGCAAACAATTTTTGGAAATATAACATTTTAGGATATTAGACAATCTGATTCTCGCAATCAATTTCAAGAAATCCATTTCGCACTTTTTTAGAAAAAGTTAATATTCCACATGATCCACTATAGGTTCAATTTACTTTAGCGTCTAACATGCTTTTAGTACACGAATATTTGTTTCCATAACACTCTGATAAATTAACCATGTAGGCTATCTTTTCTTTTTTTTCACGATGTTTAGATAAATAGTATCTAGCTGAAATGGTAAATTATCAAAAGAAATTTGTATTATAGTAAAGTATAACTGATAAAAGTCGGTAGCATTTTAAAAATATAGACAAACGTTTTTTTATGACTATAAAAGAAGTATCAAAATAGTAGATCATTTTATATACCGCTCTGTCAAGCTTCCACACAGCTTGCGGATTTCTGGTCATTACTTTGTTTAAATTTTTCAAACAGTAATTTGAATGTAATCATGCAATCAGAATCATAACGAATGCTTGCATATAGTAAAATATTAAAATGATTAAATAAAGTAATAAACTAAAATGATAAAAATGCTATTAACCGTTTGACGGCTATGCAGCTCTGTCGCGCTTCCAGATTTTTGTAATGAAAACTAATTAAAAACACTTTTTATGGTTTAAAAGACACAATTTCGTTATGAAAAAGCAAGAGCGGCAAAATATTTGCTCAGCGCAGAGATGCAGATTCGTACTAAAATAACAGCGCGATAGCGCTGCTTAGCTTGTTTGGACTTGAAATTTAAAAGCGCGATAGCGCTGCATAGCTGTCAAACGGTTAAAAATTATTAAAAGTATTGGTCATGTAAATAATAATGTATAGTTAAATATGAATAATAAACATAAGATACATTTTCCTTCAATTATCTAAGGAAATTTCTACATAAATGCCATAAGAAATTCACATGAAAATCATTGGAAATTTTATTTCAGGTTTAATAAGTCTTAATAATCAAAATAGCTTGATTAATACATAAATATATTGGTAAAAAAATTGTGGTAATCTGTAAAATCAGAAATTTTTTGTTTTTTTTTTCAAAAATAAATTTTTTGAAAAACCACGAGTTTAGTCATATTATGGAGAATTACATATTAAAATGCAAATGGAAGATATAAAGCTAAAAAAAAATCTGTAATTTCCCCCCTATATCTGAACTGAAAGTTTTATTGTTTATATCTGTGATGATTTGCGGATTTTAAACATTTGTAGGTTTTAAAGTTACGGATTTGAGGGAATTTACTGTATATTCATTTACAGCACAAGATGTTAAAAATACAAATGTATTAAGTCATTTAACACAATCGTTCGCACAATCTGTAAGATAACTATTTTTTAATAAAATAACTTTAAAATAAGAATTGTATGTGCCTTATGTATAAGGCTATTTTTATCAAAACTTTTGTTTTAATTTATATTTTTCAACGCAGTTTTGATTAATTCAATAGAATTTTGTCAAAGTTTTATATGAATGAAAAAATGGTTTTCTATATTTGGAGATCTCAAAAGCCAAGGGATACAAGTTACAAAAATTCCAATTGGGAGTAAATTGAGTTCAAAGATAATTCACGTTAAATTTGAACATCGATAATAATTGACTGAATTGAAAGAGGAAAATGTTGCTTGTTTGATTTCATTGTGGTCTTTGAATTCTTATTTCTATAATTCTGAAAAAAGTAGAACACAATTTGCTCTAATTTTATAATAAATCAATATTGATAATTATTTTGCAAAAGTGGTTGATCTTTAGAACGCAGCACATAATTAAAAAAATATTTATATTTCTTTACCCGAAAAGAAAAAAGCAGATTTTTAGGTCGTCTGTGCATTTAGTTCATTTTTTTCAATTTTGTCACTCTTGTCTTCTGGGGGTCCTCATTTTTGCTCAAATTAAAACCGAATTATCTCCTTAAAATTTCTCTTAAACGGAGTATTCATGTGGGTGGAATCTGCCTGATAGAAAACAACACAAATTTGTCAAATTTTTTGTTAAAAAAAAAAAAAAAAAAAAAAAAAAAAAAAAGCCGGTAGATATTGATTTTTGGATTTTTAATATTTTTTATTTGTTGCATTTCTGTATTGCTTCTTATGTTGCTGTATACATTAAAAAAAGACAAATGCTCAAAGACAAACTTCGTTATCGTACTAACGCGCCTCATTTGCTACGCTTCACGTGCAATTTCCAACTTGTTTATGTTTAATAACAACAGAAACTGTTTTCGAGATTCAACGAATCATTTGGAAAAATAATTCTTTTGCTGATGGGGATTTTGCGAAAAGATTTCGAATAAGTCTTTTTAATGTATTAATGTTTTTTCTAAAAGCGGTAATTTTTTTAATGCTGTCAATGTATAATTAACCATGTTTCAGCTACTTGACTGAAGCAAGAGTATATTCAAGAGTAATAAAATAACATTAATTTTAATTTTGATGTCCATTTATCATATTTGTCTGTAAAACGTGTTTGTTGAAAATCGAAGTTTTTACATGAGAAATGTCCCGAAAATCTCTGTGTCAGATTGCGAGAACTGATTATTATACTATAGAAACGTCTTGGAAACATTTCCGAAAATCAGTGGCAGCAAACAAAACTTTGATTTAATATAAATGCTTACTTAAATCTGGGAAATACATTAGTTTGTGAAGTTCATACGGATGAAAAACGATTATCGGGATCGTGGATAACTCAGCAAAGGTCGTTGTACGGGGGGGGGGGGGGTCGCCAAAGTTCAATTACAGGCGAATATATTTTAATGTCACGTCGCACCACTTTTTCAAAACAGAAATATTTTACTCACGCTTTCAAAACATTTGCAAAAAAAATATACTACAAAATGTTTTTTTTTTTTTTATAATGGTGCGAATAGAGTATAAAAATATTCGAAAGTAATTAAAACTTTGCGATACCTTCAAGTATATTCTCCTAAAATAAGTAAAATATCATACCTTTGTTTCAAAAGTGTCACAACTAAAAAAAAGGCTTTTTGAGTTAGGGCTGCTGTATTTTATTTCCTCTATCAATCATATATAAAGTACAAGTTAGTGCAACAAAAATCCAGCCACCAGGTAACAGCTGTCGTTGCATGGGGACTATTGACCTTTCCACAGGCTAGAAACAATTTTTCGTATTGCCTAAAAAAAAAAGAGTTTTTTGAATTATCTCTCTAATGAAACAAGGGTGCGGCATGTTTCCTTTACTGTGTATTTAAAAATTGCGCTTTACTTGGCACTATGATAAAAAAAAGTCTCAATTTAATTTATCTCATGTCAATGATTTTCTTTTTGAAAACATGACCATACCACCCAAAATGTTGCTGTTCCCTGATGCTTTCGATGTCTGTGATAAAAATCTGTCTAAATACTATGACTATTTTTTTCAGGAAAAAAAAAGCATGAAAGTTTTATATTTACTCACGCAACACTTCAGTTAGTACATTTTGAAAATCATCAAATCTTGAAATAAGTCGATGGAACGTGTTGTTTTTCAGCTAAACTTAGAGCGAAACTTCATTTAAAATAGGGTTTATACTATTATAAACGTCAGTAACGTCCCAAAATTCCAGGGCAATCCGAGTATATTAACAGTAGTTAGAGCGCGGACAGACGGCGAGATAAATAGAATTCATAAACACTTTTCAACTTTGTTGGAAATGATACTTTACATGCAACTAATAAATAGCATGGTAAATGACTTATTACAACACCACATTACAGCAAATCTTTTCTCTATTTGACACTTCATGTGAATAATTTTGTTTGAGTTTTTACTAGGTTCCGGCGCATAGATAGTGATTAACTGACAATAGAAAAACACTTATCGCATTAACCTGCCTGTATTTTTGCTGTTGCTAAACTGAATTTGTATTGAGTCAGAATGTCAATAAATAAAGCAATACAAATGGCACAGTATGATTGAACATGCAAAGCTACATCAAAAATGCGGGTTATTTATAGATATTGTTCAAAAATGCGGATAAGAATCACACTTATATTATCACGCAAAAAACAGATCAGAAATTGAGCGCTCACAATTTGGCGAGTAGCAGGCCTTTCTTCATTTCGGCCTTTAATTTCCCTCTTTGTTGTAATTAGATGTTACTTGAGCAAATCATGCTTTTTTTTTTTCTTTTTGCATAATAGTTTTCAAAAATGTATGCAGTATTTGAGGCTTAATGTGCGTTTCCTATAAAAACGTGTTTTTGTATGATGACGTTGTTCCTACAAATCAGCAATATATACAGGGTTTTCTATAAATAGTGCCCAAACTCTGCACAGCTAGATTACTCACTGGGAGTTTACAAAAAATAGCCCAAAGAACTGTATCTGTACGATCCATAGTTTACGAGAAAAATGCGAAAAACAAAGTGTAACGTCACAGCCGGTGCAAGAAAAAACACTTTATTTAATACATCAACAGCAGTATTTGCAAATTACAAAGGGAGATGTTCAAAGAGTCCACTGTGCATATCAAAGCAAACTTGAGTGCGCCATGGAATTCATGAGTGCACGTGCTGCAGCAAAGCGATATCCACCGAAATATAAGCAGCATGCAGGCGAGCAACTAAGTCGTCAACAATCACTACGTCGCAATACACCAATTTCTTAAAATGGTCCCATAAAAAAAAAAAAAAAAAAAAAAAAAATAAGGTGCGAGATCTGATGATCGTGCCGGCGATGGAACCGGACTTCCATCGTCCGGATCCATTGTCAAATAAACGTTTTTTTTCCTTGCACCAGCTATAACCTGTTTTTCATATTTTTCTCGTAAACTTTGGTTCGTACGGATACAATTCTTTGGGCGAGTCCTTCTCCCAGTGAGTAATAAGGCTGTGGAGAGTTTGGGTGCTATTTATGGAACATCCTGTATATATTCATAAATTTTAAAACATCATAGTAATAACTAATTCTGTATAAAATGTATTTTCATTGTTTATAATTGGGCTTGTGATTTATTTTTTCAAATTATTGATTTTAATCTTATATGTTTTATTCGAGAAATGTGATAAAAAAGACAGATGTAAATTAATGCTTTATTTTTTATATCTTTAAAACTTTTGTCACTTAGAAATATCAAACTTTGTGAACAATGTTTTCTTGCACTATCAAAATTATAGTAACTTTAAACAGAAAATTTAATACTAATATTTTTATTTTTTTATCTTTCTGTATAATTTTATTTTTTAAGAATTTTATGCTATATAATTTGTTCGAAAAATGTGTAATGATCTTAAATAAAATGAATTTTTAAAAGCGTTTTCCGTTTTGTAACTTTTATGATTTGTTGAAATAATATTCCATCGGCTAATAATGTTCATTCTGTGAGTATATTACTGTATAAGGAGAGAGTTCTCAATATTGTTTAATGACTACTATCTTATCCGTTAGTCATAGACATATACACAATTTTGCCAATAAAAACAGGTTATTTGGGATTATAGAAGTTTTGTTAAATATTTAAAAAAATGCATGAGGAATTATTCTGAAATCCAGCTGTGTAAACAGAATAGCATTGCCATATACTGCCGCGAAGAGTATTTATCGATACCCCATTGAGGACCGTCAACAAACTGAAAAAGAACGAATAATTTTAGATAACCCTGTAAAATCTAATATATCAAAATCGTTCAAACTATAGAACAAGATTAAAAGATTTATGGTAATAAACTGTCTTCATTTTTATAGCGGTAGCATGTATACTCGTAGAAAAATTAGTGTTTTTTTTAAAACAGCTCCAAATTTGCTTAAATTTCGCAGAGTTCTTAATATAAAAAAATGTTCTTTTCAGAAACTATGACAAACAATATTGTACACAATATTCGGCAATGAAAATTAAAATATAATGAAAATTATGCAGGTTTAGTAAAAAATGTTTTACTGGGCATGCGGAATGCAATCAAAATATAATGTACCTAATGCATTGGCTCAGTATCTAGAGAAACTTTTTTGAAAGTCTCAAAAATATACCTTGAAAATTATGAAAGAGATCGTCGAAAGAATAAACTCGAAATTCGTTGTTCCCAAAAAGAAGTAAAATTGAAGAAGCAGTCTGTATCGAAATATATTGTACATTACACATCTTTGTCAGTACACAATATTACGTGTACTGCTACATTTGGATGCATCTCTTTTGTATTTTTCTATATATATTTAACAAAACGTCTAAAATCGCAAGTGACCGGTCATCATTGGCTACATAGAGTGGTTCCCAATTACAAAAATATTTTAACACTAGAACGTTCAGAAATTTTATCTAATCTTAATAGAAACATTTTAACCCCATAATTTTCATTTATTACTATTTCATTTATTTATTCAACAGACTTTTCTATAGTTTCAATTTAACAGATTTTACGAAAAAAATTCTGTTTCAAATCCCCTTTTTTCATTTGATAGGTGTCGATTTCTCACCAGCTAGACGTTTCAGTGCTAAATGACGTAAAAAAGTATTTAAAGTCTTTTTGAACAGTAAAAATGTTTTTTTTATAGAGCTTTGAAATTAGCATTTCATAAATTCCTCTTGTCTTATAAATGATATTCATTAAAACATTTTCTTTATACAAACAAGTAAAAGAAAAAAAACATTAATAAGATTAAACGAAGTTTTGAATTGTAATTTATACCAATTTTCTGCTTCTAAACGCAGATAACTTTGGTCATGCTTCAAGGGACTATACACAAAATGCTTTAAATTACCAAAAGAATTTATTTTGCGTGTATTTTTCTGCATTGCAGTCGAAAGTATTCACTTCGAAAAAATTTTAAGATAATTTCAATTTTTATTAATTAAGTTCAGATTTTATAATCTAACAACATTTTAAATAATGCATAGTTTTGTGAAGAAATGAAACTGTTGCTTATCATCATTTCATTAAACGAAAATTCTACTATTTACTTATACTTTTAGTACAAGTTGCATATTTTGTTTTAGTACGACAAAATGAAAATAGATTGCAAATTTATATTCGAATGTTAATTTTACTTTCAACTATTATTATAATTATTTTTTATGTATGACGATTATTGTAGCGTTTAAGATAGTTCTATTAAATTTCTTAATAACCCTTATACCGTAGCAGAATAAATACTTTAATTTTAAGTAGTTCTTATTCAGTCAATTTTAATCGTTTGAAGAATGAAGCCTTTTTTTTTTTTAATTTCTTAGTGTGGTGCGATATTTTTACTAAATATAACTTTTAAAAACGAGAAACCATATAAAAATTTAAAAATTTAATATTTAAGAAAAGTTTTAATGAGACAAATTGTTTTTAACTCATTCTCCTTTTTTAGTTAACTCATTAAAAACATTTCTGTAAATAGATCTACCGTAGAGTAGCAAACGTAAGCCCTCCTATAGCAGAGAGGAAATTATAATAATTTTTAAGGGAGTTTATAATTCGAAATTTTGTGAAAAGGATATGAAAATTGGAAGTGATATATTTGGAATTTATAAACCTTCACAGGATTTATATACTATGAAAAATAAAGTCAGATCAAATCAGCATTTTTTAGTTTCAAAATTCCCTTCCATAGAAGTTAAGTAGCTAATAAAAACAATAAATTAGTGAAACAAATTTACATAAAGTCATTAATTTTAATGTGAAAAAAACATAAACAAAAATTATGAAATATAAACTCAGCATAAATACTCTGTAAGGTATGTGTGCCTGCTTCAAATCGCCATTTTTGTAAAAATTTTCGCTTTCCTTTTTGTTTTCATTATTTTAAACAGTTCGAACAGTTCGGATTTCAAAAATCCCTTACTCTTAAATCAATGATAATTAGAAGCAAAGTTATAGTCCAAAATAAAACTCTTTATATATCGGGTTTCTGTGCTATAATCTCAATTTGCGTTTTTTGGAAAACAGTGTTTTCGGTGTTTGTAGCTTACAAGAAACATCGTTTCTTAAACCGTGGGAAACGAGCGACCGGTATACGTGCCGCATAAAGTGCCCAAAATCCTTGAGTATTCTCACTAGTAAAATTTTACTTTAAATTTGCCTTATTTAATCCGAGCTGTTTCCTGATTCAAATAGCCAAAAATCTCTGTCTTATAAAACCAGATGAAAAATTCTGTCCCGAAGAGGTTATATATATATATATATATACAGTAAAGCATCGTTTATACGACGATCACTTATACGACGTTTACATTTATACGACGTTTTAATGTGGTCCCGATTCATTCCTATTCATTTTAATGTAAAAATATATCTTTTATACGACGCCCAAAATCGTTTATACGTCGATTTTTCGATTTTGTATAGGTTTGTTTTTGTTTATTTTTCTTGTATATATTACGAACGAGCGGAAGTTGGCAGCTATGAATGACACCAAAGAGCGTGTTTAAATGCATTCCACATTATAAAAATGTGAGCTGGTGTTCGATTAGTCTAAAAAATCAGCTTACGTGTAACAGATTACACTGGGAGGGGTCATTCTTTTTTCAGAGATGGTCGGTCAGCTTTCTTGACCTGCTTTAAGTTGCAAATAGACTATCCTTCTAACTGTTATCAGTATTGGCGACTTTTAGTTGGCCACGCGGGCTTTTTGATCTTTAACTTTAAATGCAAAGAAAATTATGTACTGTAAATGAGAAACCTTTCAGTGAAACATAAATAAAGGTACGCATATTTAAATTGCTTACTAATCCTCCTCGCTCTCCGTTTTTAAGATTAATTGTTTAATTTGGTTTTTTAATTTAAAAATTCATGCAAATCATCACGTTAAACATTAAAATTAAGTGAAAACAAAATTAGTTCTAGTTTTGGAAGTGAAAATCGATTATAAGTCGTTATCGTTTATACGATGTTTTTCGGTAGTCCCTTCGGCGTCGTATAAACGATGCTCCACTGTATATATATAAATGGTCACAAAGTTCTGCTTATCTCTTGGTTCTTTTGAAGCAAAATACAGCTTTTAAATAGGTATGTACAAATTTAAAAACTGTTTTTATTGAAAAACACCCACATTTTTTGAAGAAAAAAAATCGTATTTTGCATACAAAATTTGATATATGTTAGTAAATTTATGAGCTACTCTAAATATTTTGCTTCATAATACAGTGAATTAGTTTGCTAATTTATTGTAAAAAATAAAATAATACATATTGAAAGATTTCGTCGTAGAGGGTCTGGCATAAACACAATTTGTTGCTAAAATTTGACTAAATATTGCCTAAAGGTGAAAAGTTAACTAAATTTCCATTAAACGTTTATTTAAATTCATATTTTTTGTTTTAACTAAAACCACATATGTTTAATAAAAATTTCGCATTAAAAAAATACCTCAAACGTAGGCAAATTTCTTAAATCTTAGTGCATAAAAATAAAGGAAAACAATAATAGTTCCGAGCAAGTGACACAAAATATCAATTACTTAAAAAATAAACATCAGTTATCTACTTCAGAAAAAGAAAAAAATATTCCCTTCGTTATTTTCATTATAAAAAATTAGATCCGTTATTTCTTGCTCTAACTGTTCAAGAGATGTTTTACAGTAAGACAAAGAATGTCTTGTAACTCTCCATTCCTGGAACCATAGAGAGTTGAAGAGACTGCACAGAGTTTGAAAAACACTCTTCAGGTACATTCACCCAAACATTAGATGCCCTCATCAAATCTAATCTTGATGGTTTCATTAGATTGACCTTGGGTGTATTTTCTGCTTTGCGCATAAATTTTTGCCATTGCTCCTTCACTCGAACTTTAAAAGGTTTATTGCACGATATATCTACAGGTTGCAATACTCAGTAACATCCAGGTGATTAATACCGAATCTGTGTCAAACTAAATCCAGCACTTGTTTTGCTTCTATATGCAATACACATGCAGTTAATATCTGAATTTAAAAGAACTAATAAAAGATTGTATAATTTAAATTAAGACAGACTTGAATGCATTTTTTAAAAATAAATAAAATTTATGTAGAAAAAATTAAAACACTAAAAAGCATTTAAAAATACAAAAGTAAATGTTTCGCCAAGCTACACGCAAGGCCTTGTCAGTACAAATAATAATTCATTGCAAAACAAACACTGGAACAAATCAAGACAGTTACAGTTAGTTATTATTTTTTAGGAAAATATAATATTCATTTGGGACAGCACGAGTCTAGTTCAGAGTTGGTGATCGTAAACATTTGGACGAACCTTCGAGGAGAATTCAGGGAAACAGTATTCTCCTCGAAGGTTGGTTCACTTGTTTACGATCGTCAACTCTGAATGAGGCTCGTGCTGTTCCAAATGAATATTATCTTTTTCTAAAAAATAATAACTAACTGTAACTGTCTTGATTTGTTCCAATGTTTGTTTTGCCAAGGCTGCCTTATCATAATAACAGGCTTGTCATTTTCTAAGTTTTCTTTGTCTACAGTACACGTGGTCAGAAACCACATGATTTTCCAGTTGTTAGCGCCATCTAATGTGAGAAACTGAAATATTTTAAATTTTTTCCTAAGAATTTGTGCATGGAATATTACCAGTAGTATGCACCAGGTGGCGTTAGTTATGAGACGAAGTCAATAATAAGTTGGCAACTATAGGGACATTTTTACCCATAGACTTTCTCCTGAATGACAAGCCTGTTATTATGATAAGGTAGCCTTGTGTTTTGCAACGAGTTATAATTTGTATTGACGAGGCCTTGCGTGTAGCTTGTCGAAACGTTTACTTTTATATTTTTAAATGTTTTTTAGTGTTTTAATTTTTTGTACATACATTTTATTTAATTTTTTTTTAAATGTATTCAAGTCTGTCTTAATTTATATTATTTAATCTTTTAATTTGCTTCTAATACTTTGTCGACTGGTGAGCTGTCCAGAACGATTAGACGACGGATATCATGGTGTTGCATTTCCGTATTTTGGAAGTCAATTCTTCAAACTTATCAGTCGTCAATCAGTCCTTCCTTATTGCAGCAACTTTTATATTTCATAGATTCAGAATTTAGCTCAAATTCTAAGATGAATGATCTCAGAATGCTCCTTCAAAATTCAAAATACCCGCGTTTTCGATCCATTCGCCTGGACTGCTAAGAAATTCTTCGATTTTCGAAAGGAACATTTCTTCCATTGGTCTGGTAGCGCGTATGTCATTGTGATATCTTGATATGTAAGGGACTAGATAAAAATAAATTGCATAAAATATTGTGTCCATTTAAAAGATATAGAAACAAAAAACATAAGGATTTTCCAGAAAAAACAGAAAGATTGTAAGTGTCAGAAAATAAAACTTAAAGGGGAGCAGTTGTAAATGGCACTGTTAAAAAATAAATAAAAACATGTAACACAATATTCACATTTAATAAAGTTAGAGATGATGTTTTGTAAAATACAAACCCCATTGGAAAACCCTGTTTCAGCAACTTTCATGAATAGGCGGAAATATATCCGAATTTTTGCAGATCTGTATATGATCTACATAATTGTATATGTACTATATGGTATGCTAAAGTGTAGTTCAATTAGGGAACACGTAGCACAGTGGAGAAATTCTCTCATCAGTTTCCATCAATAAAGGAAATATACAAGAGCTCTTTAGTGCTGCCTTGTATATGGTCTATAGATTTAATATAAACCAAGTAAAAAAAAGGACAAAAATAGTTATAATAATAATAGTTATTTTTATACTATTACTTATAAAAATAACTATTATTATTATAAATATTTTTGTCCCTTTTTTACTTGGTTTATATTGTAATTATAAGTATATATTATAAGTAATAGTATAAAAAAAAATTTAAATTTAAAAACGAGTACCACAGATGGATACACACTCTCATCAACGATTGTTAATTGAAAATACTGTAACCGAGTCATTTTGTGTGTCTCTAATGATTTCTATGCAGATCCTATTTTCTGGTAAACCTCTTGTAATTAGCTCCAGTGATTTACATCAAATTCAATGTGTTTGAGATAGTGAAATATCATTAAAATACAACGCAAACGATTTTACTCCTCACACCGTAATGTAGCGTAATTCTTTTGAGTGCTCTTGTAAATGAGTTATAAATGCTACACACTTTTTTCCAGTGCTGAACATGCCATAGTAAACATGCATAAGACTTCAATAAGATAAAAAATGCTATGAAAATCGATTACTATGTTTACGCGAGTTACAGACAGACAATCTAAACTTATAGGCAGTTTTCGAGGGAAGTGTTAAAAACTTTAGTTCGAGATCATTCAATACGTGTGGTACCACTGGGGGATGCATGACTGACTATATTTAAGTGGCTGTAACAAAAACAGCACTTTCTTAACAATCAGTACAAGAACACCACCTTTGCCGCTATTTATGCAAAAAATGCAGAGAATTCATGTAACTAAGATTTGAGTGCAAATGCTTATTGCTTTTTTAAACCGGAATTTCGTTTCAACAAAAAAAGCTTAATTAAATTTTAATAAAAAAGTTTAACACAAAAAAAAATTAATTAGAGAGAGAAATGCAAATATTTCTCTAAAATCACAGCGGATTATGTTTACACACTACTTTCGAATTATTAGATGCAAACTATATGTAAACAAACGAAGACCAAATAGATATTAATGCGATTATATACTGTGTGTATATTGAGATTATAAACTGTATGTATAGTGATTGATACCACGTCTTGCATTGCATTGAATTCATCAGTGATTTTATTATTAGGTGCATTCGTAATTATATAAATGCAGCATCTATTATCGCCGTTCAGTTTGTCCGTCCATCCATCCGTCCGTCAGCATATAACAAGGCAAAAACTACCCAACCTAGTCGTTTGAAATTTAAAATATATATTTATTAATAATTTTGTCGAGTCATTTCAAATTTTATGAAAATCTGATGCATAGATCAATTACAGAGACAATCAAAAGTATTCCGTTACATTACGATAAGTGGGGGGAAAAGTTTCAAATGGATTTTAATCGTTTGAAATTTAAAATATATAATTATTACATAATTTTGTCGAGTCATTTCAAATTTTATGAAAATCGGATGCATAGATCAATCACAGGGACAATCAAAAATATTCCGTTACATTACGGCCAATGGTGAAAAAAGTTTCAAATGTATTTTAATGGTATTGCACTCATTCGAACATCATAAAATCGATATGACTCTATGAAGTATATATTATAATATACATTTTGCACAAACTGTGGTGCAAGGAAAATTTGTTATTGATTTATAAGGCCACACAAAAGTATTCCCTTACATAAAGGTATAGGGAGAACATTCTTTGGTGAGTGTATTAATAACTATTTAACATTTTATGAGATTGATATACGTTGCTGAGGAATACTTCAAGTTATTTCCTATATAAAAGAAAGGAGCTAGTATTCAAAGGGACACACAAAAGATTTTGGCTACTATACTGTATTCAAAATTCTTTATACTGTTATATCAAGATTTGAATAATTTTAGGTGCGTCCATAATTATATAAATAGCTAGCACCTATATTCGTCGTTCAGTCTGTCAGTCCGTCCGGCTGTCTTCCCGCATATAACAAAGCAAAAACTGTCCAACCAAATCGCACGATTCTTAAAATATATAATTTGAGTGTCATTTTGACGAGTGATTTTAAATTTTATGAAAATCGGATGTATAGTTTAATTAGAGGGACAGTCAAAAGTATTTCATACATTACGATCAATAGGAAAAAATAGCTTCAAGTGCATTTTAATGATGTTAAATTCTTTCGAATATTATGGAACTGACATGAACCTATGAAGTATACATATATACTAAATTATACATTCTGTACAATCTGTGATGCAAAGAATATTTATTATCAAATTACAGGGCCACACTACAAGTATTCCACTACATAATGCTATACGGGGAAATACTGTTTGGGGCGTGTTTTAATTATATTAAACTATTTCACATTTTATGATTATGATATACGTTGCTCAGGTGCAATAAACGTTACTTACTATACATTTACAGGAACATAAAAAAGATTTCGACCACTCTGTCTATTATAACAGCAAGATCTGAATATTTTTAAAACTTCGTTATCATACGGACGCACATCATTTACAATTCACGTACAATTTCCAACTTGTTTTTATCTTTTATTTATTTAAAGTTTTTAATTTTTTATTGACATTTTTTTATATACTAGTACCATAAAAAGCGTGAAAATAAAAGAAATAATTTTCCCGAATGATATCTAAAATTCATATCGAGTATATTTTTCTGGCTGTTTTCGAATTATTACGCACAATTTTCACTATCTTCAATGTTTTTAAAAATCTCTTGTGATTTCAGATGAACATTTGCCATCATAAGTGAATCATAAAATACTTATTAAATTATACAAAGTCTGTAACTCAAGGGAATGGGAACATGTTGATTAAAACTTATAATGCGAGAGTAAATAAATTTAAAATAGTAGTTTAACAGAGGTATGGGAATAAAACCGTACGACTGGTCTTAATTGTATTGTTATATTATTGCTAATGCATTATTATTGTTTCCATCTCTCGAGTTTAGTATGAACTAAACTATTTGTTCAGAAATGTTTTCAAAATATATGCTTCATTTTAAGTATATTCTTTGAATTTAGATTGAGATTAAGCAATTAATTTTCAACAGTTTGTAAAATAGAACTATTATTAATGATAGTGTCATTGCGAAATATTTCCTTTAATTGAAAATAAAAACCATCCTGCTAATCACTTGAGAATTAGAGTCAAACTATCTTGAGCACAAATCTTCTTTTAAAATTAAATTCCTTTAAGAAAACCATTATTATTAAGTTTTCGCTAACAAGGAAAGCACTTTTGGTGCTGCTCCACCTATCATGCATTGTCTATCATGACTTGATGCATTTTAAAGTCCTATAATAGAATATTTGAAAATCGAAAACACTTTTCTGTTAAAATCACATTTTTTTGATTTTACAGTAGCATAACTTTCTGAAAATGCAATTTTGAAAAGCCACTTATCGGACTATTAACATATATTTTTTTTAAAAGAAAAGCGTTTAAAAATACCAAATTAGTCAATAACAAGTAAAAAATGTTGAGAAAAAGTTTTAAAATTTCTTCGAGAATCTACGAATTTGATTTTGAAAAATTACGACATTATATCACATTTATAGCGTGGAAAAAAACTGTTTTTTTTTTTAAGTAGAGTTTTGCAGCAACCCTAGCCGAATGCCATTGCTGCTTGTCGCGTGTGAGCAAATATTTTGACTCACTAGAAACTGTGCAATGTCCGACCTAATTAGGCGCAATAAATTTCCTAAATTGCATAAAAATATTAATTTATTTTATGATTATTTTTACCTAAAGACGCAACATTTAATACAACAACATTTCATTTTAAGCATTCGAAACTTTATTTCATTCGACTTCAAAAGAAAATAGTTTGCAATTTGTAATGTACTTAAACGATAATTTTCAATGATTTTGGAAGTTTTTTACAGTAATATATTTACTAATACTAGAGCATAAACCCGGCTTTGGATTATTGGAAATTTTTTTTAAGTTAATACGAATAGATTTTTCACAGCTAACCCGGGAGGACTCGCGCTTACCTTGGGTATGAATGGTTTTAACTTTGCCATCAATAAAATCAAATTATAGCTGTCACTTTATTAAGACGGAGACAATTCTTACAAATTTTATGATAAAATAAGTTGAAGATTACATTTAAAAAATTAGTGGTTACAATTGTAAAAACCATAAGCACTCCGGGTCTTTTAGGCCCTGAGTGCGTCCTCCAGGGTTAATATACATATTTAGAAATCCAATTAATAATGAAAAAAAAGAATGATATTTATAGGGAAACCAGCAACTATCCATTTAAATAAAATTTGCGAAATGTATGAAAAGTGAGTCGCTCCTTTTGGTCCACGTGGAGAATTAATAGCAGAAGAAATTGGCAAAAATCACTATTTACAATCACTATTTACAATACCTTTATTTATTTATCTATTTATTTTTATCACTTCAATGGTTTAAGCGAATAATTCAAATCTGCATTTTATGTATATTTTATTGTTTTACTTATTGATTAATTAATCTTAAAATTTTATTAGGGAATATAAGTAGAAATAAGCGCATAGCTACTTATGTTAATTAAAGTACAAATGGATTTATCTTTCGTAATCGTGGGCACACGATGTTAACAGATTTAAATATTAGATTAAAATTCATGCTTGAAAATTATATATATTTAATAAATTAACTAAATTTCAATACAGTTTTCAAACATCTTACATTTGTAAGTATTTATAAGTCATTTTATTCCCTATTCAACAGTATAAATTTTTAAAATATCCGACATTTAAACGTTTAAAAATTGCAATAAAAGTGAAGTATTAAATCGTCTGCTTTTGCCACCGTGAAAATGAAATGATGAGTGTGTTACAGATTAATATGTTTGTCCCTTATAATAGAGATTTGATGCAGAAAAGTTCCTTTCTCATATATAGAAAATTAAGAGCAAGAAATTTCGTTTATAATACTTGTAATTTTAACTCTGCTTAATTCAGGAAGACTCAACATATAATTTTCGTTTGCAATACTTTCCAACTTCACAAAAGTTGAGAGTGACACAATGTAGTGTTTGCAACTTCGGTATGTCTGTCTGTCTCTCTATCCATACACTAACTAATGTAAAAATTATCGGATTGCTATTTAATTGAGATTTAATATGATATGTTCTGCATCTAAAATGAAGTATGTAGCATTTACAGTTTGTTTACAAGAACACTAGAAAAAAAATGTTACATTATGGCTTATGGAGAAAATCTTTTGCAATGCATTTTAATGAAGTTTCGCTATTTCAAACATGTTAAAAATGGTAGACTTGGAGGCGAGAGCAGAAACAATCACCTTATCGAGTTCATCGCTGAAATTCCAGATTTAGTTAAAGCTCGATTAATAAGACTTCTTTTAAAATATAATTCTTAATTAAATTAGTTTGATTTAATTCTTATTAAAACGCAATCAACCAAGTCATATATTGGTGGAAAACACTTAGCGGTTGATTCGTAAATTTATCATTGTGTTTTCCTAACCCAAAACACAATAATAAAACTACGAGTCAGTTGCTCGAAAACAGATTTTTAGGTGTTTTCCACCAAGATATGACTTAACAGATTGATTTCTTTTTAATATATGCGAATCGATTTTTAACTAATTATAGAGTTTTGTTCGTGAAACTTACGAGTAGACTGTCTGCACTGGGGTCGGTCTATGATATTCAGAATTGAGGTGTAATACAAAAAGAATAGGCTGTTGCATTTATCGTTCATTTACAGGGATACACAAAATAATTCGATTTCAGTAATGTCTTTGAAAGATAATTGTTACAAGTTCTTTTCAGTTATAGTAAACGATTTCAAATGTAACTAATCTTTTGCATAGAACTTGGAGTGTACAAATTCTTTAGCTCATATACAGGACTGCACAAAATGAAATAGAGCACATTTCCTTTCGCTGACGGAATTTGTTGAAGAGAAATTTTCAACTGTCTTGAATTTCCAAACTGAACTAAATTTCAGCATGCTATGTATATATATGCTATGTAGAATATGTTCAAATCTGTAGATCATATACAGAATTTCACAATACGATTCAAACACGTTTCTGACTTGACTATTGATGATAAATCCTGAAATTTGGTTTTCTAATGGGTTATATGTTATCAAACTGTTTGCTTGAATATTATCTTTCATCTTATTAACAATTGTAGTGTCGTTTTACTATCTGAACGTATTCAGAAGCATTTCACAACCTATGCTTAACTTATGGTGTTTCTTTCCCTGTTTACTCTTCATTAAAATTTCCTCCTCATCCCTATTTTTTAATATTTTTTTTTCCTCTATCTTTTTTTATATTTAAATTTGATAAAATATATGTTCACGGAACTTAAAATAAAGAATTTTAGTTCTAATAAAGTTAAAACAGTGGCATTAAGTGTTAATCTAAATAGACTCAATATACACTGAACTAAAACTAGTGTTCTGAAGGAATTTTCATCTTGTTATTAACATAAACATAAAAATATACATATAATTACTTAAAAAGTGTTAAAACATATAAAAATATTAGTTAATATAACCTGAGAACGAACACGTGTTCATTTTAGAAGGGAAAAAGTGACTAATTGGCATAGAAAAACATACATAAAAAGAAAACGAAATACTACGTATGCGCAAACGAGGTTCAACTCTAGAAGAGGGTGAAAAGATCGAGTCATATTTTCAGAAGCTCTTGAAATACCCAGAATTTTAAACCAAATCGCGGGAGTATTATAAGAAAGGACACCGTTACAAAGATTATAACTCCTAAGTAAAACCTCAATGGATTTACGGATCATTGAAAAGCTATTAAAAAAATTAACTTCGAAAAAGCTCGAATGATTATTTTAACATCTAACATTACTCTTCAATAATCCATGAATGCATTTGTATTTTATTTAGAAATGAAACTGTTTGGGTGTCCTTTCTTATAATATTCCCCGATTTGATTTAAAATTCTCGGTATTTCAAGAGCTTTTGAAAATATGACTTGATATTTTTACCCCTCTTCTGGAGCAGTATACTGAGGTGTATTTTGGTGTATTTTGTGACGGCCGATTATCTGCGCTAGGGACATAGGGCCGGGGGAGCAGTATACTGAACTTTGCTTGCACATGCGTAGTATTTTATTTTATTTTTTATACTTTTCTATTCCAGTCAGTCATCTTTCGCGTTGAAAATGAACGGATGCGCGTTTGAAAAATTCTCGGTTTATAATTAACCCTTTCGTGTCCGATTTTTTTTTCAATTTTGGATAGAAAATTACTTTTACTCAAATAATTTTAATAGTAATGGTCCAATAGGTTTACCTAAGTTTTACGAATTTGTTATTGTTTAAAACTTAACGAATGTAGTTATTTTGCGTTCTTTTAAATTCATTTTCATACGAAAATAGACCAAGTAAGAATTTTTGGAGGTGTTTAGAAAATATTACATTACAAAAGGATTTAACTTATATTACAACTTTCGAATACTTTTTGTGCTTTATTACACACAATTATTTCGGGAAAGTAAAATTTATGTTCAATTTAAAGAGTGAAATCTAATATATTTAAAAGACCTGGCTGTTTTTTTAGTTATCAGCTCTCAGTTTTCTACTGGCCCGATTTTGATAATTATTTTTTTAAATGAAAGCTGTTTATGTGTAGATGTGCTCATTCTGGCTAATTTTTAATTTATTTCCATGTTTATATTTAATTTTTAATTTTAAAAGCTTTTTCGTAACATTTCTTTAAAAGAGTGGCAACAGGTTAAGTTTATCTCACTATAATAAAAATTTATTTTGCTTTATTACTTTCCACCAATCAGGAGCTTGATCTCATCGGCGAATGTGTAATCGCATTTCAAAGAAGAAAAAATAATAATTTTCATAAAATTTAATCCTAATAAAATGATTGCATATAATTATTCATTAATCGCGGTACAATTACACACATTATTTACTGAGCAATATCATTAAGTATTATGTAAATAAAATAACAGAAAATAAACTTTAATAAAATATAATATCTAAAGTGTATTTTTTGAAGGAGAAAATGTCGTCAATGAGAAACCATATAAATTTGTTCCACGAATATAATATACATTGTTATAGCTATGTCAGTGATTATGTCATATTCACCGACTTCTATTCCTGCATCTAAATAAAACTGAACTTCTATTTATTTAAAGAGCCGTGGTGTGCAAAAATGAAAATCTACTTATAATAAAATGCGTCCGCAGAAATGTGTAGAACGGTTCCAGGTTGTGCCACTCCTATCTGGATTCAACCGTTGCTAGACGCCACGTTAGGCTTAGTTGAAAACAGATGCTAAAATGATGCTTTTAAAATTTCTTCCACTTGAAATAATGTTTTTTCAGCATATTTTCATATAAAACATGTATATCAAACCCAATTATAATACATAAAGGTAACAGTGAAAGTGGAAAAGTTTTTTATTATCTGAGTACGATCGTATTTTATTTATCACTCTAGCGCCGTCTCTCACAACTTTAGTGCTGCCATCTATGAACTATTTTAGAAGCCTTTTAGGGAATATATTATAAAAGATAAATTTAGTTTTAGATGAATTTAAATTTAGTTTTATTATTATTATTTTTTAAATGCTAGCATTTATCCGGTTATTTTTTTTAAATTTTGTTTTCTATTTAAATAAATACGCTCTTTTTTTTTCTTCAAGTTGTTATGGATATATAAGATATCATCATGACTGCATTAGTATGACTGAAATTTTTTTTCACATGGTCTTAAACTTTATCTGCTTTGATGCAATGCATGCAAATAAATCAAAATTGCTCTTAATTAAAATTTGATGATTTTTATTTAGTTTATGATATTATATATTCCTTACATTTAAATGGCATTTGATAAAAAATACAAATTTCGTTTACAATGTAAGCAAATTTCCAATGGATATAATCTAAGCTTTAAAAACTGGTAGATTTAATTTAAAATTTTACAAAAAAAACAATAATAATAATTTTGGTTTTCATAACTTACGGATTGAATTTTTAAAGTTGCAAGCTGAAGTTTTTAAAAATTGATTTTGATTTAAATCAATGCCTCCTACTATAGAAAATAGCAGTATTTTCTATAAGAAACTACGATTTTTTTAAAAAGTTGTTTTTTATTAACTGCGTATAGATGGCACCAAATCAAAAAAAAAAAAAAAAAAAAAAAAAAAAAAAAAAAAAAAAAACCCTTAAAGCTTTATAATTGATGCCTAAAAGCATCGAACTAAGAATCTATTATATACCCACGACTAAAATCGTTGCCGAATCATAATAAAGAATGTATTTTAAAATTTTAAAAACTCTTCAATATTTAATTTAAATGTTTTGTGAAATCTTCAGAAATTGAGTTTTATTTTGACAATTATTATTGCAATAAATACTGTTCTTTGTTTTCAAATTAAAATTTGTTCAAAAACTAAATATCAAGTAAAAAAAAAAAAAATCATTTGTATTTGTAGAAATTTATTGCTATTTTTAAAATGTGCTTTTTTACAATACAAACTCTTCAAAAATAAAATCTGCATTCTGTTTGTTTGTATGAAGTATTAAAAAGATGAAATGCAAGTAAAAATTCCGTCATTTTTGACGGGGTTATATACTAGTATTTCTATAAATTGCGCCATTTCTATTTAATTATACTAAATATTCTATGAAACTAAAGACTTTTTAAATAACTGCATAAATCATGCTTTTATGTCGGAAAAGATGAGTGTTTCTGAATGTGTAAATAATGTATTACAGTAAAATCCCGATCTATCGTTCCCGCATTCATCGTTTTCCCGCTTTGATCGTTTTATTTCTATGGTCCCTGCACGAATTATATTTAAATAATGTTAACGGAACCCGCAAGCATCGTTCTTCAAAAAGTCGTTTTCCCGCATTCATTGTTGTAAAATTTTTCTCCTCACCGAAATGAAATTGAAAGTCACAGGAATCCATATGTCACTCAAACTGGAATTACTTCTTTTACCCTAAAGCAACTCATTTGTGCTGTTTCTATTACAGTGAAACCCCGATCTATCGTTCCCGCATCCATCGTTTTCCCGCATTGATCATTTTATTTCTACGGTCCCTGCACAAATTATATTTAAATAATGTTAACAAAACCCGCAAGCATAGTTCTACAAAAAGTAGTTTTCCCGCTTTCATCGTTGTAAAAATCTTCTACTCACCGAAATGAAATATAAGTTATGCGAATCCATATGGTATACAAACTGGAATTACTTCTTTCATCCTAAAATAAGTAATTTTTGCTGTTTGTGTTGATGATGGCGACAATAATGCAGATGAAGAGTGGTTGTATATAACAGAGAATGCGATTATGTTTCCATTGATGAAAATGTTGCGACATATGGTGTCCTAAACATAGGAGAAATGGGCAATAATGCACAAAAATTAAAATAATGATGAAGAAGAGGATAACGTTCATACCAATTAAGAACTTTATGAAATTTTATATATGCATATGTAATTACAGAAAATGACCAGAAAAATGTTGTATGTCCTGAAAATTAATTTTTTTATTTAAAAAAAAATGAACGAGAAACCAAACAAAATTATTGATCTTTTAAAATAACCATCAATTTTCTATAATTTTGAATTATTTCTTTTACAGTTTATAAGCAACCAATTAGTATTTATTAGTATACTGTATACATTGCATGCATTAGTAATACATAAACGTTGTGTTTTTTCGTATTTTGAAGTTAATCCTCAATCATCGTTTTCCCGCATTCATCGCTTTTTACCCGTATCCCTTGAAAAACGATGGATCGAGGTTCTACTGTATTAGAAAAAAAAAGAATAAACCTTGTGATATGTTGGTATTACTATATTTCTATTTTAGATAATATGAAAAATTAATTAAAATCATTTCATTTCATTAAATTATTATTAAAATAAAAATGTTTTCTGCATATTAGCAACAAACACAAAAATTTTATTCTTTTTAATAACAAAGATATCGTTTTCTTTTCGTTGCCATAACAATAAAATTAATTTTGACAAGTTCATGGAGGCTACAAAACAATACATAAATTAAATTTATTGCAAGAGCTGTAAATAGGTAGTAGGTTGGTTATGCACTTTAGTAACTTCCTGTTTCTATTATAATTCATAGAGTAAATAGAAATTAATAGAGCGGAAGTATAATGTCTAGGGGTGATGCCAAAAATGTAACCTTATAATCCGCTACATTAAGTCCAATTAAGCACCAACAAAACCACGTGCTTTGACACGTCTATCAATTCAAACCGGTTTAAACCCATATTACTTTGCTTTGTTTTTTACCGTCGAAATTGTTTTCAAAAAGGGGATTAAAATTTCGTTAAAAAATTATGATTTCTAACATTATTGGCTTTTTTCCACTTATCTTTTTCTTTTGCATGCATATAAAAATATTTTATAATATATATATTTTATCTATAAATATTTCAATATAAAATACATTTGAGTACACACGATTGGAAAATGTAAAAGTAACTAATTTATAGCTTCACATGTAAGAAATACTACTCACGTTGATTCATTCACAAACAAGACCTACTTTACCGATAGAAAAAAGCTAAGGAATGATGAGTGACCGGAAACTTTTGCACACGCGAATTTCGAATTCTACCCCTTTGCATGAAGCGTCCATAGTATCCAATTAAAATGATCACGTGGTTAGAGGTCATTCACATATTCCTAACTTTTGAAGCAATTGTGCTTCTTCTTTGGAGAAACCTTCTGGTAAATAAAGAAACTAAGTGGCTGGAAACTTTTGACCGCCACTGTATATGCAATTATTAATATGTTATTAAAAAGAAATAAAGATGTTTAAGTAATTAGCAGCGATTGGTGTGGACAAAATGGAGATCTATTTGTAAATTTCATTCCATAAAAGAAACTCTTAATACATTAGTTTGAATTAGTTGAATTATTTATATGTATTGTTATTTGCAAACAAAATAATTTCATCTACGTTTTAAAGCATTAAATATTACTGTTAAGAAGGAAACTTTTAGTAATGTAATTTTTAGTTCGTTTTTAATGTTTTCAATTTCAAATTTAATTTTAATTTGACATTTAATTATTGCTAATTTATCAATTTCAATTATTTTAAAAGCAAACATTAATTTTAATAAATAATAGAGCAAAATCCATTTTAAAAATGGAGGATATTGTAATTATTGTACAGTTACCAGCGGTATTTAATCGGAGAAAAAATAAAGTATGCAGATATTTTTGAATTCGTCTTTTGAGATATTATATTAACTTCCTAAATAATTTGGCATTTAAATAATGTATGAGGTTTAGAAACCGCAATAAAAAAAAAAAATTTGTAGCTAAAGTTCAGTCCAATATAATAATTTATGAGTTGTTTCCCTTATTTTTTGTTATTTTCTGAAGTTTGTGTATCTTCATCATGAAAAAATATGTTATCCCTATTTTAAGAGGTGGCAATTATTTATTTCGCTCAGAATCTTATTACCGCGTGTCCCAAAAATGACTGATGGATTTTAAAATTCAATAACTTGCAAACGATGACAGCTATTTAAAAAAATTTTGCAGGAGGGTATGTATAATGTCAGGAGTTTTTTTTACCGTAATTTTTTATTTTAGTTCGAATTTCAAACAATAGGTGGCGCTGACGGCGATTGAAGGCCAGGTCGACGCTTCACTCAGCACTGATCACCTGGCCTTCAATCGCCGTTAGCGCCACCTATTGTTTGAAATTTGAATTAAAATCAAAAGTGACGGTAAAAAAACTCCAGACATTATGCATAACCCTCCTGCAAAAATTTTTTAAATAGCTGTCACCGTATGCAAGTTATTGAATTTTAAAATCCACCAGTCATTTTTGGGACGCTCGGTATGTACATAAGACTGATATATATCATATCTAATATATATTCTTTTCCGTCGAATTTCGACGGGTGCAGCTCGTATATGTTTAAAATAAAAGAATCGCAAACGGTGCAAAGAGAATTAAGCAAGTATTTAATATTGTTATTATTATTAAATGCCTCAACATTAATGAAGTCATAAAGTAAATGCATATATAGTACTAACATTACTACATGTAAATAATAACAAATGTATTTGTTAAAACAAAATAATACTTCATTAAAAGACATGTACTATTAACAGTACATCAGACCCGAAAGGGTTAATTAATATCTTTAAATGCTTTAATATCTTTTAAGTAATTATATGTATGTTTTAATGTTTATGAAAATTCTAATGTTAATAAAAATTTGTTCCAGTTAATTTGTGTCCTTTTTTTAAATCATAAAATCTTGAAAGTATCTCCTTTGACAAACCAGTATGCAGTAGAGATGAGTTCGGGCTCATTTTTCGGGCCCGGGCGTGCCCGAGAACGAAAGATTTTTTTTTTTTTTTTTTTTGTCTTTAGAGCCCGATCCTGATACTAAAAGTATCCAAAACAAAAATGTATGAAATTTAGAAATAATTTCAAAAGTGAGATATCATTTTAAAAAAACTTCTTACACATAATTGTTAAATGAAAAATTAAATTCAATCGTATCAAAATTTCGTATCAACTAAGAGTATACGTTATACTTAAAAGGATTCTCATACTTTTTTCATTTTTTAATAACAAATTTGGTGAACACGTTTATGTTTAAAGAATAAATGAATGAAATTTGCAGAAATTATTATTTCTAAGTTGGTGAATCAAACAACGTTTTTGAATTGTCTGTAAAAAGTGTACATCTTTAACTATGATCGATATCTTCCGTGATTGGCAGGTACCTGAAAATCAAAGTAAATAAATGAATAAATAAATAAAAAGACATTGATATCTTAAAAGTCCAATGCTTTTTAGTCCGTTTTCTAATTACATCCCGTGTGCAATTTTATGATTAAGTATAGTGAGTGGTCTCATTTTGTTCCTTATGTCTTATAGACTAAGAAAAGCGATGGTGGACATCCGGGACCCGCGACTGGGGAGGGGGAGGGGGAGGGGAAGGGTAAAAAAATGGAAGGTGAAAAAATTTCATTTCATAAATAATAAAGAAATTTATCAATAAATATTAATGTTTAAAACATTTATAGATTAGGAAAAATATTTGTGGGCATCCAGGACCCGCGATTGGGGAGGGAGAGGGGGAGGGGAAGGGTTGAAAAGTGCAAGGGAAAAAAATTCCATTTCTTAAAATATAAAGACAATTATGTATAAATATTAATGTTTAAAACATTTAAAGATTAGGAAAAACATTTGTGGACATCCAGAAGCCGCGACTGGGGAGGGGGATGGGGAGGGGGAGGGGTGGAGGAGGGGGAGGGGAGGGAAAGAGTTGCAAAGTGCAAGGAAAAAATTCCATTTCATAAAAAATAAAGAAAATTATGTATAAATATTAATGTTTAAAACATTTATAGATTAGGAAAAACATTTGTGGACATGCGGGACCCGCAACTGGGAAGGGGGAGGGGGAGGGGAAGGGTTGAAAAGTGCAAGGAAAAAAAATCCATTTCATAAAAAATAAAGAAAATTATGCATAAATATTAATGCTTAAAACATTTATAGATTAGGAAAAACATTTGTGGACATCCAGGACACTCGACTGGGGAGGGGAAGGGGAATGGTTGTAAATTGCAAGAGAGAAAAATTCAATTTCATAAAAAATAAAGAAAATTATGAATCCATATTAATGTTTAAAACATTTATAGATTAGGAAAAACATTTGTGGACATCCAGGAGCCGCGACTGGGGAGGGGAAGAGTTGCAAAGTGCATGGGAAAAAAATTCCATTTCATAAAAAATAAAGAAAATTATGTATAAATATTAATGTTTAAAACATGTATAGATTAGGAAAAACATTTGTGGACATCCGGGACCCGCGACTGGAGAGGGGGAGAGGGAGGGGAAGGGTTGAAAAATGCAAGGAAAAAAATAAGTAATAAAGGTAATTGAAAAGGAAGTGAGTGATGATAAATACTAAATGATACAAATTTTGTAGCGCTAAATATTATTTGTTATCTTTGTATTGTTATTCTATATTATACATCATATACCTAAATAGTAAAAACTTTCAAATTTTAAACTGCAAGTAAAAGTTTAACTTCAGAACAAAGTAGGATCATCGGTACCACTGTCATCATAATTTACATCATCAAGGCCTCCAACATTATCACATTTATCAGCCTCACCCGAGCATGAACACATTTCAGTTACAAGGTAATCCATTTTGTGAACATTTACAGGATGCTACACATCTTCACTTGACACACGAACAACGCACCGATTAAGGTATGTGCCTACCTTCGGGGCACTTTTTTTGAAATATGTAAAATTTTAATGAAACACACATGTTTTTAGATAAAATGGGACATAAAACTGTTAATTTAAACAAAATTTCAACAACATTTTCATTAATTTTGGAAATTTAGGTGATTTTTAGTGAAATTTTAGTGAAAATTTGCACTTACGCCAAACCTCCTTTAACAAATTCTAATGAATATTGTGCAATGATTTTCATACAGTACATGAATAACACATTTATCTGTGTTATGAACCAAAAGATTTTCAGTGCCACTAAAAGTTATTGAAATATTCCAACTTTTGTGCGAAAACTCAAAAATTTCTTTAAAACGATCACTTTTTCAAAGGAAAAAAATTAATAAAAAAATTAAATAAATACACAGAGCTTAGCTTCTGGTTCATAACACAGATAGGAATGTTTAAAACATTTTTGCAAAATTTCAAGTGAAAATCTTAAAAACATTTTGAGAAATGACAATTATCGCAAAGGAAAATCACGAAAAACAAAGTTTCTCAGAAAACGGCTTTAAAGATTTTAATGCACAGCAGAAAATTTTTTACCCTCTCTAGACTTTTAAAGCTCACTGCATTTGTAGGTCAATTCATCTTTAGCTTTATTCTTAACTAATTTTGCCTTTTTTTTTGCTTTTCAGATTTTTCTGAATTATTTTTGTTGAAGGCAGTGACCGACAAAATTTTGGAGAAAAATTGCATTTACGTTAAACCCCTTGTAACAAATTCTACTAAATATATTAAAAGAATTTTGATACAGTACATAATTAACATGTTTATCTGTGTTATGAACCAAAAGGTTTGGAATACCACTAAAAGTTATTGAAATATTCCAAACTTTGTAAGAAGCTTTTTTTTTTTTTAATTAACTTTTCAAGGAAAAAATTAATTAAAAATTCAAATATATACACAGAGTTTAGAATTTAGTTCATAACACAGCTAGGAATGAATAAAACATTTTGGCAAAATTTCAAGTCAATAACATAAAAACATTTTGAAAAATTACATTTATCGCAAAGGAAAATAACGAAAAATAAAATTTCTCAGAAAATAAGATTAAAAATTTTAACGCAGAACAAAAATGTTTGTACTTACTTTAGAAGTTTAAAACTCTCCATATTTATAAGTCAATCCCTCTTTTTCTTCGTTCTTAACTAATCTTGCCTTATTTCTGGCTTTTTGTTTCTTTCTAAATAGTTTTGTTGAAGGCAAAGACTGTCGCTTCGATTTCTGTATTCTCTCTATATCAAATCCCATGTAGTTTCTCAATGTTTGTGGGTTAACTTCCACTCCTAGCAGCTTAAATACAGGTATTAATCCCAAATATCCAGAATTAAACAATAAGACTGCAATGTGGGTCCCTAAAAACAATGTTTTTTGCTCAACAAATGTTTCTTTCGGCAAAACACTCCATAACACATTGTTGAAACACTCATTATTATTTTGTGTCATTCCATGTAAGCATTTTTTCAACAAATTTTTATCACACAGTTCGAGGTAAGAAGGTTTTACAGTCTTTATAACAGAATCTGGGAGACCCGGTGAGTTTTCTGTAAACTTTTTCCCCTCGTGTAATGCTTTTTTATACTTGCACCAACTGTCTGGTCCTTCTGGACATTGTCCATGCATGGGCTTTTTGTTGCTAGAGCAACAATGAAAAAAAGCAGCTATAACAGCAGACTGCATATTTTCTAGGTTGCCAACATTGCTGCGGATAGCAATCCCATAGTAGTTTTGTAATTTATCAATAAATTTATCCGTCAATTTACCTTTTCCACCAAGTCCCTTAGTATTTTTTTTTAATTTTCTCAGCCGTGACCCTACTCTTTTTTGTATATGACCTATACATTCCAATTTTGTGACTGTATTGTCTCCATAAATATCTTTTACTTTCGTAAAAGCCTTGGAATCACCATCTCCATAGTATTCGGTATATTGGAGATCCCGTTTCCTCACAGATCTTTCAAAAATCCTATATGCCCCAATTGTTTCCATATTTCCTGAGGATCCTTTATAATTTGAACACAAATGATCACTTTTTGTTGAATTTGTCTCACACATTCTGCAATATTGTGTCATCGCCTCAATATCTACAATTTTACCTGTGTCAACAGAAATAGCTGAGACACAGCCATTTAGTGACATATAGCCTCTTCGTTGCTATGTTCCATCTACTGACACACCACAAGTTTTGCCTTTTTTTTAACTTTTTTACTTCTTCGGAAGCTGTTTTCATATTTTCTTCAGAAGCAACTTGTACTGCTTGCAACACCTTCAGTTCATGCTGTCTGAATGTGCTTTTTGAAATATATGGCAAATTCAAAGTGAAGAACAACTTTTTGCCAGCTGAATACCCTTTTCCAATTAGCCTCATTCCAAAGGTGAATAAAGTGTTGATGGAGCTTTTTTTGTCTTCTTTCGGGGTTGATGTAAATCCAGTAATAAAACCACAGTCACAAGTTAAACTGAAGTTGGAGCAAAGTCCTTCTTTGGAATCTTCACTCAGTTTCAGTCCTGTTGTAAAACAATTTGGGCAGCAAAGGACAGAGAAAATGTTGATCAAGGTTTCTAAATTTATAATCCTATTACCTTTTAATGATTGGACTTCAGCATCTTTGACATCAAAACTGTCGAAAATCTTCAGTTTCGATGAGCTTGCAGTTTCATTATCGGGTAATGCAGTATTTTCTTTCCGAGTAGTAGTGTGCTGATTTCCGTGAAACGTACGCTTTTTTGCTTTCTTAGACCGAGCTTTCGGCATATTTGAGAAGAATTTATAATAAGAACTCAATAAAATAAACCTCAAAATAATATAAAAAGCAGGAATTAAGAAATAAAAATCACTGAAAATGATAGCACGCTGTAGCAAAAAAGATGTAAACAACGATCTCGAGGTTACACCGTTGCCGTTCTGTAACTCAAAAATAAGTGAAAAATCTGTTGCCAAATACAAATAAACTAGTAAAAAACAAATACAGGAAACGTTACTGCATATTTAAAAAAAGATTTCTAGTTTTAAGTTGTGTAAAAGTGCTAAAATAATAGCTCAAATTCATTGTTTACATTTTTACAGCTCTTTAAACGCTCACTTCCTGTCTCCGAAATTCCACTTCCGGTTTACTATTTGTGCAATAACTTCGCTTCTAATTATCGTAGAAACAAAAATAAAACAGTTTTGGAATCTTGAATGTATAGACAATAAAATAAGCTAATAAAAAAAATTGGAAAATTTTCAGAAAAATCACGATTTTGAGGCAGGCACATACCTTAAACCAGCTCTTGAGGAGCACATGGCATGTTACACATGACAGGTAGGTATTATTTTTCCTTTATTATCCAACCAAAATCAGTTGGGGGTGGAATATCAGTTTTTAAAATGTGTACTCTTTGCCATATTATTGCTTGGTAATGAACTCTTATGGCTGGGTAAAGGGCGGCTTGAGTTGGAGGCATATTTGTTCCTTCAACTTGCTTTTTTGTAAATAACCACCATCTTAGCTCACTGAATGTTTTAATGTTTAATTTTGGCATGTACACTGAACATATGTATTCTTCAAGTGCAATATATGTTTCACTCTCAAGGATATCTGTTTGACCTTATGCGGCAAGTGCTTTCAGAATTCTGTCGTCAGCATTTATGAAGCTCTTCCAAAAACTGGTTTTTATTTACCACTGAATGAACCAGTGGTGTCAGATCCAGAAAGAGAATGCAGTCCCACTAAAGCTTCAGATCTTTTTTCTTGCCCTTTTCAACCTTTCCCCTTCCCTCCCCCTCCCCCTCTCCCTAGCCTAGTTGCGGATCCCGGATGCCCACTATTGCTTTTCTTATTCTATAAAAGATTTAAATACTAATATATATATATATATATATATAATTAAGTGGCATTTTTTTCTTGCCTCTTTCAACGTTTTCCACTCCCCTCCCCTCCCCTCCTCTTCCCTTACCTCCGTCTTCCTAATCACAAGTCCCGAGTATCCTTCAATGCCACTCTCATTCTATAAACGTTTTAAACTTTAATATTTATGCATAATTTTTTTAAACAGAATTTTTTTTTATTGCCCCTTTCAAATTCCTCTCCTCCTCCTTTCCTCCTCCCCAGTCGCGAGTCCCAGATGTCCACAAATGTTTTTTTCTAATTTATAAATGTTTTAAACATTCATATTTATACATAATTTCCTCTATTTTTTATGAAATGGAATTTTTGTCATTTACAATTTTCAACCCTTCCCCTCCCCCTCCCCCGTCGCGGGTCCTGGATATCCACAAATGTTTTTCCTAATCTATAAATGTTTTAAATATTAATATTTATGCATAATTTTCTTTATTTTTTATGAAATGGAATTTTGTTCCCCTGCACTTTTCAACCCTTCCCCTCCCCCTCCCCCTCTCCAGTCGCTTGTTCCGGATGTCCACAAATGTTTTTCCTAATCTATAATTGTTTCAAACATTAATATTTATACATAATTTTCTTTATTTTTTATGAAATAGAATTTTTTCATTTGCACTTTGCAACTCTTCCCCACCCCCACCCCTCCCCCTCCCATCCCCCTCCCTTGTCGCGGCTCCTGGATGTCCACAAATGTTTTTCCTAATCTATAAATGTTTTAAACATTAATATGTTTGCATAATTTTCTTAATTTTTATGAAATGGAATTTTTTTTGCCTTGCACTTTTCAACCCCTCCCCTTCCCCTCTCCCTCCCCAGTCGCGGATCCCGGATGGCCACAAATGTTTTTCCTAATTTATAAATGTTTTAAACATTAATAATCATCGATAATTTTCTTTATTTTTTATGAAATGGAATTTTTTTCCCTTGCACATTTCAACCCTTCCCCTCCCCCTCCCCAGTCGCGGGTCCCAGATGTCCACCATCGCTTTTCTTAGTCTACAATACATAAGGAACAAAATGAGACCACTCGCGATACTTAATCATAAAATTGCACACGGACCTATGAAAAGCTGTAATTAGAAAACGGACTATTTATAGAAAACGAGGAAACACTGATCTATTGCTTCTATCGGAATAACACGGTAATTATATTTACAGGAAAGTGACTTCGAAAATGTACAGCGTCCTTAGCATAAGCAGAGTTCGTGATAACAAGTAGATATGACAATCACTAACTATTAATTTGAACCTCCAGCTAATAATCGTCTACTAAAACCAGAACAAAATATTCATTTTGCGTTATGTAATTAAGTAATTAGTAAATAAACGATCCGATTAAAAAATATCTGCTGCTAACGAAAAGCCAATTAAATTCATTGCTGTGTTTGTTTTGATTGGAGTCATATCAATGGATCGTCACCGGAAATTCCATAGACACAACTCAGTAATTATCACAAATTTTCATTTTAAACAGAAATGAAATAGTAAAATAAGTTAAAAACGATTTCAGTCCCCCCGTCATTTTGATCAAAATATTAGCATTAAAATTACACGAAAAGGAACAAGTATGCAATTTTTAGTAGAAAAAAACTCTTTAAATGTTTTCTACACATGAACAAATATATTTTTCCAGTTTTAGAAAATCTGAGCCCGAGCCCGAAGACTAAATTAAAAATAGAGCTTAGTCCGTCTCGGGATCGAGCTGAGCCCATTTCATCTCTAATGTGCAGCGCTCCAGCAGTTGGAAAACACTGATCTAATTCATAAAATACCCTCTAACACAATAAAAACGCATCCAGAAACAACAGAATTCAATACTTTTATTAGATACAGTCTCATTATTCACAGTACCATATTTATTACATATTCACATTCTGACTTTTATTCGATATATTTAGCACATTATGAGACATTAACATAAATTGAATTTTTTATTATGATATATTTAGTTATTACTTCATCAAACAACATAATACATACTATATATACAAGTTTATGTGGACATTAATATTTTGAAAAGATTTATATCTTTCAATTAACTGCTTAAAATGATAGTAAACGGATGGCTTTGGAATACTTTGAATCGTTTCTGTATTTTAATTAATTAAAGTAATAAATTCTAACTGAAAAGGGTAGAAGCAGAAAACTTAATGTCATTATGTACCTTTCAATAAAATTATCAGCATATAAGAAATTTGCTGAAAACAAGGAAAAAAATTTTTTTTTTTTTTTTTAAATAACTTTTACAGTAGTATTTTAAAATGAAAAAAAATTAATTAAAAGGTTTTTTTACATTTAAAAATGCTATAAAATAAAAAAAAAATATATAAAATAAAATAAAATAAAATTAGATAAAAAGTGAACAAAATTATATAAAATAAAATATAATGTAATATAATATAATTGCATAAAATTAGATAAAAAGTAAACAAAATTATATAAAATAAAATAAAATGTAGTATAATATAATTACATAAAATTAGATAAAATGTAAACAAAATTATATAAAATAAAATTAAATATATTTTAAAAAGTACGTTTTTAAATAAAATATCAATATATGAGGTTTCTTTACCTGAAAACAGTCCGCATATTATACTGTATAGCGTTATTTCTAAGCAAAAGCATGGATAAATCAAGAGATTTTTACATTGAAAAACAAAAACCAGTATGCATTGGTATAAGGCTGCTTTTTTGCGTATCTGCTATTAATTCTTTAATGATACGTTTTAATAAATATTGAAGCAAGCTAAACATTTTAAACTACTGCATTGATAAAATTCTGAGTTCATAAGTTGTTATGAATACATTGTTTCAAACAATTAATTGTAAACAAAATTTTGAGATTGAAACACTTCAAATATAAAACAATGTATAATACATAGTAACAATTTGCAATATATTAATTTTACACAGAAATGGAAAGAAAAGTGTTTGCAGTTCCATGTACCACAGATAACATATTTTCTTAAAATTTTTAAACATGTATAAAGCTTAAAAACCTTCCATCATAAAATACTGTAAGCATTAAATTTAATCATTTAAAAATATACTTTAATGTTTTCAGAAATACATTTTTAGTTTGCAAAAGACATTTTAATTTTATATTTAGTACAATTTCTAATTTTTAATATAATGCTGACGTTTCTTATAAATTAAAATTTGCACCAATTTAATGCCCCCAAATAAAATTATTATTATTTTTTTAATTTATACAATTCATATTATAAATGCTCCAATTATAGAAATATATAAATATTAAACTTGTCTTTAAAAATATTTACATTATTAGTTTCAGTAATACTGAATTGAGTTACCGGTTATAATTTTTGGTACTTCAAAAATTGGTTATTACAAATATTTCTAGAGTCCTAGAGTCTAGAGCGAAAGATTATAATGTCAGAATTAATAAAATTCCAGTTTTATAAAAAAGAAAACATTAATGATTCTTCACATTTAAAACTCACACCCTGTAATAGTGCAGTTAAAATACATTTTTTAAAATTTTAAAAGGGATTGTTCATTTTACAAGAACTGCAGTTAAAATACCTTTTTTTTTTTAAATTTAAAAAGAGATTGTTCATTTTACAAGTACTGCAGTAAAAATACATTTTCTTTAAAAAAAATTAAAAGGGATTGTTCATTTTACAAATACTGCAGTTAGAATACATATATATATTTTTTAATTTTAAAAGAATTTTTTCATTTTACAAGTACTGCAGTTAAAATACATTTTTAAAAATTTTTTAAAGGATTGTTCAGTTTACAAAATTTAATATTTTCCAATCGCAGACTACCAGAAATAAAAAATTAAGTTATTTTAAAATTTTTAAACAATTGTTTCAGTTAAAATATTTTCAGAATTCTTGGTTGATGATCATTTAATAAATTACATTTAACGATATTTAAAAAGGACCAAGTTCAATGAGATTATAAAAGTGGCGTTTAAGTGTTAATTTACAAGTTTAGTCTATTTTTTTAAAAAATATCTATTCAATGTTATGTAGTATTTTGTTTCGCTAAAAATTTTTAAGCGATTTTTTGTTCGAAAAAATTGGCTATTTAGTGCACTTTATTTTTTTTATTTTAATGTTTAATTCACTTGTTCGAAACAGAGCGGTCGAAACTATCTTTTTGATTTTAAATAGATGCTCATGTTATGAATATAATAGTCCAAGAGCCGACAGCACAAAAACCTAAGGTATCGAACACAAGGAAAAAAGTCTTTATTTTACGGAAGAGTAGTAATAGAGGATTCTAATGATCCATGTCTGCCGGAAGTGAAGTGGTGTATAAGCCAAAAATTAATACAACTAGTGGTTTACTTGTAGGTTTACCATTGTGTTTGTCATACAATTAAAGTATGAAATGACTGTATGGAAAACACAGTGATAAACCTACGAATAAACTAATAATAATATTAATTATTGGCTTATGCACCACCTCATTTCCGGCAGACATGGATCATTAGAATCCCCTATTACTACTCTTTCATAAAATAAAGGTTTTTTTTGTGTGCTCGATAGCTTAGAATTTTGTACTGTCAGCTCTTTGACTATAAGAATCGGCTTTTTAATTTTGATTTTGTATAACTTTAGTTAACAATTTTTCTAATATATACTAAAAAAAAAAAAAAAAAAAAAAAAAAAAAAAAAAAAGTACATGAATGTTGCTGTGTCAACATTAAAGCTTCATCGACCCTAGTTCTTTTTAAATACTCGATTTTACTAATGGCCGAATTTACTAAATTTATAAGAATATAAGCTCATTTTGTATAAATCACCGTTACGAAATTAAAGAAAAGCAGAGAATATGTTTCATGTGCTGAAATTAAGTAGAGTACAGAATCTTCACAAAAATAGTAGATTGTCGTTTAAAAATTCTGAATACAAGTCATTTACAATTATCATTTTTTAAAATGGCTTTTTCTCAAAACATCGTCTTAAAAATAAAGGTTTTTCCATTAAAAATACATCATATACAATTCCTTATAAATTTGTTAAAGAATTATTACTCAAATTTAAATATCAGTAGGAAAATTGCACTCTGAAAACAGTCGATTCATTCGTTATAGCCTCGGATTACACTCGTTCAAAGATCCATTAAAATTCACACCTTTATTATTCTAGTTTCTAATTTTAAATTGATGGTGAATTATTCTTTGTGATGTCGAGTCTCGTTCAGGATAAGTTGTCGAACAGCTATCGTTATTGTCTATGAAATTTAAGGAAATGCGACTTAGGAATATTTTGTAACTTCCTTAAACAATTGCAAATATTTCGTTTTAATATCTTTATTTCAGATATCAAATAAAATTAATTATTAACTATTCTGATTTCGATTTGATTTCAATAATGACATTATATTCCATTTCTTCTTACAAAGTTGATAAAGAGCTGTGCAAATGTACCGTTATGATTTTAGGGAGGAGGGGGTATCTGGCACATGATATCATAACATATCTCTAGGAGGAGGGGGGGGGTTGCTTTTTATATCGACATCATTTTCGATCCAATCAAAATTTTCTCTTTTTATTTGTGAAATGGTCTTTGGTTCAAAATAATATGTTATATCTTTTTAGTCGGTTATCTATTTTTATGAAAATTCTAAATTATTATTATAATCACTAAATTATTATAAAATTATTTAATTATAAAAAGTGGAATATCCCAACGTTTGACATTCCTGTTCCTCTTCACATGTGTATGCATATAATCACGTTTCGAAAAACCATATGTGAAACATATTTGAAATGAAGTTTGTGTTTACTAATAAATAAAAGCGAAAGAATGTTGTACATTTGTTTTGTTGCTAAGAATTTCTATCTATTCTCCACCACATTTCCGTTCATTCAAGTGAAACAACACTTTATTACTGCTGAATGCATTATATAACAAAAAATCTTTAAATAGTAACTATTTCTTATCGATATTTTATTATGTAGTTTTGTATATCACTTCAAACAAAAGAAATAAATTCTAAAAATCAAAATATTTTTTCACTTTGATAACGATATTATTACTATAGGAGGGATGAGGTTCGCGGGAGGATAACGAATGTTAACGAAAGAGGGTGAGGGGGTTCAAAATTACCAAAAAGTTGATAACTTTATATTTTCACAGTCCTTAAGTCTGCTGATTAAACTGATTATATAATTCCGTATGGTGTTAATAAACAGATAAAAAAATTTCGAGCTTATCTCTCACAAAATAAGTCGTATCGTTCAAGCTCTGTTACGTAATATACACAAGTTTTTTTTAAATAATGCTAGCAAGACTTTAAATAATCCATATACTAGTAAAGTCAAGCGCAATGGATTTTTGAAAACCACCATTGGATCATTAGCTTTCATAGTTTTAGAATATTACTTATAATTAGATTAAAATGCAAAACGTGTATTTACACAAAAACTATACACAAAATTGTAAAGTACGTATATACCGTTTCTTTATCAAATACATTTCCAAAATTTTAAATCGCAAATAGATTATTATGAAAAAATAATGTAATTTCACAGCAATCATGCTGTAAAAGTTCTTTACAGAAACTTATTCGGAAGAAAATTTATTTCTAGATTTAAAACAATGATTTGTCTTATTTATTAATATTTATTTTTTTATTTACCAAAAAATTAGTAGTTTTCCAATCGATAAAAGGAAATACTACAAAATGCTATTCTGAAAATGTGATCTGCCTATGATCTAATTATTTGGATGATCTTTAATTAAGAATTTTTAATGGCTTTAAAAATGCAAGTTTATATATGCGTGTGTTTTTGTATTAAATATGCATGCCCTGATTTGATGGTCATCAAACTAATAATAATAATAATAATTCATTTCTTAAAATTTCACAAAAATGAATATTAAATATTTTTTCCGAAATGATCAGAAAAATGCAAATTTAATCCATTCACGTCAACTGATGAGCAGGGTTCATCAGGTAATGCGTAAAATCCCATAACTGAATTTTGGCGAAATTGAGGTAAATTGACTACAAAAATGTGTAGTGTGTTCGTGAAATTTTAGTAAAATTGGATCGTTTCCTTTTAGACAGAATCTTTTAACCATTTTAATCAAAATGAAAATTCTCTCTTTCACCTCAATAAAAAAAAAAAATCTCCAAAATAAAAATACAATTAGAGGGGAAAGGTGTATATTTCAGTTTTAAAATTCTGAGTCTTTTAATCGACTTTTAATTTTTCTTTATTTTTTAGTTCTTTAGAAATCGGAGTTTTTTTTTTTCAAAATAATTAAGAATTGTAGTTTTTATTACTTGTAAAACAATAAATATTGATTTTGAGTACAACGTTGAAAAGAAACTGTATGAGCTTTTCCCGATAGAAAAAGGAATTTTCCATAGTTCATTTTAACGATAGCTGTTTTACTGCATTTTATAAAACGAGATCCAACATAAAAAATGTTTTAAAATATTTAAAGAGTGGTATTTAAGTTCTTGAAAATAGAAGAGCATATTACTTATGCAACTAGTAATTGAAAATATTACTATCCTACAAGAATCTTAAGAAAATATTACACTCACATCAGACACAAACGTTTTGTCTCAATAGCACTCTGTTAGTCAATGTCAGAAAGGGAACATTCCGCTCTCTTAAAATCCTTCTCAGTACTTTAAAGAAATCAATTGTTTGTTGTATTTGAAAGGAGGGGAGAATGTTAACAGAAACATATAGTATTTGGCACGCTAGCAAATTACACCTCAAATTATTAGTGTTATTTAATTACCTTACATAGAGTTGATTCAGACCAACACCAATTATATCAATATTTAAGTACAATAAAAGTCCGATATAGCAAGTTTCCATGTATCACGGATTTAGATATGATGCTGAAAATAATTATGTCTTTCAAAGATAAAAAGTTCAAAGATAATCCCTTAAATAATAACAATAGTAATAATAAAAAGTTAAAAATCTGAAACAAATTGTCCCGTCATTCAACCATTTATTAGAAAATGGCTATATAATCATAATTTATCTATATTCTGATCAATAAGAGCGTTTCAAATTATGATTAAATAACTGGTATCTTTAAAACGATTGAATGGCCGACAGTTTGCTGAAGATTTGTAACAATATAATGCCATATTTCATAAATAAAGTATCTTCAAATTTTCATTACTATAAGAAGTGTTTCATTTACTTTCCCAGTAACTTCTAATACTTTTAAAATATAAAGTTTACTGTTAAAACTATTTAAAAAGTTATTTTTGCTGTTAAAAAAAAAAAAAAAATCTTTGACTTTCATTGATGCCATCCCATACGTGGAAAAGTAATTTGATGTTTGGAATTGAAATAGCGTTCAAAATACTCCCTATTTATTGCTATCTATTTAGTATCCCAGAAACAAAGTGCTTTTCATCAAGTCACCAAATACCTTAAGGAGGCTTTTTTCATACAACCTTATTAATAAACTTATGTAACTGATTTTAAATTGTTACAAACTACTCCATATGTATCTAGGTATATCAAAAATGCACTTACGTACTACACATTCGTTATCTGCGGCAATTTTTAAATATCGGACTTCCACCATATTTAACTCGAAAAAATAAACATTAAAAAAACAAAGTAATAAAAAAATACTGATTGGTAACAATATGAGATAAATTATATACACAAAAAATACAATTAAACATTTTTAAACATTTATGACACAATAATATGAGTAGACATATATTCACACATAAACATATACAAAATAAGCTACATCCATTTTCAACTTATATATTAAAAAAAATATTTTAATATTAAACAGATTTGATTCTTCAAAACACGTTATAAAGACATTCATTAGTTATTGTATTTAACTCAGATAATTTTACTAAATTACAATTTAAAAAGCGTTATTTAAAAATTATATATATATCGGGTGTCCCAAAAATGACTGATGTATTTTAAAATTCAATAACTTGCAAACGGTGACAGCTATTTAAAAAATTTTTGCAGGAGGGTTATGTATAATGTCAGGAGTTTTTTTACCGTAATTTTCTATTTTAGTTCGAATTTCAAACAATAGGTGGTGCTGACGGCGATTAAAGGCCAGGTGATCAGTTCTGAGAGAAGCGTCGACCTCGCCTTCAATCGCCATCAGCGCCACCTATTGTATGCGAACTAAAATAAAAAATTACGGTAAAAAAACTCCTGGCATTAAATACAACCCTCCTGCAAATTTTTTTAAAATAGCTGTCACCGTTTGCAAGTTATTGAATTTTAAAATCCATCAGTCATTTTTGGGACACCCGGTATATATGGCGATGCTCTTTAAATCTGAATGTCATAGACTTTATCGCGAAATTAATTGTAACACTAAACATTAATTGTAACATTAATTGTAACATGTTCACACTAAAAAAAAAAAAAAAAAAAAAAAAAAAAAAAAAAAAAAAAACTTAAAGAGGTTTTTGCAACTACAACTTCTTACTATACTTAGTTTATTGTTGTTTTTATACTTTGCGATGCGTTAATTAAATGAACGATTCCAAAGACCAATCGAAAAATCTGAATATTTATTTGTAGAACACAACTCTAATTAAAATAACAGCTTCAAATAAGAAAAAGAGTTCAGCAGGTAGCTTTCCACTCAACTCATGGTTAAGAAGGTATCAAAAATTAAGTGAGTTTCAGAAATGAGCGTAAGTCATAATCTTGATTCCGGGTATGTCCTCTTTAAAGAATTTCAAGTTAAGTGACTCAAATATCTGAATGAGAACTTAGTGTTACCCTTCCACAATAGGACACTGCTGGCGGAGACTATTTAATCATCTATATGTTATAAAAAATAAAACCTTTGTAATGTATTTTACGAATGTGTAATAATATTTTTTCGTCTCGTTTTTATTCCAAAAGTTTTGAAGAAAAAAAAAAATTAGACAGTCATTTTGAACATTTCTCTATATGTTTTGATAAATTTTGATCACTACAATAATTTTTTTTACCTACATTCCGCTTAATATTTGTAAGAACATTTTTTTTTTTTTTAAGAATCAATAAACCTGCCTTCTTTAGAATTTAAATTTACATTTTAAAAATAAGGGTAAAATTTAATAGTAAGGAAATCTATAAATAGGAAAAATTTTTTAAATCGATTACAGCTGTTCACAATCATCTTTAAAATCAAAATTTTTATCTACAAGTGATAATGAAATTCCATGAAAATACACAAAATTCGTGAAAAATTTTTGTGACAAAACCGTAACATTATAATATAAAATAATGTAACACATAAACATTTCTCCCCTAAAATTCACTAACAAATAAACTTTAAAACAATGCTACTTTAACTAGATTAGCTGTTCAAAGTGCAATAAATTAGTTTAAAAATTATGGATTGAAGGAAAGGTTTTAAATAACCAATCTTACAAGTAATGTTTCTTTAAAATATTTTGATTTTTTTGCAAGGACTGGCTGTGACGTAGTCAAATATAATAGTCCAATAGCCGACCACACAAAACCCTATGTCATCGAGCACAAGAAAAAACCCTTTATTTAATGGAAGTAATAGAGGAATCTTATCATCCATGTTTGTTAGAAGCGAAGTGGTGCTTAAGCTAAAAATGAATACCACCCGCAGTTAACTAGTAGGCTTAGTATTGTGTTTTCCCGCACCCAGTTTTCCACGTTTTCATACTTTTGATTGTAGGACAAACACAATGCTAACCCTGCGAGTCAATCACTAGAGGTATCAATTTTTGACTTATGCACCACCTCACTTCCGGGAGACATGCATCATTATATTCCCCTATTACTACTCTTCCACAGGGTTCTCGCTGTCGCTCGCCATTGCACCAAATTGCGACTAAATTCTTCATTTGGCGAGTAAACAAGTGATTAGATCCGCCAAATTACTAGTGCTCAATTTTTGCCTTTTTCTTTTTCTTTTTCCTTTTTCATACATATATGCATACATATATATTTTTTATATATTTGTAGCAGATAGTTGAAATTAGATTAATAACAATCGTTGTCGCAGTTATAAAAACTTAGGTTGTTTTAGAACATATTGAAAAAAGGAAGAACATTAAAAAATTAAAAATAGTTTTTTTTTTTTTTTTGTGCTACACGGCGAATCTATTTGGCTTATACTTTTTAGGTGCGTTCATAATTATATAATACGTGGCACCTATAGTGGTCGTTCAGTCCGTCCGTCTGTCTGTCCGCATATAACAACGCAAAAAACTACCCAACCGAATCGTTTGAAATTTAAAATGAATAATTATTACATAATTTTGTCCAGTCGTTTCAAATTTTATGAAACTCGGATGCATAGATCAATTACAGGGGCAATCAAAAGTATTCCATTACATTACGGTCAATGGGGAAAAAAGTTTCAAATGCATTTTAATCGTTTGAAATTTAAAATACGCAATTATTACATAATTCTGTCGAGTTATTTCAAATTTTTTGATAATCGTGTGCATAGATGAATTACAGGGGCAATCAAAAGTATCCAATTACATTATGGTCAATGGGGAAAAAGTTTCAAATATATTCTATACGTTTGAAATTTAAAATACATAATTATTACATAATTTTTACGAGTTATTTCAAATTTTATGAAAATCGGATGCATAGATCAATTACAGAGACAATCAAAAGTATTCCATTACATTAGGGTCAATGGGAAAAAAATGTTTCAACTGCATTTTAATCGTGTTACACTCATGTGAACTTAATAAAATTTATATGCAACTATAAAGTACATATTATAATATACATCTTACATAATTTGTGGTGCAAAGAACATTTGTTATTGATTTACAAGGCCACACAAAAGTATTCCATTACATAATGGTATAGGGAGAACATTGTTTGATGAGCGTTTTTATTGTAATTCACTATTTACAATTTTATGAGATTGATATATGAAAGTAATATTTTTAAAACTTCGTTATCGTACGAACGCACCTAATTTGCTACGCTTCACGTGCAATTTCCAGCTTGTTTCATTTGGCGAATGCTTTTTATTTTTAATTAGCTAATTTTATTTTTAATTATTAACGTTGGTCAAATATCAGCGACAACACTGCTCTTCCATAAAATAAAGGGGTTTTTTTTTGTGCTCGATGACATAGGATTTTGTGCGGCCGGGTCTTGGACTATAAATTCTAAAAATTCTACTCAGTTTCTGAAAATAATATTTTACTAAGTATCAAAACAAGTTTAATACAAATAACTAATAAACCCAAGATACAGCAAAACATGATGAATAAGAAATTCCAAGATGCGAGCTAGTAGGTTTAAACTCATACATTACAATTTCACCATACATAAAGGCAAATGAAAATACAGACAACAGTATCAATGATGAATATTACTACACAGGCCTACAATGATTTATTTTTCTTTAAAGTACAAGATGTTTCTAATGTATTTTTTCACTATTTTAATTAGTTTAACTTGATTTTAACACGTGAAGATGTAATTTCTTAATCGATTTTTCACTCATCGCAGATTATTCTGGAATTATAGATATTATACAGGTACTTTTTCGATGAAAATACAATATTTTAAGTGGTTATAAATTAATAATTTAATTTTAAAGCGTTTTCCACTAACCGGACATCAATGATAAATAGCCGAAATATTTTTTATGGTTACAGCTATTTTTGAGTCACAAACACAATGCAGTTAGTTATGCACTAAACTATTCTTGCCAAAATAGGTCGACTGGCTGTAAACCTGCAACAATGAAATATTTTAAACATAAAAAAAAATAGAAAAATTAAATAAAATATAATAAGCGTTAAAAATTAAAAACGAATATTTTTTTATTATTTAATTGTTTTAAAATAGTTGACTTTTTATTATAGGTTGTGAAAACAACTTAGAACTTCTAAATATATAATTTAAAAAATGTTCACTCAAATATAAAATATAAACTTTTTAAAAGCTTAGTGGTTTACTTAAAAGGTGACTAAAATGATAGAAGAGATGTTACAAATTAAAAATATACATTTTATTTATAACATCTCCGTACTTTCGGACTTTCCCAAGCCCTTCATCAGACAATATAGTAATAACTAACTGCCGTTTATTTATACAAATACGTCACTTCGTTTAGAAATGAGAGAGCTAATAATTATTACAATACAAAGTAGAAGTAACAGTACCAGGGAATAAATATGAATGAAGAAACTATGTATCAACTGCAGTTCCATTTATTTTATTACATCATTTTCGTTTTAAATGCGTTGCTGGAAAATCGAAGTAGTAACGTTTAAAAATAAATTTGAATATTAAAATCCATAACTACTGTACCATAAACTTTAATACATCATTTTTCTCAAGATTACAGGATATTTAACTGGTAACATCTTTTCTATTATTTTAGTCGCTTTTTAAATAAATCAATTAGCTTTTTAAAGATCATGTTGTATATTTTTATGTTTGAATGTGGTGAACTATTGCGTTTCGTCTGGTGATTTTATTTTTATACATATATATTTATATATATAATAATCCGTTTATAATAAAAAAGAAACAGAAAATATCATTATTTTTTAAAATAAACATATTAGTTCACTTTTTATGAAGCGTAAGCGGTGAATTTCGCACGATCCAGACCCACGCAAAACTAACGTTTTGTAATGAAAATTCTTTGGAACTACGTGAATTGCCGTCTTAAATTTAAGCGTGATTTTTTTTTCGTAAATAAGTTTTGACTACTTATAAAAGATGGTTAAAAAAAACAATAAACTGTTTTTATTAAGATTTTTTATGCAGTTTTCCTATGAATGGAGTTTGTTGAAAAACTTTATGTGATAGAGGAAAAACTCCATAGTTTTTAACTCAGCGTACAAAAAAAAAAAAACATTAGAACAATCTAGAACTCTGCAGAAAGCAATGATGTGTTATTTTATAGGCCTGTGTTATTAACATAAAACAAAGATTTCAAACCACTCAGTAACGAGGTAAAATACGGTTCAACAACGTACTTTTCTCATACGACAAATCGAAATCCATTTGCACATTAATCCACGACCCGTTCTTATAAAACATTATTACAGTTGATCACAACATTATCATGTCAAATATACGCCATGATTAAGACAGGTAAGTTTACCAATTAACATCACATTAACCTGTTTGTCATATGTAAAGCTGATGCCACATTGCTGTAGATTTTCTTGGATTTTGTACCATAGTGTCCCAGTGAACTGAGCCTTGACCATGGCCTCTATGTCCTAGAACACAGGTACCAAGAAGAGGACTATGACCATGGTGGCAATTTACAACACTGACTACCAAGTGACAATGTTTCAAATCTTCCTCCGTGACGTCAAAACTGAGAGCTTCATTCCAAACTGGACTACTAGAACCTTTTTTTGTACTCGTCTTCTTTTTCTTGATTTTCTTGTTGTCGCCAGAAGTGAGACTTACTTTGACATAAGCATCTAATAAGATAATGCAGAAGATTAAATTACTCCTTTTAAAAATGCATATTTTATGTGAATAAATTATTAAATGAAATATAACAAAGGGTGTAAGGTAGAAAAGAAAAATAAAGAAATATTTTGAAATAAAAGCTAAATTATGTTCGTAAAAGCAGATCTGATGTTTGATAAGAAAGTAATAAGATAAAATTTTCTTTTGTGATACCAATAATTACACCTTAAAGGAATATCTTTGGTTAGAAATATGAAGGGAAAAACACTTGTAATAATAGCAAATTTTTGTGACATAAATAGTTACAACTTAATGCGCTAAATTTGGTTAGAGAAGCAAATTAAAGAAAAACTGTTGCATTAATTATTCTTCTTATTAATATTATTTTAATGAAAAAAATCAATCATGAAAAATTGTTATATATATCATTATTTACTGTATCGGAAGGAGAATTTGAACTATTTTTATTTTAAAAAATTCGAGAAATCGGAAAGCATTCATATGCTACAAATTTTGAAAAAAAATAGAAAGAAATTCAGCATTTATGGTGGATAAAATACAGCGTGGACCAAAATCTACAAGAAAGATTAATCATAAGTTTCCGAGGTCGTATTAAATGTAATTGTCTGAAAATTGTGAAATGTTCGTGGCATAAAAGAATTTTTAGGCAGATTTCGTATGAAAAACTATCTATTGCGTTTGCACCATGTTGGAATTGGAATTTCTGAAAAATTTTTGCAGATCTTCACCGACCATGACCCCTAGACCCAAACTATCATCAGTAAAAAAAGTTTATCTATCTATCTATCTATCTATATATATATATATATATAACTTTTTTGGACATGATAACTACCATAATTCTGCTCAGACCTCCTTTAAATTTTTACATGAAATCAAGGGACATAAAATCTCGGCTAAGTTCGTTAATGGGCAAAATCGGACCAAGGGGGTGGATATAGGGTAGCTTTTTGTGAAAACAGAAAACTCTCCATAACTTATTAACAGAAATAGATATTGAATCAGTTTGAAGTTTATATTACATCGAAGGAATGGGCAAAAAGTCTATGCATGATAGACATTTGATAAAATTTAAAATGAGCTCAAGGGGCGAAAAAAATGTGGTTTTGGGGAGAAAAAAAATTATAACTTCGTTAATTCTTAAGACATATAAAATCCAAAGATTTTTTTTAATGAATGCTCTTAATATTATCTAAAACTTTTGTACTGACAAGTTTTTGATAGGGCCAATTCATTCTGAAAAAAAATTAAAAACGAAAACAAAAAGTAGGGTGGAAAAAGAGAAAAATCCATAACTTCATCAATTTTTAAGATATCAAATCCAATTAAACTTATTTTCCATCTTCTCAATAATATCTTTAATTTTTACACTGACATGTTTTTTATTGGACCAATCCTTATAGCTAAAATAAATTAAACAAAAATAGGAGTTCAAGAAAAATATCTCAAATCAATGGTACTTATATAATGACTCATTTTTAAATTCATTTTTCATTTTAAACGCATTCAAATGACAAGTTCTCTTATTTAGGAACTATATAATGTGACGTATTAGCCAGTTTTTAGATAAAGACAGTATATAATTCGAAAAATGCTTTGAAAATAGCCATTTGAGCAGAATTTCCTGAAGCGATCGTGATTAAAAAAGTGAGAAAGTATTCAAACAACAAACATCTTGCCTTCTGACTAATTTTAAAATCCATTTTTTCAATCAAACGCATACAATTGACAGGTTCCCTTATTTAGGAAATACATAACGTGACGTAATAACCAGTTTTTCGATAAAGATAGAATGTATTTCAAAAAATGCTTTAAAATTAGCCATTTTGAGCAGAATTTCCTGCAGCGATCATGAGTGAAAAATTGAAGAAGTATTCAAATAATAAATTTCGCTTTTTCTGACTCATTTTTAAATCCATTTTTGCTCTCAAACGCATCCAATTTACAGGTTCTCATATTTAGGAACTGTATAATGTGCCGTATTGGTCAGTTTTTGATAAAGATTAAATATATTTAAAAAAAACTGTCAAATTGCGTACTTCTCTCAAAATTTCCCGAAGCGATCATAATTAAAGAATTGAAGATGCTTAAATTGGTTATTTTATGACTCATTTTAAAATTCAATTTTGCTCTCAAACGCATTCAATTGACAGTTTTTTCTTATTTAGGAACTATATAATGTGTCTTATTGGTCGATTTTTTTTTTTTTTAATAAAGTCAGAATATATTTAAAAATTGTTGTCAAAATAGGCATTTCAGCCGAATTTTATTTAAGGTGATACTGATAAAATCAGTTCTTCCAGAAAAATGAGATTGAAAGTTTTTCAAAATCGCTCAAAGAAAGTTGTTAAACTGGGTTTTTCTCTAATCAAATTTTATTTTTTGTTCTTGAAATGAGCACTCTTCGAAATCTACCTCCACTTATAGGCCAAGCCAACAGAGATTTTTTTACATACGTTTTTGTATAACTATGTAACACTTAAAAAAAAAAATATCTCATTTGTTACTAAACAAAAGAATTTCTTCATCTAAATACACATTTGAGTAATCTAAAGCCCAGAAATTGGAAGACAAGCCTTCCAAGAGAGAAGGTTAGAATCAAACTTAGTCATTACACAACTATAATCACCAAAGAACATGCAAAAATTCCCAGAATTTTGCAAATGTTCTATAGTACCTATGTTGATCCAATATAGATAGTCTGGATATAGATAGTGAAAATTCAGAATGAAAGATATCACTCTAAATTTGTTTATTGGCTTGTTTATTACATAAAAATTTTTTTCTTCATGCAACAAACACATCCCTTAATTCTTTAAAAATAATTGCATTTTGCTCTAGCTGAGACACTGACGTTTAACAAGATAGGTTTTGTATCATACTATATCTGTAACAGATGTTTTCTAAAATGAAAAAAATAATAATAATTAGAGCGAAATAAAGTTTTCACACAGTTGTATTAAACATCTAATAATTAATCAACTGATTTACATAAAATTTAGTTAAATCATTCACTATATTTTTTTATATCGTTTATGTCACATAAATTTCTTTTAAAGTTGTCTTTAGAATTTGTACAAATTTGAATGATATAATTGCTGATTGTAAGAGAAATCAAATAATTTACCTGGATATTCTCTATTGTCTGGGGCTAAGAGATTGTTTGCTTTCAAAACTACTAAGGTCAGTCTCCCAGCGGAAGGCAAATAACTTAAAGAAAGCAATATTTCTGGCCGGTCATATTCAGCCTATAAGGAAAAAAATTAAATTAAACACATACTTGAAAGTATACTTACATTATTTAAGCCAGTTGTTCTCAAACAATGTGCCATGAAAGGCTCTAAGATGTGCCGCGAAAGTCTTTTGTAAAGTTACAATCAAGATGTTATGGACTAACACAAGTACTTTAGGTTGCAACATTCTAAATTTTGCAGTTTAACATGTTGACTGCATTTGCACACGCATACACTGTAAAACATTTGTGGAAACGTTACTCCATACAATTGGTGTAAAAATGGTGGCAAATGCTGCCTCCAGTTACATGGAGTAATTGTTTTCACATATGCAATGGTGTAATTTAAACATATATTACTGGTGTAACATGACAATGTTACACCGGTTTTAATGGTTAAAATACTCCATAAAATTGGAAGCACCAATTGGCTGCCACCAATTTTACGGAGTAACGTTTCCACAAATGTTTCTCAGTGTATGTGTGTTAGAAATACTTACCAGGGCGCCATATCACAGGAATATGTGTGCCATCCATATATTTTTATGCTAGATTATTTTTTGCTAAGAAACGGGACGTTTAATGTGTGAAGAGCTCAGATTATAAAGGTGATATGTCAGAAGAAAAATGAGTTAACTTTATGACTCATGATAATCAATGCCCTTTATCGTTTGTTAAATTACTGCTTGAAAAAATCCTAATACAGTCAAACCTCGTTAACATGAACACACTTAACGTGAATTACTTTTAACATGAACTGTTTTCACAGTCCCCTATAAAGACGAATACGAAGATTTGATACTGATAACATGAATTTATCTCAACATGAACAACATTTTGACTCCCCTTGAGGTTCATGTTAACGAGGTTCGACTCTACTCTCACCGAAATTTTAATTTATAAAGGAGACATTTGACAATAAACGTAAGTAGATATTTGGAATTTCGCAGCTTATTTTCTCCAAATTATGGTTGTCTCTTTTACCATTTTTATCATCTGAATTCTTTGAAGTTGTATTTTCCAGCTTAGTCGAAAAACGTCTGAACCAAGATTTTAACCAGATTTAAGCTGCCAGTGCTCTGTCAACTGAGCTATCTCGGAAAAATCTAGAGGACGTAATTCACCAATTTCAGTTGGTAAAGAACAGACAGCTTCAGCCGATAGAACCTTGTTTTGAATCCTGGCCCGGACATTTCCCCCTTCAGACGAAAAATTATAACTCATAAGAGTTATTTACCAATTAAAATAATTGTGATAAAATTAATCTTTTTTTCAGTATATTAGATTTTTTTTAATGAACATCGTGTTTTAGCCTTCCTGTCAGGTTTGAATATTTCAGTTTGGATTTTAACGCACAAAAAATGACTAAAATTTGATAGTTTGTATAAATACTCTATATGAAACTTACAAATACTTTTTCAATGTTAACTTGTAATGCTTTTTCAAAGTTGGAAATTGTTAACCCACTCAATAAACATCGAAAACTACTTTGTAATTGTATGCCAAAACAATCACTTCGATGCAATCTGCGGCAGTAGACGTTAGTATGTAATGATATTTATTGTCATGATATTAGCTTTCTTTCCAAATTAGTTTTAGTGTTTAAATTATCTTTGTAAGAAACTTCGGAAAACTGCGATGAAAACAATTAAAAAAGGTATCATAATCTATCGTTTTTACTCAATGTAAAGTTTAGAGTAAGCATCATCTGCTCTTAATGTTACATTTTCGAGAAATAAATTTCTCTGAAGCTATCAATGTTGAAAATCAAAATAATTTTCAGCTAGATTTTCAGCTGTAAGAAAATTTAGTAATATGCCTACTCGAAAAGCCTATCTTTCAAAGAAAAAATGTATATTTTTAACAAATAATAACAAAATATTTTATTTAATCTATGAATAGATATTTTTCTTAGGTTAGTAAATAAAATGAAAAATACACATATGTTTTTCATAGATTTCAAATTAGCACAATTTAAATAAGGAGTGGAAGTTTAATCATAGGCTCGAGTGGTCAGCGAAATAAAGAAAGGTTGAGAAACACTGGTTTAAACAATTGTAATTAGATAGATTACATATATCAATTTAATATTTAAAGAAAAACAGATAATTTTTTTCACTACAGTTTGAAAAACAATTGAAAAGAGGTTCAACCTTATAAAAATTATAATCACTTGTATTCGTGTAATTCTGTTTTTTTTTTAATCCTTATTAAATACGCTACACACAATAATTTTAAAAGTTTGAAATTTTTCAAATGCGTTTATATCTAAAAATTGCAATAACTAGCAAACATTAAATTAAAGAATGTTAAATAAACTTTCACACAGAAGTAATGCAAATACCATTATCATGATATCATAATGGGTGTTTTAAATTGAGTAAAATTGAGTTATCCGGTTTTCACCGAACTTTATGGTAACATCCTATATATACTGTTTATATATTCGCCACTGTTATTTTAAAAATCCAGTCTTCGCTTTAGCTTTCTATTGAATATGTTAAAGAAATGTATCATTAAGCTAATAGCTTAGAAATAATAGTAGCAAATATTTAAAAAATATATGAGTTTGCAACCGCTGTACCCTATTTTCACCTACTAGTTTCAATACTTTTTTTTTCTTTTTCCAAATCAAATTCCAACATATTAATCCGTTTTTTAAATATGATTTGACTGAAAGGGATATCTTTAAAAATTCATCAGTATTTTTCTTTCTTTTTGAATATACCGTATTTACTCGTGTATAGGGCGCACGCGTGTATAAGGCACACCCCTACTTTACAAGTAAAAATAGTGATTTCTTAAAATCTCGTATATAAGGCGCACCATAAAATTGATACGCTAATGAAGAATGACCAAATAATTTCAGAAAAAAAAAAGTCGAAACAAACATTACACCAGACCAAAAAACAAGACGAAATGAATTTTTAGACTTCGGGTTGTAAGAAAATGACGGGAAATAGGAATGAGTGACGGTAAAGAGAATTGCTAATTAGCGTTTAGATGATGTCATTAGCTCTGTTGTATAAAACACTGCAAAGAATGAAATAAATATGCAGTAATACTTCAGTTAAGTAACATTTTCTGAGATTCAATATCTTTGAATAATTTCTTGTTTCTTATGTATATCGTTCGACTGCTTCCAACAGTAAAAAGTTATTCCGTGTATAAGGCACACCTAGGAGTTTTGCCCCAATTTTTTGGAAAAAAGTGCGCCTTATACACGAGTAAATACGGTATCTAACAATGATTCATAATAAGAACATGAATATGGTATACATGAGTAGTAATTTTTGGTTCCCCCACTAGTCAAATTAAAACAGAATGATATTTCGAATATTTTAAATCGATTTGGGAATTAATATTTACTTCTTTCGGATTGATTTTTGTTTGAAATTTGTTTAAACTTGCAGTAAAAAATCTGAAACATAGAATAATTCATAAAATTTTTATGCACAGGTATTTCAATTTCATCAATTGGGTTAGTTTTTAATATGAAACTTTCACTATTAAAAATTTTCAGAAAACTGTTCAGTCATTTAACCGTTTTTATAGATAACTGTTACCTGACCATAATTTGAAGCTTTCTCGTAGGTCAGAATAAAGACAATTTACGGTTATGCAGTAGTTTTCTATAAAATCCGTTTAATGACAGGACAGTTTGCTACAAATTTTTAGCAATCTTGCATAATATAGCGCAGTTAAAAATCTACAGCAAGTTATCTAGTTATTTCACAGATTTTATCGAAAGCAATTTTTTTTTAAATCTCTATTCTCACCGATGACAACGCTTCGAATTATGATCACGTAACCTGTATCTATAAAAACAATCAAGTATGAACGGTGAAGAAATCTGTTTTCAAATACTTTTTCATATATGTCACGTATTTATAGATTTTGTTTGCTGTGGAATAATTCGATTTCAAATAGTTTTCTTCGAACTTTGGAATTCCTTGCGTAAATAAGGGTGAGGTTCGGTTAGAAAAGACCCGCACGCAGGGCATTCCTCTTTTCTTCCTTAGGGCCTGTATCCTTCGTGTAGATAATTTCCCTTTATATACACAACCAACCAACCATTCAATTTTAAGTGGTCCAGTACTGGTTGGTTAATAATAATAAAAAAAATGAAAATTTTCCGATAATAACCTTAACATGATGGAAGTTCAAAATGCCTATTATTTTAATTTTATTATTTTTTGTTTGTGCATGGCGGCTATCTCTGTTTCATCGTGGCGGCGATTTTCTCACATACTAGAATTTACGGAATTGTAAATATCTCAAATTTTATTTTATCTATCCAAGTGGTGTCTAAAATAATATGTTCAGAATAAAATGTGCTAAAAGTTTGGTAATAAAGTAGCTTTCTAAAATAAATATTTATTGGTGAAATTGAAGCATAAAGTTTAAGATTTTTCTTCTCCAAATCTGTCCATTTACAAGGAGACCTTTTAGAAATTAATGCTGTCAACATAACACGAATTTTTTTACAAATAAGCAGAAAGTACGTACACTCAAAGTTCCAGATCTGGGTCTCGATTTCCCTTTGTTAAAAAAAAATTCTAAATAAATAAATAAATAAATAAATAAAACAATTTTAAGGTTTGATATCTTTTGTAGAGCACGCGATAAATATCTAAAGTTTTGGTTTCAGATAGTGTTAAGGTAGTGTTCTTCACAAAAGATGGAGATTTAACTAAAAAAAAATTTAATTTGAAATCGAAAGAAAAATTGATAAAAATAAATTTTTATTAGTTGCCCGCAGTTTTTGAATAGCTTTTATAGTGCATTAATTAGATCTCTTTATACATAAGCTCTTTTTAAACGAGTTTTTCGGATGCTATGAGGTTTTATGTAAATACTAGCTTTTGCCCGCGGCTTCGCTCGCGTTAAAGACAACAGACTATGTATTCGAGTTTTTAAAAATTTATAGAATTATTGAGGGGTAAGTGGAAAATAAATTTTATTTATTATTTTTATATATATTTACTTTAAACCAAAAACAACAAAACTAATTCACGAAGCAAAACTAAATCCAAAACCAAAGCGGTTGTCTTATTCCTTAAAAGTCCAGGAATATTATAAATCTAAACTAAACGAATTATTCCAACCCGAAAAACAACAACGGTAAAACCGAATCCGAAACCGAGTTTGTTTTCGGAAATCGGAAAACCAAACCAAGACAACAATACCAAATCACAAAGCTAAACACGAATAGCCCAAAATCGAAAGCAGTTAAATCAATATGAATCAATCGTCAAATAACAGAGTATAGGTACCGTATGCACTATAGTGTGAAGCGCGGGTCGATGCACGCTCTTAAGTACAGATAGAGAGCACGCAACGTTATCTTATTTCAGAAACCTATCAGCGCCATCTATCAGAATCCACGAGTAACACTTATTTATTTCTACCTTGAAGTTGCGGAATGCTCCATACAAACTTTCACTCCCATTTTAGGGAAGTGATGGGTTAGAAACTACAAAAAGTAGCCTATGTCACTCTCCATCCCTTCAAATATCTCCACTTAAAAAATCACGTCAATTCGTCGCTCCATTTTGCCATGAAAGACGGACAAACAAACAGACACACACCTACACTTTCCCATCTATAATACTAGTACGGATTTTCATGTTTAACAAACAAGTTTAACTGGGAAACATACAGCATATCAACATATTAACATCATTAACATATAAACTTATTAATATAATTTATATTAACATTAAAATTACTATTTTTCTGTTACAACTCCAAGCACAGTTTCAGTTATGCAGCTGAACATGTTTTGTTGACGTCTAATAGCATAAGAAAAATTGATTTTCCGGGAACAGAAAAGTGATAAACTCTTGTAAGAACTACTCCCAAAAATTTCCGAAAATTATGAGCAGCTAATAAAAATTTATTTGTATAAATTCTTCTTTAAATTTCAAAAATGAATTGTTTGATGAGGCTTCTAAAGGTAAAGAAACGCTTTTCGGAATATTTGGTGATTTTGAAGCGATTATCGATATTTGCGTTTGTGATTATAGAAAATTTTCGTAGTTTAAGAAACATGTGTCTTTATTTATGTATTTTTTCGCATAGTGTATAATTGAATTAATATTGTAATTGTGTTTTTTTAAGAGCTATGAGTGTTAGCAGATATTTTAAGCGAAGAGAAATACCTCAAATTACATTATTATTATTTTTAAATACTCAAACTTACCCTTGCACCTTTGTGAATTTCACTCCACACCTCGATCTCTGACGTTATATCCACTTCCCTCATATCTATCCTGACTTCTCCTGTAACGTCATTTCTGGAGAATCGATCATAATCGAATACTTGGAACAAGAGATATTTATCAACCAGCTCGTCGTAAGTGACTGGAAACTTGAAAATCTCGTTGAAGTAAGGATCGGGACAATTCCGACGAATATCTGTTCTGCGAGTCTTGTTGTCGACTTCCGGAACAAGGGAAACTTTTACATAAGGGTCATTGAAACCATTCTCAGAAAGGTTATTTAAGTCTAAGGCTGGAAAGAAAAAAGAATCCATATTGTACTGTTTCATGGTGCAATCGATAATACAAACTAAAAATACTAGTCTCTGAAGTTAGGAGGGTCATTCCCATAGAAACATACAATACGATGTTACGGTATATTTGTTAAAAAGGGTAATTGTAAATGGAAAAAAAAGATGTTATAATGGAAGGTTTGACTGCAAGGCTCAAAATGGAAGAATTTACGAAATGAAATGTTGTTTCAGAATTATTGTTCAATAAAAAAATGTTTTAAAAGCATGGACAAATTTATTGCTAAACATACGAACACATTTAAAAGATGTGTTCATGATTCTTAATAACAGTAGTAATAAAGTTAGTACAATAGACAATATAGTGTCTCAGATATGCTTAAATTCAGCTTGCTTCCATCTTCACTTCATTATATATACAAAAATTTAAAATAAAGTGCTTAGACGCATGACCTGTCATATTTAAATAATCACTACATTTTTATACTTACCTATCTCATGAATCGTTCATTTGGAATAGGAATTATCGCAATCGCTCCACACCTGCGGGAGGTACACATGCGACGTATCACAGTGATGTTAAGTGTGTCACTGCACATTTCATTTATTTTTGTTTAATAAGCCTTAATCGGAACGTAAATATTAATATATTTCAGGAACTTTAACAATGTGCTTTAATAATTGCATTAACAGGAAAATATTTACCTTAATTTCAAACCCCGTGACAGAAACACGACAACATTGTCCCAGAAAGAGAATGCATCTTGCAGAAAACTTTCAGTCTCGGAACCGCTAATTGTAACTCACAAAAATATTATTTTCATTTCAAATTAAAAATAAAAGCAACCATAATATTATAAAAGTGTTAAACCTTATCATTTTATGTTACTTTCCAAGAGATATTGGAAGCTTCATTTCTTACACGAATTTTTCACGATGGTACCACTTTTTATTTACCCATGATACGTAGTATAGGGTAAGTCTTGCAATCTTTTTGCAAATCGAAAAATTTTTTTGACGGATTCACAAGTTTCAGACACTGAAGATTCCGAAAAACTTATTTTTAGAAATTTTTTTTTGCCAACCGTCCGTCTGTGTGTCTGTCTGTCTGAAAACGCTCTATCTCCCGGACAAATTGAGATAGAGACTTGAAATTTTGTATGTACTTAGTATGTAAGAATGGAACGAAGCCTACTTAATATCAGTAACCTCGATTATCCGGAACTGTTTTTTTTTCTGAATCTCGAAAAATTCGTTCTGAGGTGTTCGTTCTCGAAAAATTTTCGAAATTTTTTATTTAAAGGAATGGACGTAAAAAGCAATAAAATAACACAAATTTTACATAGAAAACGAAGTCGATCGGATTATTAGTTGCCGAGATATATGTAATCCTGTTTTCAACCTTTTTTTATTTTTCTTGACTCTATATTTCATTCAAATTTCAATTCAAAGATATATTTAATTGGAAATGAGACGCTTAATCCGACGCAGTAAACTTTAGTTAATATGATTAATATTTTTGAAGTTATAAGGATGTTTTTTTTTTACGCAATCCGGTACTACTTGAGCATTTTGGTGCCTTATATAATTTTTCGAAATAGGCTCATCAGCAATTCATTACTGGAGCATTACTATGCATATTAAAACTATTTAAATATGCGTTTAAATTTTATTTTGGAATTGCGATGCATTCTATAAATAATTTAGATGCGTTTTATTTTCATATTTTATAATATGCATTTCCATGATGGGTAAGTATTACGGTGCCCCCCCCCCCCAACGACTAGTTTGATACACTTCAGTGTTACCAGATTGTCGAAAGCGGATTTCCCCAAAATTTCTAAAATTTTCCCCAAATCAGGGCTTTTTTCAGAAAAAGTCCCCAACGCAATTTCTACTCAAAAAGGCAAGTTCTCAATTTTCAATTTTCTGTTATAAATAATTTTTACGAAATTTAAACTCAATTTTTTCCCCAAATCAAGCACTTTAAAAAAAAATTCCCCATTTACAAAAAAAAAAAGAAAAAAAAATTAAATTTAGCAGAATTTTTTAATGTATATTCACAGATAATCGATGAGAAAAATGAGAGATATATTTTACAACGACAAGCTCGTTTACACTTGTTATTTAAATTGTTACCAGTCGATGATGCTGCCCTTGCATTTCATTAGCTCCATCTACACTTTTTATACCAATAACTTTTATAAGGTCTTGACTATCTCTGATAAGTTAGAGTTTGAATGAATCTGAGATGATTTTAGCATTATGTGCTTCTATCTGACTTAAGCTATAAAACATTTTTTTAATTTTTTGTCACTCCTTTCTTACTGAAGTATCTATCTAATGCAAAGCATCTAAATTGTATCAATCACTGTGATTTTGTCAATAATAAAACAAATATAGCTGCTTTTAATATCTTTAATTAAATCTTTAAAAAAATTACAGCAAATGAACTTTTCGGACATGCCCTGAAAGTTTAGGCATGTTTTTAGTCAGTTTAATGTAAAGATCTAAGTCGTTTAAGACTGCAGAGTTTTCATTTAAGTTTCTTATAAAAAGAACTAGGCAGGCTGCTGCATTCATTGAGCGATTGTCAATTATAAAGGTAGCAGTGTGATTACAGTATGCATTGTAAGTCTTGCAACTGCAAATATCTCTACTGGCATTCCATGAAACACACACTAACCATCATTGATAAACCAAAAAAATGTTATATATATATGTGACAATTTAAAGTTAGGGGGGCAGAAACATCATCGCCAGGTTTCCCTTTCTCCGCACAGAAGTCATGGCCAGCGAGAAAAAAACAAAATAAATAAATGTAGAAGGTCAAAATAATCACTCCTTGGCTGCTGCAAATTCATTTTATTAAACTGTAGCTATAATAGAGAGAAAAGCTCCTGCTGCAGACGATATTTTACCGAAACATCCAAAAAATATTCCATCATTTACTATATCCAGCCGTACTCATGCAAGAGAGCACCTAAGAATCCTTCTTGTCTTTTTACCACATCTTGAGGCTTTCTCTTTTAAATCTAAAAAGAAAATTCTAGAACATTCTCTAGCCTCAAACCATCATTCTTTTATGTAAACATAACTCATACCCAGAGTCGAGATTAACACTTGACAGACAACAATTTTATTTAAAAAATATATTATTTAACAAATTTATAATCGAGTCAGAATTTTAAATATCTTAGGCAGACGATTTTTAGAGACGATTAATTTCAAGAGAAAAAGAAAAGAAATGAATTTATTGATATGCACACTATCAAATGTTGACTGAGGGAGAATAAAATAATAGATAAAATAAAATAATGATATTTTTTGAAAGGTATGGTTTTGGAATAAATTTAATAAGACTTTCTTAAAAAGGGTTGATAAAAACATTGAAAAAATGAGTTTTATTTGGAATATTAAAAAATAAAGTTTAATTAGGAATATTTTTAATTTAGAGTCATCTTTTTAAATTTACGCATACTGGAATAAATGTTTTTTAAGGCGAATTAAGAATTTATATCGTTTCCATAAAGATTAACAGATTAGATCTAGAAACAAGATTTTAATTTAATAAGTTGAAGTAAGTACGGAATATTATTATAAGAAAATTAAGATAGTATAAAGGTTAGTTTTGGCGAAAAAAAAATTTAAATTTGTAATATATATATATATATATTTGTATAAATTTATATTATTAAATGGGATGTGTTTCTGTACTTGTGTGTCTGTCCGTGATGATAGGAAAAGCTTTCTGACTTATTTATCTGAAAATTCAGATGGAGAATAGTCCATTGCAGATTCTGATGAATTTGTAATGTGAGCACGACCACGAGAGTAATGATATATATCTATCATTTTCTGTATTTTATTTTTGTTTTCAAAATTAAAATCGAGACAGATCCAGTATTGGCAAATGTGAAAAGTAAAAATTTAAATTGCGAAAACAATTCCCCAAGCTTTTCCCCAAAAATGTTCTTCGTCCCCAAACATGTCTCCAAGAATTAGTTGTCCCCAAAAAATTCCCCTGGAGGCTCAAAATTCCCCAAATTGGGGACAAAATCCCCAATCTGGCAACACTGATACACTTTTAGTTATATCTTAACAACATCTCCAAGTGAAAAAAACTACTAAATTTATATATTAAATAAAGTGGTGTGAAAAGAATATAAATAAAAAATCATATATAAAGAACTAGTGTTGGATAAGGTAACAAAGAATGAAAGAGTAAAAGTTTCTAGAAGACTAAATTTTTACTAAACAACATCTTATTTAAGTACTAAGAACATAATACACATTTTTTTTTAAGTTGACTTTAAATTAACCGAGTTAAAAGGGATACATTTATTATCTTTATTTATGCCAAGAAAAGAATAACCATAATCTCAACATTTAGTCAGAGGAAAAATTAGATATGTAAGTATACATAAAAGTTTATATTTTAATTATTTGTAATTATTAAATATATGTGTACAATGCCTTTATCCGCCATCCCCATCCAATAAACTCAATTAATTATAATTTTCAAATCTGTGTTGTATTGTTGCAAATTGTAACAATTTATTCTCTCACTCAATCCACAAATCTTAAAAGAAAAAAAAGAATAATCTATTTACTACAGATTACTGTAAATAAGCTAAATAATTCCTCTGATGTTGATTCATTAGTTTTATGTTTTTGACCTTACTTCCATGCAGTTTAAAAATAGATAAGACCATGATATATAAACAACATATCTGTGGCTTCCGGTAATAATCAGGTAAGGCACGTTTTTAATATTTTGAGTAATTAACGTTTAAAGTTTTCAAATGTATTTTTATCATTACTTTTATAAAATAGATTGAACTTAATAATTTTAATTATATTCAATTAGGATATAAGAACCTCTTTTTTTTTTTTTTTTTTTTGCCAAAATAGTTATATAAAAATGGTTTTTATTAATTGAGAACCAATTAAAAAAATTTAAATTTTTAAATAAAAATTTATAGTCGCGCTATGACTGGAAGTATTCGATTTTCATTTTTGAATACTATGGCAGATGAAAGTCCTCTTTAAAGTTACATTTTCCCAAACTATCTCATTTTTTTTTTTCAAAAATGTGCCTTACCTGGTTATTACCGGAAGCCACAAATATAATACCTGGTTTATGTATATTCTACAGTGTCTGTTGTCTAATACTGTTAAGCATAAATTTGTATTAATAAAATATCTCGTTGAAATTATTTGAATAACTGTTAAAAAATATCACTTGCAGAATGTTTTTATTGTTAATTCGGTTTGTCGCAGTAAGCTATAAAAAATTCTGGCACAGGGATTTCATGAATCGGAAAAATATTTTTCACAATTTTTTGATCTGGAATAACGTTCCCGTACATTTAAGAGTCCTGTTTAAGGCGTATAACTGAGCAACAAATGTAAATAATTAAATAATGTAAAATAATAATGCTGGAATTGTAAAAATAAAATAATAGCACAATATTTCAATTGACTACATCAGATTTGAAGATCAATATATACATTTTTTTGAGCGCAAAGTACACAAGGAAAAAATAGCAGACAGTAGATTGTTATTTATTGAGTAAAACACGATTACGTTATTCTAAAGTAACTTTTCTCTCTCGCATCAAACAAAGTCAGTCATACCAGCTTTCTTAAAAAAATAAAATTCAAGTCCGCTCCATTATCCTTCATCATGAATCTTTTAACCTCATACGAGTTGAGATGTCTCTCGTTTAGAAAACAATAACATTCTATATTTATAATGTGTCCACAGAGCCTGACAAACAGTGGCGTAGCGAAGATTGGTAACACCTGGGGCGGATGTAAATGGTGTCCCCCCCCCCTTCCGATCCGGTATATTTTTTCAGTCACAATTCTATTATAATATCAAATGACTATATCATTCCTTATTTACCTTTTGTCCTCCTGCATAAAGAAAAACTACAGGATTGACTCATCACTCAACATATAGTCTGCATAAGTCAATGTGGTGTCTATATATCGATTTCTTTAAAAAAAAAATTTTTTTTGGTTTTTGTTTACTGCTGCATGTTTTATTATGATACATCATTCTGTATAATATTTCACATTCTCAAAGAAAAGAAAACTAACTTTATTGCGTCGTGAGCTAAAAATTTCATTTTATTTCAGAATTCCTTTCCAAAATCTCATTATATATAAGGTACCCTGGGGTAATAACGCCACGTTAAGGTTCTACCAATTTTCACGGCTTAGTTTTAGATTGTATTTTTCAAACAAATATAGGATCTGATACAGCAACTCATTGACTATCTATATAAAATAAAATAATTTAACAGATATGTATTCATAAAATGTAATGGCGTTTTTTCTTGACCAATGCTATTTGGCGTTATTACCCACCTATACGGGTAATAGCGCCATGCAAACAAAATTATGAAATAAGATTGAATAATTGCATGTAGATAGCCCAATTCTAAAAATACAAACTCTACAAACCTAGAAATTGACAAATTGCATTCTAATCTATTGAAGATATTCAATTTTTTGTGAAAATGTAAGAAAAATAAAGGTGTGGTGTGAGAGGGGGGGATGAGACAAAAGAATATCAGACCGTAAGCTTCTTTTTGCTTAAAAAGGACCACTTAAATAGAAATATGAGGAACATTGGGCAGTTTTAACTGTGTTTATTTGAATCAGTATTTAGGATTAGCTCGGCCACTGTAGGGAATCAACCGGGGTACTAAAGTCAAGGATTGGCGTTATTATCCCGGTATAGTTATTGCGCAGTACATTTTAAATTACAAATTATCTCGAGAAGATATCCAAAATCTTTAACAACATTTTAAAAGTACATGAAATGCACTACAAATTTATGTAATTAACAAAGTATTTCCGGATTAAAAAAATAGTCTTCACATCACAAAACGTATCTCGCAAATTTTAGATCAAGCGTTAATTTTAGTTGCTTGTAAAAACAATAAGACCTAAAAATGAAACAAATTAACTTGAAGCTGTTTTTTGCGATTTATATGACTCAAAACCCTTCTGCGCAGAGCACATGGGTGTCATTTACCTAATTATTTCATAATTATGCAAAATATAAGCATTTGGCGTTATTACCCCGCTTGGCGTTATTACCCCAGGGTACCTTATATATGTATGTATGTCCGTGGGCTATCAAAGACATAGAATGTGGCCCCACATAAGGTACTATTTCACTCAAGCGAAAACACCTGCAGACGGAACAATAACGCTAATATTATGAAAGAAATGTTTATAACTAGTAAATCTCTAGATCAGAAATCTCGACGTCATTTTCGCAGGAAATTTTATTCTCACATCCCTTTACATAATATTTAAAATATTGCAATACGCAGTTTAAGAATGTTACATTATATGTGTATTTTTAAGCATATAAGATTGTGCCAAAGATATCTTGAAAATCTAACTTTTAAGAACCATTAAATTAAACACGATTTTCAGCATATTCCTTCACTGCTATTTTTCCAATTATATCTCGATTGCATTTCAATATTTTAAAAAGATTTTGACTGCGTTGAATAAATGCGAATGATTTCTACGAAAGCTGTTTTTAGCATTTTCGATTTTATTAGCGAGTTTTTTTACGATGATATATTCAATTTCGAAGCCGGTTTTGGAAGTAAAATTATCCTAATAAATAAATAAATAAATAAATAAATAAAAGTAAAAAAAGTGTGAACTAAATAGAAAAATATAAAACGGCTTTTGTAGTTATCAAATTAAAAAAAAAGTAAAAGCATTTAAAAATATCGAATTGCACACCAAGGTATTTAAAAAATATATCCCATCAAATTAACATTAGCCAGCGGGTGCGTGGGTAAAGTATCACCTTAATGAGCCTGTAAAATTGATTTAAAAAACTTTTTTGTTCATGAAATATTATTTAATTCAATATTTTGTAAAGCTAATCTCAAGTTCAATTTTAAAAGATAATCTTACTTATAGTTTTTTAAAATATTTTTAAATGCAGTTTTAGCTTAATTATAAAGATGGCGGAGTGAAATTACTTACATATTAAAATGTACGTAGAATTTCAAGCTACAATTTACAAATGAAAATTATTTTCTTAGTTCAAAAGAAAGTTTCAATATTTAAATAACATTTCCCGCTATCTTGGTATTCCATTAATAACAAAAAATATTAAATTTGCGGGAGATTTGTTTATTAAAAATCAAAATAGAAAATTATTAAAGTAACTACTAAGTAACATCTATGCTATACACAAATGCAAGATATTCTCTTATTTATAATATACTGTGTTATGTAAAACTTTTAGCTGGAGGTTTTGTATTTAATAATCTCCTTCAATAAAGGACCAAAACCAAGCAATTTAATAATCCTCCTCTTCTATAATATTGACTTAAACTTTATGTTTCCTCTCTTTCGTAAAATATTGTATACTTCGGATGTGCGGGCATTTCTATTTTCCACTACGAAGTTATTTCAGCATGTGGGCGTATGTCGACTTTTCTCCATTACATTAAATTGCCCTTTAGCCAGGGTTCTCGTCGTCGCTCGCCATTGCGCCAAATTGCGAGTAAATTTTTCATTTGGCGAGTAAACAAGCTGTTAGATTCGCCAATTTGCTAGTGCTCGATTTTTGCTTTTTCTTTCTTTTCGTTTTCGTTTTTCATGCATACATACATATTTTTAATATATACATATTTTTAATATATATATATATATATTTAATATATTTGTAGCGGATAGTTTAAATTAGATTAATAACAAATGTTGTCGCAATTATAAAAACTTTGGTTATTTTATAACACATTGAAAAAAAGGAGGTACTTTAAAGGATTAAAGATAAGATTTTTTTTAAGTGTGTGCTATACGGCGAATCTATTTTTCTAATACTTTTTTTTCTTCGGCGAATGTTTTTAATTTTTAATAAGCCAAATTACTAATGTTGGTGAAATGTCAGTGAGAACACTGCCTTTAGCCACTATATTTCACATAAAGAAGCCATCCTACCAAGAATTATCACATCCGTGTCCAACATTACGAGGTGTCCGAAAAGTTTACTCGAAAGAAATGTATGATTGAAAAACGAAAAATACAGTTAAACAAAAAAATAAATAAATAACAGCTATTCTATGATACCACAGTTGACACCTCACCCGAACCTGTAAGGGTCAAAGGGTGTCAAGGCTTGAAATTTTGAATGAGAAGTTCTATTTTTTTTAATTAAAGATTTGGATTCTATGGTGGAAAAATACTTAACTTTTGCACTTAATTTTTTTTATTATTATTTCGAATCATCATAAATAGAACTATAACGAACAAAAGGCGACCAGATTCGTTTTATCAATATGAAATGAAATTTTATTTTTCATTGAAATTCTGATTTTAAAATTGTGAAAAAAAATAGAAATTTACAGAAAAATGCTGTTTACCTCCCTACATCGTGGATGGGTAAGAAGGTGGTCACGTCTTGAATTTTAACAAATGCACTACTTCAAACGTTATTCAAGATGCTAAAGACGTCGTATTTTACTCGACTACATCGCCATCTACGTAAGAAAATGTAAAATTGAAATGCATTTTAGAAGCTCAGAGTGGGATCAACTTTGGTATCACTCAAAAGTTTTTTAGCAAAAATTTAACATTCAATTTTTCGATTTTTTTTAGTCCGATGTGTGCTTTTGGATTCATTCTATCAGTTTCAGACTTTTCGGACAATCCACTATATTAAATAGGATCTTATATATTATTTTTACTCTTTTAACACTTATATGGTAAAGAACAGAAGAATTGTAATTTGTCCAAATGAGTGAAAAATAGACAAAGGATCTGAGCTCAATTTTTGTGTTTTACATTTTTGCACTTAATTGGAAAATTACAACTATCAAAACAGTTAATTGCATCAAACTGATAAAGAATAGGTAACATATCTATCAAATGTGTATTGAAATTCGATCAAAAATATGAATGATGGTTCAATCTTCTTAAAGACCGAACTTAAGCTAAATGGAATATTGAAATAGGTACGAAGTCTGCCTCCTTTAAAATTTTGATATCTGAATTGTTATATATCAATTGTTAAATTATTTTGCATATGTTATAATATCGATGGAGCACAAAAGCCATATACTTTATGTGTACGCTGCCTCACTCGGCTTGACTAACTTTGTCTCCTTTTAGGTGGGTTCGTAATTATGTAAATACATAGCACCTATAGTTGTTGCTCACAAGGAAGGTCTCCATACGGGCATACTCAGAAAAATCTGAAAAAATTACAGAATGTTCTTCTCATATAGTTGTATATGTTTATAAAAAAAATTTCGGCGGAACCTCCTTATAAGGTCCGTAAAAAAATAATAAAAATTTCGTTTATTTGGGGATTTATCTCCGGTTGGCGAAAAAACGAAATTTTGAAAAAAACGCTTTTACGCTTTGAATACTTTTTAAAGAAAAAACTTTCTATGTTTAATTTATTTAAATAAGTTTAGTTTAAGTAATTTTAGTTTTGCATTTTTTCTTTACTTTAAGTGTAATTTTGTCATATACGTTTATATGTACTTATAACAAAATGAAATTAATATATTTTATCATTTAAAACGTAATTTAAATTGATTAAAATTATTCCGAATTGAAAAATACACTGTTAAAAATCTGTTGCATTTTGTTGCAAAGCACTCCCTTGATTGTATAGAAAGCGGTTACTTGGCCGTGAAATGGAGCTTTCTCATTGGTTGGAATAGAGATATTATATACAAGCGGTGGAGTGCGTTGCAACAAAATGCAATATTGCACAAGCTACAACACCGCTAAAAATCTGTACCATTTTCTGCAGCGTCACTCCACCGCTTTTACAGAAAACGGTCAATTCACCGTGCTATGGAGCATTCTCATTGGTCAGAAGAGAGGTATTCTATAAAAGTAGTGGAGTGACATTGCAGTAAATGCTGCAGATTTTTAACAGTGAAGTCAATAAAATCAATTTTCAGATTCGTTAAAATCGTCTGCTTTTGGCGAGGAAATTCACTGCTCGCCAAATCCCACATCGCTTTCAGCTTTTCACGCCAATTATTCCAAACTATTTAATTTTTTACATATCTAATAATGTAATTCCGCCGCTAATTTTCACTGATCCTTTATTACCTACATGAGTAGTTTAATTCGTATTTTTTTCAAAAAATTCTGAGTATGCCCCCAATGGAGACCTTCCTTGTCAGCCCGTCCGTCTGTCCGCATATAACAATGCAAAAACTACCCAACCTAGTCGTTTGAAATTTTGAAATCAATTACAGGGACAATCAAATGTATTCCGTTACATTACGGCCAATGGGGAAAATATTTCAAATGCATTTTAATGGTGTTACACTCATTCGAACATAATAAAATTAATATGCATCTATCAAGTACATATTATAATATACATTTTGCATAATCGGTGGTGCAAAGAACATTTGTTATTGATTTACAAGGCCCCACAAAAGTACTCCATTACATAATGGTATAGGGAGAACATTGTTTGATGCGCATTTTAATTGTAATTAACTATTTAAAATTTTATAAGATTGATATTTTTAAAACTTCGTTATCATACGAACGCACCTTATTTTCTACGCTTCACGTGCAATTTCCAACTTGTTTCTAAGATATCTATATATCTGTCAAACATTTTAAATCTACAAAATACTTATTCAAAATTATATCTTTAAAATGATTAATATATATTTACATATGTTCTCAAAACTTTTACATTTAAAAACAAATCAAGGTACAATCACTAGTGTACAATATTTGAATTATACCATTGAAATAAAGATTGTTCCTTTAAGGCAAATATGCTGGTATGCACTATGTAAGAGAATTTGTGAAAGGGCAGAAGTTAGATTGCTTTTGAAACGGGATAGCGGAAAATATTCATTTGCTATTTCACTCGAGTTTTAAAAGAAGTGTAATCAGCGTCTTTATATTAGTTATTTGAAAAGAGTGATGCAGCTCAAATTAATTGGGTTCTTCTGTGATTCGGAAGAGGAAGCAAAAGATTCTTTTTAACTAAATTTCTTTCAAATTAATGTCAAAGAAAACGAAATAACACTTCTTTAATAAATTTATCTTTACTTAAGAAATATGCTCCTTTACATCTTACTTTTAGTGCGTGAATATAATTGAAACAAAAAAAAAACTTAAAAAATAAAATAAAAATTGAGATTATTTAAATTTCTGATTGATACAAAAAGCTTTGAAATAATTTTTTTTCTGAATGATGTTAACGTTATTTAAAAGAAATATTGAAAAATTCAAGCTACTTTAGTTTGTAAAATGTCACCTTTTATTTTCAAAATTATAAAAAAAGGCGTTTAAGCATGTGTCACAAATATGGAATAAATGTGAATGAAACTTTAAAATTATAATTATTTATTTAACTCATACATATATACAGGGTGCTCACTAAAGTCTGTCTTCACTCTCATAAATGCCGAATGGTTGAAGCTATAGACATAAAAGTGGTGGCTAGTCCAGGCATACTAAAGTGGCAATGCACAACTAGATGAGACCTCTTGCAGCGTCACATTCTGCACAATTAATTTTCGTATCTCGAAAACTGTGCAAGAGATATGCGAAGAAAATGAATTACAAAGTGCTAAAGCATGTTCAATTAAGTACTAAAAGATATCATATGAATATGAATACTAAAAACAGGTGACTTAAAACGTGCATTTGTTTGTTAGCGATTTGCAACACTCTGAAATGACGAAATGATTTTAAGAAAAGAAAAATTGGCTTCAAAAGATATCTTTATTTGTTAAAAGCTATCTTTATTTATGTTCAAACTTTTGTCTGTATGTTACAATGCACATCTGGATTCTGCCTGAATTTCACGTTGAACGTATTGCAGCATTGGCACGAGTATCCGTAATGCATCATTGTTCAAGGTCCTACAATGTTGATGGAGGGATCACACACACCTGCTATTTCAGGTATTCTCACAGAAAAATCATTTTTTCCTTTCTTTCAACTTTTGTGACGCCACAGTTTTAGAAATCACGAACCAAAAAAATCCTGTTTATCAATATGTTTTTAGCATTCATGCTCACAAGGTGCCTATTTGTACTAATTTAAGAATATTCTACAGCTTTCGAGCTTACACTTTTTCCCATATCTTGTACCGTTTTCAAGATAGGAACGCTAATTTTGTCGTTTTGCACCAGGTTGCGCTGTCAAGCGATCACATGTAGTAACTCATAGCCACTTTATCATACCTAAACAACTTTTATGGCTATAACTTTAATCGTTCAGTAGTTAAGAATGTGGGAACAGACAGTAAGCATCCTGTATATTATGTTATAGATTCTTAATGCAACGAAAGGCTTCCTCTAAATCATAAAGAATATAATTATTTAAAGTTGTTATAATTCTATTTATAGTTTGGATTCTCAAAAAAATTCTATCTGTCTTTCTATCTATTGCTAGAATAGGATGTTCCAAAATAAATGAAGCTCGCTTTAGCTTTTAACCTGTTTGAGATAAGTGAGCTTTGTAAAGTGACAAAGTTAAAAAAAAAATATTATGCAAGCTTTTTATTTTGAAAAGTTCTTCTTTTAATTTTCAAAAGGTTACACTTATTTTTTTCAAACTATTTGAAATATAAAATCAATCATAGTTTTTTCTCTTGCTGCAATATGACAAAAAATTGTTTATATCACCTTTTGGAACCATTTAAAATACCATTTTATCAGCAAAAATAAGGATCATCTACGTATTCGCATTCTTTTGATCAAAAATATGTTAACAAGTATGACAAATTTGCATCACAACAAACGCATTTAAATAAAGCATTATACAGGAATAAATCATATAAAGGGACGCTATAGAATGTCACAACTGTGCTATCTTAAATACATATATTTAAAAAATGCTTCAGAAAATATCTTTTATACTAATATCGTTACAAACATTTTTTTTTTCAGATCAACTGCATATGCGTTACCATCCGTATCGTCCTTTCTTAGAATAACGAACTGTTTTATCTTTTTAATTTGATATATCGTCCCCATTTATAATGGTAAATTTTTAACTAAAAAGGAAGGTTTCCTTACGGGCATACTCCACAAAATCTGAAAAAAATACAGAATGTTCTTCTCATGAGGACATATCCGTTTATAAAAAAATTCGGCGGAATCTCCGTACCTTGTCCTTAAAAATAATGAAAATTTCGTTATTTAACGATTTATCATCGGTTGGTGTTGAAAAGCAATTTCAAAAACTATATATATTTTTTTATGTCAAATGCATTTTAAAGGAAAAAAGTTTCATGTTCAACGTGTTTAAATAAATTAAACACCTTTGGTTTTGCCAGCTTTAGTTTGTCTTAAGTATAATTTCGTTATATTGATATTTATATTCAAATTTAACCATCAAAATTTGAGATTTGAATCGACATTCAAATTTAAATTAATTAAAATTGCTTCAAGTTCAAAGTCCAGTTGAGCATTGTCAATTCGATTATGTTGCTATGGAAGCATCTGGCTTTTAAATTTGAATACGCTTAAATGCATGAAAGTAATTTTACTGAATAAGAATTTTTTATACATGAAAATACTTTTTCCAGGGGTAAATTAAATAGCTATAACAACAAATAACATATATATATGCAATTTAATATGTATATATATATATATATATATATATATATATATAATATTAGCTCTCTCATTGTTTATGTTTAAATTTATTAAATACCATTTATACGGATTCTAAAAATCCTAAGGTTTTCAGTTGCATTAAAATCGTTTGCTTTTGGCGGGGAAAAATGCTGCTTGCTAAATCATGTGACACTTTCGTCTTTTCACGCCAAATATTCGAAAGTATTTTATTTTTTACAAGTTTTCTACTGCAATTTCGCCGTTAATTTTCACTTATCCTTTATTACATACATAAGTAGTTTAATAAATATTTTTTTTTTCAAAAAAAATCTGAGTATGCCCAGTATGGAGACCTTCCTTGTAAGCATAACTTGCTCAATTTTTAATATACAGATGTAATGGCATGCAGTTTTTTTAATGGTCTTGTTGCAAATGGGAAAAAATTCCCAACAGACAAGTTTTGTCTACGAAGTACAATACATTTCATAATACATTAGGTGTGTGTATGAATTTGCGGATTGTGGATAATTACAGTAGGTGTATGCATGAATTTGCAGATAGTGGATAATTACAGAAGGTGTATGCATGAATTTGTAGATTGTAGGCCATTTCAGTTTTCTGATATTTGTATAAAGTCAGTAAAAGCTCTTAAAAATACGTAATTTTTGTATTTATACATCTGGTGAATAAAAAAAAAAAATCAATTTTTGTTACAAAACGTAATTTGTGAAATTTTTCGAAAGATAAATTGTGAAAAGTAGAATTAGAATTTCAATAAAGATAATGATGATGCTCAGATGTGCGAAATTATATTGATGACAACAACAGAGCATGTTTAAAAAAAATTGTTCCAATTAAAGTGTACGATTGCAAACGAAGTTTAATTAGTTAAAGAAAGTTTAAGAAGCAAATGAGTAAATTATTTGGTCATATATAGTCTCAACCACTAATTTAGGGTTTATTAAAGTAAACTTATTGAAAAGTTTGTCTAAAATAACATTTTTAAAGATGTACACCAAGAATAGATACACACCAAGATACGCCATTGGAGCATACTGATTGGTCAGAAAATAGATAGTCTTAAAAAACAGAGGTAATTTTTCACGATGTTTTTTCTTTCTTAACAATTATTATTTATTTATTTTTTTTTTTTTTTGACGTGACAACGTCTTGTAAATTGGTTTGCCGGGAGACACTTCAAGAAACTGCGTTACGTTACGTTACGCTCCGCTCACGATACGCGCTCACTTTTCTCTTAACTTTTTCCGGTCACTTGTGGGACCATTTTCTGAACGTGAATGTGAATTCGCTGCAAGGAAGGGGCGGTGCTTAATAGGAATTTTAGATAGTATCAAACTAAGACGAAATACGTTATGTATTAGTTATTAGTATAAAGTACAAAGAAAATAAGTGTAGTTTATTTCGTAATTCGGTGGTATATTATGGAAAACTAATGATATGTGATTAGTGAAAGCCATTTTACTTTAGTTATATTCTGCTCATTGAAAAATTCTTTAATATGCTGTTTACAAAATTCAACATTTGACATCAATAAACATGAAGTAAAATGTGTTTAACAAACACAGTGTATTGCAAGTTATTGTATGTATATTTGTATATAAATACGTATGTATGTGTAAAGGTAAAAATAAAATTTTGTTAATATCACCGCCCCTTCCTTGCAGCGAATTCACATTCATTCACATTAAAATTATTTTACAACTCAAAGTCGTTGTCACGTAAAACTTTCGCCCGTATACCGACTTTACAGGCAACCAATTTTTTTTTTTTTTTTTTTTTTTTTTTTTTTTTTCGTGACAAAAGTTTAAGCTCTTAATTAATCCCAGTTAAAAAGAATCATTTTCCAAATGGTCGTTGTAATTTCTTAAACTACATTTTTTAAAAGTGAATGATGTAGCATCAAAATGATATAGTAAAAAGTAAAGAAAAGTATTACCTTCTATTACGTGCACTACGAGATCTGATCTGTCAAAATCGTACTTAAGGCGAAAATGCAGCCGTCCAAATTTCGAGCCATCCTGGCTGTCAGACGACTGGTGGAAGAAAACCATATCTTTTTTCCTGTACAGATCAGGCTGAATAGAACCTGTTAAATGCAAAACAAAGGATTTTTAAGGTACTATTTAAAACAAAATACATGTTAAGGAAACTAGTCACTCAGCAGCCGAATCCCCCTCGGTAATGTTAAGTCTAAAGCGTTTGATGCGTTTTTATATTCAAAATATCTCCGTAAGAAATTGATATTTTAAATTCATTTCTTCTGTGTTACCTTCTTAAAAGATGCATTTTTTTCTCAGTTTTCTAAATATTTATATAATCTATGCATAATTTTGTATGAAGTTTTAAAATTTATTTCCAATTCGTCAGTTTTTAAAATATAAAATATTAAATTGAGTATAGATATTAGAAATGTTTTGACAACTAAGAAAAAAAGTGGCATCCTTTTAAAAAAGAACAATGAAAAGAGAAATTAAAAATATTAATTTTCTGAGGAAATATTTTGAATATAAAAATGCTTCAAACGCCTCATTGATTTAACATGACTGAGGGGAATTAGGTCGCTAAGTGACTAGCGCCCTTAGTTGAAGCAATCACTTGCAATATTATAGCACTAAATGTATACTGCAACAATTATTTCATTTTTTCCCCAAAAGTTTAAGCACATACTGAAATCTGATAATAAAATTCACAAAAGGAAATAAATTAACTTATTTAAAAAGTATTACGCCAAATTTAATTGAGATGCAATCAAACCCTTTACAGCACTGCCATACCTAGGACATACCTAATTTTCATTATGTACCATGAACTTAGTTAGTATGGTATCTGTTCCTGATCAGGAATAGTCCAAAGGAATGGAATAATTCATATTTTATCCATGATAGATGACTGAACTTCAGAAGAAATAATTTGCTCTTTGGAAACGGAAGAAATTCCGATCAAGTTATTAAAGTAAGATTTATTTTCATTATTTTTACCGAATACTTAAAGATATTTATATAAAAAACGTTGCAGAATGTTAAGCAGGTAAAATTAATTAATTTAATATCATTTATTACAAAATCTAGCAATAGAATATTTTAAAATCCTAATTTCGTACAGATGGTACGCACCATAAAATATCAAATTTTAGATGAAAATTTTAAATTTCATCTTTTTTTTTTTACTATTTCCCCCCTTATTAGATTGTATATAGATTTAACATATTTTTTTTTTTTCGTAAAAATAGAAAAAAATTTGCAATAAAGGGTTAACAAAGCCATTGAATTAGTTCCAATAAGTCTTTATACATAAAAAACATATGTGTTCAAAAACCAATCTTACAAATGTTTACGCCCATTATGCAAATGTTTAAAACCCTCTAAGTGTTTGGAACGTATCATTCTGTTCACTAAGCTCCAGATTTCACTTCAATATAAGCAATATTTAAAATAAGATAATTCTATAGATTTAATGAATTTTCAATGTATATTCGAATTATTAATATTCTCAAGGATTACATTCATACATGTAATGTTGAAAAAATCATATTTCTGAGCATTTAAAATATAATGCGGAGAAAACAACATTACAATTTTGCCCATTTGCAAGACGCTCAGAGGGCTATAAAATAACGGATTGATTGGTTGAAATATAGTTTTCTCTGTACAGCATAAAAGGAGATACTGTGAACTCTCAAAAATCCGTTACTCTGATATCCAAAATTTCTCACATTGTAAACAAAGGAATTTTCAGGTAAGATTCACAGAAAAAATTGAGGAGAAGAGGATGTTTTGATTGATGAATTAGTACTTCAATCTTCTAAAAAAGACACGCTCACTTTTAAGTTAATTATGCGTTACGCACTTTTAAGGAGAAGCAGGCATTGAAAATAAGAAAAAAATAATAAATTTTTTGAAGTAAATAAGGAAGCTCAGAAAAATCAATATTTGATTAACCTTTAAAATAAAATATTCTGTGTCACTTTAAATCACTCAGAGTAAGAGTTAAATCTGATAAAGGTAGCATCTGGATAATTGGTATAAATGGATACTCTGTTGTAAAAGAAAGAAATTTTATCAATAACATCAATAACATAATATAAGTCATAATTAAACTAGCCCGATGAGGTAATTCCAAAACTTTCTTCTATTTTATAAATGCTAATACTTTCAGAAAAATGAAGCATCATATGGATGATTTACACCAAAATCTAATCAGTTCTAACTGAATCTAAAGTTTTATGAAAATCTGTGCGATAGAATCATTGAAAAATTCGCAAAAAAAAATCTGTATTGTCTGTTGAGATATTTACTCCAAAAACTAAAGACTACTAATTTATATCAGGGACTAACTGAATTTGAAGTTTGATAAAAATTCGTGTACGGGCGATGTACATCAAAAACTATTCAACTCCAGTTTTTATAAAGGTCTAACATATTCCAGAGTTTTGGGAAATTTCGTACATTAGTTCTTGAGATAGAGCCTCCACAAAAACTTTTTGTCACATACAGAGTGACAGAGTGACACAGAGAGACATTTTATTAAAACATATTTTTTGGCTTCACAAACCCCTAAAACGTGTAAATCCGTAGAAAACTAGAATTCGAAAATTTTCACGAATCCAATACTTTTTTCTTGTAAAGACAGAAGAAAGTAAAAATGCAAAATTAAGACAACTGGGACGTGCGATCACTAGGAAGGTGAAAATTTTGGCTATTATTTTAAAGCCCTTGTTTCGTTTAAATATAAATGCAGCATTATCATATGTTTACAGGTATAAATGCAGCATTATATAAAAAAATTCTGTAGATAGTGAACTTAAAAAAAAGTACTATTTGGATTTAACGATAAATTTAAAATAACAGTTAAAGAAATACATTTTTCCTCGTGAAAAATTACACACTTTGGTACATAAAAAAACAATAAAATGAAAAAAAAATAATAATAAAAGTCCTGCTTTGAATTCTTATGTGATGATTAAAAAGTACTTGATTTTATATAGTGAATCTATTTTAATTTTTATTATATATGTACAAAGCAAGTTAAACAAGCCAGATGCGCCAATCCAAAATTTTCTTCTATCTTATACAGATTAATACTTCTTGAAAAATGCTGCACCGGTTGGATGATTTACACCAAAATCTAATCAGCAATAATTTATGTTAACTTCTAACTGAATCTGTAATTAGAAGAAAATTAGTGTATTAGTTTCTGGGATAGAGCCATTTCAAAATCTTTAAAAATTCTGCAAATTCACCTGTTCGGGGATGTACACCAAAAACTGAGCAGAATCAGTTTTATCAGGTACTAACTGAATCTGATGTTTGATGAAAGTCCATGCATTAGTTCTTGAGATACTGCCATTGCGAAATCGTGAAAAATGCAGTATGGAAGTGCCACATGTAGGGGAATTTACATCAAAAACTAAACAACAATAACACTGGTCAACAGTGGTCATGCCACACGAACTCTGGTAGGTACTTTGACTACCAACCCTCTTTACGAAAATGCATTCATTTCGATTCAATCACCCTCAGTTTTCTTGTGATACGTCAAGTTTATTATTGGCTTTATAGCGATGAATGCATGTGAACGTTCGTACAAAACAGTAATAATTATATTCGTTTTCTTTATTAATTTAAAGTGCGTTGGTTTAAGTGAAGTACTGCGCTTGCTTGTGCGAATTTGTTAAGAAAGTGTTTGAACTATCCTAACTCTTTTTGTTATGTTTGTGGTGAACTTTCTGCTCACCTTTTGCTGTAAATGTGATAACATAAAAAAACTAGTCAGATGTGGCAATTTCAAAACTTTCTTTTATCGTATGCATGTTAATACTTCCTGAAAAACACAGTATAGCAGCACCACTGGTTCGGTATTTAAACCATAATCTTGTCAGCAACAACTTATGTCAAATAATTATTGAATCTGATGTTTAATGAAAATCCATGCATTAATTTTTGAGGGAGAGCTATTGCAAAATATTTAAAAAAAAAAAATCTGCAAAGCAGTGCCACATGTTCGATGATGTACACCAAAAGCTAATCAGGATCAATTTTTTTTATCAAGAACTAGTTAATTCTGAAATTTGATGAAAATCTATGCATTAGTTCTTGAGATACATTTATTGCGAAATCATGAATAATACAGCACAGCAGTATAATCTGTAGGGCAATTTACATCACAAACTAAACAACACTAATTTTTATCAGGGACTAACTAAAACTGAAGTTTTAGAAAATGTCGTGCATTAGTTCTCGAGATAGAGCTATTGCGATAATCAGGAATAATGCACCATGACAGCGCCATCTGTTAATTAATTTGCACCAAAACGTAATCAGCACAATGTTATAACATAGTAACCAGACATAAAGTTTTATGAAAACCCATGCACTAGTTCTTGAGATATGGTTATTGTGGAAATTGTGAATAATGCAGCATAACAGCGCCACCTGTCTAGCGATATACACACAAAGTTAATTGGATCTAGTTTATATCATGGTCTAATAGAATCTAAAGTTTTGTGAAATTTTGTGCATTAGTTCTTGATATAGAGCTCCCACAAATTTTTATCACATAGAGAAAGACAGACTCACAGACAGACATTTTATAAAAAACATGTTTTTTGAGTTCTCTGCCCCCTAAAACGTGCAAATACGTCAAAAACCGGATTTCAAAAATTCTCACGAATCCAATAATTTCTTGTAAAGATAGAAGAAAGTAAAAATGGTAGAATTCCTATAATGCCAGCAATTTGCACATACTTCTGCACATTTTGGACTGCGATTAACAATTTATAAGCTATTATCAATTACGTGAACACCTTGTTTTTGCAGAACTTTTCGTGAAGTCATTACATTTCACACATGGTTCAACTAGGTGAAGAGTAGATTTAATGCTTAAAGCTCCACTAGCCCCACCTATCACATTTCATACAAACCATAATGGAGGAGACTGAGGCACACGTGAATATGGGGCAGATGTGAACGTTGCATTTTTTCAATAGTTATTATAAATTTTTATATTTGAAAAGAATTACTAAAGATGATAGTACCTGTAAACATATGGTACCATTATTTTAAACAGTGTGTTTGATATTTTTTATTTATTTATTTATTTATTTTTTGCTTTTTGGCATTTGTTTGTCCTGCAGCCAAATAACTGTGTATGCATCTCAAAAGTAAAATCTTTGTTCAAAGCTGATAAGGAAAAAGCTTTATTTTAGGTAGCTTTCATTACAAAAAGTAAAAAGCTACCTATTGCAGCCGTCCGGAGGAAAGCACTTCCGGAAAATTTTGGTATATTTTCACCGATCATGACCCCCAGACCCCAAAACCACCCTCCGTTCAAATGTTGACATATATATATATATATATATATATATATAACCATATATATATATATATATATATCTGATTTTTGTCATGCGATAACTAACGTATTTATGAACCGATTTGAATGAAACTAGGTATGTACATAGTACGTACAAATGTCTCGACCGAGTTCGTTGGTCAGCATCATCCGCCATTTTGTTTCAAAATGGCGGCCATTTTAAACTTTTTTAAAAATTTAAAATTTAAAATTAAATACGAAAAAATTAAAAGTTGGAAAATATTTTCCTTTTGCGTGTTAGAACTTAAAACAAAGATTCCAGAACACTTTTTATTTTGCCTATATCTTAAAAAATGATTGAGTTATAGCACTTAGAATTTTTCTTATGGCTGACATTTTGAAACAATCTGATTTTTGTCACGTGATAACACGCGTATTTATGAACCGATTTCGATGAAACTTGGTATGTACATAGTACATACAGATGTCTCGACCTAGTTCGTTGGCCAGTATCATCCACCATTTTGTTTCAAAATGGCGACCATTTTAAATTTTTTAAAAAATTTAAAATTTAAAATTAAATACGAAAAAATTAAAAGTTGAAAAATATTTTTCTTTTACGTGTTAGAACTTAAAACAACGATTCCAGAACACTTTTTATTTTGTCTATATCTTACAAAATGATTGAGTGATAGCACTTTGAATTTTTCTTATGTCTGACATTTTGAAACGGTCTGATTTTTGTCACGTGATAACACGCGTATTTATGAACCGATTTCAATAAAACTTGGGATGTATATAGTACATACAAATGTCTCGACCGAGTTCGTTGGCCAGCATCATCCACCATTTTGTTTTAAAATGGTGGCCATTTTAAATTTTTTAAAAAATTTAAAATTTAAAATTAAATGCGAAAAAATTGAAAATGGAAAAATATTTTCCTTTTACGTGTTAGAACTTAAAACAAAAATTCCAGAACACTTTTTATTTTGTCTATATCTTAAAAAATGACTGAGTTATAGCACTTTGAATTTTGCTTATGATTGACATTTTGAAACGGTCTGATCTGAACGATCAATCATGTTGCTTTAAAATGACATACACTTTATGATATCGTGGAATTTGGTGACTCTCTAAATCGCTTAAAATAAAACCAGGTTGAATAAAAGATGACTAATTTCTAAAAACTCCTATTAATATTCAGTCTTGACAAAAACTAGTTTCAATCTTATAAAATCAATAATTTTATAAGATTATTTCCACTGATTTGAGCTTAGTATTTTTGAACAACATAACTTACCTTAAAATAAATAAATAAATATGTAAGTATATGAAAGCTACCTCTTCCTCCCGGCATTGCCGGAAGGAGTTTTTTTTATTCATTTATTTGAATTTAAATGCTTTAATATATACTAAGAACACTAATAGATATTTTTGATGGAGGTTTTTTTTTTTTTAATTGATAAATGTTGATGGTTTATCAATATAGCTCTAGCTGCCATGTGGGACACTTGTTAACAGACTAGTTGGTTTGACATATATGAACAGTTCATAATTACCTTAATAATCATTCTATGATTTAGTTCCATTAAATTACTTCATGAGAAATAATGTCTGTTCTAATATCTATAATTTTCCTAAAACAGAAAATCTTTTCTTCACAGAAATTTGATTTTGTACTGAAGCTTCCACAAACACATCTTTCAGCAAGTACATAAAGAGCAACAAGACCGTTTACGTTAAATTGTACTTTAAATAAATTTAATATTTTCTAAAATTTAATAAGTGTTAGATATTATTTTATTAAATGGTTTACATCAATATTTTTATGCATTGTCATTTCAAAAATATTACCATAAACAACTGTTCAAATTTTTCTATTTCATTTGCCCAAACTTGTAATGATTTATTACTTTATCACTAACAGCTATCTTTAATGCTTTGAATGGAGATATCAGTAATATTTTACGAAAATAATTTTTTTAAACTGATAACTACTGTGAAATCCCGATTGTAATCCCCCACCTCTTTCAAAAGCAAAGTAAGTTAAACTTGGGGAAGGGGGAGTGGTTTATGGTCGAGATTATTTTTTTCATCTTAAAAAATAAAAATGCATTCGTTATCACTAATTTACAACTAAACAATGTAAATACTCAGGTGAGAATCTTTCGTATTTCTGCAGTTTTTATAGTCAAGCTCTCCTTTCATGCGTTGTACTATTTTAATAAGCCTCTAAACATGATTCTTAAAAAAAAAAAGTTTAGTTGTAGAATAATAGTTATTTAAAAGTATATGCCTTTTCTGCTAAAAATTTTTGGACCAAACCAAATTTTACTGATTTTTGAACAGATTTGGCCATAACACAAAATGATTTTCATGCGGGAAGATTCAATCGGGACTGAATATTTTGGTCCGTGAAGACTACTAGGAAGAATGAAATAAGTCCCGGCTTCGTACGAAAAAAAAAAAAAAAAAAAAAAAAAGGCCCGGCCTGATTTTTCAGAAAAAAAGTAAGGCCCAAGCTCGGGCCGTCCTAGCCAGAAAAGAGCACCTAGGCACGGTTCGGGCCGATTTCTTTTAACGCCATTAGAGCCGAATCTTCAGAGTAAATTAAAGCCCGAGCCCGGCCCGGCCCGAACCGAATGGCGTTAATGGCAATCGGCTCGAACCCGGCCCGTGCAGATCTTTAGTATGGGGTGTCAGCTAACGAAGCGCATGCGTGTCCATTGCCTCCTAACGTTGCAATGAGTAGATTGCATATGGAGTGAGTACGTCATTGACATCCATCGAAAACTGGCTGAGTCACTTGCAAAACGATTCCATATTTTCCGATTCCATAAATTTGTTACTTGTGATGAGACATAGGTCTCTCAGTACGATCTTGAAACGAAATATGAAATTGCGGAGTGGCAACCCCCCTTGGATTGTTCACCATGATAAAACACGCTCTCACAAGTCGTTCGCCACCACCAAAGTTTTGGCTAAATTTAACGTTGGAATACTACAACAAGCTCTCTAAAGCTCCAGTCTCGCTCCCAGAGACATTTTGTTCACCCGGGTCAAGAAAGACGTGAAAGAGAAACTATTCGACACGATTACAGTGATTCAGACAACTTCGACGAAATTTCTTAACAACCTTGAGCTTGAAGACTGTTAGGGAGACTATAAACAATAGAAAAAGATGCTGGCAGAGCTGTGTTAATGTCCAAAGGTCCTATTTCGAAGAATTTTAGTTCACTGTAAAAATTGTTTAATTTTGTATTCTAGGACCAGTTTTGAAATCTTGTGCACATCCTGTATATACACATTTTTCGTTAAGGTAAATGTAACAAGTAATATAACTAATGATTATCATGACTAACGAATAAAAAAATAAAAGGCATGTCAAAGAATATTTTTTTCTTGTGTTCACATGTGCCTTACGTTGGTTCACAACTACCCCACTAGTGGGGCACATATGAATTTTTTTGAACTTATAAAACTGTTAAAAAATGTAAGAACTACAGAGGTGATTTAAAAAGATATATATATCATGCGTAAAAGAAAGTTATGTTCATTATATTGAGTACTTTTCGTTTATAGAAATTAACCCAAATATCAGAAAAAAGCTATATTTATGTGAACTGTTCACATGTGCCCGAGTCTCCCCTACATATCGTCACATTACCAATGCAATTTTTTTTCAAAATTTTTACCTTCAATCAGAGTTTAGTTAGTACTCTGTATTTCTGACTAAAAAAGTGGTTTATGACAGTTACAACTTTTGCTAGCCTCGATCTTTTCAAAAATTATTCCAAGTTTATAGGATGAATAACTGAGCATCCCATTTAATATTCGTAACTTGTAACATATAGTATTGCAAAAAAAAAAAAAAAAAAAAAAAAAAAAAACAGTTAAAAAGATTAAAACTAAGCTGGCTCCATCCATCAAAAGACTTTCTAAAAATTTTTACTCGATAGAGCCTGGATGTATTCTCAATAGGGATGTCAAGTTAGATAAAATTGGATTCAAAGTGACTTTCCTTACAATGCCTTTGTCTACTTTCGAAAGATTTATTTTATCAGGATTGCGTACTACCCAAAAGCAATTAATGTGATATAGTGAGAGAACATATAATTTTAGGCCACTCCTGTCACCATGGCAACATAAGGTGCATAAGAGAAAGACGGGCAGTCACATATTTCGTTTCCGCATCTTTTCTTTTTTTTAATTCTTTCCTATTGGGGAAAGAATAAAAGCAATGTTCAGACAGAAAGGAGCTTAATTTATCTTTTAAATAGGTTCTAAAAAATGTGAATAAATATTTGAATGCGAATATATAAAAGATTTCAAAAATAAATGCATTACATATATGTATACAGGCCTGTTTATCAATTAGACATAGGTTTTTAAATATTTCGTGGTATATTTGGATCCCCAACACCGTCCAAAAACTTTTTTATCTTGTTAATATTGTTATACAGTCGTGTATTGGAATGTTTTCAATATAAGAAATGAAAAACTCCAAGAATTTATGGTAAAATTAAACTTATTATTCAGATACTTAAAAGTCGAAATTATGTGAGAATGATTCGTAAGTAGAATTCAGTACACATTTTTTCCAAATTAATGGAAAGAAGGAGAGGGGTATCATAATGTGCTTCTACTAGATACTGAAATTAATCGGGCCCCATGCATACATGTATTCTTTCCACTCATGTCCATACTTACGAGTTGTGTCGAAAACACTATTTGAAACAAGCAAAGGTGAATCTAATATAGTGTGAATAATTTGTAATCGTTGCACGTACATACACTGGTGTGCAAAATTTAAGGACGAGTTCCAAAATGTTAATTTTCAAGGGATTTTCAAGCGATAATTTTCACGCGAATATTCAAAAGGAAGTAATATAATTCGAATAATTACTATCCTTGCATAACAGCTAGTCCATGTAACATCTCATTCAGGTCACACATGGTCACGAGTCACAGTCACTACAGCGAAACAAAAAATAGGAAATTTCATACGTCTCTTTTATGAGTCTCAAATGACTACTATATGTGACTCCACTGACAGATCATTGTGACTGCTGCTTTGTGGCGAGTTACCAGGTGACTTTACAATGTCGTTTCATTGAGACTCTCGTGAGACTTCTCATCTGGATCACTCAATTTCAAAGTCATTGTGAACATTGCATTATAATAAATTAACAAATATCCCATTAAAGTCACATGGTGATTTGTCATCACTTTTCACAGTGGTTACTTCACAGAAGGGTCTCTGTCACCATTTGACAAAGTCTTGAGACAGAAAGTCACCATGTGACTTTAATGTGACAATATTTGGAAATTTATCCTAATGCAACAATCACAATGACTTTGAAATTGAGTCTCCAAACGACAGTCATATGAGAGTCTCAATAAAATGACATTGTAAAGTCACCTTTGAAATTGAGTCTCCAAATGACAGTCATATGAGAGTCTCAATAAAACGACATTGTAAAGTCACCTGGTGACTCGCCACAAAGCGGCAGTTACAATAACCTGTCTGTGGAGTCACATATAATAGTCATTTGAGACTCATAAAAGAGACGTAGGGGGAACTGGGGTACATTGATACATGGGGCACATTGATACACCCCCTCTACCGCTCACAGGGTCATTACAGGAAGTTTCACAACAGCTCCAAAAGGTGATGCTAGTGTATTCAACTACATACAGAAAATCTTGGAATGATTCAGCAGTTTGATGAAATGGGACGGGTGATTTATTGTTTTTGTTGTTCAAAAGTAAATTTGAGTTGTACAATTGAAATGCTATTATACAACTGTTCCAGTATTTTCAACCAAAATGAATACTTTCCCTGGTAAGTACTGCTACTCTTTATCAGTTCCTCATTATTTATTGTTAGATATATTGTGAAGTGTTGGATTTGAGACTCATTTTATTCAAAATCGCTGTATGGGGCACATTGATACAGTTTATGACGGGGCACATTGATACAGCCTAAATCCTTTAATAGTTCATATTTTCATTAACTTTTATTATTTTTTTTACCATACACTCCTTAATCCAACCTTTTTCTCACGAAAAATTTCTAATATTAGTTTTTATTGAAGTGAAATAGCTCTAATTTCTTTATATTAGAGCATTTTATAGTATTTTTGAAAACAGAAGACGTAGGAACTTACCCAGCATCTAGTGCTAGTAGAACTAATAAAAGAAAAGGACGGCATTCTGGCAAATCTCGAATTTATATCGATTCTCCAGAGAAAAAAGTATTTTCGACATGAGAAATGTTAAGTAAGAGAAACAAACTGCAGAACAGAAAATGATACTTATATTATAAACAGAATTTTTAATATAATTATCCTTTATTTTCTGTTTATGAACCTATTTATAAACAGAAAAACTGGTAATTTTTTCATCTTTCATAAGAAAGAAGATAATGCTGGGGTTGAAGTGCTAGATATGACAAAGTTACCACAGCCAACAATCAGACAAGAAACAGACAGAACATCAAGTCATAATATATTTAATTTTGATTGCTTTAATATTGCTTAAAAATAAATTGTGGGTGATTTGAATTTTTATAAATAAATATAAAATGGTTTTCTAACTCATTTTTTATGAAAAATATGCATTGGTATTATTTTGTCGTCATTTTTCTTAAACGTATCAATGTGCCCCGGGGATGGGGCACATTGATACAAATGACTTTTTTTGATTTTTTTAAAATTACATGCAAAAATACTACATAAAACAATGATTGTACATTTTTATAACATACTACACAAGTTTTGCTGTCACCTCATGGAAAAAAAACTTGAATTTTCTACTTTCTTGACACCAAAAAAAATCTTAGAAAAAAACTGTATCAATGTACCCCAGTTCCCCCTATAGAATTTCCTATTTTTTGTTTCGCCGTAGTGACTGTGACTCTTGTGACCATGTGTAACCTGAATGAGATGTTATACGGATTAGCTATTATGCAGGGATAGTAACTATTCGAATTATATTACTTATTTTTGAATATTCGCGTGAAAATTATGGCTTGAAAATCCCTTGAAAATTGGCCTTTTGGGACGCGTCCTTAAATTTTGCACACCAGTGTAGTCTCAAAAATCAATGGTCTGTCTAATTATTACATAATGCTATTATTTGTTTTATTATTTGAGCATTTATAATGACAAGGTTACTCACCTAAAGGACTTGCAGATCCAGGGCTTGGACCACAGTCGGATTCTTTAGAGCTTTGTGAATTTTGGGAGTATGCGGGAGAGAGCAGGGGACTGAGTGATCGTGGCCGAGGCCCACCAGGAGTGACCGGGTCGGGAGACCTCGTTTCAGGGGACGGGGTTCGGAGGAAAGAAGGCGAGGAAGGCCCTTGGCTGTCACATCGGCTGCAGATGGAGAGTCGCGGAACTGGACAGGGCATTGCACGGGCGTCCATCGACCGGGCCCGGTTCACGGGAGATCTAATATCAGAATAAGGAATAAATATAAGTTAGCTATTAAACCTCTTAATCAGTGTTCTCTCTGACATTTGACCAACGTTAGTAATTTGGCTAATTAAAAATAATAAACATTTGCCAAATGAAAAAACGGTACTACTCTGTTATCCCGTTGACCAATTTAGCCAAATTATACAAATCGCCAAATAGCCAAATTATGCATATTGACATAATTTTTATTTTAAATAACGAAAAAACACATAATTAGTAGAATATTAATAAAAATCTTAATAAAAAGAAGAAGTAAAAATCTCTTAATGACATTTTAAACACGTGAATCATATTTAATGTCATTAAATGTGACATTCTCGATCATCCATTATTGACATTTAACTTTATAGTTTGGCGATAATTTTTTGGTATACGGGATAACCTAGTAGTACCGAAAAAACTATTAGCAAAATAGATTAGCTGTGTGGCACAAAATAAGTTATCTTTAATCCTTCAAAGTACCCCCCTTTTTTCAACATGTTGTAAAATAACCAAAGTTTTTGTAACTGCGACGACGATTGTTATTAATCTAATTTAAACAATCCGCTACAAATATATTAAAAATGTGTATATATATACAGGGTGGTCATAAAAAAACTTTGCCGATATATGGAGCTCTAGCGGCCAGTCCGCTCAACCGATCGAAATAAAATTTCAGATATAGCTATTCAGAGGTATGAGCTCGAGATTCTGTGAACGACAACAAAATGGCGCTCACGGTTACGGTTATAGTTACAGAAACTCGAAAATTTCCAATGGCAACACCCATTTTTTTCATTGCAAAATGCTCAGCGCATGCGAAAACCCTAACGAGTGTTGGAACCGTATGTGTATCACAAGAAACGGACATGTTATGCACGCACAAAAACCTTTCTGGGAATCCCCCCCCCCCCCCTTAGAAAAAACTCGATTAGGGTGCAAAGAGGAAATTTGCATATGACGTAGAGTCAGTATGTGTCATAGGCAAATTTCCTCCTTGCGCCCCAATCGAGTTTTTTCTATGAGGGGGAGGATTCCCAGAACGGTTTTTTGTGCGTGCATAACATGTCCGTTTCTTGCGATACACGTACGGTTCCAACGCTCTTTAGGATTTTCGCATGCACTGAGCATTTTGCGATGAAAAAAATGGGTGTTTCCATTGGAAATTTTCGAGTTTCTGTAACTATAACCGTAACCGTGAGCGCTATTTTGTTGTCGTTCACAGAATCTCGAGCTCATACCTCTGAATAGCTATATCTGAAATTTTATTTCGATCGGTTGAGCGGACTGGCCGCTAGAGCTCCGTATATCGGCAAAGTTTTTTTTATGTCCACCCTGTATATATGCATATGTATGAAAAACGGAAAATAAAACAAATTAAAAGCAAAAATTGAGCACTAACAATCTGGCGAATCTAATCGCTTGTTTACTCCCCCATTAAAGAATTTAGTCGCCATTTGGCGCGATGGCGAGCGACAGCGAGAACCCTGCTCTTACTTAATTAAAATTACTTAAAAATAGTCATTTCAAGTTAAGTTATAAGCCTACATTAAAATGGCTATTTTGACGAGAATTATTTATTTATTTATTTATTTTTTATTTTATTTTGTTATTTTTTATTTTTTTTTTATTTTTTATTTATTTTTTTTTTTTTTCGAAGGAAGAATATTGTCAGTTTTTAAATTTGTTGATTCGATTAAAAGGTATAGATGATATTGGTTTGTAATAGCTAATTTAAATATTCTAAAATATTTTAATACTAACAATCTCGCTGTCGATTAAGAAGAAGGTTGTCTAACTCATTTTTAAGTTTTGTGTACATAGTTATATAATAAGTATACAAGTTCGAGCTTTCGGTAGCGCGCTACTATGAAAACTCTTGCTAAAACATTTTAAAATTTTTTGTAGGTCTAATATTTCTTTACTTATCTGTACTTCTGTTTTTTTTTAACAATATATTCTGTATATTTTGATTTGAAGCCTAATTATTTAAACGTCAGAAATGCTCTATAAATAATTTGAAGTAGTATCTACGGAAACAATGCAATAGATAAATATACGCAAACTGTATAGTGAATGTACTAGTTTGGATACAGCATATGATTTGAATGTGTTCCAGATACACGAGGCAATTTAGTTGCCCTGATCCAATTACTCATGGCCGTCTCGAGAGGTACATCTATGCATCTATCTATATTTCTATAACGTAAGTTGACACTAGAATGGAATCTATAGAACGCACTTGTGCAGTTTCTCCATACCGTTTCTAATTTTGCTTCCAACCTCCATGAACTGATATATCCGTTCACTAAGCTGCATGTTTCACTGTAATAAAAGCATTATTTAAATGAATATAATTCCACAAATGTAATGCAATTTTGAAACATTTTGTTATGATTAATATTCTCAAGGTTTATATTACTATGCACGATATTTTTTTCTATGTAATGTTAAAAAATCTTATTTTTTTTTTTAGAATTAAAAAAATTATAAATTTTCTGAGGGAAAAACTTTACAATTTTGCACCTTTGCTCGGCGGTCAAAGGGTTGAAGTAGAGAATTTTTCATAAAGCTTTAATGCAAATGTAAATTATTATTATTATTTTAAAATTAGGTGGCTTTTCTTTCAGTTTATACTAAATATAGAGCATTCAATGAGTAGCAAATGTCGTAAAATGCTATATATCCTATATAAATATTAGACCTGTGTTTAAACACAGTTTTCTCCTATTTTTTGCAAATATCACACATTCATATTATTTGTTCGAAATTTAATATACTTAAAAATGCAAACTTCAGTTTAATATCTTCAATCAGATTTTGTTTTCAATTTATGAAAAAAAATTATACTTATTTAAAATTTAATGCATTGTATAAAATGCAGTATTTTAAGTAACTATGAACGGAATATTTTCAACATTTTACAAAATACATTCAAATACAGTTATTATGCATCAAATGTACTTTATGAAACACACATTAATTAATAACAATGCTATATTTTTGTCCCTTATAAGCTGCTTTAAACTTATAATACGAATTCAAGGTTAATTTTTTTTGTAAATTTTTCATTTATTAATAACTATAATACATATTTAAAAGAATATTTATAACATTTTACAGTACATTCCATTTTTCATACGCATATGCTGCATATTATACTGGGTTAAAGCATTCGAATTCATATGATACTTCATGCAAAATCCTTAAACCCTTTTTTATTTGTGTCGGTTAGTTTTATAATCATTATTATAATTTTTAAATTATGCATATGGGGGACTATTTAACCAATTCCCTGTTTTGGCAGTATGTCGTACGGACAACGTGTTTTTGCCAAACATGATTTTCTCATACCACGAACAGGCATCCATATTCTAATCATAATTTATGATTCTCACAAAATTTTATTGTAAATATTGTATTATTTAACTCGAGCATTTTTAGGTGCGTTCGTAATTATGTAAATACGTAGCATTTATAGTTGTCGTTCAGTCCGTCCGTCCGCATATAACAACGCAAAAACTACCCAACCGAATCGGTTGAAATTTAAAATGTGTAATTATTACATAGTTTTGTCGAGTCATTTCAAATTTTATGAAAATCGGATGCATCGATCAATTACAGGGACAATAAAAAGTATTTCGTTACATTACGGCCAATGGGGAAAAATGTTTCAAATGCATTTTAATAGTGTTATACTCATTCGAGCATAATAAAATTGATATGCATCTATCAAGTACATATTATAATATACATTTTGCATAATCGGTGGTGCAAAAAACATTTGTTATTGATTTACAAGGCCACACAAAAGTACTCCATTGCATAATGGTGTAGGGAGAACATTTTTTGGTGCGCATTTTAATTGTAATTAACTATTTACAATTTTTTGAGACTGATATATGAGAAAGATACTTTTAAAACTTCGTTATCTTACGAATGCACCTCATTTGCTACGCTTCACGTCCAATTTCCAACTTGTTCTTATTGAATTGGGCAAAAATTTCTGTTTTGAAAAACCAGTAATAAAAGATTACACATTTTTTAAAGACATGAAAAAAAATATAACATTATACGAAAGATTTTTTTTCAAAAATATTGATCATTTAAGTGGTTTAGTTTATTTTAGATAATTACATGCTATTAACGAATGAACACTGAAAGTGTATTTATGGCTCAACCTCAATGATTTTGAGCCCATCTGAAAATGTTTTAATTTCCCTTTTTTTTTTTCGCTATAAAATGAAATTTAATTTAATTGCTGATATATTCAGTCTCTAATCTGTATGTAATGTACAGTATACAACTAAAAGCATCCAAGAGTTAATGACATTTAATGGGAAAAAATCATAATATTTCTTGCGCGTTTTTAATAGTCCCGTGATTAAATTTTTATGGAAAAGTGCAATTTAAAGGCTATTTTAAAACTTCAGATGTATGGCAATAATCTTAATCAAGTGATGTAAGACGTAGGATTTATTAGAAAATAAAGAAATGATATATCTTCAATAGGATTATCTTTTTATTTTATAAAATACATAACATGTTAACTGAAGGTTTAAAGTATTATGGAGTTTACAAATTTCTGTATTTTCAAGCAACTGCGATACATTTTAACAGGATGTTTTCATATTTTTATAAATTGCGTTAAACTTGTTATTATGAATTTTATGAAATACACCTTTAATTGAATAACAATTCAACAATATTTAATATTAAACAAATTTAACATTTAATAACAAAATTTCATTTTTGTCAGTTAACAACTTGCTTTAAATTTGTAACAAAAATTCGAAATTTAATGTAGCATTTTTTTGTAAATTTTACCCTTATTAATAGCTATAATATATTTTTAATAAAATATTTAAAGCATTTTAAAATACATCGTATTTGTAATACTTTATATTGTACACTATATGATCTAAAATATTCGAAGACAAATGATACTTTATGAAAAACTCTTAATATTATTTTACTTTTATAGAAAGAGCTTACAATTATTGTTATTTTCTTTTTAAACCGAGCATGTGGACAGTAGCGGCAACTTAAAAATATGTTTATATATTGGGTGATCTCAAAAAGTTTTAGTAAAACAAAGCGTGCAATTTTTTTCCCTTAGTGCATGAATTTGAGGAGAAAAAAGTTGGGAAGAAGGGATTGACTAATGATAGTAATTAGATGCTAGATTATGTTTTTCTAACCAAAATATGAAATTATTAATAATTACACTAATTATTTCACAAAAAACATGCAAATTAACATGCATTAATAATGAAAAGCATGCACTAATAATGCTATTTTAAAACATTTGTGAATTAACTATTTTATACCATTAGCTAATACTTAAAAGAAAATACTTTATAAGATCGAAAACAAATGTCAACAATAAAGAGTAAACAATCGTGATTCGTTATGTGACAATCAAGTCATTCACAGCTGTAAAAAATAAATAAATAAATAAAAATAAATAAATAAATAAATAAAGAAGCACGAATATAAAAATTCTAACAATATTGTATTTAAAACGTACCTTCGCTTTTCTTAAATAAGAAGTTTTAATTAAACACTGTTAAAAATTTGACTGTTTTGCTGCATCGTCATTATACAGCTTTTATAGAAAATGATTACTTTACAGTACACTGTAAATAATATGAATGTTTTGCTGCATCGTCACTCCACCGCTTTTACAGAAAACGACTACTTCAGGCTGTCACAGAGCATTCTCATTGGCGAAAAGAGTGATATTCTATAAAAGCGAGGGAATGACGATGCAGCAAAATAGTCATATTTTTTACAGTGTATTACACTGTTAAAAATTTGACCCATTTGTTGCAGCGTCACTCCACAGCTTTTATAGAACATCTCTTTTATGACCAATGAGAATCCTCCATATCCCTGTAAAGTAGCCGCTTTATATAAAATCAGTGGAGTGATGCTGCAGCAAATGGGTCAAATTTTTAACAGTTGCTGCAGCATCACTCCAACGCTATTATAGAAAACGGTTACTTTGTGTTTGTTACTTACAGTGTATTCTATAAAAGCTGGGGAGTGATGATGCAGCAAAAGGGTCAAATTTTTAACAGTGTACTGCTAAAAATTTTATCAATTTACAGCAGCGTCACTCCACAGCTTTTATAGAATGTCTCTTTTATGACCAATGAGAATGCTCCATAACACAGCAAAGTAATCGTTTTCTATAAAAGCGGTGGAGTGACGCTGCAGCAAATGAGTCAAATTTTTAGCAGTGTGAATATTGTGTTTGAAATAGGGAAAAGATTTCAAAGCACAGTAAAATGTAGTGACGTCATTTACAGCTCAAACTGTAAATCTGACAAATGAGAACGCTCTATTACGACTCTGGAACGTTTGCATTGGACGAAAAATTGATAGACTTTAAAATCGGAGATAACTTTTCACAATGGAATTTGTCATTGGTCACAATACGTGTTTTTTCTCGTGGATGGGTTGACCCCGGAATCGTTATACACGGAGGGATTTTATATATATAATTTTTATCATAGTATTTTTTTAGTTTTATAGAATCCATTTATCTTATTAATATGGATTTTTTGTATTTTATTAATAAATAACTACAAGTCATTCTTAATGTTTATGAATTTTTATAATGAATTTCATTTTTCAAACATTTATATTGCATATTATAGGTCTAAAATACTCCACACAAAAGATTACTATACAAAATTCTTAGTAATTTTTTTTGTTTGAAACATTATTATTATTATTATTATTATTATTATTATTATTATTATTATTATTATTATTATTATTATTATTATCTTTAAACAGTGCATGTGAGAGAGTATATCAATATTTCAGAGATATTTTCATGTTAATAATCTATAAGCAAATGAACATAGGATGTATTTTTATATTCCAATCTTAACGTGTTTCAGTTTATTTTAAAATGTTATAATTAACTTTTTTTAGAAAACGTAAAATAAATTCAGTTTAATTTGATAATACATTCTACTTGTAGTATAGATGTATTGCACACCATATGAACAAAAGCGCTCGAACATAAGTAGTATTTCATGTAATAAAACTTAGCACTTTGGCATGCTTTAAATAGTTTTATGATTAACTTTTCATCAAAATACGTATGTTGAAGAATACTTTAAATTCTGAAATGATGCATGCTAATAATTTATAAGCAAATGAATGTATTTACAAAATAAAATAAGTTTTTGATAACTTTAATATATTTTCAATAGAATATTTTTTTAAATACATAAAATTTATATTAACTATTGTATTTGAATAATTTGAATAATTTTTAGTAGAATATTTATAACATCTTATCATATATTATGTTTTAATATGCTTATAATGTGCCATACTGCGCAAAGAACTTGAAATTAAATGACAAATTTGGTAAAATCCTTAATAATTTTTACTTGACAAAAATAATTTATGTTTTTTTAGAGCGCTTGAATAAGACTATTTGAATAATTACATGCTAATAATATGCTGCAAATCAACATCGAAGATGATTTTATAGTTTAAATCTTATATTGCATAGGCCTGTTTAAAAGTGTTAATTTTTTTAATACAACATATAAATAAACAAAACAAAAACACAGATTAATTTGGTGACACATTGAATTTGTAATGTATGGTGATGTATTGAATATGTATTATGTACTATATGATAATAAGAATTCGAACATTAATGGTATTTCATGTCCAAAAACGTAAAGAATTTTGGCTTGCTTTTAATGCAATATAATGAATGATTTATTGAAAAGCGTATGCCAAAACATAGTTAATACGGCTCAGATGTCATATACACACCACATTTGCACGTGTTTTTTTCTCCCGCCAATTTGGTGAAAATTTTGTTTTTTGAATAAAAGTTACAAATTATATGCAATAACAGGGCGCGATTTTTTATTGCAATATAAAAATAAAATAACGTAAAAAAATGAAAGATATTCTAGTATTTTAAGAAAGGCAATAATAAAAGTAAATAAATGATAGTTTGATATAAATAATTATTGATATAGTATATAATAAAAATAATTTAAAGAATTAAAATAAAAAAATAACAGTAAATAAACATGAATTTAACAAAAAAGGAAAAAAATATTTAAACAATTATAAATAATAAACTCAATAAGTAACAAACCAGTAAATATAATTTTCACAATAAATCGTAAATAGTAATACTTATAGCCATGTTGAATGCATGCAGTTGTATAATTTAATCGGCACATGTTACTGAACTTTTCCCATTTTATTTTCCTAACTATTGTTATAAACTTGTATTTTTAACAAATACATTCTCAGTTGTTATAAACTTATTAAAGGGATCTTTCCTTGGCACAGATGTGCAATGCCAAATTGGCGGGAGAAAGAAGCATGTGCAAATGTGGTGCGTATATGGCATCTCTGCCGTTAATACGTCAGATAATACATAGAAATAATGCATAAAAAGGGGACAGGAGGCATACTTTTGTGGCTCAATCGCATCATGTTGCAATCGATAGAAAAATGCTATAATTTACTTTTATTGCTGAAAATCAAACGAAATTTTCTTTTAATTGTTGAGAAATGTAACAGCTGCTGCATGCTTAATTGTTATGACTTTGGAATATTGTCACGAAAGAAAAAAATTTAACTTATGAAAGATGAATCACCCACAATATTTTAATAATAATAAAAAAAACTTGGCATTTTACATCCTTTAATTATTTTTATTTAAAGCATAAATTTTGTGATATAATTGAAATAAGCCTTTTTCCTAATGTTTGAGATATTAAGCCCCAAACAGTACAATTTCTTGTAAGAAGGACATTTTTATACCATTTATGTTGAGCATTTGTTTTTATCAGTGTTTCATTCCCCTACAAATATTTGAGAGCTAAAATATTTTAAAAGCAGCTGGTGATTTAGTTTATTGTATTTTACAATACCATTCTGACAAAAATAGTAATTTCTGTCATTTAAAGAGAGCACAAAATCATAATTGTAATGAAGCATAAAAATGGTACTAATAGTGCTGATTACACGACAAATTTCCAAAATGCAACAGTTTCAAATAATAAAATAGTTTTGGATGCTGTATTTCTTCCGTGTAGGTCAAGGTACAGTTTTGAAATTTAGCATAAACATGATTTAGCATAAAAATAAAGAACAAGGTTTATTTAATAAACAGTTAAAATACCAAGAAAACTGGAAAGCTGAACAGAAATCTTGCCAAAAATCATTCATTCAATGTTGCCTGTATCCCCTTTAATCGTCAATTTTTCATAGTCTGAGATGAGTATCTGATTTCATGCACTATACAAAAGTCATATCACAAAAAACTACATATCTTACAAAACCATATTTATAAACTACATTTCTATGCAACTTTTCCAGTTATTATTGTATTTTCGTTTTTTTCTACAACTTTTTCTGTCTATTAGTCCGTAGGGCAAGCGAGCATATCGTTCAGTTTCGTTTACTATGTCACACAACTAAGAGATTTTTTGAAAATGAGTCTATCTTGAGATACTTTTTAAAAATTTACACTGTTGATCAACCAAAACTTGAATATTAATTTTTAATTCTTAACGAAAAACATGCATTTCATAGTTCATATTATACGATAACTTGTGTTAAATAAAATTGCCAAGAGATGGCGCTGCAAAAACATTTTTTTGTTTATTATAAAAAATTATGGATTATTTATGATGTTAAATAAATTGTTATATATTTTTTTTTTTTTTTTTTTTTTTTTTTTTTTTTTTTTTTTTACACCAAGTAAAAATAGTTCTTTCAAATAAGATAGCTAAAAGTGTCTTTAAACATTTTCTGTTTTTTTTTAGTCGATCATTTGATTTCTTTGTAAACAAATAATAGCAGTCTCCATGACATGTTCCATTATGTCCCGTTGAAAAGTTTTACAGAACAAAGTTTGAATAAAATTTTTCATTAACATTCTCTGGTTTCAATACTTTAGCTCAATATTGAAATTTTTGTCCCATTTTCAATAAAATTTATTTGAAATTCATACAGAGATTTTTAATTTTCGAATACTGTATGCAATTTTTGGTGCTTTTTTGCGTTTCGCAGCAATTCTTCGGTACTTTAAAAATAAGTTTGGTAATAGTATTTATCCCTAATATATATCCGGTGACCCTTTGTTTGAAATATCCCTTGTATCCTTTCATTTCACAAAATCGTGTGTATTACAAGATCTTTTAAAGCGGAACAGATTTTTAATACATTTGTTTTTTTGTCATAGTGTGTTATTACCTTTTTCTGACGGTGGGTAGAGAGTATGTGGATTGAGAAGCTGTCACTTTCTCATCGTCCACATGCACATCGGGCAGGGACAACCGGACATACACATGGTCTTGGCACGCAGACGACTGGTGAATGGGACTTGGCCTGGGCACTTCGGACGGGCATGACGAGGATAGGTAGGGGGTCGAGGGATGTGTTCGTTGCGGCTGCTCTCTGAAGATGCTGAAGTTCTGTAACAGATAGTTTTTAGAGACTGTTAAATAGTTTGCAAACATTATCGAAACATAAATTTTCGGTACTACCTGGTTATCCCGTCGACCAAAAATTTATCTCCAAATTGTAAGATTAAATGCCAATAATGGATGATAATGGATTTCATATTCAATGACATTAAATACGATACATGTGTTTAAAAAGTCATTAAGTGATTTTTATTTCGAATTTTTATTTGTATTTTTATTAATATTCAAATAATTATGTTTTTTCGTTACTTAAAATAAAAATTATGTCAATATATAGAATTTAGCTATTAGTTTGCGATTTGTATAATTTTGCGAAATTGGTCGACGGGATAACCAAGTAGTACCAAATTTTCTTTTCTACAATGAAATCCATAAACATAAAATCATCAAGTTGTTTAACGAGAAGATTCCAAATAAAACCAAATTTGAGTGATTGTTATTGACCTTAAAACTATATTCTTCTGTTGGGTTCGACATTACAAAAACTTGTCTATATGGGAATAACGTTCAGAATTGCGCCATTGAAATGCACAATTTTTAGAACATCAACGCTGTTACATTATGATTAGATAAAGTTTTAGATATAGAAAAACAGGTATTAGTTATATATAAATCTTTTTCTCTACTTTAACACAATTTTATGCATTTTTCCATGTTATTTATAGTATAAAAAATGTTTATTTTAATTGTAATTACTACACTGTTAGAAATACGCGTCAATTTATACTAAATTGTTCCTTATTGTTTTACAAATAATTTCCATACTCTTAGAAAACATATTTTATCCGTGAATTCTCCACAAGAGTCTGAAAAAGGAAAAGAAATTCCGTTCATTCTTTGCACGCATTCATTCCATTAATACTAAAATTTTCTTTCTTTCTTTCTTTCTTAATAAAAACTCAAAAATTATATACATTAAAATTCCTGATTTAATTAAAAATATTTTATTTCGAATTAAAAATAGAATAACAATTACTTTTCTCATTCATTCAAAAATACTTACATCTTTTTTTTTAATTTATAGTTGAATAAATTGAATAAAGTTAAATAAAGCTGAATTTATAAAGTTGTTTACATAAAAAAATATTCACAATTATAATATATTTTAAATGAACACATTTAAAACATATTTAGATTTAAATATTAAGTACAAAAATCAACTTATTAAAAAATATATCGAATAAAAATATTAAGCTCATATTTTACATATAGCAATCTACTTAACAATGTTTATAATACAGTGAAACATCCAAAGAAGGGACACTCCGAATAAGGAACACCTCTATTTAAGGAACAAAAGTTCCGATCCCAGTCCCTTGGTATGGGACACGTAATGTATTTACCTCTGAATAAAGGACACTCTATTTAAGGGACACTTTAATATGAGATTAAAGGAGCTGGTTAATTTATTTAGATAATGAAGTAGTCCGAGATGAAAATGAAAATATAGACCTTTCTGAAATTATCAAACAGACAGGCAGTCATGTTAATAGAGAGGCATATGACACAATTGCTTACCCACAATCAGTGCGTTTATCTCCATAGAAAGTAATGTTGACTATGTAAGTGAAGAAGAAACGAAAATTGTGAAATAAAAAACTTTACATATTCTTTAAAATATGTTAAGCTGAATAGTTTTTTCGTAAATACTGCTGAAGGACTAGACTTTATAAGTATGGTAAATGAGCACTTGAAAGGCTAGTAGAGACAGATTGAAATCTGGAAAATATTGATGATTTATTTGATTTATGACTTCAAGTAGCATAGTTTGGAAGTTTGATAAAAAATGCACTCTCCAGAATCATTTTTAGATTAAAATCTTCCTCCAGTGACTAGGAAAAAATGGAATTTGCTTCATTTTGTTTAAGAAATTTGGTCGTTCATGGAAGGAGTTCAACTGGGATGGTTTTTAAACTCAGGTAAAATTAGTATTGAGCCTATGGGAATAAATTTTCGTTCCATGAAAGAATAGTCATTAAAGGAGGTGGTCACACAGGAAAGTTTAATTATATTTCAATTCACATAAATTTTACCTCCTGTAACGGAGAAAAAATAAACGGATATTCATCAATTAACAAAAAAGTCCTGAGAACAGTGCTACCAGGATAATTTCCGTGATGAAAAAAAAAAAAAATATTTCCTTGAGTGTTTTTTTTAATCTATATATAGATTTCCTACAAAATTAATCTAAAATATTTTTTAATTTATAGTTAATATTTCAATTAATTTTCAGCAGTGAAGTTACGCTTGAAATTTTTTGAGTATTTAATACGTGAATTTTCACATTTCTAACTAAGCATAGAACCAACTCAGTGAAAAACGTCCGAACCGGGATCGAATCCGGAACCCTTGAAATGGTACTCCAAATGCACTATCATATAAGCTACAAGGACGATGCTATTTCTCATATATGTTGGTAAGGCTGCAACTCGCAGCAGCGATTCACCGATGTTGGGTTTGTTTGTGTCGCATGTTGTTTCCTCCGCACATAGCAATTGTCGTTAGAGGGCGCAACTGCGCGCAGAATGTTGTGGATGTACGGGAATCCTTCCCGCCAGTTGAATGGATGTAAGCGCAGCGTATCAACCGCTGCCAATCGTACGTAGCACTCTGTAAATAAATTTTAGTGTTTTGTGTTTGTCTCAACTAGTGATCCAGTCATTTTTACGTTTAATCAACTCTGTACAGAAGTCCTTTTCTGAGCTATCGACGAAGCAACACATGTTATCCCGCAGGATATTGTATGCTCATGGAGACAGTTCTATCTCCTGCTGCGAGTTGCAGCCTTACCAACATATGTGAGAAAGGCTAAGCTGTGTACCATCCTCATAGCTTGCACTTGTAGCACTCACTATTCCAAGAATTCCAGGTTCGATCCCCGGCTAGGACATTTTTTATTGAGTTGGTTCTACACTTAGTTAGCAATATGAAAATTCACATATTAAATATTCTAAAATATTTTGTACATTCATTTATCTTTATTTATTCTGAATCAAGTGGTATAGTAATAAAGCAAATGCGTTAGTCGCTACTTTTACGCCATGTGATTCTCACATGAATATTGTCTATTTAACTGATTTATACTTGACACTTAAGATTTATGCATATACTTATGATACTTATAATTTATACATGTTAGACTTATTGCATCCCAATTAATTTATTTTTTATGAGAGTGTTGGAAAAGCAGGGTCTTTTTTTGACAACCTTTTACAGTTATCTACATTAAACATGCTAGTCACTCAGCGGTCGAATTCTCCTCGGTGTTGTAAAGTCGATGAGGATTTGATGCATTTTTATATTCGAAATATCTCCTCGGAAAATTAATATTTTTAATTCCTATTTTTAGTGTTCGCTTCTTATAGAATGTCTTTTTTCTTTTCTTAGTTTTCAAAATATTTATAAAACCTATGCATAATTTTGGATGAAGTTTTAAAATTGTACCTCCAGTTCGTCAGTTTTTAAAACATAAAATCTTAAATTGGACAAATTTTTCAGAAATATTTTGGCAACTAAGAAAAAAAGTGACATCCTTTAACCCCTTCGCGACGGGAGAGTTTTACGAAAATTTTCACCATTTTTTAAAACAGAAATTTGTGCCTTATTAAATTGAGAAAAAGCTTCGATTAAATAAGGCAAATTTTGCAGTAAAATTTTACTGGTGGAGATAATCAAAGATTCTTAGGCCTTTTTTGCGGCACGTATACGTGTCGCTCGTCCCCAAGGGTTTACAAAGAGAACACTGAAAAAAGAACTTTAAAATTTTATTTTAACTGAGGGAATATTTTGAATATAAGAATGCTTAAAGCTCCCATAGACTTAACATTACCGAGTGGAAATCGGTCGCTGAGTGACTGGCACCTTATCTTTCTGTTCCATTATTATCAATTCCTCTAATATTTTATTTTCAAAGCGACGCTTTTAACCACTTAATGATCGCATTAAATTACAATTTAAAAATTATAATTAACTTTCTTTGAAAAAAAATTCTTCTCATTTAATGACAAATAAAATGATACTAGAATAAAAACAATTACACTATTTTATAAAACTGGTAGGAATCAAACAATTCTGAATAAAAGCCGTGTAGCTTGCAGCCCGTGAATGTCTCGGGTGCGACGATTAAGTGGTTAATGTTAAATTTATCCAGCATTCAAACTGATTGAAGCATGCATTTTAATGCAAATAAAGTAAGAACTCCCAGAGAAATCGCAATGAATATCAAGTCGATTTTTATATTAGAGACACAATATTAAAATCCATCTTTATATTAGTTACTCAAACACATTACTGATTTTCTTTGAGAAAACGTGAATATGCGTAGAATGTTTTCAAACATGTGATTCTTTATGCACCAAAAATTACATCCTAGGGAAATGGATTATAATTTCATATTCTGTAATGAATAAACGCCACACTTTGTAATTTTTGTAACAATTTTAATACATCTAAACTCTAATATTAGCAAATGACAATATAAAAAACTTCGGATGCATTCCGGTTGATTCACCGCACAATTTCCCAATTTCGTCTTCTATTTCTAATTTTACTAATGAGACTTTCATAAGACTAAATTTAAGCCCTTCTTATCTGCTTTCCTTGCTTATATTTGATCTTGGAGCTTGAAACGGTTTTCCTCGGCGAAAATCTGCACGCGAAAATTTTCCAAAATATTCTCCAAACAAACTTCTTCATTTAGGCATATATTTCAATACGTAAATTAGTTTTAATTTTAGAATAAATTATTAGATGCATTTTCTTTTTCCGATAATCTATGTTAAAATAAGAAAATTATAATATCATATTCTGCTGTAACGTATCGTTTAAAAAATACTTAAAAATTAAAATTAAAAAAGTCAACTGAATATTAATTTAATGTTCAACATAAAATGAAAATCTGTATTTTCCTTCATAAGTTTCATTTTAGCGCTATATATTTATGTGTGCTAGAGAGATATACAATTTCACTCGCTAAAACAAAACCTGGAGATAACCAAGAATAGACTTTTTACAAAGCTAAGTTCGTGTACTCTACAATTTTAAATTAGAAAATTAATATTGTTGTGTGTAATTTTCTGTTTATTACAGAGGTACAATAATGGTACAATTACTAACAAGTTTATTACAGAGGTACAGAGGTACAATTACTAACATGTAAATGTTAGTAAATATATTTTTATAATAATCTTAATTTTTAAATTATTCTTCGCATGCTTAAAATGATGTGTTCTAATGTGTGATAAAAATATTTTGCAAATCAGAATTATTTTATGATGAAGGATTAAAAAACACGATGATTATAGACCATGTAAACATGATGGTAGTGATTCAAACTGGACCCGATTACTTCAGATTGGTTGAAAATATAAAAATAATACAACTGTTAATAATACTAATGATAATAATACATTGTTAATTAAAGAAGTAGTCATGCAGATTTTAAGTTACAGAAATTTGTATGCTTGCTAAAATTTTATCTGTACAAAATACAAAAAAGGCAAATTTATAAATTAGTTTTTGTAAATCTACAGAAATATGTAGCTTTGTAAAATAGTCTACAGATCTAATCTAATCTAGTTACAGAAATCTTATAAAAATCTTATCTGCAACCCGAATTGCAGTTTCATAAAAAGTTCTAAACATCCCAGTTTCCTAAAAAATTCTTAATAACCTTAGAGGTTTTTTGATTTTCAGTGCAAACGTTTATCTGTCACATGAATATTTTTTGCTGTCGTCACATAAAATGTTCTAGGCATCCTAGTTTCCCCAAAAAAATTCTTAATAACTTTATAGATTTTTTTTACAGTATAATAATGATTAGTTTGTTTTATGACGGCCGATTATCTACACAAGGGATATAGGCCCTTAAGAAGGTGGGGTGCCCTCCGTTGGAGTCTTTATAAGGGAACCTAATCCATATTCACGCAAGAAATCCGAGGTTCGAAGAAAACCATGGAAAACTCCGAATGATTAGGCCGACGGCAGCGATTGGGTCTGAACCCAGCACCTGCCGTCTGGTAGTTGAGAGGTCAGAACTTCTCGGCCACTGGTGGGATAATAATGATGATGAAAATAACATAAGAAATCAATTGAAATTTCTGCTAAGTTTATCGTACTCTACTGAATTATTGCATGTTATTGAAGCATCCGTAGCTCATGCTTATTGTTCTGAAAGATTTTTAAACATGTCGGAAGTTGAAAGTCAAATGTAGCAAATGGGTGCGTTTGTACTATAACAAAGTATTAAAAATATTCAGATCATGCTATAATGGTATACATTACTTTAGATATCATGTAGTAAGTATCCCAAATCTTTTGTGTGTCCCTGTAAATCCTGTTTGCTTTCTATTATACAGGAAATAACTTGTAGTATACCGCAGCAACGTATATCAGTTTCATGAAATTTGAAATAGTTTAATATAATTAAAACCCCAAACAATGTTTCCCTTATACTCATTATGTAATGGAATGTTTTCGTATGAACCTGTAAATGAATAAAAAATATTCTTTGAACCGCGCATTATACAGAATGTATATTTTAGTATATATTTCATAGATGCATGTCGATTTTATTATTATTGAAAGAATGTAACCAATACAAAAAATTGCTCAGCTATGACACAATTTTTTACCCTGCAAAATCTAAAAATAAATTCGTTTTCAGTACGTGCATACTTTTCATATTCACTTTTTCAAAAGTTTTTTACCAGCTACAATTTTGCATCTGAACAGTCACACTCTTGATTTGAGGTTCTAAATGGAGAGACGGCGAAATTCAGAAATTTTATATTTTTATAGGGATCTCAAGAGGCAACACTAGTCACTGAAAAAGACCAGGATAATAATGTTAAGGAAGTTTATATCTCGCTCGAATTTTAATATTTTCACATGATATTTTTGCATTGGATAGCTGAAGACGATTTACAACCGGGCTTGTTTTTACTTTTTATATTATGATTTCAGATTATTTTTTTAAAATACTTTAAAACTTACAGAACCAATTTGAACCGGTTGTGAAATTGAAACTATCTTAATAAAAAAATATGTAACCAAAATGGAAAAAGTTAAATCTAGCCCGGTTGTAGATCGTCCTCAGATATCCTATGGGAAAAAATCATGTAAAAATATTAAAATTTGAGCGAGATATTTCAAAAGAACGCATTTCAAAAGAACATTATTATACTGGTCTTTTTCAGTGACTAGTATGGGGTCTTAAATGGATTTTAATTAAAAATAGAGTTTTTTAAAAAATACAATTTTTTCCGGTTCATTTGAAATTAAAAAAATAAAAAACAAAGATTGATAGCTATGGTTTTACGAATGCCTGAATAATTCATTTAAATAACAAAATAATTTACTCTACCCATCACTAAATGGAAACTTTAGACTGAAAAAAGGCTGGCAATCATTGGCGATTTCTTTTGTCTGATAACTCCAGCAGGAAGCATGGTTTTTAATAACTTTCAAGCTTTTAGTTGAATTTATAATTGTTATTTTTCATATAAAAGCATTTTTGATATTCTTGTGAGAAACCTAAAAGAAAATATTAAATTTAAAACATTTAGTTTTCAATTTAAGAGAAAACTGGTTTTCTCCAGCACAGGTTTGGCGAACCTATGGCACTCATGTCAAAATTGTCACGTAAACTAATTTTTCTGACACTCGAAAACTTTAAATTTGGTAATGGTAATTCATGTAAAATCCATTTTTCTATTTATATTTGGGCCAATAAAATTTATTACATATGGTCAGACTATCACAATTACTGCAATTATTTTTTTCATGAAATAACACATCATAGTATTTTTCTTTTCCTGTGATGCTGTGTTGCGTTTCGACTCGTATTTTTTCTTTCTAAACGAATTTTAAAAGCTGTTATTTTCAAATGAATATCGATTAACAATCGCTGTAATAAGATAGCAAATTTGCCCACTTTAGCTATGTGTGTTTATAAAAATAACAAAATATGAACCAGATATAGTTGCATTAATAAGTTAAAAATAATGAAATAAAAACTCTTATTTTTTTCTATTTTTCAGCAATCGCATAAATGAATCTTATTTACAAATTAAAAATTCCTTCATTTAATGGCTGATTCTAGAATACAGAAAAGTTGCATTTTGATTTTTAATTTTTTTATTGTTAATTTAATAATGAATGAATAAAAACAACTGTTTTTATAACAAGCGTTTTTACAACAAGCGTCAAGTAATCAACATCGTACTCATCAAAATTATTTTTGTATAAGTTTAGCACGTTATATTGCTGACAGATACACTGGTGTGCAAAAATTAAGAACGAGGGGATTTATTGAATGTAATGTCGCCTAGAAATTTTCCTCATCGAACAACATCATAATATAAGATCTTTAAGATGTGAAAATATAGGACAAGTGTTAAAATCATCTAAACAAAGAATCAAAAGGATACATAAACAATTTTTTGTAAAGGTCACTTGGAGCACAAATGCAAAAAAGACAGAAGCATCCTTCTTACACGAACCTGGCAGACAAAATTTAATATCTAATAGGGGATATGGTCACCCCGGACTGCCATGAAGGATTTACAACGTCTGTTCATGCTGAGGACAAGGTTGTCTAGGAGCTGTTGAGGCAATGAGTCTGATTCCTCTTATAACGCCAATTTCAGCTCCGGAATCGTTGCCGGTGCCAAGTCACGTGATACTAAGTGCACCCAGAGAAGATCCCACAAGTGTTCTATGGTATTCAAACTCGGAGATGTTGCAGGCCAATCTATGCGTTAAATATATTCACGCTCCTAGAGTTCTTTGATAACTACTGTACGATGACAAAGAGCGTTGTCGTCCGTGAAGAGGAAGTCTGGACTCACAACATCTGCAAAAAGACGCACGTGAGGCAAGAGAATCTCGATGCAATAGCGGGCACCAGATACTGAACGTCTTTGGAAGACGTGGATGTTGGCTACCAAGCATGATGCCACCCCAAACAAGAACTCCGGCACTCCAAAATAAAACGTTTCGATAATATTGGAGTGGGGGTTAGGTGTTCCGTGCTTTCTCTAGATGGATAAACGTTTAGAGTCGCTCGTCATACTAAACTGGCTCCCCTCATCCGTAAAGAGTACCCAAGGCAACTCCTGTTGAGTCCATTTTTTGTGTTTCTGGCACCACAGAAACCGGCGTCTCCAATGAGCAATCGTTTATAATACATGCCGTATTGGACGTCGTACATATAGACCACCTTTGTGCAGCCTTTTAGCCATGGTAAAACATGATCTGCCTTGCGATTTCTACAGCTGCCTGCCGCTTGTTTATTTTCTGCTGTAGGACAACATAACGGTTGTCTGTTGTTGTTGTTGCTCGGGGACGACCACTTCTCAATGCTCGGACAGCTGATCCCCTCGTTTGAAATGCACTTCAAGCTCTTAAAATGATGTTGAGAGTGATAATGAACTCTTGTGCCACACTTGTGTCACTTCGACATTCTTACAACTTCCAAATGATTCGAGCTCATGTAAAATCATCCAGATGATATCGCCTGGATTGCCTCTTGTTTGTATTACACAATAGTAGTAAAACAAGTCGTTGAAATCATCTTACACAGTGCAATAGATTTCACGAAATTTCTGAACGGTCACCACCTTTGTGCTTTGTCCTCCTTAACACCTCCTCCCTCCTCCTTTTACGTCATATGCCATATATGGGCATGTCCTACTGCATTTGTTTCAAATATATCTCCTGATTGGCTTTTTATTTCGTTCGGTTGCCTTTTTCGGCTTTTATGCTAATTTATTTGCTCCATCCTTAATTTTTGCACACCAGTATATTTTAGTCCAAGAGCCAACCGCACAAAAGCCTATGTCATCGAGCATAAGAAAAAAGCCCCTTTTTATGGAAGGATAGTAACAGAGGGATCTAATGATCCATGTCTGCCGGAAGTGAAATGGTGCATAAGCCAAAGATTGATACCACTAGTGGTTGACTCGTAGGTTTAGAACTGTGTTTGTCCAACAATCTAAAGTATGAAAACATGGAAAACTGGAAAATACAGTGCTAAACCTACGAGTCAACCACTAGTGGTATCAATTTTTGGCTTACGTACCACTTCACTTCCGGCAGACATGGATCATCAGATTCCTCTATTACTATCCTTACATAAAAAAAAAATTGGTTGCCTGTAAAGTCGGTATACGGGCGAAAGTTTTACGTGACAACGACTTTGAGTTGTAAAATAATTTTAATGTGAATATTCATTCGTATAGTAGGAAGAAGGATGAAATAATAGTAACAATTTAAAACATTTATTTATACAAAGAATTATATTTTAAACATTAATTTATACAAAGAATCTCGCACTGAATTTCATATTAACAAAATTTTATTTTTACCTTTACACATACATACGTATTTATATACAAATATACATACAATAACTTGCAATACACTGTGTTTGTTAAACACATTTTACTTCATGTTTATTGATGTCAAATGTTGAATTTTGTAAACAGCATATTAAAGAATTTTTCAATGAGCAGAATATAACTAAAGTAAAATGGCTTTCACTAATCACATATCATTAGTTTTCCATAATATACCACCGAATTACGAAATAAACTACACTTATTTTCTTTGTACTTTATACTAATAACTAATACATAACGTATTTCGTCTTAGTTTGATACTATCTAAAATTCCTATTAAGCACCGCCCCTTCCTTGCAGCGAATTCACATTCACGTTCAGAAAATGGTCCCACGAGTGACCGGAAAAAGTTAAGAGAAAAGTGAGCGCGTATCGTGAGCGGAGCGTAACGTAACGTAACGCAGTTTCTTGAAGTGTCTCCCGGCAAACCAATTTACAAGACGTTGTCACGTCAATAAAGGATTTTTTATTGTGCTCGATGACATAGGGTTTTGTGCGGTCGGCTCTTGGACTGTTTTGTTTGTGAATTTTCGGCACAAGTGAAAAGGTTTGCCGAGCCTGTTTTAGTATATTATGTTATCCGAGAAGACCGGTTCGAACTCCTAAGTGCAAATGAAATTTCGCAGGCCAATTGCCACCATCGTTTAGACATCGGCATAGTGTATTACTTTCTAGGATACAATTTTAACCCCTTGGGGACGAGCGACAAGTATACGTGCCGCAAAAAGGCTTAAGAATTGTTGTTTATCTCCACCAGTAAAATTTTACTGTAAAATTTGCCTTATTGAAAGGGAACATTTTCTCGATTTAATAACGCACAAATTTCTGTTTTTTAAAACCGGTAACTAAACATTAAAAATTTCGTAAAAGACTCCCGTCGTGAAGGCGTTTATATCAAGTTGAATACAAATTTTTGAATAAAGAAATAAATTGCTCCTTGCCACTAAAAAAATAAAATCAAAATAAATAATCGAGTGTCACGCGAAAATTGCGACACTCATTCAATTATTTGGTATATCAGGTTGCCTCAAATGCATTCTTTCCGTGACCAGTACATCTTTGATATGCGTTTAGATCAATCTTTGGATACCAAAGTACACATTATTGGGAAAAGTCCATTACTCAGACTCCGGACAGATGCAGGAATGTAATAAGACAGATAAATCATAGTCATATAACATAAATCATAAATACTTTACACGGTTCACATACAAATGTTTTGTGTGGATTTTGAAACAGGCAAAAATTTAATAAAATAGCGATTTTTTTTTTTCGTTTTATTAACTAAATAATAAAAAATAAATATTTTGTATAGAGCGAAACTTTTTTATTTACCCATCATAAGTAGTAAGTCTTGCAATCGTTTTGAAAATCGAAAAAAAATTTTTTTTGACGGATTTACACGTTTTAGGCACTAGAGATTACGAAACACATATTTTTAGAAGAAAAATGCCGTCCGTCTGTCCCTGTATCTGCTGTCTGTGTGTTTGTCTGCCTGTGTGTCTGTAAAAATTTGGAGTGTACTTAGTATGTAATAATTGGGGAAGAAGCTTTTTTTAATCAGTAACCTAGATTAACCAGAACTATTTTTTTGGACTCTCGAAATATACGTTCTGATGAACGGTACATAAAAATTTTCTTTTTTTATATTTTAAGGAGTGGATGTAAAAAACAATAAAATAGCACAAATTTTGCATAAAGAACGAAGTCGATCGAGGTATTTTTAATTTTATTTTCCACATTCTTCGATTTTTCGTAACTTTGTATTTAATTTAAATTTCAGTTCAAAGATCTATTTTAATTGTATAAACGATGCTTAATCCGACGCAGTAATATGTTAGTTAATAGGATTATTAATTTTGAAGTTATAAGGATGTTTCTATTGCACAATTCGATACTATTTGAGTAGTTTGGTGTTTTAAATAATTTGTCGAAATTCGTTCATCAGTGATTCATTAATAGAGCATTACTATGTATATTAAAAATATTTAAATATATGTTTAAATTTTGATTTCGAATTTCAGTGCATTTTATAAATAGTTTACACATGTTTTATTTTAATATTTTATAGTATGCATATAAATGATGGGTAAGTATTAGGGTGCCCTCCCCCCAACGACTAGTTAACTTTCTCCGGTTAAGTGGTTAACAAAGGCGAGACTGAGTGCAAAACTTTCCCGTGGCCCTTCACTTCCAAAGAAATAAATACTCTCCAATTCACACTAATGTTGTAAATTTGGCAGATTTTTTTATTCGTTGACAATAAATTTTCAGTGATAAGTATTATTATTATTATTATTTAATGATAGATAAGGGACCGTTCAAGTATTACGTAAGCACTAAAGGGGGAGGGGAGGGTCCAGAGTCTGCTTATTTTTTCTGACAAGGGGGAAGTGGGGGTCACGACAATTCTTACGTAAGCATTACGTGTAGGATTAATAATGTAAATGATTGGTAACTCTTTATAAGTCAAGAAGTATTGATGTATAAACTGTCATAAAATCTTACGTAAGCAAAGGGGGGGGGGGTCTAGCATTTGCTTATATTTTCTTACAAAGGGGGGGAGGGGGTACAAAATGACTAAAAATATGCTTACGTAATACTTGAACGGTCCCTAATCTGTGGTTAAATGAAGTGAGTGAATTCTGGTAGATATTTTCAATAAAAAGTTCTCTAAATTGGATGCTACTTCCGACAATGCAATCTACAGTACTCGGCCAATTTCCTTTCATATTACTGGAACTAGACTGGAGATATTCTTTTTTCTGCAGATTTGGGCGGTCCGGGAATTTATTCTTTTTTGACGGCATTTCTCTCTGTCTCTGTCTCTTGCTTTCTCTCATTCTTTTTCTTCTTTCTTTCTTTCTTTTTTTTTATATGTGTGTGTGTGGGGGGGGGGGGGGGGATGTTAACAAAGAGTGATTGTTAAAAGGAGACGATTGTTAAAAAAGAGTGATGAACGTCTCTATACTTTTTAATTGTAAAATTGTCACAGATAAATATAAATGGCGCTGTTCTACCAGGTACGATGTCTACTTTTCAACTTTTAATATAAACTGAAAAAAAAAAAAAAAAAAAAAAAAAAAAAAAAAAAAAACGTGCCGTCTATACACTTTAAAATATGCATCGATTTTGAATTTTCCAATTGTAATACCCAGTTTTGATATCATTTTTGATTCGTTTTTTGAAAGTCACCCGTAAAAAATCACCGACTGTATGCCTTTTCTTAAATCTCTTTTGTTATCAAAACATTCACAGCACAAAAAAAAGGTTAAAGAGTTAACGGAAAACATAGTGTGAATTTGTTTTATACGAAAAAAAAAAAAAAAAAAAACTCTAATATTGAAAAAATTTCTAATATTGAATTGAATATGTCTGATACACACAATTTCGGATCTTTTGTGCGTCCCTGTAAATAATATTTGCTTTCTACTATACAGGAAATAATTTTTGGTGTTCCTAAGCAACGTACATCAATTTCATAAAATGTTAAATAGTAATATAATTAAAAGGCGCACCAAACAATGTTCTCCCTATACCATTATGTAATGGAATACTTTTGTGTAGCCCTTTAAATCAATAAAAAATTTTCTTTGCACCACAGATTGTGAGGGAGTGTCCTTTGTGATAAAGGCACTCTCGCATTTTTGTGAGATCGTGACGTCAATGTTTTAACATGTGTAGCGTGAAAGCCACCTCTATTCTTTATTTTACTTTAACTTTCTAGAGCGTGTGTGTCGCCTCGGTTCTACAGTTATGTCGCGATTAGAAGTAATATGCAAATTTATAGTATCGACTTCAGTTTGCAACGTATAAAAGCTTTGAGTTGGAGTGAGGAGAAGTGTGCGTGTGTGAGGAGAAGGGGGCGGAAGCCAGGCAGGTGTACTGGATTTCGCTACAGTGAGTTAGATTATTAGCCTCTAGTAAATAAGATGATGTTTTAAGAGTGAGCCAGCCAGCAGTATGCATAGAGTTAGTTTATTCAGAGCGGAGCTATCCAAGAAGATTGCCGGTGGTAAGAGATAGTTTAAATACGTTGAGTATTTTAGATAATAAAGAGTGTTTACAGCCACGGGCTGTCTTATAAAGATTTGATCTAGCGTCTTTCAAGATTCGTCTAAGCAAGAAGTTGGTTTGAAGTGCCCCAACTGAGTCTAGTGCCGGAGTTGTGAGCATGTTATGAGTAATATGTTATGAGTTTAATCTTTTAGTATTGTGACTAGTTGTTGAAATTATCGAGCTGACGCTCCACTTTCTCCGAGTCCTAACAGTTTAAATAAACTGTGGTTTTAACTTATATCTAGAAATATGTCTTCTTTTCATCTACATAACCACCCTACCGTCACAAGTGACACTCAGTACGTGTACCCACACCTTACAAGATTACACAGAATGTATATTACAGTACATACTTCATAGATACATATCAATTTTATTATATGTGAAAAAGTGTAACACCATTAAAATGCACTTGAAACCTTTTTTCCCATTGACCGTAATGTAATAGAACACTTTTAACTGTAAGTGTAATTGAATGATGTGTCCGATTTTCATAAAAATTGAAATGACACGACAAAATTATGTAATAATTATATATTTTAAATTTTAAGCGATTCGGTTGGGAATTTTTTGCGTTGTTATATGCGAACAGGCGGACAGACAGACGGATAGAGAAGAGACAGCTATAGGTGCTCCGTATTTACATAATTACGAACGCACCTTATAAACAAAAATAATTTAACTGTTCAACAATATCAGATTGTATTTCCTCAAATTAGCTGCAATTATATGGCTAATTCTGACTTTCAAGCCCCAAATTAGAATAAATGAATTCAATCTTGAATAAATAACATAAAATTTCAGTGTTGGCTTAGCTTTTAAGCGGATCTACAGAGGTCATCACACTCAGTCATCTTGTTTGTATCTATCGAAAGAAAACCATTTCACCTGCGACCGAAAAAAAATTCCTTCTTTAACACCCTCCCCGAGGGGTTCTCTACCACCCACGCATATCGATTACTCGTCCCTTAATCGATAATGCGCAGGGAGGGTGTCGAAATTCCGTGGTTCTTCCTAGATAAGAGAAATTGAGGAATATCTTTTGTTCAAAATTTTTTAAGGATTTGTTTTTTGTGTGTTAAAGTTCATTAAAGTATTATCAAGATCGCTTGTTCATGTCACATGATCCACGCTAGAAAGTTTAGAGTGTCTATGGAGAAAGAATTTTAATGAAGAAAAAAAAATGAACGTGACAAAAAGGGAAGAAATGTGTTTTGATAGCTTATGCAATATTTTTTTAGTTCTTTAAAAATTTTTGAACCTGATTAAATAAAAAAAAAAAATGTGGTTTGGTAATTTGTGGAATATTTGGTATTTCATTAAAGATTCAATAGAAGTATAAAAAATTCGAAAATAATAAAAAAAGAAAAAATCCATGTTTTTTATTATTTGTTAAAATTCCCTCAAAACCACCAAACTTTCAGATAAATATTTGATATAAATTGATTGATTTATAAATTTTTTTCTTATATTATTATTATTCATTGCAAGATAAAGCATATTTTAGATGTATTTTCAATGATTAAAACAGTTTTCATGAAATTTCTTTTTAATCTATATTCATGAATAACAGTTAAAAGCACACTAGGTTGGTACAAAGTGCGCGGTTACGAAAAAAAAAAAAAGTGTGTGTTGGTGAATTTTTTAAAATTTAAGATAGAAAAGGGATCTAGGAATTCATGTTTAAATATTTATGACTTTTATATTAAGTCATTCAGATATTGATTTATGAATGTTTTCATTATTCGGCTTTAAATTTAATACTATATGCTTCATTTTTTGTCCGTAGGTTTCTCGAAATTCGAAAATGGGGAATATTATACGTTATGATAAGAAATGTGATTTCACAGTTAATATTGAGGCCCGTGATTTGCCAATTTACTAGTTTAAAAATTGATTCCGTGCATACGTTTTGATTTGTCTGTTTTAAAAAAATAAAAAAATAAAAGTCTTAGAGAGGAACTCTTAAAGCAAAAAAGGTTTTAAAGAATTTACCCGTCTACACTAAAATTTACCAGAAACCTTTCTAGTTAATTGCGTTTTTGTTAAATTGGCAGGGATGTTCCGGCAACTGATCTGCCAAAAATGTTCATTTGTGGAGCAGAAATTTAACGAATATCTTTTCCACAAAACAAGAAAAGTTCTCCAATCAAAAAGGAAATCCTTCAGAAAAAACATTCAAATTTCGCTATACCGGGATTATAATTAGTTTGCAGAAATTATGTTTTGCACTTTTAGGTGCGTTCGTAATTATATAAACACCTAGCACCTTACAATCGTCGTCTGCTCTATCTGTCTTTCCGCATAGAACATTGCTAAAACTACCCTACCGAAAAGTTCGAAACTTTAAATATATATTTGTTGTAGAATTTTGTCGGGTGATTTTAAATTTTATAAAAATCGGACCTATATTCAATTACAAGGAGAGTCAAAAGTATTTCGTTACATAATGGCCAAAGGGAAAAAATATATTAAAGTCATTTTAATGATGTTACATCCACTCGAACATGAAATTCATATGCTTTTATAAAGTGAACTTAACTATTCATTCTGTAGAGTATGCGGCGCAAAGAATGTTTATTATTCATTTATAAATCAACACAAAAGAATTCACATTACATAACGGTATAGGAGAAAACATTATTTGGAGTAAAATTTAATAACGCTAAGTTATTTCATATAAAATAAAATTGATATATGTTGCTAAGGTTACATCAAGTTTCTTCCTGTATAATAGAATGTGGTGAGTATTTACAGGGACTACAAATGATTTCGAATACTATACTGAATCCGAAATACAGTACATTAGCTATGATTGATGGGGGTGCATTTTTAGCTGTGATATGAGTTTTTAAGTGTAACTAATTTTTTGTATATTACGTAGTGTGTATAAAGGCTGTAGACAGGGCTACACAAAGGAAATCGTAGAAAGAGTTACTGAGTGAAAACAAAAGTAGTTTAAAGATGATTTCTAAAGGAATTATGCATTTTACGCTGAGCGACATATAGTACACTAAAATATGCTTGTAGAATATGGATAAAATGACATATAGGTCCACGCAAAAAATTAGATACAAGGCGTCTATGGGTGATAATCTCTGGAACTGTGATTACACGAATTTTAAGAGTGTTTCAGTTTTGGTAAAAATATTAACTAAATAGTTGCACGTGTATAAAGACAGTCAGTAAAACACAGTCTGTATAAAAGAATTCAATTATCCTTCCGACTAATTCTATAAATTTCTGAAACTCAAATTTCAAACTTGTATGCGTTTTTAACACTTTTCAAAATAGTTGAAAGTCGTTATGGATTCGTTTTGTCTATCCTAACTGTAACTTTCATTAATATAGTTGTAATGCTCTGTAATTGATGCATGTTTTTGAAAAATACTATGTAAAACTCGGTATTGATGATAAAGCATGTATCATTTCAAAAAATGCAAAAATGAATGAAAACTTAAAAAGATATTAATATACGTGCCACTTACTAATACATGCAACTTAAGGTGCTCAGATATAAAAATACATTCCTTGTTAGGTCAAGGTCCCGGGTAATGTTTGAAACTTTTGGCAGAGAGAGACTGGGAATAATCAATAGGTAAAATCGAGGGAGTGCATATATGTTTACAAGTCAATTAGATTTATTGTAAATTTCATTTATGAAAAAGAGCAATGTTCTACTCATTCAATTACTACATTTCATTTAAAGATATCTATTCAACCTATAACTCTTTTCTCCACGATATTTTCTGAAAACTTTAATTAGTGCCATTTAATTGTACAAATTAATTCCATTCAACTAGTTATTTGAACCAATAAAGAAATACTTGTGACAAAATTTTAATACTCTTTTCTTATCCATGATAAAAGGATAAAAAAAAAAAAATAAAATAAAAAAAGAGAAAAATTGTGAAACTAAAGAAGCCATTGAAAGAAAATTCACCTTTCGTATCTCGGTTGCCAAAGTAACAAGTAGCGATAAATTTATCGCTATTCTCCCATTCAGCACATTTACTGCATTAAATGTGCTGAACAAATTGTATCAGTTCAACAAATCGGGTATCAGTCAAATGGACTCTTGTGCAAATAAATAAATAAATAAATAAATAAATAAATAAATAAAAATAAAAATAAAATGGATGACATTTATGCGTGTGAAAAACTTTTTAAACCCTTTCAACAAATATCAGTGAAAACAAGAAAATGTGATAAAAATGTATCTTTGGTTATGAGAGACTGCTTATTGGAAAGTGGGTGCTCCTCGAATTTGCTTATTAATTGGAGGCCTGTTGTACGACAGATGAGCAGTTGTTCCTCTTTCTTCTCCTGTGGTCGCAAAATCCGCATATATCTACTACTCATGTTTAAAAAATAAAGAGTAAAATGGCTGTGGCGGACGGACAGACAGACAGAGGACTGATCTTATAATGATCAAGCTTTTACTTTTTAACTAAGAAATTTTCAAATTTTTAAACTAAATTTTTCATTTTTAAATACAACAGCAGAGATTTTCCGGATGAAGATATAAAAATATGTTTCTTGTTAGGTCAATCCTCCAAACAATGTTTGAAACTTTTGCAGACAAAGAGGACAATCAATAGATAAAAGAGAGGGGTTTATATATATATATATATATATATATATATATATATATATATATACCAGTCAATTATATTTATTTCCTTTTCCATTTATAAAAAAAAAAGCAATGTTCCACACATTCAATTGCTAAATTTTACTTAAGGATATCGATTCATCATGCAATTTAATTTGCCATTGTAGTGCCATTTAATTGTATAAATTAATTCTATTCAGCGAGTTATTTGAATCAATAAAGAAATACTCGTGAGAAAATCTTAATACATTTGTTTTATCTAGAGTGAAAAGACAGAAAAGTTTTTTTGAGAAAAAGTTATGAAACGAAAGAAGCCATTGAAGTGAAATTCACCTTTCTTATCCCGGTTGCCAAAGTAACGGAAGGCAAGAAATTTATTGCTATTCTCCCAGTAAATGGAATGAACAAATTGTATCATTTCAACAAACTAGGTATCAGACAAATGGATTTTTGTACAGTAAAAGTAAATATAACAAGGCAGACATTTATACGTGTGAAAAATCTTTAAAACCCTTCTAACCAATGTCAGTGAAAACAAGAAAATGAGATAAAAATGTATCTTTGATTATGAGAAACTACTTATTGGAAAGTGTGAGAGGCTCAAATTTCTTTCTTAATTGGGTTCTGTTGTATGACAGCTGAGCAGCTGAGCAGCTGCTCCTTTTCCTTTTCCTGTGGCCGCAGAATCCGCATATATCTACTACTCACGTTTCAAAAATAACAAGTGAAATAGTTGTGGCGGATGGACAGACAAAGTACTGATCTTGTAATGAGCCAGTTTTTACTTTTTAACTAAGGAATTTTTAAATTTTTAAGTTAATTTTTTTATTAATTAATTCAATTGTTTAATTAATTCTATTCAACAAGCTATTTGAACCAAAGAATAAATACTCATGACATAAACTTAACACACTTCTCTTATCCATAATAAAAAACAGAAAAGTTATTTATTTATTTATTTATTTATTTATTGAGAAAAGTTATGTAACAGAAACCATTGAAGTGAAATTCACCTTTTGTATCCCGGTTGCCAAAGTAACGGGAGGCAAAAAATTTATTGTTATTCACTCAGTAAATTCGCGAACAAATTTTATCAGTTCAACAAACAAGGTATCAATCAAATGGATTCTTGTGCAATAAAAGTAAAAATTTATTTTCCTTGTTCTTCCACATTCTGTTCTTGAAGTCAAATTTTGCGTTACCAAACTGAAGAAAGCTTAATTCAATTACTATATTATTAAATTCATTGTAAGTTCTTTAAATCAGAATAACTGATTTTTAAATTAAAATTAAATTTAAATTTAAATTTTCTTTTAGATTTTATTTTTGAGCAAAAATATTTAAGATTAATAAATACTTTTTTTAGTTACTTCTATGTGAATATCTTATACTTGTTTATCTCCAGACATGCTTGTATGTAAGTTACACACATACATATGAATACCTATATATACGTAGTCGGTCAAAAGAAAAAGGAAATAGAACACTCCATACATTCAAATCTCCGAACTGAGATAGGAAAAAAAGCGACAGGCAAAGAAAATGGATTAACGTAATTGCAGATCGCACAGAGGGTATCGTTTGATATTTCTATCATTAAAACATATCCTTTAATTAATAAATTGAAATTGTTAATTAAATTCTTACACAGATGATAGTACCAACAAATAAAATTTTTTAATAACTATAAAAGGAAGTTATTTTTTAATCAAATTAGATATGTTCAAATGAAATTATTTAAATAAAATCCAATATTCCATTTTTTCTTAATCCGAAAAAAAAAATTACTTTTTAAATACATCAGCAGAGATTTGGTGGAGGAAGATACAAAAATATGTCCCTTTTTAGGTCAATGCTTCAGGTAATGTTTGAAACTTTAGCAGACAGAGGCAGAGAATAAACGATAGGTAAAAGAGATGGGTTGTTATATATATGTATACTAGTAAGTTATATTGATTGTAAATTTCATGTACCAAAAGAAAGCAATGTCCTACTCATTCAGTTACTACATTTTATTTAAAGATATTTATTCATCATACAACTCTTTTCACTGCGATATTTTCTGAAAACTTTAATTAGTGCCATTTAATTTTGTAAATTAATTCTATTCAGCGAGTTATTTGAACCAAAAAAGAAATACTCGTGACAAAATCTTAATACATTTCTCTTATCCATGGTGAAAGGACAGAAAAGTTTTTTTTCTGAGAAAAATCATGAAATTAAGAAGCCATTATTCACCTTTCGTATCCTGGTCGCCAAAGTAACAGGAGGCGAGAAATTTACCGCTATTCGCCCAGTGAATTCGCTGAACAAATTGTATGAGTTCAACAAACCAGGTATCAGTCAAACGGATTCTTGTACAATAAAAAGTATACATTTATTTTCCCCGCTCTTCCAAATTCTGCCGTTTAAGTCAAGGTTTGCGTTACAAAACTAAAGCGAGCTTAATTCCATGACTATGTTATTAAATTTGCTTTATGCTCTTTCAAAGCAAAATAACAAATTTATTAAATTAAAATCAACACTTTTTTTCAGATTTCATCCATGAGACAAAATATTTAAGATAAATAAACACTTCTTTTAGTTTCTTCCATGTGAATAACTTATGCATTTTTACCTCCAAACTTGGTTGTATGTCAGTTACGAGGGCTGCTATTTATATTTCTGGCCTTGGCAACAAGGAGTACTATTAGGCTCCCGCTGACGATTTTAATTGAAAATTTGATATTTTTAACCATAAATTCTCCGGAACGATTTGCCATTTTAGCTTGATTTGTGTTATTTGCAGTAAATTGAAAAATTCATCTTGTGCAAAAAGTGAAATTGACTCGTGAAAATTTTCGTGCGATCATTTTTGCATAATTTCGACGTTGATTTTCAAAACAAGAGTTCTTCCATGAACTTAATTTTTTATACAATGATAAGGCACCATCCTAAAGCACTGTAAAAAACTGGTATATCAAATTCATTCGTGTTATATGTTCACTTAAGGACGCCTTCCGTGAAGGTCTACCAAAATCGGTTGTGGTGCCAGAAAATATCGATGTTGCACCTGAACTGATAAAGCAAGATCGTAACGTGACATACCGTGAGATTGAAAAATCGTTGGACACTAGTATGACAGGCATCAATAAGATATTGCCTGAATATTCGGTAGTAAAAAGTATTTATTCGCGTTGGAGCCGGCATAATCTAGCACACGCTCAATAGAAAGATTGTGTCGATTGGGACAAGGAAATGTTAAACAAATAAGTTCAAGGTCCATCAAAACTTGTGTATAACATAACATCTACACACGTGACGAATTATGGATCTATGCATATGAGCCGGAAACAAAACAACAATCGACTGTATGGGTCTACCAAGATGGGCCAAATTCGACAAAAGTTGTTTGAGGAAAAAGCACATCGAAGCAAATGGTTACCTGTGTCTTCGACATTACCGGTCACGTGGCGACAGTGGCATTAGAGCAACGCAGGGCAGTCAGTTCTGAGCGATACTCGACCATTTATTTGCCAGAAGTCTCCGAAGAAATTTGAAAAAAGCAGAATAACAGGCGAATAAATTTTTATCATGACAATGTGAGCTCTCACACATTGGCTCAAACAAAAGAATTTCTGAAAGGCCAAAATATCGAATTGATGGGTCATCAGCCAAAGAGCCCTGATTTGTAACTCAATAACGATTTTTTATTCCCTCACATCAAAAATAAATTACGTGGATAATAATTTTCGACACCCGAAGAAGCGTTTGTTGCGTTTAAAACGCATGTTTGGAGTTACCTCCATAGGAGTGGAAACAGTGCTTCAAAAATTGGATTAAACGGATATAAAAGTGTATTGATCTTCATGGAGAATACTTTGAAAAACAATAAATTCAATATTGATCATAAATATTTTTATTTTCATTACTAGGCCAGAAATATAAATAGTAACCCTCGTACACATACACATATATATGTATGCCTGTATGTACATGTATATGTATACACTTGGTCAAAAGAAAAACAAAATAGAACACTTCTTACATTTGAATCTCCGAATTGTGATAGGAAAAAAAAAATGCTTTATTATGATCGCAGATCGCAACGAGAGTATTGTTTAATACTTCTTTCAAACTTATCCTTCGAATGACAAATTGTAATTGTTAATTTATAATTATTAAATTCTTACATAGATGATAGTACTAGCAAATTAAATTATATAATAATTATAAAAGGAAGTTATTTTTTTAAATCAAATTAAAAATGTTCAAATCAAATTATCTATATTATAAAGGCCAAACGTATTTGTGCGTAACGCATACGTCATTTTGCGAATGGCAACACTTTCTCCTGCAATTTCGGTGTGGCAATTTTTGCTATTGCAAATTTTATATTTCTAAACATTGCATATTTTAAATTTTTACACTGTCGTATAGAGGGAAAAAACGTACTTTTAAATGCAATTTGTTTGAAAACTGTACCTCAATTTATTGTTGAGATATTAATTTTTTTATAGTTTTTAGCAGCAATTTTGACATTGTGACAACAGAACAACTCCATTTTCTCTTAAAATTGAAAAGAAAAAAAAAAATAGAAATTAAAATTCTCAACACTTGTAAACATCGTACATTTTCAATTTTTACACCGTCGTATAGAGAAAAAAAATATACTTTTAAATTGAATTTGTTTCAAAACTGTATCTCAATTTATTTTTGAGATATTAATTTTTTTTATAATATTTAGTACCAATTTTGTAATTATGGCAACAGAATCAATCACTCCATTTTCTCTTAAAATTAAAAATAAATAAAAAAAATAAATAAAATGTGTATACTATTTTAAAAGTATCGTCTGTTATAAAATCCGGTGATTTTCGGTTTTATTTTGTTTAATAATTTAGATAATTGGGTTTTATAGTATTTTGTTAATTTTAGGTTAAAATAATATTAGTTTGAGAGTTAGACTGAACGACATATGATGTATTTTTTACTGTAACTAATTATACAGATTTATTATAACTCAATGAAACAGGTCTTTCTTTAAGATTTTCTTTCGTCAAATTTCGACGGGTTCCACCTCGTTTAAATAAAATCCAAAATTCCATTAAAAAATTACATTTTAAAAATCACAGCAGGGGTTTTTGGAGGAAGATGCAAAAATCTGTCCCTTTTTAGTTCAATGCTCCAGATAATGTTTGAAAATTTTGCAAACAGAGACAGAAAATAATCAATAGATAAAAGGGAGGGGTTGCATATATTTACCAGTCAGTTATATTTATTGTAAATTTCATTTATCAACACAAGGCAATGTTCTACTTATTCAATTACTGCATTTTACTTAAAGATATCTATTCATCATACAACTCTTTTCACTGCGATATTTTCCGAAAACTTTAATTAGTGTCATTTAATTGCGTGAATTAATTCTATTCAGCGAGTTATTTGAACCAATAAAGAAATACTCGTGACAAAATCTTAATACTTCTCTCTTATCCATGGTGAAAGGACAGAAAAGTTTTTTTGAGAAAAGCTATGAAACTAAAGAAGCCATTGAAGTGAAATTCACCTTTCGTATCCCGGTTGCCAAAGTAACGGGAGGCGAGAAATTTTAACGCTTTTCTCCCAGTAAATGCACTGAACAAATTATATCAGTTCAACAAACGAGATATCGGTCAAATGGATTCATGTACAATAAAAGTTAAAAAAGAAAGAAAGAAAAAATTCGCCGCTCTTTCTAATTCTGTCGTATAAGTCAAGTTCTGCGTTACAACACTAAAGCGAGCTTAATTCCGTTTCTATGTTATTAAATTTATTGTAAGTTCTTTCAAAGCAGAATAAAGAATTTATTAAATTAAAATTAACAGTGTTTTTCAGGTTTTATTTTCGAATCAAAATATTTAAGACTAATAAAGGCTTTTTTTCAGTTTCTTCCTTATGAATAGCTTAAATTTTTTTACCTCCAGAGTTGCTTGCATGAATGTTTCACACAACGTTTTGGCGAGCAACACTTTCCCTTGTCAAAAGCAAACGGGTTTAATGCACCTGAAAATTTCTTGTCAATTAATTTTTAAAATGCGTGTAAATAGTATTTAATGAATTTAAAATTGAACAATGAGAGAGTTTGATACTTACATATATTTTGTATTGTATACTTAAGTTGCTTTAGCAGCAATTATTTAATTTTATCACTTTAAAAACAACTTCATATATTAAAAATGAAAAAAATATATCTTCACATATTTAAGCGTATGACAAATTAAAGGCCAGACGAAGAATGATGCAGATTTTGTTTTCATAGCAATGAAATAGAATCAACAGTGCTCAACTAGATTGAACTTAATTTCGAGCTTGAAACAATTTTAATTAATTTAAATTTTGTTCTAATTCATAAAATTTCATAGGTAATTTTCATTATAAATATATTATGACAAAACTATAGTTAACATAAATTAAAATTGACAAAATTAAAAATATTTGAATAAAAATTCTTTAAACAAGTTCAGTGTGAAACATTTTTACCTTAAAAAGTGTTTGCATAAAAAAGTATTCTTTGAAATTTTATTTCGTCGCCAAACGATGATAAATTGCCAAATAAACGAAATGTTCATTATTTTTTTACGAATGTTCCATCGGGATACCACCGAAATTTTTTTATAGACATATATAACCACATGAAAAGAACATTCTGTATTTCTTTCAAAATTTTCTGAGTATGCCCGTATGGAGACCTTCCTTGTTAGTGAAATTACCCATACAAATTAAAACTTTAAATGTTTTTTTTTCTCCATATTTATATTTCGTCACTTTCCTTTTAAAAATCCTAAGGCTTTATTTGTATTTGAGATAGAGATTTAAACTATGTTGTACGTTTTTTTTTTATATGTGATATACTGCCCATGGAATTACCCTTCAGGTTTTTTTTTTTTTTTTTTTTTTTTTTTTTTTTTTTTTTTAATAACAGTATATGAAGATGTGTTAGATTATATCGTTTTCATTATACACACCAATAAAAAAAATTATATTAAATATAATATTAGAGATATCTAAAGATCCATGCACAGTCTTGTGAAATACACATTTGAAAATCCTTAAACACTGGGCGAAAATATTAATGTAAAAAAAAAATATATATAACAGGTATATAGTTCATTACTGTTATTTTATAGTTTTCCGTCTACATTTTTTGAATTACTAAAGAGCATTAATCTTCTTACAATCTTTCGTTACCATTGATGTATTTTATCTCCCTTAATAAATTGGATTATTCACAAATACAATGTCTCAAAAATATTTATTTGTTTATGGTTTAAAGGAAAAAATCTGCATTTAAATACGCACACTATTCTTAGTATTATATTTCCCAAAATCACCTTAATAACTCCAATTTCACATTTGATATGAATCTACGTCATAAGTATACATTTTTCATTGAAGTAACCCTATTTTTTAGTGATTTTTTTTATTAAAATTAGTTAATTTTCCTAATTATAAACTTTAAATTCGCATTTAGCATTTTTTTTTAATAATTTGACAAATAGTTTGGCTGTTTGTTTAAGTTGGCGAAATTGGTCGGCGGGTATAATCAAGAAGTACCATCAATTTTTAAAATGTATGATTTATTGTAAATGAGATATCTTCTAATTTTATTTTTTATTTATTTTTTACGTTAATATAAATTTAAAAGTAAAACTTGTCAAAATAGCTGTTAATGGTAAATGCATATTTTACTTTCAGTTTTCTTTCCAAGCATGTGAACTGCATTGTACTATTTTTGACCCCTTTAGCAACAAGACTTTTTTTTTCGAGAACCCCTTAGCGACTAGTTAACTCGTTTTAAATTTTATTGTATTAATGTATAAAATGGGTAAATATTTTCGGCATACTATGTATAATTTTGACTAATTTAAAGAAATAAAATAATGTTGATTTGCTTTTCCATTCTGATCAGCATATGGTTTTTTAACACCAAATTTGCTTTAAAATTATTATTTGTGCCAAATAAAAATAATTTATTCCCTTTTCTAAATTACATAAGGCTAATATTTCAGAAATAAATGTATTCACAGCAAACCACTAGACCAAAACAGACTGAATTGAACATAAATAAAATAATAAAGTATATGACTATGTTTAATCCCTTGTTAATAATTAAAATATATCTACCGATTTCTCAAAAAAAAAAATTGGTTGCCTGTAAAGTCGGTATACGGGCGAAAGTTTTACGTGACAACGACTTTGAGTTGTAAAATAATTTTAATGTGAATATTCATTCGTATAGTAGGAAGAAGGATGAAATAATAGTAACAATTTAAAACATTTATTTATACAAAGAATTATATTTAAAACATTAATTTATACAAAGAATCTCGCACTGAATTTCATATTAACAAAATTTTATTTTTACCTTTACACATACATACGTATTTATATACAAATATACATACAATAACTTGCAATACACTGTGTTTGTTAAACACATTTTACTTCATGTTTATTGATGTCAAATGTTGAATTTTGTAAACAGCATATTAAAGAATTTTTCAATGAGCAGAATATAACTAAAGTAAAATGGCTTTCACTAATCACATATCATTAGTTTTCCATAATATACCACCGAATTACGAAATAAACTACACTTATTTTCTTTGTACTTTATACTAATAACTAATACATAACGTATTTCGTTTTAGTTTGATACTATCTAAAATTCCTATTAAGCACCGCCCCTTCCTTGCAGCGAATTCACATTCACGTTCAGAAAATGGTCCCACAAGTGACCGGAAAAAGTTAAGAGAAAAGTGAGCGCGTATCGTGAGCGGAGCGTAACGTAACGTAACGCAGTTTCTTGAAGTGTCTCCCGGCAAACCAATTTACAAGACGTTGTCACGTCAAAAAAATAAATAAATAAATAAAATAGTAAGGATTTAAACAAAAACGCAATTTATAAAGAACCTTACAAAATTTTTAATTGAATATACAGTTATTTTTTAAATTATTACTTAGTTGAACATTAAAATGCAGTGAGTTCATCATGTGAACCACATTTTAAAAAATAAACAAAACTGTTGAAAAGGAAAACTGTCCCCTTAAAATATGTGAATTAAAAATCACAAGGAATTACGAAATTTAAACATTTGCAATTTATGTCACTAGTTGACCGAATAAATTTTTGTTCAGCATACAAAGATAAAATTTACTGAAACAATCAGTTAGTGCTTGTATTGAGTATTTCACAATTCAATACTACTTCAGTATGAAAATGAACCTGATAATTGGAAAACATTACAAATTTTCTTGTTTAAGGCTTATTTTCATACTTTTCCTGCATAAATGTCTGGAATGAGCCTATATGCGATGCATAGAATTTATGCACAACTAGTAAGATTAAATATATGTATACATTAGATTAATTTTTTAAACACGATTATTCAATCGGTAAATTAATGATAACAGATGTAATTTTTCCAATAATTTTAACTGGAAAATTTACATATGTTATATGTATATATGTATATATATATATGTGACGATTTCAGGAGAACTCGAATTATTTCCACTGGTTAAACAGAAACACGCAGTCATGGCAAGCGAGGGAAAAAACAAAAATAATAAATAAATGTAGAAAATCCAATAATTAGTCATGGGCTGCTGTAAATTCATTTATTAAATTCGTGATAATGAGGAAGGAAAAGCTCCTTGTTGCAAAAATTCCATCATTATTTCAGCGAGCTGTCCTCATCGAAGAAGCAACCCAAGAAATCTTCAGAAGAATCTTCTCTTCATCTCGAGACTTCCCCCTTTTAAACTAAAAAGAAAGTTCTGGAACATTCGGTAATCTCTAACCATCATTATTTTATGTAAACAGAATTCTTGTCCAGCTACGAGATTATTTTAAACAGACGATAAATTTATTTTTAAAAAAAATTATTTAACCAATTTATAATTGACTCAGAATTTTAAATATCTTAGGCAGACGATTTTTATACATGATTAATTTTAAGAGAAAAAGAAAAGAAATGAATTTATTAATATGCAAATTATCGTTGACGGCGGAAAAATAAATAAATAGATAAAATAAAATAATGATATTTTTTAAAAGTATGGGTTTGGAATAAATTTAATAAGACTTTCTTAAAAAGGGTTGATAAAAACATAGAAGAAATCAGTTTTATTTGGAATATTAAGAAATAAAGTTTTAATTAAGAATATTTTTAATTTAGAGCCATCTTTTTAAATTTACGCATACTGGATTAATGTTTTTTAAGGCAAATTAAGAATTTATATCGTCTGCATAAGGATTAACAGATTAGATTTAGAAACAAGATTTTAATTTAATAATTTGAAGTAAGTACGAAATATTATTATAAGAAAATTAAGATAGTATAAAGGTTAGTTTTGGCGAAAAATTTTTTAATTTGTAATATATATATACAGGGTGATTCCAAATTTTTTTTACAATAAAAGAGGGGTGATAGTACACATCAAGACAAACAATATTAAATAGGAGACCAAGGGTCCAAAACGGTTTTCTAAGGAGATAGCCGCCATTAAAGTTTAGGGACCAAAATTTCAAATAAACATAAAAAAAGGAAAAATCGGTCGATTGATTTGCGGTTTTCACTAAAATTATTCTTTATGTCGGCATTTTCTTGAAATTAAATTATAAAGATAAATTTCAAAAAATGCCGATAGAGGGCACTTTAGACTTTGGAGTAACGAACAACTATTTTTTACCGGTATGTTTTGCATCTCATTAAATGTTTTCGTAAGTTTACACTCAAACTTAAATTTTGAGCTCAAAATCTGTAGTTGGGAGTGGTTAAGTAACACAAACTGAGCTGTGTTCAGAGGGTTCAAATTTCAAATGATTAAGAAAAAACGGAAAAATTGGTCGAATAATTTGCAGTTTTCACTAAAACTATTCTTTATTTAGGTATTTTCCTGAAAATAAATTATAAAGATAAATTTTAATAAATGCCGATAGAGGGCGCTTTAGACTTTGGAGTAACGAACAACTATTTTTTGCCGTTATTGTTTACATCTCTTTAAATGATTTAGGAAGGTTAGACTTAAACTTAATTTTTGAGCGGAAAATCTGAATAGTAGGGAGTGGTTAAGTAGCACAAACTGAACTGTGTTCAAGGGGGAGGGGGAGGTTCAAATTTAAAGTAATTATAGAAAATGGAAAAATTGGTCGATTCGTTTTCGGTTTAAAATAAAACTATTCCTTAAGTCAGTATCTTCTTGAAAATAATTTTTAAAGATAACTCTCAAAAAATTCCGTCAGAGGGCGCCTTAAACTTCAGAGTAACCAACAATTCATTTTAACCATTATTTTTCGATTCTAATTAAATGCTTGCAAAAGCATTTAAATGTTCTCGGAAGCTTAGATTTAAACTTAAATTTTGAGCTCAAATCCTGAATCTTTATGAAGAGTTAAGAAGCGCAAACTGAAGTGTGTTCAGCAGTTAAAATTTAACCCTCTTTCCTCCTAGAGCACAATTCAATTTTTCGCTACTTAAACACTCCCAACGATTCAGAATTTCAGCCCAAAATTTAAGTCTATGCATTTGAAAGCATTTAATGAGATTAAAAAAATAACAGTTAAAAATAGTTGTACGCTACTCCAAAATCTAAGGCGCCCTCTATCGGCATTTTGTGAAATTTATCTTTAAAAATTATTTTGAAGAAAACACTGACTGATCAAGAAAACTGCTGATTTAAAAATTAGTTATAGCAAAAACCGCAAATGAATCGACCAATTTTTCCGTTTTTTACAATTATTTGAAATTTGAACCCTCTGAACACAGCTAAGTTTGTCTACTTAACCACTCCCAGCTATTCAGATTTTGAGCTCAAAATTTAAGTTCAAGTCTAAGCTTACGAAAGCATTTAAAAAGATGCAAAAAATAACGCCAAAAAAGAGTGTTTCGTTACTCCAAAGTCTAAAGCGCCCTCTATCGGCATTTTTTGAAATTTATCTTTATAATTTATTTTCACGAAAATACCTAAATAAAGAATAGTTTTAGTGAAAACCGCAAATCAATCGACCAATTTTTCCGTTTTTTATAATCATTTGAAATTTGAACCCTCTGAACACAGCTCAGTTTGTGTTACTTAACCACTCCCAACTACAGATTTTGAGCTCAAAATTTAAGTTTGAGTCTAATCTTGCGAAAACGTTTAATGAGATGCAAAAAATACCGGCAAAAAATAGTTGTTCGTTACTCCAAAGTCTAAAGCGCCCTCTATCGGCATTTTTTGAAATTTATCTTTATAATTTAATTTCAAGAAAATGCCAACATAAAGAATAATTTTAGTGAAAACCGCAAACCAATCGACCGATTTTTCCGTTTTTTATGTTTATTAGAAATTTTGGTCCCTAAACTTTAATGGCGGCTATTTCCTTAGGAAAACATTTTGGACCCTTGGTCTCCTATTTAATATTGTTTGTCTTGATGTGTACTATCACCCCTCTTTTATTGTAAAAAAAATTCAGAATCACCCTGTATATATATATATATATATACTAGCGGACCCGACAGACGTTGTCCTGTCTCCGTAAAGACGTTGTTCCCCCTGCACCGACTCCAGAAAAAAAAAAAAAAAAAAAAAAAAAAAAAATTCATAAATATAGACATACGCGCGATAAGCACTACTTTTTTAGTAATTAGGCAAAAACTAATAGTTAGTGATTTTTCGCTAATTAAAAGTGCTATATATATTAAAGAAAGTCAGGATTTCGTATTAATGAGTAAAAATACTTCTTATAACATCGAGTGCCGTTAAAAATAGATTTTCGAAAATTCCACCCCTAAAATGAGTAGAAAATCTTCATTTAACTTCTTCATTCAATTTCATTTAATTTCTTATTACAATTATATGAGGAAATTATTTTTCACTCTTCAGTATTTTTTGAAGGTTCAATTTTTTAAAGAAAAGTTTATTTTTCTCTTTTTAGTTAAAAGTTAACGATTTTCTGAAGTCGGTTAATAAAAAACATAAAAAAGGAAATATTATTGTAAAGCATACACGTTTGTCAGGAACGGGCTTCGAACACGGGATCTCTTTCTTCAAGAAGCAGAGCTTGAATCTGCCACCTTAGACCACTCAGACATTCCGTACGCACTCTATTCGTCGAACTTAATCAACACTTTTAATTAGCGAAAAAGCACTAACTATTAGTTTTTGCCTAATTACTAAAAAAGTACTGAATGAACTTCGATGAAATGTAAATCTAAACCATTCTCGAGTCCACTGGAACACAAACACAAAATTTCATTAAAATCGGTCCAATCGTTTAGGAGAAGTTCAGTGACATACACACGTACAGAAGATTTTTATATATAAAGATGAGCTTTGAAAATTTCAGGTTTTTGCGCCGAAGACATCGCCAAATTAGGAAAATGTGAATTATCTCACGAACTACTGGATTTAAACGAACTTGCTTAGTACCATTCGATTCAGAATGAAAAAATGCACTAAAATATGTTATCAGTTGAAAAATAACTACGAAAGCCTATTTTTATGGAATTTTTTAAAAGTTCGTTCATTTTTCTACTCATCTTAGGGGTGGAATTTTCGAAAATCCATTTTTAGCGGCACTCGATGTTATAAGAAGTATTTTTACTCATTAATACGAAATCCTGACTTTCTTTAGTAAACAGGGTGTTTCTAAATTCATGGTCCAAACTTTAAGGGGTGATAGTACACATCAGGACAAACAATATTTAAATAGGAAACCAAGGGTCCCAAAGTCTTCCGAAGGAGATAGGCGCCATTAAAGTTTAGGGTCCAAAAATTCAAATGATTATGAAAAACAGAAAAATTGGTCGATACGTTTGCGGTTTTCACTAAAATTATTCTTTATGTCAGTATTGTCTTGAAAATAAATTATAAAGATAAATTTCAAAAAATGACGATAGAGGGCGCTTTAGACTTGAGTAACGAACAACTATTTTTTACCGTTATTTTTTGCATCTCATTAAAGGTTTCGTAAGCTTAGACTTAAACTTAAATTTTGAGCTCAAAATCTGAATAGTTGGAAGCAGTTAAGTAGCACAAACTTAACTATGTTCAGAGGGTTTTAAATTCAAATGATTATAAAAAACGGAAAAATTGGTCGATTGATTTGCGGTTTTCACTAAAACTATTCTTTATGTCGGTATTTTATTGAAAATGAATTATAAAGATAAATTTTAAAAAAATGCCGATAGAGGGCGCTTTAGACTTTGGAGTAATGTACAACTATATTTTACCATTATTTTTCTCATCTCATAAAATTTTTTTAGAAGCTTAGACATAAACTTAAATTTCGAGATGAAAATCTGAATCGTTGGGAGTGGTTAAGTAGCGCAAACTGAACTGTGTTCAATGGGGGTGGGGAGGTTCAAATTTCAAATGATTATAAAAAACGGAAAAATTGTTCAATTCGTTTGCCGTTTTCGCTAAAACTATTCTTTATGTCAATATTTCCTTGAAAATAAATTTTTAAGATTAATTTTTAAAAATACCGTTAGAGGGCGCCTTAAACTTTGGAGTAACCAACAACTATTTTTAACTGTTATTTTTTGTATCTAATTAAATGCTTGTAAAACTTCAAACTTAAATTTTGAGCTCAAAATCTGCATCGTTTTGAGTAATTAAGTGCGGAAATTTGAAATGTGTTCGAGGGGTGGGGAGGGTAACATTTTAACTCCTGAACACTGTTCAGTTTCCGCTTCTTAACCCCTCCATCGATTTAGAATTTGAGCTCAAAATTTAAATCCAAGCATTTGCAAGCATTTAATTAGATACAAAAAATAACGCTTAAAAATAGTTGTTGGTTACTCTAAAGTTTAAGGCGCCCTCTATCGGTATTTTTTTAAATTAAACTTTAAAATTTATTTTCAAGGAAATATTGATATAAAGAGTAGTTTTAGCGAAAACGGCAGACGAATCGACCAATTTTTCCGTTTTTTAAAAATAATTTGAAATTTGAACCTCTCCACCCTCATTGAACACAGTTCAGTTTGCTCTCCTTAACCACTCCCAACGATTCAGATTTTCATCTCAAAATTTAAGTTTATGTATAAGCTTCTAAGAAAATTTTATGAGATGCGAAAAATAACGGTAAAATATAGTTGTACGTTACTCCAAAGTCTAAAGCGCCCTCTATCGGCATTTTTTTAAATTTATCTTTATAATTCATTTTCAATAAAATACCGACATAAAGAATAGTTTTAGTGAAAACCGCAAATCAATCGACCAATTTTTCCGTTTTTTATAATCATTTGAATTAAAAACCCTCTGAACACAGTTAAGTTTGTGCTACTTAACTGCTTCCAACTATTCAGATTTTGAGCTCAAAATTTAAGTTTAAGTCTAAGCTTACGAAACTTTTAATGAGATGCAAAAAATAACGGTAAAAAATAGTTGTTCGTTACTCTAAAGTCTAAAGCGCCCTCTGTCGTCATTTTTTGAAATTTATCTTTATAATTTATTTTCAAGACAATACTGACATAAAGAATAATTTTAGTGAAAATCGCAAACGAATCGACCAATTTTTCTTTTTTTCATAATCATTTGAATTTTTGGACCCTAAACTTTAATGGCACCTATCTCTTTCGGAAGATTTTGGGACCCTTGGTTTCTTATTTAAATATTGTTTGTCTTGATGTGTACTATCACCCCTTAAAGTTTGGACCATGAATTTAGAAACACCCTGTATATAGCACTTTTAATTAGCGAGAAATCACTAACTATTAGTTTTTGCCTAATTACTAAAAAAGTACTGAATCAATTTCGACGAAATGTGAATCTAAACCATTCTCGAATCTACTGGAACACATACACAAAATTTCATCAATATCGGTCCAGTCGTTTAGGAGGAGTTCAATTACATACACACGCACAGAAGATTTTTATATATAAAGATGAGCATTATGAAAATTTCAGGTTTTTGCGCCGAAGACACATCCAAATTAGGAAAATGTGAATTATCTCACAAACTACTGGATTTAAACGAATTTGCTTAGTTCCATTTGATTCAGAATGAAAAAATGCACTAAAATACGTTATCAGTTGAAAAATAACTACAAAAGCCGATTTTTATGAAATTTTTTAAAAGTTCGTTCATTTTTGTACTCGTCTTAGAGGTGAAATTTTTTAGCGGCATTCGATGTTATAAGAAGTATTTTTTCCCCAATTTTCAAGATTTTTGGTTCCATAGATTTTTTTTGTGCTGTGATTAATACGAAATCCTGACTTTCTTTAATATATATAGCACTTTTAATTAGCATAAAATCACTAACTATTAGTTTTTCCTAATTACTAAAAAGTACTGAATCAATTTCGACAAAATGTGAATCTAAACCATTCTCGAATCTACTGAAACGCACACACAAAATTTCATCAAAATCGGTCCAGTCGTTTAGGAGGAGTTCAATTACAAACACACGCACAGAAGATTTTTATATATAAAGATGAGCATTGAAAATTTCAGGTTTTTGCGCCGAAGACATCGCCAAATTAGGAAAATGTGAATTATCTCACGAACTACTGGATTTAAACGAATTTGCTTAGTTCCATTTGATTCAGAATGAAAAAATGCACTAAAATATGTTATCAGTTGAAAAATAACCACAAAAGCCTATTTTTAGGGAATTTTTTAAAAGTTCGTTCATTTTTCTACTCATCTTAGGGGTGGAATTTTCGAAAATCCATTTTTAGCGGCACTCGATGTTATAAGAAGTATTTTTACCCCAATTTTCAAGATTTTTGGTTCCGTAGATTTTTTTTGTGCTATGATTAATACGAAATCCTGACTTTCTTTAATATATATAGCACTTTTAATTAGCAAAAAATCAGTAACTATTAGTTTTTCCTAATTACTAAAAAAGTACTGAATCAATTTCGACGAAATGTGAATCTAAACCATTCTCGAATCTACTGAAACGCACACGCAAAATTTCATCAAAATCGGTCCAGTGGTTTAGGAGGAGTTCAATTACATACACACGCACAGAAGATTTTTATATATAAAGATTTACATTTAAAAACACATACCGAAATTCAAACTCCAATTCAGCAAATATTGCTCAAAGGAAGTATTCTATTTCTTTTGAGTGTTTTTGTAAATGTACCATAAATGATACGAATGCTCTACTCTATATTACTTATCTTGTAGTGCAATTCAGCGATTTATATTAATTTGAACTAGCTGTCCCGCCCGGCGTTGCCCGGGTGCGTGATAATAATATCAGACGAACCTGAAATTTGTGATTTTATCTCTAATTCGAAATACGTGGCCACTGACTGTGAGAAAAATTGGTTTAAAAAAATAAACAACTGAATTTAGAGTAACAAATATTTAAAACGACTTCAATGGGAAACGAAGGAGGAAATATGTGTTCAACAACTGCGCAATTTTCGCGTTAAAATGCTGATTTTATCCGTAAATATCATTGTTCAGTCACATAACTTTTTTTTTTCACCTCGAAATCCTAAGTGTAACATTTTGATTTTCAAACAAATTATATCTCTCCTAGATCTGACTATACCTTAATTAAAATCGATAATCAATGATTAGGTAAAAGGTTAATATATAGTAATGTAGTTTCAGAACCATAGAACAAAATTAAGTATATTTCAATTAAAACGTGTGTAATATTCAACCTGTGGATAAAATCCTAACCCTAACCTAATTGTAATGTAATCGCAACATATCTGTAACCTAACTGCAACTTAACCTGAGCCAAACTTAAATATATCATAAATGTAACCTAGTCGTCACCTTATCATAACTTATCAATTTTCTGACCGTAACCTAACTACAATTTACCTTAAACTAACTGTAACTTAATCATAACCTAACTATAACGTAACCGGAATTTAAATATAACGTAAGACTAACCGAAATATAATTGCAACCGATCTATAACCCAAATGTAACCTAACTGTTACCTAACCGTAGCCAAATTCTAAATTAATTAAAATTAACACTAACTATTAACTAACAATTCTAACCGCGTACGTGTTACAAAGTACTTTAGTTCCACTTTTCACCACTACGGGGCGCAGTATATTTTGTACGAAAATCTGATATGGATCACCGCCACCTGCGGTCAGACATAATAAGCTTTCAATGCACGATTTGCAGAGTGCTTTAGTTTCACTTGCCATCACCAGAATAGGCATTTTTTCGTAAACAAACCTAAATTCGATCGATAAACCGATTTTCATTCTTTCCGTAGATATATTACCCAACGGAATGGGGATACAAATAGCAATTTATGAAATTTGTTGAAATTTTTATTCAGAAATAATGATAACCACCACGCAATTAAGAGTCCAATATTAAAAATTAGAATCTCCTACACTGCTGCTGCATGCTCTGTAAAATATGTTAGTTCTACTTTTTACCTCCAGGAGCTCACTAATTCCTTCATAAACCTATATCCGAAGGACAATCCAGTATTAAGTGAATTCCTACATATATTAGTCGAGAAGGCGGTAAAATCTAATAAGAATTTAAGAAATTTAATGAAATTATTGTTCGGAAATAACCACTACTTATAAATTAAGGATAAAATATGGTCTGTGCAAATATCCTACACAGATTCCCACTACTTGCAGCACTGTATGGCAGGTGTGCGTTAAACTCGGAACAGTTTTTAGTATTTAAAAGCGAAAAAAAAAGAACAATGAAAAAATGCGTTTAAAAACAAAAAGTCATGCATCAAGTACAGATTATGAAACACTATCCAACACATTCAGAATAATGTAAAAAACAGAACCGTTTAAAAATTTAAGATATTGCGTCTCATTTCATCATGTGAAAATATATTAAGCATTTCAAAACCAAATTTCAGCTGTTTTCATCTGCATTCGGAAAATGATCCGAAAATTTTAGAAGCCCTGTATATGATACATCGATAGGTACATATTAACAACATGCATTCCAAAATTTAATTCATTTAAGAGATACACATATTTCAATTGAAAATTCCCCGTCAGCAATATCCTCTAATGAGGAGAATGGTAGGCAAATACTTTTGTGCTGCCCTGTATATGATGTATAGAATTTATATGTAAAGTGTAATGTGGAAAAAAAGTATTTACATTTAAAAGCGTATACCGAATTTTAAAACGTACTCTCCAGCAATTATTAAGCAAAGACAGTATTGTAACCATTTCTTTTGCGTGTCCCTGTAAATTTATTTTAAAATGCTGTAAATGCTCTGCTTTAACGTAACCGTAGTTAAATTAATTGATTTATATTAGTTTGAATACATTAGAAATAGCGGAATGTCATTAAAGTACGCTCCAAACGATTTTTACCCATATATCATAATGTAATCGAAATCTTTTGAATGTCCCTGTAAATGAATCATTAGTCATACATACTTTATAAGCAATACCAAACACGCTTTGGTGACCCTAAATAATCCTTATCAATTGCATGAAAATCCGACTATAAATATAGTAGGATTTTCATGCAATTGATATAAATCTTATTTAGGGTCACCAAACGCGAGAGTTAGAGCGTGGACAGACGGACCGACAAACCAAATGCATAAGCACTTTTCAATTTTCTTGGAAAGTGCTAAAAAGACAGATGTTTCTTAAACTACGATAGTTTACTATAATCACTATGTAAAAATACTCGATAACCGCTTCCAAGTCGCCAATGCTCCTTTATCTTTAGAAACATCCGAAAACAATTTATTTTCCATTTACAGTTTATTTAATATATAAAGCATTTCAAAACCGAATGTCAGCTGTTTCCATTTACATTCGGAAAATTATCCGATTTTTTTAGGAACCTTGTATATGATATAGAGATTTGTAATGCAATATGCATTTCAAAATTTAATTCATTTAAGTGGTACATATATTTCTGAAAATTAGCTTTCAGCAATTACCTCTAATAAAGAAAATGGTATGCGCCTATTTTTGTGCAGCCCTGTATATCAAATATAGATTTTATATACAAAGAGTATTATGCAAAAAACTAATTAAATTTAAAAGTACATACCAAATTTTTAAACGTACTCTCCAGCAATTATTACGCAAATACAGTACTGTAGCTTATTTCTTTTGTGTGTCCCTGTAACTCAATAAAAATAGCTATTATTTGTGTGTTTAATTTAATCGTAGTGAAAGCAGGTGATTTATAGCCGTTTCAATACATTTGAAATAGCGAGATCTTCTTAAAATACTCGTCAAACAATTTTTCCGTATATACGGTAATGCAATCGATTTCTTTTGAGTGTCTCTGTAAATGAACCAATATTCGTACATATTTCATATGCAATACCAAACATGCTTTAGTGATCCTAAATAAGCTTTATCAATTGAGTATATTTACGGGATTTACAGTATGGACAGACGGACAGACAAACCGAATGCATAAGTACTTTTCAACTTTGTGATAAAAAATACTTCTGAGATTAATATATATATATATATATATATATATCATTAATATTATCGAAAATGAGAATATAAATTATATTTAAAATGTTTTCAATATCTTATTTAATTTCAATATGAAATTTAATTATTTCTAATTTTCTAATTTCTTTATTTTAAAAGCGAACATTTATTTTAATAAATAATAATAGATCAAAGACAATTTAAAAAATTTGCCATTTCTTCTTAAAATATGCTTTAGTTGTAAATCATTTCTTTCAGTTCGTCTTATAATTCAAAATCCCATGGAGGATTGAGATAGGTGGAGGTGAAGTAACGATCAAAAATGGTTTGCAATATGAATCCATTTATCGCTCAAATTTTAATGTTCCAAACAAAAGGACGTGGAAAGAATTTTGTATTATAATACGGATTGAAAGAAATGAATTACAACTGAAGCATATTTTAAGAAGAAATAGCAAATTTTTTGAATGGTCTTTGCTCTATTATTATTTATTAAAATAAATGTTCGCTTTTAAAATAAAAGAAATTGGAAAATTAGCAATAATTAAATGTCAAATTTAAATTAAATAAGTATTGAAAATATTTGATGCGAACTAAAAATTGTATAACTAAAAGTTTCCTAATTTAATATAATTTTGAATACTTTATAACGTAGATGAAAAATGTTTATGAATTAATAATTGCTCGTAAATGAATATTTAAAACATAATGATGAAAACATTCTTTTAAAATCATGTATGAAAACTTAAGTAATAAATATTAATCTAATGTATAGATTTCTGACTGCAGACGATTTTAAGATATTAACAGAAGAATGTTATATTTTCAAGCAAAACTTTAAAATAATATTCTATATTGATATTTAAAACACATATGATAAAATAATTAATAAATTCTTACCGGTGAAGCGATAGATTAGTTCTTTTTTAAAAATAATGGCAAAAATATACGGGTTTAAACCTGTTTCAATTGATAGGCGTGTCAAAGCACATGGTTTTATTTGGACTTAATGTTACTTAATGTAGGGTTACATTTTTAGCATCACCCCAGAGATAATACTTTCCCTCCACCTATCTCATTCCTCCATGACAAAATCCCTTCCATGTCCTTTTGTTTGGAATATTAAAATTTGAGCAATAAATGATTTCACATTCAAAACTTTTTTCAGACTTACTTCACCTCCCCCTACCTTATTTCTCTAGGGTCATCGCCTTGAAACATCAAATACTCCAATGTCATTGTTACACCGGCTTATCTGATTACTTCTGCGAAAATTTTTACACAACCAACCAACCGTAAAAGAATGAAAGAGAAAAAAAAAATGGGAAAAAGATGATTTTTTATGAGAGTGACCTCTTGATTTTAATTAATTACTCAGTTAATAATTGGAATTTCGAAATTCTGAGCATCAGGTGCATCAGGAGAGATATTGGGCTACTCTCAGAAAAATTTTGAGCTCCGTACGTACCGTAGTTTTCGCTAACTAACGCAGACACACACACACACACACCCACAGACAGAGCGATTTGTTATTTTATTAATATAGACTAGTGTTGGGGACCACCGTAATACTTACCCTTCATGAATATGCGTGCTATAAAATGTGAAAATAATATATAAAATGCATAGCAATTTCAAAATAAAATTAAAACGTATATTTAAAAAATTTTAATACATAGTACAGTGAAACCTCCAAATAAGGGACACTCCGAATAAGGAACACCTCTATTTAAGGGACAAAAGTTCTGGTCCCAGTCCCTTGGTATAGGAAGTGTAATGTATTTACCTCTGAATAAGGGACACTCGATTTAAGGGACACTTGAAAATGAGATTAACCCTTTCGACTCGGGCGTTTCTAACACAAATTTTATTCAGTTGACACCACTTTAAAAAAAAAGAAAAATTCCTTCAAATACATAATTAAAAAAAAAGCTTTAATTAAATAACAAATTTTATTTTCCTTTACTAGCTGACCCGCCCGGCGTTGCCCGGGTCCGTATTAACAATATTAAACGAACTTGAAATTTGTATGATTTTATCATTAACTCGAAACATGCAGAAATGCATTGTCTGAAATACGTGGCCACTGACTGTGTGAAAAATCGGTTTAAAAAACAGCTAATGTTAAGCTCTAAAAATACTCAAAATGAGCGATGAGAAATGTGGGAGGGAATATGTATCCAACGACTGCGTAATTTTCGTGTTAAAGTGTTGATATTTATCAAAAATCACTGTTAAGTCACGTAACTAATTATTTTTTTTTTCACATAGAAATCCCAAGTGAAATATTTTGAATTTCAAAGTAATTATATCACTCTTAAATCCGACTATACCATGAATGAAATCGATACTCGCTCGTAGCTAAAGTGTTGGTATGTAGTATTATAATTTCAGGGCCATTTAACAAAAGTAAGTGTTATTTTTAATCAAATCATGCATAATGTCCACTCTATGGATAAATTCCTAACCGTAAACTTTTTTACCGTAACCATAACCTGCCTGTAACCTAACTTTGGCTTAACAGTACCTTACCGTAAATTAAATATAGCATAAATGTAACCTAGCTTTCACTTTATTGTAACATATCCTTATTCTAACCATAAAACAAATGCGATTTAACTTTAACCTAACTTTAACTTAACCGTGACCTAACTGTAACCTAACGGGATATTAAATATAATCAAAGTTCTTACCGTAATGTAATTGCAACCTAAATGTTACCAAACCATATATTGGTTTCATGTCCATGGAAATTGTTTTGTCTTGTTCGGATCTGGTTATGATTCATTAGAACATTTTTGTCGGGTTCAGATTTTAGGTATTTTTTGATATTGAGTTATAATGTTCGGGTCGTATTCATGTCCATGGAAATTATTTTGCCTTGCTGGGATACAATTAAGGTTCTTTGGAATATTTTTGTCGGGAACAGATTTGTTTCAATTCAGATTTCGGCTTTTTCTTCAAATGGAATTTTTGGGGTTCGGGTTTTCTTGCTTGTTCACGGAAATTATGCTGCCTTGTTCGAATAAGAACATGCTTCGCTGGAATATTTTTTTCAAGTTCAGATTTGGTTCAGTTCAGATTTCGTGATTTTTTTCAAAAGAATTTTTTTAGGTTCAGATTCGGTTCAGATGAATGGAAATTTTTTGTCTTATTCAGATCCGGTTACGATTCTTTGGAATATTTTTTATCAGGTTCCGATTTGGTTCGATTCAAATTTCAGGTATTTTTTCAAATAGAATTTTTAGTTTCGGATCTCGTTCATGTCCACGGAAATTATTTTGTCATACTCGAATCCAGTTATGATTCTTTCGAATATTTTGGTCGAATTTAGATGTGGTTTGGGTCAAATTTCAGTTTTTTTCAAATCGAATTTTTTAGGTTCGAGTTGGGTTTATGTCCATAGAAATTATTTCGTCTTGCTTGGATTGGGTTATAGTTCTTTGGAATATTTTTGTCAGGTCCAGATTTGGTTCAATTCAGATTTCGAGTTTTTTCTTCAAATATAACTGTTGAGTTCGGATCTTCTTGCATGTTCAAGGAAATAATTATGTCTTGTTCGAATAAGGACATGCTTCACTGGAATATTTCTGCCAAGTTCAGATTTCGTTCAGTTCGCGATTTTTTCAAAGAAATTTTTTGGGTTTGGATTGTGTTCATGTCCATGGAAATATTTTGTCTTGTTTGGATCCGGTTGCGTTTGTTTGAAATAGTTTTGTCAGATTCAGATTTGGTTCGATTCAAATTTCAGGTATTTTTTTTGAATGGGAGTTCGTATCGGGTTCATGTCCTTGGAAATTATTTTGTCTTACTCGAATCCGGTTATGGTTCTTTCGAATACTTTGGTCACATTTAGATGTGATTTGGGTCAAAATTCAGGATTTTTCAAACGAAGTTTTTTAGGTTTGAGTCGGGTTTATGACCATGGAAAGTATTTTGTCTTGCTGGGATCGGGTTATAGTTCTCTGGAATATTTTTATCGGTTTCAGATTTCGTTCGAGTCATATTTCGGGTTTTTTTAAAGAAAATATTTAGGTTCGGGTCAGATTTCATGCCCACGAAAATTATTTTTCCTTGTTTGAATCGGGTTATGCTTCACTTGAAAATTTTTGCGGGATTCAGATTTGGTTCGGGTCAGTTGTCAAATCCATAGTTTTTCCCAAACAGAATTTTTAGGTCTGGGTCGGGTTTATACTCACGGAAATTTTGTGTATCATGGATCGGAGTGTGGTCTGTTTTTTTTTCTGGTTGGAATCGGGTTATGTTTAAATTAGTCTAAACATTAAGGTTATAATCAGTTTTGCTACTATTATTTTTATGGCTATTTCTGATAGATAATTTACTTAGCTATTTGATAATTTATTATGGTGAATGAATCGTTTACGGATACAAACAATTGTACGCCAAACAGTTATTTTATTTTTGTTTTAAAAACAAATTAAAGCCTTATTACAATTTTAAATTGAATAGAACACATTTAAATTTAATCAATGATTAAAAAAATAAACTCATAGAAAAGTGTTGTGTAATGTTTTTTACTGAACACAGCTAATGACTCATCCGATCAATTCAAACTGGTTTAAACCAGTATTTCTTTGTTTTTGTTTTTTACCTTTTAAATTGTTATTGAATAGATGACTAAAATTTCGTTTAAAAAATAACGTTTTGTACCATCATTGCCTGTAATACACGATCAGAATGCATGAAAGATACAATTAGATCAATCACAGGCAAGAATTATTGATTATTTTTATCGTATGACTTTGAAATATCAATATAGAAGCATCATTTAAGACTTTGCTTGAAAAATCAACATTCTTTCGTTAATGTCTTAAAATCGTCTGCACTCTGAAATCTAGATTTTAGATTAATATTATTATTTAAGTGTTCATGCATGATTTTAAAAGAATCTTTTCATCACTATAGTTTATATATTGACATGGAATTATAAATATGTTGTTAAATCATAAACATTTTTCATCTACGTTATAAAGTATTAAAAATTTCTGAAAAAAAAGAGAAAACTTTTAGTAATACAATTTTTTACTTCAAATCATATGTTTTCAATATTTTATTTAATTTTGTTTTGACATTTAATTATTTTTAATTTTCCAATTTCAATTATTTTAAAAGCAAACATTTATTTTAATAAATAATATAATAGAAAAAACATTTAAAAAAATTACGATTTCTTCGTAAAATATGCTTCAGCTGTAATTCATTTCTTCCAATCCGTCTTATTAATACAAAATTTCTTCCTCGTGCTTTATTTTGAAACATTAAAATTTCAGCGATAAATGGTTTAATCTTGCAAACCTTTCTTTTTTTCGGTTTACTTTGCCACCACCTATCTTTTTCCTCCATGGCGTACAGCAGATGTGATTAAAAAAAAAAAAAAAAAAAAAAAAATCCTCATTTAAGATGACAGTTTGCCAGTCTATGAATTTTAAAGGTCAGTCTCAGTTTTTAAAATTACTTCTGCGAAAATTTTATGCAACCAACCAACCATAAGAGAATTAAAAGGAAAAAAGTAAAAAAAAGCGATTTTTTATGAGAGTGAGGTTTGGAAATTAATTAATTACTCAGTTAATAAACAGAATTTTGAAATTCTGAGCGTCAGGTGCATCAGGAGAGATATTGGGCTACTCTCAGAAAAATTTTGAGCTTCGTACGTACCGTAGTTTTCGCTAACTATCGCAGACACACACACACACAGACAGAGCGATTTGTTATTTTATTAATATAGATATATTTGGAATAGCGTAGTGTCATTAAATTACACTGCAAACGATTTTTTCTGGTTGACCATAATGTAACGAAGTTCTTTTGGGTGTCACTGTAAATGCTAAACATTTCATATCCAATATCGAGCATGCCATAATAAACATCACTAACATATCGTCACTAGAGAATAATAAAGTTCTATCTGCGGTATTGAAAAAAATGACCTGCCGATATAGATAGGTTCTGGTTGTATCTATGAAGCCATTCTTGCATCAAAGTTATGTGATATATAACTTACATATGACCTTATAATCATAATATGACATTATTTTAATCGAGAAATACCTTCATAGATACAAATAGAGCCTTTCTGTATCGGTAAGTTAATTTTTTTTAAACACAAATAGAACCTTCTTATTATCAGGTGACGGTATGGCAATTGCATGAAAATACATGTATATTTATGTGAGTTAGAGCGTGGGCAGACAAACATACCGGATTCATAAATACTTTTCCACTATACGTATTTAAAAACAAGTGGATAAGTGTGATCATAGATAGCACAGAGGGTTTCGTTTAATATTTCTTTCAAAACAACATCCTTTAATTAATAAATCCAAATTTTTAAACTATAATTATTAAATTCTTACGTAGATGCACGAATAAATTTAATTAAAAAAAGTTTAAAAAGTTATTTTACCCAGGAGTATATCAAATATACGAATGCATCACATGTCCATAGTCTTAAGGCTTCACACTAGGCACAGAAAAAGACCCGGATGATAATGTATATCGGAGCGTTCTTTTCAAATATCTCGCTCAAATTTTAATATTTTGACATAATTTTTTTGCACAAGATAGCTGAAGACGATCCACAACCGGTCTAGTTTTTATTTTTTTGATTTTTCTTATATATTTTTTATATTAAGATAGTTTCAATTTCAGAACTGGTTTAAACCGGTTTCGAAGGTTAAAGTAATTTTTTTAAAAATCTGAATGCAAAACTGGAAAAAGTAAAAACAAGGCTGGTTGTGGATGTACTCAGTTATCTTGTGCAAAAAAATCATGTCAAAATATTAAAATTTGAGCGCGATATTTGAAAAGAATGCCCCCATAGACTTTATATTATCATCCGGGTTTTTTCTGTGCCTAGTGCTGCGCCTTAACATTAATGAAGAGAATTCTGCAATTGAGTGACTAGCAGTCTTAAGTAAACTTTGTATAAAATGTCCATTTAAAAAAAATACATACATGTATTTCTGCGAATATAACATTAATTATGTGTATTTACTAATAATAATTAATAGTTACTAATAATAACATTGAAAAATGATTTTGTCCAGGATTTTGAGTCAAATACTCGACTGTGCGCCGGAATGTGTAAACTTTGATCAGATTATGTTTCAGAAGCCTTTAGTGCACCGTCTTCAATACCAGCACTGTCCTTCACGATACATTAAGTGGTCAATATTTTTACCAGAAATGTTCCCCAAAAAAGTCATATTTTTTATTGCATATAATCAAACATTATACTTGATAGAATACGAAAATGCAAGATTTATTTTTATTATTACCATAATTAATGATATAAAACGATTTTTTTATTTCAGAATTTAGAAACACAAATATCTAAATGTTTGCTTTTTGCGACCAACTCTGTATGCAATGAAGTCTCTTTTACAGATTTTACAAAAGTTTAATTCAAACAAACTTACCATAAATTAACAACTTCTCAGTTTCGAATGATGTTTTCATAATTAAAAATTAATCACAATTAAATATTATAGTATTATTAAATAAATAATACATTATTAATAGATAATATTATACAATTATGCACTGTTAAAAATCTTGCAGCATTTTGTACAGTCATTTCACCGTTTCCTGAAAAACCAATAACGTAACCGTAATTTAACTCTATTCTGACCACAAAATTTTTAATAATAAGTTCAGAATAACGTAAAAAGACGGTTGTTTTACTTTTTTTGCAAAAAACGGTCAAATGACTGGATAAAATGCTGCAGATTTTTAACAGTGTGATTGAATGAGTAATACATAATTATTACATAATATTATACAATTATGATTAAATATTGATTATTATGTATAAATAAATTAATTAATATTAATTAAATATTATCTGTATTATGATTAAATTCATTCATAAATGATTAATACAATATTGATGTTTTTATAGAAAATATCGATTCCCGAACGCCGTGCGGGTAAACCTCCTTGGGCCAACTTCAAGTTACCCAAACGCTGTTAGGCAGTTCAAGGGTTTAAGGCTGCTGAAACTAGTCTGCTCAAAGTTTACACGTTCTGACGTTTTTAACATTTTTTGTAAATCTATAATATATTTCGTCAGATTTTATCTGAATAATAATTACGTTTCGACTATTTTGGAAAACATTAAAAATCGTCATAGAGTCTGAACTATTCAAAATAGATTCAGATCAAGCATTTCTAGAATGCATAAAGGAATCGGAAATTATATGCAAGTTAATGCATTATTCATCTACAACTTATTGTTTGTGGAACATCGAATCATTATATAAGCAAGATGACAGGGTGAATATTTAATAAGAGGTGTAATGGAAGATTTCAAAAAATGAACAGCGTATACAAATTATTACATACATATGTAATGTATTCTGGATAAGTGTAATTCTAAGATCAGTAGCGATAAAATAAGAATGAAACATTTTCAAATACAGATTATTTTTAAAAGATAAAAGTAAAATATTTCGATCTGGGTGGAATTTAAGAGAAAGAAAATTAAATCTTCAATATTTACCCTTATTTAAAATTTTACAATGGAAACATAAAATTATTTTTACAATTAAACATGAAATTTAGCTCCACAGAAGAGCAACATGATGGACGCCACTTCCATATATGCCCTAAAAATTAAATAGACACCTTACATGATTCATAAATATGTTAGAATGAAATGTGGAAGAAATTATACTATTGACTAAGTATATTTAAATTAAATAGCAATGTTATAATTAGTACTACAAATAAATTTGAAATTTGTATGAATTATATAATGACAGTAATTGTGTGCAAATTTTACTATGTTAACGATCAGCTTAATTAGCCCAAGTGATTGTACGACAAACACTCTGAAACTACCACTGAATAAACCCCCGTTGAGCATCAACCTTTAAACAAATTCGGGAATACCTCATTTGGACATCAATGCACTCAAAACGATCAGTATTTTTCACAAAAAATGCAAGTTTATGATTCTATGAGCCACATAGTCTTCGCTGTTTTTGTACAACTAGAGACATCTATCTACCTTTATGCATCCTTTTAGAGATATCTATCTTGCTACTCAAACAATTGTCTCATCCAAGGTACCTACTCTAAATATTGATCATATGCAGTTCCCTTTTTTAGTTCGCTGAGAAACAAGTAGTACGGATTTTCATTCACTGGTTCCTAATAGCAATTACGGTTGGATTTTAAAGCGATCTTTATAAATGTAAATTTTATTTTAGGCCCTTCTAAGTTCTTTTTCCAAGCTCAGTTTTGACGCCAGCATCATACCTTGCAGGCACGTTAGGCAATCAGATTCGATTCACGAACAAATTATTTAGTTCGTATAATTTAAACTTCCAATCCTGAAAAAAGAAGATTAAAAAAATAGTTAATTCGAAGTATTCACGTTATAATAATCAACTTTACCGTGAATATTTGTGTAATTTACGCGCTTAAGGCTGCTTATCGCTCAGTTTACGAATCCGCTTGGGTAACGTTAAATCTAAGGACGTTCGATGTATTCTTGTATTTTAAAAATCTTCTCAGGATATTAATATTTTTTATTTCTGTTTGCTGTGTGCGCTTATTAAAGGATGTCTCTAATTTTCTTAGTTCTCAAAATATTTCTGAAACCTGTGCAATTTAATATTTTATGCGTTAAAAGTGGATGAATTGGTAGTAAAATTTTAAAACTTCTTATACAATTAAACATAGGTTTTAGAAATATTTTGAGAACTAAGAAATAAAGAAACATCTTTTAAGAGGAGTACGCAGGAACAATACAAACAACTACACTTTTTTTAGAAGCTTCATAACGCATTCCCAATCATCGTCCAATGAATTTGCTTTTTTGTAATATATCGCCAATTAACTGCAATTGTAATTCATTTTTTAAATTACCTTTCACATTGTCCATTAATGTTATTCTTCTATTCTTAACGGGCTACTTCCCTCACGCGAAATCACTCGCTACAGTGATTCTTGTGGCAAAGTTTCTTTAAATGTTTGATTTTATTTATGTATTTTATTTTATTTATTTATTTATTTTGGATTGGATTGTAGAGGGTTTCGAATGTGAATATAACCTCATAAAAACTCTGGAAACAAAATTGAAAAAGTAAAAAACGGCTATTGTAGAGATCGACCTCAGTTATCCAATGCAAAATAAATAAATGCAATTGAAATACAAGCGAGATGCTTTAAAAATATCCCACAGGATTAACATTAGAAAGCGGTTGTTTTCGTGTGAATAAAATGCCTCTTAGCTATCAAAATTCCAGTGAGCCACATATTGTTTTTGAAGAGGATCACAGTAATTAACCTCTACAAGGATAGTTAGAATACTCGCAAGAATTTCAAAATTTTCTCCCAAGAAAAATTTATACCTATACAAAAATATATATACTTTTTACTTACCCATCATACGTAGTATAGTGTAAGTCTTACAATCGTTTTGAAAATCGAAATTTTTTTTGACGGATTTACATGTTTGAAACAGTGGAGATTCCGAAAAACATTTTTAGAAAAAAAAATTGCCGTCCGTCTATCTGTCTATAAACGCTCTGTCGCAAGTACAAATTGAGATAGAGATTTGAAATTTTGTATGCACTTAGTATGTAAGAATGGGACGAAGCTTATTTAATATCAGTAACCTCGATTATCCGGAAATATTTTTTTCGGACTCTCGAAAAATTCGTTCTGATGGAAGGTATATAAAAAAATTCGAATTTTTTATTTTAAAGAGTGGACGTGAAAGGCAATAAAATAACACATATTTTGCATAAAGAACGAAGTTAATTGGGTTATTGATTGCCGAGATATTTGTAATCTTGTTTTCCACATTCTTCGATTTTTCATGACTCTGTATTTCATTCAAATTTCAATTCAGAGATATATTTTAATTGGAAATGAGACGCTTAATCCAACGCAGTAAACTGTTAGTTATTATTATTATTATTTTTTTTTTTTTTTTTGGCGTTATAATGATGTTTCTTTTGCGCAATTCGTTACTATTTGACTAGTTTGATATTTTATATAATTTGTGGAAATTCGTTCATCAGCAATTCATTAATAGAGCATTACTATGTATATTAACAATATTTAAATATATGTTTAAATTTTGTTTTGGAATTGCGATACATTGTATAAATAGTTTTCACATGTTTTATTTTCATATATTATATTATGCATATCCATGATGGGTAAGTATTACGATGGCCCCCAACGACTAGTTTATATTTCGAGTAAGTTCTCGAGAACGATGATTATCATAACAAATCTTTTGAGATACTTGACCCTTTGTTCAATAACTCAGTTTCCAATGTCTTCTTTTTGCCCCACCAGTGGCCGCGAGGTTCTGACCTCCAAACTGGTAGACGGTAGGTGCTGGGTTCGAACCCAATCGCGACCGTCGGCCTAACCGTTCGAAGTTTTTCGTGGTTTTCTTCGAACCTTGCGTAAATACGGGTTAGGTTCCCTTAGAAAGACCCCCACGGAGGGCAATCCACCCCATAGGGCCTATATCCCATAGCGTAGATAATCGGCCGACAAAATACACCCCCAATGTCTTCTTTTCCTTGGAATCAATGACCAATACAGAGTACCAGAAGAAAACCCTTTTTATGGAAGATACGCAGAAAAAAAGCGAGTCTACCCCGATAATATATGATGCGAAAAAAGGAAGAACTGCTGTGATAACGAGTTACCATAGCAACTGGACGAAAAAGGAAAAACTACCATCGGACGGACGGCTTTTCTTATTTTATTGATCAAATATCAATTTAATAGATTCTGTGTCGAAGTACATTAAATCAGAAAATTTGGACTGAGCATTATTTCGTATATAGGAATGCAGTTAAAACCTATTACTGAAAATTGATTGCATTTCTTTCTGAAAACGAAGTACAACATTAAAATGATTTAAGTCCAGAATAAGAGGAAGAAAATTTTTTCACGAGTCGAGAAGTATTTTTATTATAAAGTTAGGAAAAATTTACTGGATGCATATTGGATCCGTCTGATGAATTTGTTTTATAATAATATGATTTCAGAATAAAAATATTCGTGATAGATATTTATAGCATTTCCACAGCGAAATGCATTTCTACAATTTCAAGGGAAATTTGAAAGAAAAATTTTTGTTTTGAAATAGAGGTGTCACAAAAAGGAAACGCTTCACGAACTATAAATGAGATACCATGTTTGAATACAACTGTTAAAAGTAGTCGGATGTGGCAATCCCAAAACTATCTTCCATCTCATGCCTGTTGATACTTCAGGGCCGTAGCTAGAAGTGAACAGTAGGGGCGGGGGGCTCATATTTGTTTTCTCTCTGTCTGATGCAGAAACATAAATTAGTGCATACTTACATTGTAGATACTATGTTTCTTATTAAAATGTAGTAATAATTTCATTTTATGCTAAGAAAAGTACAGGATGGTGAAAATTTTGAGTGTGTAACTTGGAGCAAAATTGAACATCATGTTCGTTTCATGTGTACAAATAAGATGAGGGAGTGTTTAAACACTTATTTTAGGTACAATTTAGTGTTTCTGCAAAACTGTGAAAGGGTCTCAAAAATAAATTAAATTTTGAACGAAATTGCATTTGAATTTTCGGAACAGAAATTTATTTAGTGACCTTAGAATCGTTTCCAGGGGGAGGGGGGGGGGGGGGGGCTGAGCCGCTTATAGCTCCTCCTTAGCTACAGGCCTGTGATACTTCCAGAAAATTGAATCATAGCAGCGTTACTGGTTAGATGATTTACACCAAATTCTAATCAGCAACAACTTATGGCAACTTTTAATGAATCTGAAGTTTGATGAAAATCTGTGCGTTAGTTTTTGAGATAATATCATTGGAAAAATTCTAAAAAAATCTGGATAGAAATGCCAACTGTTGACCGATTTACTCCAAAAAAAAAAAAAAAAAAAGTAAGAATGCTAATTTATATCAAGGACTAACTGAATGTGAAGTTTGATAAAAATTTCGTACCGTACTTCCATAGATAAAGCTATAGCGATAATCATAAATAATGCCGCATACCAGCGCCACCTGTTGAGCAGTTCACTATAAAAAAAAAAATCAACAACCATTATATCAAAGCCTGGCGGTATCTGAAGTTTTATAAAAATCCGCCGATTAGTTCTTGAGATATTGCTATTGCGGAAATCATGAAAAAGGCAGCATAGAAGCGCCACCTGTTGTGAGATATACATCGGAAACTAATCTGTTTTAGTTTATATCAAGGTTTAACTAAATCTAAAGTTTTCTGAAATCCAATGCATTTGTTCTTGAGGTAGAGCGCTCAGCAAATTTTTGTCACAAACAGACTCAGAGTGATAGAACGATAGACAGACTTTTTTTTTCGGGGGTGGGGGCTTTAAAACGTGTAAATTCGTTGAAAACCGGAATTCTACAATTTTCAAGAATCCAATGCTTTTTTTTTTTGTAAAGACTAAAAAAATAAAAACAATACTTTAATATCATTCTATCAATCACATGATAAAGAGAGTGTTTAGGGTAGTGTAAAACCGATTAATTATTGTTACAAGCCGACGGAAACTTTTGCTTTGAATTCGGGAAATTTTTAAATCCAATGGAAAAAAAATCATACCGAAACCCGTGTCAGATCACTTAACCCTTTCGGGAAAGTGGTCCTACTCCGAGCACACCTAATTTTATTTTCAAGTTTGTAAATGGCACCAATAATATTTTAATAAAATTTTGCTTTTATAATAAAAGCTTAAATTAAGAAATCCTTAATTTAATTAAGGTTTTAAAAATGTTCTTAATTTAATTAAGGTCTTAATTAAGGAGTTTTTATTTATTGTTACCCTGCATGTAAAAAAAGAAAACGCCGAGAACATAAAATTAATGTATAAGCATTAGAAGAATTTATCAGTATATTTTCAGTAAATTGCAATAATTAGATTATGGGACTTTTTATTTTGTTAAATGAGTGTGGAGTTAAACTGCTGAAGTTTGCAGCGATGCACCACAGATTTATATTTATTTGGTTGGAAGGGGGAGGGCAAGGCATTGTACACATATACTTAATTATTACAAATAATTAAAATATAAACTAATATATATACATACATAATTTTAATCTAGTTGCGTACAAAATCATTCTTATTCGTGGTATAAATAAATCAATAAATTAATCTCTCTTACCCCAGTTAATTTAAATCAAATTTTTCATAACGTTGTTTAATTACATAACTAAATAAGGAGTTGTTTAATTACGTAAAGCATTTAGTCTTGTGGAAACTTCTACTTTTACATGCTTTATCCGACGTTAGATTTTTATGTATAATTTTATATTTATATTCTACTAGTACTATTATATTTTGAAAAGAAATTTCGTAGCATATTTCTAAGGAATACTTTGTCAAAATATAATGAAAAATGTCTCATAAAAAAAATGGTGTTTATCGAATAATATTCATGTAAGAAATGAAGATCCAAATATCCCGTGGGAAGTGACATAGGGCGATAAGGTTTAATATTTTTTATTCGAAATGAAAATAATAATTCTAAAGAATAATATTCCTATGAGCTACGTTTAGCGAAATAGCTAACGTTGTAAGCTAATCATATATATTAAAACAGTAGGCTACTTCTTTAAGATCAACTCAAATTGGTCTTTGCGCATGCGTGAAGTTGAAATTATTAGCCCTTCCAGTTAGAAGGAAGTCGAAGCAAGTCTGGTTAGCTCAGTGGTTTAAGGCAGGGATTTATATCTCTGAATTTTTGTAGAGCACTAAGGTTTGATTCCAAAGCTCGGCAAAATATATATATATATATATATATATATATATATTTGAATAATGATACATTTTACTACGAGGGGAAGTTATATGATTTTTATTCTTTTGTTATTATTATTATTTTGATGCTTTATAATGAAATAAAATTTAACACTCAAAAATGAATTTTTAAGTATAACAATTTTATTTTTAAAATATTTCAAGTAAAAAGCAAGCGCTATTAAAATTCTTAAAATTGGGCTTAAATTCTTTCAGATGATTACTTGAGTAGGTTAGACTGACATAACCATGAAATGCTTTGAATCTGTTGAAATCACACAGATAACATTCAAATAAATCAAGTTTTCAAAACTTTATTTACAGGTTCTAATTAATCTTTTAACATGTTATCGTCAAATCTTGACGGGTATCATCTAGTAAATAAATAAATAAATATATTTAATAGGAAAATTTTCAACTTGCCTGATTTCTTTATTGAACAGTGTAATTGAGATGAAAATAATAAAAACCTGCAAAATGTTTTTTATAAAAAAAAAATCCCCTTTTTAGGGTTTCGTTCATCTTACGAAACCTTATTCTCCTTTGTTTTCAGTTTGTCTGTCTGTCACAGAGTCCGTACACAAAATCTATATAAGTCAGAGAGTTCAAATTTTGTGTACTTACAGCTGAACACCTCTTGTCGCACAACAAATCATAAAATTTTGAAAAATACTATTATTTTAATTTAAATATCATTTTTAATATCATCAGTTCATTTTTCTCTCTCTTCTAGTTGTTTCCACGCAAGTTTAAATAGATATAAAAATTATTTATTTTTTTACCCTTCACTTTTAAAAGAAATGGGTACTTCTGTTGCTACAATTACAAAATTGGTATTGAAATCTACAAAAAAATTAATATCCCAAAAATAAATTGAGATACAGCTTTTAAACTGCATTTAAAAATACATTTTTTTTCATACATGATGGTGTAAAAATTGAAAATGTGTGATATTTAGTAGTTAAAAAATTTGTAGTAGCGTAAATTTCCAAATTGATATTTCATTTCTTCTAATTGTTACAAGCAAGTTTAAATAAAATTATTATGTATGTAACATAAATTAATGGATTAAACAGATCACTTAAAAAACATGCTTACTTGTTTTTATTTCATCATATCAAATCATATTTATCTTCTACTTTGACATGCGAAATGGAATATTTTTTTATTTATTAAATTATTATTCATTTAAATTACTAGCTGTCTCTGGTGACCAATTTAATCTCCTTTTAATTTGTGCTAAGCTTTGAAATATTTTACTTTCATTCATAATTTTTGCGTACCTATACTATATCAACAAATCTATGCGATCAAGGCAGCATTTAGGAGAATAATTCAATATTCTGTTCTGGTTGGCGCGATTGGCGAAGCAACCCCAAAACAGCGCCGAAAATCCGTTTTTTATTTGTTAATTTAACGATAAGGTGTTTTGAAGGAGCTATTAAACGAAACCCTCTATGCGTGCCCTCTGTGATCACACTTACCCATTTGTTTTTATTTTTCAGATTTGCATACAATACTTCAAATACGTCATTATTATTATTATTATTTTGATAAGGAGTTAATTTAATAAATTCTATTTCAAAGTAAAGTGAAATTTTTGACTGAACTTCATTTCGCAGGAAAAAATGCAGTTAAAAGAATTGAAAATGGACAGCATTTCTTTCTTTGAACAAAATCAGACATTAACCTTTTATCTACCGATGGTACTTATAAGTACCATAAAAATTACTTATTATAAAATTCTTTTAATAGGTGAATTAGCTGTAATACAGTTTAGAATGAGTTACAGATACATTACTTTATTTTGTTCCAAAAGCAATATTGGGTACACAAAACAAAAATATTTTTAAAAGTATTATTTCTTCTGCCTTTGCATTTTTTCAGCTTCCTTGGTGCTTGGGGATGAGGATTTTTCAATTCGGAAATATTTCGGAATTCTCTTAACCAAATATTTCATTGAAAATCTTTTTGACCAAATAATTGCTTGACTTTTGAGCTAATGGGAGATTTTTAAAGATCTTCATCTTAAGTTAATAAATCATTAGAATGATATGAATAGTCTTAACGATTTGGCACAAAACGTGCGTGTCATTATCATATACCTAAAATTATTTTCTCACTTTAGTTTCGAAAAAGTTGTCAAGTATGTTTTATCATGATTTGTTGCCCGTAATTACAAAATTTAGAATTCGTTTTTATCTAAATTTGAAACAAAATTTTACGAATTTACAGTTTATTTAAAAAAGTAACTGCATTAGGCATATGAAGTGTATAAGCACTTCGGAAATCTACAGCTAAGAATAGCAGTACAATTAATATAGTAGAGTCCTACTATTCCGAAAAACCGCCTTTTCCAAACATAGTTCAGAAAAAAATACCGATTTTTTAACTTAAAAAATAGGAAAAATTAAAAAGATGTTCGTGAAAAAGCGTACATTTATTGTTACACAGCAAAGAAGTTAAATGGAAACATACAGCTTGATGAGTAAGCTTGATGAAAATTGGAATGAAAGCTGGTTACTTACAGTGCATGTCGGCTCCATTTATACAATTCTCTAGAATCACTTTTAGGTGCGTTCGTAATTAGGTAAATACGTAGCACCTATTGTTGTCGTTCAGTCCGTCTGTCAGTCTGTCCGTCTGTTTGTCCGCATATAACAACGCAAAAACTACCCAACTGAATCGTTTGAAATTTAAAATATATAATCATTACATAATTTTGTCGAGTCATTTCAAATTTTATGAAAATCGGATGCATACATAAATTACAGGGACAATCAAAAGGATTCCATTACATTACGGTCAATGGGGAAAAAGTTTCAAATCAATTTTAACCGTCTGAAATTTTAAATACATAATTATTACATAATTTTGTCGAGTTGTTTTAAATTTTATCAAAATCGGATGCATAGTTCAACTACAGGGACAATCAAAAGTGTTCCGTTACATTACGGTTAATGGGGAAAATGTTTCAAATGCATTTTAATAGTGTTACACTCATTCGAACGTAATAAAATTGATATGCGTCTATAAAGTACATATTATAATATACATTTTGCATAATCTATGGTGCAAAGAATGTTTGTTATTGATTTACAAGGCCACACAAAAGTATTCCATTGCATAATGATAAGGGAGAACACTGTTTGGTGCGCATTTTAATTGTAAATATCTATTTAAAATTTTATGAGATTGATATATGAGACTGATATTATTTAAAACTTCGTTATCGTACGAACGCATCTCATTTGCTACGCTTCACGTGCAATTTCCAACTTGTTAATCACTGCTAAACACAAACAATAACTAATTTACACCAACTTAAGACGTTCAGTATTTCTGGTGAAAAGAAAAATCGACTAAATAACACGTTATTTTTACCATTGTTGACTCAGATTTATGTCTAAAGGAAAAGCTTATTTATTGCTATGATTCTGCAGTTGTAGTTTTTATTTGAAAGATGTGGAACTCGTCGAAATTTGACGAAAGAAAATCTTTAAGAAAGAACTGTTACATTGATTTATAATAAGTCTACATAATTAGTTACAGTAAAAAATACATCATATATTATTCAGTCTAACTCTCAAACAAATATTATTTTAAGTTAAAATTAACAAAATACTATAAAACCCAATTATCCAAATTATTAAACAAAATAAAACCGAAATTCACAGGATTTTATAACAGACGATACTTTTTAAATAGTATACACATTTTATTTATTTATTTATTTATTTATTTTTAATTTTAAGAGTAAATGGAGTGATTCTGCTGTACGATTATAAAATTCGTATTAAAAATTATTAAAAAAAATAATATCTCAAAAATAAATTGCAATACAGCTTTGAAAAAAATTGCATTTAAAAGTATTTTTCTCTCTATACGATGGTGTAAAAATTTTAAATGTTCGATGTTTAGAAGTGTAAAATTTGCAATACCGAAAATTGCAAAACTGAAATTGCATGGAAAAGTGTTGCGTATTTTAATTTCTATATATATATATTTTTTTACATTTCAATTTTAAGAGAAAATGGAGTGGTTCTGTTGCCACAATGACAAAATTACTACTAAAAACCATAAAAAAAATTAATATCTCGAAAATAAATTGAGATACAACATTCAAACAAATTGCATTTAAAAGTACATTTGTTTACATTTGTACATTTGTACAGTTGTTAGGTATAAAAATTTAAAATGTGCGATGTTTAGAAACATAAAATTTGCAGTAGTGAAAATTGCAAAACCGAAATTGCAGGGGAAAGTGTTGCCATTCGCAAAATGACGTACGTAACGAATTATTACATTACGAACATTTAAGCATTACGAAGTACAACGTATTGACAAAGTACAGTCAATACATAGATTATTATTAATGAATCGTCTATTCCGAATTTCCGCTAAACCGAACAGGGTGTCCCAATTAATTGGAAACAACGGAACTCTACTGTATAACAAAACATAAAAAATGACATAACTATAAAAATTTTCAGCAAATACGTTAAATTATAAATAATAAAAAAATGAAAGAATATTTAGAGAAAACTATGTTATTACTTTTAATAAAAGCAGGAAATTTTATTGGTTACGGTATTTCATGAAATGCGTTTAAACCTGGCAGCATTTTCTAAAACATTGATTAAAATCCAGTGATGATGATTTCGTCCTTCCGCATGTTAGCTCTAAGCAAACATTACGAGTTTGACTCGTTAAATGGTCCCAAATGATTAAAGTATTAGTTAATGTTTTCCAAACTGAATCAGTTTTAATATGTTTCTAAATGAACGTTTCAAAATTTTAACTGAAAATGATTAGTCAACTCGACTGCAATAACGATTTACTTACAAAATATACGCCCACGCTTGCTTTACTGCCTCATACTTTTGAAAGGAAATTTCGGGGGAAAAAAAAAAAAACAAAGATTAGAATAATTTTCTCATGAAAATCAAGACAGCATGATAATAGGAATTTGTTTACTAATTGATACTCATTCCTGAATATGCTTATATTTTAAAATTTTGTTTTGAAAGGATTAAATTCGTTATCTCGTTTCGCACTTTTTTTTATGATTTCGGTTTGTCTGACTGTATGTTCGCGCTCTAACTCTCGTAAGTATACTTGGATTGTCCTGAATATTTTGGACATTATTAACGTTTACCCTAGCACGTACCCTATTTCAAATGAATTTTCCAGCATCATTAGTTTATTTACAGGGACAGTCAAATGTTTATCTTTACATTACGATTATGCAATTTTACGCTGAAATGCATTCTGTTTACTAAGAAATGTTTGTAGAAAGTAGATAAATGATATATAGGGCAACGCTAAGAATTGCATACATGGACGCCTATGAATGATAATTTCTGAGAACGTGATTTCAAGAGTTTTAAGAATGTTTTAGTTTTAAATAAATTTTAGCTAAATACGGGCGCGTTATAAAGATACTAGATAAACTACAAGGCTGAATAAAAGTATTCAAGTATGTTTTCATACATTAGTATAAATTGCTGAAAGAGAAATTTCAACCTGCTAGGCATTTTCTTGCTAAACTAAGTTTCATCATCATATAAAAGAAATATCAACCGACTGGTGAAATACAGAGCTGTTCAAAAAAACTACAACAGCAAAAACTACACAACTGAATCATTTGAAATTTGCATAATTTTGTCGAGTCATTTCAAATTTTGTGAAAATCGGATGCATAGTTCAATTACAGAGACAATAAAAAATATTCCGTTAATTACCGCCAATGTGAAAAAATAGTTTCAAGTGCCTTTTAATGGTGTTACATTTTTTTCAAACATAATAAAATTGATATGCATCTAGGAAGTAAATACTGAAATATACATTCTGTACAGTCTGTGGAACAAGGAATATTTGTTATTAATTTACAGGGCTATACAAAATACATTTAAATGTTCCATTACATAATGGTATAGGGGGAAACATTGTTCGGGGAGCGTTATAATAATATTAAACTTTTTCACATTTTATGAAATTGATACACGTTTCTGATAATTACTTCAAGTTACATCCTTTATAATAGAAAGCACATAGTATACACAGTGATAATACAAAAGATTTCGGATACTCTACTGTATTCGAAGTACTGTATACTATTGCACCAAGATCTGAATATTTTCAAAACTTCCTTATAGTACAAACGCACCTCATTTGCAACGCTTAAGGTGTAATTTCACTTGTTTAATTTAATATTTGTTAATTTTCAAAAGTCTTGCATTTCAACACATTTAAAGTTACTGGAGTTATTTTTTTTATTATTATTTTGTGTTTATCATTCAATAATATAAGAGAGATTCAAGAAACCCAACTATAGGGGAAACTTGACCCATCCTTCGGTTTTCATATTTAAAAGAATTTCAGAGTTTTGCCAAAAGTTTAAAAAGGAATTTTTTAGAAACATTTTTCTAAGATTTTCTCAGATAAATTTAAGTAGGTACATTTTAAGTATTGCGGAATGTACATTTTAAGTATTGCAGGAGCTTTCATTCCAGTCATAAATATCGTACAGTAACCATGTCTTTGAAAAGTGGTACGTGAAGAGGCTTGACACAATCACAAAGCTACCTTAATTAAGGAGGTTCGGAAAACATTTAAAAATAATTTTATTTATTTAGTTAAAATTATAATTCTCTTGTGATGATTAACACCATATTATTTGTAAAGAAATTCACATGATCAAACTTTTCATATTTTTTTTACTTAAAATTTAAAATTTATTGAAAAAGTGGGGTAATTTAAAATCGTTATAACTCAAAATATTATTTGTAGAATTTCGAAATTTTTTTTTACGTTTAAATAAAAAGAAATATCCAAATCTCAATTTTGACTCACAAGGAAGGTCTCCATTGGGGGCATACTCAGAATTTTTTGAAAAAAATACGAATTAAACTACTCATGTAGGTAATAAAGGATCAGTGAAAATTAGCGGTGGAATTACATTATTAGATATGTAAAAAAATAAAATAGTTTGGAATAATTGGCGTGAAAAGCTGAAAGCGACGCAGGATTTGGCGAGCAGTGTATTTCCTCGCCAAAAGCAGACGATTTTAACGAATCTGAAAATTGATTTTAATTGATTTCACTGTTAAAAATCTGCAGCATTTACTGCAACGTCACTCCACTACTTTTATAGAATATCTCTCTTCTGACCAATGAGAATGCTCCATATCACGGCGATTTGACCGTGTCATACACTGTTAAAAATCTGCTGCCTTTTCTTGCAACGCACTCCACCGCTTGTATATAATATCTCTATTCCAACCAATGAGAAAGCTCCATTTCATGGCCAAGTAACCGTTTTCTATACAAGCAAGAGAGTGTGTTGCAACAAAATGCAGCAGGTTTTTAACAGTGTATTTTTCAATTTGGAACAATTTTAATCAATTTAAATTGTGTTTTAAATGATAAAATATATTAATGTCATTTTATTATAAGTACATATGAACGTATATGACAAAATCACACTTAAAGTAAAGTAAAAATGCAAAACTAAAATTACTTAAACTAAACTTATTTAAATAAATTGGACATAGAAAGTTTTTTCTTTAAAATGTATTCGAAGCGTAAAAGCGTATTTTTCAAAATTTCGTTTTTTCGCCAACCGGCGATAAATCGCCAAATAAACGAAATTTTTATTATTTTTTTACGGACGTTATAAGGAGCTTCCGCCGAAATTTTTTTATAAACATATATAACTATATGAGAAGAACATTCTGTAATTTTTTCAGAATTTTCTGAGTATGCCCGTATGGAGACCTTCCTTGTCAGTATTTTTAAAAATGTTAATTTTTAAAAATTTAAATTAAAAATTTGAAAAAAATGACATAACTTATTTTTAAAAAAATAATTCAGTGAAAAAAATAATTCAGCGTCAATTCCAGTGAGGAGAATGGGTGAATTGGCGCCGGTTTTATTTGATCTGGGGATCTCGTGATCAGGAAGCGAGAACGTATAGCATCAAGCAAAAGGCCAAACCAGCTACTTTCTGCTTGTAACTCCCTTTATACTGATTGAGATAGCTACAAGAATATGCCCCAGTGAGAAAGACGTATTACTGACGTCTGACGAGCGATATGCACTCGTGGTTGAATGCTGTCGTACGCATAGTGTGATGCGTATGAATGACAGGCTTTTGCGTTGAGAGATTTGGTTGATGTTGCTATCTGTTGATGATGAGGAGAGTTGATTGTTGTTGAAAGTTGCGTGCTTGCCCGGAGTCACCAGTGAGGAGAATGGATGAATTGACGCCGGTTGTATTTGATCTGGGGATCTCGTGATCAGGAAGTGAGAACGTTAGTATCAAGCAAAAGGCCAAGCCAGTTACTTTCTGCTAGTAACTCGCTTTATGCTGATCGAGATCGCTACACCAGTGACAGTTTTTTTGAGGAAAAAGCCGGTTTGGCGTGCTATGCGTTACACTGGGTTTTATTTTATAGAGATTATTTTGTAAAGCTATATTAGAATGGAGTAATAGATAAGATAGTAAACAATGGATTAAAGAGAGATTTAAAGAAAGGTGTGAAAAATTGCCTTAGAATCAAGAAAAAATTTAATAAAATACAAATGGGAAATTTGAAAGGAGTTTTTATTTCATTTAAATAGCACCCAAAGTAGGTAAATAGAAAGAATGGAAAAGACTGGAAGTCTAAAAGTGGCAGCCTTAAGGAATCTTAAGTATTCATGTCTCTGCAAAATAACACAAAATTTATCAGAAAGTTTTTAGGAAGATATGTAAACAAAGGATCTACACTGTAAAAAAAAAAAAAAAAAAGGGTCGAGCTACTAAAAAAATTTTAGTGATCCTTGCAATTACTAAAATTTTTTTTGTAATCTTACTCGGTTACAAGAAAATCTGTAAGAATTACTAGAAAAAAGCTAGCAACGAATAGAGTTAATAGTTTTATATTTTAGTAGCTATTACTAAAACTCACTTGGTGTGGCCGTGAAAGCCTAGTGGTCATAGCACAGAACTCCTGGCTGAAAGGTGCCGGGTTCGATGCTGGACACCGCCAAATACGCACCGAGAGTATGCAGTGTAAGTACTTGTTAAACAAAGGGATTATGAAAATCCTGTCGTAGCAGTTACCTTGTGTAATGATCTCTGAATTTGCCCTCCCCTTTAGAAACATGTCAAAATAGAGCAGGTGGCAATGTTTGGTGCTGCCATCTTTTGCGTCTTTCCCGAAAATCTTCCTCTGCATATGTCTGTCTTGTTACCTACTGGATCCAGCTGAAAGAAAGCTGCTGCCCTTCGGGCAAACGTAATGGTTACTAAAAATAATTTTGGAGCTGTTACTAAAATTTGCTTGTTGACTCATACTAAAAAGTTTTAAGTTAGTTATACAAAAAATTCTTTTGTTCAGTTTACAAAAGAAATGTCTGTTTCACTTGCAAAAAAAAGTTTGGAATGGTTACTAAAAAATTCTGTGGAATACAAATTTACTAAAAAAATTTTAGTAACCTCATGAATTTTTTTTACAGTGTAGCCGGATAAGCACAGCAAAAGGACCCCTACGGATGTGTGGGTAAATAAGATGTGTGGTAATAAGGCTCACCATGAGACTACAATATAGAGTGTTTCCACTCCCTGACCTTGAATTTCTTTGAAATAATCAAGTATGTGCTGGCGCTACTGTTTTTCAAATACGTTTTTCTCAAATAGTAGACACATTAAAAAAATGAAAACAACGCATTATTGAAAAATATATTAGTTCTCATTAATTTTTTTTCACATTTTTGCTCATATTTTAATATTAAAAAATAAACAAAATTTTTTTTTAAATGTTAACGTAGTAATTTTAAACTTACACCAGCCAAAAAATTACAGAATAATGCTCAAAGTATGTACTTTTAAGAAAATTATTTTTGTTAAAATCGAAGATGTGCTTTTTGTGTCATAACAAAAATAATGCTAACAACTTGCTAAAAATATTTGTAACTTTTCCTGTTTGTATTTGCAGAAATACTGCTACCACTGCGTTGGCATACTCCTGACATTTCCACTCGGGTTAGTATTTCAAAATAGGAAAATGTTTCCATACATATCACATAACTATCGCTTTGTTTCGCCTAACATTCCATTAATTTGGCTAACGGTCCTCAGCTTGCTTCCTTTCATTCCAAGGTTTGCCCCTTTTCCTACCTTATTTGACTAATTAACAACACCATCACTTGCAATTCAATATTCTTTCTTCCGTGTCGTAGTGGTAGGACAGGGCTAGAGACAGCTATCTTCTCTAGCCCTGGTGATTGGGTGTCATTTTGGTAAGTTTTCAAACTAGCAAACCGAAACTGGTAAACATTCAAGCTGGGTATTTATCTTGAGTAAGTATTCTTAAAACTAAATAACAGGATGCTGCATAATACTTCTTGAAAATGACTTAATTTTATAGTGTATATAATTTCCTTTTATCTTTGTTCTTTTCTTCGTGGTTTGTATAGAACACCTGTCTTTAAAAACTTTTGTTCATTCTTCTTAAACTCAAACACGATTTTGAAAATGTATGTTGATCTAAAAGATGGAAGTGTAGTTTAGATAAAGCAAACTTTTGTTAAAAATTATATATATATATAACCATTAGATAATACTACAAATCAACATCAATATGTGGAATAACTCGTTAATGACAAACTATATCAAACAGAGGAGTTGGCAAAAATTGGAATAATCTTGGAAATGTGGTATTTAGCTCGTTATCAAGGACAATGCTAAATAGACACATTAATTGCGATTAATTTCTGAATAGAAATCAGGATAAACCTAAAAAAGATTTCTATATTGCCCGATTAATAGCAATTGAGAACAGAATTCAAAGAAAAATATTAGAAAAATAATAAGACAATAATTGAATAATCAATAGATTAATTGCAATGGAAAAACTATTTCAATGAAAAATATTAGAAAAATAATTAGACTATAATTGAATTATCAAAAAGATAAACTTACAGATATCAATTGCTACCATGTGAGAGTTTCAATTTTGCAATCTCACTGCGCATTCAGTCACAGTAGACAGTTAACAACGAAGTTATATCAGAAACCAAAAAGCTATAATTTATAATATATAATTAAATTAACTATTATTAAAAATAATTAATTACAAAACATTAGCAGACAAAAATGTTATGAACTTAATAAAAATAGTTAAATTATTTAGTACTAATAACAAGTTATAATTAGTAACTATAAAATTACTTTAAATCAATTAAATATCGATGAATATTTACTTCATGTAAAATAAATACGAATTTACTACAGAGAGCGCCAGTGGCGCCATCTTTACTTTCTAAACATAATTAATTAATGCAAAAATTGATTAATGCCGTAAAAACTAAATTTTACAAATTACGATACTTATTTGTTTAATGCAAGGTTGGAAAAAACTAGGTCTTTTTAAAAAACAAAAAACGGTTTATTTTTTGGTTTAAACCGGCCTATCTATTTTTAAACATCCTATTTACAGTGGATTATGTAGATAATTGAAAAAAATCATACTTCAATTTAAAAACTTATTATTAAACAGTCTTATGTACAAACAATAAACTACACAGTGAAACATTGATACTTAGAAAACCTTATCTATTGATTACCTATAATAAACATCTGATGTAGTTTGATGAATGTAAATATTACATATATATATATATATATATATTAATTTAAAGATTCTTTTTAAAAATTGATTTTTATATCAAACTATAGTTAACTATTGTATATGAAAATAATTAAACAAGAAATTCATTTTACACTCGTCTGTTATTGATTGGCAATTGAAATAAATTTCATATCAAGATTTTTAAATAGGATTTAACGTAGCATCTGGACACAAAAGACTAAAACTACGTAGCTCTTTGGCCTTATAAACACTTTAAAAATGATTTCTTCACTTAATAGAACTAAAGTTAAAGTTTTAAATACTTTGACAAAAATGAAGAAAAGTGCAATTAATTTTACGATATTTACGCAAAAATTAAAAATACTGACTTTAGAAAAAGAGTTTCTCGAGCACACTTCAAATATAAGCGGAGTTGAAATGACGCGTGTTTAAAAAACATGGAACAAATTTTATTTGAAAAGAAAACGAGTGTATCTCCTCACTTTTCTTTCAAAAAGAAGATGCTACAAATCAGATGCTGTCAAGTTCTTAAAAATTGAGTCTAAGGAACATGAATAAATTAAAATTTCTCAAAAGCAATAGCGCGTGAAACAATGTACCTTTTAATTTTGGAGTGACAAAATGGCATGTTTCTATGGCAACGCTGTAGCAGCCGTCAATCTCTTGTTTCTTTAAATGAGAATTCATGAAAAAAAAATACAGGTTTTATTTCTTACTTGGATGTTGAAATAATGCCAGAAGAAAACTGTTGAATACAAGCTTATGGATAAAGTGTTTCCGAAAATAGCATCAAAATGCTTGAAATAAGATACCGGAGTACATTAAAAGAAAAACAAGGGCCACTTTTTTCAATTATTTCTATTCTCATTTTATCTTAAAAGGAAAAAGCATTTTGTGATATTAGTTCTTTTTAATGGGAAATTTACTTTTATACAGATAATTCCAAAATTATTTTATAAGATTAGTGATACCTAAATAAGTATGTAAATGATAGTTAAGTAAGTAATAATGAAACAATTACTTTTTTGCGAGTGGGTGTGCGTGTTTTCGTTTAGGAAGTTATTAAATACAATTTTTACTAAAAGAATTATTTAGTTGAAAGGCACATTCGAAATTTTAAATTAAATTTATTACTCCATGGAAAATTCAAAGTGTAGTACATTTTAGCTCACACGATACATTTGTAAATAGATTCTTTATTTTATTTTTCTGGGAGTATTCTTTTTCAGCAAATATACTTGGAAATATTGGAAACCCAGTTTTCATGCTTCTAGATTCACTAGCTTGTGCTGCGCGTTGATTATGAATTTGTCAGGATAATCTCTTATATATATTTATTTAATATTTATATGTATTTAATTTTTAACACAAAAATTCCATTTCGTAGAAAAAAAAATCATTTTAAATGTCAAAATGTTATCTAAGTGAATTGTGTCCTCCGAGTGAACGAGTGTATAAAATATCTGTTATTGAATGGCGGTTGAAATAAGTTTTGGGTCATAAGAACGTAAAATATAACTTAAAGATCGTATGTCGTGTCTGGGCACAAAGGGTTAAAAATATGTAGCTGTTTGGCCTTAAAAACACTTTAAAATGTATTTTTCCACCCAATAGAACTAAAAATAAAGTTTTAAATACTTTGACAAGAATGAAGAAAAGTGCAATTAATTTTACGATATTTACGCAAAAATTAAAAATACTGATTTTTGAAAAAGAGTTTCTCAAGCACTCTCCAAATATAAACGGAGTTGAAATGGCACGTGTTTAAAAAACATGGAACAGATTTTATTCGAAAAGAAAACGAGTGTATCATCCTCACTTTCCATTCAAAAAAGAAGATGCAACATATCAGATGCTGTCAAGTTGTTAAAAATTGAGTCTGAGGAACATGAATAAATTAAAGTTTCTCAAAAGCAATAGAGCGTGAAACAATGTACCTTTTAATTTTGGAGGGAAAAATGGTATGTTTCTATGGCAACGCTGTAACAACCGTCAGTTTCTTGTTTCTTTAAATGAGAATTCGTGAAAAATAATACAGGTTTTATTTCTTACTTGGATGTCGAAATAATGCCAGAAGAAAACTATCGAATACAAGCTTATGGATAAAGTGTTTCCGAAAATAGCATCAAAATGCTTGAAATAAGATATCGGAGTACATTAAAAAAAACAAGGACCACTTTTTTCAATTATTTCTATTGTCATTTTATATTAAAAGGAAAAATCATTTTGTGACATTAGTTCTGTTTAATGGGAAATTTACTTTTAAATAGATAATCTCAAAATTATTTTATAAGAGTAGTGATACTTATATAAGTGTGTAAATGATAGTTAAATAAGTAATAATGAAACAATTACTTTTTTTGCGAGTGGGTGTGCGTGTTCCCGTTTCGGAAGTTATTAAATACAATTTTTACTAAAAGAATTATTTAGTTGAAAGTGATTTGAAATTTTAAATTGAATTTATTACTTCATGGATAATTCATTGTAAAGTACATTTTCGCTCACACGATGCAGTTATAAATATATTATTTATTTTATTTTTCTTAGAATATTTTTTTAGCAAACTTGTAAACATCGGAAACCCAGTTTTCATGCTTCTAGGTTTAGTAGCTTTGGCTGTGCGTTGATTATGTGTCTGCCAAGACAAAATCTTATACATATATATATATAATTTAATTTTTAACACAGATATTCTAATTCGAAAAATAAAACCATACAAGATGCCGTTATCGAAAGATTATTTAAGTGAATTGGTCCCTCCAGATAAGCCCAGGATAGCTAATTTAGCTGAGCATTTGCAGTTTAAGCCAAAGGTCGCTATTTTATACTCTGTCTTGGACACATTTTTCGCTCAATTGGAAAATTATAATTCAAACAAAAGTATAGCAAAATTTAACAATGAGAATGAGATACATTATGGTACTTTTGACCCCTTTTATACCGTTTTAACAAATGTAGCAAAACAGGTTTGGGCGTATTAGTGATTTATTTCATGATCACGCATTTAAAACGTCATAACTAATAAAATTCAGTGTTTACGATAATGCCAATTCAGCGATACCTATTGATATGAATTTGCACAAGTAAATATAATCTTTAACATACACCTCGGTATCGTAATACATTTGTTATTTTAAAAAAGTAAGTTCAATAACCGATAAATGAAACTTGATAAACAGTGTTTTTAAAAATGTTTTGTTGCGGTATAAGTAGATAAAGAAGTTCTTTAAGAATGTCATTTATGAAATTTAAACTAGTCGTTGGGAGCCACCGTAATACTTACCCATCATGGATATGTATATGAAAATAAAACATGTGAAAACTATTTATACAATGCATTGCAATTCATAAACAAAAATTAGATATTGTTAATATACATAGTAATGCTATATTAAAGAACTGCTGATGTACAAATTTCGACAAATTATATAAAACGCCAAACTACTCAAGTAGTACCAAACTGCGTAAAAGAAACATCCTTATAACTCCAAAAATAATAATTCTATTAACTAACAATTAACTGCGTCGGATTGAGCTTTTCATTTCCAATTAAAATATACCTCTGAATTGAAATTTGAATGAAATACAGGGTCATGAAAAATCGAAGAATGTGGAAAACAGGATTACAGATATCTCGGCAACTAATAATCCGATCGACTGCGTTTTATATGCAAAATGTGTGTTATTTTATTGCCTTTTACGTCCATTCCTTAGAACAAAAAAATTCGAAAATTTTTATACACCTTTCATTAGAACGAATTTTTCGAGAGTCTGAAAAAAATAGTTCCGGATAATCGAGGTTGCTGATATTAAATAGGCTTCGTCCCATTCTTACATACTAACTACATACAAAAATTCAAGTCTCTATCTCAATTTGTTTGGGAGATAGAGCGTTTCCAGACAGACAGATAGACAGACAGACAGACAGACAGACGGACAGACAGACGGACGGCAAATTTTTTTTTCTAAAAATATGTTTTTCAGAATCTCTACTATCTGAAACGTGTAAATCCGTCGAAATTTTTTTTTCGATTTTCAAAACGATTGCAAGACTTACCCTATACTACGTATGATGGGTAAGTAAAAAAGTATTTTTTTAAGAAGAGGAATGCCATATGCATTGATGATTGTGGATTAAATAGAGGCTTTACGATTTCTTTAATAATTAATGGTAGATTAAAAAATATATACTTTATACGACTTGCACGGAGCCAAAACTAGAATGTGACTTTAATTCGATGAAAAGTAATGATGCGCAAGGAATAATTTTCAAATTTGGACAGGTTATAAGGGGCCATTTATAAATGATGTCACGCTTGAAGGTGAGGAGGGAGGTACAGTCAACTCTTGTTAATTCGAAGTCGGATAATTCGAATCTTCGCTTAATTCGAACTAAACATGAAGTCCCGAAATTTTCAATTGCAGAATAACGTACAAAAATTTTCATTAATTCGAATTCATTTTCTCTTGACTTCGTTTAATTCGAACTAACGAGAATTCCGATTTTTCTTTTTTCTTTTCTTTCTCATGGATTTCAAATCATTTGAAAAACTTACTTTCTTTGATTTTTGCGAAAATTGTTCCGAAAGTGTACATATATAATCCAATGCATTTGATATCCACTTTCTTAGTGCCCCGTCTGTCCATCAGTGGCGCTTTAAATCTGTCTTCTATTGTGCTTGTTCCTAATTCCCTAATTAGTTTATGTATTTATACATTTTAATTTAATATTAAGTCATATTCTAATGACAACAGACGAAATAAATTTAAAAAACACTATAACAGTAATTCCTTTGTAATAGTACCATATTAAGCATTTTTTCAATTCATATTTTCCATAATTCGAACTTCGGATAATTCGAACATTTTTTGTGGTCCCGACGAGTTCGAATTAACGAGAGCCGACTGTACATGAAATTGTGACAATTTGTGACTAGGGAGTGGAAGTGGATAAGAAGAAATGTGATAGCATACATTTTGGTTAAAATAAAACCATTAAAATTCAGAAGATTAAATTATGAAGTGTGATGTTATTTTAAAATTAAAATGCTTTATGTTCATACAGATCAGATTTAAACTCAAATATGCAAAATTCTATTTCAAATTCTAAAATACTATTGTTTTCAATTGCTCTTTCATATTAATATTTTTTAACTATTCTACATTAATTATTATTATTATTATTATTTTTTTTTTTTTTTTTTTTGTAAATTTTATTTCATACAAAATATGAATCATTTTTATTGCTCAACTCACAAATGTCATTAAAACACATAGTTAAAGTTTAAAAATAAAATTTGAAATGTGATCTAAAACGTAGTACTCTTTTTTTTTTTTTTTTTTTTTTTTTTTTTTTTTTTTTTTTTTTTTGAACTGCAAGTATATGTTTATGTAATATAGCGTGACATATGACAAGAGGGGGTAGGGGTAAATTAAAGTGTGATACTTTGTGACAAAGAGTAAGGGGAGAGTAAAAAATATGGTAAAAATCTGTGACATTATTAATGGACTGTCCTTAAAGGACTCTAAAGCATATTCTATCGTGATTCTGTAACCTAAGTGATATTACGGATTTTGAAGAAATAAGACAATGCTCCATCTGAGAAAACACGAACGACATTACGAATATTACATAACCAAATATTCAATTTAGAGGAGTGTATACATTAAAATTCTGGATGAATAAAATTGTCTTTCCTTTAAGTTCATCGTAGATGGTTGCAAAAATTAAGGTTTTAAGAAAAAAAGATATAATAAATTTGAAGACACATTAACTTACAAATCTTGGTGAGGTGGGGTGTTTTGCACCCCAGAAAAATTGTATGTGAGCTTTACATTGCAACAATTTCTTGTGGTATTTAGATACATGAATTTATATGTATAAATATGCATACTTATAGTATTTTTTCAGTTTTTATATACGGGTAAATAATAGAAAATTCACCAGAGGTTTTCTTATTTTAATTCGCCAAGTTTTAAGGTATGCACATGGAATCAAATTTTGTGTTACATATGTGCACCCCCATTTTACCACTTAAATAATAAACAAATAATGTCACAAATAAAGAATTTTAAATGCAATGGATAATGAGACAACAACAACAACAACAACAAATAAAAAGAATATTGCCCAGTTGAACTGATGGCATTGAGCTCACAGGCTACGCATACTAATTGTACATTACAGCCTTGTAATTTCGTTAATTCCGTTCAAAAAACAAAAACAAAAATTAAGAAGGGGAAACAGCTCTCCCCTTTCTCCTTTTTTATACTTAATCACTGAACCTCCTAAACTATTAAGTACATGATTTATCATATTAAAAAATCTATATGCAAAATTCAGAGCAAATCGGATAATTCTTAATAAAAACCCATTTAGCATTTATATAATTTAAGAGGAGTTATTCCCCTCTTTTATACTTAACCATTAAACTTCCAAAACTATTCAGAGATTTGAACGAAATCTGACAATTCTGATTGAAAAATCCATTTGTACAAGTTAAGGGGAGGGGCATTAGAACCCCCGTTCCCCCCGTTTATACTTATTCAATGAACACCTAATAACAGTCACGGTATCGCCTCATCAGAATGATCCTATATCTAAATTTTGAACGAAAACTGTTAATTCTGCATGAAAATCCCGTTTATATCAATTAAGGGGAGGGGCATGAGCCCCCGTTCCCCCTGTTTATACTTATTCAAAGGACACTTAATAACAGTCGCGGAATCGCCTCATCAGAATGATCCTATATCTAAATTTTGAAAAAAACTGTTAATTCTGCATGAAAATCCCGTTTATATCAATTAAGGGGGGACATGAGCCCCCGTTCCCCCTGTTTATACTTATTCAATGAACACTTAATAACAGTCACGGAATCGCCTCATCAGAATGATCCTATATCTAAATTTTGAACGAAAACTTAATTCTGCATGAAAATCTCGTTTATATCAATTAAGGGGAGGGGCATGAGCCCCCCGTTCCCCCTCTTATACATATCGAATGAACTCCAAAAACTAATCAGGGAAGCGCCTTATCAGGATATACCAACATGCAAAATTTCAAGTGGATCCGATATTTCTATCATGAGTTATCGCGTTACGCACGAACGCACGTACATACAGAAAGGACGGGCACATAAGCTCTCAGGCTATGATAGCCTGTGAGCTAAAAAGGCGCAATTTTGCAACTGAATTATTCTATCTAGCTGCTATTATGAAGTAATGAAACTGGTGTTAAAAAGCAAGGTCCTTATGTGAATAGCCGTAAAATGGTATTTACTTAGTTAAAAACCCACTTTAGGATTTTTCAACTCACTTATTGATGTATTCAAATATGTTAAATACAATTTCTTGAAAAGCCTTTCATCTTTTTATTCTTGTACATACGTACCTTTTGAGGTAATCATTTTTTTTTTTTTTTTAATTCTTAGATTTAACTTAAAACAAAGAGAGCTATCTCTCTAAGCTCCATTTTAAAGATGAACATGAAACATTTGATAAAAAAAAAAAAAAAAAAAAGAATTAATAGTTGTATTCTACTAGGGTTGAGGAAATATGCTTAGGTCTTAGTTTCGCTTACTGTTTTTTTTTTAACTGTTTGCGAATAATACATTTTATTAATTTTTTTTCTCTCAAAATTATCAGTTTTAAAGCAAATTTAGTTAATTTCAAAATCCAGGGAGAACAATGGGCTTCGTCTATTGCTCTTTGTCAATACCTGTGGGTGTAACTTTTTTTTTTTTTTTTTTTTTTTTTTTTTTTAAGTATTTGAATATTTTACCTCATAAATAATTAATACAATTCATAACAGTAGGTATTTAAATCTGAATTGTGTCATTTTTTTTTCTCATTTTAAAAGTCTACTGGGCACTTAAAAATATTAAATATATTACGGAAAATCATTCCAAAATGTGCACCGATGGGAGATGGAAAAGATCGTGTCTGTCGAGACGACCATTCGATACACTTAGATGAAAGATTTCCTTGCGGAAAAATGTGTCGCTATGGCAACGGGATGCAGGTATTTACTGTTATTACCTTTTTAAAAATTGATGGGCACTTACTAAAGATAAAATATTGTTGCTGCGTGAAATATTCAAATGACAATTAAATTCTGCTATAGCATATTTATATTAGCGCATTTTTTTTTCAACAAACACAATCGGTTTTATAGTCGGTGAAAGATTTCAGATTTTTATAAAGCTATATGTCACGAAAAAAAAAAAAATACTTATGGTTTCTAAAATGCACAAGAAATAAAATGGCAAATTTGACGTGTTTTTCGTATTTCTTCTAAAATAATGCATGTATAAACACACATCTGAAAAATATCGATTGAAGAATCAATTAAAAATTTATCTTAAAAATTATTAACTTTTCTGAAGAAATTCTATGTCTCGCAAATAAAATTTTTTGAAAAAGTCACGTAAATTAAGAAAAATTCATTATGACTATATTTAGTAAACTTTTTCTTTTAGTAAAAAACTCATCCCTTATTTTTCTTTCTTTTCTTATAAGGGGGTTCTACCCCCTACAAGCTACATTCGCTTATCCCTTTCCTATGTGCTTCCAAAAATTCTTTAATTTGTTCGACTTTGAAAAGATTACGGAAGATTAAATAATAATAATAATAATAATAATAAAACCAATGACGATCACCTGTGAACGGGTATCCATTCGTTTCTCTTTTACTGAGAGATTTTAATTCCCACTTAATTTCTGTTAATAGCTGTTTTTGTGTTTGATACAATTAGATTAGTTAATTATTTGAAAATGTTTTTAAATGAGAGATTTAAAATGTAACATTTTAAATATGATGTAATCTTCACCAAACATTTCTTTCACTTTATAAAATTCACGTGAAAATATTTTTATTGTCAGTATTATTATGTATGCTGTCTTAGAATTGGCAACAACAGTTAAAAACATCATCTCGAAATATGAAATAAATATCTTGTGCAGATATAAATATATATATTTTTAGATCTAAACTGCCTTCCAATGTTATTATTTTGCCATTTGTAATAAGACTCTATTTCCCTCATTTACTTCTATCAAATTATATTAAATTATTCATTATTTTATAATTTTCTTTCTTTTTTTTAATATTCGGATATTTTTCTGTTTCTATCACGTAATTATTTTATTGTAATTACATAATTTCATTATATTATATTCCATAATTAAGAATGCACCTAAAAAGAGCCGTTATATCTATCCCTTTAAGCGGCCTAACCGGGTTTTTCCGTCACGTAATTTTTGGATTCAAAGGCTTATTTAACTTAAAATTTATATTAATGCTATTTTTTTCAATTGCATATGATAAATAAATATCTAAGTTGGTAGAATAGAAATATCAATACTTTCCTTGGCTGTTATTTTATGAATTGTTAAACTTTCATGTAAAATTTCGTTGGACGCTTAAGGGGCTATTGTACGTATATCGATCTTAGAAAAGGGGCATAACTTAAAATTTGACACTATATAATAGATTTCCAAAGTGTTTGTATCATTAATAGCGTAATATTGCGTATAAGGTCTTAGCATATTTTGAACATATGCGAGTTTAGCTTAGAGTTATAAAAGTATTTGCCAGGTAAGACAAAAAAATTATTGATAATGATACATGCTACTCCTCTAACTCAACGACTGAACTTAAAATATCACAGTTTGGATGCATACGTTTTTTAAAGCCCGAAATTAAACATTTTTATAAGTAGTTTTAAAGATATATTTCATTTTAAAATAAATATATTTATATATCTCAACCTCTTTCACGAGTAAAGAAAAAAATGACAATGAGAGATTTTCTAATAAAAACATATGACGTACCGCTATTTTCACCTTGTTTTAAACACAAAATATATAATATAAACTTTGAAACATGCAGTTTTACCTAAAAGGCGATTTAATTAAACAAAAGAAGAGATGTTAATAGTTAATCGTATTTAAATTATCTCTGTACTTTAAAGGCTTAAACTAATCTCTCCATCAGAGAAAATTTTTGTAGCTAATTTTTGTTTATTTATACAAATGCATCTGTATAAATAAACAATATGTATTTGTATGAATAATATATTTGTATAAATAAACAATAATACAAACAAATAAAATAAAAAAAACAAAACAGAAATTAGTTACAAAAATATTCTCTGATGGAGAGATTAGTTTAAGCCTTGAAAGTACGGAGATAATTTAAAGAAAATTAACTATTAACATCTCTTTTTGATTATTTTATTCAACTTTTAAGTAAAATTGAATGTTTTAAAGTCACTATTATATATATTTTTTTGTCATACATGTTTTTAATTACCCCCCCCCCCAACACGCACCACAACAATTCACAGTCTTTCCTTAACGATTATATGTATTAACACAATGTAATATTACAATTACATTATTATATTTACATTGAATCGATTATTAGATTCAAATGGGAAGGAATCAATTAATTATGTACATAGATGAATATCGCCCCCCCCTTTGCTTTTTATTAATATTTATTGAATACAAACACTAAATATTATTTTGCTTTATGATTCGCAATTCCTTTTCTAGACGTCTGAGCAAGCCTGTTGAATGCCACAGAATGATTTTACTCTCCAACTTTTATTGATTAGCTCCGGCGAGTTATTAGTTTCAATCGCTACTGTCCTTTTAAAACGCTCGGTCGTTCCAGAATCTCTGCAAATTAGCTGTTTCCTTTATGGGTGTCTAAAAAGGATATTGTTGTTTATAAGGGCATATTTGTATAAACATCGGAATAAAAACATGAGAAGGGGAGGGGATAATGGGTAGAGAGCTTATATCATAAAATAGGTCTGTGCAATTGATTTGGGAAATGGTATTTTGAGCAAGTAAAGTATAAATAAAAATGAAAGAAATACAAAGAAAAAACAACTAATAAACTTAAAATAAAAAATCCTGCGTTACGCACAGACTATAAAACATTTTCCGTCAACACTAAATTATTATTGAAAAAACTTCATACTTGATAAGACGCAAGAAAGATGTCTAAAAGTTAATTATATAGAAAATTTGTAAAAATTAGAATCTCTATATAATGGATTTTAAAAGTGCTTATATTATTAAAGGCATGATATTACGTGGAAGGATTTAGCAGTCTCAACATATGGCGCGGCGTTAAGTTTAGAGTATGGAGTTATTTGCCAGGTTAGACACAGAAAACTACTAATAATGATACATATTATTTATCTTCCTCATTGACAGATCTCGAAATCACACTGTTTAAATGATAGATGTATTTTTTTTACCGTAAGTGCCAAAAATGAGAGTTTTTTTTTATATATATATATTTAATTTTGAAATAAAGAAATTTATTTATCTTAACCTTTATCAAGAATACATAAAAAATGACAATAAGTCATTTCCTTTTTATCACCCATGTTTTTAATTATCTACCCCCCCCCCCCCTTCATCAAAATTGACGGTCTTTCATTAAAGATTATATGCATATTAACACAAATGTACATGATTCAAATGCGAATCAATTAATTATATACATGGATGAATATCGTTCACCCTCCCCCCCCTTTGCTTTTTATTCATTTTTATTGACTACAAACACTAAATATTCTTTTGGTCTATGATTTTCAGTTCCTTTTCTATATGTCTGAACAAGCCTGTTGAATGGCAAAGAATGATTTTACTATCCAACTTTTATTAATGTATATTTAGTTCCGTCGGGTTATTAATTTCAATCGTTGCTGTCCTTTTAAAACGCTCGCTCGTTCCTGAATTGCCACAAGTTAGCTGTTTCCTTTATGGGGGCCTAAAAAGGATATTGTTGTTTATAAGAGCATATTTATGTAAACATTGGAAGAAAAACATGAGAAGGGGAAGGATAATGAGTAGAGAGCTTATATCATAAAATAGGTATGTGCAATTGATTTGGGAAATGGTATTTTAAGTATGTAAAGTATGAATAAAATTAAAAGAAACAGAAGATAAACAGCGAATAAACATGAAAAAAAATCTGCGTCTCGCATAGATTAAAAAACATTTTCCGCCATTACTAAGACATTAATAAAAAACTTCATGATTAACAAGGTAAAAAAAGATGTCTAAAAGTAAATAATGTAGAAAATTTGTACAAATTAGGTACTATATAATAGAATTTAAAAATGCTTGTATTATTAATAGAGTAGTGGAAGGTTTTAGAATTTTCAACATATGGTGCGGGGTTTAGTTTAGAGTTATAGAGGTATTTGCCAGGTAAGATACATAAAACTACCGAGGAGATACATATTACTTCTCTACCTCATCGACTGGTCTTAAAATCACACAATTTAAAGAATGGATATACTTTTTCATTCTAAGTACTAAAAATGAAAGGTATTTATAAATAGATTTAAAAATGTATTTAATTTTAAAATAAATATATTTATTTATCTCATCTTCTTTCAGGAGTAAATAAAAAATGATAATAAGTCATTTCCTTTATATCACCCGTGTTTTTTAATTATCTCCCCACCCCCATCACAATTGACGGTCTTTCATAAAATATTATATGCATTAACATTAACTCACATGATTCAGATGCGAATCAATTAATTTTATACATGGGTGAATATAAACCCATCCCCCTTTGTTTTTTATTTATTTTTATTGACATACAAACACAAAATATTCTTTTCCTCTATGATTCGCAGTTCCTTTTCTAGATGTCTGTCTGAGCTAGCCTGTTGAATGCCGCAAAATGATTTTACTCTCCAACTTTTATCGATTTATATTTAGCTCCGGCAAGTTATTAGTTTCAATCGCTATTGTCCTTTTAAAACGCTCGTTCCTGAATCTCTTCAAATTAGCTGTTTCCTTTATGGGCGTCTAAAAAGGATTTGTTGTTTATAAGAGCATATTTGTATAAACATCGGAAGAAAAACATGAAAAGGAGGCCCATAATGGGTTGTGAGCTTATATCATAAAAAAGGGCTATGCAATTGATTTGCGAAATGGTATTTAAGTATGCAAAGTATAAATAAAAATAAAAGAAACAGAAAGAAGATAAACAAGGAATAAAAATGAAAGAAACAATCCTGCATCACTTGTATTTTATAAAGCATTTTCCATCTCCATTAAAACATTATTAAAAACTTCGCGCTTGACAAGGTGAAAAAAAGATATCTAAAAGTAAATTATGTAGAAAACTTGTATAAATTAGATTCTATATAATATATTTTAAATGCGATTGTATTATTAAGAGCGTAACGTTGCGTGAAATGTTTTAGCATTTTCAACATATGACGCAGCATTTAGAGTAGAGTTATAGAGATATTTGCCAGGTTAGAGAAGGAAAACTACTGATAATGATACATATTATAAAGTTAAAATTATTTTCAACGTTAGAACACCAGAATATTCGTATTCCAAGCATACCGGTTTCGGTAGCATATAGCATACCTTCCTCAGTGCTAAAGATAGTGGAAATTTGCTCATATATATACAGGGAGGATGGGTATTCAAGCGACAAGTTTCTTGACCAATAGGAAAACAGAGGATCCTAGACAACAGCCAATAGGAAAACAAGGAACACAACACAGCCAAAAATATTCACAAAAAATTTGGTTCAATTCTATGTATATATCTTCATAAACTTTTTGATCGTAGAATAGCTACATACGGACACACAGATAAACGGACACACAGACACACGGACAGACAGACATTTTGTAAAAACAGGTTTTTTGGAATATTCGACCACTAAAACGTATAAATACGTCGAAAACCGGAAGTCGAAAAAAAATTCGATTACAATACTTTCTTCTATTGAAGATGGAAGAAAGTAAAAATGAAAGGAACAGAAAGAAGAGAAACAATGAATGAACATGAATTAAAAAATCCTGCGTCACGCATAGATTATAAAACTTTTTCCATTACCACTAAATCCTTATTAAAAAACATTATCCTAGCCCTCCAAGCGTCTTGCAAATGGGTAAAATTGTAATGTTGTTTTCTCTGCATTTTGTTTTAAATGCAAATAAAATATGATTCTTTCAATATTACATAAAAAATCTTATTTAGGAATATAAATGTAATCCTTGAGAGTCTTAATCTTTCTTCAATACTTTGAAAATTTATTAAATTTATAGAATTATAATATCTTAAACATTGCTTATATTGCAGTGAAACCTGGAGCTTAGTGTACGGAATATTACGGGACAAACGCTTAGAGGGCTAGACAAGGTGAAACAAGTCGGAAATCGATCATTAAACATAGCAAATGAGGTGCGAAGTTTTTAAAATAAGTATCTGATTATATTTCAGTATCTGAAATCATTTATGCATCCCAGTAAATACTATGTGCTTTCTATTATACAGACATTAACTTGTAGTGAATCTCAGCAATGTATGTCAATTTCGTAAAATGTGAAATAGTTTAGTACAATTTAAAGCGCACCCAAAACAATGTTTCCCCATTTACCATTATGTAATAGAATATTTTGTTTAGCCCTGTAAATTAATAAAAGCATTCTTTGCACCACAGACTGTACAGAAAGTATATTTTAGTATCTATTTTATCGACGCATATGAATTTTATTATGTTCGAAAGAGGGTAATATCATGAAAATGCACTAGATACGATTTTTTTCCCGTTGGCCGTAATGTAACGGAATACTTTTGATTATCCTTGTAATTGAAATATACATTCGATTTCCACAAAATTTTAAATGACTCAACAAAATTATGTAATAATTATAGATTTTAAATTTCAAACGATTCGGTTGCGTAGTTTTTGCGTTGTTATATACGGACTGACTTTCGGACTGAACTAGGGATGGGACGAATATTCGACCACTATTCGGTATTCGGCCTATTCGGCCCTTTTGCCGAATATTCGGTTGGCCGAATATTGAAGGCTTGTTGACCGAATACTTCGGCCGAATACCTATAGCCGAATATTTAGAGATATCTCGCCGAATATTGCTGAAATCTCGCCGAATAGTGAAAGATATCTTGTCAAATAAATTTAGAATTTGAAGAATTCCATTTCTTGCATTTTTTCCTCTAATCCAAATTGGTTACGTCATTTATGAAGTCATTCTCATTCTTAGTTGCAAAACATACAGTTATTCAGATACTAAAAAATATACAGCCTTTCTGTATTTCCTATAAAGGTTGGTGATATTTTAGAAAATGCTGCCCAAGCTGGAGATTTAATTGTACAGGAAATGTCTTCATTAGAGAATATGTTACAATTCAAGATATAAAAACACTTATCGAAAAAAAAGAAACACTACCTTATTTTAAAACCCTCGAATATATATTAATGTCTGCAAATTCCATGCACATATAAAAAAAGGCTCTTATGAAATTCATAACTTATTTTCTATGAAGTGAGAAATGAAAAAATTCATTCACTAGGTGTATTAACGAAGATTTATTTTCAAAATTAAATATCAAATATTACTATTCCAAATACAACGATACATATGAAAACAGAACTGGTGTCAAACTAGATACACATTAGATGACACAACTTGCTTTATGAAGATGGTTTTATAAATATTTAAACATTAATTCTAAATGCTGAACAAAATATTTTTTTATTCCATAGTTTTCACTTTTAAATAATTATTAGCATAATTACTGGCTTAAATATGTAACATTATTATGCATATATTTTTAATTTAAATCTTCCTTCATTCATGTTGTTATCAATTTCTGTTTATCCTTTTAATGCTTGTTGAATTAGTGGAATATTGTATGCGCCGATTCAAATGTCAAAGATTTTGTTAACATATGCATTCTACTTTAAGCATAACCTTTTGCTTTAACGTAATTTGTAATTTAAAGATTGACTAACCTTTTGCTTTAACGTAATTTGTAATTTAAAGATTGACAACTGATTTCCAAACAGTCTCATTCTTATGAATTTGCTTATTATTAGGGACACAAACTCTTAATGATCAAATTTACTTCTTTAAAGGTTACTTCAGAAAATATTTCTTTGTGAATTCTGAGAGAGAGAGATTAAGAATATTATTAATTTTGGATGCAAGAAAAGATAAAAGTATCATTTGATAATAAAAGTGAAATACATTGTTCATATTTTAATGGAAATATTTTACCATCCTGACTTACTGAAAATCAATTTGATGTACATTAAGATAAAAGAATATAATGCAATTTCATAATTTTTTTGTGTTAAAATAAGTGTTTCAAATTTCAGAATACATTTAAAAGCACATTTAAGAGTGATAATTATAATTGAGTGCCTATTTTTTAAATTATACATAATCAATCTTTTTTTTTCTTTATTGGGGAAAAAAGTTAGTATTCGGCCGCCGAATATTCGGTATTCGGCCTAAAATTTGGCCGAATACTCGGTATTCGGCTATTCGGCCAAATCACTATTCGTCCCATCCCTAGACTGAACGACGACTAGTGCTATGCATTTACATAATTATGAACGCACCTAAAAAGAGGTCTAAAAGTAAATTGTGTAAAAAAAACTTCTAACACAGGTGAAAATCTAATTTCAGCAATTACCGCTTATGGTTGATATAAGATATTTCAATACTTTAGAATATAAGCCCAGTATATGATCAATACATTAAAATATACATGTAGCATAGAATAATGCTCTTATTTCAGTTAGAAAACGCAAAAAAAAAAAAAAAAAAAAAAAAAAAAAAAACTGATAATGATTTTGTAGCGATGATGATCCATAGTCTATAATGTAACTATTTCTTCTCTAAAAAGTGCATAGATTCGAACCATTCTTGCGTCTTGCCGTAAACTGTTTGAGATGTTTTGAGTGTTCGGTTTACTCGTTTACTAAATGTAAATTATAATTTATTTTGCGAGGAAATGTTACATAATTTCTTTTCTTTTCTTCATTATTATCGGGGAAAATCCCCTATATATTTTTTTAATTAACAATTTTACATTTAAAGTTTTAAATTAAATCTTTGGCATGTTTTCATCGGGGATATAAATTGAAGTGGTACGTATCTTTTTACTATATTTTTATTACAATTGATCTGTAAGACATACAGTGTCTCCCATAAGTAATGGGACACTTGTGCTTTACAAAAGGAAACTAATCAAAAAAATTAAAAAAACATGTACACATCTTTTTGTGGGTGTGTTTCATACTTAAATTTAGTAAAGATTATTACATAACATACATTTTGTCAAAATCTTAAAATATTAATTTAATAAAAATACAAATGTTTAGAACGGAGCAAAAAATAGCTCACATAGGTGATGGGACACCATTATATATGCAACAAAAATCGTCTGAAATAAGCAATAAAAATATTTTTTGGGGTTTTATTTTTACTTAAAAGCAATTGGCAAAAATTTATAAAATCGTCTGCCGTATTTCTCTCCAGTTTGTTTTGGAATTTTTGTGTTTTTTAGCTCTGTGTAGCCATGAATGCTAAACGAAAAGAAATTTCGCCTGAAATTCGAAAATTAGTTTTTAATTTACATATTGAACGTGGAAAATCTATTAGAAAAACTGCTGAAACAGTTAACTTGAGACGTTCAACAGTTTTCAATATCATTAAACGATATAAAAAGAATCATATGATTCAGGATAAAAGAAGACCTGGCCGACCATCAAAGCTATCCAGTGGAATAAAGCGAATTATCGTTCGAAATATTAAAAAAAATCCAAGAAATAGTGCTTCAAAAGTTGCTGCTGATTTACAAGCATTATATGGAATAATTGTTAATCCTGAGACTATTAGAAGGGTAATTCGATCTGCTGGATATCACGGTAGAGTAGCCAGGAAAAAATTCTTCGTAAGTGAAAAGAATAGAAAACTCAGACTAGCTTTCGCAAAATCCAACATAAATAAGAATTCTGATTATTGGAATAAAGTTATATTTAGAGAGTAAATTTAATATATTTGATTCTGACGGTAGAATCTTGGTGTGGAGAAAACCCAGGGAAGAATTTCGCAAACAGAACTTGGTACCAACAGTAAAACATGGTGGAGGAGGAGTTATGGTATGGGGGTGTATGCCGTCCGCTGGAGTGGGTAATCTTGTTTTTATTGACAGTATAATGGATCAGTACAAGTATATTGATATTTTAAAGCAAAATTTGAAATCTTCAGCACGAAAATTGAACCTTCATAACGATTTTAAATTCTACCAGGACAATGACCCCAAGCACACTGCTCTGAACGTTAGACTCTGGCTGCTATATAACTGTCCTGAAATAATAAAAACACCACCACAATCTCCAGACTTAAATCCCATAGATAATATTTGGCAAGAATTGGAATCAAGAATTCGCAAACACACCATTTCTTCAAAACAACAACTAAAATCGGTGCTTCAAGAAGAATGGGGTAAAATCACTCCAAAAATCACAAAAAATTAGTCGAATCCATCCCAAAAAGATTAAATCATGTTTTAAAAGTAAAAGGAAATCCAACAAAATATTAAGACCTTTTAAAAAGTAAAATTTTTGGATAAATATTTGATGGAAAAGTAAGTGTCCCATCACTTATGTGAGACATTTTTTGCTCCGTTCTGAACAATTGTATTTTTACTAAATTAATATTTTAATATTTTGACAAAATGTATGTTATGTAATAATTGTTACTAACTTTAAATATGAAACACACCCAAAAAATTTTGCACATGTTTGTTTATTTATTTTATTGCAGTTTCTTTTTATAAAGCACAAGTGTCCCATCACTTTTGTGAGACACTATATATATATATATATATATATATATATATATATATATATATATATATATATATATATATATATATAGAGAGAGAGAGAGAGAGAGAGAGAGAGAGAGAGAGAGATAATTCATTTTGATAATTCAAACCAAAATTTCCTCCAAAGTTCAAAAATCTGAATTTAAAAATATATAACTTGTTTAATTTTAAAACGTTTCTTGAAATCTACACACAATATTATGTTAGTTTAATGCAATAACAAAGAAATGATTACAAATATACCAATAAGTAATTAACAACTATTTATATTGAATAAAAATTTTAGAATTTACATTACAATGGTAACAACAAATCCCCCAAAGGTATAATTAAATATTTTAAAAATGGCATGGTGCGAGGCATTTACAATCTTTTACCGAGCAAATTGAGAAAGGCAATTGGCATGTTTTGTAAACAAAAGTTTTTATTTATTTTTTTATATTAATCTGACTTCTCTATTTGTACTAAGCAGAATCATAAATGCCTTTTTTAAAATATAAACTAAATATATATGCATATATATTTTATGTTTATTATTAAAAATTAAGAACGTATGTTATTAATTTAACAAATTCATTAAGCAATTTTCTGTATAAATGAATAGAGATACATATTAATTTCGTATAAATATTCTTGTCTAATTATAATATTTAAAATCAAATGAAAGAGAATGAAATCATATTTTTCTCCAAGTGGCTAAAAAAATACACCCTTATTGTTTTATTACTATCATTAAATAGTTATTTCTTATGTTCTGTAATCATTAAGAATCATGTTATAAATGTTTTATTAGAATATATTAATGATAAAATCATTAAAAAAACTTAATTACGTAATTAATGTTTAATGATTCTGTAAATTGAATGCATATATTTATGAAATATACTATGCACAAAAAATGTTGTTGATAATTATAGTCAGTCTGTTTTTCTGTATGCCTACATAATATAATACGATGACATTTAAAAATAAGAAAATAAAACTTCTTCATAATACCATAAAATTAAGAAGTGCGCTTTTCGATGGAACTTTTATTCCTTCATTAGACATAAGGATAACAAGACTAAAAAAAGGTGGTGTTGACATTATATCTTGCTCCTGATTTCAAAAGAGTAATACATCGTCTTTGCGACTGATCAAAAAAAAGAATGATAAAAGTTCTTTCGGCAGACTTTTTGAGTTTCATAGCTTAATGGCATTATTAAGCTCTTTTTTGCCTTTATTTGTGAACAGCAAGAGTTTGTTTACCTTTTCATTGTGACATTTTGAGAGTCTTTTTCCATCAAACAATTAAGGAGGGGGGATTTATATTTAAGTAGTGAAGTAAGTTACATTTAACGTTTTTAAGTTACGCTTTTATGCTTTTAGATTAGTACTTAATTAATCTCTTTACGAGGGAAGTAGTTTGGAATTAAATGGGTCGTTGAGATTTTTGCAGTGAACGTCGTCTTCGGTTTATAACCGTTTAGCATGAATGAACTTATTCTGTCGATTTATTTTTATTATTTTTACAACTACGATTGAATCTTCCAGAATCCGATATCCGCGCGGTGATCATTCTAATACCCTATTCGCACCGGAACTTATACTCTGTTCGCACTAAGATACATAAGATATCTCAGACAACCGAACTCTCTCGGAGAGTTCCAACTTGCTTCGGCTAAATACAGCAACTACCACTCACTTTTATTGGCTTCGCTTTTACTGATTAGCTGTTGTGGCCATTCTTATTTTAACCGCATGCGCACATTTTACATTTGTTCAGATCACAGATACAGTGAAATTCGCTGAGTTATTTTAGGTAAGTTTTTCGATGCAAACAGGCATCCAATTCCGGAAGGGTATCATTTTAAAAACGGCGATCTAAAATATCTTATGTTTCCTGAGCGAACAGGGTATTAAGATAACTGAGGCTGCCGAACTCTCTGAGAAAGTTCGCTCCAGTAAAAATCTGTACGTCCAGGAAATATAAGATATGTTGGTTGGTTGGTTGGTTGGGGCAAATACTGAGACGATAAGATTCGTTTGTTTGTTTATTTAACAACATACATCTGATTTGTGTGCTCGACATGAAGCCTGCTTATAAATCATCGTCAATATAAATGTAAGATATCTTAGACTGCTGTATTTGAAGTGGTACACTGTTAAAAATTTGACCAATTTGCTGCAGCGTCACTCCACAGGTTTTATAGAATATCTCTTTTATGACCAATGAGAATGCTTCATAACACAGTAAAGTAACCGTTTTCTATAAAAGCGGTGGAGTGACGCTGCAGCAAATGAGTCAAATGTTTTACAGCATACCTTCATCGATAAACGTACTTATGATACCTCAGTGAACGAGACTATGTCTGTGATCGAACAAATTCAAAGTATGTGCATGTGCTTAAAATAACAACGAATCAGTAAAAGCTAAGCTTAGGGCGTGTTCAGCGCAACTTACCAAAGTAACCAATGTTACCGACGGATTGTAGGGCAGTACACTGTAAAAAAAATTGACTCATTTGCTGCAGCGTCACTCCACCACTTTTATAGAAAACGGTTACTTTACTGTGTTATGAAGCATTCTCATTGGTCATAAAAGAGATATTCTATAAAACCTGTGGAGTGACGCTGCAGCAAATTGGTCAACTTTTTAACTGTGTACGAAAGCGAATTGTGGCACCAATGAATACTATCCTGTTGAATTGTAGCTGACGTCACACTTTGCCTTGATTTTCATTTCGTACTTGTCTACAATCGGTAAGTCACCGGTAAGTGACCGGTAAGTTGGCATTTTTGCCGATCCCACCGAAGCTAGCATAAAGAAGAAAATACGCACTTCTGTTTGCAAATAAATCATTCTGAATGTGAATGTACACGTATTAAGAATGAGCGTATATGGTATATCCTGTTAAAATAATAAGAAAAGGCAAATTTTAAACTAATGCAGATGAACTGAGTTCCTAAATATCGCGTAATTGATGCTGTAAAAAGAAAATGTAATTATTGTTTGTAAATAAATTGTTCTGGATGTGGATGTACGTATCAGGAGCATATATGTGCATATCATGTTAAAATAATATGAAATGATAATTTTATTTTTATTTTTTAAAGGTAATACAGAACAGTTGAGAAACATAATTAACTTCTTGGATTATAAATTCCAAAAATATTCCTTTATCTATTATAAATATATAAAATCGGAAGAAAAATCAATCTTTCAAAAGGTTTTCAAACAGAAATTGATGATTAAATAAATGTTAACACTGGAACCGCCATTTGGGGTCAAAATGACCCCTGCCAGGTTCATAATAGTCGATTCGAACAGTTGAGAAACATAATTAACTTCTTGGATTATAAATTCCAAAAATATTCCTTTATCTATTATAAATATATAAAATCGGAAGAAAAATCAATCTTTCAAAAGGTTTTCAAACAGAAATTGATGATTAAATAAATGTTAACACTGGAACCGCCATTTGGGGTCAAAATGACCCCTGCCAGGTTCATAATAGTCGATTCGAACCAGAATTTTCTTATTAAGATACTTTAAGTATACGCAGCACAAAAATAGACTAATTAAATAAGTTAAATAATTTAAAATTAAAATTATGGTGAGAAATATTTTTTATGAAATTTTAGTAAAATACCAGGCGGTTCTAGTGTTAACTCAAATGAACCAAAGCAAAATGTTCTTTAAATTCAACCAATCAGATGCCCGTATTTTCTCCCCTATGCTAGCTTCGGGGGGATCGGCAAAAATGCGGTAAATTGTGCTGAACACATTCTTGGTTGGTTGGTTGGTTGTTTGGCAGGCGGCTTGAGACTTATGCTTCGCCATAGGCACATCCTTATTTATTTATTTATTTGAACAACATACATCTGACTTGTGTGCTCTACATAAAAGTCAGCTTATAGGTCATCGTCTATACAAGGACGAGATAGCACGAGGAAATTTACATCACAAGAGAAATGCAACCAGGAGCTCCACACAAAGTATGTGTGCAATGGAGCCAGCAGGATTCGAACCCTCAACCTCCAGATTAGCAGAGTGGCGTCTTAACCACTCGACCACGGAGGCCCAACACATCCTTAATAGCCAACTAGGATGAGTGGTAATTTATGTATTTAGCCGAAGCAAGTTGAAACTCACTAAGAGAGTTTATGGAACTGTTCGGAGGCCTCAAATATTTATCCATGTGCGAACGGGATACAACTCTTTCAGTGAATTTTAACATTTTTCGACTAGATATAAGTATTACCTCTCATTCTTGTTGGCTGTAAAGCTTCGCTTTTATTGATAGGCTGTTACGTTCGGATTTATTTTAAGCGCATGAGTAAACTTTACATTTGTTCAGATCAGAAACACAATGACATTCTTTGAGATATCTTAGGTAAGTTTTTCACTGTGAACGCATATTCACAGTATCCGCAAAGAAACTCTTCGGGAGGGTTGAATTCTGATAAGGATTGGCCGACGCGTTTTCACGTAACTTGGCGATAATTATACTTGCCGTAGCGATAGATGCTTCCGTCGAGTTTGATTTCCTTCGGAGCCGAGTACAAAGTAAAAATTTGTGTTTAAAAACTTTTAAAGAATACAGCTTTCAGTAAGACACGTTCCATCCAATGCAATGCTGCAAGAGAAAAGTTACTTTGTACTCGGTTCGGATGGAAATCAAACTCCTCGACGGAAGCATCTACCGCTCGCCAAGTATAATTATCGCCAAGTTACGTGAAAACGCGTCAGCCAATCCCTATCAGAATTCAACCCTCTCGAAGAGTTTCTTTGCGGATACTGTGAATATGCGCTGTGAACAGGCATTCAATTCCGGGAGGAGCACCACTCTAAAAACGGTGGTTTAAGATATCTTATGTATCCGGAGTGAATAGAGTAGTATGGAAGCTATTATAAGCAGTAGTATGAAAGAAAAAGGAGTTGCTCATATTTCAAGTTTCCAAAATCATCTTAAAAATACGGGTATTATTTCGCGAATTTTATAATACCATTTTATTACATAGTTAATTATACAATTCATAGTTAATTGTGCAATGTTATCGTTTAAAATATGCAAATGACCTTTAAAATGCTTAAAAAAACCTACTCAGTAATGAAAAATAACCTATAACATTATAAAAGTTACATTTAAAAACTTAATATAAAACAAAACAACAATTAGACACTGTAAATTTAACAGTTAATTAAGTACAATATACAAAAGAAATGCTTAATTAGAAATAAAGTTTTTAATTAGACGTAAAACAAGTTTATATAATGACACTAATGACATTTCGATTATCTGTTTTCCTAGATGAATGAGAACAAGTATACTTTTATATTATTTGTTTAATATGTAATGCAGTGTACACAATTATTTGGTAACATGAATTTATTTCATAAGATCCATAATAAATGGACGCTTTGGACAAATTACCAAAGACTTCTACATAAATTTTCTTATAAAATTTCGTTAATTATACATTATCCTAATGAAGTATAAAATATTGTATTATCTTAGTACACTTTTCTTGAAATATTTACAAATATACTGCAGTGTTATACATTATGCATTATAATTCTAACGTTTAAGTATTTATACGAAAAAAATCCTTATTTGGATAGAAAACAAATATACATAATAAAATGATGACATTTCGATTCCCTTTTTACTAAACGAATGGGGAGAATGTTATTATGCATTTTATTTAAGCTTCTTCTTCTTTTCTCCTTTTACTTACCCATCATACGGAGTTTAGGGTAAATCTTGCAATCGTTTTGAAAATGGAAAATTTTTTTGACGGATTTGCACGTTTTAGACACTGCAGATTTTGAAAAACACATTTTTAGAGAAAAAAAATTTTTTCGTCAGTCTGTCTGTCTGTAAACGCTCTATTTCCCGCACAAATTGAGATAGAGACTTGAAATTTTGCTTGTACTTAGTATGTAAGAAAGCACGAAGCCTATTTAATATCAGTAACCTCGATTATCCGGAACTATTTTTTTCGGACTCTCGAAAAATTCGTTCTGATGAAAGATACATAAAAATTTTCGAATTTTTTTATTTTAAGGAGTGATTGTAAAAGGCAATAAAATAACACAAATTTTGCATAAAGGACGAAGCCGATCAAATTATTAGTTGCCGAGATATCTGTAATCCTGTTTTCCACATTCTTCGATTTTTCATGACCCTGCATTTCATTCAAATTTCAATTCAAAGATATATTTTAATTGGAAATGAGACGCTTAATCCGACGCAATAAACTGTTAGTTAATAATAATATTATTTTTGGAGTTATAAGGATGTTTCTTTTTTGCAATTGAGTACTACTTGAGTAGTTTTGCGTGTTGCATAATTTGTCGAAATTTCATCACCAACTCATTAATACAGCATTACTATGAATAATAAAAATATTTAAATACACGCTTAAATTTTGTTTTTAAATTGCAATGCATTTTATAAATAGTTTACAAATGTTTTATTTTCATACATTATATATGCATATATATGATGGGTAAGTATTACGGTGGTCCCCAATGACTAATTTAAAGTGGTTATGGTTTGGGTCATTCCATGGTAACTTACGTTATATTCAGAACAATTTACTGCTGTCAATGAAACCTATCTAAGGGCCAATTTAGATGAAAATTACCTAAAAAATGAAAATGAAAATTACACTTTTTATGATAACTTCCATTATTTTTTTAGTAATAGCACTTGCCGTATCAAATAAAACTACTAAAATTTAAGAAATAACATTAAAATTGGGTAATTTTCAACTAAATTCGACTTTAAATAAGTTTAATTAACAAACCATATCCAATTTAGATTTTGAATATTTTTTTTTCTGTGTGTTATATTACTAAAATTACTGAAAACAGTTCAAAATGTAACGTAAGTTACCATGTAATGACCCATTTCGATTTTTCTCTCCATCTGGTCGTCTGTCCACATCCTAACTTTCGTAAATATACTCGGATTGTCTTGAAATTTTTAGATCTTATTAATGTTTACCCTGGATTCAAACCTATTTGAATTGAAGTTTCTAGTTACATTTTTCTAGTTATGAGTTTTCTGTTACATTAAGACCAATGGGAAAATATATATTTACAAATGAATGTTCAAAATGCTACACCCTTTCGACATAATAAAAATTCATAAGCATTTACGCACATAAATGTGCATTCTGTAGAATATGCAGTTCAAAAAATAATTATCATTCATTTACAGCACAATTAAATGTTTTCCGTCACATTAGAGCCAGTGGAAAAAAGTTGTTTCAAATGAATGTTCAAAATGTTGCTCTTTAACAAAGATAATAAAAAATGATAAGAATTTATGCAATGAAATATGCATTCTGTAGAATATGCAGTGCAAAAAATAGATATTATTCATTCACAGGTCCACGCAAAAGAATTACATTACATAATGTTATAGGGCGAACTGTTTGCAGCGTACTTTAATTATATTGAGCAATGTCATATGTAATGAAATTGATATAGTTACTGATGCTTAATATAAGTTATTTCATGTATAATACGAAGTGCATAGTAGTTACAGGAACACACAAAAGGTTTTGAATAGTATATTTTGTCCGAAGTAGTGTATATTAGCGATGTGGCAAGGAATGCATTTTAGTTATGATACGGAAAAATCGTGAGTTTTGTAGATGGGGTACGGGAAAATCACGAATTTTGTAAGCCGGAAGTCAAAAACCGCACATTCCGTTGATCGGACAAGAAAAAAATTTTAAATACACTGAAAAATTGCATATTATTTTTTTTTCTGCTACTGAAAAATCACATGTTTTCTCGATTTATCGAATGAAAAAAACCGAATTTCGTTGATGGCACGAAAAATCTGGAATTTTGTAGATATGGAACGAAAAAATGGCGATGATGTGCGAAAGAAATTAAAATTTTGCTGATTGGCAGCGAAACAATCGAAAGTTTTCTCAATTTACTAAAAGGAAAATATCTTGCATTTCATCTTGTTGCGTAAAAAAACAGTTTTCTTCAATGTTAGTTAAACATTTCAAATTTCCTTGATTGTGCGCGGGAAAACGCGTATTTCGTAAATTAAATGCGAAAAAAGCGCAAAATTCACCGATCGAACACAAAAAAGCGCGAGTTTTATAAATCGGGTTCTGAAAAATCGCAAATTTTATTAGTCGGATACGGGAATATCGCGAATTTTGTCATGCAAACGCGGAAATTTTGAAAATTTCGTCGATCGGGCTCAAATAAAATTGCAAATTTTGTTTATCGGCTTCGTAAAAAACGCAAATTTTGTCGATTCACTTAGTAAAAATCGCGAATTTCGTCAATCCGCATCGTAAAAGCTGCAAATTTAGTCGATTAGGCGCAGAAAAATCGCGAATTTTATGGATCCCGGGAGAAAAAATAGCGAATTTTGTTGACTATGCGAGGAAAAACCGTGAATTTCGTCCATCATGCAAAGAAACGCGAATTTTGACGATTATGGGAGTAAATTTGCGAGTTTTGCTAATCAGGCGCTGAAATATCTAGAATTTCGTTAATGATGTAAAGAAAAATCACGAGTTCCGTCGATCACTTTCGTAAAAATCGCGAATTTTGCCAATCTCGCTCGGAAAAATCATGGATTTTATCGATCGTAGGAGAAAAATTGCGAACTTTGTTGATCAGGCGGGGAAAAATCGCAAATTTTGTCGATCAGCTTTGTAAAAATCGTAAATTTTGTCTATCAGTCTTGTAAAAATCGCTAATTTTGTTGATCAGACGGGGAAAATGTGTTAATTTTTTTAATTGGCTTTGTAAAAATCGCGAATTTTGTTGATCGACTACACAAAAGTAGCGAATTTTATTGATCAGCTACTAAAAAATCTATAAGTTCGTCGATCAGGCACTTCAAAAATTTATAATTTCGTGGATCAAACTTTAAAAAAAATCGACATTTTTGTCTATCAGCTGCGGAAAAAACACGAATTTCGTCGATTGGCTTGGTAAAAATCGCGTTTTTCGTTGATCGGATTTGTAAAAATTGCAAATTTCGTCGATCAGCTACATAAAAATCGTGAATTTTGTTGTTCAGGTATGAAAAAATCATGAATTTTGTCAATCGGCTTCGTTAAAATTTTCAAAATTTCTCGATGAGTTTCGTAAAAAGCGCAAATTTCGTTGATCAGGCGTGGAAAAATTGCAAGTTTCGTTGATCAGGTGAAGAAAAATCGGTAATTTCAATGATCAGGCACGGAAAAATAAAACAAAGTTTACTCCCCAGAATAAAGTCAAGGAATATTATTACATCTTAAATATAAGCTTTGCTATATCTGTTATAAGTACAAATATGAAAATTGCTGATACTTTCTTACCAACCGAATTTGATATTTGACTGGGTAAATGAACTTAAAGTGGTAACCCCCACACTGCCCTCTGAATCCATTTTTTTTTACGATTATAAGCCTTGAAATCGAATTATCTCCTTTATTGATGTGGCCCTCGACCACCCAAACATATTTGTAAGTGGTCGTTCTGTTGAAAAGGTTGTGCACCCTTAATATAAATGGTATAGTTGATATATAGGACTACACAAAAGAGTTCGAAAAAGTTACTGAGTATTAGCGTAAACGTTGTTTTTAAACGAGTTATGTATTTTTAAGCTGGACAGCATTCAGTTTACTAAGAAATATTTGTAGAATATAGATAAAATGATATAAAGGACCACGCAAAGAATTTGATGCATTGGACTTCTATGGACGATAATTTCTGGAAATGGGATTTCAGTAGTTTTAAAAGTATTTTTGTTTGAATTAAATTTTAGATAAATACTGGAGTGTAATAAAGGTATTTGGTAATCTACAGGGCTGAACAAAAATATTCAAGTAAATTTACATCTATTAGTATAAACTACAGACAGAGAAATAAAAACCTACTTATGTGTTTTCTTGCTAAATTAAATTTTCCTATATAATAGCATATGTATCAATCTACAGATGAAATACTGGACTTGTTTAAAAGTAGTGGGATCCTTATTTGGCTATGGACAATAACACCTTATTTCCCTTAATAACGAAGTTTTTTTTTTTTTTTTTTTTTTTTCAGGAATATTGGAAAGTGTTTCATAATCCATGCTTAACGCTTGATTTTTCATACTTGTTTTGTATTAAGCTATGAGAAGCTAAAAATCAAGTTTTATTATAATTAGTCTTTTGAAAACAAAAATAAAAATTATCATTCAACATTTGTTGAAGAAAAATGAAGGACATTCAGTAATTAAAAAATATATCATTAAATACTTTTTTACATCTACTGATTAATGTATATTTTTTAAATTTCTGTAAACATAAATTACCAATAATTGTTTTAGTTCATATCACATGCAGCGGAATGATATAAACGTGCTCTTTTTCAAAAGACATGTTTTAAATGAAGCCATTTACATCAAGTTATTTATTTCAATTTTTTTCAACTCTCAATAGAAAGTTTTAAGATGCGTGAAAATCGAAAGAAAATTTTAACTTTCATGTTGTATTTTGAATTGGAGTAAATTAATTCATTTTTTGATTATATGAATCTGAATCAAATTCTCTTTGAAGAAATGTTTACATCATTTGCGCCGAATTCTGTCATACGTGGATTTTAAATACGTGGATAAATAAATATTGTACAGATTTATTTAATTAATTAAGCTATTGCTTTTAACGCTACAAAATATTTTACTTACATGAAGATATCTTACAGTTGCACTTATATAAATATATTACAATGCAATGCATGATGATAATAATACTAATATGATTATAAATACATTATAATCCAAGAGTAAACGGATTTTTTATTCACCATTATCTCGATAAGTAAGCACTTACACGCACGCGCACACACTCATACACACATAATGGCCATTAATAACCGGACACTTTCAATTTTAGACATTGTCAAATACTTAAAAATATATTTGGAATCTTCTGGAAATTCAGGATTATAAAGTTTATATTTAATCTTATATTTTATCAATGTACATTCGATTTGGAGGACATTTAGGGAACAGACAAGAAAATCAAAGGAAAATAATAATATTTTGATCAAACTGTAGATTGAAATGCACGAAATGGTCTATGGCTGCAGATTATTGACCAACATGTTTACTGATTTTTGTAAGAATAGCACGTTTTTTTCATGGAAATAAAACATTTTATTTTAAAACTTTAAAAAAAATCTAGCATGTTTTAGCTTATATCATGCAGGATTTTCAACCAAATTTATTACCAGTTTCAGAAAAATTCGCAAAATGTAGTAAAAATAATATGGTACAATTGGAACATAAATAAATACTTTATGAAATATGAGTAACTTTTATTCGCACATGTGCAAACGATAACAACGATCTTTTTACATAATTTAATAGCCAACTCAATGGAGCAACTCATAAAAAAAATAAATAATTAAATAAATAAATAAAAATCCAGTCAAACATCGTTAAAATTCAGACAAATATCGACGATAGGAGTGAGCTGATTTTTAGTTCTCCCTAAAAGCAGCAAAATGATAAGAAATTTTCCAATTGTCAGTTTAAATTTTATATATTTTTGTAAATTTTCTTTTTTTTATTCATGTTTTAACTTTTCTTGGATAACTACCAGAACTAATCAATTTCATGATAAAAAGAATTATCAAAATCGAAGCTTTTGCTTTAAATCTTCTCAATGATATTCAATAAATACTACTTTTTTCTAAAACTCAGTTAATAAAAAATGACAATTTCTTTGAAAACCACATATCATTCACCAGCTTTTAGAGAACAACTAAAACACAGCTCACCCTATGGACAGTATTTTTTTTTTTTTTTCATTTTCGCGATTTTTGACTGGATTTTTTTTTTCTAAGTTGTTCCGCAGAGTTAACTATTAAATTATGTAAAAAGATCGTTGTTATCTTTCGCGTATGTGCAGATAAAAATTATTTCACACAGTTACTCATATTTCATAAAATATTTAATATATATATATTAGAATTCCACTACATTCATTCTACTATATAGTGCCTATTTTTCAGGAATTGGCCTTAAATTTGGTTGAAAACCCTGTATGATATAAGCTAAAAATATGTAAGAATTTTTTGAACTTTTCAAAAAGATCGCTATATATCCATGAATATTCGGTCTATTCTTACAAAAATCAGTGAACATATTGTATAGCATTCCCATACTTGTATTCTGCAGCGATAGATCATTTCGGGCATTTTAATGTACAGGATGATCCCAAATATTATTAATTTTCTTTGATTTTTTATCGGCCTCCTAACTGTCCTCCTTATCAAATAGACGTTGATAAATATGCCTTCAAACATAATCTTTAAATTCCTAAAGATCCAGAATAAATTATGGAATATTCAAGAAATTTAATTTGTTGAATATTCTAACAAAAAATGCACCTTATATTGGTAAGTCTAACTCAAACAAATGATATTTAAAGCTAACAAAATACTATTCATACAAAACTCAGTTTTAAAAATTATTAAAATTAAATTTTAATCGCAATTTGTTAGCAGTTAAATAAAATAAATATATGTTACTATTACAAAGTTATCAATTACTACTCTTATGTTGAAAAACAGCAAAATTTAGTTCACTATAAGTCAATCATAGAATTTTCCCCCGTGAAATCTAAACCCGATATCATTTTCACCATCTCAAAATTTAGATATGCACCTCTCATATCCGCATTCATCTGTTTTTTTATGGTATTCTAATTTGATTATTTTAAAACATTCAAATTCAAAATTTGAAGTCTCGGTTGCTATTAGTTTGAAACAGATTTTAAACTGTTTATCATCGTTTAACTGTAAATGAAAATTTCTGAAATAATCTGTATGAAGTTGTAAAGAATTGAACTTTACAAATTGAATTGCCTACGTGGGAGCTTGTCATTGTGTTGTTTCTTAGATACATTGGCCCGCCCAAGTTGAAGTTTTCGTTGACAAGAGAGCACTTTGGTTTAGACAGCAAAAATTTTTCTCAGAATTTGTCTAAAGGTGCCGCAGAATGTTTTCATGTTGAAACCCGACAGGTGTTAGTGTTTCTCACGGTAGTCTGTAAGTGACCTCAGCATTTTCAGGTGACCAATTATAGAAGACGTTAAGACTGACATCATGTTGAGGTGCTCTAATAGGTTCTAGAGGGTCCCTCCCTATTCAGGTGGCTTTTCAAGTGAGGGCACCAGAGAAAAGAGAGTTTTGTTGTGTGTTGTGAAAAAGCCTGGGACCAGACAGGCAGTCCAGTGAGATTCTGGAGAAAGAATTTCCTCGTACAAGGAGGAGGGAAGGAATGAAAATTCGTCGAGGTCCACGGTGACCTTTGTGCATATGACACGTGAATTGGTCAATCTAAAGGTCGTAAGACTACAACTGGAAACTTTCTGTGTTCCGGGAACATTCGCACAAGACTCAGAACTCACCTCTGAAAAAAATACACGATTGAATAATTTTATTATTTAAATAAGACTTTTTGTAAATAAATATTATTTAATCACTTAAATTGATTCAGTGGGTAAATTTCTTCTCATACGCTACCGGACTAATCCTTTAGTCTGAGGGGGATTTGCAACAGCTGGTGGCAAGTGGTGTGATTTTGTGTCAAGGCGAACTGGAATTCAAAAAGAACTCTGAAAAGTGACAAGATTTTCGGTGTTGTGTACCTTAAGGATACGATTGATTAAGAATGTGGTGTGTGGTGATAAGAAACTTAGTGATCTGAAATGCTGAAAAGAGACATTCTTTACGAACAGTATTGGAGAGGAAAACAATCCCTGATTACTTAATGCTGGACAAAGCGACTTATCTGAAAGGAGTCCATTGTTGATTGGAGGTGATTGACAGAATCAAGCGGGGTAAGTGAATTCTTTTATCTCAGATGGCATTGTTTACAAAGTTTAGGAATTGTTATTGCCTGGTATGTTTTTATTTTTACCTTAGCTAGTTCAGTTATTGGATTTTGACAGGTAAAATGTCTCACTAGAGATCGATGAAAGATTGCATTTAACAGTTGGTTGCAATAAGAATTTTTTCTATTAGATTATTTTTATGTAAAATCTTTCTGTGTCCATGTAAAAAAAGTACTTTAAAAATATCAGTTATTTTTACAGTTAAGAAAATTTTCAGCATATTATTTTGCTAGTGAAAAAGAGTGTTAAGAAAAATTTACTTGAACAGTTTCTAGATTTTAATAATTTAATGTTCTAATCTGCTTTTAAGGAAATTATTTCTGAGGGTTTAGCTAAATATTTTAAGGTGTAATAATGTGGCATAATGATGGTTGCAGATGAGAGGCATTTTGTTGTTTTCAATGAAATTTTAAACGGGGAATAGTGTACTTCTAATTAATGTGTAAATTTATAGCTGAACGATATATTTTGTGCATGCTTATATATTTTTTCTGTTATTGTATTTTTTGGTATTTGTGTAATTTGTGAGGTTAAGTTTTCAAAATGTCAGATTGGAAAAGTTTCAAAAAGGTTGATTTGCAAGTGTTAGCAGGGGAATTGAATATTCAGATTGACGAAAATGACACGATTGCGAAAATAATAAAAAAAAAATAGAATCGGCTGAAGATTTTGATAAAGATTTTGCGTTGGCACAAGCCAAAAATATATTACATGATCGAGAAACTTTGGTAGTTGAGGAAAAGGAAAGAAAAAAAATGGAGAGGGAAGCTAAAGGAAGAGACAGGGCATATGAATTTGAAAAATTAAAATTATCGCAAGAGGCAGAGACGCGTAATGTGGCATCAAATAATGGGGTGGAGAGAATTAATAAATTGCCTTTAAAATCCTTAATACATCGTTTTGATGAGAGTCGCTCAGAAATATCTTTATTCTTAAATTTGTTTGAGAGACAAGCAAAAAAAAATGTAATTTAGAAGATGATGAATTAGTAACTAATTTATTGGCGCTTCTACCTGTAAATGTGGCAGAATTAATTCTTAGAGAACCAGCACACTTAACAGATAATTATGAGTATGTGAAAGGTAAATTATTAGAACGGTACAAATTAAATGCAGAATCGTATAGATTAAAATTCAATCAACATCAGAGAAATCCAAATAATCCGTGGAGAGATTTAATTTTTGAATTAAATAGCTATTTGGAAGGTTAGTAAAACTCTTTAAAAATCACCACTTTTCAGGAATTAAAGAATCTATTAATTACCGATCAGATTAAAAAAGAGCGCCGCAAGAGTTGAAAGATCATCTAATAGATGTTTGGTCAAACTTCACTGACCCAGAAATTTTAGTAAAACGCTTAGATGAATTAGAAGTTGTAAAAAAAACTCAAAGAAAAACCTTTCAAGCGAAATCCTTGGGGGAAAAAAATTCGAAAAAAATAGCCCGCGTGTAGAGAACAAAAGCGTTGAAAAGAATTTCAATTGGAGAGATAGGGATTCGGAAAGAGAAAGGGTTTTTGAAAAGAGGCGGGTAAACAGATGTTTCCTTTGTAACTCTTCAAGCCATTTTAAAGCCGAATGTCCAGAATTAAAGAAAAGGGAAAAAGATACTGGAATTTGCTAACCCATTTTAGTGATTATCAGATTCTTCATGCAAGCCCGAAGAGTCATCTTTAGAAGGGGGTGTTGTAAAGAATTGAACTTTACAGATTGAATTGCCTACGTGGGAGCTTGTCATTGTGTTGTTTCTTAGATACATTGGCCCGCCCAAGTTGAAGTTTTCGTTGACAAGAGAGCACTTTGGTTTAGACAGCAAATATTTTTCTCAGAATTTGTCTAAAGGTGCCGCAGAATGTTTTCATGTTGAAACCCGACAGGTGTTAGTGTTTCTCACGGTAGTCTGTAAATGACCTCAGCATTTTCAGGTGACCAATTATAGAAGACGTTAAGACTGACATCATGTGGAGGTGCTCTAATAGGTTCTAGAGGGAACCTCCCTATTCAGGTGGCTTTTCAAGTGAGGACACCAGAGAAAAGAGAGTTTTGTTGTGTGTTGTGAAAAAGCCTGAAACCAGACAGGCAGTCCAGTGAGATTCTGGAGAAAGAATTTCCTCGTACAAGGAGGAGGGAAGGAATGAAAATTCGTCGAGGTCCACGGTGACTTTTGTGCATATGACACGTGAATTGGTCAATCTAAAGGCCGTAAGACTACAATTGGAAACTTTCTGTGTTCCGGGAACATTCGCACAAGACTCAGAATTCACCCCTGAAAAAAATACACGACTGAATAATTTTATTATTTAAATAAGACTTTTTGTAAATAAATATTATTTAATCACTTAAATTGATTCAGTGGGTAAATTTCTTCACATACGCTACGATAGACAATATTCCCGTTATGTCACGTAAGGTAAAATGACAATTTTTATAGTCTGAAACTCAAGTTATTGCAAAGAACACCCGCTTAATAAGTTTTGTTTTATGATCTAAGCATCTTTAGAAAAGTATGCAAATGACGTCATTATCGCTGAATAATACACAAACCCAGTGAAAAAAAAAAAAAAAAAAAAAAAAAAAAAAACAATGTCGACGTTTAAGAAAGAAATTGGGTATCTAATAATTTATATGTCTTCATTTGTTTGTTTTTGATAGCTCTGTGTTTTATCGGTAATTTGCAATAGCAAAAATTACAAAACCGAAATTTTATTTCAAATTTCAAAGAGTTGCCATTCGCAAAATGACGTATGCGTTACGCGCAGATACGTTTGACCTTAATATACATATATATATATATATATATATATATATATATATACTTCAAATGAAATCCTTGCACATTTTCTATTGCTGAAAAACAAATTTCAATTAATATATAAATGAATTTTTATCGGAAGAAGTACTTCTGAAAGCACTAAATAGTGCTTTGTTTTATTTACTAAAATAGAAACGTTTTGAAATTGTGATTATTTTCGGAATATTTTGTACGATTGAAATTGTTTTTGCTGCATTAGACGTTAAATGTCAACTTTCTGCTTGTCAGTCATATTTACTTACAATTATTTTAAAAGAAATAACGTTGTTATACCTCCAGATAAAAAAAATAATAATAATTAAATAAACTCTTAGGAGACTTTCTTAATTACAGTTGCTTTTTTTATTTTATTTTTTTATACATTATATGTATATTACCTATTCTATTCCCAAGGTCACAAAGGAAAATTGAGATAATTTTGTGAAGGTGTTTACGTTTATTATTTACATAGGTAATGCAATTAATACTGTACTGCGAAAATCTCTTTTTGTTATTAACCCAATTTACAAAGCTAATTAGATGTAGTTATAACGAATGAATACTGTTTATTGTTTTAAAAAAAGATAAACAGTTATATCGACTCAATTGAGGATATATTTCATTCGACTATGAAATTAATAATGTGCAGAATAATGAAGTGTGTTATATAATAAATATGAATGATATACAGGGTGTGTCACAAATTCGTGCAAACTTTAAAAATTCATAATGAAAGATGTAATGTTCGAAAAAAATTCGGTTTGCGTGATCATGATCAGACAGATTTTGGATTTTTTTTTCCATGTATAATAAAAATGATCCAAAAAATAACCAATAGAGAGCGCCCACACGCAATATTGGGACTTTTATGCAAATGAAGCAAACACTAATAGACAATGAAACAAATTACAATAACATGCCATTGTGCATTTATTATAAGGTAGTAAAAGATGTTTAACATGCGAAACTTTCGCGATGCAATATTTGTGAATTTACCATTCTTGTAGAAAATTTCAACCATCAGCGCTGGAGCGGCTAATGATAGAAGCTGCCGATATTGATTGACGAATCCACCTCCAGCTATGTGTTTTATTGCTAGCCTAATTTGCATAAAACGTTTCAGTATAACGTGTGAGCGTCCTCTATCGGTTACTTTTGGAATCATTTTTAATTATACAAGAGAAAAAAATCCAAAATCCGTCTCATCATACTCGCACAAAACGAAAATTTCTTCGAGCATTACTTTTTTATTTAGGATTTTAAAAGTTTGCACGAATTTATGACGCACCCGGTACTCTTGCATCTATAACATTCGCGATGTGACAGAATGTTTTCTAGCTAATGAGTCAGAAATTTATGAAGTTTCGTTATTTTTTTTATATTAGCGTAATCAAATTGGAGATAAGTGATTTTTTTCTATTGTTATTCATACATAACAGATAAATTAAAAACATTTACCAGTAAATCTTATGAAAGAAAGCGCAAGCTAGTAAATTTCTTTGAAAGCATACAATTTTTGCCCTGTTTGATATTCAATATATGACAATATGAAAGGAAAAAAGTGAAACATAATTTATACTATAATTATATTATTTCTAAATTGATTTCTCAACATATAATCGTAATTTAATTAATATGAACTATTTATTCAATTGATTAAAGCCCGATTTTACAATATATATTCTTTTACTTATTTTATGTTGATATTTTTACTTCTTTTATCTTTACAAGAAGAAAGTATTAGATTCCTAAAAATTTTCGAATTCCGGTTTTTAAGAGATTTACACATTTTAGATGTTTGAGATTCCAAAAAACATGGTTTTTAAATTGTCTGTCAGTATGTGATACAAATTTTGTGAGCGCTCTATCTCAAGAACTAATGCACGGAATTTGATAAAAAATTATATTCAGGTAGTCCCTGACATAGATTGATGCTGATTAGATTTTGGTGTAAATCGCTCAACAGGTGGCTCAGCTATGCTGCTTGTTTTTACGATTCCCACAATAGCTTTATCTCAAGAATTAAAGGACGAATTTTCATCAAACTTCAGATTCAGTAAATCCGTGATATAAACTAGTTCTGTTTACGTTTTGGTGTCAGTTTGTCCTGAATTGCTGCAATAGCTCTCACTCAAGAACGAAATTTTCATCAATCTTCAGATTCAGGTATAGCTTGACATATATTATTACTGTTTATGTTTTCATATAAATCGTCCAACAGGTGGCACTTTTATGTTACAATTTACACGATATCCACAATAGTCCTATTTCAAGAACAAATGCGTGGAATTTCATGCCCTCACAATGAGTATAGACTGTCAGTGAATTTTGGCGCTTTGAATGAGATCATGGAGGAATGAGATACGTGGATGTGAAGTAAGCCTCAAAAAAAGTTTGCTATATGAAACCATTTATCGCTTAAATTTTAGTGTCACAAACGATTTTAAGCCATTAACAAAAGAGTGTTATCTCTTCAAAGCACGTGGTTTTGTTGGTGCTTAATTGGAATTAATGTAGTGGATTTTAGGGTTACATTTTTGGCGTCAACCCCCAGACATTATATTCCACTCTATTAATTTCTCTTTACTCTATATGGCACGAGATAGAAGAATGCTTTGGAATTGCCACATTGTTTCTTTTTTTTTACATTTAGTATTTTATAATACCTAGTTGTGATTTCAAGACCATTTTATTTCCCTAGCGAGCATAGATTGGCGCATAGTTAAATCCATTGTTGTAACACTTATAGAATTGTAATGCAACCATACAGAATGGTTGGGGATTTATCACCTTCGGCTGGCTAATGGGAAAATGCCGCGAAATATATTTAATAGCATAAAGTCCATAAAGTGCACAACATTTTACCAGATAGGAAATTCTATATATAAAACAGATTATATAGATTTCATACATAATTTTAAACGGAGCTTATAATTGGAACTTTAGTGAAAAGGATGGAAAATTTGGAAGGGTAGGGGTTTATATTTGGAAGTTGTGGAATTTCATAGGATTTATAGAATTTGCAATTAACTTTTCTTTTGTCTTAAAATTCGCTTCCATAGAAACTAAATAAGTTTGCATTAATAAAAATAATAAATTCAGGAAACAATTTTACATGAAATATTTTTTTTAGATTCGAAAGAAATATGAGAAAAAATTTAAAAAAACTTAAACTCAATATACATATATATATTAAATCTTAATGCTTAAAAAACAAGGTAAACGTTAATAGCATAGTCAAGGGAGCATATGCCATTCCGATACAATGATATATAAACAAATCTGATAAAAATAAATTGCATAAGATATATTGATTTAGGAGATAAAGAATTTCTTAAAAAGCAGAAGAATTGAAAGTGTCAGAATATAAGACTTTAAGGGGAGGACATATAAATGCTATTATTTAACCCTTTCGGCCCTTTTTTTTTTAATTTTGAGAAAAAAATTGCTTTTACATTAATAACGTTAACACTAGATATCCAAATGGATTTTCTGAAGTTTAACAAATATGTCATTGTCTAAAATCTAACGAATGTACTTATTTTGCGTACTATTCAATTCATTTCATATGAAAATAGACTAAGGAAGAGATTTTGGAGATGCTTGGAAAACATCAAATTGCAAAAAAAAAAAAAAAAAAAAAAAAAAAAAAAAATTAACAAACGTTACAACGTTCTAACATTTTTTGTATTTTTTGACACGTGATTCCTTCGGAAAAGTAACCAATATTTTTTTATTCAAATAATGATACACACACACACTTACGCACACACACACACACACACACACACACACATATATATATATGTTTAAAATTAAAAAAAAAAATGTCTACGATGAAAAGGAAATTAAGCAAAGTAGTTTATATTATTGATGTTAATAAAATGTCATAACAGAAATGAAATCATAATAAAAATGCAAAAACATATTATGTTATTACTAAATGCAAATAGTAACAAAAGTAAATGTTAAGGCAGAATCAGGGCCTGTTTACCGAGTATGTCCTTGAAGCCCTTGAATCCCATGTTTAACCACTGAAACACAAAACGGCCCCCAAATACTTTTCAAAGCTAAATTTTAGAATGTAAAAAATTCAATCAGATGACAAAAAAGAACTTTTTCTTACTATACTGTAATTAGTAAATCATAAAACATATTTTGAAATTCAAATATTCTCAACTGTAGTTCTATGTAGGTAAATGACAAAATTGATTGGTTATGTATAATTATGTACATGATAAAATAGCCTTTCATATGGATATAGATAGTTAGTTTAAATTTAATATTATTTAAGCATACGAAAAAAGGATTTAATAAAAAAAATAAAAAATGATTAAGTAATTGGGGTCCGATGTATGACGTATGGCATTCTTTACTTCTAAGTCTGAAGGGGCTCTAATTAGAATAATACACAGTGAAAAGACATGTATTATTAATCCATAGTAGGCCAGACCCGAATAGGATAAGAAAAGGAAAAATTCATAATTATTAAAGGGGACTTATATTCAAAGAGGGGGGAGGGAGGGTGCTTTCAATATTTTGCGGTAACTTATAATTAAATTCTTAAAATAATAAAATGTTGTATTGTCATTGTAAACACGTCTGAGAACACAATTTTTATAATTCTTGCATATCAAGAACTGAATGAAAAATCGATTGCAAAATTCCATCTTTACAAATACAAAAACCAAGTTGAATTTAATAATTAACTTAAAAAGAAGTTGGATTTCAGATATAAAAAAACTTCGTACATTTTTTGAAAAACGAATATTTATTAAAATGTAACTACGATATCTGTATTATATTTTTTACAGCATTTTCATAACGCACAATTTTAAGACTTTAAATAATTGCTAAAATTTGGAAATTTGAAGCTTTTTGTTAACTATCGTTAATTAATTTTTTTTTATTCGGATAAAATATTTAAAAAAAAGAATAAATGTAACTAGACACGTTGCTTAACAATAAGTTAAATAGATCGTTTAACCCTTTATCTACCGAATTATGAATTCATGAAAATTTTATATTCTAAAGCATTTTACGTAAATTGTTTAAACTAAATTAAAAGATTTACATAGTCATTTAATACATTTTTGAAGGATTTTAGAAGGATTGAAGAATTTAGAAGGATTAATTAAATTTGAATTTACAGGGATTTTGTGCAATATTTGTAACCCCATTTAAATCTTTTATTTTAAATTGTTTTCTTAGTATTTTATAGAATTATAAAATATACAAATAGAATATTCTTACAATATAAATATAGAAATATTTCCAAATTGAAGAATCCCTACCCCTTTCTCCCAACGCCAAGAAAATCGAAAAGATGCAAAGGCAACAGAAATCATCCTTTTAAAAATGTTTCTGTTTTGTATAACCAATAACGCTTTTGGAACAAGATAAAGTAATAGATTTGTAACTCATTCTAAACAGTATTACAACTAATTTACGTATTAAAAGAATTTTATAGTAAGTTATTTTAATGGTACTTATAAGTACCGTCGGTAGATAAAGGGTTAAAAGTAAAGAATAATTTATAAAAGACATTGTCTATTCTGTCCAACATTGTATAACTAACCTGTCTCATTCCGTCACATAAAATAAATAGTACAAAATTATTTTCACTGTTTGTTTATGTAATGTTGTATGTTTAGATAATGAGAACAAATATAATTTCTGATGCATTTTCAAAGAATGTCTACTTCACTGTTTTCAAGCATCGTACTACATGTGAATGTGCGTATGCTTATACTAATAATTAAAAATTGAATACAATAAGAAAAAATGATATTTAAAAAAATTTAAATGTTTCTGTTAACAAAAGATTTCTTTTACAGTATTTCAAAACCCACATTGTAAAGTCCACATAAGAATTATCCTTTTAAAAGCAGATGATTTAAAGTAATTCAAGATTTTTTCAAGACGATCAAATTAGGCTATTTTACTATCTTTTGTTTGGTGTTTAAAGTATTATATTCTTTCTTCATTCAGCTACAAAATTCTAGCCAGCTAAATGTATTTTAATAATAATAAAAATAATAATACTTTTTAAAATCCTAATAATTCAATAGTTTTCTTTGATGTAATTATTATTTCGTTTTTCAAAAACATTCAAAGATTTTGGCTTACAATTTTATAAGCCAGTTTCTCAAACGTAATATCTCAATAGTAAAATAATAACTTCTCAACGCATAATCATAATTTAATTCATATGACACTACTTATTGATTAAAGCGTATTTTTTATAAAGTATATTACGTCCCTTATTTTGATTTGATATACATATATATATATATATACATATATACATATATATGAGCTGTTTAATAGCCTCTGCTTATCAACCAGGAGAAGACCCTTTAATTGCCTTCTAGGAGGACTTAAAGGAATCGACTGGGAGCAGAGACTTAATGTCCAATCCGCACCTTCCATCGGTACAGCCTGTTAGTACTCTTGTCTAGTGCAAGGGAAACGAACGCGGATGGGCTTCCTCCAACCCGCTTGGCCAGCGTGGAGGGATTTGGCCACAACCCCCCCTTATTTTACCATGAATTCACAAAACAAATCACGGCCCTCAGTTCCCGGTAGTCTGCATGTTCCTGGTTACGGCAGCGATCAGACAGACATGAAGACAGAGGGTGCTAAGAATCACCGGGCTCGGCTTGGCTGCCATAAGTTGATGACCTTGGCTACGTACAATGGACGATCCCTATCTTCTGAAAACCGTTTACAGGAACTTGAAGAAGAGTTAGATAAGATCAACTGGGACATTTTAGGATTATGTGAAGTAAGAAGAAAAGGCGAAGAAAAGATTGATCTTTCCAGCGGACATGTTTTATACTACAGAGGTACAGAAGATGGAAGAACAAGTGGTGTAGGATTTCTGATTCATAAAAGGTGGAAGAATCACATTGTAGAATATGATAGTGCATCAGATAGAGTTGCAAGATTAGTAATACAAGTGTCCAAAAGATACAAGCTGCAAATTACCCAAGTTTATGCACCAACAATAAGTTATTCTGATGAAGAAATTGAAGATTTTTATGAAGAAGTAGCTTCAATGCATCAAAAGGGAAATTGCTACATAAAATTAATAATGGGAGATTGGAATGCTAGAATTGGAGAGAAGAAGAAAGGTGAATTATCTGTAGGAAATCATGGATATGGTATGCGAGATGAAAGAGGAAACAGATTGATTGAGTTTGCAGAATGTGAACAGATGTATATCATGAATTCATTTTTCAAGAAAAAGCCACAAAGAAAATGGACATGGCGTTGTGCAAATGGCTCAACAAGTGAAATCGACTACATCTTGACCAAAAAAAAGTATCTTATTCAGGACTGCAGCGTTCTCAATAACTTCAATACAGGAAGCGATCACAGATTGGTTAGATGCAAACTGCTGTTAAATACTAAAGTGGAAAGAATGAAGCTTTTGCTACACTCAAAGAAATCAATCGATATTATAAACCTCCAGAAACATAAAGAAGAATTTCATTTGGAACTTCAAAACCGTTTCCAAGTACTTCAATCAACTTTAGAAGAAGAGCAAGATGTTACAATAGTGAACAAGAAGCTAACCAATACTCTACAAGAAATTGCTAAGAAGATAGCCGGTGATGCACAAGTAAAACAAACAAAGAAAATAACAGAAGAAACAAGAAGATTAATGAAAAAACGCAGAGAATTTAAAATGAAGAAAAATGATCCTAAATCAAGAGTTGAATATGCTGAATTATGTAAAACAGTAAGAAAATGCGTTACAGAAGATATCAGAAAATTTAACTGTGACCTTGTTAAAAAAGTTCTGGAAGATAACAAAAGTTTAAAGTCAGCTAAGCGCAAGTTATGTGTTGGAAGAAAAGGCATTTTTGCACTGAAGAGAGCAGATGGAACAATCACCAAAATCAGCAACGAAATAGTACACATTGTTGAGAAATTCTATAATGATCTATATAAATGTGAAGATCAGAGGGATATCAACGTACACGATCAACGAGAAATCTTAACAGAAACTGAAGAGATAATCCCAGTGATGACAGATGAAGTTTTACAAGCTATTAGATTTATGAAAAAAGGTAAATGCCCTGGAGAAGATGGAATTACAATTGACCTTATCAAAGAAGCAGGAGAAGAATTTGCAAAAAGGCTATCTTTACTATTTTCCAAATGTCTCAAAAACTCAGATGTACCAGAAGATTGGAATAATGCTGTGATGATACTACTTTACAAGAAAGGAGAGAAGGAAAACATTAAAAATTACCGTCCGATCAGCTTATTGTCCGTGATTTATAAAATTTTCACCAAAGTTTTAACGACAAGACTTGAATCAGCTCTGGACTCGGCTCAACCTAGAGAACAAGCAGGATTCCGAAGTGGATTCAGCACAATGGATCATATCCAAACAGTAAGGGAACTCATAGAAAAGCATAAAGAATATAATTTACCTCTCTGCCTTGCCTTTATTGATTACGAAAAAGCTTTTGATTCCGTCTACACATCAGCAGTAGTAGATTCTCTGGAGGACATTGGTATAGACAAACCTTACATCAATATCATAAAGAAGATTTACAAGAAAGCAACAGCAACCATCCGTTTAGATAAAGGAAAAGCGAAGATCAAGCTCGAAAGAGGAGTAAGACAAGGAGACACCATTTCACCCAAGTTTTTTAATGCTGTCTTAGAAAATATCTTCAAGAAGCTGGATTGGGAAAACAAAGGGATTAGAATAAATGGAGAATTTTTAAGTCATCTCCGCTTCGCTGACGACATTGTAATTTTCAGTAACAGTCCTGAAGAATTGGAAATTATGCTAAAAGATCTTGCAGAAGCTAGCATCAATGTGGGATTAAAAATAAATTTAGAAAAGACTAAGGTGATGTTTAATTCATTTACATCAAAAAAGAAAATTGTCTACAAGAACACTGAGATTAAAGAAGTGCAAATTTATGTGTACCTAGGACAGGAAATATCATCAGATAATAGTATCATGAATGAAATCAATAGAAGAATAAGAAATGGGTGGAGTGCTTTCGGGAAGAACAGTATTATTCTGAAGAGTAATATGCCTCTTTGTTTGAAAAGAAAAGTTTTTAATCAATGTATTTTACCTGCATTAACCTACGGAGCAGAAACATGGACACTAACAAAACGGATGATACAAAGATTACAAACAGCACAGAGAAGCATGGAAAGATGTATGCTAGGCAAAACTAGAAGAGACAGAAAGAGGATAACCTGGATAAGAAATCAAACAAAAGTTTTTGACATCCTTGAAAGAATCAAGCAGCTAAAATGGAAATGGGCTGGACACATTGCAAGAAGACAAGACAATAGATGGAGCACAAATATACTACAGTGGTATCCTAGAGATGTAAAACGACCAAGAAGACGACCACAAGTAAGATGGAGTGACGAAATTAGAAAAGTGGCTGGTGTAAATTGGATGACGAAAGCATTAGACAGAAAACATTGGAAAAATCTGGGGGAGACCTACATCCAGCAGTGGATCGAAAACGGTTGATGATGATGATGATGATGATACATATATATATATATATATATATATATATATATATATATATATAGAACCATTATGTAATACTACTATTTAACTTATATATAGAATATATAAAAACCCATAAAATAACAAACTAAAACAAATCAAGAGGGGTTGGCAATATTGGAACAATTACGAAGTATTGGAAATGTGGTGTTTGGCTCGTTTTCAAGGGTTATACGAAATAGACACATTAAGTACGATTAATTTTTGATTAGAACTCAGGATAAACCTAAAAATGATTTCTAAATAACCCGATTAATCGTACATGCAAAATTTGATTCAATGAAAAAGACTAGACATATGAAACAAATAATAATGGAATTAGCAAGGAGAAAAAAATTACATTATGCAATCGCCAACATATAGGAGAAAAGAAAATCAAGCTTGCAATCTCATTTCGCTACAGTTAAGAGATTACAGTTAGTAGAATATCGTAAGGAGATTAATATCAGAAACCAAATAGATATATTTAATTATTAATTTAATTAAAATATAATACTGTATTTCATACATTTTAGTGGGGCAATTTCACGGCCATTTTTTTTTCTTTTCTTAGTGAGCATGGTTTGGCGCATAATTAAATCTTTGTTGTTGTAACACTTATACAACTGTAATGTAACCATAAAAAATATTTGGTGATTTATCACCTACGGTCGGCTAATGGGAAAATGCCTCGAAATTTATTTTTTACGAAAAGGAGCCTACTTTTAGCAATCAACAAATACTAATGTTTTTAAGTTAGCTCATAATTGAAATTTTGAGAAAAGTATAAGAACATTTCGAGAGTAGGGGGGGGGGGAGGGGGTTGTTTAATAATTATGAAATTTCACAAATAAAATAACATAAAATAAAGTAAACTTATTTTTTCGGTCTTAAAATTCAATTCCATAGAAACTAAATAAATTTCCATTCATAAAAATAATAAATTAATGGAACAAATTTACATGAAAGAATTTGCATGAACAAATACATGAACAAATTTTTTTACATGAACAAATTTTCAGATATGAAAGAATTATGAACAAAAATTACAGAATTTAAACTCAATATAAATAGCTATTAATATTGATGCATAAAAGTCAGGGGAAACATTAATACCATAATAAATACATTGTAAAAAATATCCGTTAAATTTACTGCGAAAACTGCTGGCAGCAATGCTGCCAGCAGTTTTTGCCATAAATTTGCAGTAAAATTAGATGTAAATTTATTTATTACATCTAATTTGACTGCTATTTTTACGGCAAAAACTGCAGGCAACATTGCTACCAGCTGCTTTTTCCGTAAATTTATCGGATTCTTTTTACAGTGTAGAACATCTGCCATTCTGATACAATGATCTGTAAATAGATTAGATAAAATAAGTTGAATGAGATATATTCATTTAGGAGATAGTTAAACAAAAAACATAAGGAATCCCCCCCCCCCCCCCAAAAAAAAAGGGACTGAAAGCGTCAGAATATAAAAATTGAAGGGGACGACTTATGCGGGACACTTTTTCAAAAAAGGAGAATTTCGCAATTATTAAGGTGAGGCTTATTTTCAGAGGACAATGGCTTACTTTGGACAATTTACATTAAATTATAATTAGTTTCTTAAATTATTCAAATGTTGCATGATCATCGAAAATATACCTGTGAATGCAATTATTATTATTTTTTATTTATATGTATTTATTTATTTATTTATTTTGCATAATTAAGAAGTAGGTGAAAAATCGATTGAAAAATTCTAACTTTACATCCAAAAACCAAGTTGAGTTAAATAAAACAGCTTGAAAAAACTTGATTTAACCTATATAAATGCTTTATAAACTTTATAAGGTACAATTTGTTACTTCAATATTACTAATATCTCTGTATCCTCCTTTTATAACGTTTTCACAAAGCACAATTTTAAAACTTTTTTTGATTGCTAAAATTTCGAAATTTGAAATTATTTGTTAATTATCGAGGTCTGTTTCTTTCATATCGAAATTCAGCATCAGAAAAAAAGGAATAAATTTAATAGGACGTGTTTGTGACAGCAAGCTTAATATACAGTAAAACAAAAAAAAATATTTTCTAAAGTATTTTGTCTATTTTGCCAAAAAATTGTATAACGAACATATCTTATTCTGTCACACATAATAAAGAATACTTAATTCCTTTCACAGTCAATTATGTTTACTTCACAATGAGAACAAATATAATTTTCGTTTTGTTTTTTTAAAAAAATGCCTACTGGAGTATTTTAAGACATTTTACTACAGTAACCGCGCGTATACTAATATTAATAACTGAAAATTGAATACAATTAAACTAATTTATACTTTAAAAATTTTAAATATTTCTGTAGAAGAAAGATTTTTTTACTATTCTAAAGCCCACAACTAGAGTTCTCCCTTTAAATGTTAGACATTTATAGTAAGTCAAAAATTTTTTTCTAGATTACTAAATTAAGCTATTTTACTATATTTTTCCCCCTAAAGAGTTATATTTAAGAGCCTTCTTCACTCAATTAAATCAAAGACAGCTATATTTATTTGAACAAGGAATATTTTTAAATCCTAATCACTCTTTTTTTTAAATTCATTTATGTAATCATTATTATAGTTTTAAAAACATTCAAAGGTTTCCACTTATAATTTACAAGCCAATTTCTCTCCTTTTCCTTTTTGTTTAATTTTTGTGAAGGAAATATAAATGTTTGAACGAGAAAAAACGCATTTGGAAAATTATAACAAAAAACTTACACTAATTCTTTAAATCTAGTAAATGATTTATAAGAATCTATAACATAAAGTATTTTTCAGACATATGATATAATTGACGTTATTGGCTATTTAAATTTTTGCAAAACTAATTTCAAATAAAATAAATATTCTGTAAACAACTGGTATAGTAAAAGAAATTGTTTCTGTAAAAGTGACTTCCAAGTAAATAAAGCAAATATTAAAGCCTTAATTGGATTTATAATTAAATATACATTAAATATTAAATTTCTAATTGTACATTTGTTTAAAAAAATATATAAAAAAACAGCAAAAAAACTTATTGCAATTAAAAACTACTTTACTTCTGGCAAACAATTACTAGCAATCTATAATTGTTATTGAAACTTATGCCGCAATTAACTTTTTTAGATATTTACATTTTTGCAGAACTAATTTACAAAAAAAAAAAAATATTAATAAAATCTGTAAGCAACTATATAGTAAAAGAAAATGCATCGTTAAAATGCAACTTACATAAGTGAATAAAGCCAACAATAAAGTCTTATTATAAGATTTTATAATTATATGAATGTTAAATATTAAATTTCTAACTATAAATTTGTAATTACAAATTTTTAACAGAAAACAGAAATAATAAAATATGAATTTGATCATTTTTTAAACTATGCTTTAAAAAATATGCATTTGTAATTATTAAGTTTGCCTTGATGAGCATAGCATAATTCAGCACTTTTATCTTAGATTGCAAGTTTGTGCAATGCTCATTCATAAAATTATTTTTTTTCTTTTAACTGTCATAATTGTAACACAGTTATAAAATATTCAATCATAATACAACTCTTATATTATATATACTTCAATTGTGATATATTATTGAAAAGTTTTGCCTAATAGATTATAACACTAAATTAAATTTCTCTAGAGAAACTTACATAATGAAATATAATATCTGTACATAAAATGCAATTACTAAATAAATAAGTGCCAGTTGGAAAGTCCATATTGAATTTAAATATGAATAAATTATGATTTAAATAAATGTGAAATGATGAAAATATAAATTGATTTTCTTAGCAATTAAGTAAACACAAATATCAAATCCCGAAGAAAGATTTAACTCACACATATATATAAAATAATATATATAAAATAAATATATATATAAAATTGTTAAATCCACTATTGAATAAAATCAAAGACACTCTAATATTTAATTCTAAACTTTTAATTATACATTTTTACCAAAAAATCCAGAATAATTTTTAATACAACATAAAAATAAATCAAAGCATAGATTAAAATATCTATTCTTCTGATGTTGATTTTATCATTTTCATAAGAACTTGTGAATTATATCTATATATTTTATTATACATTATATGTTAAATATACCATAGTTGCATATTTCCATTTTTTAATAGATTTGTGTAGTTTCTTTTAAATTTTTTCTATTATTACATTTTATTTTTTAAAATAAATAAGAATTGCACAATTTTTAAAACCGCCTTTCATTATAAAATACTTATACTATACTATAGAATTAACTTTGGTTTATTATTTAAACATTTGAATAAGATAACACACTCAAAATTTGTCTGACAGAACTTAGTTAATGAAATGATATAACAGTTTAATTGCAGCTTACAATAAAAACAGATTAAATTTATTCAAAATTAAAAGGCTGTTAATTAAATAATTATATTCTTTACTTTAAGATTAAATAGAAATAGTTAATGGTAGTGGAAGATTCGGAAGTTAAGTTCATAAAGAATTTAAAGCACACATAAATATATAATAACAGACGCTAAAAGTCTTGAAAGTTTATTTTAGATTTTTAATTTTTAATGTTCGAAAAATTTATTCGTAGCATTTTTTATTAAAATAAATCACAACTTTAATTCAAAAATAGGTTTTTCTAAACTATGTCTCATGAAAAATTAGAAATATTTTATGGAAATCGATTTTAGAATATAAATATCGATAATGTAGAATCTACTCTAGAAAGAGAGGAAATTTAAATGCTGAAGTTTAGTAAAACATGTTCATATATTTGATTCACCAAAATTTTGTTTGAATAGATATTATATCTAAATGATAGATTTAATTTAATAGTAATGTCTTGCGCTCTTTTGGGTCTAAAAAAGTACAAATGTATTTAATTTAATAGTAATGTCTTGCGTTCTTTTGGGTCTAAATATGTACAAATGTATTTTCATCGTGAATACCAAAATAATCAATATTTATATTATTATTTCTTCTAAATAAACCAACAAATTTAAAAATTATAAATTATAAGTTTGAATGTTTTGGTTCAACCAAACACTTGCCTTCAGCAAAAAGATGTTTGCAAAACATCTCTTGCAACAAAACCGCGTTCTAAAATATTATAGATTATAGGAGTATAATATAAGCATGTTGAATTATCTACTTATAATATTTCACCCTAAAAAAAGTGAAGTGAAAGCATCAATATTTTATATATAAATTTTTTTTAGATATTTGAAACTTATAAATTCAATTAAAACTTGATGTGGAAAAATTTTACTTTTTGGCACTTTTTGATAATGAAGAAACGATAATAAATATTTACTTGTTACATTAAAAATATACGTTGCAAAATTTTCAAAAAAGAGTAAAATAATACAACAAAAATCTCTTCAAAAGAGAAAAAATACCGAATTAAAAACAAAGAAGTATATTTATTGTATGTTTACCTGTGTTTTTGCAAAATATATTCAGTAAGAAAGAAATGTTGTAAAACAAATACATTATATTTTTGTTCTATGAAACAAACTTAGGTAGCAATTTAGAGGTTAGTAAAAATTTTACTTTAGAAAAAAGTAGAATGTAAGTGGGAAAATCTTTATTAAAATATATGATTGTTAGATTCTTATTTTCTAATAATGAATTTAAATTTTAAATTTTCACGCATTTTTTTCCAGCAATAGCAGAAAAACTACACAGTTCTAAAAATATTCCCTGACAATTAGATATATTGTTGTAAGTATATTGAAACTGAGTACTATTCATGAGTGTGTATTAAAAAATAGAAATTTTAAATATTATTATATTATATTTAATAGAAAAACGATGATGCAAAACTTTCAAAATTAAATTAAACATCACTGCATCACTGTCTTCCACAAGAAAAAGTAAGAAAAGACAGAAAAAAAAAAGAAACAGGGCACCTCTACCATCTCTTTTGCACTGTTGTTTACAATCAACTCCGTGTCATATCTACCGCGTTTTCACACCAATCTGTTGCTAATCAGGTAATAAAGAAATTTTACACATATTGTTTTGAATTTTTTCTTTTTTTTTTTTTTTACCTTGAGTACGACTTCTTTCCACTTTGCCATTCTGGCGTCTTCAAGGAATGGGTGGACCGGCGGTGCCATTGGGTCCGCGGAACGGGGTTTCTGGATCAGTCATCGCCATACCCCAAGATTCCGGGATGGGAATGTCAGTGCGCCGCACACACCGCGCATCCCTCGCGCACTAAGTCGATGGGAAGGGTTCGCGTGGCGGTCAATGTCGTATTCGGAAAGGATAGAGAGGGTGGAAGGTTATGAATTAGAAGAGGGCACTCACTTTCTACCTGTTGCTATACGTATCTCGACATTTTCGAAATCTACTCATTCACAGAGATTATTTCTCGACTTTTTGTTGCGGTTTCGATGGTCTGATAGACTATTCAACAAGTTAGACACCGCTGGTTTCTGGAGAAAGAACGTGTGTGTGTGGAGAATGGGGGGGCAGTAGGTGAATCTTTTCTTTCATTCAAAAACAAAATGTTTGCTCGTGTCCCTGGCTGCAAAGATTAATCAATAATGGGCCAGTATCAGCTTAAGTAACTGAGTATGTTCCATGAAAATGTTTTTGGGTAGTCTGTGAAAATTTTCTGGTAGTATATCATAAGAATATTCGGTAGTATCCCATAAGAATATTTATAATCTACTAAAGAGTTCAGGTTTTAAAACAATGACTATGTGGTCAAAACGTGATTAGGTACGCCGTATATCCCTTTTTTGAAAAAAAAAAAAAAAGATTCGTAATGCTCTTTTTTAAATTAAAGCTATGGTATATGACCTAACGGACAGAGAGTGTAACGCATACTCTCTGTGTATTGTGCATAAAATTTGTTTAAAACGTATGGATATTTAAGGACTTCAATCCTGGTCTGGTCTACCACATAGCTTTACATTTCCCCAATTTATTCATTTAAAACATTTTGTTGTGGTTTGATAGACTATTCAACAAGTTAAATTACTGATTTCTCGAAAATGAATGTGTGAGTGGGGTAAGGGTACAGTAGATGGAGCTTTTCAAACAATAGGTAAATGTTTTCTCATGTCTGTGCCTGCAAAGATTAATCAGTAAAGGGCATTGACTTAATTAATTTACTCGAGTCCATAACAATATTCTAAAGCATTCTGTGAAACTTTTCTGCAAATATTTGATGAGAATAATCTAGAAGACTTTATGAGAATATTTGCAACCTAACTAATGAATTCAGGTTTTAATTTGGAAAACATTAGTGATGAAATCAAATTGTGACCAAGTTCTGGTTAAAAAAATAATATGCTCCCTTTTTTTTTTTTTTTTTTTTTTTTTTTTTTTTGAGTTTCTTGTTTTCTAATTAAAATTATGGTATATGTAAAGGTATGCTATATGCTTAGCGTACGCTCTCTGCATACTATGTACAATATCTGATAGCGGATATATAAAATAGTTAGTCTTGACTGATTGATATCAATGCACAGCATAAAATACTGAAGCTAGAAGTATGAACATTGGAGAGAAAATACGTCTTATGACGTAAGCGTATACTAAGACGGGATTTTAAAGAAATTTCTCTCCTAAGAGGTGCACAGGGGCGTGCCGACCCAGTGTGCAAAGTGTGCGGGGCACACAGGCGCCAAAAAAATTAAGCTGAGGAGTAAATATATTTTTTTTTTAATTCATAATTATTTTAAATTGTCTTGTATTTATTTTTACTTCTGAATTATGTTTTATAGAATTATCGCAGACAAATTTACTTATAAATATACCATTAAATATATATATATGTCTCGTTTTATTATACTTCCGAATCTCCTAATATGCGATTTAAATGCAAACCTGTCCGTCCTTTCAATAAACAGAGGCGCACCTCATGTAGTTCCAAAAACAGTGAGAGGCGCTATAATTCACATGACTGAAAACTTGTACAGATGAACCTCGTTAACATGAACCTCAAGGGGAATCAAACTTTAGTTCATTTTAACAGTAATTCATGTTATCAGTATCATATCGTTGTATTCGTCTTTATAGGGGACTGTGAGAAAAGAGGGCTGTGTTAAAAGTAATTCACGTTAAGCGTGTTCATGTTAACGAGGTTTGATTGTACTACTAATTTAGTCGTAGTAGCGTTTTACAGTTTTATTATTACAGAAAAATTCAACCTGTTTTTTATTTTAAATAGCTATCGTTGCCTCTACGGAATTTGTCATAAATAATATGAAAATAAATTATTAATCGAAAATACTGTAAAACGTTTGTCATGCGGTAATCGGGTCATAAATATTAGTAGACTTATGCATCACAAGACATTTTGTCTTATACAGGGCTGCCACAAATAACTACTTTTTAATTCAATTTCACACCACTTTTTCAAAACAAGTCTTTTATTTACGCTTTGACAAAATTTGCAAGAAAAACATAATCTGATATACCGGGTGTCCCAAAAATGACTGATGAATTTTAAAATTCAATAACTTGCAAACGGTAACAGCTATTAACAAAATTTTTGCAGAAGGGCTATGTATAATGTCAGGAGTTTTTTTACCGCAATTCTTGATTTTAGTTCGAATTTCAAACAACAGATGGCGCTGATGGCGGTTGGAGGCCACTCGACGCCGAGACTTACTTCATTCAGCTTTGACGCAAAAGAAGGAGATTAAGGCTATGGAGTACGTCTCATTCTACAGTACAGTCTTGCTCTCAGGCACCAATTCTGGACTCATTCGATATGATTTGTTTGTTTGTTTATTGAACAACATACATCTGACTTGTGTGCTCGACATGAAGCCTGCTTATAAGCCATCGTCAATATACAGGGACGAGATAGCACACAAGAAAATATTACAACACAAAAGAAGTACAGCCAGGAGCTCCGCACAAAATGTGTGTGCAATGGAGCCAGTGGGATTCGAACCCACAACCTCACGATTAGCGGCGTGATGTCTTAATCACTCAGCCACGGAGGCCCAAACGATATGATTTCAATGTAATGCGTTGTTGCCATGGAAATAACAGATTGTTCGACAGTGGAATACAGCGTTCAGAAGTGGGCATACATTTCGCAAGCAGTTTTTGAGTTTGCAGAAGATTTTTGTTTAGGAAGTTTTATTTTCCCGGATTAAATTACTTTTTTATGGCACGATTTAAAGAATATTTTATGCATCATATTTTAAAACTAGATAAAGAGTTTTTTCAATTTTATGATTATTGTTATATTCTTAAGAAATTTTATATCTTTTAAGAAAATTCGTCAGTAGATTTTTATGAATGTTCAAAAAATTTTCATGAAAACTGTTGATAGTGCATTATTGTGTAAAATAACTACCAAAAACAAATATTATAAGTTGCCTTGTTTAGCCCTTTTCAATAGGATTAGTCTATCGTTGCATTAAAATAGAAAAAAATAAAATAAATGTGAGTTCATTAAAATTTATTTTCCCGAATTAAATTATTTTTTATGTCATGATTTAAGGAATATTTTAGGCACCATATTTTAAAACACTGTTAAAAATTTGAAACCTTTGCTGCATCGTCACTTCACCACTTTTATAGAAAGAGATTACTTCATTGTATTATAGAGCATTCTCATTTGTCAAAATAGGGGATATTCTATAGTAGCAGTGGAGTGACGATGCAGCAAAAGTTTCCAATTTTAAACAGTGTAGGTGAAGATATCTTGCTCTTACACTATAAAAATCTGCTGCATTTTGTTTTATACGCACTCCGCTTGTATAGAAACGGTTACTTGATTGTATTATGAAGCATTGTTATTGGTCGGAAAAGAGATATTATATACAAGCGGCGGAGTGCGTATGAAGAAAAATGCAGCAGATTTTTAACACTGTGGGGCCCGATTCTGAACTCATCCGATATGATTTCAATGGAATGCGTTGTTTCCATGGAAATAACAGTTTGTTTGATGGTGGAATACAGCGTTAAGAAGTGGGCATAAATTTCGCAAGCCGTATTCGAGTTTGCAGAAGATTTTCGTTTAGGAAGTTTTATTTTCCCGGATTAAATTACTTTTTTATAACACGATTTAAAGAATATTTTATGCATCATATTTTAAAACTAGATAAACAGATTTCTTTAATTTGATAATTTTTGTTATATTCTAAGAAATTTTAGATCGATTTAGATTGTTATATTCATGCTCAATTTTGAATATTGTATTTTTCTATAGAAGAATTTGTTATTTCCATGACAACAACACATTCCTTTGAAATCATATCGAATGAGTTCCGAATCGGGCCCCACAGTGTTAAAAATCTGCTGCATTTTGCTTCATACGCACTCCGCCGCTTCTATATAATATCTCTTTTCCGACCAATAACAATGCTTCATAATACAATCAAGTAACCATTTCTATACAAGCGGTGTGCGTATACAACAAAATGCAGCAGATTTTTATAGTGTAAGAGCAAGATTGTAGCAAGATATCTTCACCTACACTGTTAAAAATTGGAAACTTTTGCTGCATCGTCACTCCACTGCTATTATAGAATATCTCTATTTTGACCAATGAGAATGCTCCATAATACAGTGAAATAATCTCTTTCTATAAAAGTGGATGAGTGACGATGCAGCAAAGGTTTCAAATTTTTAACAGTGTAGTTTTAAAATACGGTGCCTAAAATATTCCTCAAATCATGCCATAAAAAGTAATTTAATCCGGGAAAATAAATTTTAATTAACTCACATTTATTTTACTTTTTTTCTATTTTAATGCAACGATAGACTAATCCTATTGAAAAGGGCTAAACAAGGCAACTTATAATATTTGTTTTTGGTAGTTATTTTACACAATAATGTACTATCAACAGTTTTCATGATTATTTTTTGAAGATTCATAAAAATCTACTGACGAATTTTCTTAAACGATCTAAAATTTCTTAAGAATATAACAAAAATCATCAAATTGAAAAAATCTCTTTATCTAGTTTTAAAATATGATGCATAAAATATTCTTTAAATCGTGCCATAAAAAAAGTAATTTAATCCGGGAAAATAAAACTTCCTAAACGAAAATCTTCTGCAAACTCAAATACTGCTTGCGAAATTTATGCCCACTTCTGAACGCTGTATTCCACTATCGAAAAATCTGTTATTTCCATGGCAACAACGCATTCCATTGAAATCATATCGAATGTGTCCAGAATCGGTGACTGAGAGCAAGACTGTACTGTAGAATGAGACGTACTCCATAGACTTAATCACCTTCTTTTGCGTCAAAGCTGGATGAAGTAAGTCTCGGCGTCGACTGGCCGCCAACCGCCATCAGCGCCATCTGTTGTTTGAAATTCGAACTAAAATCAAGACTTGCGGTAAAAAAACTCCTGACATTATACATAGCCCTCCTGCAAAATTTTTTTAAATAGCTGTCACCGTTTGCAAGTTATTGAATTTTAAAATCCATCAGTCATTTTTGGGACACCCGGTATATATATATTTTAAATTAATAGTGTGAATAGAATATAAAAATAGTAGCCTGTAGCAGCACTGTTTATATTACACACGTGCATTTCACGATGAAAGCCATAAGTCCCCTTCGATTCAAAAATTCTATGCAAAAATAATATAAATCATATTAAATTTGTAATTGACTTTTTAGAAGGGGATCCCAACTTGAAAGTATTGCATGGAAGAAGCCAGAAACATTAATCACTAAATAACAAAGTAACAACATTAAATAACTAACGATCACTGGTAACATTTAAAAGAACTCGATTAAAATATTATTGGTTTTAAAGAAAGCACCCTTTAAAACGAACTTTGAATTAAAAAAAAGAGCTAATAAGAGGAAACATTCGAACGAACACAGAAAAACTTCAAAAAATGCTACTGGCTACCATGCTACCATAGTGTCCACGGAAGACGTGTTGGACGGCTCTGAATGGAGAAACAGTGTAAAAAACAGAACTTGTATGACTGTGCGATATAACATAGAGATTTAAAATTGGAGTGGTTTACATCAGCTATGGGGCAAACTTTAATTGGTAAAAATGAAACATCAGCCGTTTGTAAAGGTTTTGCATTCCCTCCAGTGCCGTAGGTTTCAAACTGTGTTTTTTTTCATTCATAGAGTGAAGTCTACTTTAGGCGGCCATAGCATTTCTACAAATGATCACTTCTTTAATAAAATTTTCTACCAAAAATTGAACCGACTTCAAAAACTACTGCAAAGTGAAAAATAATTTCCTTACATAATAATAATAAGATATTAAATTAAGAGTGTAGTATTTACCATGCGTATTATTATATTTATGTACATTAATTGGATTTTTTGGAGTCGGAGTTACATGCAATTTTCCAATAGACACACATCAAAGTATTTACGAGTTTTTTACGATTTAATATTTAGTTAAAAATGTAACTTTATTCTCTTACGATTATCTATTACTAAATCGTAAAAAACTCGTAAATACTTGGATGTGTGTCTATTAGAAAATTACATGTTCCTTGGTTTGGCTGGCACCGACTCCAAAGAATCCAATTAATGTACATAAGTATAATAATACGCATGGTAAATACTACACTCTTAATTTAATATCTTATTACTTTTATGTACTTTTCACTTTGGAGTAGTTTTTGAAGTCGGTTCAGTTTTTGGTATAAAAGTTTATTTTTCTCTTTTTAGTTAAAAATTAAAGATTTTTTGAAGTCGGTTAAAAAAAATTATAATACGGAAAAAATATTGTAAATTATACATGGATGTCAATTTTGTCAGGAGCGGCATTCGAACGCACCCTCTCTTACCAGAACCAGAGCTTAAATCTGGATCCTTAGACCTCTCGGTCATATTGATTGCGCTCCAGTCTGCGAGCTTATTCAAAGCCTATGTTACTTTTAATTTGCGAAATATCACGCGATCGGTTAATAATAAAAATTGTAATACGGAAAAAATTATTGTAAATTATACATTGATGTAAATTATGGCAGGAGTGGGGTTCGAACCCATGCTCTCTTTTTCGAGGCCAACAAACAACATAAACGGGCCGGGCCGAGCCGATAAAAAAAAATTTTCGGGCCTAACGGCCCGTTCTGAAGGTTTCAAAGAAACGATAAAATATGAGCTATTTTCAACGAAAATGGTTTTAACGAGAATAAGTATAAATGTGCGTCACAAGCCATACTAATTTGACAGCATCAATATAAAAATGTACAGTGTAGAGATCGGCATCTGAGAATTGCATTGTGTGTAACCCGTTTTAATATTTTTTAGCTGACTCATGCCGGGCCGAGATCAGGCTTTATTATTTTTCTACATATAGACTGGGCGGACCGGAGTTAGACTTAATTGTTCTCAAGATCTGTAGGGCAGAAAGCATGATTTGTAAAATTATTAACAGGGATAAAGTACTTATGTTACCTTAATCTTCGGATATGTACATCTGGATGGTTTTTAAATTAATTTCTCAATAATGCGAAAGTTTGACACATTTTCTGATTAATTTTAAATTGTAAAAGTATAGAAGTGATAAGCCTAACTATTGAAGGGATTTGGAATCGAATGGCGTTTTTCATTTTTGGTAAATAAAATACTTGTATAACCTTGTTGAGCTATAATAGTTTCTCAAATAATTGCAGGTATTTCTCCCGTCCCATGTTATCGCTTCCGGAAATTCTATTCAAAACTCTAATTATGACAGCATTTTATTTGCTTGCAGTATTCTTAAATTGTTTGTATCAAAACGCCATTTCATTATATAGTTTATGAATAAAGATACCCGCTAATCTTATGCGTTTCTGAGAAAAAAATGAATTTAGAAATGTATCAGAAAGGAGCTTTGAATTTAAGAATGAATTTGTATTTAAAATCTTTAAATAAAAGATGTAGAAATATTTTTATAAATTTTCTTTTATTAAACAGCTTCAAAAGTAACGATGGTTTCAGCTTTCTTTCTTTTTTTCTTTTATTCTGAGCCATATTAATTTTTTAATGAATCTTTATTCGAATGTTGAAAGCCTAAGAATCTAAGTAATCATTAATGTTGTTAATGTGTATTTCCTGTATAATATACTGTAAAATCATTCCGTAGATATGTTTGCAGTATTCTTTAAAGGAATCTTAATTATATGATAAAAATCTGAATTTTTTAGAAATCGTTGAAATTGTAACGGGCCGGGCCCGGCCCGAACTTTTGAGTTTTACAACGGGCCGGGCCCGGGCCTGGAAATTCCGGCCCGTGCAGACCTCTATCCTGCATACGATAGAGATGGATTTAAAGACATTCCTGGTTGAAAATTATTTTTAAAACCGCACTTAAAAAGTAAATTGAGGTGCAGTTTTCAAGCAAATTCCATTTGAAAGAGCATATTTTCTCCTATACGACTGTGCCAAAACTGAAAATGTGCGATGTTTAAAAAATTGTTCTAGCGAAAATTAAAAAGTAAAATGCTATCGTGAAGTTTAGTCATTTGCAAAAACACGTCAGCATTACGGACGAACACATTTGTCCTTTATAATATAGATAATCTATTGTTATTATATTGTGTTAATTTCTCCGGGATAATGAAATTTTACAATTTAATGCAGGATTCCGAAACAGCCAGGCTTTATTTTCACAGGCTTTACTGTCTCGATTTTTTTTACACAGTTAAAAACCTCACTTATTTTTCAAGTAATTTACGAATGTTTCAAACTAGAAATTTTATGTCATAAATGAAGTAAAAACCTATAAAAACAAGACACATTTTATTAAATAATTTTTCGGTTCAAAAAACTATTTGACCTAGTAAAACTAGTCAGATGTGGCAATTCCAAAACTTTCTTCTATCTTATATATGTAAATAGATCCTGAAAAATGCAGCATATCCGCGCACCGGTTAGGTGGTTTAAACTAAAATCTAGTCAGCAACAACTTATGTCAACTTATTACTGAATCTGAAATTTGGTGAAACTCTGTGCATTTGTTTTTGAGATAGAACTATTGGAAAATCTTAAAAAAATCTTCATAACAGTGCCACATATTGGGTGATGCACATCAAAAATTAATCACGACAATTTTTTTATCACGTACTGATTGAAACTGAAGGTTGATGAAAATCCATGCATTAGTTCTTGAAATACATTTATTGTAAAATCTTCAAAAATGCAGCATAGGAGCGCCATCAATAGGAGCAATTTACACCAAAAACTAAACAACAGTAATCTATACAGGGTGATTCCAAATTTTTTTTACAATAAAAGAGGGGTGATAGTACACATCAAGACAAACATTATTAAATAGGAGTCCAAGGGTCCAAAACGTTTTCCTAAGGAAATAGCCGCCATTAAAGTTTAGGGACCAAAATTTCAAATAAGCATAAAAAACGAAAAAATCGGTCTATTGATTTGCGGTTTTCATTAAAATTTTTCTTTATGTCGGCATTTTCTTGAAATTAAATTATAAAGATCAATTTCAAAAAAATGCCGATAGAGGGCGCTTTAGACTTTGGAGTAACGAACAACTATTTTTTGCCGGTATGTTTTGCATCTCATTAAATGTTTTCGTAAGCTTAGACTCAAACTTAAATTTTGAGCTCAAAATCTTCAGTTGGGAGTGGTTAAGTAACACAAACTGAGCTGTGTTCAGAGGGTTCAAATTTCAAATGATTATAAAAAACGGAAAAATTGGTCGATTGATTTGCGGATTTCACTAAAACTATTCTTTATTTGGGTATTTTCGTGAAAATAAATTATAAAGATAAATTTCAAAAAATGCCGATAGAGGGCGCTTTAGATTTTGGAGTAACGAAACACTATTTTTTGGCGTTATTTTTTGCATCTTGTTAAATGCTTTCGTAAGCTTAGACTTGAACTTAAATTTTGAGCTCAAAATCTGAATAGCTGGGAGTGGTTGAGTAGACAAACTTAGCTGAGTTCAGAGGGTTCAAATTTCAAATAATTGTAAAAAACGGAAACAAATTGGTCGATTCGTTTGCGGTTTTTGCTAAAACTAATTTTTAAATCAGCAGTTTTCTTGATCAATCAGTGTTTTCTTGAAAATAGTTTTTAAAGATAAATTTCACAAAATGCCGATAGAGGGCGCCTCAGACTTTGGAGTAGCATACAACGATTTTTAACTGTTATTTTTTTAATCTCATTAAATGCTTTCAAATGCATAGACTTAAATTTTGGGCTGAAATTCTGAATCGTTGGGAGTGTTTAAGTAGCGAAAAATTGAATTGTGTTCGAGGAGGAAAGAGGGTTAAATTTCAACTCCTGAACACACTTCACTTTGCGCTTCTTAACTCCTCATAACGATTCAGGATTTGAGCTCAAAATTTAAGTTTAAATCTAAGCTTCCGAGAACATTTAAATTGCTTTTGCAAGCATTTATTTAGAACCAAAGAATAATGGTTAAAATGAATTGTTGGTTACTCTGAAGTTTAAGGCGCCCTCTGAATTATTTTTTGGAATTTATATTTAAAAATTATTTTCAAGAAGATACTGACTTAAAGAATAGTTTTATTTTAAACCGCAAACGAATCGACCAATTTTTCCATTTTCTATAATTACTTTAAATTTGAACCTCCCCCTCCCCCTTGAACAAAGTTCAGTTTGTGCTATTTAACCACTCCCTACTATTCAGATTTTGTGCTCAAAAATGAAGCTTAAGTCTAAGCTTCCGAAAGCATTTAATGAGATGCAAAACATACCGGCAAAAAATAGTTGTTCGTTACTCCAAAGTCTAAAGCGCCCTCTATCGGCATTTTTTGAAATTTATCTTTATAATTTATTTTCACGAAAATATCTAAATAAAGAATAGTTTTAGTGAAAACCGCAAATCAATCGACCAATTTTTCCTTTTTTTCTTAATCATTTGAAATTTGAACCCTCTGAACACAGAGCTCAGTTTGTGTTACTTAACCACTCCCAACTACAGATTTTGAGCTCAAAATTTAAGTTTGAGTGTAAACTTACGAAAACATTTAATGAGATGCAAAACATACCGGCAAAAAATAGTTTTTCGTTACTCCAAAGTCTAAAGCGCTCTCTATCGTCATTTTTTGAAATTTATATTTATAATTTAATTTCAAGAAAATGCCGACATAAAGAATAATTTTAGTGAAAACCGCAAATCAATCGACCGATTTTTCCGTTTTTTATGTTTATTTGAAATTTTGGTCCCTAAACTTTAATGGCGGCTATCTCCTTAGAAAAATGTTTTGGACCCTTGGTCTCCTGTTTAATATTGTTTGTCTTAATGTGTACTATCATCCCTCTTTTATTGTAAAAAAAATTTGGAATCACCCTGTATAGCTGAATCTGAAGTTTTATAAAATGTCGTTTATTAGTTCTTGAGATAGAGAATATTGCGATAACTACGAATAATACAAAATGGCAGCGCTACCTGTCGAGCGATTTGCACCAAAATGTAATCAACACCATAATACGTCAAGTGCTAACTAAATCTAAAGTTTTATGAAAATCCATGCGCTAGTTCTTTAGATACGGCTATAGTGGAAATTGTGAATAATGCAGTATAACAGTGTCACCTGTTGAGCGGTATATACTAAAAACTAATCAGATGTAGTCTAGATGTAGTATCTAGGTCTAACAGAATCTAAAGTTTTGTGAAATTCCGTGCACTAGTTCTTGAGGTAGAGCGCCCAGAAAATTTTTGTCAAATACAACAGACAGACATTATGTAAAAACATGTTTTTTTGGAGGGTTCTCTGACCTCTAAAACGAGTAAATCCGACGAAAACCGGATTTCGAACATTTTTATGAATCTATAGTTTCTTATAAAGATAGAAGGAAATTAAAAAAAAATTTCAAAAGGATATAGAAACTATGCATTTATATATATTCATAGATTATTTATATTTATAATTTTATTTTCGGAGTGGCGAGGGGAGGGGGAGATATAGAGCGCCGATGGACGTTCTGCACACAGGCGCTGAATACTGCTGGCACGCCCCTGGAGGTGCAAAAGGGGGGGAGGTCGAGTATTCTGAAACATCTTGCTCCATCTCGACAGCCGTTTAAGGTGAGAGAGTAAAATTCCAGAAAATAAATTTAAAAAAATTAAATGCGTATTTCAGCAATTTTAGAACCCCCTAGGGGGGTTATAAGGGGGTTGAAACATTTAGAAAATTAGGTATATTTCAGCAATAATTTTAAATACAAACATGTAGCGGCAGAAAATAAATCTATTAAAAAAATAATTAAACTCGTGTTTCAGCGATTTTAAAATTTTCACACCCGAGAGAATTAAAATGGGGGTGGAAAATTTCCAAACTTTTTTTGGACCCGTCATGTGACATATCATTGGAAATCCCTCGTATCAGTCTTTCATATTATGAATCTCCCTTACCACCCACCAATTTGACCCCCCTCCCGGGGGGTTATTGAACTTTTACGAAATCTTAGCATTGTGTCATTTTAGATCGGATTACTTTTACGGGGTCTTCCAATAAATATTATTTATACTGTATGAAATTTTCAAAAAAGGGATAGGGTCTATTCTGGGGTATGTGACAGTTAAAACTCTGGGCGGAGACAATTTTCTAAATTTGACCTACACCTCTCATGTGATACATTACTGGAAAGCTCTCTTTTCATTGTTTAATATTACACACCTTCCGCAATTCTACTGCCACTTTGCCTCCTAAGAGGAGCACTTTTATAAATTTAGCCGACATATTTCATGTGATGTATCGTTAGAAAGCCGTGCGACCACTTATTCATATTCTGCACTTCCCGTGTCCTACCCCTAATTTGCCCCTCTCGCGCGATACGATTATCGTGTTCCATCAGGAGGTCTTCTAATAAATACAAATATTATAGGACTGATCTCAATGACGTAGAAAAACCAATAAAAAATGATGATCGCATTTACCATTTTTAATATGTGTTTTTGCCACAAGGGGTGTGTTTAATTTTTATTTCTTTGGCGATTTTGCTGCTATTTGTTGAAAAATTCTAATTTTTGATTTTATTTTAATAATCTATTTATTATAGAGTATCTTGATTGTAGGTTCTCGGAAGTAATGGATGACAATCGATTGTGTTGATGACGATTTTTTTCTATTAACAAATTTTCGTCAATCGCTTATCACTAGTGATATCCTGGCAATAGTTTTAGATAGAAGAGTAAAATTTAAGATAACAAGCCTATTAAAAAAGTTATTAAACATTTATAAATAAAATAAAGACGTGGTGCATTTACAAAAAACCGCAAGAGGCTATTCGATTCTTTGTGCAAAACATAGTGGGAAAACGGGACAAATTAATGACATATCAATATTATTTTTGCAATTTAATCTGTTTTCAGAATAATTTTCACAGTCGAAATCATTTACGATTTTTAGGTGCGTTCGTAATTATATAATACGTAGCACCTATAGTGATCGTTCAGTCCGTCCGTCTGTCCGTCCGTCTGTCCGTCCGTCCGTCTGTCCGTCCGTCCGTCCGTCTGTCCGCATATAACAACGCAAAAACTACCCAACCGAATCGTTTGAAATTTAAAATACATAATTATTACATAATTTTGTCGAGTCATTTCAAATTTTATGAGAATCGGATGGATAGATCAATTACAGGGACGATCAAAAGTATTCCATTACATTACGGTCAATGGGGAAAAAAGTTTCAAATGCATTTTAATCGTTTGAAATTTAAAATACGCAATTATTACATAATTCTGTCGTGTTATTTCAAATTTTTTGATAATCGTGTGCATAGATCAATTACAGGGACAATCAAAAGTATTCAATTACATTATGGTCAATGGGGAAAAAGTTTCAAATATATTCTATACGTTTGAAATTTAAAACACATAATTATTACATAATTTTTTCGAGTTATTTCAAATTTTATGAAAATCGGATGCATAGATCAATTACAGGGAAAATCAAAAGTATTCCATTACATTACGGTCAATGGGAAAAAATGTTTCAAATGCATTTTAATCGTGTTACACTCATGCGAACTTAATAAAATTTATATGCAACTATAAAGTACATATTATACTATACATCTTACATAATTTGTGGTGCAAAGAACATTTGTTATTGATTTACAAGGCCACACAAAAGTATTCCATTACATAATGGTATAGGGAGAACATTGTTTGATGAACGTTTTAATTGTAATTCACTATTTACAATGTTATGAGATTGATATATGAAAGTAATATTTTTAAAACTTCGTTATCGTTCGAACGCACCTAATTTGCTACGCTTCACGTGCAATTTCCAACTTGTTTTTTTTCTTGCGTTTCATGGCGAAAACACTATTGTTACAAAATAACCAACTCTATTGGATAACTTTGTGACACCATTAAACATAAGTTTTTCAGTTGATTAACAGTTGGTTTCAGAATTAAACATTTAGACTGTCGCTCGCAATACATTTTTATGTTGGTAAAGGACATATAAATGTTTAGCAATAATCAATTTTGGGTTACTTATAAAATACATAGGTAGGTGTCAGAAAAGCCTCAAAATATATTACAAAGTAATCCCATCTTACGGTAATTTTAAATAGTGTTACTGTGCGTAATAATGTAATTTCAGGCAATGAAAGTAGTCGCGTGAAACCTGCTGTGTTTCTTTTAAATTGCATGAAATCATTCATTTCTTTCGCGAAAAAGGAAATCTAATTTTTATTGTAAATTTAGAAAGCAATTATAGTATTAATTTTATCAAATGCAATATTTTAAATAATAAACTACACTGTAAAATAAATCCGTCAATAAACACAAATTTTTCCGTAAAATTTTATGGAATAGTTTCATTTTTCTAAAAAAACTGTAGAATTTTCGTTATTGACATTTTAAGATTACAACTCCGTATAAATCCAGTAAGTTTTCTGTAAATTTTACTGAATATTGCTTCCAAAACAGAAGAAGCTCCGTAAATGATGTTTAGAAATAATTGTTGTGTTTCGCAAGCGATATAATTAATTGTTGGTATACTTGTCTTACATATAGATGCTATTTTCAATTTCGATAATGGCTAAATGTGACTCTATATTAAAAATATATCCAATCATTTCTCAACATTGAGTAAATATTGGTTTTATTGATGGCGCCATCTATACTATGTGTTTTAAACAACTCTTTATAATGTTTTTCTTTCTTTTTTTAAATAAATGCTGACATATTTTTATGATATTTTAAAAAATTGAAATCTTATTCCTTCTTTTTAAATTTGAGACAGTTGAAAAGGAATTGCTGTAGTTTATTTTTATTATGATTTTAAAATAGCGCTTCACTTATTAATAACAAGCTATTAATATATATATATATATATATATATATATATATATTTTAATCTGTTTATCTGTAAGATGTTTTGAAATGGAAAAAAAAAAAAAAAAAAAGCTATTTTTAATTTTAATATTTTTGAATCTATTCGGTTTAAAATATTTGCAATTAAAACTCTCAATATATTTAAAATATAATAACGGCTTTTATTTCTAAATCTAAGTTACAATAACCAAAAAGGAAATATAGTAGTTATCTTTATTTGCGTTTATTATAGAACAAATAATTTAAAACTTTAAAAAAATAAATATTGGAAAAAAAAACATGTCGATATTTTTGCAAATATACAAATAACTAAAATATTAAAGAATTTTCTAAAAGAAAGAAATATATATTTCAGAACAGGAGTAATTAACTCTTAATACATTTCTTCGGCCATTTTATTTTTTAAAGACTAAAATTAATCTTTTACAAAGCAGGAAATTAAAAAGCCAAATATTTAAAATTATAAATAAAAAAAAAATGTGCAAAACATTCATAATTTCATAATTAATTGAAAAAAAAAATTATCTCTACCAAAGTAAGTTCCTTATTTACTATCGTGGCCGCTACTTTAAGAAAAACCATCTGAAACAAGTAACGATATTTGGAAGGGTGGCCTGTATAACCGTCAAACGCGCTAATCTGGGAACAAACAGGTTCCTAGTTCGAATCCCCGGACGCGTAAGTGTTGTTTAATAGTTGCGTGCATTAGATATTCTAACATTGATGTAAACCTGTCTTGAAAAAGGGAAATTCGCAACGACGAAAATTTATCCTTGAAAGATTATAATTTGTTTTCTAGACGAAATTTTTTAAATACAAAAATATTAAAAAAACGGAAATTTTTTTTGGAATTTACGGAAATTATTTTCCGTTAAAATATGGAAATAGTACTGGCATTTAGATTACCAGTACAATTTCCGTATTTTAACGAATATATTTTTTACAGTGTACAATTTAAGTCAAAAGTTTTCCCAATAAAAATGTACATATTCTATAACTACATTTGACAAAATCTTTTCGCTCTTCTAAGATTTGACTTCGAATTTCGTAGCTGATAGATAGGATGTCATTTGGATATATTTATAAAAAAATTATTTTGTTTTGATGAATTTATTTAGACGCATTTTGTGCTTATGAATTAAAATAAATATGTAGAGAGTTTTTTTCCCCCTTGTTAAGGAGTTTTGTATTTAACATCCGCCTCTAAAATTTTTTAATCGCCTTCTTAAGGCAATAATTAAATATCTTTTTCTACTTTAAATTAAATAAAAATAACGTACTATTTTTTTTTTTTTTTTTTTTTTTTTTTTTATTTTGATGTCAACAGAAATTATCTCAGTGTTCCAGCCAAGAGACGAATTTTTGCTTTCTAAAATGAACTGATTCCTGTAGCTTAAATATGTGAAAACAAGTTTCTATTTCTTGAAAATGCAATTCAATCATAATATTATTTTCATAAAAGTTTTTTTTTCTATTTAAAAAAAAATAATAATAATTTCAATTTAAAAATGATGCCAAACAATGGCATCTAATATCATTTTCCCTTTTCCTATTTCATCTACAGAAAATATAGCAATTTAGTTTCCATCATTACAGTAATGTCATTAAAAGTAACGAAAAAAAATATATCTGGAAAACTAATTCAAATTTTAAAATTCTAGAAGTACTTTTGACATTCTCGAATTCATGCTAATAACTGAAGTTAATTTCATCGCCCTAGATTCCATATTCTAGGAGGGATAGCTTTGGAAATACAAACTGACTGTCATTTTTTTAATATATTGATGAAGTTTTAATTTCGCTATGAAAAAAATAGCGAGGGACAAATGCTGAACAGAATTTTTTGTATTGAATTAATTGCAAATGGGTTATTTCGGAATCGAGACTGCACGCTGTAGAGATAGATAAAATAAAAGGAAAAATAACCAGTTAAACTGATGTCATAAGCACAAAGGCTATTTACAGTAATTGTACATTATACTCTTATTTCTGTGACAAAAATAATGAAGCTCAAGAAAGAAAAAAAAACTAATTAAATTATAAGTGACGGTAGATTAGCTCCCTCTTTCTTCTTCTTCAATACTTTACCAATAAACTTCCAAATCTAATTAGGAAAGCGCTTTATCAGAATAAACTGGTATACCAAATTGAAGCAAATAGGATAATTCTACCTGAAAAACTCATTTATCTAAGTTAAATGGGGTAAGGGGGGATAAGTATAAAAGTGAGGAACGTGAGAATTAGCCTCCCCGTTCCTCTCCTTTATACTTAAGGGTACAGTGGACTTTCAGAATCACAAAAAATCATCAAATTGTCGAATTTTCATTTTTAGCATAATAACATTATATGAACTCCCTGCTATTGAACGCAAAAAGAATTTTTCAATTTCGACTATTTTTACTGGAGTTAAAAGCGGTTTTTTCAATCAGCTTATTCTGCCACGCCCCTTTGTTTACTTTTTTTGCCGATTCGTAGCCGTAAAATTTAGCCTACTTTTTCGTTTTACCTTACTTAATGTTATTATTTTGCACTGAATATTTATTAATTTTGTGATTTCAGAAAACAATACTTTAACTGTAATTTTTAACTGTTTCTTTTAGAGTTTGTTTACAATGTATTTAGAGGAATTGCTTTTTGTTCTCAATCTTTTTAGCGTTAAAAAAAAAAAAAAAAAAAAAAAAAAAAAAAAAAAAAAAATTGTTTCTCAACAACTATTTAATATATTAAGCAAAATTTGTACAATAAGAGGTATTTATACCATGAATATTTCCAGATAAATAAAAAAAATTCATCAGAAAATAAAAAAGTTAGTTTTGAGAAGATTTTTTTAAAATTCAGATACTTTGAGTCCTTTGCAGGAATTACTGTCGAAGCCACACATTTTATATGAATTTACCATACAAACATAAAACACTTAAATATAAGCTAGAAATGATATTATATCCTTCATATGTAACTGAAACTGAGCCAGCAGGAAAATATTAAGCGATTATAGCCATTGTAGTTTCTAAAACTTGTTTTTCTCAGAATGAGTATTTTCATCGTTTTCATGATTTCAAAATGTTCCATGCGAAATTTTTTATGCCCAGTTTTTCTGATTTTTTTTTTTTTTAAATGCTCTCTATATATGTGTTAGCAAATGTTACTAAAAATAAACTTGTTTAGACGCATTTAAATTTTTTAAAATTTCAGTTATATGTAATTTTTAATGATTTTTTAACGAAAAATACAAAAAAACTAAGTTAAAATAATTTTTTTAATGTTTTACAAGGAATATGCTAAAAATGCTTAGTAACATTTATTTGTATGTATGAAAGGGTTATTATGGAAAATTTTTGAACATGTATGTGAAAACTAGTTTCGCATGGAGCATTTTGAAATATTGTCATTTTTCGTTAATTAAAAAAAAAAAAAAAAAAAAAAAAAAAAAAGAAAAAAAACTGTATCTCAAAATTATTGAATATATTTTTTAAAAAACTGTGAAATAAGAAATATATATAGTATGACTATTTCCAGATTTTTTTTAAAAAAATCATTGAAAATTAAAAAAAATTAGTTTTGAGAGTCCACTGTACCCTTAATGAACTCTAAAACTAATCAGAGAAGTGGTTATCAAAATGACCTATACATCAAATTAAAGAAAATCAGTATTTCTATCAAGACTTATAGCATTACGTAAATTTATACGTACATTAAATACATACACTGTTTAAAAAAAAAAAAAAAAAAAAAAATGAAATTTACGAATATATTTTTCATGAATTTCACAATAAAAGTACTTTTTCACAAAAACGGCCTTTTTCCGTTAAAAATTGTCATCATATTTCCCGACGATAACTCAATGGACGAAGGCAACGGATGTACTCTCTTAAGTGCCGCAATTTTATTTTGAATGTTTACAAAACTGACATGCTGCAGCACAGCAGGGGAGTGCGAAGCTAAAACTGCGCCCGGGGCAAAGTGTCAATTTGACGCCTCCGTCTCCCAACTTTTTCTTATAATAACCCAAAAAGGATGCTGGTAGTATAAATTTGGCGCCCCCTAAATTTCCGCGTCCGGGATGACCGCCCCCTTCGCCCCCCCCCCCCCCCCCTCCTTACGCACGGCGCTGCTGCACAGAAATGAAAAACTCATCGAAAGAATCCTGGCTCTTGTATCGTGCTACTGAATAGCAACTTAATTCTTTACGCACTGACGGTATTTGACGGTACCTTTGAAAAAAATTTTAATATAAAATTTATTTATCGAGCCTATTAAAGGAAGTTTATTTTTCTTTCCACAGAATAAACTCTTCTCGATCAAATTTAGATACTGTAGCGAAACAGTCGAAACTAAATATTTTCCAAATTTGGTAGTATTCTTAATCATTTTTAGAGTTATAGCTTTTCTTTTCTAAAAAAGAAAAAAAAATACGAAAAATTTTTAGCTACGAAAGACTTTCCTTTTACAGAGAGGATCATAATACATTTAAATACATTACTGTTATAAGATTTGTGATATTTTCATAAGAGTATTACTGGTTAATTAATCTGATTATTTTTGTAAATATTTTATTAAAAGAAAAGTTATAACTACCGATATATTTAATTAGTTTCAATGGAAAAACATGTCTAAATTTCACATTAATTGTATTTAGAAAATTCCATTATATATCTTTAGATACTAAAAAAGATAATTATTGAGGTGAAGCAATTCCTTGATAAATAATTCCATAGATAAAGGATTATAAGGATTAATTAAGGATTATAAAATAAAAAGACTAATTGCTTTTTGTCATTCAGATTAAAAAGTATTACATTTCTTGCCAATTTTATAACAAATTTATAACGTAAACTTACCCTTTTTCTGATGGTGTTTTTCCTTCTTTTATTTCCCCAAATGGAAAAATCTACTAACGGAACGGAAAAAATTCGGCAACTTTGCTGTCAGTATAATTTACCGTGAATTCACGGTTTTATTTTTAACAGCATACATACAGAACCTACGGGCATATAAACTCCCAGACTTTGAAAGCCTGGGAGCTAAACAGTTGTGCTTAAAAATTATTTTAACAAACATAATGAACAATCAATGAAGATAAAGTTTTCAAGCAAATTGCATTTGATATTTTTTCCTGTAAAACGGTATAAAGATTAAAAATGTGCGTTATTTAGAAAGTTAAAGTTTGCTGTAGAAAAACTATAGAACCATTGAAAAGCTGCCATTCTCAAAATGACGTCAAAATTATGTATGGACACGTTTTTCATTTATAATATAGGTAGATTTTTAAATTTAAAGTCACGTTTGTTAATTACAACTTTGTGTATGAGAAAAAAGAAAACTCAAAGAAAGAAGAAAGAAGAAAGAAGAAAAAAGAAAACTGACAGAGAAAGAGAAACTGACTGAAAAAGACTGAGAAAGAAGAAAACTCAGCTTTCGTGTTGTTGAATGTTGGTAGATCTTGTGGGTACGGCAGAAGCACAAGATCCTTAAATATCAGATATGTTTAGAATGAATAACGGATTATCTACGGATTATCTCAAGGATGGAATAATCAATGAATAAGAGAATTTTTTGTTTATACTTTTCAATTTTCCATCGAATTTATGAACGAAATCCAAAAAAATGTGCTACGTCATCCACTCCGCTTTTCTGCTGGTGTATTCACAAGAAAACTTCTTCACGTTCTAACAGCGAGGTTTGTTTCATTTGCTAATGACAAATAGCACGAATTTTTCCGAATCATTGGCTTTGCAATACAGTAAGACAGATTTTTCTTAGCATGGCATAGTTCTCTCTTCAATGTTACAGTTCTGTGGGGCAAAGTTTCATAAAAAAAAATGTCCAATTTCATCATAGTAGTTTTCGAATTCATTGTAGATATTTTTCGGAAGCAGAGCAAAAAGTGTAAAATTCTTGAAATTGTCTGTGACGCGTATAAGTCAGAGGTACTTCTTCACTGCAGTGCAAAAATAAATAATAGTTATCATTGCTTTTTCTATATCCCTGGACGGGACCGCGAAAATAACTCGCATAAGTGAAAAACGCGGATAAAATAGAGCGCACATAGTAAGAGATCACTTTATTCACAAAAAACATTTCCCATATGTTTAATATTAACTCGTGAGTGTGTTAATGTCATAATTTCCTTTTAGTAATCAAATTATTGATTCTTTTATTTAAAATACGCATAGGAAGTATAATAATTTTCTGCAAGTAAAAGAATAAATAGCCAAATCTATTTTTTTTTCATTCAGCTTTTGCAGTTATAAATCTATAGCAAATACTGGAACTATAAAAGAATAAAATAATGACATCGCTGAATCACTATTGTAAAAGAATGTATAAAAGAAAAAGAATTTAATTTGATAAAATGTTAAGCATAGGAAAAACTTGTTCAGTAAAAATTATTATTATTATTATTATTATTATTATTATTATTATTATTATTATTATTATTATTATTATTATTATTATTATTATTATTATTATTATTACTTTTTTAAACATAAAATAAAAAAGTTTCAGGAATAATAAAGGAATCAAAACTGTTTGAAACACTAAATGCCGAGAACTTCCACTAAGTACTAATAATGCTGTTGTTTAATGTTTTGAGGACTTCATATATAATTGGCTATTCCTTATATTTACTTTACATGTGTATGAATTGGCTGACATTACATATGCATACATGCATGTAACTTTAGATTCAGGCGATTAACAGCACAAATACAAAATGAGCAGCAAATAAATGTGTTAGTTTTGTTATTTGTGCTACCAACTAATGAAATTACTTATTTGCAATTGTTAATAATTCTATAATTATTTGCTGTTTCCTCTAAGCACTATTTTACGGTGCCAAAACATGTCTCTTTTGAAACTGGCAAAATGAACCCTACCTTATTAAAAAATAATTCACCTGTAGTAAATACAAGTCTCTTGTAAAAAAGCTTCCAAATTACACATTTTTCCTTAATCTATGTTCCCAAGATCATATAAAAATGATAGAACTTTATCTCTTTAGAAAAAATAAAATTGAAACATGTTACTATTTAATTTTAATTTTCACTTTGTAATTCATAAAATTATTAAAATTAATGACACTTTATTTATCATACTAAGAAACTTTATGCTTTGTTAAAAAATACATAATTACTAAACACATTAGTAAATATATTTCCTCATGAAATAGTGTATTTTTTTTAACTAGCATCTTCGCCTTTTTTCTTTCTAGAATGAATACTAAATTGTTAATAATCATTTTAGTAATAAAAGTACAATAATGTATAGTATGCTCCTAATTACAGAGTTAATTGTTTAATAATTGTTAGTTTTAAGTAGTGTTGATAATTTAATATTAAATACAGTTGTTAAAAATTTTAATAAATTTGAATATCATTACTGTTTAATACAGTCACCGCCAAAAAAATCTTGACACTTTCGATTTTTGATGTTTTGTTAAATATCTAGAAATATACACAAGGAATCATTCTGAAACTACTGGTGTTTAAACAAAATAGTACACGTCATATATTTTGACAAAGATTTTTCCCCGAAATCTAACAGGGAACCGTCAATAAATTGAAAAAGAACGAAGATCTTTTGGATCACCCTGTCAAAACTAATGAAGCAAAACAGTTTAAACGGCAGATAATGATTAAGTGGCTTATTGTGATAAGTTGTGTCGATTTTTATGAATATAGCTTGAAAATTCGTAGAGAAATTAAAGTTTTTATAAAAACGGTCCAAAATTTTTCCAAGTTTTTTGCTTATAATTTTCAGAGCTCTTCATAAAATACAATAATCTTTTCAGAAAAACAACATTGCACACAACTCCCTGTAATCAGAATTAAAAAATAATAAAAAATGTATGAAAAATGAACGGGTTTACTAAATAATTTTTTACTGCGCATGCGTCAACGCTATTAAAATTTCATTTGCATGTTATGTTAGTTAAATGTTTAGAGCAACTTTTGTGAAAGTCTCAAAAACATACCTTAAAAACTCTGAAAATTATCGTTAATAGAATATTGTCAAAATCCATTATTCCCAAAATGAAGCAAAAAGATGAGGGGCTGTATCCATATTCCATTGATTATTACCTACACAGTATTGCACGTACTACTATATTTGGCTACAACTCCTTATCTTTTTGCTTTATTTTGGAAATAACGGATTTTGAACATATTCTATTGACGATAATTTTTAGAGTTTTTAAGATATGTTTTTGAGGCTTTCACAAAAGAGCAACTTTTGTGAAAGCCTCAAAAACATATCTTAAAAACTCTAAAAATTATCGTCAATAGAATATGTTCAAAATCCGTTATTTCCAAAATAAAGCAAAAAGATAAGGAGTTGTAGCCAAATATAGTAGTACGTGCAATACTGTGTAGGTAATAATCAATGGAATATGGATACAGCCCCTCATCTTTTTGCTTCATTTTGGGAATAATGGATTTTGACAATATTCTATTAACGATAATTTTCAGAGTTTTTAAGGTATGTTTTTGAGACTTTCACAAAAGTTGCTCTAAACATTTAACTAACATAATATGCAAATGAAATTTTAATAGCGTTCACGCATGCGCAGTAAAAAATTATTTAGTAAACCCGTTCATTTTTCATGCATTTTTTATTATTTTTTAATTCTGATTACAGGGTGTTATGTGCAATGTTGTTTGTCATATTTTCTGAAAAGATTATTGTGTTTTATGAAGAGTTCTGAAAATTATAAGCAAAAAACTTGGAAAAATTTTGGACCATTTTTATAAAAACTTTAATTTCTCTACGAGTTTTCAAGCTATATTCATAAAAATCGACACAACTTATCACAATAAACCACTTAATCATTATCTGCAGTTTAAACTGTTTTGCTTCATTAGTTTTGACAGGGTGATCCAAAAGATCTTCGTTCTTTTTCAATTTATTGACGGTCCACTGTTAGATTTCGGGGGGAAAATCTTTGTCAAAATATATGACGTGTACTATTTTGTTTACACACCAGGAGTTTCAGAATAATTCCTTGTGTATATTTCTAGATATTTAACAAAACATCAAAAATCGAAAGTGTCAAGATTTTTTTGGCGGTGACTGTATAGTTTTGCATAAATATTGCAAAATATTAATGTATACAATATTATTGTATGCTACAAATGTAATTATTGTATGCTACTAATTTGTAGTTATTAACTATTAGCTGTATTAATTAAAGTATAAAGTATAATCCTTATTATTATTATTATTATTATTATTATTATTATTATTATTATTATTATTATTATTATTATTATTATTATTATTATTATTATTATTGTTATTATTACCATTGAAATTCGTCACCGTCTCAATGTTTGATAGCTGTAATTGCTTGATATTTAGTAGTTTAAACTACCCATCTAAAGTAATTAAAATATCAATCTTCAGAAAAATACAGTAATTGATTCAAACAGTGAATGATTATCACAAATATTATACTAATTGCTTATATCCTAACTCTTAAATTTATTAGAAAATAACTACTTTTTTTCTTTGATATGCTTTCATTAAACTGCGGTGTAAACACAGTCATGAAAACAATTATATCAATTTATTTTATTTTATTTATTTATTTATTTATTTTTGGGGGAGGGGGTGCCTATTAATGGAACAGGGAGTGTTCAAGTCCTTTGGTTATTTTGATATTTTTCTCTTTTTTAAAATTAAATTTTAATCCATATTGGCAAATGAGAGTATAAAAATGGTTAAATATTATTGATAGATTAATATAATATCGAAAAAATGGATTTTAATAATTATAATATACAAAAGTTAAAAAACTACAACGTTATAACGCACAAATTTCCTAAAACACTAACCCCCCCCCCCCCCCCCCCAAAGAATTACATATGCCGTTTCAAGGATGTCTTATATCCTTTTCTCAGGGAAAAAAAAAAAGATGAAATGGGTTAAAAAAACCGGGCTCGGTTGTAGATCTGAGTACTGGCTGTGGAATTATACTTATATAATAATTATAACTATTTAAAAAAAATAAATTCCTTAAGGGTGTTCATTACAGGTACATCTACCCTTGTTCACCTTCACAGTTCATTAAGTAAGATAGGTTATTAATCCAGTGTCTCTCTCTAGTTTGAAGAATACTTAACAAAAAATATTTTATGATACTAGAAAATATGTTTTTCGTTTAATTTTCTTCTGGTGTCTTCAAAAATTAAGACAAAAATATTTCTTCAGTGATTTTAACGCTTAATTGATTTTAATTTAGTAAATTAATTAATTGATTAATCAGTGATTTTAAGCCTTTTGTTTTTTGAAGTACGAAATGCTGTTATTGAAAAAAAAAAGTATGAAAAATCACTGTATTCAAATTTTATCGCTTATAATAATAATAATAATAATAATAATAATAATAATAATAATAAAGTGGGATGATGTTTGCTGGAAACTGAATGTTGATTGAGTAATATTTTTTGGTACATCTTTGTTATAGCGGCCGCTATAAAAAAGACAGGGCATTATAATAAGAAAGTACCTGTTTTAGTTTCTGTAATAATGTGTGAAGAAATTTTATATTATTTTTGATTTTGGATTATTTTTTAGTGATATTTCATGTACAATGATCAAAAGCTCTCAAGTTGTAAATTTTTTCTCATATTTTTTTAATATGAAGTATATACAGATTGTATTTCACTTTACAAAACAAAAAAATTTTAATGGGCAAAATTTTAACATTACTTCAAGGAAGGCAGTACGTGTAGCAAGGCAGTAAGGTAAGTGTGATATTAGATCTGACAAAATGTTTCGCTTAGTATTCATTTGAAAGCATTTTATCTTTTCATTAATAAATGCAAAAAATTAATTTGTAATTATAAAATTCTTATGCTTTATCAATACCTCTTATTATAAAGAACGTGGGTTCCAATACCAATAAATTAATATAAATATGATAACAAAAGGAAATGTTTTAATTAAATTAAAAATATTCAGTAACTGATTTTACACAATTGTCATAGCATATGTTTGTATAACTAAAAAAAACATAGTTCATTACTTTACTTATTTAGCTAAAGAAATAAAAAACACTTCAACAGAAGCAATTTTTGCAAATTAAATTTGAGTTGACAACACTAGTTATTAACAATTATCAAGGATTTTAAAAGGAAACATAGTATTTAAAATTAAGACCAGTTTTAAAAAAAATCATATTATTTAGACAAAATTAAAATAACGAAATTTCAAAAATCTGTCGAAGGTTCAAACAAAATTTCGATTTTTAAAATAAAAAAAAAATTTTTAAACAAAATTTAGTATGCTGAAATTTCTCAAAAATTTAATATATGTTCAAGAAAAATTTTAAATTTCAAATTTTCTCAAAATAAAACAAAATTGTTTAAACAAAACTTCGAATTCCGAACTTTCAAATCTTTACCCGAAGTTTAAACAAAACTTCCAATCACAATTTCTCAAAAAGAAAAATAAATAAATAAATAAAAAGAGGAATTTTTGAATAAAAAAAATTATTGAGCAAATATTTTTCTATAACTTTTGGCCTTAAACTGACATTTAAAAAAACTTTAAAATTAGATCTATTCAATAAGGAAATCTATTCGGGAAAAATTTCAAACTCAGCTTCAAACCAGGAACCTTTTGAACATCCAAAACATGCACTACTACTGAACTATTATCTACGCGAAAAAGGCGGCAGTTAAGGTTCTGTTTTTAAATATAAATCGCAGAAATTGTCCGATATCATTTAACCAATTCATTTAATTAAAATAATATAAGATTTTCTAAAATTTTCTGATTTTTCATGTGGTCTACAGTTTTTAACTGTTTTTATTCAAAATTTCAAGTCTATAACTTATACAGTATCCAAGAACGAATACTGTGACTGACAGACAGAGGGGAACAAAAATATTTCATCAAAATAACGAAACCCTAACAAAGAGTGTTATGCAGTGACTCCCTTAAATTTGCACACACCAAAAATCCTCACATCATCACAAATGTAAACAATAAACTTTCAGTTTGGATACAGGGACAAAATTACAGACTTTTTTATTTTTATACTAGTCAGTTACATGCTAAAATACTTAACAAAAACTATTTTATGATAGTAGAAAATATATTTTTCATATAAATTTTATTCTGATAAGTCTCCGAAAATTTAGGCAAAAAATATTTCTTCAATGAATTTAACGCTAACGAAATGTTTGTTGAAGTACAAAAGGCTGACATTGAAAAAAAGTGTGACAAATCACTCGATTCAAATCTAATGCTTATTATAATAACCAAAAAGGTAAAAAAAAAGAGTGGGATTAAGTTTGCTGGAAACTAAATGTTGATTCAGTAATAATTTTTGGTACATCTTTGTTATAACAGCCGCTATAACAAGGAGAGGGCATGTTAGGTTTTTAGCATGTAATTCTTGTTAATGAGATTAAACTTTTGTTTTTTCATGAAAAAAGTATAAATTTCTTTTTAAAAAACTTCAAGGTATTGTTGATATCACTTGTAATCACAATCTTTTTATAAAATAAATTTATATCATATAATCTAGCAGTTTTGGTTTTAAATCTGGTTAAATCTGGCAAAAAATTCCCTTTTTTATGATTTTCTGTGAATAAGTAAGGTAACTTTATGAGGAAAATTTCGTTGAATCATTCAAATAAAGTTATTTCCTCTTTATTATGCACATTTAACTGTGAATTATTATTTATTTATTTGATCTCTACTTTTAATGATTTCATCGTATTTAATCTTAATTTGTGTTATTTTAGTTTATTATTTTACTTAATTATTTTAATACTTTACTATATTGTAATCTTCGCTGCAAACGCATCAATCACTTTTGCAACGCTTAAAAAAAAAAAAAAAAAAAAAAAAAAAAAAAAAAAAAAAAATCACCATTTTTTACAAAAATTGATTTTGATTATGCATAGTTGTGTTAATTTTTAAAATTGTGTAATTTTAAAGGCACCATCTTGAAAATATTTAGAAAATGTTTTATAGGTGTTATTTTATAGTGTTCAAAATTGTAAAAGTTTAGAATGTGTTGTTAATTAAGGGGCAAAGTGTTGTGCAGCACAATACTATTTTAAGAAACTATTTTCATCAACACTATTTACAACACTATTTCAACACAATTAACAACCCTATTTTTAGAACACATTTCTGGATAGCAATACTTCTGCAACATATTAACCCCTTAACTGGTTTGCCCGAACGGCGTTCGGGCAAGACGAATTTCCTTATTTCATCATTTAAAACTTTTTGACACCACTATTATTTTTAAGAAAATTTTAATACTATTGCAAGGCGGAAATGTTTAGACTAAATCTTACGAATATTTTTCTTAAATGATAGTGGTGTGAGTCTGCTATTTTCAATTTACTGAACGAAAAAGAATTAACCAGTTAAGGGGTTAAGAACACATTTCTAGAGAGCAACACTTTTGCAACATATTAAAAACACAATCACAACACAAAACGCGTTTCACAACACAATAGTGTGTTGCGAATTTGGGGACAAAAGTGCTTCGAAATGTGTTTATTTTTGTGTTTTGAGTTTTTGCGGTGTTTCGTTATAAATCTGTATGCACTATTACATAGAAATTCCTGTTTAAAAATGTAAACAAAGAAATGACCAGAAATCCGATAAATTCCAAAATCTGCATAACCTCTGGTCCCAAACTGTGCGGATTTGAGGGAGTCTACTGTACTACAAATAGTATGGTTGTAACTTGCTTCTTTTATGGGAAATTTTGTGTTCTGTTAAAAAATTGTAGATCATGGTGACAAATTACAGTTGCAGTGTTTTCTAGCACATTCTTCATTATTTCCTTATATGGGTTCTGATTATTTAACACATGAACTAGACATTTTTTCCTTTTCCCACTGTTGACGAGCTCCCCAAAATGATTAGAAGACAATAAACATTTAAACATTATTATTATTATTATTATTATTATTATTATTATTATTATTATTATTATTATTATTATTATTATTATTATTATTATTATTATTATTATTATTATTATTATTATTAAATTGATACAGAAAAAAATTCCTTCATCTCCTTGAAGAAATTGAATTTCTAGCTCTGATATCTTATTCGTACGTATCAAGGGATTCAAGGGAGATTTTAGGTGTTTGAGTACCAGAAATTTAGTATGGTGCTGGTCGTTAAATCTGGAAATATATCCTACCTCAACCCCCCCCTCCCCCATTAAATAAGGCAAATATTATTTTACGAAAATTCTGATAAAAGACGCTTGAAATTCCTTTACGCGTAAGAACATTGCTTTATATTGCTTTACATTAAACAGCTTGCTAAATTTCTATCACTTAAATTAGATATTATGCTGATAAAAAATTTTACTCCAATTAAATTTTTAGAAATATTTCAAATTAAGATGCTTAGTATCAAACAGAAAAAAATAAATACATCAGATGTTCCAGTAATGGACGCAGCTTGATGCTTTCGGTTCATAAAAAAGAACTAATAAATATTTATCTTTAATTTTTTTTTTCGTAATTCTCCCTTGCATGCTTTATAAATCTGGGTTATTGTTGATACATTTAATCAAACCAGTCAGGAAGCACAAAATAATATCTCAAAGTTCAGATTTTTTCAGTGAAAATCTTAATGAAGATGCTAAGAGCTTGCTTCATTTAATAAATTTATATATTCTTTTTTTTTTTCTTTCAAAAATTGAATGTTTTTGTTTGAGTAGTAATAGGAAACCTTGAATTTTATATACTAAAGACCATTTACAAAATTTCATTTACTTTTAAGATTTTATTAGGGAGTGTCCAGTACAAGAATAGTTTATTAGTTATTTTCCAGTAATGGACGCGCCATGTATACTTTGCTAACACTGCAATTTCAGTGATGTTGATGAGTGCATCAAATATTTTTACTTAACTGAAAACCTACATAATTAAATTTAATTTCTAAATCTCACTTATCAAAATGTAATAACGAAAAAATTATTATAAAAAGCTGCTTTTAAATTATTTGATGTGGTTAATAAAATTTCAGTATTTTATTCATATTTTTATGTATATTTATGCAGATATCACAACTGGGTTATGTGATTTTCTGCAAGATGTCAATAGATTAAACAAAAGTATTAATTTCCCCCTTGAAATCGAAGAAAACGCATCAGTTCCATTTTTAGATGTTTAGATTAATAGGTGCAATTCGAGATTAAAATTTAAGTCTATAGAAAACCATTAAAAGAAAATACTGTTATACCGTTTTCAGCAAACGTGCCTTTCGAATGTAAAATGTCTGCATTTCAGTCATTTATTAAAAGAGCATTTATAATTTGTTCGGATGACCAGTTAAATAAAGAAATCGAATTTATAAAGAAAATATCATTTGACCATGGTTTTCCAGCAAAATATTTAGTTAAATAGTTCAGAAGTACAATGCTCCTCCCACATCTGGCCAACGACAGGTTAAGAATCAGTTTGTAATTTACAGGAAATTTCCTTGCATCCCTTATACCGGGTGTCCCAAAAATGACTGATGGATTTTAAAATTCAATAACTTACAAACAGTGACAGCTATTTAAAAAATTTTTGCAGGAGGGTTATCTATAATGTCAGGAGTTTTTTTACCGTAATTTTTTATTTTAGTTCGCATCTCAAACAATAAGTAACGCTGACGGCGATTGAAGGCCAGGTCGACAATTCACCCAGCACTGATCACCTTGCCTTTAATCGCCGTCAGCGCCACCTATTGTTTGAGATGCGAACTAAAATAAAAAATTACGGAAAAAAACTCCTAACATTAAACATAACCCTCCTGCAAAATTTTTTTAAATAGCTGTCACCGTTTGCAAGTTATTGCATTTTAAAATCCATCAGTCATTTTTGGGACACCCGGTATATTCTAAAGGATAAAAAATATCACACAGAAATATAATATAAAATTTGTGGCAATTCGAGAAATGGTAAAAAGAATAAAACAAAAAAAAAAAAAAAAAAAATCACGAAGAAAAACACATTTAACAAAGACATTGTTGTTTTAAACAAAGATTGGCGCCAATAGAATGTTTAGGAGCTTTTTTAAAAAATGCCATTTGAAAAAATAACTTTTTTCTGTCACTTAAACTTCCGCTTCATCTTCATTTTTGCCGTTTCACTCTTTTCTGTACTATTTAAATGTCCGTCAGTTATTTTAAACAATGCTTTTTCTAATATGCTGATTAGCAGTTTTTTTTTTATTACTTTAGTCTTCACAACTTCAGGCTTTTCAAAGTCTCGGCGATACTGTTAAAATGTCTGTATTCTGGGGCCCGGGTGGACCACGACTGAGTCCTTACTTTTTCCGAAGACTCGGCCAAGCCTAACATGTATTTTCATTCCGAATAGCTTCCTTATTCCTACATCTGTACGGAGCTAAATTTTCAGTTCCAGTTTCCACACAATCCGTATTAAAATCATTGTCTCTAACACCTAATCACTGCAAAAGTAAGTAAAATTTGCTCATTTTAAACACTTTTACAAAAAGTGCACACCTTTTTAAATCGACATTATTTTAAAATAAAGAATTTAAAATTCATTTTTTTTAATGATTAGATTGTAGATTTAAAGAAGAAAAAAATAAAGTAAAACCAGTGAAAACGAGTTTGTCTGTGATACAATCCTGTCTTAAACGGAAAACATCCATACAAAATAAATTTAATAATGCCAGAAAAAAAAAAAAAGATTACATTTATACATTTTAAAAAAGGGACATGTCTATGCGCATTTTTTCTTTCCTATGAGATTCCATCTTAAAAGATTTTAGTGTATAGCAAATGATTATAAAAGGAAATACATTTACGTATAAATAGAGATTCATTATAAAACAGCTTTTTGCGTTTCTTAAAAATTAAAAATTATAAATCTGAAAAAAGAAAAAGGCTATAATAAATATTTTTGGCCAGAACTTAACCATACGATTTTTTTAACTATATCGGTATGAAAATCTATGTAAAAAATGAGTTTGGTCGGGCCGGGCTATGATTTTAACTTCTTTCAAGCAGCGCCAAACTTTTTTCTATGGGTCAGTTCGGGACCGGACCTAGCTATTTCCATCCATGCAGACCTCTAGTGCAGACTACCAGCATATTTTGAAAGCAAGCTTAGCGTCAAATCTGTACGCTGCTTTTGTATGTCCAAATGAGAAGTGCTCTCTTAAATCGACATTTAATAACGGACAAATTGTGGATGATTGGATGATTCTTTCCTTGATTTCAAAATGTTTTTGCTTATAGGCATGGTTAAGTAGCATATGTCATGAATTTTGGAGAATTTTGGATTTTAATAATTCTGTGAGATTTTCAGATACAAAGATCATTTTTTTTTTTTGGTCCAATTCAGGAATGATTAGGAATAATTTCCTAATTGGGAATTTTACCCTATGAGGCTAATATAAAAATTTAATTTTCGTATTTTTCCAAATAGACCCCCCTTGATAGAGCAATTTATGTCATCACATTATGCTCCTTTTTTATGATATTTTACAACTGGAAGTATTGTACCAAGGGACAATATTTATTGTTAGCCTATTGTTTCGATAATTATTACTCGCCCTGTATAAGGTGTACATATTATGCATATAGAAGCTTGGGAAAGACTTTGGCGAGATAGTAACTGCAACTTTTCTGTAATTGTGGCGATAGCTTTAACAAAGAAATGCCTCCAAAAGTATTCAAAAAATCTCTAACACAATAAATGCAATTTATTCTACTAAATTTCATAAATTTAGCTTTCATATACAAATTTTAATCCAAAATTTGATTCAAACATGAGCAATGTATTTTATACTAAATCCATCCCTGAAAAATTCTCTAACAGTGGAAGTCCTTAGAAAAAGAATTTATTTTAATCTCCGCAGTTCACAAACGTTTATAAATGTCAGCATGAATGTAACTTCATCTCAATTTTACAAAACAAAATCTATGGCGACAAAAACTGTAAATGGATGCCTATAACTTAAATTTCCAGCCGAGAATTATAATGTTTGCATAGGCATTTTGTATGCGATATAAAACTTGCAGATAAAAATTTTTTAATGTAAGAAAGTACAACCAATATTTCTCAACGCAATCGTAAAACGCCATTTTAATGAAAGAAGATTCTAAAAGTTTATCTCTAAAGAAGATTTAAGTTTCCAAAATAGTGTTTTGTTTCGCCCATTAAATATTTTCCATTTATCTTGTTATTTTCAAACATTTTTATGATTATAAAAATCTTATTTCTTTATTTATGTATGCTATTATTTATTCATAAAGGTATATAATGTTTATAAAATGTTTTTGCTTTCTTTTTATAAAGATTAAAAATAATGACAAATAACGTAAAAATGAAAATTATTCAAAATGTATATTTAAGAACAGATTATGTTAATCTGCTTTCAAAATGTAGAAAATAATTCTCTTATAATAGGCTGGTTTTACTAAATATCATATTGATTGTTGTAATTCAGAAAAAGGTTAGTCTCAGAAAACCCACAACTATTCAACCAATTACTTTTTTTTTAATATTTATAAAAACACATAACCTTTACAATTTCTATGTATATGTAGTTCACTGATAAAATCTAAAATAATCCCATATTTTGTTGTAGATATATAGGTAAATTTTAAAGAAAAAAGTTCATCGTAAAAGTTTATAGCTATGCATAAAATAGATTTTTAGTTTTAGGAGATCCGGGACACATTTTAAATTAATTTTTATTTATTGAGTTAAAATTTTGAAATTATTTTCCTGTGGTTAACCATGTTATTAGTATAAAAAGTCACATAATAAAAGTTATCATATTTTTTTTTTATTTATTTTATTATTATTTATTAACAAGTTGGAAATTGCATGTGAAGCGTAGCAAATGAGGTGCGTTCGTACGATAACGAAGTTTTTAAAATATCATTGCATATGCCAATCTCATAAAATTGTAAATAATTACAATTAAAATGCGTACCAAACAATGTTCTCCCTGTACCATTATGGAATGGAATACTTTTGTGTGGCCTTGTAAATCAATAACAAATATTCTTTGCACCACAGACTATGCAAAATGTATATTATAGTATTTGCTTTATAGATCTATATAAATTTTATTACGTTCGAATGAGTGTAGCACCATTAAAATGCATTTGAAACTTTTTTCCCCATTAACCGTAATGTAACGGAATACTTTTGATTGTGCCTGTAATTGAACTATGCATCCGATTTTGATAAAATTTAAAATAACTCGATAAAATTATGTAATAATTATGTATTTAAAATTTCAAATTATTAAAATGCATTTGAACCTTTTTCCCCATTGACCGTAATGTAACGGAATTCTTTTGATTGTCCCTGTAATTGATCTATCCATCCGATTTTCATAAAATTTGAAATGACTCGACAAAATTATGTAATAATTATGTATTTTAAATTTCAAACGATTCGGTTGGGTAGTTTTTGCGTTGTTATATGCGGACGGACGGACAGACAGACGGACGGACTGAACGACAACAATAGGTGCTACGTATTTACATAATTACGAACGCACCTAAAAATGTGGGGTAAATTAAAATCGTTATAACTTGAAATTCATTTTTTTTCTCGTATAGATAAACAGAAATATATAAGCTATAATTTTGATCAAGCATTTTAAAAATATTAATTTAAATAAAAATTTAAAATATTTAAAATGAAAATTTGAAAAAAAAAATATGTAATCTTTTAAAAAAAAATCATATTTTTAAAAGTAAACATATTTCTTTTCAACTTTTCTGAATCAGAATTAAAGTACAACAATTGAAAACTAGTTGGATGTGCCAATCCCAAAACTTTCGTCTATCTCATACAGTCCTCCCCACTTAATCGGGTAACGGATAATCGAATACCCCGCTTATTCGAATAAAACTCTCCGGAACCGAATTTATCGCCATTGGATCTATGTTATTTTTCCCCGCTTATACCAAATAAATTTCACGAACCTCCCCGCTTATTCGAATAACATCTGGTTGACCTATGTTTAAAATCAGGCGCGAAAAACACTTTTCATCTTGAAGTTTTCTTAATCTTTTGTCATTTTCGGCTCCTTTACACTGAAGACAAATTTTCAGTTCTTCCTGCAATGATTTCGGCCGGCAGGTGTGCAATGGACAGATCAAATGATCTCCCCTCCTTTTTCTGCGAATGGGCGAAATAAGTCGACAATATGGATTATTTTTGCGTTTTGTAAGTTTAGTCACTTTTTTGTCAGGAAAAAGGCTTTGCTATGAATTTTAAATGGAAAGCTTTAAACCTTTTTGATGGACGACAGTTTTTAAAGCGTTAAATAAGAAAACAGAAGTCCAGGTAGTTAAACGTAATCGCAGACTTAAGTTTCCAATGTGAAACGCAATGCTAAAATAATCCAAAAAGAAAAGAGATAAAATGGAAATTTTGGATAAAAAAAGGGAACATAATCTCAATTTTAATAACATTGGTCAATATGCGCTGGAATGGATTTAGCAAAAAAAGCAAAATTTTCTTGAATAAATAGCGCTATTATTATTATGTGCAGAAAGCGTGTGCTAACGCACAAAAAAGTTTCGCCGTAAAGCAAACCACTATAAACGACGTTTTAAAGCCTGTGTAAATAACATAAATTACAAATAGCAAAGTTTTAACCAAATTTCAATGAACTACTTAAAGTATAATGTCAATCATACAGCTATGTGTACTGATATTAAATTATTGCGTACATACTTTATATTAGTGTTTGTATTTATTTTGCTAATTTACGTTGTTATATTAACGATTTTATTATGCTATTAATTAATTATGCTGTGGATGGTTGTTTTATCTTTTTATTATGCATTAAATATTACATTTCTATGATCCCCGTTTAATCAAATACCCCGCTTAATCGAATATTTTTTCTGGAACCATCAATATTCGTTTAAACGGGGCCGACTGTACGTACATTTTACTATTTAAAAAAAAAAATAGTTACTCATGTTAATGCTTTAATAATTTTAATTCAAAATTATACCAACTTTGATTTTCATCTTAAATTTCTGCTTCAGTATGTTAACCGGAGTAAAAATGAGTTTCCGTCTCTGCACGAGCCGATGGACAATAGAATGATAGGCAGATTTTTTTTTTCAAATTCAGGGAGGATCTACTTGCCATACTAAAAAAAAAAATCATACACAAAAATTTTAGTTCAGTTCTAGGCATAACTTCATACACTTTTAGGTGGTGCAATATTGAAAATGGCACAAAAATCGCTATTTCAGCGCCCCCTTCCGGCGGATTTTTTTCAAATTCAGGGAGGACCAACTAACCATAGCCAAACATTTACACAAAAAATTTGGTTCAATTCTAAACATAACTTCATACACTTTTAGGAGGTACAATATTGAAAATGGCACAAAAATCGTGATTGCAGCACCCCCTTCCGGCGGATTTTTTTCAAATTCAGGAGGACCAACTAGCCATAGTCATAGCCATACACTTACACAAAAAATTTGGTTCAATTCGATGCATAACTTCATACCCTTTTGGTCGGTACAATATTGAAAATGGCACAAAAATCGTGATTACAGCGCCCCCTTCCGGCGGAATATTTGAAAATTGAAGGAGCACCTGTTTGCCACAGCCAAAAACATTCACAAAAAATGTATTTCAATTCTATGCATATCTTCATACACTTTTTGATGGTAGAATGATGACATACGGGCAGACAGACATTTTATAAAAACATGTTTTTTGGAAACTCTGATCCCTAAAACGTGTAAATCCGTCGAAAACCGAAAGTCGAAAAAAATTTTCGATTACAATACTCTCTTCTATTGAAGACAGAAAAAGTAAAAAATGTGTTCCAAGTTTGAAACATTTTTCAAAAGAAGTCGTCTCCATAACAACCATTGGTTGAAAGTTAGATTTTGAAAACAAAGCCAAATGTAAAATTTAATATTGCCTGTACTAATTGAGATAAAAACATAATTTAAACGTTATTTTAAGCAGAAAAAAAATTAAAAATTTTTGTGTTTTGGACCTTCTTTAACAACGAAAAAAAAATTTCTTGTACTTACTACAATTTTTATTTATTATTATTATTTTTTTTAATTATTATTATTCCAAATTTTGTGTATAATTCATTGATACATGTATACTTTAAGAAACGCGATTTTCATGAATTATTTACATTGTATTTCTTTGACTTTTTGATAGATTAAAAAAAAAAAAACATTAAGGAAATTATTAGATTAAAGTTCGTAGAGATTAAAGTTCGTAGTAACTGATAAAAAGAGTCACGTGAGAAAGATGACTAATGAGAACGTTCCAGATTTTTCAAGACGTACGGTGTTTTGTGACTAGATCATTAAGACGCAACACTAGTCACAGAAAAAAACCCGGATGATAATGTAACGTCTATGGGAGCGTTCTTTTCAAATATCTCCCAGAAATTTTAATATTTTTACATGATTTTTTTGCATAGAATAGCTGAGGATGATCTACAACCGGGTTAGTTTTTACTTTTTTGATTTCGGTTGCATATTTTTTATATTATGATAGTTTCAATTTCAGAATTGGTTCTAACCGATTTCAAAAATTATTTTTTTTTCTTTATCTGAAACCAAAATTGAAAAAGTAAAAACTAGCCCTGTTGTAGATCGTCCTCAGCTATCCTATGCGAAAAAAAAAAAAAAAAAAAAAAAAAAAGTAAAAATATTAAAATGTGAGCGAGATATTTGAAAAGAAAAATATTTATTTGAAAAAGAATGCCCCCATACAGTGGCGCCAACTTATATGCGCCTATGGGGCCCGAGCCCACCCAATAACTGATAACTCCATCCACCCATTATTTTTGTATTCATTCAAAAATGTTTTAAGCCCACCCAATATTTTTCAAAAGTTGACGCTACTGCCCTCATAGGCTTAACATTATCACCGGGTCCTTTTAGGTAGATTTCGTATGAAATACTACCTATTGCAATCGCACCAATTTATATATCTATCTATCTATCTATCTATATATATATATATATATCTCACTTTTTTATGGACACGATAACTTCTATAATTCTTCACCAATCTCCACCAAACTGGTACATAAAATCAAAGGGGTTAAAATCTCGGCTAAGTTCGTTAATGGGCAAAATCGGACCAAGGGGGTCGGAATAGGGGGCGTTTTTGTGAAAACCGAAAAAACGCCATAACTTCTTAATTAAAGTAGATATCGAATCGGTTTAAAGTTTATATTACTTCTTAAAAATGGGACAAAAGTTTATGCATGACAGACTTTTGATAAATTTAGAAGTGGGCCCAAGGGGCGAAAGAAACAGGGGTTTTGAGAGAAAAAAATTCATAACTTCGTCAATTTTCAAGATATCAAGTCCAACTAAATTTTTTGTAAATGCTCTTAAAATTATTTAAAACTTTTGTATTTGAAAGTTTTTGATAGGATCAACTTTTACCGATGAAAAAAATTAAAAACGAAAAGAAAAAGGGCGGTGAAAAAAGAGAAAAATCCATAACTCCGTCAATTTTTAAGCTATCAAATCTGATTAAATTTATTTTACATCTTCTTAAAAATATCTACAACTTTTATATAGACAAGTTTTTCGTAAGACCAATTCATATAGCAAAAATAAATTAAAAAAAAAAAAAAATAGGAGTTGGAGAAAAAACCTCAAATCCAAACTGCTTATATTCTGACTAATTTTTAAATTCATTTTTGATTTTAAACGCATCCAAATGGTAGATCCTCTTATTTAGAAACTGTATAAAGTGACGCATTGGTCAATTTTCTGATAAAGACAGAATATATTTCAAAAGAGGCTACCAAAAAGGGTATTTTGAACAGAATTTCCGAAAGTCATCGGGACTGAAAATTTAAGGAAGTATTCAAATAAGAAATTGCGTTTTTTTCTGACTCGTTTTTAAATCCATTTTTGTTCTCAAACGCATCCAATTTACAGATCCTCTTATTTAGGAACTATATAATGCGATGCATTGGTCCGTTTTTTGATAAAGACGGAATGTATTTCAAAAAAAAGGCTACCAAAAAGAGTATTTTGAACAGAATTTCCCGAAGTCATCGTGTCTGAAAATTTAAGGAAGTGTTCAAATAAGAAATTGCGGTTTTTTCTGACTCGTTTTTAAATCCATTTTTGCTCTCCAACGCATCCAATTTACAGATCCTCTTATTTAGTAACTATAAAATGTGATGCATTGATCAGTTTTTTGATAAAGACAGAATATATTTCGAAAAAGGCTACCAAAAAGGGTATTTTGAACAGAATTTTCCGAATTCATCGTGATTTGAAAATTTAAGGAAGTTTTCACATAGCAAATTGCGTTTTTTATGACTCGTTTTAAAATCCATTTTCTCTCTCAAACGCATCCAATTTATAGATCCTCTTATTTAGGAACTATATACTATGACGCATTGGTCAGTTTTTTGATAAAGATAGAATATATTTTTAAAAATGCTGCCAAAGTGAGTATTTCGCACTAAGTTTTCTGAAGCAATCATGATTAAAGAATTAAGTATGCATTCAAAAAACAAATCGGTTATTTTACGACTCATTTTTAAATTAAATTTTTTTCTCAAATGCATTCAACTGACAGTTTTTTGTTATTTAGGATCTATATAATGTACTGTTTTGGTCGATTTTTTAATAAATTCAGAATTAATTTCAAAATGGGCATTTGAGCTGAATTTTTCTTAAGATGATTCTGATGAAACCAGTTTTTGCAGAAAAATGAAATTAAAAATTTTTCATAAACGGCCAAATGAAGTTATTAAACTGGGTTTATCTCTAATCATATATATATATATGATTAAATCGGTATATATTAAATTAAATAATCGGTTTAAATCGGTCTATATATATATATATTGATAAAATCCGTTGGTGAATCTTGTCTACTTTTAATGGTATTATATATATATATATATTGTTGTTGAAATGAGCACTTTTCGAAATCTACCTCCGCCTATAGGCTCAGCCGACAGGGATTTTTAATGACTAGTGTTGGATCTTAAGATCATGAGAAATGTTTTCTAATTCTTGATTCGTCAAAGATCTTGTTATCTTTGTGATCAACGATCCTAAATATAAATTTTAAAATTATAAGATTGCTTTTTTTCTTTATTTAATTTTTTATCTTAATAAAATAAAAATCAATTCGGGCATAATAAGATGTACATTTCTGCACTCTGGATTTCGAATATTCAAAGCATTAGAATGTTGAAATAAATTAGATATTAAAAATGTATGTTTTGCTTGCAGCAACTATCCTTAGACTGTTTTACATTGTTAAAAATATTAAAGAAATTCATTTAAAAATTGTAAAAAGTATAAACTGTAATTCCAAGCAAAATTTTATTAAAAATGTTTCAAAGAGCACAAGCTAAAAATAGAAAAAATGTTAAAATATAAAAATTGTATAGTGTAAGAAATACATAAATATACTTGTGTATTATAAAATTTGTTTAATATAAGTAAGTACAGTCAATATTGTTTTACAAAATTGTAAAAGAAAAAAAAAAAAAAAAAAAAAAAAGAAAGAATGGAGGAATAGAAAACATTTTAGGGAAAGAAGCTTCTAAAAGTTTATCTTTAAAGAAGATTTAAGTTTTCAAAATGTTATTTCGTTTCGTCCATTAAACATTTTTTTGTATTTTAACATACTTTTATGATTATAAAATATTGTTGTTTCATTTTTCTATGCTATTATGTACTCACAAAAGCATATAATAGTTGCAGCACAGCTTTTTTTTTTTTTCATAAGGATAAAAAAAAGTAAGAACGAAAATCATCCAGAAGGTATATATATATATATATAGATTGATAGATATAGATATAGATATAGATATAAGGACAGATTTATGCGCATAAGCTTTCAGAATGTAAGAAAGTAATTCTCCTATAATAGCCAGAGTTTAGTAAAGGTCATATTGATTTTGTAATTTGTAAAAGGTCAGACTTACAAAAATCCGAATATGAAACATCGTCTGATTTATTGTTTTGCTATTTAAGAGAATGCATAACATTTTCGACGTTTAAAATAACTTTAGCAGATATGTATTCATAAAATGTAATGGCATGATTTCTTGACCAATGATATTTGTTGTTATTACCCATATATGTCAATAATAACGCCATGCAAATATATATATATATATATATATATAAAATAAAATAGAATAATGGCCAGTTGATTGTCCAATTCTAAAGTCAAAAAATTCTTACCATAAAATTTACCATTAAATGCTATGGCAGGATGTAGTGATAATTATTTTATATTTTATACTTCTAACATGAAAAAATTAGCATCACTTAAAACGTGCAAATTTTTCTTTATTGTTTTTGGTTTTCAAAAATGACAAATGCTCTCTCGGGTATAAAATAAAAAATATACCCTCTCCGGATATACTTCAAGCACTAAAAAGAAATAACCGGAGTAATAATGCCAGTGAATAGTGTTAGTACCTCGGCATAGTTATTGCGCAGTATATTTTAAATTATAAATTACCTCGCGAACAACCAAAATCTTCCACAACATTTTTAAAGTACATGAAATATACTACAAATTTATGTAATAAGCAAAATATTTTGTTGTTATTTGAATGCTTCTCCCAGCGATAAGATTTACAAGTGAACAAATTAACTTTTATCGATTTGTTTTGTGATTCAGATGATTCAGAGACTTCCTGGCGTAACCGTAGGTGCTATCCCCCGGATTTCTTTATAATTACGCGTAATATTGCATTTGTCGGTATTATCCACCCTGCCGTTATTAAACCTGGACAGGAACATATTATAATAAAAGAGGAGTGACATATGTGAATGCATAAGATCCAGTATAAAAATGAGATCGTGAGTAGTATTAAATGAGTAACACAGTACAAAATTCAAGGGAGAGAGATTGACAAAACAGGAGCTGGTTTTTGTCGAATTTTGTGAAGACGAAAATATTACTACTTCAGACGAGGAGAAATTCTAATTAATGAAATATACAAATTTTTCTCTATTTAAGAACAGACTTCAACGCCATTTAGAATATTTGTAGCATATTTAACATTCTTCAACGAAATCTATTCCCCAACCAATTTCAACTAACTGATATTGAATAAAAAATTCACCACACTGTTAAATTAATTAATAGATTAAGTATTATTATTATTATCAGATTTAGTTAATTATAAAGATAAATTTCAAAAAGTGCCGATAGAGTGCGCTTTAGACTTTGGAGTAACGAACAACTATTTTTTACCGTTATTTTTTGCATCTCATTAAATTTTTTTAGAAGTTTAGACATAAACTTAAATTTTGAGCTCAAAATCTGGGGTTAAGTAGCGCAAACTGAACTGTGTTCAATGGGAGTGGGTAGGTTCAAATTTCAAATGATTTTAAAAAACAGAAAAATTGGCCAATTGATTTGCGATTTTCACTAAAATTATTCTTTATGTCAGTATTGTCTTGAAAATAAATTATACAGATAAATTTCACAAAATGTCAATAGAGGGCGCTTTAGACTTTGGAGTAACGTACAACTATTTTTTACCTTTATTTTTTGCATCTCTCATTTTTTTTTTTTTTTTTTTTTTTTTTTTTTTTTTAAGCTTAGACATAAACTTAAATTTTGTGCTGAAAATCTGAATCGTTGAGAGTGGTCAAGTAGCGCTAACTGAACTGTGTTCAATGGGGGTGGGAAGGTTCAAATTTCAAATGATTATACAAAATGGAAAAATTGATCGATTCGTTTGCGGTTTCCTCTAAAACCATTCTTTGTGTCAGTATTTCCTTGAAAATAAATTTTAAAGATAAATTTCAAAAAATTCCTTTAGAGGGCGCCTTAAACTTTAGAGTAACCAACAACAATTTTTAACTGTTATTTTTTGTATCTAATTAAATGCTTGCAAAAGCTCAGACTTAAATTTTCAGCTCAAATTCTGAATCGTTGGGAGGGGTTAAGAAGCGCAAACTGAGCTGCATTCAGGAATGAAATGTTCCCTGCCCACCCTATGGACACAGTTCAATTTTTCGCTGCTTAATTACTCACAGCGATTCAGATTTTGAACTCAAAATTTAAGTCTAAGCTTTTAAAACATTTGTTTAGATTAAAAATATTGATAATAATAACGGTTAAAAAAGTTGTTGGTTATTCTAAAGTTTAAGGCCCCCTCTAACGGAATTTTTAAAAATTTATCTTTAAAATTTATTTTCGAGGAAGTACTGACATAAAGAATGGTTTTAAAGAAAACCGCAAACGAATCGACCAATTTTTCCGTTTCTTATAATTATTTGAAATTTGAACCTCCCCACCCCCGTTGAACACAGTTCAGTTTGCGCTACTTAACCACTCTCAACGATTCAGATTTTTAGCTCAAAATTTAAGTTTATGTCTAAGTTTCTAAAAAAATTTAATGAGATGCAAAAAATAACGGTAAAAAATAGTTGTACGTTACTCAAAGTCTTTCTTTCTTTCTTTTTAACCGATGACCAGGCCCCTACCTGCCGAATTACCTCAGCTTAACGGGTTAGATACATGGTATCGGGGCGGATGCCCGCCTAATCGCCGCGTAGCGGCAAATAACCTATTATCTTCGCTGCACACGTCCTCTTATCTGCAATACTTAGTTTTCATTTGTGCATACTTTGTTTTTTCGGTTGCTTATTATTACATCCTGTTGTTGTACTGCAAATGGCTACTCAAGTTGGTCTCGTAATTTAGAACCTTGATCAGATGACGAGATCTTCACCTGGCAAGGCACCTCCAGAGGTATAATTCACAGGTAACTTGGAGGACTTTGTACCCACGACGGATTTTACATGCACCAGGCGCCATTAGCGTACATGACGGAATTTTAGCCGGCAGATAGCCTGAGTCCTGCAACCAAAAGCTATGAGTAATATGTCCTGCCAGCTTGGACACTGTTGCCCGACCTATTGCGGATAGTTTGGAGTTTTTTATACCTAATAGTTGATGCCTACTTGTTAATTTAATAATAAAGATAGATAATTTAGTGGGGAGGGGGCAGAAAAAACAAAAGAAGGGATTCTGCAATTAGACAAGTTTGACCGTCATTAATTTTGGGCCGAACTGATGGGCAAGCTTAACGTTGCTAAGGAGATGAGACTCCGCCATTCTACCGTACCCCACCGGTTAAAATAAATAATAATAAAAAAAAAAATTACTGGTTCCGTGGGCTTTCCCAATGGAGCAGGTCCGGTAGCTCGTACAGAAAACGCATTATATAAAGAGAGGTGGTTGTCAAAGAGAAAATATAAATTAATTGAACCCTAATATACTATTTTTTAAAAAGGAGAAATAATGGTTAAAAAAAGATATTATATTAATTAGACTTAAAACAAAAACAGATTTTATTTTACTTTTTTTAAATGGTGTTAAGGGATTTATAAGCCTTTTATGTTTTAATTTAAAAAAATAATAACACATCGGTTTAGGATTTATTTCTATCGCCAAATAAAAAAAATTAAAACTGTCTGTATATGTCTTATGTCCTTTAGCAGTGTGCGGTAGTCGCACAACATCAGCTGTAACCATGGCCCAACATTCAATATTTCACTTTTGTGCTGTGAAAAATGGATAGGCTTCCATTTTTCACAGCTTGCTTTACTCAAAGTCTAAAGCGCCCTCTATTGACATTTTTTTTACATTTATCTGTATAATTTATTTTCAAGACAATACTGACATAAAGAATAATTTTAGTGAAAACCGCAAATCAATTGACCAATTTTTCTGCTTTTTATAATCATTTGAAATTAAAACCTACCCACTGTCATTGAAAACAGTTCAGTTTGCGCTACTTAACCACAGATTTTGAGCTCAAAATTTAAGTTTATGTCTAAATTTCTAAAAAAATTTTAACGAGATGCAAAAATAACGGTAAAAAATAGTTGTTCGTTACTCCAAAGTCTAAAGCGCCCTCTATCGGCATTTTTTGAAATTTATCTTTATAATTTATTTTCAAGACAATGCTGACATAAGGAATTGTTTTCGTGAAAACCGCAAACGAATCGACCAATTTTTCCCTTTTTTTTTTTTTTTTTTTATAATCATTTCAAATTTTGGACCCTAAACTTTGATGGCGCCTATCTCCTTCGGAAGACGTTTAGGACCCTTAGTTTCCCATTTGATATTATTTGTCTTGATGTGTACTATCACCCCTTAAAGTTTTGCCTAGTTGTTTAGATACACCCTGTATTTTCTAAAGCATTAAGCGAATATATTTCTGCATAAAAACCGCTTTTTTCTGCATGATATTGCAGCATAAAAATTGTATCCTTCTTCATAATGTTTTTGGTACTTATGGAATATTCCCAATACACCTCCCTGTAAGATATTAATTCTCTCATGCATAAATTATTTTTCACTACTTTTCATTATTCACAAAAAGTCTTCTTTTTTTTGTGATAAGTGAGAACCTATTATAAAATAATTTTATTATTGTGCTGCACGCTAGCTATTGTCTGTCCACAAATGAGATATACGTAAAAAAAATGCTTATTTTTTTTTTTTTTTTTTTTTTTTTTTTTTAGTAATAGAATAATTTTCTGTCCTCGTATGCATGAGAGAGTTAATTAAATTTTTAATTTTCAAAACCTCTGCCTATTTTGCTCCATTTGGTCCGATTTTACCCATTTACGAACTTGACAATTATTTTCTATCCCTCCATCTTACGCCTTATGCATCACTTTGGGGATGAGATTTGTGTAGAATTATGGAAATTATCGTCTTCATAAAAACGTGATATATATGTGTATGCAGAATGGCAAATGGTCAGGGATAAACACAGTCAAAATGATATTAAATACCAGCATTTAATTAAAGAGAAATTTGCCTTCGTAAATCCCTTTATGTTACTTACAGTCTTTTGTATAAGAATTATACTGGTAGTTTCCTCTTTTTTCTTTTTTACTGTATTTTTCCTTGACCACTCGCCGCCCTGTTTTACAGGGGCGTGCCAACAGTATTCAGCGCCTGTGTGCAGAACTGCATTTGGCGCCCTACACCCCCCCCCCCAAGAAAAAAACTATGAATATTTATAAATGTATAGTTGCCATTCTTTTGGAGTTTTTTGAACCAGAAAATTTATTTAATAAAATATGTCTTGTTTCTTTGCAGTTCGTACTTTATTTCATTAAATAAATACATTTCTGTTTCCAAACATGCTTAAATTACTTGAAAAATAAAGGATGGCAGTTATGTAAATAAAATTCGTAACACAGTAAAACCTGTGTAAAGGAAAGCATTCTCTATCAAAATCCTGCGTTACGGTAAAATTTCATTATCCCGGAGAAAATAATTTAATGCAATAACAATATATTGCATCTAAACGAAAGAAGTTTGTTTTTATTTTGCATGTATTGGCGATGGCTAAGAAAATCTACCGCACATACAGATCTGAAAATTTAGATAGGGATCGATGATGGTAGATGGACCGTGCACCTGACACTCATTCTTTTTCGTTAATTACCCGAAATATTAATTAAAAATCCTTAATGATGATCACAAAATAGCGATCTTTTATTCCTCAACGAGATCATGCTTGTGTGCTTTCCCAAGCAGTATCTTTCCTCTGACCAAAAGCGTAATAACGTTTGATTTTTTTCTGCATTTTCAAATTCGGATATAATGAGATCCCGGAAGAATTACAAATAAATAAATAAATAAGAATAAAGAAAGAAAGAAAAGTGATTTCAATGGTATTTTTAATTACTATTTCAAAAATTCTTTTTATTTGGCAGTGATTCGCATCAGTTTTCAAGTTTTCCATTTCTCTGAAGTTTCAAACGTTTAAAAAAATTATATATATATATATAATAATATATATAATAATATATGTATTATAATTATATATATATATATATATATATATATATATATATATAATTAATATAATCAACATCGGTCAGATTCTGATAAAAATTTAGCAAAAAATATACACTCTACTGCTGAAATACAGCATTTTCATAAACATAAATTTAAAAATACTACTATTGAAACAATACAAATTCAGAAAAATAAATCTGAGCATCTCTATTTAGAGTCTTCATATATGAAATATTATAATACAATTTATCCTTATGGTCTTAATAGTGAAGTTTTTAAAAGATCTGTTAAAGTTTTTTCATCTATAAATGATACTACAGATTATTCTCCAATTTATCATAGTTTAAATCATCTTATAAATTCTAAAACTACACGTAACAAAAGAGGAAAAGATTCATCTTCTAGTATTACTCCTAAAAACATTATAATTCAACAAATTAATAATCTGCATCGTAATTATTTAAAAAATTACAATTGGTTTCTAATACGTAAATATATTTTTGGAATAAAAAAGAAACATATAGTACAATATTTAAATATTTTTCTCAGTAAAACTTACTCTAAACATTTTTCAGATGTTTTTTATGATCTCATTATGACTCGTGTCCACCTTTACAATATAAATTTACTAAAAAAACCTAAAAATCTACAAACTAATACTCAAATGGTAATTACTTTTTCTAATCCAATATTTAATAAAATCAATATTAATTCCATATTAAATGATAAAAACTGTCAATTTCCTATTAATAATATTCATATATCTAAAACCTTTAAGTATCCCATATCTATCGGCAGCACGATTTTTAACTATAATTCTTTCGCTAAATCTTCTTTTGATGCTAGTACATTACCCTGTCAATGCAATGACCCCTCTCTACAAAAATATATAAATAAAGATCATGGACATATTATTACTGGTAATCTTAATCTTGTAGATGATTTACAACTTAGAAGAATTATATGGGTTATGGGACCAAGTACAGCATTCCATCCAAATTAAACATTAAATCTATCATAAAACAATTTACATATGATATAGATATATTTATTTATAAACTTGCAATTTATTATAATAAACCCATTGAATATTTTAATCAATGGAAAATATTAGTTATCGATAAATTAACCAGGTCCTTAAAATATAATATTTCACACCTAGAATATGTAAATATACAGCATCTGTTTAAGAAAATCAATAAATTACAACAAAACTTTGTAATAACTTATGTTGATAAATCTCCAAATAATTATGCAATTATTTGTAAATCTTATTATCATCAACTGCTTAAATCTAGTATATCTAATAATAACACATTCCAAAAAATTAATGATAACTTACTTGTCAATAATCGTAAAATTAAAGGATTCTATAAATTATTAGACATTAACCCTACTAACTTTAAATATCCTTATCTAGTCCTTATACCCAAATTTCATAAGCATCCTGTTAAATTCAGAACTGTTACAATTGGTTGCAATACTTATAATAATGCTGCTAACAAACTTCTATTAGTAATTCTTAATCAAATATATAATATTACAAAAAAAAAAAGTGATAATACACATTGCATAAAAAATAGTTATGAACTGGTCCATATTATGAAAAATCTTAAATGTATAAAAAATATCACTACCTATGATTTTAAAGATTTATTTAATAATATCGATTTATCGGATTTACATAATATCATAAATGAGCTTTTTAAAAAATATCAACACGAATTGGATATATCACATAATATGGATTCTGATTATTTTCATACCTTAACTAATTTCATTATCTATAATAATTTTATCATGCATGATAACAATATATAAAATGTTGGTATACCACAAGGTTATAGTACATCTAGTGTATTATCTGACTTATATTACTATGAACGACATTATTTAAATAATACAATACATTTATATCGATATATAGATGATGTAATTTTAATTGATACTGATAACACCTGTATATCTCAATTCCCTGTTGATTATCCTTCTAATCTAGAACTTTCAAAAAACCTACTTTTTAATAATACAATCAATTTCTTAGATATTAAAATTATATTAAAAGAGAACAAATTTATAACTGATATTTATGACAAAAAGAAAGAATTTAATTTTAAAGTTAATACCTTTACTAATTTTAAATCATGTCTTCATAATTCTGTATATCGTAATATAATACTTAACCATTTATATAAAATAAAATGTCTATGTTCTTCCCATTTAATTAATACTAATATTAAAAAGCTTGTATATGATGCTATAAATAATGGTTATCCTAAAAAATTCATATATTCTTTAATTTATAATCAGATATTACATGATCTTATAATTAATTCTTTGCGTAAAAAATTTATAAAAAATTATAAAACATAAAAATAATAATAAAAAATTAAAAATGTTAAAAAGTAATAAAAAATATATATATAGGTTGGTTGGGTGGGTAGATGTTAGAGTACGGAGGAGGGTGGTGTTGTCTGGATAAAAACGCAAAGGTTAATTATTTATAAAAATAATTGAGAGTGGGTTATTTATTTTAACATAATTTTTAAACTGTTTAATTTACACCAATATATGGATATTTGTCTAGTTATATCTATAGTTAAATAGCTATATTTTAATTATCAAATTATTTTTAATGTTATTGATATAATTTTTGGTATTATTATTAATAATATTATTACTATTATTATTTTTTTATTTTAATTTTTTAATTTTTATTCTTTTATTTTCATTTTATTTTATTTTATTTTTTAATTTTTATTATCCTATATTAAGATAATGAGTTTTTACCATGTAAAGTCACAATAAATGTTACTGATTAAAGTAACAATAATGTATTTTAAGTTATATGTTAATATGAATCTTATCTCTTAATTCTAATTTTAATCATTTTATTAAATTTATTTTATTTTAATATCGATTATTAATTATTTTCTCCGGTTCAATTATATTTCCATTCAGCTTTATCTTTTTTGTTTGTTATGGATAACTATTATTTTTACTTACTTTCAACTCCTTTTTGTAAAATATCTTTGTTCCTTGTTTAATAATTTGGTTTTTGTGTGATGGTAGTCCCAAATTCGTATTGTTTTGCTTTTTCATGGCAAATACGAAGATGAAACCACACACTCCATTTGTAGTTCCAAAGTATTTGGGACCTGAAGATTCTGCTTTGGTTCTACAAATTTCATTTGTATGCATATTATTCCTTTTTCCTTCCATATTCAATGTGCTATAAGTTATTAAATTCAATGGTTAATTTCAAATGGTTAATATTGTTTACTATAATTCAATTTAATTCTTCGTTTTGGTTTATTGTTTTATTGATAAAATCCATTGGTGAATCTTGTCTACTTTTAATGGTATTATAATTAATATATATATATATATATATATATATATATATATCTGGTATGAAAATATTAATATTCTGTTGAAAACTTTTTTTGAAGTTATTTCAAGGATTCACCAAATATATTTTTTCTCTCGGTGCAAATTATCTCAAGATATCGTTTCCCAATTAAGAAATACGTGATTTGAATATCATTTCGCGTTAATAAATAATAAAATATATACGAGGGATTGTCATTATTTATTTTATCAAGATTTTTGCCAAAATTGAAAATTTTATATCTAAATGTCAGAAAATAAATAAAATTGACGGTTAGCTTGAAAAATTAGATCGGAACATGAATTGCACCGCCGTTTTTTTCCCCTCTACTGAAGGCAGTGGGAAATCAACTCGAGCTTCGATTGGATAGATTTTCATTTAAAAAGAAAAAATCATACAAATTCAAGATTATACACTGCTAACAATATAATATTCGTTCGAAAATATTTTTATTCAAAATTATAAAATCAAATCAACATGCTGCTGAAGACATTGTCCTCCCCACACCCCATCTCTACATTCGTTTGCAAAAGATAACATTCATTATTTAACTTTAGAATATTTAAGGTTATTGTAATTGGCCTATGCGATCCAAATGGTTGGTTGCACGGGATTTAAAACACTTTTTTCATAAATCTATATTTTTCCATTCATAATTAACAGCCATCATTTTAGTTTCTAATTTATTTATATCTAAATTGAACTTTTTTTTTTCTTTTGCCATTTTAGTCTCTGTAACGTCTACAGTTATGTGTAATGCTAAAAAGTGCCCATATTTCAAAAAATTAATTTTATGTTCGGAAATGAAATGTACAAATCTTACAATCATTACAATAATTTATGAAGTATTTGAATAGACACGAGTGTAAGCAGGGAGTGCAGGGAAAGGTTCCCCCTTCAATGTTCGAAAAAATAAAAAAAAATTGAACATCTACGACCAAATTTAGTCTAGCTTTATCAACTCTCCCCCTTTTTCGCTATCATGGTAATTCCAGAGTACTAGATAGGTAAAAGGTATTTATTTCGCCCAGAAATCTATAGTGTAAAAAAAAAAAAAAAAAAAAAAAAAAAAAAAAAAAAAAAAAAACTTTTGTTTAATACATAATAGTTTCCACAGAAATGATCATTAGTAGAAGTGCGGAACAAAATTATTGCTTTGGCCGCTTAAAGTAAACTTTACTCTTTAAGTGCGAAAACCAGTGTTAAACCTATGGCACGGAATACCAACAGCTTCACAAACGGCTGATGCTCCATTTTTACCAGTTAAAATTCGTCCTATAGCTGACGCCAGTACCTCCAATCAAAAATCTGTACACTAAACAGAACTATATATGTATATATATATATATATATATATATATATTTATATATATATATATATATTTTTTTTCAGACTATTTTTATGTAACGAACAAGTTATAAGTAACAGAAAAAAATATTTAGTATTAAAAAAAAAAAAAGAAAGAAAAAGAGAAAAAAAAATTGGAAAGAGAAAATTTTGGTTGGATTATTCAAAAATTATAAATATAGCAAGACACCCACCCTTCACTAGAGATATCTTCCGATTACATATGCCAGATACTTCCCCTTCCCCCAAAAGTGATAACGTTATGTATGCATAGCCAGTGCCATAGCTAGAAGTGAATAATTGGAAAGGCGGGGAGTGTGTGTGTGTGTGTGGGGGGGGGCTCACATTTTCTCTTTTTCTCTCTGTGACGCAGAAAGATAAATTAGTCCATGTTCACACTGTAGTTACTATGTTTCTCATTAAATGTTGTAATAGTTTCATTTTACGCTAAGAAAAGAATAGGAAGATGAAAAATTCGAGTGTAAAACGAGTGAAATCTTAAACAACTTGTTAGCTTCATATGTGTAAATAGGATGACCAAGAGTTGAAACACTTATTTTTGTTACAATTTAATATTTTTGCAAAAGCTGTGAAAGGTCCACAAAACTAAATTAGATTTTTAAACATAATTTCATTTGAATTTTTAGAATAGAAATTAATTTAGTGATCTTGGAATCTATTCCAGGGTGCTTCAAAATGTTTGAGGGGAATCTGACCGCCCATAGCACCCCCTTAGCTACAGCCCTGATAATAGCCCCCAAATTCTTGTTTTACATTGTTTCTCTATTCAGGATTCTTCAAAGCGTCCTCCTCGGACACCACGATTGCTTCCTTAGGGTTTCTTGGCACACATTCGAATGTATCCTCTTACTAGCTATTTTTAAGATTAAAAATCCATTTTAAGGGATACATTTTTGAAAATAAAAAATATTTCAATAGTTTTCTTGTAATAGTTATCGATGACCTTAAATAAGTTTCAATTATTTAATGCTATTAAGTTGTTATCCAGTAATTAAGGTTTCTATGGCTTCTTTATCTACAAAACTTTTGAAGATAGATTGCCCTCTGAAAATCTAATTTTAAATTTATTCTGAATTAAATTATTGCTGCAAATTATTTTAAAATAGTTTCTGAATCATAGAGGACTTATAGTTATCAACGTAAGATATACACGCATCATATAAGACGTTTCTAACATATAAGTGTACCTCTATTCATGGACTGATATTGTGGGAGAAACTTTTACCAGTATATAAATAGTAATTTTCTTCTTATTTATGATAAAATCTGAAGTAAAGTGACAATTGTTTCTTATAAATAATGATAAAAAGCAAGTGAAATTTAGCTTCTATGGTAATAAAACTGTATATTATGCTTTTCCACCGCAGTGAGATAATAGTGTTGCATATTTTCAGCTATGTGAATTACGACGCATCTTATTATTTATAACTATATGAGGTGCGCCTCTGTTTATAAAGGTTGGACAGGTCTTGTCTAAATGATTTATTAGAGGACTCATAAGTAGAATAAAATAAACTTTTAAAGAAAGAAATGAATATTTATAAATAATTTCTATTAGGTAAATTTACAAAAGATACATTTTAGTATACATATATGTAATACATATATACTTATAGCATTAAATAATTAAAACTTATTTAAGGTCATCGATAACTATTACAAGAAAACTATTCAAATATTTTTTTTTATTTTCAGTATACAATACAATACATTTTAGTATGAATAAATTAAGAATTTTTTTAAAATTTGTTTTTTAACTGAAATCTTTTGGCGCCTGTGTGTGCTGCACACTTTGCACACTGGGTCAGAACGCCCCTGCTGTTTTATATTTTTGCAGCGTATATAGGGTTCTTTCGATCTTATGGTTAGACAACTTCAAACTCTTTTCTCATAGAAAAGTAGAAAATAATTTATTTACAGATCTTCAGAACAACAGAGTCTTCGAAACTCACAAATATTACAAGATATTCCAAAATAACTGTTTAAATCTATCGAACAAGTACAAATATAGGTCGCAGAGACTCTTTATACAATGTCTCAACACTATATCACATTCAAAACAACGTAGATAAAACTCAATACATCAAGCAAACTTGCTTGGACAATCTCTAGTAGCTCACTCAATGACTGACTGGTAAATAATAACCACCGCAGCTCGTATCGGCTCTCCTATATATAGGCTCGTAGCATGCGCCGAAGTTTCTAGAGGCTACTCGAAAAATCCACGGAACAACAAACAATGTATCAGTATATCTAAGGGGGGTTACCATTAAGAGGGAAGGGTTACCATCGCCAACAATCGCCAAGTTTGTCGCCAACTTGGCGATATATCGCCAAATTTGGCGACCAAAATTAGTCGCCAAAAGTGACGCCAACTTGGCGATATCTTCATTATTTCGCCAATCTGCCGTAGACATACACTGAAAATAATGGACAAGTTTGCTTGATAACAGAGACAATGTAACATAATATTAGTAAAGGAATGGAGCTTAATAAGATTATTTACATTATTTTACAGTACAAACACTAACTATTTACAAAATTCGTAACACTACCCCCTCCTCAAAGACTGCACGTCCCGGGCAGTGCAATCCTTGAGTTAGAGGAGAACACTTAAAATAAATAAACAAATAAATAAATAAATAAATAATAACAATAATAATAAAATTTACATAAATAAGAACTAATTACTATTTACATATTTACAAAAAGTGACTTTCATGACCATGGTCTAAAATTCTAGTTTTGAATTTCTAATCACTTTGGCCAAAATAAGGGGCTAGCCGGTTATAGTGTACGACCTTGGGTTTGGCGTGTGGCGATTTTCGTATGCGTACGACGACGTCATTCAGCCTGTTGACGACTATGTAAGGACCGTCCCAGTTTCTTTGTAATTTTGGCGACAGTCCCTTACGACGGATCGGATTCCACAACCAAACTTTGTCACCTTCGTTGAACTCATGTCCTGTTGCCTTTGTGTCGTACCGTGTCTTCATCTTTTCCGTTGCCAGTCCGATTCGGTTCCTCGCTAGACGATGAATCTCCTCAATCCGCGCCTGGAGTTTATCGACATATTCCTCAGGCGATGAAGGAGCATCAGGAGGACGGCCAAACAAAAGATCAGCAGGCAGACGAAGATCACGACCAAAGAGCATTTGAGAAGGGGAGTAACTAGTGGCCTCATGAGTGACACTCCTGTAGGCAAGCAGGAAAAGAGGCAATTTCTTGTCCCAGTCCTGTTGGTCTCTAGACACCAGGAGAGAGAGGCTATTTAGGATGGTACGATTGAAACGCTCCACCATGCCGTCCGATTGAGGATGTAGGGGTGTAGTTCGAGTTTTGTCCATGCCGAGTAGTCCACACATTTCCTTAAACACAGTCGAATCGAAGTTTCTTCCTTGATCGGAATGGATTTGAAGAGGAACTCCATATCTGGAAACCCAGTGTTGGACTAGTATGTCTGCTACTGTTACCGCCTCTTGATTAGGAATGGCGTAGGCTTCAGGCCACTTAGTGAAGTAGTCCATGACAACGAGGATGTACTTATTGCCATCAGATGTTCTAGGAAGAGGACCCAGGATGTCTAGAGCAATTCGTTCGAATGGAGCTCCTACATTATAACGTTGCAATCGCCCACGGGTTCGCATCTTAGGACCTTTACGTGCTACACAGGTGTCACAAGTTCGACACCACTTCTCCACGTCACTGCGAACATTATTCCAGTAGAAACGCTCTCGAACCTTTTGCAGGGTCTTCATTACACCAAAATGACCTCCTGTGGGACTACCATGCAGTTCTTGAAGGACCATAGAAATTCTAGACTTAGGGAGTAGTAGTTGCCATCTACATGTCTTTCCATCGTCAGACTCCCATTTTCGGTACAAGATGCCGTTCTTCAAGTGTAAGGAATCCCAGAGAGCCCAATAACGTTTAGTCGTAGGATGGTAATGGGCCATGTCTTGCCAGCTGGGCTTCCTGTTGGACTCCTCTTTCAGCTCTAGAATTGGCTTAATTTCAGGATCAGCAAGTTGATCTTTACGCAGGCTCTCGTCACTCCACGGATCTTGCGATGATGTAGACCCAGTTATAACTTGTCTTACTATAGGACCTTTGACATTAAATTTCTTCTCAGCCCGGTCGCAGTATCTACAATTCTCTGAGCAGGGTCTTCTTGAGAGAGCATCTGCATTTCCATGTGATGAGCCTTTTCGATGGCGTATCTCCATATCGTACTCTTGAAGCTTTTGTATCCACCTGGCTATCTGGCCTTCAGGGTTCTTAAAATTCAATAGCCAAGTTAGAGAAGCATGATCAGTTCGGATCAGGAACTTTCGACCTTAAAGATAGTGATGAAAGTGGTCTATGGCTTTCACTACAGCAAGAAGCTCTTTTCTTGTTACGCAGTAGTTTCGCTCGGCCTTTGACAAGCACTTGCTGAAATAGGCGATAACACGCTCCTGGCCGTCGATTTCCTGGGACAGTACAGCGCCAATGCTTTCGTTGCTTGCATCCGTATCAAGTATAAACTGTTTATCGATTTGAGGATACGACAGAATTGGAGTGGATGTCAAGGCCTCCTTAAGCTTTTCGAAAGCAGCGTCACATTCCTGTGTCCACATAAATTTTTGATTGGCTTCTGTTAATTTATGAAGTGGTCTTGCAATCATCGAGAAGCCTTTGACGAATTTTCTGTAATAGGTGCATAATCCTAGAAAACTTCGAAGCTGGTGAACATCTGCTGGACGATTCCAATTTTTCACGGCCGATATCTTCTCCGGATCAGTCCTAACTCCTTCCGCCGAAATGATGTGTCCAAGGTAGGCGACTTCATTACGAAACAAACTGCACTTCGAAGGGCTTAACTTCAAATTAGCTTCCTTTAATTTTTGTAGCACCCGCCTGAGGTTGTTCAGATGTTCATCAAAAGATTTTCCTATGATTATGATATCGTCTAAATAAACAAGACATGCCTCATATGACAGTCCCCGAAGAACCGTTTCCATAAGGCGTTCAAAAGTTGCAGGTGCGTTACATAGACCAAAAGGCATTACCTTGAACTGCCATAATCCTTGTCCCGTTGTAAAGGCAGTCTTCTCGCGGTCGTCGGGATGGATCTCTACCTGCCAGTAACCACTCTTCAAGTCTAAAGTCGAGAACCAAGTGTTGCCCGCAAGTGTGTCAAGAGTGTCGTCAATCCTTGGCAGTGGGTAACTATCCTTTTTGGTGACGTCATTCAGTCGGCGGTAGTCTACACAAAATCTTGTAGAACCGTCCTTCTTTCTTACTAATACAATGGGAGACGCCCATGGACTTGTCGATGGTTCGATGACGTCATTTTCTTCCATATCTTTAATTAAATTCTGCACCTCTTCTTGCTTGGCAAAAGGTAATCGCCTAGGGTGCTGTTTAATAGGAGAGTGATCTCCCGTGTCAATTCGGTGTTGTGCCATTTTAGTTCGTCCAAAGTCTTCAGATGTTTGGGAAAATAAACTTTGGAATTCTCTAATTAAACTTTCAGCAGCATCTCTCTGGTTTGGATCTAAGTCCGTATTTTGTAACAAATCCTTGACTAAATTATCTGAAGATTTCTGAGAGTGATAGGAATTTTGACTTACGCACGTCACAGGAGCATATGATGCTATCACCTCTCCTTTCTTGATAGTCCTCGTCTTATCACTGATGTTAGCAATTCTGACTGGAATGGTCTTTTTCGAGAGGTCTACTACAGAAGAAGCCACCAATACTCCTGCTTGTGTACTATTGTCTACTGGATAATCTATATGGCCAAATCGGTAATTAGTTTCATTTTTAATTTCAGCTGGAACTAAAAATTCTGTTCTTGGATCTAGATTAATGTCTTCTTTGGCTATTACTATTTGTTTACATTCAATTTCGTTATTTAATCCAAAAAGACTTATTTCTTCAAATTTTGAGATCATTTTGTTATTTTTGAAATCAAGTCTGAAGTCAAACTTCTTCAGAAAACCTAGTCCGATTAAGCAAGGATCTGTTATGTCAGCCACATATGCCGTATGGTAATATTTCGTTCCTCCAAAGTTGATAGTTAAATTGGCCTTTCCATATATGCCAATCTTGTCGCCCGTCACAGTTTGTAGGGTAACGCATGGTGGAGTCCAGATGAGTTTACATTTCAATTTCCGAGCCAAATCTTCTCTTATTATTGTCACATTGGCTCCTGTATCGACAATCATACGGCACTGAATTCCGTTAATAAAGCCTATCACATATAATTCGTTATCACCGCCGCTCATTTTTGATATCTGGAGGATCTTCAGGTGGGGCTTTTCATTCTCTGGCAACCTCCGCCCCGCGAGATGGCCGAAATTTAGTTTCCCTGCTGACTGTTTGAATTTATCTCACGTTCGTGGATTTTGGGGCAATTTCTTCGGAGATGTCCTGTATCACCGCATCCCCAGCACGTGAGATTCTGTCTTCTTGAGCTTGTTCTTCCGTATTTCAAAGCTTCAAGCTCTTGATTTATTTTCCTAATTTCTTTCAAGATGTCGATTTCATTGTCTGAGCTTTTGTTCACCGTTGCCCCTCGGACTGAATGACGATCTCTTCGGCTGGCTTGTGTAGCTGCTTCCAACTTTAAGGCATATTGTAGTGCAGCCTTTAAATCCTGTACATCTGCCATTCGTACCGCTCTTTGCACTTCTGGATCTTTTATTCCGTCTACAAAATATTGCAGTGAGAGCATTTCCCGTACATTTATTGGACAGTCACTGAATGCTAAATTTGCAAGTCGTTCAATTTCCGAGGCAAACTCTTGAAGGGTTTCACTCGATTCTTGATGGCGGCTCTTCATTTGTATTCTCGTATAATCCTTGAAGAATTTTTCGCCGAATCTCATTTCAAGTGCACAACTTAGAGTCTCAAAATTGAGTTGCGTCATATCGGGCAATGTTTGCAGCACGTCGGCGGCTTCTCCTCTTAAAGATGCTGCCAGTTGACAAGCTTTCACCTCGTCACTCCATTTGTTCGCTTCAGCTACAATAGTGAATTGGGTCTTGTAAACTTGCCAGGAACTCTTTCCATCGTATGTCGACAGCTTAATGTGCACGGGAGAAGCAGGCGGATTCCTAAATTCTTCATAATTACCACTAGACGCTGAAAGTTTCTTCTCAAGATCTTGTACTTTTTTATTTAGCTTTTCATCTACTTCACCTAGTATTTTCTCTTCTACGTTACTGATTTTCTCTTCAACGTTACTGATTTTCTCTTCAAAGTTACGAACTTCATTCTGAATTTTCTCTTCTACTTCCGCCATTTTCTCTTCTACCGAGCCTATTCTTCTCTCTACCGACGAGAACTTTTCTTCTAAAGTTTTCTTCATTTCTTCTTGGCCTTTATTAATCTTTTCAGTCACATCTTCTTGGCATTTGTCAATTTTATTTGTCAACTGTTCCATTCTTTCTTCGTTTTTATTCATTTTTTTTGCCAACTCTTCTTGGCCTTTATTCATCTTTTCCGCCAACTCTTCTTGGCCTTTATTCATCTTTTCCGCCAACTCTTCTTGGCCTTTATTCATTTTTTCTGCCAACTCTTCTTGGCCTTTATCAATTTTATTTGTCAACTGTTCCATTCTTTCTTCGTTTTTATTCATTTTTTCCGCCAACTCTTCTTGGCCTTTATTCATCTTTACCGCCAACTCTTCTTGGCCTTTCGTCAATTCTGCCTTTATTCCATTAATAGCTTCTAACAGTTCTTTCAGTTGACCGTCCATTGCTCTTGTTTTCGCCATAAGACCCCGACTCCTGACACCAAATGTTGTAGCGTATATTGGGTTCTTTCGATCTTATGGTTAGACAACTTCAAACTCTTTTCTCTTAGAAAAGTAGAAAATAATTTATTTACAGATCTTCAGAACAACAGAGTCTTCGAAACTCACAAATATTACAAGATATTCCAAAATAACTGTTTAAATCTATCGAACAAGTACAAATATAGGTCGCAGAGACTCTTTATACAATGTCTCAACACTATATCACATTCAAAACAACGTAGATAAAACTCAATACATCAAGCAAACTTGCTTGGACAATCTCTAGTAGCTCACTCAATGACTGACTGGTAAATAATAACCACCGCAGCTCGTATCGGCTCTCCTATATATAGGCTCGTAGCATGCGCCGAAGTTTCTAGAAGCTACTCGAAAAATCCACGGAACAACAAACAATGTATCAGTATATCTAAGGGGGGTTACCATTAAGAGGGAAGGGTTACCATCGCCAACAATCGCCAAGTTTGTCGCAAACTTGGCGATATATCGCCAAATTTGGCGACCAAAATTAGTCGCCAAAAGTGACGCCAACTTGGCGATATCTTCATTATTTCGCCAATCTGCCGTAGACATACACTGAAAATAATGGACAAGTTTGCTTGATAACAGAGACAATGTAACATAATATTAGTAAAGGAATGGAGCTTAATAAGATTATTTACATTATTTTACAGTACAAACACTAACTATTTACAAAATTCGTAACACTATATATGCAGAGAGAGAGAGTTAGGAACAGAATTTTGAACAGGAGGTGGTTTCAGGTTGTAGGGGTATGATCGGCATCGATTTGTACAAATTTTTCAGAAATTCTAACATAAGGGAGAATGTAATAAGTAATATTGCTAATGAAATTACCTAAATGTAGGTCATCAGAAAATCCTTGTCAAAATTAGTATTTCCCAAAATTTTTATTTTCCTATAAACCTTTAAAAGCTTTAGTCTTTCGTAATTTTGGAGTCTTTAAATCTGTAGATTTGGTTTGTAGTCAGCTGTCCCTCTGACTTCAGAGGGACAGCGGTTTCACTTTTCATTGCCTCCTAGATGTGTTTATGTTATAGGACACACCTGATACATATTTGGAAAAGAAAATTCGTATGATGAAAAGAGCGGTTTCATTACACATCGAAGAAATTAAGATTTGTTCCTTTGAAAATAACTATTAAAATAAAGTGAGCAGTTTGTGAGAAGCATTATTATTACCACATCTTAATTCACATTCAACTCATGCGACTGGTATTGCGTAGGCGAGAGAACGACATTGGTTATAGATTGAATGTAAGGCACAAGCATCTATTTGCTTCTCGGGAGTTCATAGCTTGCACAGAAAATTTTATTGATAAATAACTTTACATTTTATAAATAATCACGTCCGAATGTTTAAATTTTATTATGAAATAAATAGTTTACAGCAAAATAACAATTAATATTTAGCTAATTTATATAATTTTTTGGGGGAGCGCGAGGCCTTGTGCTGCTGCACACGTCGCAAACCCAAGAACGGCTCTGTAAGCGAGTTAGAGCACGGACCGCTGGCGAGGCGAACAGATGATGAGATAAATGAAGTCTTGAACAATTTTCAACGACGTAGAAAAGTGTTAAAAATGGCTTTGTGAGAGCAATATACAAGTGCATTCAAATATTCAGAAAGTGATACATTAAAAATGGAGAAACTGAGAGATTTCAAAAACCATTTTACTCATAGTTCCATTTTCCTAAGTGACAGGCAGTTAATCAAAATGATTAGCAGAAATGTGAAAAGATGGCGCTACTAATATAGATTTTCCAAACTAAAATTCCTTCGTGCCGTAAGTACCTGCACGTGATGATTCTTCATACAAAACTTAGAATTTCGGAAATTTCTTTGCATCTAGAAGTAGATCTGTTATATAGATAAGTGCAAATTCTATAAATAAAGTTCTCCTACGATAAAAAATCGATAAAAATCGAACAAAATATTTTAAACTTTATGAATAATTTTAGTCAGATTTTGGTAAATAAATCTTTATTCTTTTCTTAATTTTCCTCCCTATATTATAATTTGAATTTAAAAAAAAATTCGACATTAAAAGCTAAAAATTTATAAAATTCAAAGCGTCATGGCTTAATAATTTTTAGTTGCACAAAAGTGAAAAATTTACTGGTTTACTCATTAGGGCGCGAAAAAGGGTTTTCGAAATATAATTTCTAGAATCCAGGTTACTGTATAAAAAAATGTAATTAAATACCTTGAAAGAAAAAAAAACTTTTTTGCTTATTTTTACTTTGTATTTATTTTATTTTTATTGATTTATTTTATTTTTGTTTTGCATGAGAATACATATGCAAATACAGTAAAAATGAATGGCATGAAGTAACAATGTACTTCAACTAAGAATAAATGTAAATGAATTTCTAATCTAATTGCAATTCATTATTTTTAGGAAATAAATCTATAACGTGTTACGTTCTTTAATCGGAGCGGTGTAATTCTGTTTATAAAATGAGGAAACGATGGACTGACACCGGAATTTATGAACGAATTTATCATAAAAACTTATTTATTTTCCTGTACTTTAATAATAATAATAAAAAATAGTTAGATATTCTCTGTGCTTTACTCTTAAAATTAGATATCCTTTTTTTTTTGTGGTGGACATCGTTTCTTAAAGGGTTAAGAATAAATTTAAAAAGTTAAATCTATTTCTTTTTTCTTTAAGCGATACTTTTTTGATTTTCTTCTTTCTGCTGTTTGTGTAAAGAACTAAAAATTACAGTAATTTTAATTCAATGTTTTTTTTTTTTTTTTTTTTTTTTTTTTTTTTTTTTTTTTTAATTTATTTCAGTGCTTTGGTACACTTTTCTTAAATTCTAACTTAGGTAAACAGGTGAAACTTTACAAAACGGTGTAAATTAACTTTTTTCTTTAAAAATATCAAGCATTTTAGGTCTGAGTGAAAAATTCTTTAAAATAATGAAAAATATATTGTTAAATTTTTAAAATTTTCGAAGTTTTTTAGTTAAATATTTTTAATTTTATTTATTTTAATCCAAAATGAAAATTTCTTTTTATTATTTTCAAACAGTATGTTTTGAGATACTACAACAAACTTTAAGGTGATTTTCAGCAGTTTTTTTAGAAAAGTGTATTAAACAGACATTTTGTTCGAAAAACGTATAAAAATTTTATTAGTTCTTAAAAACTAACTTATGCATGAAATTAATTTCTTTTGATATACATATGGGCTATATATATCTGTATGTATATCTATTTTATGTATATCTATGTATATCTGTATCAAATGTATATTTACTGTTACAAAAAAAAAAAAAAAAAAAAAAAAAAAAAAGGAATAATTTTTATTTCTATTTTTAAGTTAAATACATTATGTTAAATATTTTGCAAAATCTGTATCATTTTATTTGCTGAGATTTTCCATGTGCGCACAGGCGTCACGCTGGGGGAATTATTTGGGGGGAGCCTCCCCCTCCAGTATATATAGATATGAACTTGGGAAATTTTGAACCTAGAGTTGAAAAATTCTAGACTTTTGAAAAACTTTATCTTTTTTAAAATAAAGGTAAAATAAATAAATAAATAAATAAATAAATAAATAAGAAGAATTTTCTATGGTTTTGTTGACTACCTGCTTGAGTTTTGTTACACAATAAATTAATCAATTTTCAAAAGAAATATAAAAAGCAGCTAGACTCAGTTTGTCATTATGTTTCTCTGTGCTACGGAAATATCATGCATGTATACCAGACCTGAATTACCCTACTGTTGTCCATTAACATTGTCTCTAATCCATTTCCTCCAAAATTTTGTTCCTTTCTCAAAAATCTCAAAATATCATAAAGCCTTTTTTTCTTTCGTATTAAGTACAATTATGACACATACACAAAAGAAGACAAAAACTGCCATTCAATAAAACAATAATTATAATTTTTATTATTTTAGTTTTAGCATTTTTCTTTGGAAAGAAATTTTTTGCGTATAAGTATCATTATCATTAAACACATATTGCACATATAATTTTAGTTAAAAAATAGATCAACTTGTATCACCTTATTTTTGAATTATAAGTTGAGAAACTTTTTGAATTCTCTGGGCGCATATAAATATTTGTAGCTACGCCCCTGTCCATGTTCTGTTAACAGATAAAATTTAACACGTTATCTTAATAAACATATTTTAAAGTTAGAAGATATCTAATTTGAAATGAAATAAATAGGATTTGATCTCCAATAAATGTAGAAAAATAATTTTAAACGATAAATTGAAACAGGAATAGGGTATAGAAACTACATGATGATGGGAAAAAGAAAGTGACAAATAAGTGTCTAATATTCAGCCTTAAAAATCATCTGTGTGTCTCAAAAAAAAAAAAAAAAAAAAAAAAAAAAAAAAAAAAAAAAAGCATTATTTTATTAATATACAAACTAATGACCGGGGTAATCTAATATTGCCAACATAATGCATTTAATGAAAATTAAAAATGAAAATGCAAGACAAAGAAAGCACTAAATAAGAAAATCATGTAAAATCCTGTGTAAGATTAAAAGAAAAAAAAAACAACAATAATAATAAAGAATTGTACCCATAACCTTTCATTAAGTAGCTATCCACATCACCATTTGCCCCGAGATAAGTCGGGTGTTAAAGCACTCTTTCCCCATACCTGTCACCTATGCAGTGGATGGTAAGACCTGAAATTTCATTCGCGTCTGAACAAAAATGACAAGAAAATAATCCATAGAATCTTTTTTTAAATTTGTATTGTTAAATTTTCATTAGTTTTTTAAGAAACAAAAGGAAATAAAATACTTTTAAAACTAAAAAAATCATAGATTTAAGTAAAAGTAATTCTTATATATTTTATTTTGAATAGTGTCTGTTGGATTTTCTATTTATATTTATCGTTTCATATACATTCAATAGATGGCAGCACCAAATGTTTAATAATACTCTGTCTTGGAACGTTTTACATGGACTGTAGATCTTTTAAATTGATTTTTATAGAGTTCATTAGATTACTGGAACTCCAAAATAATAAAATAAGACTGAAACAGGCAGAATGTAAATTAAAAATCTTTTAATTCATTAGTTCAGTAGTGTATATAGACAACATTTCGGAGAGGTCTGAGATACAATAAATTAGTTTCTAAAATAGAACAACAGCAACTGCAGCCGAAAAAATTCCGTTTTAAACTGTTTTTATGGTATTACGTATTAGTAATGCATATATTATACAATCGAACTTGTTAAGATGGATTCGGGTGCTACTGGAGAAAATTTCATTTTAAGCAGTTTTTATTTTATCAAGTAAATTAATTCCATGGTTATACAGAATTTTTCCACATGGAGTACTGAAAATTATTTACGAGATGTATCTCAATAAATAGTAAATGAAATCGAAGTAAACAGCAAATTTAAAATTATTTAAGACCGTTCTCATCCTGTTTCATCCCCCTATCTCTTAACGCATTCCACATTCTTGTACTTATTTCGGAATAGACATTTGCTATATTTAAGTACTGAATAGCTTTTTTCATTTTTTCATAAATGACATACATTTGAAAATGATGACTTTTGACAAGCTGTCTCGTACCGATTGATAAAATACTTTCTGTGCATTAAAAATTCAGACTCACTCAAATAGATTTATGATATATTTTAAGTGTGCTAAAATTTATTTCTAGTTAGAAAGCTACACAATCATAAAACTAACTTTTTGTAATATTTTGTAATGTAATAAATAAAAAATAACACAACGGAGTACTGTAATGAGCTGAATAAGAAGTATATAACGTACAAAGCAAGTGATGGCAAACAACTTTCTGGCTAAAAGGTTGTGTAGCACTAATATATACGGATACATAAATACTCTGTTCTTATGTATATGTACATACAGGGTGTCCAGAAAAATGACTGACCCATTTTGAATGTAAATAACAACAACAAAAAAAAAAAAAAAAAAAAAGAGAGAGAGAGATCTGAGATAAAAATATGCGGTTTGCTGCATTGTTATCAGAAAATCAATAAATTTTTAGATATACACTCTCTTAAAATAATTCAAATTTCGACCAACAGATGGCGCCAGTGGCGGCATCAGGCTGTCGAAATTCAGATATTACTCTATTTTCATACGCATGAGTTTTTTGGCGAGTCGAATCTCAGTCGACATATTGAATTGACTCTCCACTCACCTGCAAAAATAGTTTGTTGGATTGAAAGAGATTTATAATAATATTTATGATTGAATAAGGTCTATTATACTTTATAAAATCCAACAAAACTTCCTTTTTAAAAGCATTGATTCTTCACACATCTACCATAAATGAAGAGTATTCAGTAAATTTTTTTGTAACCGGTTAACTGAATCTCTGTTTGCATACAATAAATTGAAAATATAGGTTAAGCACCGCTTTTTTAAGTTAAAAAAATCATAATATTTAATCTAAACATTTCTTCCATTAAATACTATGAATTAAAAATAAAATAAAAATTAGTGATGTGAAAAAGCTTTAAGTGATGGATCAAGCAAACTTTTCTTGCCTACGTCGTGCAGTGAAACCAGTTAAGTGATTAAATAGTGTTGGCAAGTTCCCTGTCTAAAAAAAGCAGGACATTGACTTATAAATCGTCCCATAAAAATATAATGAACCTGAGAATGAAGGAATCCGTTTATAACAAATCCTGTATTAAACTTAAAAAAATGATTTCGACGGAGGAAGTAACATACATAACCAGCTGCTAAGACGGAAACCTGTCTAAAACGAAACATTGTTAATTTTTCCGAAAACCTAAATCATCATATTTTGGCATTTAATACATCTAAAAATTTTATTACGAAAGCCACGAGAGATTTTAAGATGACTTTTATACTCTTCTCTTCCCCCCCCCCCCTCCAAGTGAAAACACATCTACGCTGAAATGGAAGGGTGTTTAAAAAGAAAAAAAAGCATCGTACCTGTTTTATATCCTGCGAGTTACCACTTTTCAAAATTTCATTATAAAGAGCATCATAGATCCTGAAATATATTTTCCGTCCTCCCCCCCCCCCCCTTTCCTTAACCATTCTTCCCGAGGAAAAGAAGAGAAGGAAAATTCTGAAAATGCATGTGATTTGAAATAAGGAACATTATTAAAAAAAAAAATGAATCTAAAAGCTTTCTAAAAGTTAAATATGAAAAACACTAATGTTCCTGTAATTTAGTAATATTTATATTTATAAAATTGAACTAAAAGAAGTAGAACTATAATGATTCTATAATGATTCAGGATCTGTTATGCTCTTTGTGTTGAAATTTTGAAAAGGGGTGACTCGCAGAGTATAAAAACAGGTAAGTCGCTTTTTTTCCCTTTTAACCATCCTTCCGTTTCAGGAAGATGTGTTTGCAGTCAGGGGAAGAAGAAGGAATGGTTGTGTGTAAAAAGCATCATAAAATTTGTCGTGGCTTTCGTAATAAAATTTTCAGATATGTTAAATGTCAAAACACGAATATCACGTAGAGATGAATACGGTTGGCGGAAAAATGAAAAGTAGTTCGTTTTAGATAGGTTTTTATCTTAGCAGGTAGTTTCGTATGTTACTTTCACAGTCGTGATCTATAATTTTTTATGTTTAAGACAGCTTTTTTTTTTTATAGATGAACCTTTATTCTAAGGTTTAATATATTTTTAAATGCCGATTTATAAGTCACTGTCCCGTTTTTTTTTTTTTTTTTTTTTTTTTTTTTTTTTAGACAAGAAACTTGCCATCAGTATTTGTGTATCACTGTTTTAACTTCTGATTTCACTATACGACATACAAGCAAGAAGATTTTGCTTGATCCATCTTTTAATAATTTTTGACATCACTAAATTTTTTAAATACAATTTCATACTATTTAATGAAGAAATATTTAGATTAAATATTAAGATTTTTTAACATAAAAGAACCGTGTTTAGGCCATATTTTCAATTTATTGTACGTAAAAAGGGAATCAACTAACGGGTTACAAAAACATCTATTGAATGACTTTTATTTACGGTAAATTTGGGGGAAATCAATGCTTATAAAAAGGAAGTTTTGTTGGTTTTTATTAAGTATAATAGACCTTATTCAATCATAAATATTATTATAAATCGCTTTCAATTCAACAAACTCTATTTCTGCAGGTGAGTGGAGAGTCGATTCCAAAGATGAAGTGAAGAGTATACGGTGGTATACGCCGTATAGCTTCTGGATTTTTTAAAGGAGCCCCGTATACCCTCTATTTCTCAAAAAGCGTATAGTATGCACATTGTAGAGCATACCCTCTGCCCTGAGCGTATACCCTCTGCTTAAAGCGTATATCCTCTGTTATTTTTACGACAACATCCCAGGTCGATTCAATATGTCGACTGAGATTCGACTATGGGAAATGAGCCAAAAAAATCATGCGTATGAAAATAGAGTAATGTCTGAATTTCGACAGCCTGATGCCGACGCCAGCGCCATCTGTTGGTCGAGATTTGAACTATTTTAAGAAAGTGTATGTCTGAAAATGTACCGATTTTCTGATAAAAATGCAGCAAACCGCACATGTTTATCTCAAACCGTTTTTTAGTTATTTACATTCAAAATGGGTCAGTCATTTACTGGACACCCTGTACATATACACACACATATAGAGAGAGAGTGGGCGATAGGGGAAATGAGCGTTAGAGAGTGGGACAGATTTAATACGACGAAAAAATACCTGTCAAATATTAATTGTTTAGGGATTTTCCTCTTATAATTTCGGGCAATGAACTATTTGCTACTTTAAAATTTCTTGACCTATATTACTTAGTTTTTAGAATATTCATTGTTACAATGATTAAATATAAAATTTCATTGAATGCATAGGCTTACCTGCTGTTGCGCCATCACTTCGCTCGCTTCTTTCATGTGCAACAATCTCTGCATTCGCCTCCTTTCTTGGGAGGGTCGCCTCGGTGGAAACACGATCATCATTTCTTTGCGATTTCTCGAGTAATACCGGTAAATCACAACTGTGAGAGCGATGATGAGGGCCAGACCTACACCAGTGGCTGCGCCCAAAACTGAAGGATTTATCATCCTGAAATTACAAGATAAAAAACAAGTAGAATTAATGTTAAAAAAAAGGAAACATATATATATATATACAGAACGTTTAATAAAGATAGTAGAAACTGAAAAAAAAAATGATAGTACGTAAAGACAAAGATTTTTGATTGAAAACCAGGAACATAATCTACAGTGGGTTGCCAAATTATTAGGGACAGTCATACTTTTTTGCTAGTTTTATACTTTGGGTGAACTTGACTGCTATTCTAAGTGGTTTAAGTGTTGCAGGAGTGTACTTTACAGTTGTCAATGCTTCTATAATTCAACTTTTAAGAACTTTTAATATGTTAAAAGGTTTGCTTGCTTTCTACAACTATTTTAAGAAGGGGGTAGATGCTGAGTCTTTTACACACGCAATAGTGGAAAACGCTTTTCTTTAATTTAAACAAAATTCTTTGGGCTTTTTTTGAAAAAGTTAAGAATTATATGTGAGTATTATGTTTCTTTTACTTATTAAATATTTGTTTTTTGTGAAATTATTTATGATTTTAATTCCTTTTTTCTTTTTATTGATTTCAGTATGGGTTGTGGGGTTAATTTGTTCCCTAGGAAAAAAATCTGAAGTAAAAACCTTTCTCCTGCATACGAGTCATTCTCAAAGGAAGATAGCAGAACTTGCTGGAGTTTCGAAGTCAGTAGGCAACAGGATAAAAAAAATCTGGATAAAAACCAGCCACTTTCGCCCAAACAAAAAGGTAAAAGGGGAAGAAAACGCATAACATCTCCACAAACCGATAGAAAAATCAGGGATATCTGTTTAGGAAACATAAAGAAAAAGATGGGACTCCTTACTCAAATTATTCAAGAATCTGGAATGCCAGTTTTCGAGAGAAATGTGCAGTGGAGATTAGCGGAGGAAGGATTGACAGGATTTGCTTTGTGCGGGCAAGAAACCGAAATTGACTGAAGCACATTGCCTAGGCTCGTGAACACCACCAGGAGACATTTGATGACGGTAGTAAAGTGAGTTGTTAAGATAATTATTATTTATGTCATTGAAAATCATTTATTTCTAAATTATTAACAAATTTAATTTTTTTCAGGTGCTTTTCTCAGATGAATCAAGCTTTGAGGTTTTAGCCGATAAAAGCAGCTTTGCCAGTTGACGCACAGTGGGGCAGGAAGCCTCCAAAGTTGGCAAAAAATAAAATTTACTTTGAACAAAAAAAGCACATCACGGATTCTTTTGTAGAAGAAAAGTAGTAAAATTTTAAACTTTTACATAAGCTAAATAGTAATTTATTAATTAATTTACAACCCTTTTTCAATATTTTTTGTAGAAAAATGAGTTAAAAACAAGAATTTAAGATAGTTTTATACTAATTAGATATTTATAAATCATCCATAATAACCCATTAAAAAATGTAAACATAATTAGTAATTTTAATTATTCTCAAGCAAACCTTATAATAAATATTAGCGACTCGTTTTGAAGGATTAGATCAACCTTTCTCAGGCAAAATGTACGTATTACTATAAAGACAGCAGAAGAAAAACTGTTTCTGTTGTTTTAGTGCTAACACACACTTTTTGTTTTCCTGTTTTTCAGATCTTAAACTCATACATGTCACGTACACTAACGAATATGTAGAACTAGAATTGTATAATAGGGTGGAACGAAAGTATAGGGAAAAATATTTTCTTTTGAAAATAATTTTGTAATAGCAATTAAAAGTTGCCTTTGTATGTTAACAATAAAACTACGAAGTTTTTTTGTTCTAAATTTATATCTTGAGGTGCCGCAAGAGCCTTAAAAATTGGGATTTTAAAAATAAAATCCAAATTTAACATATTATTATAATTTTATATTCACTGTTTTAATTTTACAGTTTAAAAATCAAATATTCTTTTTAATATCAATCTATAGATGCTTCTTTACTATAACGATAATAATATTAAGTTCAATTGAGGTAAATTTATGCATTAAGTTTTTGCAAAAATCCTATAAATTAGCTTTTTTCAAAAAGAACCAAGATGTGATATCAGTTTGAATTTAGCAGTTGTAATTACTTTTTTTGCTTACAAATATTTGTTCAAACGCTGTTTTTTTAATAATATGTAAAACTTTTTAAAAACCCTTTCAAATTCATTAGGACCCTTTGTTTTTCTGCCCAATTCACGAAACAGGTAGCGCAAAGGCAATTCATTTAAATGGAACAAACAAATCAGCCACTGCAGTCGTCTATTCCGATCTTTTGCCATTAAATCAATCATACCGTTATTAACTCCAATGTTCTTGGGTGTTCCATCGTACCCAAAAGCAGTTACAGTTGCTATGTTCAAATGGTTGTTACAATTAAAGTACTCTATTATGCTATTTTTTATAGCTTCACCTGTTCCCAAATGCAGGGGTTACATGCCCTAGAAAGGATGAATTAGGCTCTTTTCTTAAAGAAATATGTTCTTCTATGACCGTCTTTTTTGTAAAACTTGTTCCCTTTTTTATCTTTCACAATTGTTTTATCTTTTCTTCCATCGAAAAACAAACCCATAGTTTCTCCAACTTGGTTAAGGCTTCTTACTATCTCTTTTGTCCGATTCTTGGCTCTCTCTCTTCGAATTTTCATCCTATCAATTACTTTACCTTTTGTTCTCCTTTGTAATCATTCCAATATCTTTAAGAGCAGCACTTGCGATAGTTGCAGCAACTCTATGTGAAACCCCAGATCGGTCACAGACACTTGGTACTATAAGAAGTACTACTCGCTTTGCTCGCTTGCAGTTGTATCCAAAAAAGAGGTAAAGTAATTTTTGGGACTGCATGTTAAGTTTCCTTTAGATGTTTTCTCAGGATCTGATTGAAGGACATCTTTTTCAGCTTTTCTAGCAGCCTTAACTACTAATTTCTGATTGTACTTGTACTTTGTTTCTGTATTACCAGTTTCTTCTTCCATTCTCTTTGTGTTAAAATCTTGGAAATAACTTTATCGACTCTATTTTTACTCATTTTTCTCACAGTTTTTTGGTCAATTAAAAAATATTGTTCAAGTTTAGGTACTTTTTTCTTTTTTCGCACTTACAAAGAGAAAATACTTTGCACTTGCAGGTTGCTACATCAAAAAGACGTTTGTTTTCATTTAAAAACTTTGCTGCAATTAAATCACATTTTTATGTACCTTTTCTACTTTTTGATATTAAAATACTTCTTTATTTATCGTGATAGGTTTTTACCATTTTTAACATGCGGGTATGAGATACTATAGGAATAGATGCTTTCGACCAAATAGATTCAACTTTCTTAATAAGAATATCAAGTATTTCATTCAAAGTTGGCTCTTTTGATGTTTTTTTCTGGTTTCAGCTCGTGTCAAATATAAAAATAATATTTCATAATGTCATAATAAGTTGGAAGATTTAAATCGCTTAATTCTTTAGGGTATCCAAAAATTGGGCATTTTAACTTTTGTCTCGTCTGAACTGACACTGCCATCACACTAAAGTTAGCATATTAACTTATAAATTTAATACTACCACTAATATTCAAGCTGCTATATTCATAAACAAAACAAAATCCAAAAAGAACGGCATAAAAAGATTTGTTACTCAAACGATTCATTTGCTTATGCGGATTTACGAGAGAAACATGTGACCAGACCATTGCTACAGCTACATGCATCCCTTACTCTTTTGACACCCTACACCAGCCAATAATATACCGCCTGAATCAAGGTTACTTTAAACCATGTACTATTCTCCTTTTGACTATTAATTTTCAGAACTAAAAAATGTTTTGCTGCGTTTTTAAGTTAAAAGTAAGGTTAATATTTTCTATTATGAAATAATGTTAAAATCTAAAGAAATGGAAGTTAAAAAGTGCAGATTTAGTAGCATAAATAATAAAGGCATGCAGTTTAAAGCTATAAATATCTACTGTAAAGTAGTTTATGTGTGTTATTTAAAAATTGAGAAAGGGCATTTGATATTTAAAATATTTTTTTTTACAAAACCAAATTTATCAAAATTCGTAAAATCTGCTTAAAAAATCATATATTCAAGTCCTTTGCGGCACCTCTAAATATATTATGTTTGTTAAAATATTTTAATACTGTCTTAACAAAGGCATTAGACAACTTTTTATCGCTATTACATATTGAAATTAAAAAATATTTTTTTTCGTTCCACCCTATTGTATAACCGTTTTACTCTTGATATTTTTGATCGTCCAGAACAAATTCAGACGGAATATGAAGATGGGCACATTTGCTTTTCATTGACGCTTCGGTTTGTTTTTCAAATCAAGGAAATGAAAGCGATTTGCCAAGCCACTCTTTGTTAATTCTAAAGCATTTCCCTTGTTTCGCCAGGCTTTTGCTCATCGGAATTTATATTAAACTTTAAAACATTTAATCTTCTTTTCATTTAAACTACTTGTTCGTAGTTTCTCCGATTATGGAGCTCTTATACCATAAAATCACATTACTTTTCAAAAGTTTTTTGTTAAAACGTTCCATGATAGTCAGTTTCATTAAAATACATTGTTTTGTGATAAAAAATGCATTAAAATTCGTATTTAACAAAGAAAATACTTATAATCGTGTTTGACACACCCGTACACTAACAAAAATTTAAGGATGATTAGCTATAAAAATGACCATACAATTAAAAAAGTGGCAAAAAGGAGCAAGATTTTCTGGCATATTTGTCCTTTTAAAACTCATACTTAGTAGAAAAAATTATAGTTAATGCTTAATTCGTCTTAATTCATAACTAAAACCTTCAATGTTTGTAGACATTGTTAATTTTTTTTATAAATTTCACAACTAAATATTCTAAGCGTCTGTATATCTATAAAAATCGTATTAAAACAAATTGAAGTTAATGAATTATTGTTACATACTTTTAGTTAAAGGTTCCATAGTAAAAAAAAAAATATTTTTAAATTATTATAGCGAAATTAACAAACGAATGTTGAAACAAAATTATTGATTTTTTTTTTCACTTATTATCAAAGCACAATATGCAGTTTAACTTCTTTCTCTAGTGACGACCAAAATAACTTTGCGCAAATTTTAATACTAGAAAGATGTGTACTGATATCTGCTCTATTAAAGTGACGTATGTTGGTAGTTCAAAATAAAATTTCATTTTTTCGATTTTTTGCCAGTTTTGAAGGCTTTTTGCCCCACTGAGTGACGTCCAGGTGAAAAATACCGCCCTGACTGCATCGTGGAGAGTGTTAAACACCTTGATAAAGTAATGGTGTAGTCTGTCATAAGCGCTAAGCCTCTACATTGTGTAGGGAATCATGAAACAAGACCAGTACAGGCAAGTTCTGGAAACTCGGCAGCTTCCACAAATTGAATAATGGTTCCCAAGTGGTGAAGCGTTTATATTTATGCATGATTCAGTGCCTTGTCATAAAGCTAGAAGGATTACAAAGTTTTGGGAAGATCACAATATCCCAGTTTTACCTTGGCCTGGCTATTCCCCTGACATGAACCGCATAGAAAGGTTATTGAAGATCACCAAGGCAAAGTCGCCAAAGATATGATTACAACCAAGTTACAACTCATCGAAAACCTAATAAATGCATAGCATGACAACTCTGAAATAAAAGAAAGTGCCAGAAATTGCGATGAGAGCATGACCAGATGCATCAAATTCAAAGCGCTCCTTGAAGCTAAAAGAAATGTCACCAAATATTGACATTCTTTACTTAACATTGGTAAATTGACTGTATTATATTTTTGTTGGTTTTTTTTCCATATAATATTACGTGAATACTCAAACTACAACAATAAAGCTTTTTTAACTTTAAAACAGTGTTTTTTTTTTTTTCAAATTATATCCTAATATTGTACAAAAAACCTATATTTCATGACTGTCCCTAATAATTTGGCAACCCACTGTATAGAACAGGAAGCAGTAGCACAGACAATCACTTCATCGTGTTCAGGGCTGAAATTTTAGAATTATTTAAGGCTCGATTTACATATTAAAATGCATTTGGTCTGCTAAGTCATATCTTTGTGGAAAATACCTAAAAACCCAATTTCAGCGGTTGAATCATAGGTTTACCAATGTTATTTCCTGCAACGAAAGGTATGAAAGCATGAAGGACTCGGAGTAGGAAAATACAATGTTAAACCTACGAATCAACCGGTAAAATTGACTATTCAGATATTTTCTACCAAGATATGTCTTGACAGATCAATTGCATTTTTATATACAAATCGAATTTCCATTAATTCTAAAATTTCGGCCGTGAACACGATGAAGTGGCTGTCTGTATGCAACCTCCCGGTCTACTACATATTTAGTCAAAAATACAGGACGTTAACTCTTAGCCGATATTGGATTTTCAATGGAACAATGAAGATAATGTAACGTAATTTTCAACGAGTTTGTTTTTTTCTGTGGGATGTATGATGACATTCCAAGACTTCCTGGAAGTCTGTAGTAATTCGGTCAGGGACGTCGACATATCTGAATCACAATTCCAATTGCTCAATGTTCAACTCAATATATTTTGTATAAGGATGTTATTAACTTTTAGTACTTTTTTTGGTCTTTGATATTTTAAACAGTCCAATCTAAAACTGTTGGAGAGTTCGTATAATACCTACATTATAGTTCAAATTATGTATGAAAACCCTGTTTCAGCTTGGGGTGAAAATTGTAATGATAGTTCCTGTTCCTATGCACAAATTTTGTATTTTGACGTCTATTATCATCTGCCTAAATTTATCGCAATATTAATTGAACGTTTTGTATCTGTTTTAATTTATATTTATGTATTTATATTATATCAAGTTAAATAGAGACATCAGTGTGAAAAAAAAACTGAAAAAAAATCAAAAATAGTATTAAAAAGGCGGATTGAGAGAAAAGCAAGATAAAGATTTTTTTTTTCTTCATAAAAATCTCTTTACTACATTCTTTGACACTTTTAAATTTGATCAAAAATAGGTGGAATTAATTTTATTCATTTTCAAACTGAAACGGGAAAGAAAAACTATGTGTCAAGCATAGAATATGAAACACGTTCCAATACACCCAGAATACTTATACAAAACTTACCAGTTTAATAAAGTAAAACACACAACACATTTGAAAACCAGATTTCAATAATTACTGAAAAAAGCCGGAAAGGTACTTTAATTCTCTTGTACTCCTCTGTATAAGAGATTTGTACATTTTACACATTATGATAAAATTTAGTTTAATTTAAAAACGTATGACACAATTGAGAATTCAGCTATATTCATAAAAATCTCTTTACTACATTCTGTAACACTTTTAAATTTAATCAAAAATAGGCGGATTTTTTTTTTTTTTTTTTTTTTTTTTTTTTTTTTTTTTCATTTTTAAACTGAAACGGGAAAGAAAAACTATGCGTCAAGCATAGAATATGAAAAACGTTCCAATAGACCCAGAATACTTATACAAAACTTAATAGTTTAATAAAGTAAAACACACAACACATTTGAAAACCAGATTTCAATAATTACTGTAAAAAGCCGGAAAGGTACTTCAATTCTCTTATACACCTCTGTATAAGAGATTTGTACATTTTACACAGTATGTTAAAATTTAGTTTAATTTGAAAACGCATGACACAATTGAAAATTCAGCTTTAGCCAATTCTATCAATAGGTGGAAACGTACTCAAATTCTTTTGTACAACCCTGTATATGCTTACAGATTTTTCCACACGCCACGCATTAAGCTGAAATTCATTCAGATAAAAACGCGCACAAAACTACTGAAATTAATTGTATTCGATATCTTTTATGTGTCCCAGTAAGTGAACGATGAATGCGATGCACATCATAATCCACTGCAAACTTATTTATTAAATAACCTTAGTAATGTACAGGGTGCTCATAAAAAAACTTTGCCGGTATATGGAGCTCTAGCGGCCAGTCCATTCAACCGATCGAGGTGAAATTTCAGATATAGCTATTCAGAGGTATGAGCTCGAGATTCTCTGAACGGCAACAAAATGGCGCTCACGGCTACAGTTATAGATACAGACACCCGAAATTTTCCAATGGCAACACCCATTTCTTTCATCGCAAAATGCTCAGCGCATGCGAAAACCCTAAAGAGCGTTGGAACCGCCGTACGTGTATAGCAAGAAACGGACACGTTATGCACGCACAAAAAACTGTTCTGCGACTCCCCCCCCCCCATAAAAAACAAGATTGGGGGTCAAGGAGTAAATTTGCATATGACACAGAGTCAGTACACTAATCTCTGATTACAACACAGATCGGAGAAAACTTTTTTTTTTATTACACATTTTTTACATAGGTGCCATCACAGGCAATTACACATTGCATCGTGGCGACTGTGGACAATACAGCCGAACGTTACATCGCATGAGGGATATTTACAATCTCAAGTTTGATAGAATCTTTCAAATCCGGCAAAGTTTGCGGATTGCACATGTACACTCTAGATTTTAGATGTCCCCAGAACCTGAAATCCATAGGAGTGAGGTTGGGGGATCGCGGAGGCCATTGACGTCACCAGTTAAGGTGAAATGTGCCTCGTCCGTTCATAATATGCGAAAAGGTCGATCGTTATCTCCATCATATTGGATAAGAAATTCATTGACAAAGTCTATATGTTGTTGATGGTCTCTCACTTCCAACATCTGGGCGCGCTGGTACCATTAAAGAAACATGCGGAATACAGAGCGCAGTAACTTTAAAACCATTGATTTTGGTTTATCAAATACACGAGATGCACCTTTTGTAGTTTGCATGCGTCCTCTCGTTACTATCTGATGCACTTCCATAACAGTATCCTCAGGAACAGTTGGTCGTCCGGATCACAGACTATCACAGGTGCAGCCAATTTCGTTGAATTTCATTACTAAATCACGAAGATCTTGTGAAATGCATAGGCCACGTATTTGGCGATGGTTTCAAAGGTAAACGCGCCAGGTTTTCGCAGCATTCATCTCATTTTGATAATAGTTTTACCAACTCACTACGAACGAAGTCATTTTGTTGGCATCTGCGAACTGCGAGTGAAGGACTAACATTCTCACCCTACTTTTTATCCGTTTTCTACGCTGACTATCTGGCAAACGATGTTCCTAGATTGGTATTTTGTCTCTGTCATATTCAAATTTCCTTCGTGAGACCTTGGTCATGTTTTTTTGGGGTCGTTCGTAGAGCTGAATTTGTGCGATCTAACGCGTCCGTTTATTGCAATAACCATATCGTTCCAACGCTCTTTAGGGTTTTTGCATGCGCTGAGTATTTTGCGATGAAAAAAATGGGTGTTGTCATTGGAAAATTTCGAGTTTCAGTAACTATAACCGTAACCGTGAGCGCCATTTTGGTGTAGTTCACAGAATCTCGAGTTCATACCTCTGAACAGCTATATCTGAAATTTCACCTCAATCGGTTGAACGGATTGGCAGCTAGAGCTCCATATATCGGCAAAGTTTTTTTATGACCACCCTGTATGTTAGTTTTATCATGTTTAAAATAACTAAAATAGGCTACTAACAGTTTTTTCTGATAGTCCAAAATATAACCGAATTCTTTTGTGTGACCCTGTAAATGATTGTACACATATTTTGGAGACAGCATGTTATAATGTACTTGAAAAAATCATATCATTGTCTTTATGTTTGAAACAGAGTAACAGCACTAAAATATACCACAAAAGATTTTTTTTTTTTTTTATAGACCACAATATAACAAAATACTTTTGAGTTCCCCTGATATAAATTTTATTATGTTTAAGATATGTAACACTATTAACATTCTTCGTAAATGACTTTTATTCACAGTCGATAATGTAACGGAATGCTTTTAAGTACCCTAGTAAATGAACAATGAATGCTACACATTTCATTTTCAATACCGAACATGCCATGACAAATTTTAATAACATACCCAATTATATGTCAATCCGAGTATATTTAAGTGAGTTAGAACATGAACAAACGGCAGAGAGACAAATCAAAGTCATAAACACCTATAAACTATGTTGTAAATTGTTAAAAAGATCCAAGTTCTGGTAAAAGCAAGGTAAATATGCATACTAACTTGCAATGCAAGCAATGGTTTTAATGAGATCTTTAGAAAGTTCGAAATCTCGAAATTAACAATCCAAAACTGCTTTCTAAATAATTTAAACAAATTAGAATTTATGATTCTCATAGAAATCCTAAAATTTCCCTTCAAATTCAATTGCTTAAAATTTCCATTGCTGTTAATAAACGTTTTTTAAGAATCTGGAACTGAAAAGTATTTTGATTATAAAATTACTATTCACATTTTAAGCATTTTTGTAGGTTTATATGTAATTAAAATAATTTTTAGTAAATAAGTGACATGTGAAATGTGACGTAATGAAAGTACAAGCAGTAAACACAAATTTTAAGATTGATTGTTTTAAAAATTCATATTTTTTATTAACACTTTCCAACAAAGTTGAAAAGTGTTTATGCTTTCGGTTTGTTTGCCCGTCTGTCCGCGCTCTAACTCTCGTAAATATACTCGGATTGCCATGAAATTTTTTGACGTTATTGAGGTTTACCCTATCACGAACCCTATTGAAAATGAAGTTTCTACCATGATTAGTTTATTTACAGGGACAGTCAAAAGTTTTCCATTACATTACGGCCTATGGGGAAAAATCGTTTCAAATGAATTTTAAAGATGTCACACAATTTTTGGACATTAAACTTGGATCAGGAAACGAATAAAATTAAATATGTTGCGGAATTCAACCAATAAAAAGATTCAGATATACTTTGTATTTCCCAATTCTTTACCTAGAACAACAACTACTTTTCCCAAAAAGTTAAAAAAAAAATAAAAAACAATTTTCTAAACTATATACTGAAAATTTAATTTTTGAAAACAATTCTTTGTAATTTATTATTCTTCTGAAATCCAAAGGAGTCATTGTCATAGGTAAATTTATTAATTCATTCTTGTTCAGGAACGTATAAAGGCAGGTATTCTTAATGAGCAACTGCGTACTCGAATAACATTTTCCATTTTTTTATAAAGTCAAAATTTTTTTAAGATACAATTAAAATTGGCTTTTGAATCGAATTTTCCGAAGCGATAGTTCTGGATAGAAAAAGTTATTGTCTTATGACAAAAATCGCTTCTAACTCAAAAAATAATTATTTATATACATTAAAAAAATAGAAAAGGCTATTTGTTTCCAAATCGTTTCAATGACTACATGTTTATATGCGTCTGAAAATTTAGTAGAAAGTTTGAAAATCAGCTTAAGTACATGCCAATGATTCCATTATAGTTGTTACTATTTTTATAAAGCCTGCCTGAACCATCGTGAGAACAACAAAATCCAGTTACATATTCAACTATGTAAGAAAAAAATAAATAGTGTAAGCTTAATCCGAGCCCAGTCGGAGTCTGTTAAAAAATTAAGCCTGGACTCAGCCACAAAGTAACTTTCCCATGCCGATATCTATGCTTAGCATGTTACATTTTTATATTGATATTGTCAAACTAACATCGGTTCTTGCGACACGTTTATGCTTAAATTGGTTCTCAAGTGTACTGATCAAGGAGTACGAAACTTGCTGACATATTTATTAAGTCTTTTTTAAATGTAATGGAACAAAATTGTATGTCTGATTTAAAAGTGACTTCTGATCGAAATGCATTTTCTCTTTTTTGATAAAATGCATTTTCTCTTTTTTGATAAATAATTTATCAAATTGTAAACAATTTTTGTCATGTGAGAACTAATTTTTTCCTTCTCTCTACGCAGATTTATTCCATTTCGTCCAGAAATTCGGTTCAAAATGCCAACTTTGACTGCATTTTCTGAAAGATCGTTTACGTTTTTTCTTTATTTTTCTTTCTTTCTTTATTTGTTTTTATGAAAAATGCTTTTTGATTGCATAGTTTTGGAATAACATTTGCTTATTTTATTTGCTTCCGGACAAAAATTAATTAAAACTTATGCCATATACTTAGTTGCACTTTTGAATTTGGAGAATAATTTTACATTTCTTTTTTATTAAAATTATTCGTATGCTATCAGTTTTGTTTGAATTTTTATATCGAACCAGTGTTTAAAAAGCCTCCAAATTTTATGCTTTCAGCGCTTGGCGTAAACTATCCGCCCTTCGCCAAAAAATAGCGAGGCAGTAAGTAATACTCGAACTTTTCGTCTTGTGTTTTCCCACACCTACCTCACTTTTGAGCTTTGGGGGAAAGTTTTAATTAAAGAGAGCTCATTGTGGTGTATCCAAGGGTACCGAAGGTTCAAAGAAAACAACGGAAAACTTCGAACGATTAAGGCGACGGGGGCGATTGGGCTTGAATCCAGCAGCTCCCATCTACCAACTTCGAGAACAGAACCTGTCGGCCACTGATGGGGAAAGTCTAAAACACCTCTGTAATATTAATCCTATGGGCATGTTATTTTCAAATTTCTCGTTTAAATTTAAATATTTTTGAGCTTTTTTTTTTTTTTTTTTTTTTTTTTTTTTTTTGGCATAGGACAGTTGAGGTTGATCTTCAATGTGGCTATTTTCTACTTTTTAAATTTTGGTTGCTTTTTTTGTTATTTATTTATTTTTAATTAAAGGTTTTTTTACTTTCCGAATCGGTTTGGAAAGTGAAAGTACTTTAAAAAAAAAGTCTGCAACTAAAATCGACAAAAAAAAAAACAAAAAAAAAACAGTCATAACAGCCATTGATTTAAGCTGTCCTTTGCACACACACATTCAAAAATAAATAAATAAATAAATAAAATAAAATAATAAAATATATATATATATTTTTCTAATTTAAACGAAAAATTCAAAATTAACCTGCCCACAGGATTAACATAATAAGCAAGTGTGTTTCAAATGAAAGAGGAATTCCTTTAAAGACCAAGTATCTTTATGCAGTATTATAGCCCTAAAAAAATACAGAGTATTATAATATAGGCAGATGCTAGAGTCATGATCATTCATGTCTACATTATACACTATTGATTTATTTGAGAACACAGCTTCTTAATAAAATCCAGAAAGTATACAGCATATTCGTATACCATAACTCTGTATACCCCTCCACTACATCCCTGATCGTCTTTATTTGAATAGTGTCAATTAGTGATGGGCGATTTCGATTTTTTAAATCGATTTAATCGATACTACGGCCAACTCGATTTAATCGATACTTTAAAATTTTTAATCGATTTCTCTGAAGGTAACATAATTTTCATTTTCTTTCAAAAGTCGAAGATAAAATAGACGGATGTGCCAATTCCAAAATTTCAGTGTATTAGTTTCTAAGATAGAAGAATTAAAGAAACCTCAGACCCCCCCCCCCCCCCCTCGACTGCAAAATAGCGTTTTTTGTTGAGTGATGTACACCAAAAATTGATCAGGATCAATTTTTATTAAGTACCAGCTAAATCTGAATTTTGATGAAAATCCATGAAAGCGCGAGACACAGCTATTGCGAAATCATAAAAAAATGCAGCATATCAGCGCCACCTGTAGGGCAATTTACACCAAGAACTAAATAACACTAATCTATGTCAGAGATTTACTGAATCTGAATTTTGATGAAAATTCGTTCTTGAGATAGAGCTATTGCGTTAATCATGAATAATGCAGTATAGCAGCGCCATCTCTTAAGCGATTTCCACCAAAATGTAATTAGCATCAAATAATATCAAGGACTAATTGAATCTAAATTTTTATGAAAGTCCGTGCATTAGTTCTTGAGATAAAGCTAAAATGGAAACAGGGGCGTGCGAAAAGAGAACTGCGCCCGGTTCAAAGTTCCAATTTAGCCCCCCCCCCCCTATTAACTTTTTCTTGTGATAGGCTAGAAGTGATGTTAGTAGTAAAAATTTGGCGTCCCCTAAATTTCCGTGCTCGGAACGACCACTTCCTTTCGCCCCCCCCCCTTTTACATGGCGCTGAGTGGAAATTGTGAAAAATTCAGTATAGCAGCGCCATCTGAGAAGCTATATACATCAAAATGCAAAAAACATCAATTCATGTCAAGGAATAACTGAATCTAAAATGTGATGAAAATCCGTTCATTCGTTATTCAGATATAGCTGTTGCTCAAATCGCAAAAAATGCAGCATAGCAGCACCACCTGTTAGGCTATATAAACCAAAAATTAATTAGATTCAGTTTATATCAAGGTCAAACTAAATCTAAAGTTTTGTGGAATTCCGTGCATTTGTTCTTGAGATAGAACGGTCAGAAATTTTTGTCGTATACAGACTCACAGAGTGACAGACACACACACAGACAGATATTTCTTAAAAACCATGAAATCCTGTTAAAGACCTTCTAAAATATATAAATCCATCAAAAACGGGAACTCAAAATTTTTCACGAATCTACTACTCTCTTCTTGTTATGTTACAAAAGGAAGTAAAAATGCAAAATCGATTCTGCCCGTAACATCGGTCTTTAGATTCGATGTCGATCTTTAGATTCGATTTCGATCTTTAGATTCGATGTCGATATTTAGATTCGATTTCGATCTTTAGATTCGATGTCGATATTTAGATTCGATTTCGATCTTTAGATTCGATGTCGATCTTTAGATTCGATTTCGATCTTTAGATTCAATTTCGACCTTTAGATTCGATTTCGATTTTTTTTTTTTTTTTTTTTTTTTTTTTTTTTTAAAGGCTAAATGAGTGTTGAATGCAGGTATTTTTCTGCGACTCCAGGTATTTTTCTGCGAGGAAGGCATCATGTTTTACAGCTCTGTAAGAGAGGGGGAATCACAATTTGTGCATTAAAAAGCATAAAATCTTATAACTTCTGGGGGGGGGGGGTAATCGCCTGCGGGCTACCCCATTAATTCGACACTAGGTTAAATCGTTATATTTTTGTTTAGAAGTCCAGTTATTTGAAGTATTAGTTTATTATGTTTTATTTTTCACGCTCGTCTCTTCTAATCCCCCCCTTCCGCGTCAGTTTTAACCATGGAGCTAAGAAGGTATATGGAGGAGACATATGTGACGTCACTTGAAGCTTTTCCTACCCCCCCCCCCCCCCACACCCGTTACAACGCCGCGGCCGCCATATTTGACCTGGGTAAGCTGCCTTTTTCCGTCTGCTACCGATCGTCGTATTGAGGAAGCTTCTCGCGGCGCAAGTCAACTACGGTAAAAGTCAAACATGGCGGATATGAAAGAGAGGGGGAAGAACTGGTTTTTCGGCGTCAGGGCTCACCATGATGCTAGATTGATATGTCTCCTCCATATACCTTCTTAGCTCCATGGTTTTAACTTACAGGACCGTTCAAAATTTGCATACAGTTTTAAAAATGTCCAATTCTCGGTCTATTTTATTTTAGTTCCACATTTTAAATCCTTGACAAAAGATAAATAAAGGGTCGCCCTTCCGCCTGTTTGGAGTTTATCTGCGCCCTGCCGGGGGGCATATTTTTTTGTTTCTTCAAAAGAAACAAAAAAAAGTGAGGGGGGGGGGGGCTTGCACCCTTCCCCAATATACACCTTAAAATTTCGCTCATTTAATTTTCTACCATTTTTAACTTAAAAGTTTAAGCTACATGGCACCCCCAGAGCTGTGGACCCCTCCCCCCCTGTCGATCACTCACCCAATTTTGCTTATTTCTTCACTTCATTTCAGTCTTTAAAAGGCTATAACTTTGCTTCTATAGGAGTTACAGTGATGAGAAAAATTCTAGTATAGCTAACCATTTCTCGCCGTTTTTTTGCTATTCCAGTTTCCCGGTTTTCCCTATAGGACCTTTTTTTTGGGAGGGGGGGGGGAGGCAGAGGGTTTTTTTTTCTCATTTCTTGATACAATATGTCTATTGAAAGCTTATGCTTCATACATTACAAATCTAGCATAAGAAATTTTCTCCCATCATTTCAGGTCACGTTACGGACCCATAATGTGTTAAAATTTTAATTTTTCAAACTTCTTCTTCAAAAAAAAAAAAGAAAATAATAATAACATTGATACATATTAGCGAAACTGGGGTTCGAACCCGCAATCGTTTGATTGCACACGTAATCCCTAAGCTTATTGGCCACCGAGTACTTAGCAGCGCTATTATTTCTTTAGATTGTCATCTTTAAATTCGTAATATCTTTTGAATGGAATGTCCGATTTGAATAATTCAAAAAGTAATCTACAGATATTGTAACAGGCATTAATACAAAATGATTTATTTGGATAAGGATTAAGGTATCGATAGTATGGTCTAATTTTGGTTGGTGTATTTATCGTGTTTTAAAATGTAAGAAAGTAGTTATAGTGAGTTAACTACAATAGTTGGATATATGGTATCGCGCGGGGTTTTTTTTAATAGATATTAATATATTCTTTAATATTATAGAACCTTTTTTTATTCATTTAAAAGCATTTCCTGGCGATTCAAAATTATATATCCCAACGATTCAAAAAATACACACGTAATTGTTCAAGGTTTCACTTCTATCGGCACTCTCAGAGTGCCACTATTTTTTTTTTTTCATGTTCGCCCATCCTACCGCCCCCCCCCTTCCTCACCAATCTCAACTTACAGGTTCGTTCAAATTATGACTGCGATTTCAAAAAAGTCTAATCCTCGTTCTATTTTGTTATAAATCCATATTTTGAAACCTTAACAAAAGATAATACATTTGGGCCGGGGTCGCCCTTCTGTCCGTTTGGGATTTACCTTTCCCCCCTGGGTGGGGGGCATATTTTTTGTTTCTTCCACACCATCTCATGTAATATATCGTTATAAAGCTTTTATCTCCGATTTTTTCTGTTACTACCCCTCTCTCCACCTAGTTACATGCTCTTGGCACTTTTTATAGTTTCAAAGTGTGCATGTTCCCCACGGGCCACCCCATGAATTCAACACTAAGTTAAACACTATATTTTTATTCAGAAGCTCAGTTATTTGGGTTATTAGTTAATTAAGTTTTTTTTTTTTTTTTTTTTTTTTTTTTTTTTTTTTTTTTCAAGTTTGTCCGTTCTAATCCCTCGCCCTCCCCCCCACCTTCCTCGTTAATCTTTACTACATGGGCTGTTCAAAGTATGCATGCAATTTTTAAAATGTCCAATTCTCGTTCTATTTTATTGTAAATCCTCATTTTGAAACTTCGACAAAAGATACATTTGGGCTATGGTCGTCTTTCCGTCAAGAATGGGGTTTACCTGCCCCCTTGGGAATGGGGCATATTTTTTGTTCTTCCAAACTATCTCGTGTAAAATTTGGTTGGCAATAGAAAAAAATTTTTTTTTGTCTATACTCCTTGTTCCCCATCCTAGTTACACGCTCTTGGCACTCTTTATACTCGGTTTAATGCCAAGTTACTCAGAGTACTTATTAGTTGAGTTATGTCTCTCAAATTTGTCAAAGTTTTTGTGTAAGTGACAACCATAAGTGACAATCATTTTAAAATTTAAAATTCTTATTATTCGACTCTAAAATTTGCAATAGCTTAATTCTATGCCTCCCTAAATGGGGATGGGGGGGGGGTGGGAGGCGGTAATTACGGTCCTTCTGATTGTCTAAGTTTTGGAATTAGTAATTTGGATCTTCTCTGTGTGAACCTGAATATCAAAATATCGATTCTAGTATCGATTCTAGAACTGAGAAATCGATTCTTATTATGATCGATGTTGTTTTTTACGATATCGATTTTAATCGATTCTCAAAATTTCCAGAATCGCCCATCACTAGTGTCAATTATGTGCTTTGGGAAGGATTTTAACTTTTAAATAACCTCAACATTTTGCTGTAGCAGTTATGTGCTATTTTATTTTAACCAAGGAAAGGACATTTTCAAAAACTTGAAAATTTCGAGAAAGCAATATCATAATTTTTTTTATTTTAACTTTAAATGACATTCAATGAAGAAATTTGCAGCGATAAAATTATTTTGTAAAGTGCGTGAAGTGAAAATTTGAATTATGTACTTTTAAGAACATTCCGTTGAACAAAGCTGCCTTAATTATAACGTGTTATTTAAATTCTGAAATTTTATAACTTAATTCCAAATTAATTAATTGTTTAATTTAGAATAAATTTAATTTTTTAGATAATATTTGTAAAACTAAAGAAAATAGTTAATAGTACAAAGTAACATTTGAATAACTTTTTATTTTTTTAATGGAATTTACTTTAAATATATAAATGAAATATAATAATTATGCGATCATTTTATTCATTAATTTATTTCTATTATTATTAATTATTCCATTATTATTAATTACTATATGCTATTAACAAAATTAATGTTAACTATTATGTCTAACCATTTTATAAGTAGCAGAGGTTTTCTGCTCTCAAAACTGGCCGGCGGCAGTTGCTGGTTTCGAATCCAGTCGTGCTTGACGGCCAAATCGTTTGGAGTTTCCCGATATTTTCTTCAAACCTTGAATTTCCGTGAGTAAATACGGGCTAGGTTCTCGTAAAAAGACCCTCCCCCTCTCACAGAGGGGTGATTTCCCTGGCGTACGTAATCGGCCATCATAAACAGCAAAACATTACTTTTGATTCAAATTGAAATCTAGATTCAACAAATATTTTGTAAAGTGTTTTTTGATGCTGTTTTGTTCAGTATTGATGTTCTAGATTTATTTTTTGCCCTGAAAATAACAAGCTTTTATAGTTAGAGTTAAAGAAATCCATTATCAATTAAGTAATTGTTACCTGCAAAATAATCCAACTATATCACTTAAATTTAAATTACATTTTGAAACTTTTATTAAGAAATGTAACTTTATTTTGAAAAATTGGTTTTAAACAGTTTAAAATCACAGCAAAACATGTTTTTTATCAAAATATTGGGTGAAATTTTTCAACTATGTAAAATGCTTCATTGTCAGCGCTGTGCGAAAGGGCACAGAAATTTAGAAAACGTCAAATTTATACTACCAACGTCATTTTTAGCCTGTCACAAGAAAAAGTTGGGGGAAGGGGTGCCAAATTCACACTTTGTTCCGGGCGCAGTTTTCTCTTCGAACGCCCCTGTTCATGGTAAAAACTTTTGTAGTTTTGAGATAAAAGCGAATCAACCTAGAAATATACTATATAATAATGCTAATAATAAATAAATGAATAAATACAAGTTAATGGGTAGTTAACTTCATTTGCTTTTGAGCGCTTTTTGATAGAAATAATTTGTGATTTACAACTTATAATGCAGTTAATTAATTACATTTTTATTCTTATTTTATATCTGCACAAACTCATTTGTTTCGAAGGATGAACAAATTTATCGAATAGTTAATTTACACAATTTAAATTGTACTTCCGAAAGTCATTATTCAAAAAGGCAATTTTTTACCCAACAGATGATGCTGCCATCTGTTGACTCTGATGTAAATTTTCTAGCTATAATTTTTCAGCATGCAAGAAATAGGTATTTTTCAGTAAATAAGTGCATTATACAAATAAATATTACTGTTAATAAGTTTTTAATTATTTGGAAAATAGTTGTTTTCCTCGTTAGAGAAGCTGAAACATATCTGAATCTTTTTATTGGTTGAATTCCGCAACTTATTTTATTTTATTCTTTTTTTTTATCGGTCCATGTTTAATGTCAAAAAATTGAATATTTCTGTTTTTTATTTTATTCGTTTTCTGATTGGTACATGTTTAATGTCTAAAAATGGAATACTTCTGTTGCCATGATGATAAAAATGTAATAAAAACTTAATTTGAAAAAAAAAAAAATGTGATAAAGATTTCAAACAAATTTAATTTAAAACTGCATTTTTTTTCTCTACGCAATGGTGTAAAAATTAAAAATGTGTGTTGTATAGAAATTTAAAAATTGGCATTTCCGAGAATTGTAAAACTGAAATTTTATTTAAAATTTGTTTATGATGGGTCCAGGAGTATTAATGTTTAATGTATGTCGCAAGTAATATGAAGCGTTCAGAAGACAGTCTGATTAACTCCATCCATTAAAAATGCACATTTTAAAAAGTTAAAAGTTGTACATCTAACACATCTATCTTTTTTTTTAATCATTGGTTTAGTAATATTAATGTTCAATGCATGGCGTACGAACTATATGACTCGTTATTAAAATTTAGCTTGCTAAAACTTTTACATAAAGTATCGGAATAAAAAAAAAAAAAAAAAAAAAAAAAAAAAAAAAAAAAAAAAAAAAACACTTGGTTACTTTTATCAGAACTTTGTCAAAAGAGTATTTTTAAACATATATATTGAAGCTTTTTCATGTTTAACTCTTTATGTCCCGACAGTATTTTTAAATACTATAATAACTTTTTATAAAAATCCTTTAATACATCGATTAGCAATAAAGCAGTTGAGAATGAGTTATAGATAGAATATTTTATCTTTTACAAAAGCATTATTTGTTGCACAAAGTAAAAATATATTTCAATGGATAATTTCTTTTCCCTTTGCACCTTGCCAGGTTTCTTGACGTTGAAAGACTGGGGGAGAAAAATTTCATTTCGAAAATATTTCTACATTTCTATTGAAGGAACATTATAGTTGCACATTTAATAATTCTGCATAATGCTAAAAATAGTATTTTAATAAATAAAAGATTTGAGTGGAGTTTTAAATATTGCACAAAACTCCTATAAATTGAAAATTAATTACTTAATTTTAATTGAAAAAATCCTTCTAAAATGTATTAAATGATTGAATATTCAAATGTAATTCAGGAGAATGCTTTAAAAGCTGAAATTTTCACGAATTCACAGTTTGGAACATAAAAGGTTAAAATAGCTCAACTATATGATATTTTCATATAATTGAGAAAAATTGAGAAACCGAGAATTTGGATAGAAAAATTGAGATGGAATAACCAGTGGCGTAGCTTGGATGAGTAACATCTGGGGCGGATATAAATGGTGTCATCCCCCCCCCCCCCCCAAAAAAAAAAAAAAAAAAAAATTAAAAATTTCATTTGTAATTCTGCGTTATTACAAATAAAATTTTAACATTTGTTCGATAACTTTTAAGAATTCATATTAACAAAGTAATAATATTTTCAATCGAAATTTTCTAAGAAACTTAATTTTATATCAGATTTTTTTTTTTTTTGAAAATCTTATAAGATTATGTATCTACATTTTTGCAAACAAAAAAATCACCGCTTAGAGGGTGACACCCGGGGCAGACCGCCCCCTCTGCCCCTCGCTAGCTACGCTACTGGGAATAACATAATTTCTGTTGAAGATGTCTATAAGGGCAAATTTTTGTGGGAATTTATTTTCAGAATTGTTTATATATATCAGTGTCTTTATACACTACTGTTGAATAAAATAAATGAAAAGTGACTTTAAAATTCTTCAAAACAACATTATAAGTAAAGTAAGAAAACTTTTTATTATATATTGTTTTGCTTTCTCTTTTAACCAATTATCTGATTTGCCCGTACATCGTATGGGCAAGAAAAGTTTGTTAGATCCATCATTTAAAGCTTTTTGACACTATTAGTTTTTTAAATGCAATTTAATAACATTTAATGGCAGGAATGCTTAGACTAAATATGACAAATATTTTAGCTTAAAAAATGTTCTGTTTATGCAATATTTTTAATTTATTGTAAGTGAAAACAAGTAAGAACAAGTTGGAAATTGCACGTGAAGCATAGCAAATGAGGTGCGTTCGTTGATAACGAAGTTTTAAAATATTCAGATCTTGCTGATATAGTAGAGCGTACTTTGGATACAGTATAGTGGTCGAAATCTTTGTGTTCCTGTAAATATGCAGGGAGTAATTCTTATTATACCTCATTAACGTATATCTTATTCATAAAATGTGAAGTAGTTAAATATAATTAAAACACCCCCCAAACAATGTTTCCCCGTATAACATTATTTAGTGGAATACATTTGTGTGGCCCTGTAATTTAATAATAAATATTCTTTGCATCACAGGTTATACAAAATGCATTTTTAGTACATATTTCATAGAATCATGTCGATTCTATTATATCCAAATGAGTGTAACACCATTAAAATGCATTTGAAACTTTTTTCCCCATTGACCGTAATATAACGGAATCCTTTTGATTGTCCCTGTAATTGATCTATCCATACGATTTTCATAAAATTCGAAATGACTCGACAAAATTATGCAATAAATATACGTTTTAAATTTCAAACGATTAAAATGCATTTGAAACTTTTTTCCCCATTGACCGTAATGTAACGGAATCCTTTTGATTGTCCCTGTAATTGATCTATCCATACGATTTTCATAGAATTTGAAATGACTCGACAAAATCATGCAATAAATATACGTTTTAAATTTCAAACGATTAAAATGCATTTGAAACTTTTTCCCCATTGATCGTAATGTAACGGAATCCTTTTGATTGTCCCTGTAATTGATCTATCCATCCGATTTTCATAAAATTTGAAATGACTCGACAAAATTATGTAATAATTATGTATTTTAAATTTCAAACGATTCGGTTGGGTAGTTTTTGCGTTGTTATATGCGGACGGACAGACAGACAGACAGACGGACAGACAGACAGATGGACGGACTGAGCGACAACAATAGGTGCTACGTATTTACATAATTACGAACGCACCTAAAAATCATGCGTTAAGCATAGATTATGAAACACTTTCCAATACTTAATGAAATCTTTAACAAAACTTTGTTATTTAGGGAAATTAGAGTGTATAGCCAAATATACCCAGATATGTATTCCAGTACATTAGAACTGCCCTGTATTTCATATGTCAGTTCATATAATGGGAAAATTTAGCTTAGCAAGAAAATACCCAGTAGCTTGAAATTTCTTTTTCAGCAATTCATACTATTAGATGGAAACATACTTGAATACTTTTGTTCAGCGCTGTAGTTTACATTGTAAATTTATTACACGTCAGCATTAGGCTAAAATTTATTGTAAACTAAACCACTTTTAAAACAACTGAAATCACATTCTCATAAATCATCATTCATAGGCGTCCATGTACCGAATTCTTTGCGTGGCCCTGTATATCCCTTTATCTATATTCTGCAAACATTTCTCAGTAAATTGAATGCAGCTCAGCGTAAAAATGCATAGCTTATTAAAGAACCACGTTTAAATAATTTACGCTCATATTCAGTAACGTTGGTGAGCTCTTTTGGGTAGCCCTGTATATCAACTATAACATTTATACACACCATATAATGTGCATATATTTAGCGAAATATAAACGCGAATATCATAATTAAAATGCATTTCATCCCTCCATCAGTCATCATCAGACACATATACGGTACTTCGGAAAGAATATACTATTTGAAATCTTTTGTATGGCCCTGTAAATGCTATGTACTTCATATTATGCAAGACAGTAGCGTATAATTTATATTAAGCTTCAGTGACATATATCAATTTTATTATACATGAAAAAGCTTAATATATTTAAAATATTTCACACACAATTCCCTTTTTTTACCATTATCTAATGGAATTCTTTTGCGTGACCCTGTAAAATGAATAATAGCTACATTTTCACCTTATATTTTATAGAATGCATATTTTAATATGTTTGACAGGGTATAACATCTTTAAAATTCCTTTGAAACGATTTTTCCCCATAGGCCGTAATGTAATGGGAAACTTTTGATTCGCCCTGTAGATAAACTAATCATCGTAGAAACTTCATTTTCGATAGGACTTGTACTAGGGTAAACCTCAATAACGTCCTAAAATTTCATGGCAATCCGAGTATATTAACGATTTTTCCCCATAGGCCGTAATGTAATGGGAAACTTTTGATTCGCCCTGTAGATAAACTAATCATGGTAGAAACTTCATTTTCAGTAGGACTTGTGCTAGGGTAAACCTCAATAACGTCCTAAAATTTCATGGCAATCTGAGTATATTAACGATTTTTCCCCATAGGCCGTAATGTAATGGGAAACTTTTGATTCTCTCTGTAGATAAACTAATCATGGTAGATACTTCATTTTCAATAGGGTTCGTGCTAGGGTAAACCTCAATAACGTATAAAACTTTCATAGCAATCCGAGTATATTTACGGGAGTTAGAGCGCGGACAGACGGCCAGACGGCCAGACAAACCGAATGCATAAGCACTTTTCAACTTTGTTGGAAAGTGCTAACAAACCGAAGACGGCCAGACAAACCGAATGCATAAGCACTTTTCAACTTTGTTGGAAAGTGCTAACAAACCGAATGCATAAGCACTTTTCAACTTTGTTGGAAAGTGCTAAAAAGGATCAATTACGTAAGTGCTTAAATATAAACTTTTGTCAAGATAAATTATGAAATAAAAGGGAAAAGGAAGACATGTTTAAACTTATTATTATTTTTCCTTTAGATAAAGTCCGTACAAATATACATTTTCAGCCTGATTTGATTTTTCGCCAGGAAATATTTACAATACTATTTGATTTGTTTATCTGAAATTATGTGAATACATAATTATAAATACTAAATGTAAAAAGATTAAATCAAAAACAAATAAAATAATATTATGAAGATTAAATAAATAAATATATATATATATATATACATATTAAAATTATTTCTCAAGTCGAAGTTCTTTATTAAAAGCAGATAATAATTTGCGAACTGAAATGTGTGAAAGATGCTGCTGCCATCTATTGGTATTCCTACAAACTCCGCATTTTCTCAAACATGCATTCAAAAAGCACATTTGCGGCAAAAGTAAAAGTAACAAAATAAAAGTAACAAAGTAAAACTAAAATAATTATAAAAATGTGGACCTGCATATGAAACTACTAAATATATAACTATATCTATTTAAATAAACGAACAGTGTTTAAGGTAAAACTTTTCCAAAGGGACCGTTCAAGTATTACGTAAGCATATTTTTAGTCATTTTGTACCCCCTTCTCCCCCTTGTAAGAAAATATAAGCAAATGCTAGACCCCCCCCCCTTTGCTTACGTAAGATTTTATGACAGTTTACACATCAATACTTCTTGACTTATAAAGAGTTACCAATCAGTTACATTATTAATCCTACAAATTTATATAGGCATATAGGGATTGTGATAACAAAATATATAAAATGGTTTTAATATATTGTTGCTTATTGCATTAAACAAACCACAGAATACAAAATGGTTTAAATATATTGTTATTTATCACATTGAACAATAAAACAAGTTTTACAAGAAGTCTTAACTTACTTAGTTCATCATAACTAAAATTTTTGACATGAATCATACAAATGTTGGTGTTCATATTTTAATCTGATGTCCAGGATCCTTGAACCTATGTTTCAACAATGTCTATTATAAAGTTTTCACTGGAACAATGGCCTGAGGTATTGCAGGTTTCCCGTACTTGTTCTTCCACTTCTTCTTTCTCTAGCCACTCAACGTCTTCTTCACCATTTCCAGGTATCATCGTTTTTATTTCAATGCCAGCGTAAACTGAGGGTATGAGTTTATGGCGCTCTGCCATCACCCAGTCATGGAAAAAAAAAAATACCGGACTTACCTAAAATAAAGTCAACTGACCATTTACCCTGGTAACAGAACCCAGCCACACCGGTTCCTGTATTTTCCTAGTCTTGAAATGTACTTGACTTGGCACACAACTTAACAGACAAGAATGAAGACAAAGGGCGAGTGGGTGATGCGGGTCACCCGACCGCCGATGGATAAGCAAAGGATAAAATCGAAAATAAACGGCGAATTTCGAACGGACTGTAGAACGCTCTTTTCTCATAATACTTTGTTTTCTTGTTGAATTTGAACTGCAGTTGCTTCGTTGTTTAATGCTTACGTAAGAATTGTCGCGACCCCCCCTTCCCCCTTGTCAGAAAAAATAAGCAAACTCTGGACTCCCCCCTCCCCCTTTAGTGCTTACGTAATACTTGAACGGTCCCAAAATAAATTATCAGGTAAGCTGAAATACTCAAATAAATTTTTCACATTTAGAAAAAAAAAAAAACATTCTTTATTTATTAACAGAAGAACTAAAATACCATTACGAGTGAAAGGTTTTTAAAATTTACTAATGTCTGAAAAAAAAAAAAAAAAAAAAAAAACACCTGAAATCACTAAAATATTTGATTGAAAAACATCGAATCATGGTGGTTCAACCTTTATTGTCAACTTTTAATTGTATTTAAAAGAACCCAATTTTATTGATTTACGGTTCAAACTTTCATTAGAAAAAAGGATTAAAAATCCCCCGAATCATGGTTCAACCTTTCTCTAGAAAATTGCATACATAAAAATCTTGAATCATGGTTCAACACTTCACTAACGTAATGAAAGCACAAATAAGAAATCTAGCACTGGCGAAACTGATCATCAATATCTTAATTGCACCAATATCTAAATTTTAGCGACTTTTCACCATTTTCTTGGTGCAACCGCGAATTTCATTTTTATCAGTCAGTGTAGTGATGTAAGAAAAGTTTATCCATTGTAAATAATTGTTAACAATTAAGAAGGAAACAATAAAAGCGGCAATAAAGCAAAACTACTCGTTGGGGGCCACCGTAATGAGTATGCATATTATAATATATGAAAATAAAACATTTGTAAACAATTTATAAAATGCATTGCAATTGCAAAACAAAATTTAAACGTATATTTAAATATTTTTAGTATACATAATAATGCTCTATTAATGAATTGCTTATGAACTCATTTCGACAAATTATATAAAACTCCAAACTACTCAAGTAGTACCGAATTGCGTAAAAGAAACATCCTTATAACTCTAAAAATAATAATCATATTAACTAACAAGATTACAAATTGATTTAGAAACTAATTAATAATTAAAAAATAGAATAAAACGTTACCCCATTCTCCTTTGAAATATTTTTTAATACTTTTAAACAAAGTTGAAAAGTTTTTATAATTTTGGTTTGTCTGTCCGTGCTCTAAGTCTGGTAAATATATTTTGATTGTCCTGGATATTTAGAAGTATTTGGCATTTGCCTTAGCACGTAACCTATTTCAAATAAATTTCTAGCATAATTAGTTTATTCACAAAGACAGTCAAAAGTTTTCCGTTACATTATAGCCAATGGGAAAAATTGTTTCAAAAGAATTTTAAAGATTTGTTAAACACATTAAAATCGATACGCATTTCTGAAGTGCACTAAACTATACATTCTATAAAATATGCAGTGAAAAGAATAGTTATTATTCATTTACAGGGCCACACAAAAGAATTCCATTACATAATGGTAAAGAGGGGAACTGTTTGCGACATATTTTAATTATATTTAACCTACTTCATATATATTAAAATTTATGTGCATCGCGAGGTTTAATATAAGTTATTTCACACGTAATGTGAAGTGTGTAGCATTTACAGGGACACGCAAAAGATTTCAAATAGTATATTCTATCTGAAGTACTGTATATTATCAATGAAGGCTGATGGATGGATGAAATGCATTTTTAAATTATGTTATGAGCTTTTAAATTTCACTAAATTTATGCATATTATCTAGTTTGTTTAAATGCTATTGTTGATATACGGGGCTACACAAAAGAGCTCGTAAAGGTTACGCTGAACTACATTAAGTTTACATTACATAAATGATATACAGGACCATGCAAAGAATTGGATGAATGGTCACCTATGGATGGTAATTTCTCGAAATGATTTCAGTAGTCTGAAGAAAGTTTTAGTTTGAATAAAACTGTAGCTAAATACTTGCGTGTAATAAATATGCAAGGTAACAGAGCTGAACGAAAATATTCAAATGTGTTTCCATATATAGCAAAAATATAGGAATACATATTTGGCTATGAACAGTAACATCTTATTTACCTTATCTTTGGCTAAACGAAGCTTTGTTAAATATTTCATATTCTATGCTTAACGCATAATTTTTTTTACTTGTTTGATAATAGCTTCAGATAAAAACAACAAAAGCTTCATCTTTATTCTTTCAATTTTAAATTCTAAAAAGAACTTTTTTATATTCTACTAAAACATTGAAAATACGTTTTCTTCGAACGCGACACATAGAAAAACAGATAAAAATAAAATCCTTTTATTTAGTTAAATTTTTCTCTTTTGTGTAATAGTAAACAGGTTTTTCCATTCATAAATATAAACAAGAAGAAAGTTCTTCCTTTTTTTTGTTTTTTATTGGCATTCGTTAATTTAGATCATTTTTAGTCAGCAGAAACTTTCGTTCTAAGAGATGATAAATTTTTATCTTTTTTTTCGTCATTCGTCATTAAACATAATTCTCATTAAAAAATATTGCAAGATAAAAATTGTAACTTTTCAATCCTGAGTATTTAAAAAAAAAAAAAAAAAAAAATTTTTGTCAAAAGTATAATTTTTTGAAAACACGGATTTTTCAAAAGATGTTAATTTATATATTCACATTTTTTGTTACTTTTACAAATTATTCATAAATTAACGAAACTACATGTTTCTATTTATTTTCTTTTATATTCTGAATTTCAGTCTTTATTATTATTTTATTATTTATCTGTTTGTTAAATACAACTGTACATAAGTGCTTGAAATGTTTTTATTTAAGTAAACTACATAATCTTAAAAATAATCCTGTGTCTAAGTATAAATGTATTTTTAATCCCTTTTATACTATAGGGGCGGATCCCATGAATACATTGAATAAGAAAATGTTCCAAAACATTTATTTAATTTAACACTGTAAAGAGCTTCCGCAGTTTGAAAAGAAAAATAGTACTAATTTTTTAAGATTCTGTTGTTTTTCTTTAAACAGACGACTCTACTTCCTATGAGTTTTGCCATTTACCCATCATTCAGATCTTAGATTATCAAATTCTTTAAAAACACACTAACTGGTCGGTTTTAAAAATATTACTCAATTAAGTAAGATTTACAGCTCTTACAACGACCAGTGGCGATTTTCTGTAATTAGGTTGCCATTCATTTCTCTTTGACCGGAGAATTTTTGGCTCCAAATATGTATACACAACTGTTCATACACATTGCAAAGAGTGCTAATCGCAAATATTGTTTATCTATGTCGCAGTAAAAATGACGTGTTTAAGAGAAAACACGTATTTTCTTTAATTAACTGTTACATTTCATTACATTGAAAAAATATTCAAAAACTTTTTGTACCTGTGAACCTATGGTACTGAGTTTTAGGCTTTAGAGAATTAAGCCTGCGCCGGCGAAGTTAAAGTCAGTAAAAAAATACGGTGTTTTAAACCGGTTATAGTATTCTTTTAAGTTTAAGTGCTGAAAGATTAGGACGTCGAGGTGAATATTGAAATGGGAAAATTGTTTACTTGGAAAGTTCCAGCTGTTAAACATCTCCCCATTTCCTTCTGGAAATATTGAGATGAGATGACATTGATACTGTGATGGCGATTTTGTCCGCATCAGTGTTTCTTTAAAAGAAACGGGTTCGAGAAAACAAGAAGGCAAAAAAACTCCAAAAAACTCCAAACAAACGACAAAGATCCCTCTTGAATGTACAGCATTTTATTGAAGTTCTCCAGATCCTATAAACAAGTGCTCTGCCCGGCGGTAGGGCTCCGCCGACGGCAGAAGCGTAGATAAATGGTTTTACATTTCACATCCAAGGAATGAGAGCCGAATGATGACAAATACATTTTTTGAAGGCCCAAGTTTAGGCGAATCCCATTGGCATTATCGCCAATAACGAACACTGGATGAACACTTTCGATGATAGAAGGCATGCATTTTATTTCCGTTACAAAGACTTATAATGACAGTTGCCAAAGTGTTGAATTTGAAATACTTAACGCCAAACGATAAAAGAATGCTTATGGCAATTACAAAACCGCTCTGAATGAATTCTTTACAAGGGGTTGCCAAAAGTCCCACGGGATGAGAAGAGAAAAACGAGCCGTTAAAAAATAAAATAAGAAAAATAATAGGATACGACATCTGGTTTTTAAGCAAGTAGTGTTTTAAAGATGCAACAATTCTGTATAGATACAATCCTTATCAAAGGTTGTTGCTATGGGGTAAAATACATACAGTTATAAGAATGTATCAATGCCACGCTGTGGTTTTAAAGAATTATGTTTAGTGAGAAACTGAAATCATACATTAAAAGAAAACGCACGTTACCAAATGAATAGAATTTAATGGGATTAAACAATTAGCTTATTAAATAAAAATGCGAATTTAGAGAATATTGCAATTTTAAACTAGTCGTTGGAGGCCACCGTAATACTTACCCATCATGGATATGCATAATATATGAAAACATAACTTATGTAAACAATTTATAAAATGCATTACAATTACAAAACAAAATATAAACGTATAATTAAGTATTTTAATACATATTCATGCTCTATTAATGAATTTCTGATGAACCAATTTCGATAAACTGTATGAAACGCCAAACAATTCAAGTAACACTGAATTGCATAAAAGAAACATCCTTATAACTCCAAAAATATTAATCATATTCACTAACGGTTTCTTGCATCGAATTAAGTGTCTCATTTCCAATTAAAAGATATCTTTGAATTGAAATTTGAATGAAATACAGGGTCATGAAAAATCAAAGAATGTAGAAAACAGGATTAAAAATATCTCGACAACTAATAATCCGATCGACTTTGTTTTATGCGCAAAATTTGTGTTATGTTATTGCCTTTTACGTCCACTCCTTAAAATAAAAAAATTCGAAAATTTTTATACACCTTTCATCAGAACGAATTTTTCGAGAGTCCGAAAAAAATAGTTCCGGATAATCGAGGTTACTGATATTAAATAGGCTTCGTCCTATTCTTACATACTAAGCACATACAAAATTTCAAGTCTATATCTCAATTTGTTCGGGAGATAGAGCGGTTACAGACAGACAGACAGACAGACAGACACACAGACACACAGACGGACGGACGGCAAAATTTTTTTTCCAAAAATATGTTTTCCGGAATCTCCAGTGTCCGAAACGTGTAAATCCGTCAAAAATTTTTTTTCGATTTTGAAAACGATTACAAGACTTACCCTATACTACGTATGATGGGTAAGTAAAAGGAGGGGGGGTCGATACACTTATTAAGTAATATGTAAAGGGTATCCTCCCCCCCTCCTTTACATATACCTATTAAGAAAACGAGATAGATCACGTCAAATTTCGACGAAAGAAAATGTTTGAGAAGGAACTGTTTTTTGATTTATTATTAACTTTCAAAATTAGTACAGTAAAAAATACATCTTATATTGGTTAGTGTGACTCTCAAATAAATATTATCTTATGTATAGATGAAAACTTCTTAAACACACAATAAAAAATATTTGAATTCGCTAGGCCTTTCGAAAGAACTGAGTCATTCTACGTCAGGTGCAAAGAAGACGTGCGTCTGCTTTTATAGACGATGTGTCTATGAAAGTAGCAGCACGACAGAAATTAAAAGATGGGAAAGGAAACAAACTGAAAGAAAAACCAATAGGAAAGCAGATGGCAACAGCCAATCACGCAATAATCAAAATGGACACAGCGAAGAAGGAGAAGAAAGAAAAAAAAAATAGATTATAATAAAATGAAAATACACACAAATGAGAAAGCTCAAATAAAAAAGTAAATATATATATATATATATATATATATATATATATAGCTATACACACACATACACACATATATATGTATTTCTGTATACATATGTTATCTATATATGTATTTGTATATAATTAATACAAAAAATTAATAACATGGGATTTTTGGACATAGAACTTGGACCAATCAAAAAACGAATAAAATAAAAAACAGAAGTATTACATTTTTGGATATTCAACTTGGACCAGGAAACGAATAAAATAAAATAAGTTGCGGAATTCAACCAATAAAAATATTCAGATATACTTCAGATTTCTCAATTCTCTACCGAGAGCAGCAACTATTTTCCAAATAGTTAATAACTATTACTACTTCTATGTTGTCTTTTATACGATCCACCATTTTGAATTGATGTACACATTAGGGTGGTGCGAAAAAACAAAAGTTTTTATTTCCGAATCGCTATAGTGCGGAAAAGTTGCGATTAGTAAATGCAAGAAAAACTAAAAAAAAAAATTTTGAAATCGGACATTATCTTCCGATCGCGCAAACCACCTAAAAATTCAAAAAAATTGAAAAATTTCGATTTTTTTCAGATTTTTTAAAAAAATATTACATATACATATTTTTTATCACTATAGTGAAAAATATTTACATATTGTACTATTTAATAATAATAAAAAATAAATTGCGTTTAGAGAATATCTTCCGACCGCGCAAGCTCATTAAAAATCGGGAAAAATTCAATTTTCAGTGATTTTTGATGCATTAAGAAAATAATTAAATAAGTTCAATTTGCGGTCTCATGTTAAAATTTAAACGTAAATTAATACTATTGAGCACATTAGGCCAGTTTTGAACAACAGAGATCTTACCACGACGAGATCGCTGCATGGCGAAAAGGTTTAGTAGTTTGCCCAACTCCTGTTAGCCACGTTGCGAAACAGCGTTGAAGTCGCCCTATGTGTCCACATCCTTTTCTCTCCCCAACCTCGTCCACTTGCACAGTGCGCCATTTCGTATCAGTGAGCCCGTAAACGAATTTCGTTTGTTAATTAGATGTATTGTGTTATTTAAAATACATTAACATGTGACAGGTACACGGATCTGCATACGTCGTTGACAAAGAAAATTACTAGACAATCTTTTCATTGTCCTATATTTTGTCATCCCCAAGAGATTTTTTGTCAAATATTCTTCACGAATATAGCGCCTGTACGAGAAACTAAAGAAAATCCTTTAAAAGAATTTAAATACTTCTAAAATCGTTAAAAAGATTTCTAGACTTTTTCAATAAATGCGTCCATATAACAGGTATTGATATGTAGAATGATACATGTTTGAAGATGGTTTATAGTAATTTTAAACAGTGTATGTTGTCCATCGTGATATTTGTCTCAGGACTGAGGAGGATAACTAAATAATCGTCCTTTTTTCATCAAAATGTATGTCATGTGGTTCTTCTGATTCCACTTGACTTTGCCGTAATTTTTTTCTTTCTGTTTGTTTTCTTCTAATTTTGTATGGGTCAATAACTTGAAAAGCATCTGTTTTAGTTATTACAGGAATATCTTCTAGTACACTCAACGTTTTAGTAGCACCTGCACTGTCAGATACACCATTGCGATCGCAATGTAAAGATGTAGATTGTAACTCCACTTTCATTTGCCATGGTAATTTCTTCTTCTTGAATCTGATAGGCTGTATCCGTCATGGTAATGATATTTTACATATACCTACATTAGCATTAAAACTCTCGTGCATTTCATCTAAATGCTCAAGGTCTTTTATTTTCGCTTCAACAAATTTGGAAGGTTACCTTTTCAATGTATAGTTTCGTCTTCCAAGTCTTGTACTCAGTTTTATTTTCTTTTTTTAAACTTTAGTACCAATTTTTCCCGTTCTGTCCTTTCTCTGGAGTAGATAAATCTATGCTCAATGACTGGAATTTTGTTGTGTTTTTGAGACGTACAATTAGTCTCAATTAGACACTCCCTCACATCTGATGACTTTTTACACGAGCAATATAAATTCATTACACGTTTGCAGGCTGAAATATCACACAGTTGAGTTTCTTGTTTTTTAAATTCATCAAACTTTTTTATAAGGTTTGGCTATTCCTTGTCTCGAATATAAGATTTCGTTAGTTTAGAATATTATCATAGTAGGCATTAATTAGCTAAATGATTCTACAATCAAGCACTTTTGGGATTGACGCCTTCTAATAAATATATTTTATTTTTTGTGCCACTGTATTGCTGACAAATGAGAAACTCATTTTAATGATGTTGAATTTACTTGCTAATAGAGACCTCTCCTCAAGGTAGCATTGAAGAACATCTTCGTGTGTTGGAAGAATATATGGCAGAAAATCTCTTGGATGACCGAATATAGGACAATGAAAAGATTGTCTAGTAATTTTCTTTGTCAACGACGTATCCAGATCCGTGTACCTGTCACATGTTGATGTATTTTTAATAACACAATACATCCAATTAACAAACGAAATTCGTTCACGGGCTCTCTGATACGAAATGGCGCTCTGTGCAAGTGAACGAGGTTGGGGACAGAATCATGAGGACACGTAAGGCGACTTCAACGATTTTTCGCAACGTGGCTAACAGGATGCGAGCGAAACTCTAAACCTTGAAGAACTGCTAAAAATTGCAGCGATCTCGTTGTGGTAAGATCTCGGTTATTTAAAAATGGCATAACATGCTCAATAGTATTAATTTACATTTAAATTTTAACATGAGACTGCAAACTGAGCTTATTTAATTATTTTCTTAATATATCAAAAATCACTGAAAATTGAATTTTTCCCGATTTTTTATGAGCTTGTGCGATCGGAAGATATTCTCTAAACGCAATTTATTTTTTATTATTATTAAACAGTACAATATGCAAATATTTATCACTATAGTGATAAAATATGTGTATATGTAATATTAAAAAAAAAATTGAAAAAATCGGAATTTTTCAATTTTTTTGAATTTTTAGGTGGTTTGCGCGATTGGAAGATAATGTCCGATTTCAAAATTTTTTTTTCATTTTTCTTGTATTTACCAATCGCTACTTTTCTGCACTATAGCGATTCGGAAATAAAAACTTTTGTTTTTTCGCACCACCCCACACATTAACCGGAAGGAAGAAAAAGCATAACAGCATACCATACGCCCAGTGATGAAACAATTCGTAATTAGAATGTTCGTAAGCGGAATAATAATTAACACTACACACAAACTACAAAGGTAATTTAAAATACTTAATTCCTTTCAAAACATAAATTTATAATCAGTGCGTTTTCTGGCACTGGTTTTTACCGATGAGGGCATCTATACATGAGGGTTAAAATTGGTTAATTTCAACCTTAATTTACTTTCAACACGCAGTTTTTTCTGTACTCGTTTTTCAAAAACAGCTGTACAAAACACATGTTCACACGAGTATGTTGTGCTGAACTCCATCAAGGAATTCAAAGCTCATTCAAATGTTTCTGGATATTCTGCTTGTACATTTCTTCTTATGGAAATTAAGGGATTTCGCTCGAAATATTATTTGCTGTTGAAATTGTTATATTTTTTTAGCTCATGAAATAAAGAATATTTTTTATGACAAATCTCGATTGTTTCTGCTACCCACTAAAATAGCTGCCGTGACCCACTAGTGGGTCGCCACTCATAGTTTGGGAACCGCTGATTTAGTTCATCTAACAAAAGCAGGTACTTTTAACTAAATTCAACTACTCATTCAACTAAATAAATTAACCAAACCATTTACATGAAAACAATTGCGCTTGACGCAGAAAAATATTAGTTGATGCAACGAAAGGGAATAACCAAACGGTGTATAACAAACAAACAGACAAAAAGTTGGTTATCCGAACCAACCAAACAGATTTTTCCGTGTAATAGAAATGAAAAATGTCTTCATTCGTTATTATAGAGGTGAAAATAAAACCGACTTATTTTAATTGTTGATAATAGTACGTTGCATGCAAAAATCGGAATTTTGTATGATAATCTAGGTTTGTAAACAATGCGTGACAGTTGGAGAATCATTGAAAAGCATATTTTATTTTGCATATAATTGCACGTTTCTGATAAGCTAAATTTAGATATTATTATGAAGTGGACTACCGAATAAACAAACACATTCATCGTTACCTTCTAAATAAACTGAGTCACGGGAACGGTACCGAAATTTTAGCCGGAAAAAGCACGAAACTCTAGAATAAGATTGATTAATTTTCATCTTCAAGCATGAAAAAATGTCGTTCTTCCAAAAAACTAAAGGTATAAGAAAGAAGGTCTTATCCGGATTATGTCCCTTGATCGGAAAAAATACTTTATTTTTGTAGCGAATTACGACTACTTTATGAAAAAAGTATTTAACTACAACTGGGATATTTCATGAGAAATGGACAAAATGTCCCGCACGTGTCGATTACATAAATACATATATTTATTAACTTATAAGTTTTACAAATATAAATTATACATTAAAATTAACAACAACAAAAACATTTTCATATTAGCATTGTTGTTTTAATTTGAGGATAAAAAACATTGTTGAAACAACAGTAATATATAATAAACTTGTTCCATATGTATATGGAATGGCCCTTTTATAGATTTAAAATTCTTCGCATTTTATGTCATAGACTTTAGCGGCCCGTTTTTAATAATAAATAAATAACAAAAATAATAGATAATAAATATCCCCACATTTTCAATAATACACCTTAGTAATGTTATGGGCCGCTCCATGAAAAATTGACAAATGCCCTGAGAGCGACATTTACATAAAAACCCATATCTAGTGACATATAAATTGTTAAAACACAAATTATCCACCGGGAGGTGGCAATACAAAAAACTATCTCATCGAGTTCACGGATGAAATTCTACGATTAGTTAAGTCTCAACTCGCATATTAAAACGCAATCGGTCTGCCAAGTCATACCTTGGTGAAAAATATCTAAAAACCTGATTTTAGCGGATAACTCATAAGTTTACCATTATATTTTCCAGCCCCGAAAAGCATGAAAACATGGAGGACTAGAAGCAGGAAAGCTCAATGGTAAACCTACGAGTTAACAACTAAATTCGGGATTTTAGGTGTTTTCCATGATTATAGACCGATTGCATTCCGATTACGTTATAAAATGGGAGTCGAGTTTTAACTAATCCTAGAATTTCATTCGTGAACTCGATGTTCCTATGCTGCCTCGATGTTTCTATGCTGCCATCTCTTTGTCTATTTAAAATAACACAAAATCTAGATTTTGATATTAGCATGGTTGTTTTAATTGGAAGATATAATTACATTGTTGAAATAGCAGAAATGTATGGAAAAGCCGTCCTATATGTGACATGAAATGTATCACAGCTAAAACTACTTTTCAAAAATAGCCGCTACTTAGCTTCTTTCAGGCTTTGTCAAGGGATACAATTTATACTTGGAATTGAAGACGCAGATTAAGTGTAATAGAAAGGCTCCTTGTCATATTCCGTTTGCCAGGATACAATGAAATAAATGCGATAAAACGGAGAATATTAAACAAATTAGCAAAGATAACATCCCACAGAATGTTTCGTGTAAGTCTCTAAAATGTTACTTTAAACACATATTATTCGTTTTATGCGACCAGAGCGGTTTTTTAAAATCTCATATTACCAAAAATAACTAGTCAGATGTGGCAATTTCAGTAGTTTTTTTCTATCTCATACATGTTACTACTTCCCAAAAAATGTAGCATAGAAACACCACCGGTTAGGTGATTCATATCAAATATTGTCAGCAACAACTTATGCCAACTTCTAATTGAATCTGCAGTTTGATAAAAATCCGTGCATAACCTTCTGAAATAGAATTATTGCGGAAATCTTAGGAAAATTCTGTATAGCAGCACCACTTGTTAATGATGCACAGCAAAAGCTAATCAGGATCAATTTTTATTAGTTACTAACTAAATCCGAAGTTTCATGAAAATCTATGCATTAGTTCTTAAGATACAGCTATTGCAAAGTCGTGAAAAATGCACCATAGCAACACCATCTGTAGGGCGATTTACACTAAAAACTAAATAAGACATCTATATCAGAGACTTAATGATTCTGAAGTTTGATGAAAATTCGTGCATTAGTTTTTGAGATAGAATTATTGCAATAATCATGCGACATGGAGTTAACGCAGCATGAAAGCGCCACCTCTTGAGGATCTGCACCAAAAATTAATCAGCACCAAACTATAACAAGGATTATAAGTTTTATGAAAATCTATGCACTTGTTCTTGAGATACGGCTTTTATGGCAATCACGATTAATGCAGCATAGCAGCACCACCTGTTGACCGATATAAACAAAAAAACTAATCAACTCCAGTTTATAACAACATATAACTGAATCTAAAGTTTTGTGAAATTCCGTGCATTAGTTCTTGAGATAAAGTGCTCATAATATTTTTGACACATACAGAGTGATAGAGTGACAGACGAAATGTTGCTCAAATACATTTTTCTCTAAAGAAGCAAGGTACTATCCATGACTAGAAGAGTACACATATTTTCCCATGACGTCTCGTTAAAAGTAGCGCCACTATTTGTTATAACATGTTGATTGTTTGTATTGATTTACTTGCTACATTACATTTTTCAAAATGTATCGTGCCAAACCACAAACTACTACTGAACATTAGACTACTGTAATTTCTCAACTTCCGATCATCGCTCATACTTGAAGTTATGTATAATCTAATTGTAACTTATATCGAACTCATGTGTTTTTTCCATTTAGAAAACTAGTCAGATGCGGCAATCCCAATTTTTTTTCTATCTTATGCATGTTAATACTTCCTGAAAAATGCAGCTTAGCAGCGCCATTGGTTACGTGATTTAAACCAAAATTTAGTCAGCAACAATCTATGTTAACTTATAACTGAATCTGAAGTTTGATGAACATCCGTGCATTAGTGTTTGAGATAGAGCTATTGCAAAATCTTTTAAAAAAATATTCATTAATAGCGCTACATGTTGGATGATGTACACAAAACTAACCAGGATCAATTTTTTATCAGGTACTAACTGAATCTGAAGTTTGACGAAAATCCATGCATTAGTTCTTGAGGTACATTTATTGCGAAATCATGAAAAATGCAGCATAGCAGCGCTATCTTTAAAGCAATTTATACCGAAAACTAAACAACGCTAATCTATATCAGGGACTAATTTAATCAGAAGTTTTCGAAAAATTCGTGCATTAATTCTTGAGACAGAGCTATTGCGAAAATTACGAATAATGCACCATTTCGCACCACCTGTTGAGCTATTTGCACCAAAACATAAACAGCACCATGTTGTTTTAAGTTCTAACTAAACATAAAGTTTTATGAAAATGCATGCACTAGTTCTTCAGATATGGCTATAGTAGAAATTGTAATTAATACAACATAGCAATGCCACCTGTTGAGCGACATACATCAAAAACCAATCACATCTAGTTTATATCAGCATTTCACAGAATCTAAAGTTTTGTAAAATTCTGTGTATTAGTTCTTGAAATAGAGCGTCTACAAATTTTTTGTCACATACAAACAGACAGACGGACTGACAGTCTCACTGACTCACAGACAGATATTTTGTAAAAACATGTTTTTGCGGTTCTCTTACCTTAAAATTCTCTAAATCTGTCGAGACCGAATTTCGAAAATTTTCAGGAATTTAATACTTTCTTCTTGTAAAGATAGAAGAAAATAAAAATATTACTGTTGAGTGTTATATTTGTTATAATTGAAACATTTATTTGTACTGATATGGCAGAAAATGGATTATTTTTAAAAGAAGACGTCGAAATATTTTAAGAGTTTGAAGATTTTTAGAATTTGCTCACATTCAATTTTCTGTAGTATAAAAACCTACTTTCAAACAAAATATTTCATCAACATTTTTCAAAAAGGAAAGAAATAAAAAAAAGTAAACAAAAGTCAAGTATTCAAATGGTTTTGAATGTGGATTAAAATTTTACAATAATTTTGAAGCAAAAATTTTACATGCACTTTTAAAAAAGCATTATATTTTTTTGTAGTGATAAATTCTGAGGAGTTTTATTTTCATCTACAATTTTAAATGAAAATTATTTTGGAAATATTAAACTTACAAAGCAATTTACTATTTATATAAGTTAAACAACTGAATAGCTTTGGACAGAATAAGTAGTAATCAATTTCATCGATATGTAGAATTTGCGAAATATCAAAAAATGCAAGCTGTTTAATTTTTTCACTTTTTTAATCAGCTTTTACAGATTCAAAAAATTACTCTTAAATAGCTGAAAATAGTTAATAAAACAACAAAGAGCATATAGAGAATTTTTGAATAACTCAAATGTAAAATGAACGTTTTGTCAGTGATGTTTACTTTTGTTGTTGAAGTGTACCATATATATTTCAAGGACATGAATCATTATGAGTTAATATCTTACTGCATTGTTATTATTATTATTACTTTGAAGCAAATGTTGAGTGTTTGGCTTCAAGTATCGATATTATATACTCTGTTTTTTTTCGAGTATTTTTCCTTGGCAACAAATAATGTTTCTGTTTAAAGAGCTTGGCAACAGTTAAATATCAAGTATTCTTTTGAACATATGTAAGTGACTAAATTTTCTTAGGGAAATTTTATCCAAAATTGTAATTATTAAAGAAAATAATAACAAGTTTATTAAACTAAAATTCCAATATTCATATTAAAATGTATATCAGTTGTGAGATTAGAAAAAGAAAGATGAAGTGAAATGAAATGAAAGATCTTTTATAGAAAATTTGAATCAATAAAACTTGATTTATACAAAAGAAAAACAAGCTGGAAACTGCATGTCAAACATGGCAAATAAGATGCGTTCGTACTATAAACATTTTTATAAATATTAATATATTTTTATAAATATTCATATTTTGATACAATAACTGTTAAGTGCTGATGCAAAAATGCATGAATACAAAATATCATACGATTATATATAAATTATAGGACAACCGAACTGTATTAACGAAAGTTAGAGTACTGACAAACAAATCGGATACTATAAAAACATTTTCAGCTATGTTGTAAAGTGTTAAAACGCCTAATAGGTTGAAATTTGACTTCCAGAAATTAATACCCAAAAGACGAATAAATATGATGATGTAATTTATGAGGGGTGTCCAATTGAAATGGTAAGAAACGCCATTGTAGGTATAATTGAGGTTCTTCTTCAAAAGTAATCACAAAAGACTTGATTACAAGAATGCCACTGTTTCGCGAAAGGAAGGATTCTCTGTTCGCATAATTCCTACGGGTATTACAAAAGTCAGTCCTCCATTGTCTCTTTCAGTTCGTCGTTCGAGTTGAAACCAGAATTCTCGCTATCGCTCGCCATTGCGCCAAATTGCGACTAAATTCTTCATTTGTCGAGTAAACAAGCGATTAGATTCGCCAAATTGCTAGAGCTCAATTTTTGCTCTTTCTTACTTTTCTTTTTAGTTCTTCATACATATGCATATATACATGTTTTTCATATATACATATTTTTAATATATTTGTAGCAGATAATTGAAATTAGAATAATAACAATCGTTGGTGCAGTTAAATTATTTTAAGTTATTTTTGAAAAAAAGGGAGTCATTAAAAGGTTAAGGATTTTTTTTTTCTTTTCGTGTTACACGGCGAATCTATTTTGCGAATACCTTTCTCATTTGGCGAAAGTTTTTTATTTTTACTTAGCCAAATTACTAATGTTGGCCAAATGCCACCGAGAACACTGATTGAAACCTTTCATTTTGAGATATTTTAGTGGATCCAACAGTTGAAAGTCGCAGGGAGACATGTCTGGACAATAAGGCGGCTGCTCAAGCCGCTTAACAATGGATGACTGTCTCGAGGAATGGATGATTGTCAGGATTGTTATTTTCGACGATTCCGTTCGTACTTGATTATAACATTACTAGAAGGTAGCCCGTCAAAATGACGTGTTTCCATTTTTAAAAGGATGATAAAACATTACAACAACTTTGGTCAATCATAGCCACTTTAGGCTTAAACAATTTTGAAAAATACAAAAATTAAACATGAAAAAAAAATCTAAAAAAAAAAATCAGTAGAAATTTGCATTTAAAATTATAACAAAACTACCTGGTGGATGGGGAGGGATTGTAATGAAAAAATGGTAAATGCATAAATTTTAAAAGAATAAAGTAAGGTAAAATATCAATTATAAAAGAATACATATTGAAACTACAGCCAAAAAATATTTTAAAATACTGAGAGAAAATAATAAAAATACCCAAAATGTATAAAATTTTTTCTCATTTTGGCCATTTCTAAACGAATATGAGAGGGTAGCCAAATTATTAATTGAATGGGTAAAATAATGGCATAGAATATGCAGCTAATGAATTTCACTCACAAAATTACAGTAATTATTTCACAAAAACATGCAAATTAACATACATTAATAATCCGAAACATGCACTAATAATGCTATTTTAAAACATTTGTGAATTAACTATTTTATACCATTAGCTAATACTTGAAAGAAAATACTGTATAAGATCGAAAACAAATGTCAACAATAAAGATTAAACAATCGTGATTCGTTATGTGACAATGAAATCATTCATGGCTGTAAAAAATAAATAAATAAATAAATAAATAAATAAAAATAAATAAAGCAACACGAATATAAAAATTCTAACAATATTGTATTAAAAAAGCACCTTCGCTTTTCTTAAATATAAAGTTTTAATTAAACACTGTTAAAAATTTGACTGTTTTGCTGCATCGTCATTACACAGCTTTTATAGAAAATGATTACTTTATCGTATTACACTGCTAAAAATTTGACCCATTTGTTGCAGCGTCACTCCATAGCTTTTATAGAATATCTCTTTTATGATCAATGAGAATGCTCCATATCACAGTAAAATAACCGCTTTATATAAAAGCAGTGGAGTGCAGCAAATGGGTCAAATTTTTAACAGTTGCTGCAGCATCACACCAACGCTATTATAGAAAACGGTTACTTTATGTGTGTTACTTACAGTGTATTCTATAAAAGCTGGGGAGTGATGATGCAGCAAAAGGGTCAAATTTTTAACAGTGTACTTCTAAAAATTTGACCCATTTACAGCAGCGTCACTCCACAGCTTTTATAGAATATCTCTTCTATGACCAATGAGAATGCTCCATATCACAGTAAAGTAACCGCTTTATATAAAAACAGTGGAGTAATGCTCCAGAAAATGGGTCAAATTTTTAACAGTTGCTGCAGCATCACTCCAACGCTTTTATAAAAAACGGTTACTTTGTGTGTGTTACTTAAGCTTAATTTTTTTTCCAAGCACCTTCGTCGTTCCAAGCCCAAGCTCGCACTCTGATTGGTTGTTGCTCTCGGCACTGTTTTCATGTAACTTGCCGGTAATCATACTTGACGTAGCGATAGATGTTTCCGTCGAGTTTGATTTCCTTCCGAACCGAGTAAAATTAACTTTTCTCTTGCAGCATTGGATTGGATGGAACGTGTCTTACTGAAAGCTGTACTCTTTAAAAGTTTTTACACACAAGAGCACAAGACCACGAGGATAAGAATGAAGGAAGAATAAGAATGAGTAGGTTAGGTTTTAGGTTTACTCGTTCACTTACGAGCGAAGTATTTTTCGCCAAGTATGGTTATCGCCAAGTTACCTGAAAACAGTGCCGAGAGCAACAACCAATAGGGTGCGAGCTTGGGCTTAGAACGATGAAGGTGCTTGGAAAAAAAATTTCGCGTTACTTGCAGTGCATTCTATAAAAGCTGGGGAGTGATGATGCAGCAAAAGGGTCAAATTTTTAACAGTGTACTGCTAAAAATTTGATCCATTTACTGCAGCGTCACTCCACGGCTTTTATAGAATATCTCTTTTATGATCAATGAGAATGCTCCATAACACAGCAAAGTAATCGTTTTCTATAAAAGCGGTGGAGTGATGCTGCAGCAAATGAGTCAAATTTTTAACAGTGTGAATATTGTGTTTGAAATAGGGAAAAGATTTCAAAGCACAGTAAAATGTAGTGACGTCATTTACAGCTCAAACTGTAAATCTGACAAGTGAGAACGCTCCATTACGACTCTGGAACGTTTGCATTGGACAAAAAATTGATACCCTTTAAAATCGGAGATAACTTTTCACAATGGAATTTGTCATTGGTCACAATAAGTGTTTTTTCTCGTGGATGGGTTGACCCCGGAATCCTTATACACGGAGAGATTTTATATATATAATAGACAATCACCTATCACTACCATAAGGTGTGTGAAACGATTGGATTTATTGTACACAATGGGGAAAAATATGGCTGAAATTTACACCAAAAAATGGCACTAATAAGATCCACATTTTAATAGATATAAAAACATATTGAAATTATATAACAGGTATTTATTTGCTGTTGGCAGTATCTATTTTTTTAAATATTGAGGTAATGCGAAAGTTGTTTATTTGTAAGAAAGAATAACCTATATTCTACAATAGAAAAAAAAATGAATGTTTTGTACTCAATGTCTTATACTAATATCGATATTAATAGCGCCTCATACCCTATATGGCCAAAGGTGACCGGCCACTTGCGATTTTTGACATTTTGTTAAATATCTAAAAAGAAAAAAAAAACATGAGCAATTATTCTTAAACTCTATGTAAATATAATAGAGGTCATACATTTCCGTGAAGATTTTTTTCCGAAACTCCGTAGGGAACCGTGAACAAACTGAAAAAGAACGAATATATTTTCGATAGCCCTATCAAGCCTAATGTAGCAAAAGTTTTCAAACTGCAGATTACGATTAAATGGCTTATTGTAACAAACTGTGTTCATTTTTATGTAGATACCATATTTACTTAGACAAATTAAGGTTTTTATGAAAACAGTCCCAAATTTTTTCAAGTTTTTTGCTTTTAATTTGCAGAGTTCTTAACATAAAATAATGTTCTTTTACGGAAATATGACAAACAACATTGTATACAATACTCTGCATTCAAAATTAAAAAATAATAAAAAATTGAATGAAAAGAGCTGTTTGCATTGAAAGCTGTTGAATTGTTGAGCAAGTTTACTAAATAATTTTTCATTGCGCATTTTCCATTCGATAGCCCTGTTCATATGTTCTGCCATCACAGATCCAAAAACTGTTTGAAGAAAACAGCAGCGACTCCGGGTTTTCCGAGATGTATAATATAATAAATCGTTCCAATTCCCAAGATAAAGAAGAGTATTTCTATGACCCAAGTATGCAGAAAGTGATATACATAAAAATACAATAAATAAAATTAAAAAAATAATAAATTAATATACAATCTTAATTAGCTCTGCGCTCATAAATTTACTAACGTCGGTTGACAAAACAACATATCATTTAAGTAGCACGAAATCTTTAAATTTTAAAATCAGTATTTTAGTAAGGAAATTTTCATAGTATCTAATATCAGATTTTGTGAGATCAAATAAATTAAAATTACACTATGGAAAAACTGATGTGAACTGGTTTCTCGGTATTAACAGAAGTGTAAATAATAACCCTGATTAATGGGTGGACGTCAAAAACCTGAAAATATTATTAAAAAAGGAAAATAAAAAGCAATTATTTCCACAACTATTTTTATTGAAATGACAATATGTTAAAAAACTACTTTTGATCAAAATATGCATATGTCTATGTTAATATAATAAACACGGTGGGAACGGTGGTAATTGTAATTCGTCTTAAACTACAATAGAAAAAAATATTTCCAGCTATTATAAAATAATGGATAAAGTAATTTGTCGCAATGCATAAATAGATTTTGAGTAGGCGTAAGTTCTACATCGACAATTTTATTCATTGATAATTTAATATTTGTGACTGAAAGGGATTCAACTTACAAACGCCCACAAGGAACTAAATTTAAACTATTTTTTACTTTACATTATAAAATTCAATGTAGTATTTTCCATAGGTAAAAGATTTGAAAAAATATTTTTAAACACGAAAAACCTGCTTAATGTACGCATAAAAAATTCATGTGCTCGCGTTTTTTTCGGAAATTCATTGTGTTTTGGTGCTTTAATTATTATATTTTTTTGATTTTTATTATTCTTTTGTATTTAAGTTCATGTTATCAAAAAAATTTATTGAAAACATATTTCAGGACCTCAGATGCCACGGAAAACAAGTGACAAAATTTACATTTGGGGTAAATTTAATGCAAAGTTAGAACATCAGTAATAATTGATTGAATTATGTACATAAAATAAGAAACTGTTGCTTATTCGGTAGCGGTTTCTGAACGTTTATTTCAATAATTGATAAAGAAAAGTGGAATACAATATTTTTACAAACGTAAGTAGAGACTAAAGAGTCAAGTAGTTTAAGGTGCTTAAATAGTAGCTCTCTAGAATGCGGTATATAATTAGAAAATTTATACTGATATTATAAAACGGTAAAATAATTGTTTCTTTGTAGCAGATAATCTCTGGAACTCCCGAATTCATTTTCAAAGGTAATGGTATCAAAATTACAGTGTTCGTCCTTGTTCAAACATACGTAGGCTATATCTTATGTTCACGCTAATGCCCCAAAAGGGGTGCAGGAGTAAAAAAAGTTTTATAAATCTGATTTTTGTGTTATCGAAGAGCCTAGAAATATGAAATTTGCAGTTGCAATTATAAGGTATGAAGAACAATTCTTAAAAAAATTCGATATTCAAAAAGGGAGGAGAATGCACGAAAATAGTTTTAAAAACATTTTAAATGGAATTTCTTCAAAATCTCACAACTACCGAACCGATTTTTAAAAAAATGGTGTCAAAAGGACGGGCTGGGGATAGCCTTTGCTACAACAAAGGCTGTATTTTGTGTCGATGCCATTACCGCAAAAAGCGTGCAAAAGCAAAAAACGTTATAAAAATACTATTTTTGTGATACTGAAGGTTCTAGGTGCATGGAATTAGGATAGTAATTACTTATTAGGTAAAAATTATCTCTAAGAATATTAAAAAAAAATCGAAATTTAAAAGGAGTGATAATGCATGAAAAGCGTAACAGAAAACGTTCTAAATGACGATTTCTACTGAATTTTAGGAAGTATCAAATCGATGTCAAAAGTAAAGGTTGAAAATTGATGGTGACAGCCCTTGCTCTATTTTATGTCGGTGTCACTATCAAGTGAAAAGTAGAAGAGCAAAAAAAAAAAAAGTTCTAAATTTAAATTTTTGTGTTATGGAAGGGTCAAGAAACATGTAACTTGGAATAGCAGTTACTTATAAGATATAAAGGATCTCTAAGAACATTTCCTAAAAAGTCGAAATCTAAAAGATGACGTGGGTGAAATGCGCGAAAAGCGTTCTAAAAAACGTTCCAAATTGTGATTTCTACGCAATTTCAGGAAGTACCGAACTGATTTAAAAAATAATGGTGTGGAAATGAGGGCAACAGCCCTTGCTCTAACATATGCTCTATTTTATGTCGATGTCTCTATTACTTGGGGGCTGCAGGAGCAAAAGACGTTCTAAATTGTGGTTTCTGTGTTATGGAATGGTTACATGAAGTTTGAAATTGTAGTTACTTATAAAATATAAATAATCTCTAAGAACATTTCTTAAAAAATTCTAAATTTAAACGGGGGAGAATGCTCCAAAAACGTTCTGAAAATGTTATAAATGTCACATATTTTATTCTGATTAGTTAGGTGTTTAAGCACGTAATTCCCCAGTTTAAGGCTATCTGTGTTTGATGCATTCTTATATTTAAAATATCTTCTCAGAGAATTAATATTTTAACTTTTTTTCAGTATTCTGTTTTTAAAAGATGTTCATTATTGTATAAATATTTATAAAATTTATATTTAATTTAAAATTTCATGTTTTAAAAACTGACGAACTTGAAGTAAAATTTTAACACTTCATATAAAATTGAGCTAGATTTTAGAAATATTTTGAAACCTAAGGAAAAAAGTGTAATGCTTTAAGAAGAGAACAAACACATAAAAAAGATGAAAGTATTAATTTCCTGAGAAAATATTTTGAAGATACAATTGCATCAATCGCTTATAGACTTAACATTACGGGAGGGAAAATCAGAAACTGAGGGATTAGCATCCTTAAGGATTAGTTTTCAACAAATTTTATTTGAAAGTAAATGCACTGGTTTGAGGTATGTAATTCAATGTGCTAAAAAAGCAAAACGGATTGTTTAGAGATCATTACCATAATCCATATTTTGAATTAATTATTTTTAACGGTACCAGTAAATTAAGATATAGTTTTTAACGAGTTGTAGCTGAAGGTATTCCTAGTCTATGACTAAAACTATGCAATGATTTGAAGTAATTAAGTATAGTCCTACCAAAAAATTGTTAATGCAAAAAATAAAGAAAATTAAATTCGCTACAAAATATGTTTTATACATTTTTCTCTAGAGTCTATAGTTAACGAGATAATCGCATTAAAAAATGAAAAAAAATTGTCAAAAGTCACACCAGCAACAGAAAGCGAATCGATGGCACTTACGTTGCATTTATTTAATCTAAACTCAAACAAGCAATATATATATTGTTGATACATATTGTTGTTGATAAGTAAATACTTATTGAATAGTATGGAGCTCTTTATACCACAGCGTCAGTAAAATTACATAGATTTCTTATCTCCACAAATTCCGTTTAAACGTGAGGCCATAATTATCATCCCTGCCTCCCACAGAAGGAGCAGTGATGCAACACTTACACAGAGTTTTTCACCAGATACAGCTAGGGCAAGAAAATAACTGTATCCTGATATTTGGGGTTAGAAACGCAAGCTCGATCATACATTAGTGCCTACAACTGAAGCAATATTAAACCCCATCTTCTGCCAGTGTACAACCAGTTGTGGTCACAAATGTGGATGCAGAAAAACATAATAAAACGCACTTCCTCCTGCCACTAGACACTAGACCATGGAGACGACGGAGATTGCTCAAATAGTCCATTAGCTGTCGAGGAGGATGTCCTATGGAAATGGAACACAAATCAACATCTGGAATTTCTCACTGATGCAGTATTGAACAAAATGATCACGGATTTCAGTATATTATTGTTCATTCCTATATTATTGTATTTTACACATTTTTCGATTTTGTATGTTTTATATTGACCAGAAATGTCATTTGTTGAAGTTATTGTTCAGGCTTCCATTCTTTCAACTACAACATTGAATAATGTATGTTTAAATTTAGATTAATTAGGTGTAATGTAAGTGCCATTAATTTGCTCTCTAACGCTGATGTGACTTTTGGCAAATTTCTTCTTTTTTTGAATGCGTTTATTCCCAGCGCAAAATAGTCACAGAAAAATTGCTCAAAAAGACCCGGATGACCATGTAAAGTCTATGGGAGCGTTCTTTTCTAATATCTCGCTCAAATTTTAATATTTTTGCATGATGTTTTTGCACAAGATAGCTGAGGGCAATCCACAACCGGGCTAGTTTTTACTTTTTCAATTTTTGTTTCAGATTTTCTTTAAAAAATTACTTTAACTTTCGAAACCGGTTTAAACCGGTTCTGAAACTGAAACTATCGTAATATAAAAAATATATGACCAAAATCGAAAAAGTAAAAACTAGCCCGGTTGTGGATCACCCTCAGCTATTTTGTGCAAAAAAATCATGCAAAAATATTAAAATTGGAGCGAGATATTAGAAAAGAACGCTTCCATAGACTTTCCATGGTCATCCGGGTCTTTTTGAGTAATTTTTCTGTGACTATTGTGGGCTCTTAAGAGCCCACAAGTAATTTTTCTGTGACTATTGTGGGCTCTTAAGAGCCCACAATAGTCACAGAAAAATTACTCAAAAAGACCCGGATGACCATGGAAAGTCTATGGAAGCGTTCTTTTCTAATATCTCGCTCAAATTTTAATATTTTTGCATGATTTTTTTGCACAAGATAGCTGAGGGCGATCCACAACCGGGCTAGTTTTTACTTTTTCAATTTTGGTTATATATTTTTTATATTACGATAGTTTCAGTTTCAGAACCGGTTTAAACCGGTTTCGAAAGTTAAAGTAATTTTTTAAAGAAAATCTGAAACAAAAATTGAAAAAGTAAAAACTAGCCCGGTTGTGGATTGCCCTCAGCTATCTTGTGCAAAAAAATCATGCAAAAATATTAAAATTGGAGCGAGATATTAGAAAAGAACGCTCCCATAGACTTTACATGGTCATCCGGGTCTTTTTGAGTAATTTTTCTGTGACTATTGTGGGCTCTTAAGAGCACACACTAGTCACACGCCAAGGCAAATCAAGATGGCGACGCGCTTTTTCAGCGGATTCGGAGGATGGGCTAAAATTACTTTGATTGACATGCAATCATCCAATTAGGAAATAGAATGCTCTTAACCAATTATCTGCGACGATTTTTCTCTTCAAAGGTGTGCAATTCCAGCCGATTTCATGTTTAAAGGATTTTTTTCAACTGATTTCCCATTACTTTGGGTAAATGCAATGATGTCGAGCTTCAAAAGAATTTCAATCTCTTTACGATTAGCGTTCCAAAATTAAAATGGTTTGATTTTCAGAAAATAAACGAATAATTAATTTAGAGAGATTGCTATAAAATAAAAACTATTTTATTTACTTAACGCAATCATAAAAAAATAAAAAATAAATAAATAAATAAATAAAAAATTAATATTGAATGAGGGGGGGGGGATATCAGGTGCAAGTAGTTTAAATAACTATTTTTTTTTTGGGGGGGGGGGTAAGGGGGAGGGATTCTTTTTAGAATACGAAACTTATCAAGATAAATAGCACTGAAGGTTAAAGTCATAAATACTTCATAAAATTATGAGAAAAATATTTAGACAAATTTAAATATTTAAACATTGTTTATTTTTTGCGGAGAGGCAAGCAAGCAAGGGCGAAAAGGAAATAGAAATTTTGAAGAAAGGATAAATAGGTGTTAATCCCAGCCTAGTCGTTTATAGACATAATACATAATTTATTATTGTTTGTAGTGACAAATGTGACAGAAAAAGTGTAGCAAATTTTAAAAACTTTGTGTGATGTTAAGTCAATAAAGCAAAATATTTTGTCAATATTTCAGGCGGAAGAAAATTTAGATTCTTGATTATTTTTACAAGCATTATATAAAAACCGCAAGGAGCTCTAACAATTTTTAATTTTGAGCACTGCAATAGCAGTAAAGTCTATAGGAGGGAGGGGGGGGGGGTTTCTGAAAACTGTTTTTTAAGTGATACAGTCAGTTAAGAATGGTTTTTGTTTTCATACAATATATTGTACTGATTCATTTTTTTATGGATTTACTCAACTCAGCCGAAAATTCGGGTAATTTTGGTATTTATGTTTAGTGGTTCAATTCTGAGCTAATAGAAACGAAATAACTGCGAAAAGTTGTGAAAAGTTACTTGCACATTAATGGAAAATCACAATATTTTATTTAAATATCTCTCTAAAGATATTTTACTGTATGAAATGCACAAACACAATACGCAAAAAATGTAAAAATGTGTTTTGTGTAGAATTTAATGCATATCTATCGCTTTATTTTTAACACTTTCCTACATAGTTAAAAAGACTTTGTTAATATTATAGTTAGCAGAGATTTATAATTAGCACTAAAATTTAAACATATTTAAAGACTTAATTATTTGTGCAGAAGGAGGATTTCAGGTTTTAATTATTTTTTTATTAAAATACGGAGAGAAAAAAGAATTTAATTTTGTAAGTTGAGAAGGGGGGAGGGGAGGTAGAGGGAAAAAACGGATTTTTTTGGGGGGGAGGGGAGAGATAGTAGGACAGTTTTATAGATGACAGCTTATTTACCTTCTTGAATATTTATTAATAGGACGAAAAATGTAACTTAAAAGTGTTTTAAAGATTTTTAATTTTGTGTACTTGAAAAGAACGAGGGGGTATACAACGATATTTATGGGTTGTTTACGATTAATTATTTATTTTTAGAATAAAATATGTGTAAACCTATGGGGAAAAAAAAAAAAAAACTTTCAAAGATTTTAAATTTAGTGACATATGGGTAGGGGAGAAAATAGTGCAATCCCCCCCCCCCCTCAAAAAATGGTGGAATTTGTGTTTGTTTCAAATTTGTGAGCTGAGGAAAAAAAAAAGAAATAAGCACATTATTAGGTGCGTTCGTAATTATATAATACGTAGCACCTATAGTGGTCGTTCATCCGTCCGTCTGTCCGTCCGTCTGTCTGTCCGCATATAACAACGCAAAAACTACTTAACCGAATCATTTGAAATTTAAAATACATAATTATTACATAATTTTGTCGAGTCATTTCAAATTTTATGAAACTCAGATGCATAGGTCAATTACAGGGGCAATCAAAAGTATTCCATTACATTACGGTGGATGGGGAAAAAAGTTTCAAATGCATTTTAATCGTTTGAAATTTAAAATACACAATTATTACATAATTCTGTTGAGTTATTTCAAATATTTTGATAATCGTGTGCATAGATCAATTACAGGGGCAATCAAAAGTATTCAATTACATTATGGTCAATTAGGAAAAAGTTTCAAATATATTCTATACATTTGAAATTTAAAATACATAATTATTACATAATTTTGTCGAGTCATTTCAAATTTTATGAAACTCAGATGCATAGGTCAATTACAGGGGCAATCAAAAGTATTCCATTACATTACGGTGAATGGGGAAAAAAGTTTCAAATGCAGTTTAATCGTTTGAAATTTAAAATACGCAATTATTACATAATTCTGTCGAGTTATTTCAAATATTTTGATAATCGTGTGCATAGATCAATTACAGGAGCAATCAAAAGTATTCAATTACATTATGGTCAATGGGGAAAAAGTTTCAAATATATTCTATACATTTGAAATTTAAAATACATAATTATTACATAATTTTGTCGAGTCATTTCAAATATTATGAAAATCGGATGCATAGATCAATTACAGGGACAATCAAAAGTATTCCGTTACATTACGGTCAATGGGAAAAAATGTTTCAGATGCATTTTAATCGTGTTACACTCATGCGAACTTAATAAAATTTATATGCAACTATAAAGTACATATTATAATATACATCATACATAATTTGTGGTGCAAAGAACATTTGTTACTGATTTACAAGGCCACACAAAAGTATTCCATGACATAATGGTATAGGGAGAACATTGTTTGATGAGCGTTTTAATTGTAATTCACTATTTATAATTTTATGAGATTGATAAATGAAAATAATATTTTTAAAACTTCGTTATCGTACGAACGCACCTAATTTGCTACGCTTCACGTGCAATTTCCAACTTGTTTATTTATTTTCGTGTGTGTGTGTAGGGGGGAGATGTTTATTAGATGACTTATTATTTATTTGCCTTTCAAAATATTTATAAATCGGTTTAAAAAAATAATAAAAGTGGGAATTGTTTAAAGAACTAAATTTTCTGCACTTAAAGGAACAAAATGATAAATCCTAATTTCAGTCGTGGGAGGGGGGGGGGAAGGAAATTTTGTGATTGATTGTTTATTGATATACTAAAGTGACTTATATGCTACAAATATGGGTATTGTGGAGTAGACTACAAAACGAAGTGATATTTTTGTAAGGTGCAATTTAGAAGATTGTGACAGATTCAAAAGGCGAAGCGAAATTTTGATATAAAGGGAGGCGAAGACCAAGGGCTGATCTTGAGAGTCCTCAAGGGGGGGGGGGAGGATTTTAGAAATTTGGATACTCCAGTGTAATGCACGGGTCGGAGCTCATTTTTTTATGTGGGTCGTGTTTTTTTTTTTTTTTTTTACTTTTTTGCTGTGGGTCGGGTTTGGGTCCGGTTGGCTTCCATTTTTTGCTCCTGTCTGGGTTAATCCCTACTTGGGTCGAGATTGGGTCGGGTTGACTTCGACTCTTTGCTGCTGTTCAAGTTAATTTCTGATTTTTTTTTTTTTTTTTTTTTTTTTTTTTTTTTTTTTTGTCAGATTTGTGTCTCGTTGACTACTACATTTTGTTTTTAATCTGGTTGACTTTTACTTTTTAGCAGTGCTTAGCGCATTTGGGACACTTTAGGATTTGGTTTTTAGCACTTTCCAACAAAGTTGAAAAGTGCTTATGCATTCGGTTTGTCTGTCCGTCTGTCCGCGCTCTAACTCCCGTAAATATACTCGGATTGCTATGAAATTTTTATACGTTATTGATGTTTACCCTAGCACGACACCTATTAAAAATGAAGTATCTACCATAATTAGTTTATCTACAGAGAGAATCAAAAGTTTCCCATTACATTACGGCGTATGGGGAAAATCGTTAATATACTCGGATTGCCATGAAATTTTAGGACGTTATTGACGTTTACCCTAGCACGAATGCTATTGAAAATGAAGTTTCTACCATGACTAGTTTATCTACAGGGCGAATCAAAAGTTTTCCATTACATTACGGCCCATGGGGAAAAATCGTTTATATACTCGAATTGCCATGAAATTTTAGGACGTTATTGACGTTTACCCTAGCACGAACCCTATTGAAAATGAAGTTTCTACCATGATTAGTTTATCTACAGGACGAATCAAAATTTTCCCATTACATTACGGCCTATATGGAAAAATCGTTTCAAAGGAATTATGTTTCCATCTGATAGTATGAAATGCTGAAAAATAAATTTCAAGCTACTGGGTATTTTCCTTCTAAACTAATTTTTCCCATTATATCAAGTGACATATGAAATACAGAGCTGTTCAAAAGTACTGGAATACATATTTGGGTATATTTGGCTATACACTATTATTTCCCTAAATAACAAAGTTTTGTTAAAGATTTCATTATGTGTTGGAAAGTGCTTCATAATCAATGCTTAACGCATGATTTTTCTTACTTGTTACTTTATCGAGAAGGGTTCGGGTTGACCCGAATTTATTGGAGTGAATTCTTTGGTAAAATGTTCGTTCTTTTTTGCAATTTTTGTGCAAAATGTGCGTCTGTTTCACGATATTTTGAAGATATTCGTGTTTTCTCCGTGATCATTTTACAAAATTTGTTGTCCGGTTCGCTTCTATTTTTTGCTGCTGGTCGGGTTTATTTTTTTACTTTTTGTTGTGGGTTGCGTTTGAATCCGGTTAACTTCTACTCTTTCCTACAAACACGTGACGTTACACACAGCAAACACGTGGGTGGTTTACAATTCTCCATCGATATACAGAGTGATATCGGCTCATACAAATTGCTCTCACCTCCGGGAAAAAAACAACAACGAGAGTAAAACAAAGAAAAAAGGAAGACAATAGAAATCAGAGGAAAAAGAAAAGAGAAAGATCATTCAGGTGGCTTGGGTTAGGAAGCCCGTGAATATTTAAAGAAGGTATCCTCCTGGGGGCGATTAGTTTTAAGAATTCATTGAATAAGTATAGGGAGAGAAAGGGTAGCTACCCCCCCCTTTAAATTTAGAAAAAGGTTTTTATGCTGAGTTACCACATTTCGCTCGAATATTATAAATCATATAAATAATTGGTTTAAAATTTCCTTTATATAATTGTTGGAGATTTCTGAGAAGGAAAAAATGAAAAGTATTTATTTATTTATTTTGGAGGGGGATGAAGGGAATTTGTTAGATGACTTACTCTATATGACTAAAGATTAATAAATATGGCTAAACACAAAATAAAGAGATTTAAAGACTAAATTTTATGTACTTGGTAAGGAGAAATAGGGGGAAAACATCAATTTTTGTGGGGTTAAGAGTAAAACTATGATTGATTATTTATTACTACAGTAAAAGTTTTCGAAAAATCGATGACTTTAAAAGTTTAAAATTTGTGAGCTGAGGGGGGGGGGGAAACAATTTATTAATTATTTATTTTGGTGTGTATGTGGGATGGAGAAGTTTTTTAAATGACTTACTTTTATTTGCCTTTTAAAACATTAACAAATGGGCTTAAAAAATAATAAAATGTAGGAAAGTTTCAATGAATAAATTCTAGGCATTTACTAATAGGATGAGAGGGAAAAATCTTATTTTTAGTAGTGGGGAGGAGTTTTTGTGATAGATTTTTTATTGTTACAACAAAGTGGCTATATTGTGTAAACATGGATACAGTGAGATAGACAGCAAAACAGCGAAGTGATACTTCTGGAAGGGATAATATTGATGGCTGTGATGAGAGCAAAAGGCGGGAATGAAATTTTGATACAAGAGGGGGGGAGGGGGGCAAGGGTGATATAAATTTTTCTAAATCAGAATTTCAGAGAACTCAGATTTTCACCTCCAATTAATAAATAACAAAAAACTTAAATATTTTTAAGGACTTTTTGCAAATTCTGCATAACACTAACAAAGTTTTTTAAGGAGCAAAAATTACTTTTAAAAAATTAAACACTTTTAAAAAAATTGAAGAAACATAAGAAATGTGTAGGATCACTCAAAATTATTCCGCTATATTATGGTCTATGTAGATAAATCATTTGCGGTGTTTCAAGGAGCGCCATACTAATTTAAAAGTAATGGAATTCATATACATTACTGAGGTACTCTGGAAGACAATTATAAAAAAATATGTCATGTATAGCACTTACAGTATACACACAGAGGATCTCCATAGTAATCTATTATATTCTGGTCTAAAAATAATTTCGCGATGTATTGTTGTAATAATGTTACTCTTTTACAAACAATGAAATTTATACGAACTTCTAAAATGGACTTAAGAATGCTTGCGGTATAATATTTGGAGAAAAACATTTGCCATTCAATTACAGAGTTACACAAAATAATTCGGTTGTAAAAAGCTCTTCGGAGAAAAACTGTTCCTAGCGTATTTAAATTATGTTCACTACTTTGAACATGAAATGCAATGAAATGCTGTTTCGCGTATACTCTCTGTTAAAAAGAATTTCCATAAAAACATTCCATTTATATACACTGGTGTCCAAAAGTTAAGCATAATTGGTAATTAAGTAATTATTTTTAAGTAATGAAAGAAATATTCATCGGAATGTGCTGAAACTCCAGGTGTGTAAACAAAATAGTACGCGTCACATATTTTCGCGAAGAGTTTTCCCCGAAATTGAACAGGGGACCGTCAACAAATTGAAAACGAACGAAGATCTTTTGGATAATCCTGTCAAAACTAATGTAGCAAAAGCGTTCAAACTGCACATTATGATTAATTGGCTTATTGTAATGTACTGTGTTAATTTTTACAAGGATAGCATGTATACTCGTAGAGAAATTAAGGTTTTTATAAAAACAGTCCTAAATTTTTCCAAATTTTTTGCTTATAATTTGCAGAGTTCTTATTATAAAATAATATTCTTTTCTGAAAATATGACAAACATCATTGTACACAATACCCTGTCATCAGAATTTTAAAATAATAAAAATTGTATGAAAAATGAGTATGTTTAGTAAATAATTTTTCATTGCGCATGCGTCAACGATATCAAAATGTCATTTGCATATTGTGTTAGCTAAATGTATAGAGCAACTTCTGTAAAAATTTCAAAAACATAGCTTAAAAATTCTGAAAATGGGAGCCTATAGAATCAACTCAAAATCCGTTATTCCTAAAGGAAGCAAAAAAATCAGGGGTTTTACCTAAATATAGTTGTACGTGCAATATTGTGTAGGCACTAAACAATGGAATATGGATACAGCCCCTCATCTTTTTGCTTCATTTAGGGAATAAAGGATTTTGAGTTGATTCTATAGGCTCCCATTTTCAGAATTTTCAAGCTATGTTTTTGAAACTTTTACAGAAGTTGCTCTATACATTTAGCTAACACAATATGCAAATGACATTTTGATATCGTTGACGCATGCGCAATGAAAAATTATTTACTAAACATACTCATTTTTCATACAATTTTTATTATTTTTAAATTCTAATGACAGTGTATTGTGTACAATGATGTTTGTCATATTTTCAGAAAAGTACATTATTTTATAATAAGAACTCTGCAAATTATAAGCAAAAAACTTGGAAAAATTTAGGACTGTTTTTATAAAAACCTTAATTTCTCTACGAGTATACATGCTATCCTTATAAAAATTAACACAGTACATTACAATAAGCCAATTAATCATAATGTGCAGTTTGAACGCTTTTGCTACATTAGTTTTGACAGGGTTATCCAAAAGATCTTCGTTCTTTTTCAATTTGTTGACGGTCCCCTGTTCGATTTCGGGGAAAACTCTTCGCGAAAATATGTGACGCGTACTATTTTGTTTACACACCTGGAGTTTCAGCACATTCCGATTCATATTTCTTTCATTACTTATAAATAATTACTTAATTACCAATTATGCTTAACTTTTGGACACCAGTGTATATAATCAAATTAAACCTGTTGAAATTAGTCATCTGTTTCCCGCCGTCCTTTTTTTTTTTTTTTTTTTCTTTTTTTAAGGAAGATACCGCACACTCAGTCTAGCTTTATTAATGTTACAGTGTTTTACAATTAAGTTTTCTTTCAAAATTTATTATTCATTGCAGAACAATGTAATAATTCCCACGAACCATCTGTCGACATATAAAAAGATGCGATTCAATAGCAAGATTTCAATATGATGAATACCAGAAGTGATGGGGCGATCGCTCCCTCTCCCTTTGAGCCCAATGAAGGGTCTGGAAAATGATATTAGATGTCCATAGGATAAATGAATCGTGTTTAAGATTGAGAACGGTGCGACCTGATCGGACTCGACAAAGCTGTCACTGCCCGGGTTGAGCCGGCCAGTTTTAACTCATGAGACTAGGGCTTGCTTAGGTCTAGAGATCTGCATCGGCCTGTATCAGACTGGCAAAAAAATAAACAGGCCGTATGGGCCAGTCCGATAAAAAAGTTTAACTGGCCTGCCGGCGTGTTATAAAGATTTCGGTAAAAACGCTAAAATGAGGTCTATTTTCAATGAATATGGGTTTAACGACCATAAGTATAAATGTGCGTCACGAGTAGATACTAGTTTAACAACATCAATACATAAATGTAACGTGTACAGCGTAGAAATCAGCATCGGACAGTTGCTTTGTGTCTATACGGGTATAATAATTTTTTGGCAAACTGGAGCCGGGCCAAGATCAGGTTTGCACTGTTTTTCTACATATAGTCGGGGTCAGAACTAGACTTAATTATTCGTAAGACGTATAGGGCAGACAACATTATTTGTAACAGGGATAAAAACTATTAACGTACTGTTAACGTACTTTTTGGAAATATACTCTTTGGTGTTTCTTAAATTCATTTCTGAACAACACGAAAGTTTGACACATTTTCTGACTAATTTTTAACTATAAAGGTACAAAAGTGACAAGCCTGACTATTGAAGGGATTTGGAATCGAACAGCATATTTCGTTTTTGGTAAATAAGATTTTTGTATATACTTGTTAAGGTATAAGAGATTCTTGTCACGTGGTTTCAGATTTTTCTCCTTTTGCATGTTGTCGCTTCCGGAAATTCGATTCAAAACTCTAATTTTCACAATATTTTCATAAATATCATGAAAATTAGCTTTTTATATAGCGTGTTGCGCATTGTATTTGCTTGTATCAAAAAATGGACAACGCCATTCAATTACATTGTTTCTGAATAAAAACACCTGTTAAACTCATGTGTTTCCAAAAAGAAATGAAATCAGAAATGCATAAAAAATAGCTCCTCTAAATTTGAGAAAATCTTTGATAAAATGATAAAGAAGTATTTTCATAAATGTACTTTTTATTACACAGCTTCAAAAGTTGTGATAATTTTAACTTCCTTTTTTTTTCTTTTATTCTAAACCATATTAATTTTTCAGTGCATCTTTATTTGAATGTTGGAAGTCTAAGAACCTAAGTAATCATTAATGTTCTTACTGTGTATTGTCAGTAAAAATTTTCTATAAAATCATCCAATATATATGAATGCAGTAATCTTTAAAAAATCTTAATTGTATGATAAAAATCTGATTTTGTTTCGAAATAAAGATGCAGGCGGTTTTCGGCCTGGACTGTTTTCACTGATTTCTGTACGGGCCGGGCCTGGCCTGGCCTAGAAATGTAAAAGTGTAAACGAGCGGGCCAGGCTCGGGCCGAATATTTTGTTTTATACCGGGCCGGGCCAAAATAACATTCATTCGGTCCGGGCCGGAGCGAGACTGAAAACTCCAGCCCGTCCAGACCTCTACTCAAGTCTTCACTCTTTCGGAAACCATTCCGAGTTCGGATCTTACTTTTTTTCTGCAAAACTTAACCACACTATATTTTTTCTTCCACTTCGAGCCTGGCGTAGACTTCGTTCTTTTAGAGGTCTGCCCGAACCTAAATTTCCATGCCCAGGCTCAAAAAGCAATTCAGTTTTAACCCAACCCAAGCTCGCTAAAAAAAAAAAAAATACATAAATAAATAAAAGAAAAAAATCTGATTCAGTACCGAATAGCCTGATACAAAACAGATCAACAAATCCAAAATGAAACAAAATCAATCTAATATTTGAAGGAAATTGGGAAAGGTATCGCATATAATTATATCAATATTTTTTTTTGTTGTTGTTTAAGTAGAAAAATGAATATATATACAATGTACTCGTCAATATTCAAACATATAGTTTTTCATATAAAATATTGTCTGATCTATTGAAAAATCCAGTCATCAACCAGTTTATACTAGATCCGAATTTGTCAAAATCCAAAAGAAGAAATGTTCCGAATCCGAAATGTTTAAAGTCAACCCGACCCATAATATATCAATCCGAACCCAAAAATTACAAATTATGTCAAATCGAGCCCTTACTCGAACACCTGAAACTGAAATGAAAGAAAATGAGTTCATGTATTTTAATAGAATTAAAAAATGTGTTTTACATCTTCAACTTGAATGTTATAATTTATAGAGAAAAAAAATCTATTATTTGCTCTTTAGTGCAAAACCTATTCCTAAGTCAGCCTGCTCAAACTTGGTCCGTAGCAAAAAAGTATAAATCTATCCGGCCTACTACAAAAAACAAACTCAAAAAAAAAAAAAAAAATCCCTAACCAAACTTTCTAATTAACTCGAATTCCCACCTTGTTCTTTGCGCAGTATATCGTGATGTAACTTTGTGCCATAAAACCCCATTCAACCAACCTATCAATCAACCTGAGTGCTACTCTCAGAAGTGAAATTTTATCCTGAACAGAACCGAATTTGAAAAAATGTAAGTCAAACTGACCCAAATCCGACCCACAGCAAAAATGTCAAGCCGATTCGAACACAACTCACTGCAAAATTTAGAAATAATCTCCACCAGCAATGAAAAGATCACCTCCTGCCCGAACCTCTTATCTTTCTTAGTATATTAATATATTCTTAGTATATTATTAGTATATTATTATTAGTATATCTAAGTTCTTATCTTTCTTAGATTTCTTAGTATAAAATGAAGTTATTAGAACACTTTTTAATAAGAAACATAGTACCTACAATATGAATATGCATTACTTTATCTTTCTGTGGCAATGCAAGAGAAAAAAATTATGAGTCCCCCTTACATTCTCTCGAGCCCCCCTTACATTCTCTTGAGCCCCCCTTACATTCTCTTGAGCCCCCCCCTACATTCACTTGAGCCCCCCCTATTGTTCACTTCTAGCTACGGCCCTCCCCCTCCCCACACACACACAAAATAGAAATCAACCAGACCCAATACCAACCAGCAGCAATAAAGAAAGAGAACCGGACTCCAACCCAACCCGCAGCGGCAAAGTAGAATTGAACCTTACCCAAACACGACTCGCAAAAAAAAAGTATTTAACCAGTACGACGGCAAAAAATGAAAGTAAACCGGACCGAAACTCGACCTGCAACGAAAAAAATTAGCCCCGATCCTACTCATGATGAAAAAAAATTGTCCCAACACGAGCTGCAGGTGCGATTGGAATCTCCAAATTTCTGAAAAGTCCCCCCCCCCTCTTTTTTGAGGAGTCTCCAGATCTGCCCTTGTACAAGGACAAACAAAAACTGCTAAAAACTGCAAAATCGTCTAAAAGTTTTTCAATATTATATTGAATTGTCACCCATTAAATATATACGAACTTGTAAAGTTTGTAAATATGTCGACAAATTTTGTTCACGATACTTTGTACTATGATGTTTTGGAACATGCAAAAGCCTTCTGCTCGATAGAAGCTGCATTAGTTGAACGTCGACAAAAAACTCCAAAGAAGAAACAATTCTGAAAACTATTAGAGAGTAAAATTTGCTGAATAGCAGACTTTAAAAAAATTGCAAAATTTTCCTTACAGTTTCATTATTTTTACTTTTATACTATAACTAGCGGCCCGCCCTCGCTTTTTTTCGGGTAGAGCAAGTCGCCCAGTCCCCCGCCACCACTGACACCGCAAATTGTTTCTACCACTTCATCTCATTAAATTCAACTACTAAAAACATTACCCTCATTTTAGGTAGTCCGATAAAAAATAGCTTATATGTTAATCTAAGGTGTCAGATACCTCCATACAAAATTTCATAAAAATCGATCCATCCGTTCTTGAGTTATAAATGGTGTAACTAACACGATTTTGCTTTATGTATATAGATTATAGCAGCCCGCCCCGACTTCTCACGGATATTTAAGAAAAATTTCAAGTTATAAATTTTTAGACACACACTCATAACCTAATAATTAAAATGCCGTCTCTGACATTGACTCCCCTCCCGTGTCCAGTGACGCCTATATCACACATTATGATGCAGCCTAGTCGAGCGGGGTAAACGGCAACCATTAAATCAGTCTTGATTTTGAAGTAATTTATTTTGATAAGAATCAAAACCAAAGTAACAATAAAGAGCTTTTACAGAAACGGCATTTTAATTATTTTTTTAAATAAAAAACACTTATTGTGACATAACTATAACAGTTAGACATATGCTGTTGCGACATTTTTTGTAGATAATTACATGTTAACAAAGTCGTAGTACATTATTTTGTTCTATAATCAATAGTATTCGCAACGCACGCGATGTAAAGATTTTTTAAGTTCATTTTTCTACACCTTGGGTTACAATATTGGCATTTTAATAAGGATTTGAAATAATTTTTTTGAAAATATAATATAGCCTATGTTCACCGGAAATAGTGTAGCTTTCATACGGTGAAAGAATTTTTTAAATCCGTCAAGTAGTTTTGGAGCCTATTCAATTCAATTCAAACAAACAAACAAACAAATCTTCCCTCTTTATAATTTTATATTAAATTAAATAAGTAATATTTATCCCTAGGCTTATTGAAACAGTCCGCATTTGAAATTGTAGAAAACGTTACAATTTTAAATATTTGACTGCTCCTCCTAAAAAAAAAATCCTCCCTCCCCGTATTTGATGCTTACTACCCTTTAAAATATTTACTATCTGTTATAACTTTTTTGACAACTCCAAAACAATCGTTTCGTGATTTATTTTTAACTTTAATTAATTTGCGTTTCAGCATTTCTTTTCCTTTTTTTAGTAATTGCTAAATAGTTTTAAAAATTAAAAAACACGGTTTTATATCACGTCGGGGTAAAAAGTTTAAAATGTTTTTTTTTTTTTGGGGGGGGGGGGAGGGGGTTGCATAGTTACGATTTTCATATGTGTTTCAGTGATTGTCATATGTCTTGTGGGTCAGGTAACCTTTAGTTTCTCAAATTGCTTTTGATTCGTTTATCCGGCGTTTTATTTTTATCCTTTTAAGCGGCGACTATAGCCTATGTTCACCGGAAATAATGTAGCTTTCTAACGGCGAAAGGTTGGTTGGTTGGTTGATTTTTGACGTCCGATTATCTACGCTAGGGATATAGGACCAGGGGGGATTTGCCCTTCGTGGGGGGTCTTTCTAAGGGAACCTAACCCGTATTTACGCAAGGTTCGAAGAAAACCACGAAAACTCCGAACGGTTAGGCCGACAGCCGCGATTGGGTTCGAACCCAGCACCTGCCGTCTACCAGTTGAGAGGTCCGAACCTCTCGGCCACTGGTGGGGCCTCTAACGGCGAAATAATTTGTCAAATCCGTCAAGTAGTTTCGGAGCCTATTCAATGCAAACAAACAAACAATCAAATCTTTCCTCTTTATAATATTAGTATAGATAAATAATGATAAATATTTGCAATTCGTTGTCTTTGCAAATAAACCTTTATGTTATATTAAAATAAAATGTATTACGCAGGATAAATTCCCCATTTTTAACGACTATTAAAAGTGTATCGTTTCCCTCAAATGTAATAAATATTAAAAAATATTTCTTTAAAGTTTGAAACAAGTTGATCAACAATTTTAAAATTACCAATCTTTAAAACTTTCTAACTTTAATTTCTGCTTATTTTTGATAAAACTGTTTTTCGAACTGATAATGCTTATTTTTTTTACTGTTTTACTTGATAATACTGGACTGAAATTGGGCTGCCTAGTATCGTATAGTACCAAAAACAAACACAGGGAAGAGAAAACTGCGCCCGGGGCAAAGTTTCAATTTGGCGCCCCCTTTCCCAACTTTTTCTTGTAACAGCCCAAGAACGATGTTGATAGTATAAATGTGGCGCTACCCCTCCCCTTTCAGACGGCGCGGTGTTGAATAAGCCTCCTCAAAATGTAGTTCTTGCAGCGCCGTGCGAAAAAGAGGGGGACGAAGGGGGTGGTTGCCCCGAGATCGTGATTTAGGGGGCGCCAAATTTTTACTACTAACGTAATTTTTAGTCTGTCACAAGAAAAAGTTCAGGGAATGGGGCGCCAAACTGAACTTTACTCCGGGCGCAGTTTTCTCTTTGCACACCCCTGCCCCCCCCCCCTGTTTCATGTATTTTGCAAGCTGTATAAGGAAATTTATAAATTCCAAATATAGCTCCTTGTCCTTTTAATTCTATCTATGTATATCACAAAAGTTCCAATTATATTTTAAAATTATCAGAATTTCCTTTTTGCTAAAAAGGAGCTTACTGTAATTTGTATCAAATCTACCTTGTTTTGTATGGACTTGAAAAAAAATATATATATACAAAGAAATGTATAATTTTTTTATTTGGAAGTTAGTTATAACTTAAAAATAGCGTTAGTTTTATAAAAACAAAAAAATAGATGTCGTTGATTTTTTTCAAGACTATTTTAGTTAAAATTTATCTATAATTGTAGAAAAAATAAATCCAAACCTTGAAATAAGGGAGGTTATATTAACACGTTATTATAAACCAATAACAGAAAGGAAAATACAAGGAAAGGAAAAAAGTTACTTTCATTTGCTAAAATGGATTGGTGTTAACCAATTGTAATTTTCAAAAGGGCAGGAGAGGCGGAGACTGGCTGAGGCGGAGCGCATATAATTAAAACGCTTTTTTTGTACCATTTTTTCTGATCAAAATCTTTTCGAATTTTGCTCAGCCTAATTGCAGTAGAAATATGGAAAGCATATCATTGGAAAGCTTAAACACTAATATTCCGTGAAGCGTTTTTAATTTTTTCTGAATTTTGCTGAAATAGAATTTATAAGAGTAAAAAGGGCACAACACCTCGAATTTCACTGAATCCAAAATTTAAAGGGTCCTCAGAATTAAACTACAACGAAAATCAGAAAAGTACAAACTAGCCCGGTAATAGAATGTCCTCAGCTATCTTGAGAAAAAAAAATCATTTAAAAAGATTGAAAATTAAGCGAGATATTCGAAAAGATTGCGCCCATAGACTTACCATTAGTGATCGGCTTTTACCGCGTGACTAGTGTGTGCTCTTAAGAGCCCACAATAGTCACAGGAAAATTACAGAAAAAGACCCGGATGACCATGTAAAGTCTATGGGAGCGTTCTTTTCTAATATCTCGTTCAAATTTTAATATTTTGACATGATTTTTTTTGCATAAAATAGTTCAGGACGATCCACAACCGGGCTAGTTTTCACTTTTTCGATTTTGGTTATATATTTTTTATATTATGATAGTTTCAGTTTCAAAACCGGTTTAAACCGGTTTTGAAAATTAAAGTAATTTTTTTAAAAAAATCTAAAACCAAAATCGAAAAAGTAAAAACTAGCCCGGTTGTGGATCGTCCTGAACTATTTTATGCAAAAAAAATCATGTCAAAATATTAAAATTTGAACGAGATATTAGAAAAGAACGCTCCCATAGACTTTACATGGTCATCCGGGTCTTTTTGTGTACTTTTCCTGTGACTATTGTGGGCTCTTAAGAGCACACACTAGTCACACGTCAAGTCAAATCAAGATGGCCGACTCTCTTTTTCAGTTCATTCAAAGGATGGGCTAAAATTGAAATGATTGACATGTAATCATCCAATTAGGAAATAGAATTTTCTTAACCAATCATCTGTGACGATTTTTCTCCTCAAAGGCGTGTTTTCTAGACGGTTTCTTCACTAAAGGATTTTTTCAACTGTCTTCCCATTACTTTCACTACATTCGATGATTTCAGGTTTATAAAAGTTGTAAAAGAATTTTAATTTGTTTAGCTTTAACGTCCCAAAATTAAACGGTTTGATTTTCAGAAAATAAATGAGTTATAAATTTAGATAGATTGCTGTAAAATAAAAACTATTTTATTTATTTAACGCAATTACAAAAATAAATAAATAAATAAAATAAAAATAAATAAATATTGAATGAGGGGTGGGGGGGACATCAGGTACAAGTACTTTAAATAACTATTTTTTTTTTGGGGGGGGGGAGGAGATTCTTTTTAGAATACGAAACTTATCAAGAGACTTATGTAAGATAAATAGCACTGAAGGTTAAAAATAAGATCTTTATAAAATTATGAGTAAAATATTTAGACAAATTTAAATATTTTAAACATTTGTATATTTTTGTGTAAATGGAAACAGCAAGGGAGAACGGGAAATAGAAATTTTGAGAAAAGGAGGTATAGGTCCAGCCTAGTCGTCGTTTATAGACATAACACACAATTTTTTATTGTTAGAAGTAACAAATGTGACAGAAAAAGGTTGCAAAAAAAAAAAATGTGTGACGTTAGGTCAGTAGGGCAAATATTTTGTCAAAATTTCAGGTGGAAGGATATTTAGATTTTTTATGATTTTTACAAGCATTTTGTAAACATCGCAAGGAGCTCTAACAAATTTTGAGTCCTGTGAAGGGGGGATGCAGGGAGTTTATTAGATGACTTGTCTTATTTACACGACTAAATATTAAAAAATAGTATTAAAAATTAATAAACAGGAAGACGAATTTTTGTATGCTTTGCAAGTAAAGATATAAATAAAATGTCAATTTTGGTGGGTGAGAAGTAAAATTATATGATTGATTATTTATTATTACAATAAAAGTTTTAGAAAAGTCAAGATTTTTAAGGTTTAAAATTAGAAAGCTGAGGGAAAAAAGAAATAAGCACATTATTTATTAATTTATTTATTTTCGTGTGTGTGTGTGGAGGAGGAGATGTTTATCAGATGACTCATTTATTTGCCTTTCAAAATATTTATAAATCGGTTTAAAAAATAATAAAAATGGAAATATTTAAAGAACTAAATTTTCTGCACTTAATAAAAGGAAGGGAGTGATAAAACCCAATTTCATTTGTGGTGGGAGAGGAATTTTTGTTATTGTTTTTTTATTGTTACAATAAAGTGACTTATATGCTACAAATATAGGAATTGTGGGATAGGCTACAAAACGACGAAGTGATATTTTCGAAAAGTGCAATTTAAAAGATTGTGACAGGTTAAAAATGCGAAGCGAAATTTTGATATAAAGGGAGGCTAAGAGCTTATCTGGAAAGTCCTCAAGGGGGGGGGGGGAGCGATTTTAGAAATTTGGAAACTCCAGTCTGATGCATGGGTCGGACTCAGTTTTTTAATGCGGTCGTGTTACGTCTACTTTTTTTGCTGTGGGACGGGTTTGGGTCCGGTTGGCTTCCATTTTTTGCTCCTTGCCAAGTTAATTTCTACTTGGGTCGGGTTGAATTGTACTCTTTGCTGCTGTTAGAGTTAATTTCTGATTTTTTGCAATTAGGTCGGGTTTGGGTCTGGAAGACTGCTACATTTTCTGGTTGGTCGGGTTAACTTTTACTTTTTAACTGTGCTTAGAGCATTTGGGGCAGTTTAGTATTTGGTTTTAATTTTGCGAGAAGGTTTCGGGTTGACCCGAATCGATTGGGGTGAGTCCTTTTGATAAAATTTTCGTTCTTTTTCGCAATTTTTGAACGAAATGTGCATGTGTTTCACGATCCTTTGAAGAAATTCGTGTTTTCTCCGCTATCATTTCACAAAATTTGATGTCCGTTTCGCTTCTATTTTTTGCTGCTGGTCGGATTAATTTTTACTTTTTGTTGTGGGTCGCGTTTGGATCCGGTTAACTTCTACTGTTTTCTGTGGATCAGGTTAATTTCTGATTTTTTGCGTCGGGTCGGGTCTGGGTCCGGTTAACAACTCTATTTTGCAAATGGTCGGCTTGACTTTTACTTTTTAGCTGCGCTTAGCTCATCGGGGCAAATTGTCTTAACATTTTGGATTTAAGATTAGATTAGGATTAAGATAGATAAGATTTGGATTTAACTTACAGATTCGGTTTTAACTCTTGCGGATTGAGCCCAGTAAAGGATTGACTTCAGTTTTGATCGCGATCCTTTGAAAAAATTTGCGTTTTTATCCGTGATCCTTTAACGAAATTCGCTTTTATGCGTGAACGGGATACTTTGAAAACCTGTTATGTATTCACGTTATCACCGTGATCCCTTCGCAAAACTTGAGGGTTTTTTACGACCATTTGATAAAATGCGTGTTTCTTTTGCAACCTTTAACGAAATTCGCATTTCTTTAATGAAGTTTGCCCTTATTTGTGGCTATATGATGAATTTCGCGTTTTCTCTATTTTATAATTTTTACGATTAACAAGTAAAAAATTGGATAATTGGATAATTTAGGCTCGTGGGGAAAAAAATGGGAAGTGTACGGGTCGCTTTCAAGCCAGTAATGTTTATCATACTATCTGAATGAGAGTTGTACCGAAAGTTTATCTCCACGGGTTGAGTTCGGGACAGTAATGTTTATCATACTCCCTAGATAAGAGACGGACCTAATATTTAGCTTTTATCCCGGGACGAGCCACGACCTGGAAATTTTGTTCTATGCAAACTTTTAAGAAAAATGATATCCAGACCAGGCTCGGTCTGGAAGACAAAGAAGCCTGTCACCACCCGAATCTCCAAAAAAAAAAAGGATGATCAGGACAGGAACCAATTCAAAATGAGAGAAAACCTTACCCAGTCAGGGTCTCGTGGACTTTAACTGGTGCGACCTGTGCCAGCCGTGACGGGCTCGAACTTTGCCCCAAGTTATTTCTCGTGAGAATGCATAATGTCACTTTTTAAACCCTTTATTAGCCCAAGGGGAGGGGACTTCGCGCTATTCCCTCACCCCTTAGAACCGCCACAGCATTCGGGCTGTGTCGATCCCAGATCGACCGTTTAGACTTTATACCAGATGCAGCCTGGGCTTAAAAAATTTTTCCCGTGTATACCTCTAGTGGGAAGGAAGTCCACGCCAGACCCGACCTGGAAAAAACAGTGTGGCTCGATCCAGCTCTGCAGCAAAAAATAAGCCCCGTCCCGTCCTGGTTTTGAAAGTGCGAAAACCTGACCTTCTCCCAGTATAATAAATTAAAGTTGGCGCCACCCGACCGAAGTCGCACCGGTCTAGAGTTTAAGACACAAAAATTTTTCTGTGCAGGCATCTAATGTCGTTCTGCAGATCATTTATTGGGACGTTAGACCCTGCTCGATGTTCCTGGAAAAAATATGGCCCGAGCTCGGCCCGAAAACATTAGTGACTAGGCCCGGACCGAATCACAAGTAAAGACCTAGCTCGGACCAGCCCGAATGCCGTTAGTGGAAATCGGCGCGAACTCGGCCCGCGTGACGTGCTCGGGCTTCACACCGAGGACTGCCCCGTTCAGATCTCTAAAGTGAGTACAAAGAAGGAAGGTAAAAAAAAAATATAGAGAGAACATTCTGCCTATCTGATTCGCCGTTTTAGGTAAGAACCAGAAATTCAGTATACCAAACTTCTTGAAAATATAATTAAATAGTTATTATAGCGGCTTTAGAAATTCCTTCCCTAAGAAAGTAATAAATGTGTGTGTGTGTAGGGGGGGGAGGGTGAAAATTGTAGCACATTTTGCCATATATCAACAGCACTTTTAGGTATAAACAGGAAAATCATAATAATAAAGCAACTAAAAATATATTTCAATTTAATATTTCAGTGATTTTATTCCTTTTGTGTCTATTAAGTCATCAACATCGACTTTGAACTGGATAACGTAAGATTATACGAATAACGCAGCAATTATGGTTATAATGATTAGATATTTAAGAAAATGTTTATTTTATTTCACATTTGCTAGATATATTTCGTTGGATTTGCGATTCTTTAGAAAAACCGACCCAGCGTAGCGGGTGAAGGCTACTAGTTGGCTTTTACGGCCTTTAAAAAAATAGTAAATTTAACGCTCCATTAAGAAAAAAAAATACTTCTACAATTTATTATACCAAATTAAATTTCTGAAGATTGCCATAAATATGCACTAGCTATTATTTTCACAAAAATATTCCTCTTGGATATGGACTGGAAAGAAATTTCTTGAATCTAGTGAAACAGTACGTCAAGGTTTCATTTGTGAAAATACTCTTCAATCATTTTTCAGTAGTAATTTATTGAAATTTAAAAAATATATTATAGGAAAAATAAGTCAGCATTTGGAAATAACCCATATAAGCCCTTTACAATCGATGGACAAACTTCTACAAATTTTTCGCATTGTAGCACCGTAATGAAAATAAGATTCTGTGTCATCCAACCAACCAACCAAGACTCGATATAGGTAGCGCGGTCAGTTTCAAGAAAATAGTAGGTTGACGTACGAGTGGAGACGAGATTAGAATCAATCGTAGAGTGTTGGCCGTTATTGCTAAAATTTTTACCAAAATCTTTCGTAATTTTGATCTTTCTAATTATGGTAAAACTATAAAAAGCATATTACTAGAAGTTTAATCTCTGAGCTATTATTGTGCGTTTTTTTTCCTTCTGAATTTTGCTAATATGGATTTCATTTGGCTGTAAAAGACACACACCTCGATCATTTTCCGAATGATTGAAAAATGACAAACAAACTCCTCCAATTAGCAAATGGAATATTCTTGTAGCGTGATTTTTTTTCACGTTACGCAGTTAAAAGAAGAATTTTGAAAGAAGCGAAAATTATTATGTACAAATATATTAAAATAACTGTATTTTGGAAGATTCTTTGCAGAACTCTATATTTATCAAGAGAATTACATAAGCTAAATGATATTAAAGTATAAGATAGGATCTTCATGCAATGAGGAAAAAAATATTTAACAAATTAAACGATTTTAAACATTGCATATTTTATACTGTAGAACAAGCATGAGGGGGGGGGTGTCAAACGGGAAACATAAATTTCGAAGAAAGGAGGTGTAGATCGAAACCCCAGCGTATTCATTTATGGGGCTGTTCATAAATGATGCCACACATTTGTCCAATATTTTTAACCCCCCATCCCTCCCATTTGTCACATGTCACGCTATATTACATATACATATACTTGTAGTTCAGAAATACAGCACTATGTTATAGATTTTATTTCAAATTTTGTTTTTAAACTTTAACTGTGTATTTTAATGACTTTTACGTATATAACTATAAAAATAATTATAGTTCGAAAGCACCCCATTTTCCATGTTTGTCGAGCAATTTCTAACCTGTTCAATTATCAAACCCCAATAGAAGGACAATCGAGAATCGGTGTCACATTGAAATTTTTTAAATGTTAGACCTGTAAAGAACATTACCATGATTATTTGATACTACCTGGTTTAGATAGATTTCGTGAGAAATACTATGTATACTATATCGTAAGATATGAAAGGGGGGGGGGATAAAAAGCATTTTTTTAAAATTTATTTATTTTGAGGGCAATGCAAGAAATTTATTAGATGACTTACTTTACATGGGTAAAGATGAACAAATATGTCTAAAAATATAATAAAGAGATTTAAAGATTAAATTTTATATGCTTGGTAAGGAGAATAGAAAGAAAACATCAATTTTGGTGGGGTTGAGAGTAAAAATATATGTCTGATTATTTATTATTACAGTAAAAGTTTTAGAAAAATCAATGACTTTAAAAGTTTAAAATTTGCGAGTTGAGGGGGAAAAGGAAACAAGCAGATTTATTATTTATTTACTTCGGTGTGTGTTGGGGGAGGGGAGGGGAGAAGTTTATTAGATGACTTGTTATTTATTTGCCTTTCAAAACATTTACAAATACGTTTAAAAAAAGATTAAGATGTAAGAAAATTTCAATGAATATGTTTTAGGCACTTAGTAATAGAGTGAGAGGGATAAATCCCAATTTCAGTTAGGGAGAAGGAATGTTTGTGATCGATTGTTTATTGTTACAACAAAGTGACTAAATTTTGTAAAATATGGATAAAGTGAGATAGACAGCAAAAGGCCGAAGTGATACTTCTGGAAGGGGTAATATTGAAGGCTGTGATGAGAGCAAAAGAAGGGAACGAAATTTTGATAATAAGGGGAGGCAAGGGTAGATTAGATTAGAATATTTTTTCTAAATCAAAATTTCAGAGAATTCAGATTTTCACCTTCAGTGAATAAATAATGAAAGACTTAAATATTTTTAAGGACTTTTTTCAAATTCTGCATAAAACTAAGTTTTTTTAAGGAGCAAAAATTACTTTTGAAAAAGTAAATACGTTTTCAAAAATTCATGAAACATAAGAAACGTGTAGGATCAATAAAAATTATTCCCCTACATTATGGTCTATGTGGATAGGTCATTTGTCGTGTTTTTAAGACCGTCATCCTAATTTAAATGTAATGAAATTCATATATATTACTGAGGTACTCTTGAAGATAGTTATTTAAAAATATCATAGGTATCACTTATAGTATACGCAGAGAGGATCTCTATAATAATCTATTACATTATAGTCTAAAAATCTTTCGCGATGTATTGTTGTAATAATGTTACGCATTTACAAGCAATTAAATTGATACAAACTTCTGAGATGGACTAAACAATGCTTGCGGTATAATATTTGGTGAAAAGCATTTATTCATTCAATTACAGAGTTACAAAAATGATTTCGGTTGTAAAATGCTCTTCGGAGAAAAACTGTTTCTAGCGTATTTATGTTCTCTACTTCGAACATCAAATGCAATGAAATGCTGTTTCTTGTATACTCTCTGTTTAAAAAAAATTTCCATAAATACATTCTATTTGTATACTTAATCAAATTAAACTTGGTGAAATTGGTCATCTGTTCCCCACCGCCCCCGCTTTTTTTTATCACTTACAAAATCTCTTCTTCACTGTTCTTTTTTTTTTTTTTCTTCCAAAAGGAAGATACTGCACAGTCAATCTAGCTTTATCAATGTTACAGTGTTTTACAGTTAAGTTTTCTTTCTAATTTTATTATTCATTGCAGAATAATGTAATAATTCCCACGAACCATCTGTCGACATACAGTTGGCAAAAAAATTATTTATACATTCTAAAATGTTTAATTTTTAACTAAATAAAAACAGATATTTTGTCAAAAATAGTTTTAATGCAGTCTGTTTACCGTGCGTCTTAAATTACACAACAGAATATTTCGATAGAGATGTAAAATAATTTTCTAATAGGAAAAGGTTAAAAATTTCTTGCAAAAAAGTATTTGTACATTTCTCCATCCTGATATGCACTGTGTTTTATAGTGTTTATGGTTCAAAGGACTACTTATACAGAAGCTTTTAATAATTTTTAACTTCATATTACATTTTTCTGACATTTAATCTAATTTGCTCTTGAAGAATTGAGAATGGAACCTAAAACTAGAGAGGTATCTCTAGATATATGAAATCCTATTATTGAGCATAATAAAAATTGAAACTCGCAACAAGAATTTGTAAAAGCTATTAAATTACCATTTACAACTATCGGATGCATAGTGAGAAATTATGAATAAATTGAGTGCATCGAAATTCAATGAAAACCAGGACTTCTCAGCATTCGTTAGTTTGCTGAGAATGAAATGAATGAGGGAAAAAGGGAGTGTTGTTAGAAAAGCTTTAAAAAATCCTATGCGTTCGGTTCAAAAATTTGCTGCAACATCTTCTCGCATCAGAGTAATTTTCATACAATAAGAAATATTCTTCTCAATACAGATTTAAAAAGGAAGAACCCCAAGGAAAAATTCATTTATCAGCGAAACAAATAGGCGAAAACGCATAGTATTCGCTTTAGCATACACATGTAAATCATTGGATTTTTGGAAAACAGCAATTTTTTCTGATGAGGGAAAATTCGAAATTTTCTTACCACCAAGCATTCGAAAAAATTGGCGTAAAAATAAAACTGTTCTAGATTCAAAACGTATACTTCAAACTGTCAAGCATGGTGGGAGGAATATTATGGTTTTGGGGTATTATAGCTTCTAATGGAGCAGGACATTTAAAATTTATTGACAATGGAAGGACAGCTTTAACATACATTGATGTGTCTCGGCATAATTTATTAAACCGTGCTAAGAAATTATGCGTAGAGGAAGCTTTTCACTTTCTGCAGGATAACGACCAAAGCATACTGCTGTGATCACCAGCACATGGTTACTAAAATACTCGAAGACGATTAGTAAATCCTCTAAAATCTCTAGACTTGAATCCAATAGAAATTTTGTGGGTGCTATTGGATGCAAAAATCCGAAAAAAAAATATGTATCAGTAAAAAACAGTTTTAAAGAAGCTCTTATTGTGTCCTGGAATAACATTAACCAGACCGCTACAAAAAAGTTGGTGGAATCAATGTCACACCATCTAGAATTAGTCATAAACGCTAAATGAATTCACACAAAATATTAATTTGTATCATTTTACTAAATTTTCATTAATTATATTATATTAATATAGTGTACAAATACTTTTTTTGCATTATATTTTTGTATATTTGTTTATTATAATGTAAAAAATCGATTCGTTTAATTTTGGTTTTGCTTCTATAACATTATAATGCATTAAATTAATGTATTACAGTATTTTTTGCTTAAATCTTTTGTTTAATTTCATTATAATTTAATAAAATGAAGTGTACAAATGCTTTTTTTGCCAACTGTATAAAAAGCTAAAGTGTGATTCAATAGCAAGATTTCAATACGATGAATACCAGAAGTGATAGGGCGATCGCCCCCCCCCCCCCTTTAAGCCTAATGAAGGGTCTGCAAAATGGTATTAGATGTCCACAGGATAAATGAATCGTATTTAAGATTGAGAAAGTGCGACCTGACCGAACTCAACCAAGCAGTCGCAGTCCGGATCGGGCCGCGCCAGTTTTAATTCATGAGACAAGGTTTGGGTCAGGTCTAGAGATCTGCACGGATCGGACCAGGCTGGCAAAATATTTCCGAATTTTAAATTAGACCAGCAAAAAAAAAATATGAGAAGGCCATACGGGCCGGGTCGATAAAAAAAATAACGGGCCTGCCGTCCTATTATAAAGATTTCGGAAAAAACGCTAAAATGTGAACTATTTTCAATGAATATGGGTTTAACAAGCGTAGGTATAAATCTGTGTCACGACTTGATACTAGTTTGACAACATCAATACAGAAATGTAACTTTTATAGAGTAGAGATCGGCATCGGACAGTTACTTTTTTTTTATAGGGGTTTAATAATTTTTTGGCAAACTGGAGCCGGGCCAATGTCAGGCTTGCACTGTTTTTCTAATATAAGCGAGATGGGTCATAGCTAGACTTAATTGTTCATGAAACGTGTTTGGCAGATAAGATGATTTGTAAAAAGTATTAGAAGGGATAAAAAATTTCTGTAAACGTACCCTTTGGAAACATACTGCTTGGTGTTGCTTAAATTCATTACTCAACAACATGAAAATTTGACACATTTTCTGACCAATTTTAACTGTAAAGGTACAAAATTGACAAGCCTGACTTTGAAGAGATTTGGAATCGAATAGTACATTTTATTTTTGTTAATTAAGATATTTGTATATACTTGTTGAGATATAAGAGATTCGCGTCACGTGATTTCAGATTTTTCTCCTTCTCAATGTTTTGCTTTCGGAAATTCTTTTCAAAACACTAATTTTCACAGTATTTTCTTAAATTGCTTGTGTCAAAAAAAAAGAAAAAAAAAGAACGCCATTCCATTACATTGTTTCTGAATAAAAACACCTGTTAATCTCATGCGTTTCCGAAAAGAAATGAATATAGGAATGCATAAGAAAATAGCTCCTCTAGATTTGAGAAAATTTTTGATAAAATGAAATAGAAGTATTTTCATAAATCTAGTTTTTATTACACAGCTTCAAAAAATATGATAATTTTAACTTTTTTTTTTTTTTTTTTTTTTTTTTATTCTAAACCATACTAAGTTTTGAGTGCATCTTTATTTGAATGTTGAAAGTCTAAAAATCTAAGTAATCATTAATGTTTTTAAAAGTGTATTTTCTGTAAAATCACCCCATAAATATATAAGCAATAATCTTTTTAAAAAATCTTAGTTGTAAGATAAAAATCTGAATTTTTTAGAAATAATAGAAATTATGTCGGGCCTGATCGGGCCGGGCTCGGACCGACTTTTGAATTTTATAACGGGGCGGGCTAAAATAACATTCATTCGATCCGGACCGAGACGAGACTGGAAATTTCAGCCCGTCCAGACCTCTAGTCAGGTCTTCAACCTTTCGGAAACCGTTCCGAGTTCGGATCTTACTTTTTTATGCAAAACTTGACAAGACTTTTTTACCCTTCTATATCGGGGCTGACGTGGATTTTGTTCTTCTAGAGGTCTGCCCGGATTTAAATTTTCATGCCCAGGCTCCAAAAACAATTCAATTTTAATTCAACCCAAGCTCACTAAAATAAAAAAAAAATCTGCCCTAGTACCGAAAAACCTGATACAAAACAGACCAACAAATCCAAATTAAAACAAAATCAATCTATATTTAAAGGTAATTGGCCGTAAAATCAATCGATATTTAAAGGTAATTTAAAGGTAATCCCAGTTTATACCGGATCCAAATGTGTCAAAACCCAAAATAAAAAAAATGTCCCGAATCCGAAACGTTTAAAGTCAACCCGACCCATAATGTATCAATCCGAACCCAAAAATTACATATTATGTTAAATCGAGCCTTTGCCAGAACACGGCACAAACATTTTTGTCGTTCTGAAACTGAAATGAAAAAAATGAATTCATGTGTTTCAATCCAATTATAATATGTATTTTACAACTTTAACGTCATAATTTATATGGGAAAAAAATCTAGTATATACACTTTAGTGAAAACCTATTCGTAAGTGAGCCTGCTCAAACACGGTCTGCAGCAAAAAAATATACAGTGTCTCACAAAAGTGATGGGACACTTGTGCTTTATAAAAAGAAACTGCAATAAAATAAATAAACATGTGCAAAAATTTTTTGGGTGTGTTTCATGTTTAAAGTTAGTAACAATTATTACATAACATACATTTTGTCAAAATATTAAAATATTAATTTAGTAAAAATACAATTGTTCAGAACGGAGCAAAAAATGGCTCACATAAGTGATGGGGCACTTACTTTTCCATCAAATATTTATCCAAAAATTTTACTTTTTAAAAGGTTTTAATATTTTGTTGGATTTTCTTTTACTTTTAAAACATGATTTAATCTTTTTGGGATGGATTCGACTAATTTTTTTGTGATTTCTGGAGTGATTTTACCCCATTCTTCTTGAAGCACCGATTTTAGTTGCTGTTTTGAAGAAATGGTGTGTTTGTGAATTCTTGATTCCAATTCTTGCCAAATATTCTCTATGGGATTTAAGTCTGGAGATTGTGGTGGTGTTTTTATTATTTCAGGACAGTTATATAGCAGCCAGAGTCTAACGTTCTGAGCAGTGTGCTTGGGGTCATTATCTTGGTAGAATTTAAAATCGTTATGAAGGTTCAATTTTCGTGCTGAAGATTTCAAATTTTGCTTTAAAATATCAATATACTTGTACTGATCCATTATACTGTCAATAAAAACAAGATTACCAACTCCAGCGGACGACATACACTCCCATACCATAACTCCTCCTCCACCATGTTTTACTGTTGGTACCAAGTTCTGTTTGCGAAATTCTTCCCTGGGTTTTCTCCACACCAAGATTCTACCGTCAGAACGAAATATATTAAATTTACTCTCATCAGCAAATATAACTTTATTCCAGTAATCAGAATTTTTATTTATGTTGGATTTTGCGAAAGCTAGTCTGAGTTTTCTATTCTTTTCACTTACGAAGAATTTTTTCCTGGCTACTCTACCGTGATATCCAGCAGATCGAATTACCCTTCTAATAGTCTTAGGATTAACAATTATTCCATATAATGCTTGTAAATCAGCAGCAACTTTTGAAGCACTATTTCTTGGATTTTTTTTAATATTTCGAACGATAATTCGCTTTATTCCATTGGATAGCTTTGATGGTCGGTCAGGTCTTCTTTTATCCTGAATCATATGATTCTTTTTATATCGTTTAATGATATTGAAAACTGTTGAACGACTCAAGTTAATTGTTTCAGCAGTTTTTCTAATAGATTTTCCACGTTCAATATGCAAATTAATAACTAATTTTCGAATTTCGGGCGAAGTTTCTTTTCGTTTAGCATTCATGGCTACACAGAGCTAAAAAACACAAAAATTCCAAAACAAACTGGAGAGAAATACTGCAGACGATTTTATAAATTATTGCCAATTGCTTTTAAGTAAAAATAAAACCCCCAAAAATATTTTTATTGCTTATTTCAGACGATTTTTGTTGCATATATAATGGTGTCCCATCACTTATGTGAGCTATTTTTTGCTCCGTTCTAAACATTTGTATTTTTATTAAATTAATATTTTAATATTTTGACAAAATGTATGTTATGTAATAATCTTTACTAAATTTAAGTATGAAACACACCCACAAAAAATGTGTACATGTTTTTTAAATTTATTTGATTAGTTTCCTTTTGTAAAGCACAAGTGTCCCATCACTTATGTGAGACACTGTAAATCTACCCGACATGCTGAAAACAAGTGGAAATAGCCCGACTCGCAATTTAAAAGAAAAAAAAATCCCCTTACCGAACTTTTTAATTAACACAGATCCCCACCTTGTTCTTGGCGCAGCATATCTCTAAAAGGTCTTTGCGCCGTAAAACCCCATTCAATCGACTACCAAACAACTCGAATCCAACTCTCAGAAGTTAAACCTTATCCCGGAACGGAATAGAACCGAATTTGAAAAAATGTAATTGAATTACATTTCTTTTAATTCGGTTCTTTGAATGAACTGACCCAAACCCCGACCCACAGCAAAAAGGTCAAGGCGATTCGAACGCGACTCACTGCAACGAGAATCTAGAATTTAGAAATTTAGAAATAATCCCCCCCCAGCAATGAAAATCATTACCTCCCGCCCGAACCTCCAAATTTTTAAATCGCTTCCCCTTGAGGATTCTCTTCTTCCACCCTTGAATCAGAAAAGAGCGTTCTTCTAAGAAGAGCACTTAAAACAACTTCATTTTTCAAATATTCGACTAAAATAATTTATTTGACCCCTGAGCGTATGGTATTGTCCTTCTTCCGATCCGGACCCGAAAATTCCATTGGAAATCAAACCAAAACACGACCAAACAATTTTCATTGTTTTAGAACCGAAATGAAAGAAAAAAAATTCAAATTTAAATGAAAGTATAAAATGTCGACAGTTATATTTCTAATATCAATTTTATCCTTTATATGGAAAATAAATATGTAATATACACTCGTTACTATTAAAATAACTGTAGATCCTCTAAATAATGGAAACAGCCAAATAGAGATGTCTAAATTGTTGAAAAGTTTTCGTTAAATAGAGGTATCTTCTATTCGAGACAATCCATATGGAGATTTTAATGTAGATGTTAACACTTACGAATAGATATTTTCAACGTAAAATCTTAAATATTCATAATTAATTTTTTTCGAAGTGTCTGTTATGGCGTTTATATAGTTTCATTTTATAGTGTCTTCGATATTTTCTTTTATAATACTTTTTTAAAACATTTTCTCGCATAACGAAGAAAATATTTGGACCTTTCATTTGAAATATCGGGTCGAACTGAATCCTTCTTGCGAGATTGTAAATCCAGTATGAAACCGATCCAAATTCAAAATAATGTAAATTAATTTGACCCGAAAACAACAACAACAACAGCAAAAAAATGCAGAGAAAAGCAGATAAAACGTAGAATTCCCTCGGTCCGCAAGAAAAATGTAAAAATCAACTCGGCCAGTAATAAAAAAGTAAGAAGTCAACTTGACCGAGACCAAACCAGCGTCAATAAAATAGTACCCCCCCCCCCCCACAAAAAAATAGAAATTAACCAGACCCAATTCCAAACAGCAGCAATAAAGAAAGAGAACCGGACCCCAACCCAACCCGCAGCGACAAAGTAGAATTGAACCTAACTGAAACACGACTCGCAGCAAAACAATTAGAATTTAACTAGAATAACGACAAAAAATGAAAGTAAAGCGGACCGAAACCCGACCCGCAACAAAAATTTACCCCCACCCTACCCATGATAAAAAAATTGTCCCGACACGAGCTGCAGGTGCGATTGGAATCTCTGAATTTCTGAAAAGTCCCCCCCCCTCTTTTTGAGGAGTCTCCAGATCTGCCCTTGTACCAGTGCAAACAAAAACTGCTAAAACAGCAAAATCGTCTAAAAATTTTACAATGTTGTATTGAATTGTCACCCATTAAATATATACGAACTCGTAAAGTTTGTATATATCTCGACAAATCTTGTCCACGATACTTTATATGATGTTTTGGAATATGCAAAAGCCTTCTGCTTGATAGATGCTGCATTAGTTGAACGTCGAAAAAAAAACTGTAAAGAAGAAACAATTCTGAAAAGTATTAGATAATAAAATTTGCTGAGTAGCAGACTTTAAAAAAAGGCTATATTTTGCCTTACAGTTTCATTATTTTTACTTTTCTATTGTAACTAGCAGCCCGCCCTCGCTTTTCTACAGGCAGAGCAAGTCGCCCAGTCCCCCGCCACTACTGATACCGCAAATTGTTACTACCACTTCATTTCATTAAATCCAACTACTAAAAACATTACCCTCCTTTTAGGTAGTCAGATAAAAAGTAGCCTATATGATAATCTAAGGTATCAGATACCTCCGTACAAAAATTTCATAAAAATCGATCTATCCGTTCCGTTCGTGAGTTATAAATGGTGTAACCAACACGACTTTGTTTTATGTATATAGATTATAGCAGCCCGTTCCGGCTTCTCACGGGTATTAAAGAAAAATTTCAAGTTATAAATTTTTACACACACACTCATAACCTAATAATTTAAATGCCGTCTCTGATATTGACTCCCCTCCCGTGCCCCAGTGACAGCTACATCACATAATATATTGCAGCCTAACCGAGCGGGTTGAACGACAACCACGCGACTTTTTTCTAATACTTACATTTTTAAATTCGTGATATCTTTCGAATGGAAAGTCCAAATCGAATAATTAAAAAAGTCATATAAAGGTATTAAATCAGTCTTGATTATGAAGTAATTTATTTTGATAAGGATTAATATTAAGGTAAAAATAAAGAGCTTTTACAGAGACGGCATTTTAATTATTTTTTTTAATAAAAAAACACTTATTGTGACGTAACTATAAGAGTTAGACATATGCTGACACGACATTTTTTGTAGATAATTATATGTTAGCAAAGTCGTAGTACATTATTTTGTTCTATAATCAATAGTACTCGCAGCGGACGCGATGTAAGGATTTTTTAAGTTCATCTTTCTACACCTTGGGTTACATTATTGGCATTTTAGTAAGAATCCCTACATTTTTTTGAAAATATAAATATAACCTATGTTCACCGGAAATAGTGCAACTTTCCAACGGTGAAAGAATTTTACAAATCCGTCAAGTAGTTTCGGAGCCTATTCAATTCAAACAATCAAATATTTCCTCTTTATAATTTTATATTAAATTAAATAAGTAATATTTATCCCTGGGCTTAGTGAAAAGTCCGCATTTGAAATGGTAGAAAAAGTTACAATTTTAAATATTTGACCGCTCCCCGTAAAAAAAAAAAAAAATTCCTGCTTTATATTTGACGCTCACTACTCTTTAAAATATTTACTATCTGTTATAACTATTTTGAAAACTCCAAAAGAAGCGTTTTGTGATTTGTTTTTTAATTTTAATTAATTCGCGTGTCAGCATTTATTTTCCTTTTTTAATAATTGCTAAATAGTTTTAAAAATTAAAACCCACGCTTTTATATCAGGTCGGACTAAAAAGTTTATTTTTTATTTTTATTTTTATTTTTTTTTTTTTTGGACGGGGGGGGGGGGGTTGCATAGGTACGATTTTCATATGTGTTTCAGTTATTGTCATGTGTCTAGGGTGTCAGGTAATTTTTAATTTCTCAAATTGCTTTTGATTCGTTTATCCAGCGTTTTATTTTGATCCATTTAAGCGGCGACTATAGCCTATGTTCACCGGAAATAGTGTAGCTTTTCAAAGGTGAAAGAATTTTTCAAATCCGTCAACTAGTTTCGGAGCCTATTCAATTCAAACAAACAAACAATCAAATATTTCTACTTTATAATATTAGTATAGATAAATAATGATAAATTTTTGCAATTCCTTGTCTTTGCGAATATAACTTTATGTTATATTAAAATAAAATGTACCACGCACGATAAATTTCCAATTTTTAACGACTGTTAAAAGTACATCTTTTTCCTAAAAAGTAATATATATCAAAAATATCTCTTTAAAGTTTTTAACAAGTTGATCAATAATTTTAAAGTTTTAAATCTTTAAAACTTTCTGACTTTAATTTCTACTTATTTTTGATAAAAACTGTTTTCAAACTCAAAATGCTAATTTGTCAGATATTTTATACATGTATAACAGTAGAACATACATAACATAAACAAGTACTAGTATTTTTTGATTATGTAAATTTATTAATTGTTAACTATTTTAACTGTAAAAATACGTAGAAAAGAACGCATTTTTTTTTTTTTTTACTATTTTACTTAATAATACTAGACTAAAATCGGGTGCCTATAGTTTCGTATAGTACCAAAAACAAGCCCAGGGGCATATGAAAAGAAAATTGCGCACGGGGCAAAGTTACAAGTTAGCGTCCTCTCCCCCAACTTTTTCTTGTAATGGCCAAAAAATGGCATTGATAGTATAAATGTGGCGCCCCCCCCCCCTCTTTCGGAAGACGCTGAATAAGTCCCCTCCACATGTACCCTCGCAGCGGCGTGCGAAAAGTAGGGGGAGGCAAAGGGGGCGGTTGCGCCGGCTGCGTAAATTTAGGGGGTGCAAAATTGATATTATCAACGTCCTTTTTAGTCTGTCACAAGAACAAGTTCAGGGAATGGGACGCCAAACTGAAACTTTGCCCCGAGCACAGTTTTCTCTTCGCACACCACTGCCCCCCCCCTTTCATATATTTTGCAAGGTGAATAAGGAAATTTATAAATTCCAAATATAGCCCCTTGTCCTTTTAAATATACCTATCTATTTCACAAAAGTTCCAATTATAAGCAGTCTTTAAAATTATCAAAATTTCCTTTCTGCTAAAGGGAAGCTTTCTGTAATTTGTATAAAATCTACCTTTTTTTGTATGAACTTGAAAAAATATATATATACAAATGAAATGCATAATTTTCTTCTTTGGAAGTTAGCTAAAACTTAAAAATAGTATTAATTCATAAAAATAAAGAATTTGAAATCGTCATTTTTTTCCAAGAATAATACTGTTAAAATTTATTAATAATCGTTGAAAAAATTAAATCCAATATTTCGAAAGGAGGCGTTTATTTCAACGCATTGCTATAATCCAATCACCACAAAAAACGCAAGGAAAAGAAGTGATTTCTTTACATTTGCTAAACTGGATTGGTGATAACCAATCAAAGTTTCAAAAGGGCGGGATTTGGCGCAGGCGGAGATCATATAATTATAACACATTAATTGTTCCATTTTTGGTCAAAATCTTTCCAAATTTTGCTCATCCTAATAGCAGTAGAAATATGGAAAGCATATCATTGGAAAGCTTAAACACTAATCTTTCGTGAAGCGTTTTTAATTTTTTCTGAGTTTTGCTGAAATAGATTTTATAAGACTAAAAAGGACACAACACCTTGAATTTCACTGAATCCAAAATTTAGAGGGTCCTCAGAATTAAACTTCAACGAAAATAAAAAAAGTACAAACTAGCCCGGTATTAGAATGTCCTCAGCTATCCTGTGAAAAAAAAATAATGTAAAAATATTAAAATTTCAGCGAGATATTAGAAAAGAACGCTCCCATAGACTTTACATTAGCGCTCGGCTTTTACCGCGTGACTAGTGTGTGCTCTTAGAGGCCATTGGACTCGCTGAAAAAGACCCGGCAGATGATGTGAAGTCTATGGCGGTGTTATTTTCAAATATCTCACTCAAATTTTAATATTTTGACATGATTTTTTTTATTCGCATAGGATAGCTGAGGAAGATCTACAACGGAGCTGGTTTTTACTTTTTCAAATTTTGTTATATATTTTTAATACTATGATAGTTTCAATTTCAGACCCGGTTGAAACCGGTTATGAAAGTTAAAGTAATTGTTTTTTAAAAATCCGAAACCAAAATCGAAAAAAGTAAAAACTAACCCAGTTGTAAGTCGCCCTCAGCTATCCTATGCAAAAAAAAAAAAAAAAAAAAAAAAAAAAAAAAAAATCATGTTAAAATATTAAAATTTGAGTGAGATATTTGAAAATAACGCCCCCATAGACTTAACATTGTATTCCGGGTCTTTTTCAACGAGTCCAGTGGCCTCTTAAGGGAATAATCACATTCAAGAAAGAAGACATTTGTGAATCAATAAGTGTATTAACCCACTAATGCCCATATTATTTTCTTCATTAAAAATGAAATTTTGGGTTTCCCACCACTTTTAAAAGAAGAATAACGTTTATCTTAATTTATTGAAGAATTTGTCTCGTGAAAAATAGTGTTTACTTATCTTTCTATTTACTGGTATGAAAAGCGCTTTCTTGCCCTTTTTTATAACCGTCCCTAAAAAGGGACGCTAGGCACTAATGGATTAAGATATGCATAGAATTAAACCAAACTTTTTTTGTGATTGTTTTTGGCTGAGGTAAGCAGGTCCTCCTTTAATTTTGAAATATTCTGCCGGAAGAGGGCGCCGCAATAGTGAGTTTTGTATCATTTGTAGTACTGTACCTCCTAAAAGTGCATGAAATTATGCATAGAATTGAACCAATTTTTTGTGTAAGATTTTGGCAATAGCTAGTTAGTCCTCTCAAAATTTGAAAAAAAATCCGCCGGAAGGGGACGTTGTGATAGCGATTTTTGTGTCATTTTTAGTATTGTACCTCCTAAAAGGGCATGAAATTATGCACAGAATTGAATCAAATTTTTTGTATATGATTTGTTTTGGGTATGGCTGATATGCCCTCCTAGAATTTGAAAAAAATCTGCCTATTGATCTACTGTCCATCGGCTCGTGCAGAAACTCGTTTTTACACCGATTAACTGAATGAAGCAGAAATTTAAGAGGAAAATCAAAGTTGGTATAGTATTGAATTAATAATGTTAAAGTATTGGTATGTGTATCTAATTTTTGAAATATTTAAATGTACGTGTGAGATAGAAGGATGTTTTATAATTGGTACATCCAACTAGTTTTAACAACATCAATAAATTAAGGTACAGTTTCGAACAAGTTATATTTGAAAATGTACTTACTCGAAGATTAAAATAATGCAATAATTAACAGAAGTAATTTTTCCATTTTTCAATTTTTGGGTGAAAATGTCCTGGCCATGGTTCGAACCAGGGATGTATTAACTGAAGCCGCCAATGCTCTACCAACTGAGCTATCCCGGACACGAACACTGGAGGACTATTTCACCCAATTAACCTCAACGATCACTTTATCTGGTCTGATACTATGGATCAGCTCAACAGAATAAATCGAAGTCAATAGTTCTGTTACAATTAATTTATCGATTGAATAATCATGTTTCAAAATTAATCTATTGTAATGTCGGGATTTGGAACTTATTTCATATTCCTTTCATCCACCACCTGTCAGGAAAAAAACTATTGCGCAATGAAAAACAAGAAACTCTTTTTTTACTCTCTTACGTAAAGTTGCGGCGCATGCGTCAAACTTTTTTATTTGACTGAGAACATTTTTTGTTTATTAATTTCAATTCTCTTTTTTTCTGTTTTGTAGTTCAGTTAGAAGTTTTGTAGAACAAAGATGTAATAGTGAAAGTGTCACGGCCATTTGTAAATATTATTGTTGTGTGTGTCTTTTTGTGATTCGTGTTCGTCTTTATTAAAAAGTATGAAAATGAAGAAGATTATTGTTTTTGAGTTAAAGTGGTCTTCAATATTTACGCTGCTGTAGAAGGCTTAGAAGATTTGGACACCCGATACCCCGACTTTCTCGTAGAATTGGAATTTAGGAGGTAAGAATTTTTATGTCTTACCTAATTTTTATGATATGATTTTATAGAATCAATGTGTATGTTGATAATTCTTTGTGTGGCAGCTCTTGCTGTGATTATCTGATTTAGGCAGTCGGAGTTGTCACATAAAAGTGGCATCCCCTGCTGAGATCGGGTGCTCCATAGTTTAGTGAATTAGAAATTAGAAAAAATTTTGATTTAGAATTATGGAAAAATTACGAAAGTTAAGAACGCCAGTGCGTTCAAATTTTACGAAATTAACTAAAGAAATTGAAGACCTTATACAGGCTAATTGTGATGATTTAGATAGTTTGTCTTCAGTTCTTATTAGATTAGAAGCGAAACAAAACGAACTTGAAAATTTAGATAAACAAATTCTTGATAATTTGTCTGAAGACCCAACCTGTAAGCAAGATGCTTTTGATACTGAATATGATTCTATCGATAAGTATAACACTATATTTTATGAAACTAAAAACAAATTATCGCGTTATATACAAAAATTAGAAAAAGGTCTTAATCCAGATAGTTCCGTAATATTAGATGGCATGGCAACAAGAAGAAAATTTAAGTTACCTAAATTAGAGCTCCAGCCTTTCAACGGTGAAATTAAAAACTGGTTAACTTTTTGGGGGCAATTTGAGAAAATTCACGAAGATAGTAATATAGCAAATGAGGACAAAATACAGTATCTAATAATGGCTACACAGAAAGGATCGCGAGCCAGAGAAATAGTAGATTCTTTCCCCCCCACAGCCGAGAGCTATCCAGAAGCGATACAATCGTTGAAGGCACGGTTTGGTAGGACAGATGTTTTAATTGAAGTATATATACGCGAAGTGTTAGGATTAGTTATTAATAATTCCTTGGGACAAGGGCAAAAATTGTCGCTTGTTAAATTATATGATAAAATCGAAACTTATCTTCGGTCATTGAAAATGTTAGGAGTATCGAGCGAAAATTATTCCTCGATTTTATATCCATTGGTCGAATCGGCATTGCCTTCAGATATTCTTAAATTATGGGAAAGACATCTTGGTACTTTAACTGTTAAGGATAAAGATAAAAATCAGGGAATTAATAAATTAGATGTTTTAATGCAATTTTTACAGATTGAAGTTGAGATGGAGCAAAAGGTTAAATTAGCTAAGAGTGGGTTTTCTTTCGATAAAGATGTTTCAGTAAACAGAGAAACAAAATTCGATCGAAAAGATAAACATTTTTCTCTTCCTACGGCGGCCGAACTGTATAATGCGGATGATAAAAAATCGGAAGAACAGTGCGTTTTTTGCGAAAACAAACACCGTAGTCAAAATTGTAGAGCGGTATGGAAAATGACACTGGCGAAAAGAAAAGATGCTTTATTAAGAAAAGGAGCATGCTTTCGTTGCTTCAATGTCAACCACTTAGCAAAAGTTTGTAAAAGTAAAATTAACTGTTCTCATTGCGGGAAAAATCACCACCAGTTCATGTGCATAGAAAAGAGTAAAATTAATTTAGGCGAAAATTCTAAACAGGATTCAACTGCTAATAAAGATTGTATGCTTGCGAATACAACTTCTAGAAAACGAGTTTTGCTCCAAACATTGGTTGTACGTATATACAATGGGGATATCGTACGAAATGTTAGAATTTTATATGATACGGGTTCGCAGCGATCGTACATATCGAAATTTGCTGCTAAAATGTTAGGATATAGTAGCATAAGTAAAGAGAGAATAGTGCATAGCTTATTTGGGGGGCGGCAATGTGAAGAACTACACGATAGATATTTGATTAAGTTGGGAAATATGGATAATAGTTTCCGATGTAAATTTGAGGTATTAGACCAACAAAAAATTTGCTCTGAAATTTCACCTATACCGGAAGGACCCTTTATTAAGGAAATAAAGCGGTACGGAATAGTTTTGACTGATAGAGTCACTAAAGTTAATGATTTATTATATGAATTTTCTCCTGATGAGATACATGTGTTAATTGGTGCAGATGTCGCCGGGAAATTATTTACCGGACATTTGAAACAATTACAGGGCGGATTGGCTTGCATGGACACTCGTTTAGGTTGGACAATTCTTGGGAAAACTGAAGGTTATGAAAATAAGAATATGAACAATTTAATTTTTTCGCTGCATGTCAAAGAGGCAAAAATTACCGAGTTATGGCAACTTGACACTTTAGGAATTCGCGATCCTGGGGAGAAAAAGAGTAGAGAGGAAATAGAAATAGCCACTAAAGAACATTTTCTCAGTAACATTAGAGTAGATGACGAGGGTAGGTATGAGGTTAGTCTTCCATGGATACAGGGCCGCCCTCGTTTACCCAGTTACGAAAATATCGCTCGACGTAGATTAAAAACATGCGTCGATTCATTAAAAAGGGTAGGAAAATTAAGCGATTATAATCAAGTATTCGATGACTGGTTAGATGAGAAAATAATAGAAAAAGTTGATCAGAAAAAAACATTAGGTAGTGAGCATTTCCTTCCTCATAGAGCGGTGTTTAAAGAAAACTCCACTACAAAGGTGCGGCCAGTTTTCGATGGTTCAGCTCGGGAAAAGGATTCGCCGTCTATAAATGACTGTATTGAAAAGGGGCCTAACCTCGTAGAACTGATTCCTTCTATATTAAATAGATTTAGATTAGGAAAAATTGGGGTAATTGCTGACATAAAAAAGGCTTTTTTGCAAATTGGCATTACAGAAAAAGATCGCTCATTCTTGAAATTCCTGTGGTATGAAGAAGGGGACCCTCAAAAAATTATAACTCTTCAACATAGAAGAGTAGTATTTGGCATTTCTTGTAGCCCCTATCTTTTAGGTGCCACGTTAGAATATCATTTAAAAAACGCACCGGAGCAATTTAAAAACACTGCGCTTAAATTGTTAGAATCATTTTATGTAGACAACTGTGTTACGAGTGTTAATAGTACGGAACAACTGAACAGATTTATCGAAGAGTCAAAAACCCTTCTTAGCGATGCAAAATTCGAGCTTCGCGGGTGGGAGCAGAGTTTTCGAGAAGTTTTGACTGGGGAAAAAGTCCCTGTTTTGGGTCTAATGTGGGATTTTAGTAGGGACACCTTAGCAGTTGATTTAAAGGAAATTTCCGAAGACGAACGCAAAGTAACCAAAAGAAACATTTTATCGGCTGTACACAAAATATTTGACCCTATCGGATACACGTGTCCTGTAACATTAGAACCTAAAATATTATTACAAGAGTGTTGGAAAGCTAAGGTGACATGGGATACGGAATTACCTATTTCTATCAAGAGAAAATTTGAAAAATGGAAAAAACAATTAGAAAAATTAGGGACTATTGAAATACCTAGGTGTTTTTCTCGGGATGCAGATAAACTGCATTCTTTGCACGTTTTTTGTGACGCTAGCAAAATAGCGTATGCTACGTGTATATTTATACGGTTTGAAGGTGAGAATGACAATTTCTGTCAATTGGTTCAAGCAAGAAGCCGAGTTGCTCCTATGAAAACAATTTCCATTCCGAGGTTGGAATTGTTGGCTTGCAATATTGGGGCTAGATTAGCAAATAGTGTCAAAACGGATTTAAAATTAGATGATATTGACATTTTTTATTGGACTGATTCGGCCAATGCACTTTATTGGATAAAAAGAAATGAAAATTGGGCGCCTTTTGTTTATAACCGTGTATCAGAAATCCGGTCTTTAAGTGATCCTTCAAAATGGCATTTCATTCCCGGCCATTTAAATCCTGCGGACCTGCCTTCAAGGGGTTGTACCGCTGAGGTTTTAGCCCGAGACAAATGGTGGGAGGGACCACAGTGGCTAAAGAAACCAATTAACGAGTGGCCACAATCAGAAATATTTCCAAATTTTGAAATTATAGATGCCGAAAGAAGAAAATCAATTATTAGTGCCAACAATTTAGATATTCACAATGAACAAATTTTTGCAAAATTTTCATCGTATGAAAAATTAGTTAACGTAATAGGATGGATGTATAGAATTTACCAAAACTGCAAGAAAGCTAAAGAAGATAGAGAATATATTATTTTAACTGTAAAAGAGAAGAATGAAGCTGAAAATAAATTATTGAAATTAGTTCAAGAACAATCGTTTAATGGCCCCCTAGATAATCGATTAAAATTGTTCCAGATTATCACGGATTCCGCTGGAGTTCTAAGGTTGAAATCGCGTATACTTATGAGAGAAGATACGATGAATTTTCGATACCCTGTCATACTTCCGCATGACCATCCCGTAGTTGAAAAAATAATTAGATCTAGACACCTAAAACTAGGACATGCCGGGGTACAAACTTTAATGGCTAATTTGAGGGAAGATTTTGGATCTTAAAATTTCGAAAAACTGTAAGAAAAATCATTAGAAACTGTGTAATATGCAGAAGATACGATTTTAAGCCACAAGAAATATCCACTCCTCCCTTACCGGTAGATAGAGTTCGAGAAGCTGCCATTTTTGAAATCGTTGGTCTGGATTATGCCGGCCCGCTTATTCTTAAAGAAAACAGGAAAATATGGCTAGTAATTTACACATGTGCAATTTTCAGAGCAGTTCATTTTGAGTTAGCCACCTCTTTATCAACCGAAAACTTTCTATTAACTTTGAGAAGATTTATTGCCCGTAGAGGTAGGCCTTCTATTATCTACACTGACAATGGGTCAAATTTCGTGGGGGCCGAAAATTTGTTGAAAGAAATAGATTGGATTTCAGTACAAAATCATAGTTTATCTAGAAAAAGTACTTGGAAATTCATTCCACCTTCAGCTCCATGGTGGGGAGGGTGGTGGGAGCGACTAATAGGAATGACAAAAAGAATACTCAGAAAAGTTTTAGGAAAAAGTTCGCTAAATTATGAAGAGATGCAAACCGTAATGTGTGACATCGAAAGTATAATCAACAGCCGCCCTCTTACCTACGTTTCCGAAGACAACAATGATCTTGTACCCCTCACTCCATCAATGTTTCTGCAAGAAGTAAAAGGTAGTGGAACACCTGATATAGATATTTTGGATGCTGAATCGTTGAATAAAAGGCATGCCTACCAACAAAAACTAAGAGAAGACCTTCGTAAAAGATTTCGATCAGAGTATTTAGGTCAATTGCGACAACCTAATAAAAGTAAGAAAAATGAGAAACCTTTTGCAATAGGCGACGTAGTGATTGTAACTAGTGACAATAACAAAAGACTCGATTGGCCTCTGGTCAAAATAACTGAAATTTTCCCATCTAAGGATGGACAAGTACGACTTGTCAAGGTAAAGATGAAAAGTGGTGAATTCATCAGAACAACAAGTAGACTAATACCTTTAGAGGTATCACAAAATGATGATCTCATGAGAAGCCATTTCAACGAAATGGAAAATTCACGTTCTTCGGACGAACATTCCAATGATCCTCCCAGTGGTTCGGTCAAGAACCGAGATTCCAACTCTTTAGTTCATCGTTCAAGGTATGGACGCATTATCAAACCGATAGTTGATTGGAAAATTTGAGTTCCAGCTGAACCCCTGAAACTCAAAGGTGGGAGGATGTCGGGATTTGGAACTTATTTCATATTCCTTTCATCCACCACCTGTCAGGAAAAAAACTATTGCGCAATGAAAAACAAGAAACTCTTTTTTTACTCTCTTACGTAAAGTTGCGGCGCATGCGTCAAACTTTTTTATTTGACTGAGAACATTTTTTGTTTATTAATTTCAATTCTCTTTTTTTCTGTTTTGTAGTTCAGTTAGAAGTTTTGTAGAACAAAGATGTAATAGTGAAAGTGTCACGGCCATTTGTAAATATTATTGTTGTGTGTGTCTTTTTGTGATTCGTGTTCGTCTTTATTAAAAAGTATGAAAATGAAGAAGATTATTGTTTTTGAGTTAAAGTGGTCTTCAATATTTACGCTGCTGTAGAAGGCTTAGAAGATTTGGACACCCGATACCCCGACTTTCTCGTAGAATTGGAATTTAGGAGGTAAGAATTTTTATGTCTTACCTAATTTTTATGATATGATTTTATAGAATCAATGTGTATGTTGATAATTCTTTGTGTGGCAGCTCTTGCTGTGATTATCTGATTTAGGCAGTCGGAGTTGTCACATGTAATGCAATGATTGCCAATAATTAAATGTGCAGATAAAGGAAAATAAATTGTTTAGATCATTGCTATAATCCATCTTTTGGAATAATTTTTCTTTAACGATTGCTTCTAAGTTTTATATATTTCTCTTTGAAAGAGAATTTAGGTTTGTACTCCAAACGAACAAACTGGTCATATTTCATATTATGAATGGGATTTCTAAAGGTTCAAAAGTTTTTAGACATTAAACACACTAAGAATTTTACTCAAGCGTTATAAATAATACTTCACACCAAAATTTTTATTTAAAAATACTTAACTTTATGATTTAACTTATGCTTTCTTGATTTATTTGACCGATTTTTTGAGATCATTTCTGGTTCGAATATTTTAAATTCATTTCATTTGTTAAAGTAATAAAACTGTAATTACTGGAATTTTTATTTGTTACCCGTCAAATAGAAGGTTGTTGGTATATTTAGGTCAATTCATTTGAAAATCATCTAATTTTTGCAAAATTTGAAAATAAAAACCGAAATATATATAGGGAAATACACATTTAAAATGTATATTTATTACACTTGAATAAAATTACATTAAGCAAAACATCAATAGCTATCGCATAAATTATAAATTTGACATGCGTTTATATGTATTACTGCTTAAAAGATCATACTTACAACAACATTTTTCGAATTAAGGAATTATTTAAACATGTAGAACACAAACAAAATGTAACAAATCAAAACAAAGAATCGCACATCTTTAATCTTCGAAATGGAAACAAAATTTCTATTTGACCGATTAACTTCAGTTCAGATAGGGGAAAAGATTACGTTGCGAAATTCGACTCCCACGCTATGACGTCAGAGCTACTTCTAAAAAAGATCAGCTTATGTTATTTAACAAAACTCAACTTCGTGGAATTGGCTTCATTGGCACTTCGCTTTTATATCAGATAAAATTAGTTAATCTTTTAAAATATTAATTTAAAAAAATGACATGTCTTTATCATCAAGATCTTTTCCTATATTTCTCTTTATATTAATAATAATTTTCTATTATAATTTCTATGCAAATATTTATAAAAGTTATGTGTTTAACTTTTTTAACTTTCTTTGTAATACCCAGAAATATTTAATCTATATAATTAAAAAGTTTTGAACGGTATATATTTCAGATTTCAGTTACTGTTATATTATAGTAAGGGATAATTAATCAATAATAATGTCTGTCTCAATACAAAAATATAATATCGCATATTCTAAATTTAAGACCTCCGCCTTCTTCAAAAATTTGCGACTTGACATTAAAGCCATATTATGTCTAAAGAAAATTTCATTTTCCAGACTAGAATTTATGTTTTCAAAAACTTATAAATTAAAACAATTTCTCAATGCAGACGATTTTTTTACACCAAAACAATTTTGCACAAAAAATGTACGAACAAACAGAGATTCTTATCAATCGAATAGTAACGATACCAACTAATTAATGCATTGTATAAATTTCAGCTTAGGGATCATTTGCACATTCATAATTCCCAACCTCCGCTCTTTTTAATTAAGAAAACACATTTTAAACCGGAAAATTTGTTGAAGTAAATGTGTCTGACATTAAATTATAATAGTCATTTGGAATTGACTTAATTTCATTAGTTAAATTAATTTTTCGTTCATAGTGTAATTGTTTGATTTAAAAAAAAGCCGAAGGTTGGCATGCGTGCCTATAGAAATAGGAGATTACAAATGTTTTAACGACAACCTGGGATACCTGCCGCACATTTCTGATACGTAGTAAATGGAGAATATAATATAAGACGAGAACTCATAACATAAGAAGATGGACTGCAGAAATTCACTGAAGCAAGAGAACATAATGATGATGGCCAAAGATAGCAAAGTGTAAAGTAAACGACGGTCCATTTTCCATTGGTTGAAGTCGTTAATACGAATTGAATATTTCCAACTGAGCGAAAAATTGCCCAGGCCGGGAACCGAACCCACATACTTGACTTACAAGGTCCTGTTAAGCCTGTTTACCTGTTAAGCTAACTGGGCGATAGCTGGCTGGGATTCCTCGCTCAGCTAACCTTATTGGTCATAACATCTGGTCAATCGACAGCTCGGGAGAATAAACCGCAGGTAATGGAACTCCATATAACGATGGATACGTAGATATACTATTATTTTAACACAATCAAACTGATCGGTAAATTTATCATACGAATTGAATATTTCCAACTGAGCGAAAATTTTTCCCAAAGTCGTTAAGCCCTTCCCTCCGGTAGTCAGACTTTACTTTAGTAAACAAAGATGAGTTACCAGTATGGATGTTACGTGGAAATATGTAAGTCAAATGAAGCTTAGAATTATAATAATGGAAATTAGTTTTAGGATGGCTGGCATAAAAAAGAATACAAATGCCGCACGATGTCATCAATTTGTTGCGATGTTAAAGTTTGACACACGACTGTTGGGATAGATTTGCTACCGTCAAGGACCATGTCGTAATCGTAACACCAAACTAGAAGTAATTTTATGTGTTTCGGAAAAACAAAATCTATTTGCATATGCTGTACAGAGCTTCTACACTCATTTGATGCCCATTCTGTTAAAATAATGGAATCTAACACGCCCCTAAACATTATGCAATGTCAGTCCGCCACCAGCTCAAAGGTAAAGTCAAAATTCTAAATGACAGTGTAAATATTCTAATGATTTATTTAGAGTTCTTAAAGATCCATATGAACAAAATAATGGTATTTATTCAATAGTTTATATCTTAATATTTATTGATTGGTTAATTTTGAAGCGCACATCGATAGCAATATTTTAATTAGAAATACGACAGTTATTAAATACGACAGTATTTAAATAATACGTAATTAAATAACAGTAATTAAGTACGGCAGTTATGAAATACGACAGTATACTAATCAAATTATTTAAATTAAATGTTCACAGTTATTACGTGAAATACATATTAATGGAAATATTTCAATTACACTTTAAATCTTTTGTTTAAATCTAAACCAAAGTTTAATGAAACCACGTGATATATTGCCAAAGTTCCCCCCTGAATCTCTTTTAATCTCTTCCCGTCAAGTTGACAGCATTGGAACGATATTATATTAACAGACATGTGGATTAAACATGTTAAACTAAATTCACGTTACGGAAGTTAGTTCGACAGTGGTTTAATGATATTAATTTATTACAAGTAATGGTTAGCTGACAGTTTTATTAGACATAATAAAACTGTCGGTATATCTCTGCGTGTATGTAAAAATAGTAAATGACGGAAGTAGCTTACCTAATATAAAAAGTTCAAAATTAATTTTTTTTCTATGTTTTATGAGAAAAATTAACAAATTATATCTTTAGCGTTTAAGAATATGCTGTCATTTTAGGTTAAATTCATTTGCTTCTTTCGTTATTTTCATGTACGTATTAGTATTTAAAATTATTTAGTAATTTTAAAATAAACGAAAATATTTCAATTTAAATCACTACCTTCCTAATGTTCGGAAATAAAAAAATTTCAAGTTTTTTTTTATAGAAAATATTCAGTCTCAATTAAATGTCTTTTTTGAAATGGAGATACAATTCAAACAGATTTTTTTTAAGTGGGATTTACAGACATGCCAACCTCCGTTTTCTTTTTTTTTTTAATCAAAAAATTATATTTCCAATCAGAAATTTATTGAGTCAACAAAATTAAGTAAATTTCAAATGGCCCTACGAGTTAATGGTAGACATTTCTAATTAAATAATTTTTCTGGTTAAAAGTACGTTTTCATGATTTAAAAAAAAACGGAGGTTGGCAACTCTGGTTTTATATACTATAATTGTTAAAGTAGTATTATACAGTTTAGTTTAAAAAGAAAATATAAAAAAATCTTGATCTCCATTTTAAAATAAAATATACAGTTTTAAAATGTCATATACGAAATAGAAAATACATTTTTTCATTGTAAAATCCATAAGCTAAATTATGTATTGCTTTTTGAAACATTTCTCAAAGATTTAAATTGGAATTTTGAGACCAAAGATTAATAATCTTTAAATAATTGCTGTTTCATAAAATACTAGCGAGCTACGCCCACTAGCTGGGCCACTTTTTCCAAACGAACCTCGACATTAAGCAGTATATAATAAGCAAAAAAATTCATTTAATAAGCAAGTCTTGGAGTTCGAATCCTCAAGCACAAAAAAAGTAAATTAAAGAGCTATGGTTGTTATGCGCCCATTATCCCGTTAAAAATATGTGATTTCGCACAGTTCGCGCTACGTGCCCACCGTGCAAAGGCGGCCCACCGGCCTACCACCCACCGGCGCTACGCGCCATGGTCGCCATCGTCTCGTTAAAAATATTTGGTTTTGCACGGTTGGTGCTGCGCGCCCATAAGACATTTTCTCGTATTTTTTGGTTCATCAGAAGCAGACTTTTACGCAGATTCTGAATATGTAATCAGTTTTATCTACTTTAAAAACTGTCTGTATGATGGTTTAAGAAAAAACGCGCAAAAAAAGTTTCGGTATTAAAAACTGCAAAAGACTGCTATTAAAAAAAATAAGTAATATCATTAATATCACAAACAATATAACTAACAAATAATTTTGGCAGCTCGTTTTCCGTTTGTACTAACAAAAATTAGTATTAATCGCGTAAATCTTAGGTTACACCATATTCGTGTATGCTACCAAAAAGAAAAAGTATGAAAATAAACCGTGTTTAACATTTTTTACCGATTAGTTCTTTTTCAAAGAACCGAAACGAAAGAAAAAGTCGTTTTCCCTGGAGAAAAAGAGGTTTTCGGCTGCTTCTTCCTTTAGCCAAAGGGGAAAAGTTCAGGTCGTTCACCGCAAGGTGGCGCAGTGTTGTGCCTCAGAGCTCCGTTTGGGAAATTAGACGTTTTCCGTTCCGATTCCCGACCGGTTTTTTATTCATAAGTTTTTAATTTTGGTCCCACGGTCTCGAAAATGCCCGAAATGACTTTCCCGGAATTTTTCGAATCGAAAGACACCTCTCGCGACTTCCAACTCGCCCTCGTTGCGAACTGTAATCGGCTTCAAGCAGACAGACAGACAGAGGCGCACGGATTTTATTAGTATAGACTAGCGAGCTACGCCCGCTAGCTGGGCCACTTTTTCCAAACGAACCTCGGTATTAAGCAGTATATAATAAGCAAAAAAAATCATTTAATAAGCAAGTCTTGGTGTTCAAATCCTCAAGCACAAAAAAAAGTAAATTAAAGAGCCATGGTCCCGTTAAAAATATGTGATTTCTCACTGTGGGCCACGTTAGAGGTCTGCACGGGCCCGGGCTTGGCCCGTGGCCCGTACCCGGCAGAATTAGAATAGTTTTTTCAACGGGCCGGGCCGGCAAAAAAATTGAACGGGCCATACGGGCAGGACCGGGCCGATAAAAAAATTTTCGGGCCTGCCGGCCCATTTTGAAGATTTAAACAGAAATGATAAAAAATGATCTGTTTTCAACGCAAATAGTTTTAACGAGAATAAATATAAATGTGCGTCACGAGCCATACTATTTGACAGCATCAATATCAAAATGTAACTTGTACAGTGTGAGATCGGCATCGGACAGATAAATTGTGTGTAACCCGTTTTAATATTTTTTTTAGCTGACTCATACCGGGCCGAGATCAAGCTTGCATTATTTTTCTACATATACACTTGCCGGACCGGAACAAGACTTAATTGTTCTCAAGATCTGTAGGGCAGACAACATGATTTGTAAAATTATTAACAGCGATAAAGAACTTATGTTAGATTAATCTTTGGATATATACTTCTTGATGGTTTTTAAATTAATTTCTCAATAACGCGAAAGTTTGATGGTTTTTAAATTAATTCCTCAATAACGCGAAAGTTTGACACATTTTCAGATTAATTTTTAATTGTAAAAATATAAAAGTGATAAGCCTAACTATTGAAGGCATTTGGAATCGAATAGCATTTTTCATTTTTAATGAATAAAATACTTTCATAAATTTGTTCAGATACAATAGTTTCTCAAATGGTTGCAGGTTTTTCTCCCTTCCCATGCTATAGCTTCCGGAAATTCTATTGAAAATGCTAACTATAACAATAATTTATTTCCTTTCAGTATTCTTAAATTGCTTGTATAAAAAAACGGATAATGCCACTTGATTATATAGTTTCTGAATAAAGATACCAGCTGTGCGTTTCTGAGAAAAAATGAATTTAGAAATGTATCAGAAAGGCACATATTTGAGTTGACGAATGAATTTGGATTTAAAATCTTTAATAAAATGATATAGAAATATTTTTATAAATCTTTTATTAAACAGCTTCAAAAGTTACGATGTTTTTAACTTTCTTTCTTTTTTCTTTTATTCTAAGCCATATTAATTTTTTGATGAATCTTTATTTGATTGTTGAAAGCCTAAGAATCTTAGTAATCATTAATGTTGCTAATGTGTATTTCCTGTAAAATATACTGTAAAATCATTCCATAGATATGTATGCAGTATTCTTTAAAGAAATCTTAATTATATGAAAAAAAATCTGAATTTTTTAGAAATCGTAGAAATTGCAACGGGCCAAAACGGGCCGGGCCGGGCCTGTTTTCACTGATTTCTGTACGGGTCGGGCCGGGCCTAAAATATAAAAATTTAAACGGGCCGGGTCGGGCCGAAAAAAATTTCCTACGGGCCGGGCCGGGCCAGGCCTGGAAATTCCGGCCCGTGCAGACCTCAAGGCCACGTGCACTTGAAAAAAAAAAGATTGTGGATCGGAGCTATGGTCACTTCGCGCCCATAGTCCCGTTAAAAATATTTGGTTTTGCACGGTGGGCACTACGCGCCCATAAGACATTTTTTCGTATTTTTTAGTTCATCAGAAGCAGATTTTTACGCAGATTCTGAATATGTAATCAGTTTTTTCTACTTTAAAAACTGTCTGCATGATGGTTTAAGAAAAAACGCGCAAAAAAAACGCAATTAGCGCCGGTAGAAAAAGCGGTTTTCGGCTGTTTCTTCTTTTAGCCAAAGGGGAAAAGTTCAGGTTCTTCACCGCAAGGTGGCGCAGTGTTCTGCTTCGGAGCACCGTTTGGGAATTAAGATATTTTCCGTTCCGATTCCCAAGGGGTTTTTAATTCATAACTATTTTAATTTTGGTCCCACGGTCTCGAAAATGCCCGAAATGACTTCCCCGGAATTTTTCCAATCGAAAGACACCTCTCGCGACTTCCAACTCGCCCGCGTTACGAACTGTAATCGGCTTCAAGCAGACAGACAGACAGACAGAGGCGCACGGATTTTATTAGTATAGATAGATTTAAAAAAATTCCTAGGTGATAATACACATGCAAACAAAAAACTGTTATTAAGTATTATATGGTCAAAAATAAAACCCAAACATCTGATACTAGCGGTAGAAAAAATCATGTTTTCAATGATAAACAGTTTTAAGGCTGTCATCAAAGTTATTAATCTAAGGTTAAGGAGTTATCAACGAAGGGATAATGTAAAGAGGATGTTTGTCTTTGAAAAGGTAATTTTTCCTACAGTGAGTATAGAGGGCTCCGAAGTCAATTTTGCAGTACATAAAACATACAAAAGAAAGACATACAAAAAATAATAATTAAGTGACAACCGTCTGTTGGGAAACTGATCTCCGTAAAAGTGCTGAGATTACGAGCAATTTCCATTTGCAATTGTGTGGATAAAATGCCTATCAGATGTTTGTCGTATCAGTAGAGTGCAATATCTTCCTGTGATTGACGATTGCACACTCAGATCAGCGGCTTTTATGTATTAATCGAGATAAATTTTACATAAGCGTTGTTCTTCTTCGTAATATCACATTTGCATGCTGTTAATGTAGTTCTTCTTCTGATAACTTGCAGCGGGATTTGAGCTTTGACGTTTCCATGGACCAAAAATCTAAATACACCATAATCTTCGCACTTTATTATCGACCATACACTCTTTGATGAGAATTGCTTGTTTCAATGTGTACTATCATCTCTTAAAGTTATATCCATATTATTTATGAAACAGCCTGTATATTATTATGGTAAATTGCAAATTTCTTAGAGATGATGTACTTAACATTGCTCTAATAATATTATTGTTTTTTAAAAATAGAGACTTTTTGCCCGCGTCTGGCAGCAAAATTTCAGCGGGCTGTCATGGTCACAAACACTTCTACTTTACCCTTCCTACTATCCCTTCTTAATACTCTTTTTATTTTTCTACTTACCTCTTACACTTCTTACTATTGAAAATTTTATACCTGTTATTCATCATTTCTTATTAGGATACCTTAAACAGATTATTTAGAATATAATTTAATGGCATTGTCATATTTCACAGTGACAAAATTTGTGCGGTACACATAGCATTTTCTCTATTAAAAATGCTGGATGCAACAATATAGATTTTTTTTTTTTTTAATTAGTGATCAAAAATTTGAATATATTAAATTCGATTACTCATTATTGTTGGAAGAGCACTCTAGTGTATTGTGAGTTTTGAACTCAAGGAAATTACAACCAGCTTTCATGACGCGTTTAAAAACATTCGTATTTTTTTCCACTTTAAAGAAACACTATAACGGAATCTTAGTAAATACCCAGCTCAAATTCTGTCCTATATTTCTTCATTTTCTACACTTATAAACTCTTTAATGATGGAAAACGTTTCACAGAGGAATTGAAAAACATATTGGACAATTTCTCAAACATAACATAATAAAAATTAGATCACTACGTTTTAAATTTGCATCGTTTCTTCTTCCAAAAACTACAGGTTTTAGCAGTACATCTTGAGGCAAAAGGCCATGATTAAACTGAACTTAACCTGTTTTTAACTTAATTGCACTATTAAAAATAAATCTGTGAATTCACGGTGAATCTACCGGCAGCAATGTAGCCGAACTTTTACCGTTCCGTTAGTAGATTTTTCGTTGTGGGAAATACAAGAAAGGAAAACTCCGTTTGAAGAAGCAGTAACTTTCCGTTACAAAGTTTGATTTTTAATAATAATAATTTAATATAATTAATAAATCGATTAATCGTCAAAGATTTCGAAATTACCGAGTGATTTTAAGCTGCTATGTTATTTTACTTAGATGTTATTATTTTGTATAATTTAGTTCGCGCCGTCCAGAGGATCAAACTCGGAACCTTTTCATAGCGGAACAAATCCTTACGAACTGAGCCAAAGCTGCTGATGCCAGACTTTACAAAGTATGCCTTTTATGAGTTAGTGGGAAAATCTGTTGTGCTTTTTAAAGATTTCCTTTCAAATATATTCCTTAGAATATTTGTAAACGGTTTATTTTATTTTATTTTAGACTGATGCAGAATACTTATTATTTTTTAAAATCAATTTTAATTTTTTAAATAGTTTAAATTAAAAAAATCATTGTTTAAAACCACTGTTTTTTTGTTCGGGTTTTTTTCTTTCTTTTTCTTTTTTTTCCTTTTTGAATGAATGAATGAAAAAAGTCTTATTAACAATTTTTTTTTTGAAAAAAAAAAAAAAAAAAAAAAAAAGTATAGACGATTTTTTGAAATTGTCGTACACTATTTATTTATTTTTTGGCTAATTAATTAAAAGATTTTTAATAAGAAATAAAAGAAAAATAAACAAAAAAAAGTTAACTTAAAAGCGCTTTTTTATGTTTTCGTTATTCCATGTCACCAGTGGGACTCGAACCCACAATCTGCGCTCACAGGCGATTAGCGGTGTGGTACCTTGACCACTCGGCCATGGAGGCCTCCACACAACGGAGTGTCTCCGTGTTTTGTTTCTATCTCCATATGTTTCGTTATTTTCAGGAAATATGGTGGAATTTTGTGATTTGTAACGGAAAATGCCCTTATGTTGTGAAAAGGGAACTTTTCTGTGAAATTCACGAAAAAAATTTTCGTGAATTTCAGAATTTGTTTAACAGTGTGTGAATTATTTTCTGTAGTCTTGAATATGAGGTATGAAATTTAAATGCAACGAATAAAATGCGAAAAATTAATTAAATTTAAAAGTACATGCCGATAACGCACTTTTTTTAATTATTACTCAAAAATAGAACTGTAAGTAACTTTTTTTAGCCTCTCTGTAAATAAACGACAAATGCTATGAATGTCCTATTCAATCATAACCATTTCGTAGTGAAAATCAATTATTTATATCAGTTTCAATACATTTGAAATAGCATAATCTCATTAAAATACTCTGAAAACGACTTTTCCCTGTATATTATAATGTAATGTAATTCTTTTCAGCGCTCCTGTAAATGAACTATTAATCGCACACACTTCATTTGCAATACCAAACGTGCGTGATGATCCTAAATAACGTTTATAAATTGCAAGGAATTCCGAGTGTTTTTAGTGGAATTAAAACGTGGATATACAAATCGAATGCAGAAGCACTTTTAAACTTTTTTGGAATTTGTTAAAAAGCAGTTACATAAAATTACAATTTAAACAATGTTATAAATTTGTATTTTATGTAATATACCCTATAAAGATGTTTCCAATTGAAAAGAAGTTGGAAATTGCATGTCAAACATAGCAAATGAGGTGCGTTCGGACTATAACGAAGTTTTAAAAATATTCAGATCTTGTTGTAATAATATACAGTGCTTGAGATACAGTATAATACCTGAAATATTTTGTGTGTCCTTGTAAATACTATCTGCTTTCTATTACGCAGGAAGTAACTTGTAGTAAACCTCAGCAACGTACATCAGTTTCATAAAATGTGAAATAGTTTAATATAATTAAAATTTACTCCCAAGCAATGTTTCCTCTTATACCGTTTTGCAATAGAATACTTTTGTGTGTCTCTTTAAATTAATAAAAATACCCTTTGCACCACAGATCGTACAGAATGTATATTTTAGTATATACTTTATAAATGTATATCACTTTTATTATGTTCGAAAGACTGTAACATGATTAAAATTCCTTTGAATCTATTTTTCTCCATTGGTTCTAACGCAACAGAATACTTTTGATTGTCCCTGTAACTCAATTATGCATTCGATTTTCATAAAATTTGAAACGTCTCGACAATATTATACAAGAATTATATATTTCAAATTTCAAACGATTCGGTTGGGGAGCTTTTGCTCAGTTATATGCGCACACACAAACAGACGGACACACAGAACAGACTGACTATAGGTGCTATGTATTTACATAAATATGAACGCACCTAAAAAAAAATAGACTATTTGAAAACTTTTATTTATTTATTTATTTTTTTTTTTTTTACAAATTTGCTAAATTTTAGAATAATTCAATATTTCAATTATACTTTTTAATACCAATATATCAGACGTTTTAATGAAAAATTTAGTATATACCATTTTTCTTATTTTTCCCGAGTTATTGTAGTATAATCACCTGCATTACGGTGTAACACAGTTTAAGTATGAAAAAAGTATACTTGTATTCTTCTTCTTCATTTGTGGTATTTTTCTGTTCTTTCTGTATTTAAACATAATGATGTGAAAAATATGAAAATATTTCTTGCGTAAAAGAAACCAAATCGTGCAAGAAGAATTTAAATCCCGTATCTTCCAATTTTTCATTATTGAAGAAATAAGATAAAAGTAAAGTTTAACGAATCATATTTAAAATATACGGATAAAAAAAGAAAATTTCAAACTAGTTGGTAGTAGTTTTTTTTATTATGAAAAAAAAATCGAAAAATTAATTAAACAAAGGCTTAAAATCTTATTGATGACTTTTTGAATTTTTTATTAGTTTATAAATACTGTCAAAACGTACATTTTATGCTCATAATATAGTATCTAAAAAATAATTTTTTTAAAAAATGCAAAAGTAAGGTTTTTGATTGCAATTTCAAATTAATTCGGTCAAGAAAAAAATACAATTTTCAACAACGATTGACAAGTAGTAAGTTAGAAACTAGTAGAGAACTTAGAAGTAAATAGAAATATCCGAAAAGGAGCTGGGTTGATAAGGGCTATTTTTCGACCATCATATGCCCGGAAAAAAATGTTTCAAATTCAGATGATTGTTCTGTGGCTTTGTATAGTTAAAGATATATATTTTTGTTTAATATAAGTTTTACGTGATAAATAAATAGAAAGTCATGGAAATTATAGCCCGAAAGTAGAGTGTTTTGGCTTTTTTCTGAATTTTTGACGTTTTTTGTGTCTTTGAATTATTTTTTTACTAAGAAGCGCTCGATGAACCCAATTAATTTTGACATGCAATGATTATACTCTTTAAGTTTTTATATCAGCATTATTTTATTTAGGTTCAGTGTGCGCTTCTACCTATTAAAGAAAAAAAAATGTATCATGTGAGAAAATCAAATGTACTACTATCGGAACGCGTTCAGATTTCTTTTGCCGTACTTAAAAAGTACTAACGTTGTTCAGAAGTCAATGTTGTTTTCTAAAATTGTCGTCGTAAATATTTATTAAACAAATTATTAATAAATAATGCTTGGATGCCAATGTCTTTGTTGTAAAGTCTCGCAGAAAACTTTTTGTATCTGTTCTAACAGAAAAGTTACATAGATACTTAGATGTTCGAAAAACTGAGATTTACAGAGTGGTTCTAAGTAGTGCTCTAAATGCAATTAATATGTATTTCGTGCTATCTAGGCTCCAAATACTTCTATTTCATCTTCTGATGTTACAATAACAGATTATGTGTCAACGATTACTGTTGATTAGACCACAAATAAGAAACCCAATATACATTTAAAATCAATATATCATTTTCACAACTCTAATACTTGTTGTTTAATATGTAAAGGTAAGAACTCCCTCGTTATTGTAGCAAAAGCTATTGAAACTCAAACTTTTATAGGAACTAAAATCTATATTTCGTCGCAACAACGATGCTGTAAAACTCATATTACTTGATCGGTAAATTGCCTGTGAGAATTAAGTGAGAATACATCGATGCATGAAATACGATGCATGAAAATATTAAAAAAAATATCAGAAATGTAGCAAAGAAAGTCTCGATTTTGGTACACCGTGACACTTTTCCGAAATCTATTATTATATTCTCGTGGGTATATTTGTATCTGAGTTTAACTATATCTTTAAACTTGAAAAGTCCAAAAAATGTTCTTCAAAAAAGAGGTAATCTCGTACTTCCTTCGCAGTGTTACTTGTAAAACTTAAAACTGGTCTCTATCATGGTATTCTGTCTACATTATTCAATATAAGAAAAATAATAATATTGTCTGTAAAATATGAAAACCAGGCTTTGATTGAGAACGTTGTTCCTAAATACCGTAGAATGGAACACATCACCAGAACACAAGTTATTGAAAAAATTACGAGGCCTTCATCAGGAAGATTGTTTATTCCGGATGACGACAATGATACTGCGATGATTGCTTTCGATAGCACGTACATTTATATCCAAGAGTGTGTGAACTATTCCTTTCAGAGACATTCCTTCTGGTTATACAAAGGAAGACCTTTCGTTAAGCATATGATATTCGTCACTACTTCAAATTACATTTAGGATGTCTTTGTTCCTTACTTCGCGGAAACAAAGAACAATTACGCTAACATACTTACAAACACATTAAAAATATTCATATAATATCAGAGAGTGGCTGAAGCTAAATGATATTGAGAGTATTGATAGACTTTACCGGGATTGTTGGGACCTTCTGCACGAAATGGATATTGAACATGAAATGCATAGATCCTTAACACATTCGCTGCCAATAACTCCGCCTTGTGTGTTAAATGATTGAGAATTTCACGCGCTAGCGTGTGACCGGCAGCAAATATGTTAAATAAGCAGCAACAGTTTTCAACAGAGGATGCTAAGGGGCTCTCGAATTTGGCTCTCGTAACCAAAATTTGATTTTTCAGCGCACAATTTCTAAAACGTATAATATTTGGATAAAAACACAGCTAAACATCATAACATAATGGTACTGTCAGTGTAAACTATGCGAAAGTGTCGTAGAGTGCTGGGTGCATGTTGTTTTCTGGCTTACAATACTACTGTGATGTGCCATAGCTCAATCAAAATTAAAAAAACAAAACAGATATTGAATATGTTCATATACAATACAAGATGCAGCCGCTGGATGGTCCATTAGTGATTCTGGTGAAGCAATCAATAAGAAAAATATTCTAAAACACATTGTCCTAACGGTCTGGAACTGTATTATTATTATTATTATTATTATTATTTGTTATTTATTATTTCCGATATTTCATACATTGAAATAATAATCTTAGTAAGCTCCATTCATCTTAAGTTTACACTTATTGTTGTATTTACTATTGATTATATGGATTAAAACTAATGACAATAGTGTTTATGTTCATTAATACACATATTTTTCCATCAATTATTAAACTTTCATTCACGATATTATTATTTTCTTATTTGTTAAGAGCGGTATACTAATGAAAAAAATGTATGTCACGTCTAGGTGCTGATGGGCGAAAAATGGCCCTTATCAGCCCACCTCCTTCACAAAGGAACTGCGTGACCCTCAGTTTTCAGGAAAAAAAGAATACCAAACAGAAATAATTAATAGAGGTAGAACTATCCTATTTCTTAAAACATAAAGGGAAAAGAAAAAAAAAACAGACACGAAATGTTACTTAATTCTGAATGTATGATATTCAGATAAGATTTAAGTTGTTCGTAACTTTTTTAGATATGAAAAGAAAATTTCGTAAAAGCTTGATGCTCATTATATACTCGCTAAAAAATAAAAAATAAATAAAAAATATAGCCAAATTAATAACAAGCTAGTCGGATATGGCAATCCCAAAATTTTCTTCTATCTTATACACGTTAATATTATCAGAAAAATTAAACATAACAGCGTCACCGGTTAAGTAATTTATATCAAAATCTAATCTGCAATAACATATTTCATGTTCTAATTGAATCTGAAATTTGATGAATATCCTTGCATTAGTTCCTGAGATAGGACTGTTGCGAGAATCATGAATAATGTCACATAGCAGCACCACGTGTTGAGTGATTTATTCCAGAAATTATAGAATACTAATTTATATTACCGACTAATTGGATCTGAAGATTTATGAAAATTCTTGCATTAGTTCCTGAGATAGAGCCATTGCTATAATCATGAATAATGTCACACCGCAGCGCCACTTGTTGAGTGGTTTTCAAAAACTAAATATTATTATTTATAAAATAATATTCCAAAAACTAAAGAATATTAATTTATGTTAAAGACTAACTGAATCCGAAGTTTAATGAAAATTTCTGCATTAGTTCCTGAGACAGAGCTATTACAATAATCATGAATAATACCGCATAGCAGTGTCACCTGATGGGCGATTTACTATAAAACGTAATCAGAATCATAATATAGGAAGGGCTGACGGAATCTAATGTTTTATACAAATCCGTTCATTAATTTCTGAGATATAGTTATTCTGAAAATCGTGAAAAAGGCAGCATATCAGCGCCACCTGTTGGGCGATATACACCAAACTAATCCGGCCCCGTTTATTTGAAGGTATAAGTCAATCTAAAATTTTATGAAATTCCGTCCGTTAGTTTTTAAGAAACAGCGCCCTCAAAATTTGTATTGCATACAGAGAGACAGACAGACTGACTGCCAGACAGACTGACTGCCAGACTCACAGACAGACATTTTCTAAAATCATGCTTTTTGGAATTTCAGACCCCCCTAAAACGCGTAAATCTTTCGAAAACTGGAATTTGAAAATTTTCACGGACAAATATTTTCTTCTTGTAAAAATAGAAGAAAATGACAATATTTTATGAGAATTCTACACTTTTCAGAAACTTTCTACTTTTTAAAATAATCATTCACTGCCTCTAAATTTGAAAAAAATAAATAAATAAATAAATAAATAAATAAAAAACAGTTTTTTGTAACACAGATATTTTAAAAGTTCAGTTGACATATCTTTTTAGTTAGTTTTACAGATTTTTTTGTTCCCTTTTTTTAACAATGCATGTGTATTTGTGCGTCTACTCCCGGACTAACAGACGCTTAGTGACCTTATGGCAAATTGTTTCTCCGTTGAGACTTGAATCGAAACAACTGTAGTCTAACTAGGGAACATCAACAGGTGTAAGTTGTGAATTTTGACAAGTGTGGTATCAATATAAAGATCTCATACTGTACGTTTAAAAGTTTAATGGAACTATCTGTCCGAATCCAATCGTTTTCGAACTATCAACATTGGAAATGTGAGTGAATAAATAAATTGAAAGGCAAGTATATGAATTGTTTGCAAATTAAAAAAATTTCGCATTGTTTTTAATCCTCCTGCCAGTGCTTTTTCCCGAGCTACGAGCAAAATCCTTTACATCCACACATTGCCAGTTATTTCCCCTCTTTAAACAGGCACTTCGCATTTTACGAAAATTTCGCATACAGCTGCATTCGGAGAGTTTTTCCATCTGTTTTTGTTATTTCCAACAGACTGTTTTATGAAAATCTTTCGGCAAATGTGTGGCGGATGGATAAACTGTATGTGTGAAATGTAATGTTTTTCTTTGGTTGGTTTAACAATTTATATATCATAAATTGTCAGGTTATTTATTTATTCATTCACACTTCAAGTGCTGATATCTCGAAAACGGTTGGATTCGGACGTTTAGTTCAGTTGCACTTTCCAACTTACATGACAAGATGTTTCTTTCATACCACACTCATCCAAATCCACAACTTACGCATGGAAACGTTCCCTAGTAAGATGAAAATATTTTGGTCTTTCACATTCCTGACAGTCTAAGATCCTTACATAAGTTAGAGCGTGTACTGTTGCCGTCGCCGACATACTCGAACAGAGAGATTAATTATAAATTTCTTGAATATTGAAGTTTATATGTTTGCTCAGTCTCTTTATTAAGGTGCATAGTTATTGTTAGTTTGTAATTGCTTCCATAATTTTAATTTAAAGACTTCGTAGTTTGTTTGAGTCTGAAAAAAAATTTATTTTGTAAACAAATAATGTTGAATAGGGATTATATTATCTGGGACATGCAACATTTGGGAAGAGAAAGAAGCAGCTTTCTAAGCAAAGTTCTAATTTTTAAATGTTACTTTACACTTTCAAGGATCAATTATAGAAGAATCAATGTGCAAAATAAGTATAGAATACTAATAGGAATTCAGCAAAATTGGCTCATTAGCATAAAATTAATGTACTTTTTCGCAACTTAGTTCACTGTAAAAAAAAAAAAAAAAAAAAAAAAAAAAAATACTCAAAATTACGTAAAAAATACACAATTTTAAATACGGCACATACTCAAAATTGCTCCGATTCCATTCTATTCAAACTTGAGAAACACGTATATTCACATTTGGTTCCAAAGTTGTGTTCAAATTTGAATCGTTATTTATTACATCCTTGGACCTACAAAATATCGATTCAGATTTGAATTTAATCAAAGAATTAACATGAAACGTTTGATTATTTATACAGAAAAATAGCAAAATTATTAGCAAGGTACCCAAATCGATTATTTTTATGACAAGAGCATTATTCGCAAGCGCTGTTAAGCTATTTAAAATACTGTTCATAATTTAACATTTATACATTAATAAAAAACTATTAAGCTGCCATAAGTGAAGTAAACCACTAAAGGGTACAAAATTATCGTTTGGTTTGGGAGTGTAATGTATCGAAATTCAGAAAACATAGATTCATTTTTGATTCAAATATGCATAATTCAATGAGTACATCGATTTATTCATTTCTGAGTACTTCTTTTTTTAAAGTGTTTTTGTGTAAAATTTGGTGACGTTTTACCAAATGTCATCATACAGTTATCACCATATTTAGTAAATGTACTATATTGTATTATATATAGATATACTATATAGTTGAGGACTGTTAACTGGGATTTTCTTGGAACTTAATCGTAAGACAATAATAACTTAATCTTATAGACTTAATCGTATGCAACGAGACCATTTACTAATGCCACATGGTGAGAAACTGAATACTTAACCTCTTCAGTCCCTGAGTACCCAAATGGGTACATCAGTTTTGTCCCATTTTATTAATGATTTAAAATATATTAATGATTTAAAATAATGATAATAAATTTCGATATAAGAATAATATGTTTTGAATTCTAAGATTCGAGCTAATGAAAATAAAACAAAAATCTCGCTCTGAAGTCAAACGAGAGAAGAAATAATTCAGTAATAATTAAAAATACTGTAATAATCGCCAGTAGCGAAGAGGTTAAAGTTTCTGTATCGAAAACTGTCACTGGTACGAAACCAATTACAAAATTGTAGAGCGTTCTCGATTTCATATAAAACTGTGTTTCACAATAAAATAACTTTATTATAAGCCCTGAAAATTAAATATTTATATATTATTTTTATCTTCAAGTACGTTCCTAACTGAATGTAGAAATGATGCCTTAAATAGTAATAATAGAGAACAGGTGAGTCATAAATGTAGAAAGTACTCCCTAAAATCTCAAATTCTTCGCCATAAATGTTATGTTGGAACCACTGGTCTAGTAAATTACACATGAAGCTGTAGGAATAGGAGAAATTAAAATTCTTCAAATATTAATGTGAATACATTGAAAAGTAATTGATATCATTTGTACACAATGTAGAGTTCAGGATATATGATCGTATGAAATACATGAAAATTTGAATCACCCCATGTTTTTTATATTTTCAATATATACATATATAGGGTGTCCAAAAAATCTGGAAACGGTCGAATAACTCGAGAAATACATATGAGATTGAAAAACGAAAATATACGTGTTAAATATTTTTAAATAAGCTACTCAGTGATACCAAATTTGACCTTCGCAATCGAACCCAGGGGGTCAGAGGGGGTCCAACTTTGAATTCTTAAATTATAACCCCCATTTTTTATTGCAGATTCGGATTCTACGGACAAAAATACGTAACTTTTGTATTTGATGTTTATTTCGAATCCTCGTTTATTTATTTATAGTGTAATCGAGCATATTAAATCGATATATATTTCGGTTTTCCCAATCAGGTTTTGCCTGATTGGCCAGAATTTTTGACGTCAAATTCCTCGTCTTTTGCAGGAATAGCGTTTCTTGAAAATCATCCGTGGCGATTATTACGATAATGCTACACTGTTAAAAATTTGACCCATTTGTTGTAGCGTCACTCCACATTTTTTACAGAATATCTCTTTTATGACCAATGAGAATGCTCCATAACACAGTAAAGTAACCGTTTACTATAAAAGCGGTGGAGTGACGCTGTAGCAAATGAGTCAAATGTTTTACACTGTAAAGGGACATTAGATACTGTATAGGGTTTTTTATGTTTTTTCTCTACAAAAATTAATTGAAATATATTAATTTAGTTTTCTATTTGGATTTTTATTTTATCCAGTAAATGATTTCTAAATAACGACCTACTTGTTTTGATGTTTTAAAGTGTAAATATGAACCTACCCTCCCGAATAGAAAAAGTATATCTTCAGTTTTTGTAGGAAAGGTATGTAAATAATTTGCGTTTCGATGCGGTCTGCCTTCCTTTTTTTTCTTTTTTTTTATCATTTAATTCAGGGGGGTGGATGGGCGTGCATGAAGTTTTTAAAATAATTTCTACATGAATTTTTGTAGAGAAAAACATAAAAACACCCTTATACACTGTAAAAAATTTGACCATTTTGCTGCATCATCACTCCACCGCTTTTATAGAAAACTATTACTTCAGCCTATCATAGAGCATTCTCATCGGTCAAAAGAGAGATATTCTATAAAAGCGGGGGAGTGACGATGTAGCAAAAAGGTAAATTTTTTTACAGTGTACACTGTAAAAAATTTGACTCATTTGCTACAGCGTCACTCCCCCGCTTTTATAGAAAACGGTTACTTTACTGTGTTATGGAGCTTTCTCATTGGTCGTAAAAGGGATTTTCTATAAAAGCTGTGGAGTGACGCTACAACAAATGAGTCAAATTTTTAACAGTGTAGCATTATCGAAATAATCGCTACGGGTGATTTTCAAGAAACGCTATTCCTGCAAAAGACGAGGAATTTGACGTCAAAAATTCTGGCCAGTCAGGCAAAACCTGGTTGGGAAAACCGAAATATATATCGATTCAATATGCTCAATTACACCGTGATAAACGAGGATTCGAAATAAACATCAAATACAAAACTTACGTATTTTTGTCCGTAGAATCCGAATCTGCAATAAAAGATGGGGGTTATAATTTAAGATTTCAAAGTTGTACCCACTCTGACCCCCAGGGGGTCGGTTGCGAAGGTCAAATTTGGTATCACTGACTAGCTAATTTAAAAATATTTAACACATATATTTTCGTTTTTCAATCTAATATGTATTTCTCGGGTTATTCGACCGTTTCCAGATTTTTCGGACACCCTGTATATATTTCATTAGATACATTTTAAAAGTGGAATATAAAAAACGCACAATGTTTCTGATGCTATGAAAAAAAAATGAAGAAAACTTGCAAAATAATCTAGTCCTGAATGATTAATATCAAGCTGAGCTAGATCGTGACTATCCTATTCTTCACTTGATTAAAAGAGTCCCAGAAATTTTATTCACATCATGCTTCATCATTCTTTGACATTACTTTAATCGAATTTTCTAGGAAATTAAAATTTATTTTTGAACAGTTTTTGAGCTGTCAAAAATTTAATCAGATAGTAATAAGTTGGAAAAGAAAAGAATGTCTGACGCCTTTTTTTTATTGATAAAATGATTGATAAAGAGATTGTTTTTAAATTTGCTATATAATTACTCGAGAATTAAAAAATCATTAACTTTTTTTGTTACATAAATTTAGATGCTTAAAAATTTACCAGTAAGATTTATTGATAATTAAGCGATAAAAAAAATTATAAATGAACAATTTTTAAAAGCTCCAAATTCTCATTATTTAAAATATGACACTTTCTAATTGATAAAATATATAAAGACTGATTAATTATTAAATGAATCAAATTGAATTTTTTTCTTTCAATATTAGCTAAAGAATATGCATTATTTTTTAATTTATTAAATGTTTGAAAATTAATTGAACGACATTTAAAAATATATTAAGCTGTCTTAAAAGTTACTTTCGCAATTCAGGTGAAAATTTTTATTTGATCTCTCATCTCTTTCAGAAAACAAAACGCTTTCACATAAACGTTGACAATATCTGCAAAAGATACAGGGTACGTCATAAATTCGTGCAAGCTTTAAAAATCCATAATAAAAGAAATAATGCTCGGAAAATTTTTCGGTTTGAGCGAGTATGTTCAGACGAATTTTGAAATTTTTTTTCCATATGTAATAAAAAATGATAAAAAAAAGGCGCTCACACTCAATATTGAGACGTTTAATGAAATTCAGGCAAACACAAACAGATAATTATACAAATCACAATAACATGACATTGTGCGTTTAACTTAAGGCGGTAAAAGATGCTCAACATGACCACTACTGCCAAATATTAGGCGCGTCAATATGCCAATTACAGCTGAATGTAGTATGTCGGCATCGATGTCATCGACGGTCCGTCAATTGGCATCTTTCAGTTCCATCCATAGTATCCCATTCAATAAAATAGAGCCTTTTTGCAACTTAAGTCCTTTCTTCGTGCGAAACTTTCGTAATGCAATATTTGTGGATTCATTATTCTTGTAGAAAAGTTTAACTATGAATGATCGATTTTGTAACGATAGCATAATGCTGAGATAGAATGACGAATCCATTTCTAATCAGGTGTTTTATTTCTAGTCTTATTTGCATAAAACGTCTCAGTAAGATGTGAGAGCGCCCTCTGTCGGTTACTTTTGGAATCATTTTTATTATACATGAAAAAAAAAATCCAAAATCCGTCTGATCACATTCGTGCAAACCAAAACATTTTCTGAGCAAAACTTCTTTTATTATGAATTTTTAAAGTTTGCACGAATTTATGACGCACCCGGTATATACTGAAAAACATATTTTTTAAAACTAGTGGTAATCGGACATAATATAAATATAGTCATGAGTGGGAGCATATCATGACATGACAATTGCAACATTCTAGATCGCATTTCCATCTGCGAAACGATCCGTTTTTTTAAAAGATTGGATAGAATCGGCGAAAGTTGGATATTTTATGACAATGTGGGATGCAACTTATCCTGTTCCAGCTAGGGTTCTCGCTGGCTTTTGAGGAACATTAGCGATTTGGCGAATAAGAAAAAAAAAAAAAAAACAGTTGCCAAATGAAAAAAAAATAATATTAGCAAAATAGATTTGGTGTGAAACGGTGAAAAATCTACCTTTTAATTACATTATTGTATCCCTTTTTTCAGTGTGTTCTAAAAAATACCATAATTTTTTGTTATTGCTTAGAAAATAGAAATTCTACTATACATTACCAAAACTATTAAAAATAAGTACATTTTAAATGTCGCCTAAATGTCTAAATGTTTCAGATACTTTTTTAGTGGAAACTGCAATGAGATTTTAACTATAACCGATAGAAAAATTTGATGATTAGCCAATGGTATTTTGCAATACGATAAATGGAAAATTCAACATCGCATTTGAGCAAAACTTTTCTCGATTTCGCGATTGATGCGAGTAATTTTGTTTGTAATTTTATCGGCGCATAGATAATGATAAACTGACACCAGAGAAATATTCTTTCTGCGTATTTGGCTTTATCTAAACTGAATTTGTTTCTCTATAAATAATAATATAAATGGCACAGTGTGATTGAGAATGAAAAGCGAAATCAATTGTATAGTATCATGGATAAGAATCTCAACTGTAACCACACACAAAAAAGGAGCAGAAATTGAGCACTCGTAATTTGGCGAGTCTGATTGTTCATTTATTGGCCAAATGAAATATTTTGTCGCAGTTTGGCATAATGGCAGGCAGTAGCGAGAACCCTGGCTCCAGCCAAGACAAAAAACCTAATCCTGCTGCTAAAGCAGGTCTCCATCCAAAAGAAACTTGTGCTGTCTATTTGGAGGGGTCGAGAAAGTTATTTAGAACGAGTTACTTCCATCAAATCTTAAAAATGCTACACTCAACTTGACAGTCTAAAGACAGCAATATCCAAAAGATAACCCGATTGAGCAAAGAGATCAGGTGTTGTCCATCATGATAGCATAGGCCTCACATAGTCTTAGCTGTTAGAAACAAACTCCTTGCATTCGACTGAGATGTTTTGTCCCATTCTTCTTGTTCTTCAGACAATTTTCTGCCCATTTTTTTTATTTCCCTTTCCAAAAGAAAAAAATTCTTTGAATACCATAAAAAATTGACTCGATTAGAATTTTATCAGAAAATCTTAATTATGGAAGTCTTTATAAAACTTTTAGAGGGATGGAAGAATATTGTTGAACAGAACGGCACATATATACTTCAATAAAATCTGGCTGTTTTCGACATTTTCTATGGTCCATTTTTGTAAAAAACGACATAAACTGTACGGACAACCTAATTATTTTTTCTTTCATTTTAATCCTCTTTAAGTGTGTAAGAAATGCATGCTCTACTTTTTAAATCTCAAATCATAAATTTGTACCAAGATTTTTGTATAAAATTTTATTTAAAAATTTACTTAATTTAAGTAACGCCATTTACACTAACTCATATTTACGTAACGCTAAGCATTTAAATACCTTCAAATCAATTTGATCTGACATTTTGATAAAGCTGAGCAGTTCAACATTCTACCGATAGAATTAATTTTCATTAGAAAGGAAGAGTATTTATCTTTGCCATTGCTGCGATATATTATATCCCAGGATTATTGAGAGAAACTTTATGAAGAGGTAGAGAACATCACAAAGATTCGGATTTGAGCAGCAACCCATGATTGGAAACGTTTTCCTGGCGCAGTAATGACGACAAAAAACACAAAGAAAGAACACGAACAGGGAGAGAAAACCTGTTTATTATTCTTATTGCTGCAAAAATGTCGGGACAGTGATGGAAAGATATAAGAAAGTTATTGCTGCAATTTAACAGCAGTTAAAAAACTCCGGAACTCACCCGGTATTTTCGAAAACCTAAAATCTTCAATATGCCGGAAATGCGCTTCTATGCTTTACGGCACGTAGTCGTAATTTCAAACACCTACTTTGATGACGATCATACCTCTTTAATATTCGTTTTTCTTATTTTTTTGCTGTACTAAGGATAATAAATATGATTCTTCTCTTATTCGTGTCATGTCTTCTTGTATTTTGTATCGTCCCTACCGCGCCAGTAAAGTGCTTCCGACAATGTGCTACTGTGAAAATGTAAATCCTTGTGATGTTAACTTACCTCCCCTTAAAGTTTTTCCCAATAATCCAACGACACTCTATATAAAGCATAAGTTTAGCTGGGTATGGTTTAATGGGAGTTTAGTAAAAATGTTTCACAAAAAGGTCACAGGATTAAAAAAAAGGCTTTTCAGTTGCACATACTTACATTTAAAGTAATGAAAAAAGATGAGTTTTAATAAGTTTTTCGGTTTATAAATTTTGAAAAAAATTAAGATTGATTACCATTATTGTTAGGATTTAACATTATTTCAAAAAATACAATTATTTATATATATGTATGTACATATATGTATATATAAAGGTTTTACACTAGCTGTTTGCTTGAGGGCACTATTGAGTTTTTCAGTAATTTCAGAGGTTGAATTAATTTGCAGTTATTTTATATATATATTTTTACGATTCTATCTATCATGAGCATATGGAAAAAAAAATCATGCAATTCGTCGAGAGATTCAATAAAGAGGTGGCAGAGGGAGGAGGAATTTTAGAATTGCTTTTTCTTGTTTTCACTGCCGGAAGGGGTTTTTTGGTTTTGCAGATGTTTGAACGTAGCTTTCTTCGAATTGGAGTTTAGTCGAGAATTTTACATACACAGTAAAACCCCGATGGTTCGGATTAATTGAGATCGGACCCAATCCGGATTGCCGAAAATCCGGATTATCCGGAGAATTAGAAAAAAATGAAATAAAATAAAACATACTTACAAAAAATCACCTTTTTGTTAAAATTATTGAACATTTACAGACTGTAAAAATGTTTATTTTGCTTAATTTTTCCGAAAAGATTTCAGAAAAAGTTTTTTTTATTCAGAATACGACGATGAAATAAGTTAATATTATGGAAATCAGCCAATCGCTTCTCAAACTTGAAAAAAAATTAACCAAACCGATCCGGTTTATCCGGAGATCCGGATTAACGGGGTCCGAATTAGCGGGGTTCTACTGTACTTTATTGTGGAGGGATGCGAAAGAACTTAGTTAGCCTATTTTGGGGAGATTTAGGTATCTTGGGACGGCTTTCAAAGAACAACTTTTAGAAAAGAGCTTTTAAGCAGCGCGGGTTAACATTATTTTCAAAGAGTTCGGAAGATAAAAACTACCTTTTTTACTAAGTACAAAATTCAAAAACGAGGGGAAAAAATATGAGAAGGAAATATGCTTCCTTTACGGAAAATGTATTTTCCTAAGTAGAATACTTTTTCATGAAATTTTTAGACGCACTTCGAAACAGTTGTACTTATAACCGATATAAAATTTAAAGAGTTCAGACAACAACAACTAAACTTTTAAAATTATTAAACGACTTTGCCTTAAAAAAATCTTTTCTTATGAGCGTTTTTACCACCTTATATCTATATTTTCTTTTTGTGAATACTTCATTAAAAATGTAAATTCATATAAAACCGGGTTAAAGAAATAATATAAATCTCAGTCTATTTCAGGTTATTACAATGCCCGGGCAATGCCAAGTGAATAATAGTATAAAAAAAATAAATGCTATCACATGATTACAGTATTTTGTAAAGTTGTGTACAACATAAAAAGTTTCTTTGTATTTATCGAACTAGGTGGGGCTTGTTGTGCGTAAGCCATTTGGTAGGCCTCCCCACCTAGCTAAATGTGAAACTGAACATGTATTCAGTTATTTTTCCTAAAAACATTGAATATTTGCATTATATATTTCTAAAAAAATTTAATAGAACGAAAAGTAGGTCTGAAGCGAGGATTTTATGGTCAATGACAAATGGCGAGATAGTTAATTTACTCGGCCTTTTGGCATCTTATTAATTAGACGCATCTTTCTCAGAATATTATTTTATCTTAGCAATTATTTTTGTTAATATAAGAATAATAGCATAATTCGATACATTTATATTTATGATTTTATTTATGTTTCAACAATTAGTAATAATAATAATAATAATAAAAGTTTCCTTAATTATCCGTTTTAGCTTCTTTTATTTAACCCTTTCAGGTCTGGTGTACTATTAATAGAACATGTCTTTTAGTGGAATTTATTTGTTTTAAGAAAGAATCTTGTTATAATTTACATGCAGTAGTATATGTTGATGGATTAAATATATGACTTTAATGTTTAGGCATTTAGTAATAATAATAATAATAATTATTATTTGCTTAATTCTCTTTGCGCCGTTTGCGATTGTTTTATTTTAAACATATATTTCACGCTATAAATTTAAAATAAAAGTTACTTTCCTGAAAGAATCATGCACAATAAAGTGCAAAAGTATTAGAAATTTGCAATATAAATTAACAACACAATACTTTCTAAACATCAATAAAAATTCTTCTTTAGCCTATTGCCATATGAATGTTAATTGAATAGTACGCAAAAAACAACATTCATTATCGTTCAGACAATTAAATAATTGTTAAACACTAATTACTCTATTTGGATAGCTATTATGTTAATGTTATATGTAACAGTATTTTTTTCTAAAAACTGAAAAAAAATAGGGGCTCTTTAAATTAGGGGCTACTTTTCGAAGTTAATAATTTCTGATAAAATATAAAAAATATTAATACGTATTTATATCTGTTTATTTCTGTTGTACTACAACATTTTTCAAATGATTTAAAATAATTTTCCTTAAATTATTGTCATATGAAAAGAATGCAAAGTATTTGTATTAGTTAGCTTTCAGTGCATAAAATATTCATTAAATAACCTTAAGTTTCGTGATTTGGATATCTACTTTTAATTTTATTAGCGTAAAAGTAATTTTTTGCCAATATGGAAATAAAACTTGGTGCCGAAAGGATTAATTAGGGTTGTTTTAGGAGGAAAATTGTAAAAATGTAATTATATTTCTATTTAATGACACATTTTTATACTAGACATGAATACATGCATTAATTTCATTTTATTGATTATTTGTATTTTAGGTTTTTTGAACAAAATGTATGATGGTAAAGAGAATTTCACTAATTATAACCACATATAGCAAAGTGTAATGTTGTGGCAATTAATAAAATAAATAAAATTCTTAACCTTGAGTAGAATTACGTTCTTCACTTTTATAACTGAACTTAGCAATTAGATAAGCCCTTTTTACTACTTGATTTACATGGTCTTCGAAGAAAACTTTCATCTAACTCTTTTATCTAATTTTGTAAACATTTTTCCATTTCATTCGCAACTCACGATGATTAGGCTACAAATAGTTTTCTGTTGGAATTCGTCTTTCGTTCATATAATTAAAAGGTTCCTTATTTAGTACAAAGGAATTCAAATACTTTGATTTTTTTAAACTAAAACTTGTGATATTTAATTTATTCTTCAGTACAAAATATCTGATTAATATACGTAGATGTGTAAGATCTATTTGTGATTTATTTGTACTTTTCTTTTCAGAAACAAAACTTCTAAACTTCTAAACAGAAGCAATATAATATATATTATTAGTTTGCATCGCAGCAGTGACACATCGAAGAAAAGTCCTACAAAAAATAATCAAAGAATGTTTAAGAAACAAAGAAATTCAAATGTGCATTTTTTTTGACAGACACTTTAAGTTATTTTACTTACAGTAAATTATATTAATTTATTAATACTTATATTAAATTAGGTTAAAATTTAAAATAAAGATGCATTAAAGTAAAAAAAAAAAACAATGAAAAATAATAAAAAGGAGAATTTTTTATAATTAAAAATACTAATAAAATTTTCTTAAAATAATTACTGTTGTTCCGAAATCTCCGATTCAGTGCAGTGAAAATAGATTTCTAAAAAAAAGGCAGCATGTCAACCAAAAGTGCAGAATTACGGTCGCCAGTCATCACGTGGCGACTTAATTTTTTGACTTGGCGACAAACTTTGTAAGTCGCCATCCTTTAGAGTATTCTGTGTTTTTTTTCTCGCGATCATTAGACGAAAACTGCATTTTTCCGATATCCTCTGACGAGAATTCCACATTTTTTCGCGTTCCTCTGACAAAAATCGCGATTTTCCGCGATAATTTGACGAAAATCGGGTATTTTCGGCAATCATATGATAAAAATCGCATTTTCTAGCGATTCTTTGGCAAAGATTGATTTTTTTCAATTCTTTGATACAATTAGTCTTTTTTCTGCGATTTTTTGAAGAAATTCGCGTTGTTTCTTATTTTATCTTTGAAATTAATCCGTTGGTGGCGATTGGAATATTTGGGTTTGGCAGATATTTAAAAATTGCATGTTTTTAAATAAAAATTTGAAATCCAATGATTAAGACGTTTTTCAAATATTGAGTTTCAAAAATTTCCAAATTTCTCAATAAAGTATCATAGCGAAACCTTAAAGCGTAAAAAGAAAACGATAACGACAACGTGTATTGACGTGTATACTGATATTGTAGGAATCAGAAATTACAATAGCCTTATTATTTTGTTAAAATATAAAAGTGAATTATGATGTTACGAGTGTATGATTTTTTTAATTCTCGACAAATACTAGATGCACCATTTTTTTAATTAAAAAATATGTTTTTAAAATGAAATGGGATAAAGGTTTATATTTTAAGTGAAATTAGTGCAACATGAATGATACCAATAAGAACAATATTTGGCGATTTATAATATCACCAAGCTAACATAAAAATATTTTTTTTTTTTTTTTTTTTTTTTTTTTTTTTTTTTTTTTTGTATTAATGTAATAATCATAGTCTTTAGTTTTATTGGTCCATGTTTATATTTTAAATTATTTTAGAAAAAATTGATTTAATGAATCATTCATCCATTTTTTTTTTTTTTTAAAGAAAACTTAAATCTCAACATCGCATAATTTAAAATTTTACACCGTTCAACAGAGATGTGTACTTTCAAATGTAAAGCATTTGAAAACTATACTTCACTTTACCAGTTTTTTGTGATTTTTACATCAAATAGCTCGATTACGGAATATTAGTATATGAATAGCTATTTGTATCAATTATTTAAAATTTTAGAGGAAAACCACGATTCCTACCCACCGTCCTAGGACGGTCGTTTATACTAGTCTTCTATCTATATTATAAAGGCCAAACGTATCTGTGCATAACGCATACGTCATTTTACGAATTGAAACACTTTCCTCTACAATTTCGGTTTTGAAATTTTCGCTATTGCAAATTTTACACTTCTAAATATCGCACATTTAAAATTTTTACACCATCGTGTGAAAAAAAATGTACTTTTAAATACAATTTGTTTGAAAACTGTATCTCTATTTATTTTTGAGATATTAATTTTTTTTATAGTTTTTAGTACCAATTTTGTAATTGTGGCAACAGAATCTACCCATTTTCTCTTAAAATTGAAAAAAAAAAAAAAAATAGAAATTAAAACGCGCAACACTTTTCCATGCAATTTTAGTTTTGCAATCGGTACAGCAAATTTTACACTTCTAAACTTCGTCCATTTTTAATTTTTACACCACCATACTGCCGTATAGAGAAAAAAATGTACTTTTAAATGCAATTTGTTGCAAAGCTGTATCTCAATTTATTTTTGAGATATTAATTTATTTTATAATTTTTAGTACCAATTTTGTAACTGTGGCAACAGAATCACTCCATTTTCTCTTAAAATTGAAAAAAAAAAAAAAAAAAAAAAAAAAAAAAAAAGAAAGAAAGAAATTAAAATACGTATATTATTTCAAAAATATCGTCTATTGTAAAAATCCGGTGAATTTCCGTTTTATTTCGTTTAATAATTTGGATAATTGAGTTTTATAGCTTTTTGTTCCTTTTAGCTTAAAATAATATGTGTTTGAGAGTTAGACTGGCCAATATAAGATGTATTTTTTACTGTAACTAATTTTGTAGATTTATCATATATCAATGAAACAGGTCTTTCTTAAAGATTTTCTTTCGTCGAATTTCGACGGGTTCTACCTCTTATTAATAAAGATACATGGGAAGGTGGTTGGTGTTTATTCGCGATGTCTAGGTAAATGTAATCGTACGCACAGGTCTGGAAATTTAATTCCATGCAAAAGAATACAACTCCGAATACACAAGCAACTAAGAATTAACTTTTTAATTAAAGATTTTTCATTTTTTTTTCTTTCCGCGACTATTTTATCTTATAGTCAGAGAGCAGACAGCACAAAAACCTAACGCATTACAAGAAAAAAAAACTTTATTTTATGGAAGAGTAGTAATAAGGGAATCTGATGATCCATTGTATGCCGGAAGTGAAATGCTGCATAAACCAAAAATTAATACAATTAGTTTACTCGTAGATTTAACATTGTGTTTACCGTACAATTATAAGTGTGAAACGATTGTACGGCAAACACAATCATAAGCCTACGAATAAACCATCAGTAGTATTAATTTTTAGATTATGCACCACTTTACTTCCGGCAGACATGGATCTCCCCTATTACTGCTCTCCCATAAAACACAGGGTCTTTTTTTTTCTTGTACTCTACACTGTAAAAAAAAATTTCAAGAGGTTACTAAAAATTTTTTAGTAAATTTGTATTCCACAGAATTTTTTAGTAACCATTATAAACTTTTTTTTTTGCAAGTGAAACAAGCGTTTCTTTTGTAAACTGAACAAAAGAATTTTTTGTATAACTAACTTAAAAATTTTTACTATGAGCCACCGAGCTAATTTTAGTAATAGCTCTAAAATTGTTTTTAATAACCATTACGTGCGCCCGAAGGGCAGGAGGTTCCTTCGAGCTGCATCCAGACTTCTGAAGCGGAAGATTTTCGGCAAAACTGCAACAGATGGCAGCACCAAACACTGCTAACTGCTCCGAGAGGATTTTCACAAGCCCTTTACTAAAGAGTACTTACACTACATACATTCGGGGTGTATTTGGCGGTGGCCAGTATCGAACCCGGGACCTTTTAGTCTGGAGTCCGCTACTATAACCACTATGCTATCAAGGCCACGCCAAGCGAGTTTTAGTTATAGTTATTAAAATATAAAACTATTAACTCTCTTCGTTGCTAACTTTTTTCTAGTAATTCTTACAGATTTTCTTGTAACCGACTAAGATTACTAAATATTTTTTAGTAATTACAAGGATCACTAAAGTTTTTTTAGTAGATCGACCCTTTTTTTTTACAGTGTAGACCTTAGGATTTTGTGCTGTGGGATCTTGGACTATTATTAGTTAAAGCAATCCCGTTTCAATCCTTTAATTCGATACGGTAATGTTTGTTCTTTTTTCTGTTCTCTATCCATTCAGATATACGGCGACAATTTAATTTTAAAATACGTTAATTCATTTACTATAATAACATAAAGAAGAAATATGAACAATATTTAAATGAGACTGGTAAATTTTGTACACATAAAGTAAAAGTAATTCATATTTACTCAATAGATGGTGATGCATTGCCTCATCCCGTAAGTGTTCTCAATCTATCTCTTTAAAACTTTTAAACGAAACTCATCTATATCTAACGCAGTGGTATTGCAGCCAAGTGGAAATTCACCGACGGACTTCCTAGTACTCAGATATCTATTATCGTATCATACAACAAGGTGAAATTAATACTTTCTCTTAATTTTGGCATTTTTTCACAAGACAAATTTTATAAATTTCATACTAATTATAAAATTTCATTTTGAGTCATGTTAGCTAACAAGGAAGATCTCCATACAGACATAAGCAGAAAAATCTGAAAAAAAATTACAGAATGTTCTTCTCATATCGATGTATAGGTTTATAAAAAAATTTCGGCGAAACCTCGATAGAGCATCCGTAAGAAAATAATGTATTTGTCGTTTATTTAGTGATTTATCACTAGTTGACGGCGAAATAAAGAAAAAAATTGGCTTTTATGTTGAATGTTCTTTAAAGAAAAAAAATATTTTGAATTTGTTTACATAAGTTTAATTTAAATAACTTTAGTTTGGTTATTTTTAATTTTATTTTAAACTTTAGTTTTGTGATATATGTATTTATAGTGAAATTTAACGACCATACTTTACGATTTTAAAATAAAATTTAAATTGATGTAAATTGTTTCAAGATAAATAAATAAGTCTAATATAAATAAATAATCTATAAATAAATAATATTCATAACAGAAATAAATCTAAATCTAAATAAATAAATATTTCTAATATAAATAAATAATCTTCATAAATAAGTCTGATTGAGCACTTTTGATTCTATTTTGTTGCTATGGAAACATCCAGTTCATCGTTATGCAAATTTATAACAGCAAAATTTTTCATGTGTACAATCTTTTTTGGACAATAAAATGTATTAAAAATTCAAAAGCTATTAATCTGAAGGATAAAGCAATGGCAAATTTTAATCCAATCAGTAATAGAATGAAAAAAGTGGAATTTATTTATCACTTCATAGAATAAATTAATATTGCCGCAAATGCAATAAACTTAAATAAATGCTATTTGAAGCATGAAAACCAAAATATAAACAAATTAAAGAATTAAAAATCAAATGTAAGCAGGATAAATTTAAAATAGATATTTGCATCTTACACAACGCAGAAAATATTTTTTCAGTGATAAAATTAAATAACTAAAGTAACAAACAACATGTATGTGAATTAAAAGATATATAATAAACTCTTTCCTTGATTAAGTTTAAATTCATTAAATACAAAAAAAAAAAAAAAAAAAAAAAAAAAAAAAACTAAGAAGTTTTTTTAGATGGATTAAAATAGTTTGCTTTTGGCGAGGAAAAGTTTTACTCGCCAAATCGCGTGTCACTTGTATTTTCGCGAGAAATATTCAGAAGTGTTTTATTTTTTTACAGACTTTCTGCTGATTTTCCGCAGCTAAATTTAGCTGATCATTGCACAAGTGCAATGAGTGCACATTTAACACTTTGACTTTATAAAGTTATATGAGGCATTATTAAAAAACATGATAGAAATACATTTCCCAACAATAAATCTCCCAACAAACAATTAAATGTAACGCATGTGAATTGTTTGGTATTTTTCTGTAAAAGAACTATAAATATTGTATCCCATATTTTCAATGAATAATATGCCGCATTAAACCGTAGCAATCTTACAAATAGCTAAGTAATACTACAATAATGTTGAATAATTAACACCCATAGACGATAGTATAATTCATTCTTTTGTGCGGCCCTCTACTATAATTATAAATGTTACATACCCACACTTAAAAAAATGCTGTTAGTGACTTTATTAACATATTAAAACTACACTGTAAAACATTTGTGTAAGTTTGCCATCATTTATGTGTGTAACGTTCCTCAAATTCTGGAGAAAGTTATTCTGATATTTTAAAAAACACACAAAACCAGAGGATATTTTCACAGAGGTTCGTGGAACGTTCCACTTGAAGCATGACGTATGATGTAGTACTTCAAGCGCATGCTCAGTGGTGAATGTCGACATAGACGACCTGAGGAATTGAGAAGGAAAATATTAAACATGTGATCGACATCAACATCTTCCGGCACTATTTACAAGAAAACGAGATATGAAGTGAGTTGTCATTTTCTAAATATTTTATTGATAAAATATTGAGTATTTCAAATATATAAGTTGTTATAATCTAAAGTTTTGAAACCAGTGTCCATTACTGAAATGTTTATTTAAGTAATTTCCAATAATGAACATCCAATGTAGACATTAATAAAAATAATTTAGTAAGTTCATAGTATATAAAATCTTCACACTTATTTGGAAAAATCTGAAAGTAATTATTTTTAAATTATACTTAAAAAAACTCATTACTGTAGGAGTGAGTGGAAAGAGTAGGACAGAGGGAGGGATGGGACAGTAGATTTTTCTCTTTATGTATATACTAGACATTTCATCAATCAAACGTAACACGATAGCCCAAGCAATCATAACCAAATCTTCAATTGAAAAAAAAATGATCAGTATAAACTTGCAGTCGTATAACGGAAAAGATTTATTCAAGAATCAAAAATAAATTCGCTTAATATAATTTATATGCTTTTCGTATATAAATGACTTGTATATGCATAGATATAATAGTTTCCTTATTTATGGAACAATATATTGTACGTTATCCATAATTTAAAATAAGCTTAAAAGAGTTTAACACAAAACAAGGAAGTGGGGAGGAATGGGACATGGTAATAAAAGGAAGAACTTGCATGTCGACATGGTAAATTCAACATGTCCAATTCTTTTTTTTTTTTTTTTTTTTTTTTTTTTTTTTTTTTACACAAGATGAATCTAATTTGCTACCATGCAAACATTTTTAGAGGATAATATATTATAACATTGATTATAAATTAATTTACTTCAAAATGTAAATAAATTGAAATGATGATTTTTTAATGTCATCTACGACTAAAAATCTTGAATTTTTATTCATGATTATCATTGAATCATAAATCTACAAGAATTTTATGATGTGGAACATACATTATCATCCTACAATGTTTTTTTAATTGTATATTTCGCCGACACTAGCCTATTTATGCTTTATAGGTTTGTTTTTTAGCTGTCTCATACCTCCGTGTAAGTGGAGAGGTATGGGGCACATTTTGAAAATTACATTTCTTTAATTATAAAATAAATTTTTATGTTGTGTTTCTATATTGTTCAGGGAGATTAAAAAGTCGTTCACAATGCCCTATATAAAGTGAAATTTTAGTGTTTGTATCAAACAAAGTTGATTTTCTTACTTTTGTAAATACTTTTGTAACTGTCCCACACCATCCCACTCCCCTTATGGTTTAATAAAAAGCTTCTTTCAATGTCTTAATTAATGTTATCTGATAAACAATTTTTTCTAAATATTGTAATCAAATCATTATTATTTACATCTCTGCTTTTGATATTTTTTACTGTAGCAAACAATCAAACCAATCGGAGAGTAGACAATATTATATAGAGAAAGAAGGGGCTAAAGGGGGATGATCTAGAAACAAATTCAATTGAAAAATGACAATTTTTTAAAACTACACAAAATCTATTTGCTTCTTGAATGTTTGGTTATTCATCTATTATGCACATAAAAAATTAACATTAAACTATTAAATTTATAGCATAGTATTAAAACAATTTTATTTGGAGATCCGTGGCTTCAAATATCAGTTTTGCAATTTTATTTTGAAATAGTTTTTATAGCATTTATTAAACATCAATAAATCTGTGGTATTTTCATATTTGTAATATTAATTACTACAATTAATTCATCAATAAACTTAACTGTTAAATGCAAACTATACAACTTCACTCGCCTGTTCTTTTCTTTTTTATTCTTTTTGTACTAATCCTAACTTTCTTCCATTATTTCAATTTTATAACTGTAATTCTGATATTTGATGTTTTGAATAATCTATTGAAATAATTAAAGTGGACGGATAATATATATATGAAATAGATGTGCCACTATTCGATACCCTTAATGAATTTCTATAAAAAATAATTTTTAATTAATACTACTTATATTACAATTTTTTCAACATTTTATTCACCACTCAACAATTTTTAACCATTCTCATAATGCCATCTCTCCTAAATAAAAATTTAATTGTAAAAAAGAGAAAAATATCAAAACGACCACACTCCAGTAATGGATACACCTCAAAATGTAAAAAAAATAGGGGAGACTAGGGATGGTTGACCACGGCGGAGGCTTGACCCATTCAACCATTTTCAAATTTAAATATTTTTCAAACTTTTGTCGCAAGATGATAACCAAAGCTAAGAAAATTATCAAGCAACAAGCTTCATTTCTTGCAGACAATTGAAGCAGGTGAAACACAATCAGCTGTGAAGACTTTTTAACAAAGTTGAGTTTTTTAAAAATATTTTGGAAGAGTTTCCCAGTTAAAATATCATGGAAATTTAAATTAGTAGGTTTTAATTAATACAGAAATATTGAGCTTTAATTATAGGCATGAATTTTGCACAGGTATATTATATGTTTAAAATAAATGTTTTTTTTTTTCTTTAGAATATAGCTCAGGGAGAGAGGCTTGACCTAGTCAATATGTTGGAGTGTTGACCTTAGTGAAAGCTCCCTTAATTAAATGTTTTTGGAATCTGTTTATTATACTTGGTATACAATAAAAGGTTAATGTTCATATTTGTAAAAGAATGTAAATTTATTCTGAAAATATAAAGGAGCTATACAAAAAATTTTATTTAAAATTAACCTTTAACTGATGTGACATAAATCGGCACTTAACTACTGTAAACTAGTCTGGCACACCGCTCCATCGAAAGATGAATAAAAGGGGAGATTAACTTATTGGAAACTGTTTTTGTACTTAACATGTTGTAAAGGGCTGTTATAATTTAAATGCACCTATTCAAATGGCACTGGTGATAGTATAAAGTTCCAAAAGAAACAAAATTTCGGTAGTGTTTATAATTAAACAGAATGTTACATGTTAAACTATAAAAATTTAAAAATGCAACGGTCTGTAAGACTTGTAACATCAGTTAAATGTTGAAGATACTTCGGGACTTAAAATCTTTGTAGCTTTAAAGATAAAAACTTCGTAAAGATATTTTGAGTTTATAAATTATTTTATTTGTTTTAACCTTGTATCTTAAAAATATTCTGTTTTTTTAACTTATTTTATTTCTTTAAACTTTGTGGCTTAAAGGTATTCTTAGTTTTTTAAATTTTTGGGGGGTTTTCAAATTTATTTTATTTGTTCAAATCTTGTAGCTTAACGGTATTCTATATTTTTTAAAACTTATTTTATTTCTTTAAACCTTACAGTCTATAAGTATTCTAGGTTTAAAGTTATTTGAAAATGAGATTTTTAAAATTACTTTATTTGTTTAAACTTGTAAAATAAAGGTATTCTGCATTTCTAAAAATGATTTTATTTGCAGGGATCTCGCTAAGATTTTTTATTGGTGGGGGAGAGAGCCTGAAATTGCCAAGTCAAAACTCAGTATTTGCCAACTCAGTGAAAAGCAAACATAAATCCTTCTCGGGGTTTGCCAACTAGTTTTATTACACAGTTTTATATACAGTTATATGAAAGCTTTTTTTAATTATCACAATTAGAAAATGTAATATAGCTTTTATTTCTAAAAAGTTTAATAATATTTCTAATTATATTGGTGAATTTCGTCCAATTTATCATAAATAGAAAGTGTATTATAGTTTTTAATTAAAGTTTTGAACTAATTTGCCAATTCAGTTTGTAAATTTGCTAACTGTAACAGCATGTGCAAACATTTGGGGGGAAGGAGTGTAGGCTCCCATCTCTACCCCCTCTTAGCGAGGCCCCTGTTTATTTGTATATTTCTTTACTTTTGCCTGTATATCTACATAAGATGCAGAGATTCATGCCTTTTATGAGTGAGGAGCCTGAAAAATTATTTTTTCATGATTAAAATCTATCTTTCTTCAAATATATTGCACTTATGTCGCAGGTTTATTCTGATAACTGATTGTATAACGAATAAAACTTTGTTCAAGGTTCAATATTTAAAAAAGTTAAAAATGATTTAGTTAAAAGTGGGTCAAACATGCCTAATTTCATCTAGTTGTTTTAATGACTGTAATTTGTTCTAGAATTAAATCAAAGTTCTCTAATGAAACAAAATAGCTATTTTTAAATAAATTTCACAAGGATATAAAAATTAATGAAATATTTCAGATTACAATATTTCAGATTTACAATTTAAATTTATTACTGTGATTATCATAATATCAATAGTTTAATTATTTTAGGCAATGTTTTAAAGTACTAAATGTCATGAAATTACAGTTATCAAATTGTGTGCGTATGAGAGAAAGAGCAAATGTGTAGGGGAGGACTAATCTACTGGCTAACTAACTAACCCTTTAAGGGGCAAGGTACCTCCATTCGTAAAAATCTTAAAAGAAAGATCGACACCAGAAATTATAAGTTTTTTTTCGATAGTACATAAAAGCTTTCGTTCTTGCCAGGTATCTCCGATGTGCTATTAATTAATATAGTATGTAGTTGAGTATAAAGATATTTTTTAGCTGTTTTTAAAATAATCGGCGGATGTCAGAACGATGCAAAAGAAAATTGAATTCAATTCGAATCATTTTTGAAAATGCTGAATCAAAGGCCCCAAGAAGGTGATTATAAATCAAAATGCGCCAAAGCTAATGTATATATATACAGGGTGATTCCAAATTTTTTTTACAATAAAAGAGGGGTGATAGTACACATCAAGACAAACAGTATTAAATAGGAGACCAAGGGTCCAAAACGTTTTCCTAAGGAAATAGCCGCCATCAAAGTTTAGGGACCAAAATTTCAAATAAACATAAAAAAAGGAAAAATCGGTCGATTGATTTGCGGTTTTCACTAAAATTATTCTTTATGTCGACATTTTCTTGAAATTAAATTATAAAGATAAATTTCAAAAAGTGCCGATAGAGGGCGCTTTAGACTTTGGAGTAACGAACAACTATTTTTTGCCGGTATTTTTTGCATGTCATTAAATGTTTTCGTAAGCTTAGACTCAAACTTAAATTTTGAGCTCAAAATCTGTAGTTGGGAGTGGTTAAGTAACACAAACTGAGCTGTGTTCAGAGGGTTCAAATTTCAAATGATTATAAAAAACGGAAAAAGTGGTAGATTGATTTGCGGTTTTCAGTAAAACTATTCTTTATTTAGGTATTTCGTGAAAATAAATTATAAAGATAAATTTCAAAAAATGCCGGTAGAGGACGCTTTAGACATTGGAGTAACAAAACATTCTTTTTTGGCGTTATTTTTTGCATCTTATTAAATACTTTCGTAAGCTTAGTCTTGAACTTAAATTTTGAGCTCAAAATCTGAATAGCTGGGAGTGGTTAAGTAGACAAACTTAGCTGTGTTCAGAGGGTTCAAATTTCAAATAATTGTAAAAAACGGAAAAAATTGGTCGATTCGTTTGTGGTTTTTGCTAAAACTAATTTTTAAATCAGCAGTTTTCTTGATCAATCAGTGTTTTCTTGAAAATAATTTTTAAAGATAAATTTCACAAAATGCCGAGAGAGGGCGCCTTAGACTTTGGAGTAGCGTACAGCTATTTTTAACTGTTATTTTTTTTATCTCATTAAATGCTTTCAAATGCATAGACTTAAATTTTGGGCTGAAATTCTGAATGGTTGGGAGTGTTTAAGTAGCGAAAAATTGAATTGTGTTCGAGGAGGAAAGAGGGTTAAATTTCAACTCCTGAACACACTTCAGTTTGAGCTTTTTAACTCCTGATAACGATTCAGGATTTGAGCTCAAAATTTAAGTTTAAATCTAAGCTTCCGAGAACATTTAAAACGCTTTTGCAAGCATTTAATTAAAACCAAAAAATAATGGTTAAATGAATTGTTGGTTACTCTGAAGTTTAAGACGCCCTCTGGCGGAATTTTTTGAGATTTATCTTTAAAAATTATTTTGAAGAAGATACTGACTTAAAGAATAGTTTTATTTTAAACCGCAAACGAATCGACCTATTTTTCCATTTTCTATAATTACTTTAAATTTGAACCTCCCCCTCCCCCTTGAACACAGTTCAGTTTGTGCTACTTAACCACTCCCTACTATTCAGATTTTAAGCTCAAAATTTAAAATTAAGTCTAAGCGTCCGAAATCATTTAAAGAGATGCAAACAATAACGGCAAAAAATAATTTCCGTTACTCCAAAGTCTAAAGCGCCCTCTATCGGCATTTTTTGAAATTTATCTTTATAATTTATTTTCACGAAAATACCTAAATAAAGAATAGTTTTCGTGAAAACCGCAAATCAATCGACCAATTTTTCCGTTTTTTTAATCATTTGAAATTTTAACCCTCTGAACACAGCTCAGTTTGTGTTACTTAACCACTCCCAACTACAGATTTTGAGCTCAAAATTTAAGTTTGAGTGTAAACTTACGAAAACATTTAATGAGATGCAAAACATACCGGCTAAAAATAGTTGTTCGTTACTCCAAAGTCTAAAGCGCCCTCTGTCGGCATTTTTTGAAATTTATCTTTATAATTTAATTCCAAGAAAATGCCGACAAAAAGAATAATTTTAGTGAAAACCGCAAATCAATCGACCGATTTTTCCGTTTTTTATGTTTATTTAAAATTTTGGTCCCTAAACTTTAATGGCGGCTATCTCTTTAGGAAAACGTTTTGGACCCTTGGTCTCCAATTTAATATTGTTTGCCTTGATGTGTACTATCACCCCTCTTTTATTGTAAAAAAAATTTGGAATCACCCTGTATATATATATATATATATATATATATATATATATAGGACCATTTTTAAGGGAGCTATAATAAAGGACCCAAAAGAGATCAAATGAAAATTAGAAACAGGATCATAACATAAAAAATGTTAAAATTCCTTTGTACTTAACACTTCATATTTACAATTAATCAAAAATAAACATAGGTTAAGAATTATTCGTTAGAACAATATTTTAAAGAAATGCATTAAAAAATTGAGTAAATGCTTTAAAAAAAGCCCTAGGACTCAAATAAAAATATCAGGTTGTGGGTCGTGGAAGAAGAGTCCAAAACCTAACTTTAAGGTTACGCATTAAGAAGATGGAAAAGTAGGGGGTGGAAGATGCATGGCGAACAAAAATATTCAAGGGCCATAAGGGACACTGAGAGCCCCAGGGTCTTTAATGGAATGTAAGAAAGTGGATAAAATTAAATGAAAAAAGGAGTTTAAAAAGAAAGATTAAGAGGGAGCAATTTAATAACAATTTAAAGTACAAAACTTCAAGGATCCCTGTGCCATGTATAAAGAGGCTAAGAACTTCTTTCGCATGTAGTTGGGTAGATTTTTTTAATATATATTTATTAAAGTAATGGAAGGACGCTAAAACTAAAGAAAATTACATGCAATTCGTGTGGATAATTTTTTTAAAAAGTTGCACCAAGGGCCCAAGAACGCGATTAATATTTAAAATTTGTAGTAATTCAAATCTGATTTTTTTCCGTTCATGTAGTTGATGAAGGACTTAAGAAGTTGTTGAAAAAAAAGGCTAGTGAATTGGACCATTTATAAAGGAAGTGTAATAGGTGCTCTAAAGAGACCAACTGACAGTTAAAAAGAGGGTCTTACCAGGAAAACATGTTAAAATGTCTTAGTACTTAGAGCAATATATCTGCAGTAGTAAAAATTAAGCATAGAATATGAAATTTTCATTAGAATATTATTTTAAAGAAATGTATAAATTGATTGGGAAAATGTTTAAAAAAGCCCTAGAGCTCGAGTAAGAATGTGAGGGTGTTGACACTGGAAAAAGAGTACAGGACTCAACTTTAAAATTTTGCTCTGGGAGGGTGAGAAATTAAGGCGATGAAAAATGTTTGGCGTACAAAAAGTTCAAAGGCCCCTGTCGGAGTCTATTATTTCCTAGGGGGCCCCAGTGCATTATAGAATGTAAAATCTTGAAAATATCTAAGTGGAACAGGAATTCCAGAAATGAAGATCGGATTGAATGGAATCAATTTATTATCACAAAAACTTCAAGGGGCCGTGAAACGGGCCCCAAGGATCCAGCGTAAATACTGAAAAATAAAATAGCAAAAATAACTAAGTGGAGAAAAGTCCCCCACAATGAAGAAGATTAGGGATGGGACGAATATTCGGCCACTATTCGGTATTCGGCCTATTCGGCTCTTTTGCCGAATATTCGGTTGGCCGAATATTGAAGGCTTGTTGACCGAATACTTCGGCCGAATACCTGTAGCCGAATATTTAGAGATATTTCGCCGAATATTGCTAAAATCTCGCCGAATAGTGAAAAATATCTTGCCAAATAAATTTAGGATTTAAAGAATTTCATTTCTTGCAATTTTTTTTTTCTCTAATCCAAATTGGCTACTTCATTCATGAAGTCATTCTCACTCTAACTTACAAAATATACAGTTGTTCAGATACTAAAAAATGTACAGCCTTTCCGTGTTTCCTATAAAAGTTAGTGATATTTTAGAAAATGCTCCCCAAGTTGGAGATTTAATTGTATGGGAAATGTCTTCAATAGAGTATGATATATTACAATTCAAGTTATAAAAACACTTATAGAAAAAAAAAAAAAAAAAAAAAAAAAAAACACTGCCTTATTCTAAAACACTATAATATTTATTAATATCTGCAAATTCCATGCACATCTAAAAAAGGCTGTTATAAAATTCATAACTTATTTTCTATAAAGTAAGAAATGAAAAAATTCATTCACTAGGTGTATTAACGAAGATTCTTTTTCAAAATTAAATATCAAATATTGCTATTTCAAATGCAACGGTTGCTCTTGGCGCACCATAACTAGATACGCATTTGATGACACAATTTGCTTTATGAAGATGGTTTTATAAATATTTAAACACAAATTCCAAATACTAAACAAAATAATTTTCTTATTCTATAGTTTCCACTTTTAAATAATTATTTGCATAATTACTGATTTAAAAATGTAACATTATTATGTATATATTTTTAATTTACATCTTCCTTCATTCGTGTTGTTATCAATTTCTGTTTATCCTTTTAATGTTTGTTGAATAAGTGGATTATTGAAGCTGAACATTGTATGAGCCGATTCAAATGTCAAAGATTTTGTTAACATATGCATTCTACTTTAAGCATAACCTTTTGCTTTAACATAATTTCTAATTTAAAGCTTGGCAACTGATTTCAGAACAGTCTTATTCTTACGAATTTGCTTATCATTAGGGGCACAAACTCTAAACGATCAAATTTACTTCATTAAAGGTTATTTCAGAAAATATCTCCTCAAGGAGTTCTGAGAGAGAAAAATTAAGAATATTGTTAATTTTGGGTGGAAGAAAGAGAAAAAGTATCATTTGATAGTAAAAAAAGTGAAGTACATTCTTCATATTTTAATGGAAATATCTTACCATCCTGACTTGCTGAAAATCAATTTGATGTACATTAGGATGAAAGAACATGATGCAATTTCATAATTTTTTGGGGGTTAAAATAAGTTTTTCAAATTTAAAAATACATTTAAAAGCACAATTAAAAGTAATAATTATTAATGAGATCCTATTTTTAAAATTATATTCAATCAAAATTTATTTTCTTTATTGGAAAAAAAAGTTGGTATTCGGCCGCCGAATATTCGGTATTCGGCCTAAAATTTGGCCGAATATTCGGTATTCGGCTATTCGGCCAAATCACTATTCGTCCCATCCCTAAAGAAGATTAGATAAAAAGGGGTCGCGTTGTTAACAATTTAGTGCATAAAAATGTTAAGGGGCCCAGAGATCTTAGCCCTTAAAATATTAAAAGTCTGAGTCTCAGGTGCATCAGGATCTCTCTGAGAATATCTTTACCTAAATTTTCAGACTTCTACGTGCGGTAGATTTTGCTAGCCATCGCAGATATTCAGAGATTTTTTATTTTATTAGTATATAAGTATACCAGTACCGTAAAGTATAGCTTTAACATTATTTATAACGGGTATTGATTTATTGTTTTTCATTTGTATTTTCTTGATTGAAAAACAAATACAAACCATTTTTAAAGAAATATCATACTTCAAAATTGGTCAAAAAATCAATTTTTTTCTTTAAATTTATATATGTAAGTAATATATATATATGTAAGTGATATGTATATATAATATTAAATATGTATATGTATCACTATATATATATATATATATATATCCTTCTATAGTAAAAAAACTAGCCTTAAAAGGAATGACTCCTGGAATGATGCTGATGTGGAAGATTTCCGGAACTAACGAATCCGGGTTGTCCACTCCTTCCATGAGCCGAATAGACCAATCAGGAAAGGGCTCCGTCTATGCATCGCCGTATGGGTTACCATAAAGAGTAGAAAGGTTACCATCGCCAACAATCGCCAAGTTTGTCGCCAACTTGGCGATATATCGCCAAATTTGGCGACCAAAATTAGTTGTCAAAAGTGACGCCAACTTGGCGATAACTGTAATATTTCGCCAAATTTTTAATTTCTTTGCAACACCAGTCGTTTGATACATCATTTGAGAGGTTTGCAACTGCTTATTCATATAATGGATGTCTTGTGTGTTATCCCCCACTCTGCTCCCCAGGGGGGACACATTTTTAATTTCTTTACAACACCAGTCGTGTTACACAAGATTTGAAAGGTCTGCAACTGCTTATTCATATTATGGATGTCTTGTGTGTCACCCCCACACTCTGCTCTGCCCAGGGGGGTCACATTTTTAATTTCTTTACAACACCAGTTGTGTGACACATCATTTGAAAGGTCTGCAACTGTTTATTCATTTTATGGATGTCTTGTGTGTCACCCCCACTCTGCCCCCCAGGGGGCACATTTTCAATTTTTTACAACATCAGTCGTGTGACATATCATTTGAGAGGTCTGCAGCTGCTTATTCATATTATGGATGTCTTTTGTGTCGCCTCCCACTCTGCCCCCCAGGGGGGCACATTTTTAATTTCTCTACAACACCAGTCGTGTGACACATCAGTTGAAAGGTCTGCAACTGCTTATTCATACCATGGGGTATAGGCGAGCGCAGCAAGCAGAGGTAGCCAATAATTTGGAATCGCGAAGCGATTACGCGGGGGGTTGGCGAGCATAGCGAGCAGGGGGGCGGCGCCCCCCTAGTATATATATATGAAAACCTATTTAATTGTAAATATTTTTATATTTCATTTTTACCCAAAAACAAATTATATCTCGAGATATTGTAAATACACCCAACACAATTGGCCACACAAATTAAAACTTTAACCAGAGAGAACGCGCGCTTACCCAAGATAAAAATGTTTTTAACTTTGTCACCAACACAATCAAGTTATAACCGTCATTTTATTTAGGCAGAGACAATCCTTACAAATTTTGAGATAAAATAAGTTGAAGATTACTTTTAAAACGTAAGTGATTACAATTGCACAAATCATACGCACTCTAGGTCAAAAAGACCCGGCGCGTGTACTTTCGGGCTAAATGACTTTTTCTGAACGTTTATATTTTATTACTTTCATGTTTTAAAAAAGACAAGGCTTTTTTTCTATTTGAAATAGAGATTTGACCGTTTTTGTACATTTTCTTTATTATAGACTTGATAAATATATACATGGAATTAGCATTCAAATTTTCTTTATTTAAAAAAAAAATAAAAGTATATGAAGATGTGTGAAATTCCATTTTTCATTATGTATGTTTCAGTGAAAAAAAAGTATTAAATGCAATAGTAGATTTATCTAAAAATCCATTTGCAATCTTGTATAGTACACATTTAAAAACGTTTAAAAATGGAAAAAAATATATAAATATTTAAAGTAGTAGAAATCTTAAAAAATAAAAAAAAATTTCAATAATTTTATTTTTAATATGCAGTTTTTCAGAATGTACTTTTAGTAGAACATCAAAATGCACTGAGTTTATCATTTGAACCATATTATTAAAAAGAAATAAAATTTCTGAAACAGATAAACATTCACCTTAATGCATTTTAATGTTCTTTTTTGATGATTATTATTTTTAATGCTTAGAGAATAAGAAAAATAAACATAAATCAGAACTTAAAAAAGGTACTAAATGACACCTTCCACTAGTAATTTTGCTGAGATACTCATAAAGGTTTATATCAGACAAAATTGCGATTAAAATAGAAAATCATGTTTTTAATTTTAAAATTTGCTTTTTTTTCAATTTTGTTTCAAAGAAAGCTAACAGTTGATAACTGTATTTGTCGAGATATTGTATTCCATGTAGTATCTAGTATATGATGTAGTATTGATGTGATGGTTGTATTTGAAAATTGTATTCGATGTAGATTTGTCCTAAATTTTATAACCCCCCCCCCTCGTAAATATTCTTGTATATAATATACTGTTTAAATTAGTTCAAGTTAATCACATTGCTATTTTGGGGCATTCTAACTTTTGAAATGTATTATTTAATCAAAATAACGTTAATTTAAAGTATATTAAAACTAAACATTTTATTAAGATGCAATGAACTAATTATGATGTTTCATTTAACTAGGCGTCACAAATTTGCGAAGATTGCCGTGGCCATCACCTTTCATCCTCTGCTATGAAAATTTTTCCAGTGAGTAAAAAAAAAAAGGATAAATCTAGAAATTGAATGGTACAATAGAGCGAAATATTATACACGGACAACCCAAATTCTGTGCAAAGAAAGAAAATTCCTATCGCTTTTTGAAGCAAATACCCCAGGTTAAGATAATCTTTTGGAGATGGCACGCATGAATGGCAATTTCAAGCAGCCGTCAACTTTTAAGATTTTTCTACAAAATTTTGTAGAAATTACCCGAAACTGTGCCTCCTGACAGTGAAGTTGCAACCAACATATCTTATCATCATATCTAATAAACGTGCATGTAGACTTGATAAATGAATTTAAAAGAAGAAAAAAAGCTATTGAGTTTTGTTATCCCATAATTTGTTTGCACTTCAGTGTATAAATTTTTTGGTCATGTTATTGAACTTTTATTTTTCTAGTAGAGTTTTAATAATAATAGACTTGTATTTTATGCTATATGTCTGCCCCCCCCCCCTGTTTAAAATTAATGGTGAGAGCGATACTGTACACATTTGTTCAGAATTATTTGTGTGTGTGTGTGTGTTGTTTTCTTTAAATTTAAATTTCTTTAAATTTTTTCTTTAAATTTAATAATTTCTTTAAATTTAAAATAGACAATGCTGGTAGCTGGTTTTCATAAATGTAGATGTTTTCTTAAACAATTTGGAAGTATTTTTTGAAATAAAAAACAATGGAATGGAAATTTATGTTAATTTTTTGTGTGTGGTGTGAAAATATATTTCAATTTGAAATAACCTATTGTGCAAGCTGCTTTCATAAATGTAGATGTTTTCTTGTTTATTTTTTTTTGTATATTAAAAATGAAATAATAAACGTGTTGTGTGCTCTAAAAATAAACAGATTTGATATTCATAACTAAGCTGTAGTAAAAACAAGATTTTATGTGGGTACCTTATGCTGATATTTCAGGATTTTCATGAATATCAGTCAAGAGGTACTCTAAACTAACTAATAGAAATTTCAGTGAAATGTGAAAACTTACTGCAATTTCAATTTAGAGGTGCAACGAATATTTGGTTGATAGTAAGAGGATAGAAAGCCAAATATTCTATTCCTTCTTAATATCTGACTATTAAATTAAAGCATTAACTAAAAAACGTGTATCAACCATAATAATAAAGAAAATCACATAATGCTTAAAACATATAAATTATTTAGAAACAATGAAAAGTTTCAGATATAAGTCTTTAAGTTTAAATAATTATGCTATAAAAATTTGCTAAATATTATTTTTTAAGCAAAATATATTTTTAAATTTTAATAGATTCTTCAAAGTAACTTTTTGTTCATTAATCCTTTTTCACAGTTACAGAAATATTTAAAACTAAAGGCAATCTAATTAAGTTGTTGTTACTTGAATAAACATAATTTTGCAAAATAATTCAATATGATTAATTTTAATAGATATTTAGTATCAGTATTGTTCAAATATTCAATATTTGTCTTAAATTGATTTTCATTGCATTCCTTATTTTAATGTTTATTTTATTCCTTATTTTAATGATTATTTTTGTTAAAAAGTGAAATTACAGCATTATTTTCAGTGGAATATTTTTTAACAGATTCTGTTGCACCCAGAATTGCCTAACATTTTAATAGGGTATCTGCCCAGTAAGAAGGTATGCAGATATTTTCTGTTACCAACCACTTGGCTTCTAGTCTATCGGGGTTATAGAAGATAACCCTATGCAACTTTTTTTTTTTTTTGGATTCAGAGTTCATCATCTAAAACCAATCTGGTATATAAATATTTTTCCATTTATCTCGAATCCTTTTAAGCTTTGTTAAAACTAACTTATCGGCCAGCTCATATGCAGGATGTTGACTCATAACATTATTGGCCTATAAGTCTATATGTTGGTTGTGGACATAGAATCTTAATTTACAGGGCAGGACAATCTCAAACAGTTGATAAAAGTCAGTTGCCTGTTTTAACAAAACATTTAGATGAAACTACAATATCTTAGGTATCCCATAAATATGATATAAATTGTATAATTAATAAAAGCAATTTCTCTGTTTTAAACATAACTACAGGAGTATATATCTTACAAATATACAGAATGTTCCAAATTCCTTTTTAATTGCTTAAGATATAAAATAAATTCTATAACTTTTTAAAAGGGACATTTGTTGGTACAAGCAACTGCAATTTCTTGTAAGCTGGATCATTTTTCATTAATTTACATAATATATGTGTTTCTTTCTGCAACACAGATTACACTGATTTTTATTTTAATCATTCCATTAAAAAAGAGATTAAAATCACGCAATTGCTTTTTTTTTATTAGTAATACTTAGCTGTATTCTAAATCAATGTAATCTTAAAAAGATTAGATTATAAGTTATTTATATCTCCAGTAGCTGAAAATTCTCCAAGTATCTGCGACAGACATTTTATGGATAGAAAATAATCGCATGAAAAATGTTACAATTGAACAGTTAATTATTTAAAGAATCACTTACTTGTACTAACTTTATGCATTTTGTTAACTTTAATTTATAATAAAATTAAGTATTAAAGAGCTAAGCAATACTATAAATCCTAAAAAAGGTCTGTTCAAAACTAAAATCCGCAAAAGAGAAAAATATTGTGACATTCAGTCGCCCATCTTGAACTTTCTGCTTTTGGGTTTATTGCAAACAAAAATAAAGGTATATGATCTCAATACACTATAAAGATGTTCTTTTATTTTCAATGTGCTCCTTTTCATTTTTTTTTCTGTTGAAGACCCACTGAACAGATAAGAGAGAATTTATTGAATGTGATAATAAAGGTATCCCAAAGTAAATACAAAACAAATGAGAATTGTTTTGTTTTAACACCAAACAACAGGTACTAAATACCTACTATTTAAGCACACATGAAGAAAAGTACTTGAACCAACTATTAAAATTTTAGAAATGTACTGTTTACTGAACCATAGGTAGCAAAAGTACAGATTAGCAGTAATTGTAATTTTGTTACTGGCCCAGACATTTTCAGCCAAGGGGGAAAATTACAATTAAAATCATTCATTGTCCATTAAAATGGTTGTATTAAAATTATTTTAGTGCAATTGCTTATCCACCATTTACTGGATTGATATTACCTGCAATTCATTCTGTTGAGCTGACCAAATGTTGTAATCAATAAGGTTAGCTGGGTGAATTAGGTTTTCCAGATTGATTCAGAAGTAATTGACAGTTTCAGGTAAGAAAGTCAAAGATTGGATTCTGTCTCAAACATTTTTCAAGTTCGAAAACAAAATTAGAAGATTACAATTAATATAGCTATTTACCAATTAGAATAACTGTGTTAAAATTCTTTTAGTACAGGACAAATTGGATAGATTTGAAACACATAAATAGCAAGCAGGAAAAGTGATCCCTTATATCTCCATTTTATAGAAATTGCAAGATTCAAAGACTAAAAAACTGTCACCCTAAGGAATTTGCATTATAAAAGAACATTAGTATACAATATGATAGGCTATAAAATTAATATTTTTATTGTACTTTGATCTTCAAACATTTTTCAAAATGTACAATCAAGTTCTAATATCTAGTGGCATTCGATATTACACAATTTGTCAAATATCTATATTTATTGAAACTCTATTGAGGAATTAAAAGGAAAATCCTTGAAATTGTGGAATATATAATAGGATAGTTAGTTTCTTTCAATGAAGTTTTAATCGCGACGGCAAATAGAGTATATTTAATGGAAATATAAAGTACATCTGCTCACCTTTGTAATGGAAAATGCTCAAATTGGTCTATCACTGAAGCAAATGACTATGTGGGTCCTGATTGATATTCTTGTAAGCATGGCATGCAAATTCAGAAACATGTTATCATTTCTGTGCAAAATACAAACAACCAAATTTATACCAAATTTCAAGACTTTAAATATAACCATAAAACGGCATATTTTAATTAAAACAAGAATATTTGATGAGATATGGACAGTTTAAGAAGTAATTTTCAGTCTAAGGAAAATTATAAATTGTTCCACATTTTTCAGAAATAATGAAAAAATTTATTATTTTTAGGGTAATGTTTTTCTATAGCTAAACAAATAAATCTGGTTTAATCAAACATACAAATATTGTACAACTATACACACATGTTGCGTAACTATACAAAAAATATATAGTGAAATATTATGCCTAATGCTGTGAACAATTACAGGTAATTAGTGTTACCTTACTAAAAGGTACTGTGTAACCTTGCTTACATGATGTGAAACTGCACAGTTAAATGTATTTTATACTTATACATAAAAATGGATAACTTTCTAGGAAAGTGTGGGGAAAACTCAATCCTACTGATGTATAAACTTACGCGCAATGTCTGCGTGACATTACAGAAATATGTGGGGGAAGCTTATTCCTACAGATGTGTAACCTTACAAACTATTACTGTGGAAGCTTACAGAGAATTGTACTGTGACCTTACGCGGGAAATGTGTTATGTTTCACAATATTGTGGTGAAACCTAACGCAAAATTACTATGTAAGATTGCAGACATATTGCAGACATATTTAATAAGTTGCAGATACATCACTCTGGAATTTGCGTTATGTTTCACAATATTAAGGTGTAACTTTACAAGCAATTACTGTGTAAGATTACAGATAAATGTGGTGAAAGCTTACTCCTGAAGATGTGTAACCTTACACGCAATTACTATGAAAGCTTACAGATAATTTTAGTGTAACTTCACACAGTAATTTGTGTCATGTTTCACAATATTATGGTATAATATTACACACAGTTAATGAGTAAGATTGCAGACACATGTGGTGTAACCTTACACAGGAATTTGTGTTATATTGCATAATATTATGGTGTAACCTTACACGCAATTACTGTGTAAGATTACCGACAAATGTTGTGAAAGCTTACTCTTAATCATGTGTAGCCTTACACACAGCTTCTGTGTAAGCTTACCGGTAATTATGGTGTAACCTTACATAGGAATGGTGTAACCTTACTCATAATATGATGTACACTTACACAAGACATGAATAATGTTGCTCCATTTATATCGATTACAAACCACCATAAGACTGGAGGCAGCAATGCTGCCACCAGTTTTATGGAGTAACGTTACACCAAATGTTTTACAGTGTACTTTACCATCCGTGATCTCCAAAATTTGTATTTTATGCATGTTCTTTTCATAAAATCGTAGATTTAACTTCAAATATATTTGTTAAAAAAATCGCAAACGATTTATATTAATTTATTTTAGATTGAAACATAAAATCGAAATTTTTTTTTTATCAACTTTAATTTAATAACTAGTTTAAACAATAAAAATTCAATGGATATTTTAATGAAAAAACTCGAATCTAATTCATTTTTTACAACGATAATGTTTTAGAAAATTTTCGTATTGTCGCACACTATTTATTTTTTTAATGCTCTAATATTCAATTATTTTCACCACCAAAATGTATTTAACTCTGTATAGGAAGAATTTGAATATCGTTTTGATGTATATAAAGAAAAAAAAAATGGAGGTTATTTTGAACTGTGCTGAACATATATAAAACTTGAGAATTTTTCTTTATATGGTGTAGATTTAAAATTTCCACCTTCTTTCGTTAATTTCATTTATAGTTATTTGATAAGACTCTACGGAAGAATACGAATATATGAAACGAATATATTTTAAATAAACGTTTGTAGAAGGCTAGCTTGCTTATAATTTTAGTATGTTGTTACAATCGCCTACAAAATTTTTTTTCTTTGAAGATGGATGTAGATTTAATTCGATGGATGTAGATTTAATTCGAATTATTTAATAAGGCCGTGTAAAAAATTCGAATGTATGTTAAATGCAGGGTTTGTAGAACGCTCATGGTAGTATTTTTAGCATGTTCTGTACGCAGAAATAGTGTAATAATCAAATGTTATAACAACTTCTAATTTACACGAAAGTTTCATATTTTTTGAAGTTACTGAAAATTGAGTGATTTGCTAATTTTGAAATTAAACTAAACTAAACTTAATTAAACTAACTTAAATTAAATTAAAATAAATTAAGTCTTGTGTAGTTTTAGCGATGTTAATTTACAGTCTGTCGTAAATTTGCCGAATGACTTCTCTGTTATTCAACAGAATCTTAGTTTTTCTCATCTCTGTAATTTTAGATAAGACAAAAGATAATGGATTATCCGTAGATTTTCTGTAATTTAACAGATAAGTTTTATCAGTGTACGGATCTTGAGTTAAATGTATTAAATTTCAAACTATACATTTTTCTATGAGTCTCAAAAGTGTTTGTAGGGTGAGGTGCCAGAAGCTGTTAACGTGCCTATATTAACAACGATAGCAATAAATAAATAAATATGTATAGGAGTGGGGAAATACATAATTTAGCTCGCCAATGGCGAAAGGATTTTCTGCTAAGGTGAGTGCATTAAGTTTTAGTTAGCATTTAGTTTTTGAAAAACTCTAGGCCATACAGACAGGAAAGTAGAAAACGTTTATTTTTCTGCTCTTTCTTAGGAATTAAAAATAAATATATCCAAGCATTAGTAAACATAGCCATCATAATCACCTTCATTAATTACCGTCATTAATATATGATTACATTTTTAAAGTATGTTTCTGGTTTTAATGCGTTTTCACACGTTTTCAAAATACCTCTGATGCAAATGTTAATGATTTTAAAGAAAGTATTCTTTATACTGGAATTTTACTTCTAGTCTAATAACAGAAAACTTTCAAAAGGGTTCAAGAAAATCTTCAAAAGGCACTACAGCGCCCGCGTGTTGAATAGCCCTAATTTTAAGTACTGGCAAAATTTCAATCTGATAAAGGAGAGAAATGCCTTCCAAGTATCCATTAAATAAATGCGTGTATGTGGGCGTTAGCTAAATATAGTTAATCCTGAACGGTTTTGCCTCGTACCTGAAGAATCAGAAATGTTGCGTTAAATATTGATTACATACTTTAGTGAATTCCCAAAACAACATTAATGTTAGGCCTTCGTTTTCTTTTTTTTCTTTTTTGGTGACTAGGGAAGGAATATACCGTAATTAGCGGAAAAATATAAATCAGGAAAATTCATTTTATTATTTAGAAAATCTTACTCATTTTAATGAAATATACTAAGCATTTAAATTAAATATAGAAGGTGTTTAGTATTTCAAAGCAAATAAACGAATGAGATAAAATAAATACAGTCGGCTCTCGTTAATTCAAACTCGTCGGAACCGCAAGAAATGTTCGAATTATCCGAAGTTCGAACTATGGAAAATATGAAATGAAAACATGCTCAATATGGTACTATTACAAAAGAATTAATGCTATAGTGTTTTTTAAATTTATTTCGTCTGTTATCATTAGAATATGACTTAATATTAAATTAGAATAAATAAATACATAACTAATTAAAAGATTAGAAACAAGCACAATGGAAGAAAAATTTAAAGCGTCACTGATGGACAGACGGGGCTCTATGAAAGTAGATATCAATTTCATTGCATTATATGTATACTCGTTTGGAACAATTTTCACAAAAATCAAAGAAAAAAAGTTATTTAAATGGTCTGAAATGCGTGAGAAAGAAAAGAAAAAAGAAAAATCGGAATTCTTGTTAGTTCGAATTAAACGAAGTCAAGAGAAAATGATCTAATTAATGAAAACTTTTAACATTATTCCGCTATTAAAAATTTCGGGACTCCATGTTTAATTCGAATTAAGCGAAGATTCGAATTATCCGATTTCGAATTAACGAGAGTCGACTGTATATAATTTCTTGTTCACGTATTAACAAGTTCTTGTGTATAGAGTGATTCAAAAGTCCCCGAACAAACTTTAACCCTTTATATTCCAAATTATGAAACCATGAAAATTACATCTTGCAAAGAATGTTTCAAGAACTTTTGAAACTACATAAGAAGATTTATACAAACATTTAATAAATTTTAGAAGAATTTTGGTAAATAAAATTAATTAAACTGCAGTGATTCTGTGCAATTTTTAAATAAATTTCACTTAAATTTTTTACATAAAATGTTTTTCCAGTATTTTATAGAGCTAAGAAATGTACAAATTTAATGCTTTTACAATAGAAATATTTGCCAACTGAAATTTTTCTCCCACAATGTTTCAAGAAAGCTGAAAAAATGCACAAGAAAAAAAAATTCTTATAAATATATATTTCTTTCATCCAATCAATAATGATTTTTGAACAACATAAAGTAAAATATCTATAACTCATTCTAAACTAAAGCTGCACTAATCAATGAATTTAAGTTAATTTTGTAACAAGATATTTAAATGCTTGTTTAAAGTACCGTCGGGGCATAAAGAGTTAAGGTTTATTAAAGCAAACAACAACAAACAATTATTCTGTCAAAAATTAGGATTTTTGTACAGGTACACAATCCATTTACACAATCCAACATTTAGGGTATCTCATTAAAATTCAAAGTCTGATTTTTAATTACGACTTTAACCAGAAAGAAGATATTTTAAAGAAGTTTATAACTTACACACAGACATTGCGTAAAGTTTCTTTAATCCGTGAATTAAATATTCCTGAGTGCAATTGACAATACATATTGTTTCATTTCTAATTTTTTCAGTACCATCAAATAATCAGTAAATAAATCATACGAGTAGCAATTTTTTTCAACTGAGTGAAAATGTTTCCAGGCCGAGAATGGAAATGAGAATCTTTTGCTTTATTTGTCAGTACCCTTCCGATTGAACTATAAGAAGAACATCCCAGCCAATGCAATATCCACAAAGAAACCATTTAAAAAAACATCTGTCCGGTTATTGTAAACCATTTTTGGCAGAAAAAACCACAAGTAATGTTATTCAGACAAGTCAGTTGAAAGAGCTACAGAGATTAAAGCCAAAATTTGTAAAATAAAGTAGCTGGACGCACTTTAACTTAGTTAAAAAAAATACAACTATTTGATTCATTTACCAATCAACTGATTATGTTGAAATAACACACCCGCTATTTTGAAATAAGATTAGGGATTACAATCCCGAGACTAATTTTCGATCCCGGGATTTCGGGATTGTTTTGATTCAATCCCGGGATTACGAAAATTAGAATTTCTCTAAAATCACCAATTTTCACAATAGGTAAATTTCACAATATTGTAAAATAAAAAAATAAGGCAAAAATACAGCCTAACTTATGAAAATATGCCAATTTCAAAATTTATTACTTTAATGATAAAAAATTATAGCATACATTACAGCAATTGGAAATTAAAACAAATATGCTGTTGATGTTTGACAATGTTAAAAGTAGTCTATCTTTTATCTTACAAATATTTTCTTTCATTTGATATTAAAAAAGTCTTTGAATGGGTAAATATGTACAATACGATAACGATAATTAATATTATTAGTTAAATTTTGAAATATACTCATAACCAAATAAGTAAAGATTACAAATTTAGGTTATCGAAAACACAAAATTCCCCCTTACATAATGCTTTTTTTTTTTTAAATAAAAGTACTTAACATATATACACATATAACAATAAAAAATAAATAAATGTGTTATTTAAATTTCTAATTAATTATAGTTGTTAAGATTTGAAAACGTTGCATAGCATAAAAAATTATTCATACTAGATAGAAAAGAAGATTAGTTTGAATAGCTCAGTGTTTTTTAACTAATTGGTTTTCCTTTGAAAATATGATTTAAGAAATATCGAAGCATCTAAAGTATTATCTCCAAGTCAAATTCTAATTTTTCTTGCAGTAAATCTTGCTGCTAAAAATGCTCGTTCTGCTTCTACACTTGCGAGAGGAATTTTCAGTAAATATTGATAAGCTAATTCTAAATAATGACTGCGTAGTCCTCCATTTTCAAAAAGGGACATCTAATTTCTAATTTGTAGTGATAAATCTTTTTGTTTTAGTGCTTCAGGTTCAACAGTTTAAATTGTAAGTTAAAGACGTCTGGCAATAACTTTGCAACCGAATTTGTGGCTGGCAAATTAATTAGGTTGTCTGCTATCCAAAGAGTAATTTTTAAGCTTGATAAATTGACCTAAGGAGGTCTTATAATTTTTAAATTATAAATCAATCTTGGAACAGGCACTTTCGTTGCCATATTTAAAGCCGCCTGGCAATAACTTTGCAACCGAACTTGTATCTGGAAATTAATGATAGGGTGTCTGCATTCAAAGAATAATATGTTATCTTTAAATATTGATCTGAAAGAGTCTTAGCGACATTTGTACTGTCTAGCAATAATGGATTAATATCACAAATAATTAGTATAAACAAATGTTACAAACAAAAATCTGCTAAAATGGTGTAATTAAAGTTTTTGGATCTGCATAACCCCTTCTCCCACAGATAAACGCGACGTTAACCGACTGCCAGACCGCCCGCAAACTTACTACACCATAAAAGGGAAGAGCATATAAAAAGACGAGCTTTGATAAAATGAAGTAATTTTGAAGTTTTTGACCTGCATAACCCCTTCTGCCACAGGTAAACGGAACGTCTCCAGACTGCCAGAGCGCTTGCAAACGTATTCTACCATTAAAGGAAAAAAAATATCAAAAAATGAGCCTTGATAAAATGACGTGATTTTGAAGTTTTTTGACCTGCATAATCCCTTCTGCCACAGGTAAACGCAACGTCTCCGACTACCAGACCACTTGCAAACATATTCTACCATAAAATGGAAAAACATATTAAAAAATGACCCTTGATAAAATGACGTTATTTTGAAGTTTTTTGACCTGCATAACCCCTTCTGCCAGAGGTAAACGCAACGTCTCCCGACTGCCAGACCGCTTGCAAACGTATTCTACCATAAAAGGGAAAACATATCAAAAAATGAGCTTTGATAAAAAGACGTGATTTTGAAGTTTTTTGACCTGCATAACCCCTTCTGCCACAGGTAAACGCAACATCTCCCGACTGTCAGACCGCTTGCAAACGTATTCTACCATAAAAGGGAAAAATATATCAAAAAATGAGCCTTGATAAAATGATGTGTTTTTTGACGTTGCTAGCTCTTAGACTATAACCTTTCTCAAGACTAAATGTTCAGGTAAAATCTTGTGAATGTTTCTCATATTATTGACAAGGAATGCCTCAATCTTATGGTACGTTACAGTTTACACGTTTATCAGTTTATGCGTAGCATCGATGATTTCCGGTAAAAGAATCAGTTTTGGACGACCTTCTTTAAAAATGTCTTTGAGCGAAAGGCGGCCACGATTAAATTGACTAAATAAATGATGTAACAATGATTTTAGGAGCTTCGTTGTCAAAAATCGAAGTGAGTTGATCGGTGCATTGATGATGAGATAATCCACGTGAAAAGTTGTAACAAATCATCGCACAAAAATTCTCACAATTTTTTCTTTCTTTCTTTCTTTCTTTCTTTCTTTTTTTTTTTTTTTTTGACTAAGAATAAAATTTTAAGTAACTAAAGAACAAAAACTACTTTCGTATGATAACATTTTCGAAGAATAGGCACCATTGTCAAACTTTACGATGTTTATGTCATAAAATAACACCACTGATGCTGATTCTTTATACATAAATGCAACTCTCGTAAATGAACTGAAAAGTTTTTCACTGCATTGACTGACCAAAATGCAATAACACACTAAATCATTGTAAATTAAAGATGATTTATAATTGTTCCTCGAAAAATAAGCACTGACTTTTCAACATAAAAGTAAGTTTCTTTATATTCATGTGTTGCTGTTCTGTATTCTTGTAAGTAAGAAAGGAGGATCAGACGATCATATGTAACTTTTCAAAGGATATGTGAGGCATACAAATTTCGGAGCCACTAATCTACTTATCGATTTTACTTAAAAATATACAACTTTTCTTAATTTTTTAATTACTTTTTGTTGTTTAATTGATTTAATTACCATTTACTAAGTATAAAACATTCAGAAAGGGAAGAAAGAAGTAAGAAAACCTAAATATGTTTCTTGTTTTCAAAGCATGATGACAGTTTCATCATTCTCATATCATTCTTTAATCTGAGAGAATTCATTATCATTTTGTAAAGCATACCATTTCATGAGATTCACCGCAACTCATTACATATTTCTTAAAGTTGAAAGCTTCTTTTTGTAAAAAAAGTAACAACATTTTCAAGAATACGTGACTATTTTATTTTTGAATAGTTGGGGGAAATAACGCTAAAAAATTATTCTTAAAAAGTTAGTGTTCATCATTTTGATCTAGTTTATATTTCTTATTGAAATAAGGTATGTTATATTTGAAATTACACTTGTAAATAAACCTCAATTGCAAACCCTAGGAATAAACGAAGAGTTTGGTAAAGGGGGATGCTGTTTTTACCACTCAAAGGACAGAAGCAAAAAGAGTTACTGTTAAAGTGATAGCCCTATTAAGAAATTCAATTCTGGCATGTAAACATGTATTTAATGTCTAATAGTTTCTGAGAAAATTGTAAATATTCGAAAAACATAGCCTTCTAATGTAAAACTAATATAACTTACATCTCTCCATTTATCGTTTATCGAAAATCCAATTGAAATTGGTTAATTAGTTCTCTAGTTATTATTATTATTTTTATTTTTGATGCATCTTTTCAAATCATTACGGTTAAAACAAATCGTAACTAAAAATCAATTGCGTAATTCAACATTACAGTATCCAAATTCTAAAATGTGAAATTTATGTAATTATTAATATATTTAAGTTATAATTTTTTAGGAATACCTTTTTTTAGATTAAAGTTTTAATTATTTCACTGTTTATAGTAAAAATGATTCTATAAAAGCTTAATGTAATATGAATACATAAAAACATTTTCACTAAAGAAAATCGATTTTAAAAGAACATTTTTGTTTAAGAAAATTGGCATTTTTGAGATTGTTTGATTAACAGATTATATTTAGAGCATATTAGACCGGATGAGTTGAAATTTTAATGTATAAAGAAATATTTCTCATAATGTTTTAAAGAAAAGTCTCTATAAAGAGTAAATTTTCGGAACACTTTTTGTTTCGTTTTAATGTACTTTGACTATAAAATACAACATAAAAACTTTAGTGAACACTATTGTAATCCTATTTCGTTTCGCTTAAATAAGAAGAAAGAAAAATCTGTCAGCCATAAAATTTGATAAAAAAGAAACTTCAATGAACACGATTCTTTTTCTTGTAATCCTCTTTTTTTTCGTTTAAGCAAAAAGAAAGAAAAATATGGCAGTGATAAAATACTGAAATCTAATATAGCTATTCCTGTAACCAAGTATAGTTAGAGTTCTTAGAGAGAGAGAGAGAGACCAAAGTTCTTTTTTTAACGCAGCTTGAAACACTAGTTCATTTAACAAATAGTTTTTACATTTCTCTGCAGTATAGAAATTCACAATCGGTGAATTCATATAAACGATGACGTATAAACCTTAAATTTTCTTGCTTGAGTATTTGGAAATACTTTTCAAATTATGATAGACTTTTTTTTTTTTTTTTTTTTTTTTTTTTTTTTTTTTTTTTTATCAGTTTTCCATTTTTACGCTAGGTTATGCGACCTAAAACGATCGTGGCCTTATTTCTGTTTTATAGGAATACGAAAGCTTCATATGACATATGTTTTGAGACTATATGAAAAGAAGAAAGTTATTTGACTGTAGTTAATCTATTTAATTTGACATTATATCAAAATATTTAATCAACACATGTGTTAATGTTTATTTAACAAATTAAATGTCTGTTTTACTCAAAATGCTTTTCAGAATAACTAATGAATTAATGAATTATTACGAATGATAAAAATGAGTGCTCAGTAACATAAATGAATTCTAAATTTTTATTAGTATGAAAATAAAACAATTAATTTTTATATTTAATAAACTTTGTTTTTTTCGTGAATTCTGAGTAATAAAAGAAACACTGTGACTTTTGAAAAAACTTTAGTGAGTACTTTTTTTCTCTTGAAGTTCTTTTTTCTTACCTAAATTCTGTACAAATAAAAAAGAAAATTCGGTAAAACATGTCGTATTTCATGAATTCAGGTCTGGTCTTGTTTTTAATTATGGAAAAAATTACTTTTATGTTAATAAAAAGGTTCTAATTGCTTATTCAGTCGACCAAAAAACTATCGCCAAACTATAAATTTAAATGTCCATTATAGGTGATTGTAAATGCCAATTTTTGCAACTTGATTGCAATTTGGGACCACAGTGGTCGTCAAGTGATTTTTAATTTGGTGTTTTACACTCAAAAACATTGCAATTTAAACATTATGAAAAACTCCCCCCACATTTCACTATGAACTAATCTGAATGACGTGGAAGGCACATAATCCATTAAGAATATTATTTAAGTAATGATAGGGAGTTTCAGGCATCATTTTGTGGTTATGTCTTCTTGTGAGGTTAAGGCTTCTCATTTAAGCTAATTTGAATTCAGCCGTCCGGCGACTCAGAATGAGTAATTAGAAACTGCGCATCTCATGGGTTGTTCGTGGCATAACGTTATTAGTGCTTATACAAAGTGGATGAATGACGATGAAACCATCAGTGGAAGCCATCGGGTCGGATGCCCAGGTATTATCACATAAAAAGGAAGCCTGAGACCTCCCCCCCCCTCTCTTTGGTAAAGCAAAATCGGCTTTATTCCAAGACAATGCAGGTCCAAGGGGAATTTTTTTTAGCAGGTTGTTCAGCTGACACTGCTGTATGTGAAACTATAAGGCTAACGTCCCACTCATGTTCCTCTGTAGACTAAGTATCATCGGCAAATACTCCAACACTAAGCTCGGGAACATCATGATTGGACTATGGAACATAGGGAAAGAGATGTATGGTTGGATGAAGCATGATTCATCCTTCAATTCGTTGATGGCCGTGCCTGGGTATGCCATCTTCTATGCGAACTGTTATTCTCCATCATACAGCATGTCACACACAGGCATGTTGTGACGATATTAATCCGACAGAGCACATTTCGGTTGTCATTCAACGACACACGGAGCTGAAAAAGAACCATTTTGGAGTTTCGAGGATATGCATGACTGCTGCTTGAATTACTAATACAATATAGTACAAGCCATCTACCAAAAACTTATGGCATCCATATGCCAAGGTGGTTTGCTGCTGTTTTGCGGAACAAAGATGGGCTAAGCTCCTACTAGGTAGGGTAGGTGCTCATAATGTTTTGGTTATTGAATGTATTTGTATATTATTATGTTTTGCTAAATTCTTTGTCATTGTGTTACTTAAAATAAAAAGTATGGCAATTTGTAAAAATTGGCAATCAAATTGCCGATTTACGTGATTGGTCGATAGGATTATCAAGAAGTATCATAAAAGTAAAAATAGCAATCCAAATCATGAACTTTAAAACTTTACGGAAATTTAACGAATATTACATTTACTGAAAGGTAAAGGAATACGTCATTTATTGAAATCTAACGAAGACGTTTATTTCGCGTATTTTTCAATTCATATATAAATAGGTTAAGGAAGAATTTTGAAAAACTTTTGGAAAATGTCTTATTACAATATGATTAATTACACATAACACCTTTCTCTAACATCTTATGTTTTCTCATAGATTATTTGTTTGGAAATTAGCACTTATTTTGAATTAAAAAAGTGAAACAGATATTTTAAATAAAAGAATCCATCAATGCTGCAAAGCAAACTAAGCAAACATTTATTATAATTAGTATTATTTATGTTGTTGTCGTTGGATTTATTACAAAGTGATGAAACATAAATGAAGACTCAATATTAAAAGTTGTATAGACATATACCATCATAATACAGGTACAAACAGAAGTAATTTTTAAGACACAATAACAGTTAATAAATGACATGTCATGTTAATAGTAAGTCAGAGCCTGAACGGGCAGAGTTTGTTATTTATTTCTATAAATAAAATTTGAAAAATCTTCCAGTTGCAGTTTTAAAACAAGTGTAAAAAAAAGAAACACATCTCTTCAGAAATTAGCAATTCATAATTAGGGAATGGACGTACATATTCAAGAAAATAATTTTGTTTCCATCTCTAAAAATCCTTTTGAAATGCTAATAGACTCTTCTTTTCTCAAAGAAAATCCTTTATTAATGTTTGGAGGAAAACAAAACACTACTCAATAATTCTTGCCTTTGCTTTATTAAGCATAAAACCTCTTCAAGATTTTTTTTGTGTCATTTAAAGAAATAGTTTATCTTGCTCACAATAAAATGAACGACAATTATTTTATGAAATGAATTCGAAACTAGTAAAATTTAATAAAATGTGGTATTAATAACTATTTAGTTAATAAATATAAACGAAAATAATTAATCCCTTAGAAAACTAACATGTGATTTTCGACGTTATGGAACACATTTCTTATTTGTTTTTTCAATTTTTGAATTTAATATTGTGATTCTCGAATAATAACTTTAGTGAGATAATCTATCTTTTTTGTACATTTTTGCTTATTTTTTAAATAAATGTTAGGTAAAATCCATCAGATTTCTTTATTAGATTCTTTTGCAATGCTACAATTTTGGAGCTTTGCTTACACGTTTTGTAGATTTACATCTTTCTTAATATTTTAGTTAGACAGAATACTATTAATGGTAACAGATTTCTGTAACTTTACATGTGTAAAGTTACATATTTTATTTACTCTGTATTTTTATTAATTTAAACTTTTGAAAGTTAAAGCGAAATTAAGTAACAATCTATCTTTAATATAAAATAACATGAAGTATAATATTGAGCAAAGAATAATAAAAAATGCAAGAAGCTTTATCAAATTATAATATTTAATCTTAACTGATTATTTATTGCGGGCGATATCCTTGTCGCTCTACATCTACTATATTCTTATATTACTGACCGACATGAGATTTTTTAATCGTTATTAGGTGCGTTCGTAATTATATAAAAACGTAGCGCCTATATTCGTCGCTCAGTCCGTCCATCCGCATGTAAGAGCACAAAAACTACTCAAACAAATCGTTTGATATTTAAAATGTATAAGTTTTACGGAATTTTGTGGAGTCATTTCAAATTTTATGACAATCGGATGTCTAGTTCAATTACAGTGACACTCAAAAATAATTCATTACATTACGGTCAATGGGAAAAATAGTTTCAAGTGCATTTTAATGATGCTACATTCTTTCGAACATAATAAAATTGATAGGTATCTATGAAGTATATACTAAAATATATATCCTGTGTAATCTGTGGTGTAAAGAATATTTCTTGTAAATTTACAGGACCACACAAAAGTATTCTATTATCTAATGGTACATGAGGAAACATTCTTTGGGGCGCGTTTTAATAATATTAAGCTATTTCACAGTTTCTGAAGTTGATAAACTTTGCTGAGATTTATTACAAATTACTTCCTGTACCATAGAAAGCAGAGAGTATTTACAGGGATATACAAAAGATTTCCTATATTTATACAGTATCCGAAGTACTGTATAATATTGCTCCAAGATCTTAATATTTTTAAAATTTCGTTTTAGTACGAATACGCCTCATTTACTACTTTTGACGTGCAATTTCCAACTTGTTTTAAATTTGGGACACAAGAATTTTACAGTTCTGATGTAAGACAACTTCGTAGACAAAAATAGTCTACTTGGACTATGCCACTGAAAATGCGACCAAATGTCAAGTTTGGCATGCGTGGAGTAGGCTTCAGATTCCTATTTTTTATTTTTATTTTTAAGAGTGTAGTTTACCTCAAAATCGCCAAAAAGCCTATTTTTTAAAATACTAAATAGAAATCTGTTTAACTATGAATAATTTAAAACTACATTTCTATCCGTGACGGAAATTATATCGGGGAACATTAAACATTTTACTAATACATTTAGTGCAATGATCCACTCAAAATTAAAGCTTCAAATGTTTTTTTTTCATATTCATATTTTTTTTTTATTTCGTGTTTTAAAAATGCTAAGATTTATTTTGTATTTGATATGGAAATGTGAAACTTTTTCGAACATATTTTTTAATATATATGTAACAAATCTACGCTTGGAATTGTTTTTTTTTTTTTTTTTTTTTTTTTTTTTAATTAAAGTTTAGGAGATGCATTATGTTTTGACGTTTTACACTATGTATATACGTAAAAAAATTACATTAATTGCAATATTAGATGTATTTGAAATGCGCAGTCCACGCGCAGTCTTGTGTAATACACATTTGCAGTTTTTTTTAAATGAGCGAAAATATCAATATTTAAAACAATGGTAATGATTTAAAAAAGTTAAAAAAAAAAAAAAAAAAGAAAAAAGAAACTAAACATGCTGTCATTATTTTTTTTTATGCATTTTTAGCTGAGTATCAAAATGCTATAGGTTTATCATTCGAGTCATATTAAAAATAAATAAATAAATATTGCTTAAAATATAAACTGTTCCCTTAAAATTTATTCTTCTGCTATTATTATTAAAGAAAAAAATTATACTTGGTTTTGAATTTAGCAAATAAGGAATTTATATAATACGTGAAGAAATTAGCATTTAATCTTTCTTCTTGCACTCCTGATTTTTTTCCCTTTCAAATGCAAATGGGCACTTATTTTCTAAAGGAAACATAATTGTTTTTTTTTTTGTTTTTACTATAAAAATAATCTATCCGTTAAAAAAATGCTTAACGAATAACATGCAACTAATTTATTAAAACATAAAAATTTGAATTAAAATTTCCTTTCATATCATTTAATTAAATAAAAATAATTCATATTGCTTAGAATTAAATTAAGGAGAATTAATATATTAAATTATTTAGAAACTGATAAAAAATAATATTGTAAAATATTTAATTAAAGTCAAATAACTAATCTCTATGAAAATAAAAAAAGCATAGTTTTAAACTAAATGAAATAATTTTTCTCATACTTTAAAATAGTGATATTTAAAAGTTCTTTAGTGTATAATAGTATATTTTTTATACCGTAGTTTGTATAATGTTTGAATAAACCTAATTACTTTATATATGTATATTACTCAATGTTGGTATCTATTTTTGCGTTGAATATAAATATTGTAATATTTCTTGGTACCGGATTTTATTTTTCATACCGAAAGTTCATGTTTTAAAACCACAGTTATATCTCGAGAAATTTAAAAGTCATCAATAGGGAATTCACTTAAAATACGAATACAGTAGAACCCCGATAATTCGGATTAATTGGGACCGGACCCAATCCGGATTATCAAAAATCCGGATTATCCGGAGAATTAGAAAAAAAAAATGAAATAAAATAAAACATACTTACAGAAAATCACTTTTATGTTAAACTTATTGAATATTTACAGACAGTAAAAATGTTTACTTTGCTTAATTCTTCTGAAAAGATTTCAGAAAAAGTTTTTTTGATTCTGAATACGACGAGGAAATAAGTTAATGTTATGGAAATTAGCCAATCGCTTCTCAAACTTGGAAAAAAAATATGACTAAACCATTCCGGATTATCCGGAGATCCGGATTTGCGGGGTCCGAACTTGCGGGGCTCTACTGTATATTAATGCAATTTGTATCTATGAAAATCTTTTTGAAATGCTAATGGGTCTTCTTTTCTAAAGAAAAAAAAAATACACTTCGATTTATTTGCATTTGTTTACATTACATTCAGTAAATTTAATCTATTATATTAAGAAAGTACATACTCACCCGCAGACGCATCTCGCAAAATTTCATTTTGTGTTTTTTTCCCACTAATAGGTCTTCATAAGTATAGTTATGCAGGAAATATATTTATTACGCTATATGTCCATTTATGATCATAGAAGAGGGTCGGATTATGTGGGGAGGTAAAATCATCCAACCCTCCAAACCCAATCCCATACCTTCATTTATAAAGGTTTTCTGCTCGCTTTTATTCCTTCATGCAGGTTTTTAATATAGCGATTAAGGAATTTATATAAAATGTGAAGAAATTAACATTTAATCTTTCTTCTCCCACTCCTGATTTTTTTTCTTTCATATGCAAATAGGCAATTCTTTTCTAAAGGAAACATAATTGCAAATTTTTACTAAAAAAATAATCTGTCCGCTAAAAAACACCAACGAATAACATCCAACTTTGATTTATCGAAACATAAAAATTTGAATTAAAATTTCTTTTTATGTTATTTAATTAAATGAAAATGATTCACATTGCTCAGAATAAAATTAGGGAGAGTTAATATATTAAATTATTTAGAAACTGATAAAAATAGTATTGTAAAATATTTAATTAAAGTCAAATAACTAAACCTTGTAAAAATGCTTAGATTAAAACTTTATGATATAATTTTTTTCGTATTTTAAAACTGGATACTTAAAAGATCTTCAGTGAATAATAGTAGATTTACCATAGTTTGTATATTGTTTGAATAAACATAATTACTTTATATATGCAGAATATTTAATGTTAGTATCTATTTTTTGTGTTCAGTTTAATATTCTAATCTTTCTCAATACCGAAAGTTATTTTTTCATGATGTATTAAAACTACAGTAATCCCTCGAGAAATTAGAAATTCATCATTAGGGAATTCACTTAAAATACGAATATATTAACGTAGTTCGTATCTACGAAAATCTTTTTGAAATGCTAATGGTGAATGAAATGCTAATGCTTCTTTTCTAAAGGAAAAAAAAAATATCGATTTTTTGCATTCTTTACAATACATACTCGTAAATATAATTTATTATATTAAGAAAAAGGGTTCGTACGGCTAAATTTATTTTCCAGTTTGAATACCATTATTATTATTTTATTGATAAATAAACCTGCTTCAAACGCGGCCAAGTTCGCGTTATTTAAGGAGCGATTTTCGATGCAAAAATACTGGTAGTGAAAAATTTCCTGGTCTTAAAATCTTATGACCTTTACGAATTCTGAAAAAGTACATATCGCTCACCTGCAAGAAAAATAACACATATCACAAAAATTTTATTTTATTCCACTAATAGGGCTGTCATAGTGTGTCTTGATATACAAATTGTTTCATAGGTGTAGTTCTGCGGGAAATCCCTTAATTACACTACACGTCCATTTTCACCCACAGAAGAGGGGTGGATTATGTGACGAGGTAAAATTATCCAACTCATCAAACGTCATCCTACATTTTCATTTAAGGGTTTTGTGCTTTTATGCACGTTTTTATTCCCTCATGCAGAGCTACAAGTTGCAGTTTCATCTTATAGTAAAATTAAACAATTTTTCTTTTGACTCTCATGCGAAAACTCTTGCGGGTGAGTGATATACAGTCGGCTTTTATTAATTTGAACTTGTCGGGACCATAAGAAATGTTCGTATTATCCAGAGTTCGAATTACGGAAAGTATGAGAGGAAAGCATGTTTTAAGGGGTACTATTACAAAGACATTAATGTTATAGTATTTTTAAAATATATTTCGGCTATTATTAGTAGAATATGACTTAATTTTAAATTAAAAGATATAAATACAGAAACTAATAAATGGATTTGAAATAAACACAAACGAAGACGGCGTGAAGATCCCTTGATGGACAGACGGGATACTAAAATAGCGGATATCAAATGCATGGGACTATATGTATACTTGTTCAGAACAATTATGACAAAAATGAAAGAAAGAAAGTTATTTCAAAGATCTGAAGTCCAGGAGATAGTAAGGAAGAATGAAAAATCTGAATCTCGTTAGTACGAATTAAACGAAGTTAAGATAAAATGTGTTCGAATAAATGAAAATTTTTAACATTATTCTGCTATTGAAAATTTTGGGACTTCATTTTTAGTTCCAATTAAGTGAAAATTCGATTTATCCAGTTTCGAATTAATGAGAGCCGACTATATTGCTACTTAATATTCCATTCTGCTTTATTCATGCACAAAATTCTACTAAAATAGTTGCTTTTAATGATATTAAATGAATAAAGAGAATATATATTTAAATATATTTATCATACTTGCGTTGAAAAGTGTTGTAAATAAATTACATACAACATTTATTATTTATATTCATCTACATTTCATAGTGATAAATTTAATTAATCAGATTAAAAATATATGCTGTCGAATAATACACTCTATTTTTTTCATGTCTAAAATCCTTGAAAGATTTTTTTTATGGCATTAAAGGAATAGAACAAATATATTTCTCAGATTAGCGTTAGAAAGGATTTCACATAAATTACATTCAAATTCAATGTTTACATTAATTTACATTACATTCTGATAAATTTAATTTATCAAATTATGTATTGCTGCCGAAAAATAAACTTTGCTTTATGCACACTGTAAAAAAAAATCTGCAAAGGTACTAAACCTTTTCTAGGAAACTGGGATTCCAAGAACTATTCCTGTAACGGTAACAGCAAAAATTCAAGTTTCAGAATCGATTACATGAATTTTTCCTGTTATCGTTACATGAAAAGTTCTTGGAATCCCAGTATCCTAGAAAATGTTTAGTACCTTCACAGATTTTTTTTTACAGTGCAAGCATAGAATCATTCTAAAGTACTTGATTTTTATAATATTCAATAAAAAAATATTTTTTACAATAGCATTGAAAATAGTCATTTCAAAGTACAATATACATAGCTGTTTTAGAGATGGAAGTCCATCATCGCAAGTTTGGAACAAATGAAATAGAAAAAATTTCAAAGTTGTTTAACGTAGTTGTATAACTTTATGTATTGTTGTATAACTTTTTGTATTAACACTGCATAAAAAATTCCTGTAAACAGTTTAGTAAAATAATACATAAACACTTTTTACATTTTAGAAAATATTAATTTTATATAAATATAATTGAATGTAAAGAAGCTTATTGCACTTTATGTACTTATTGATAGATGTGTTTGTGAAAGTTTCAGTAAGAAATTCAATTTTATATATCAGAAATGTCTTCTATTTCAGAAAAATTATAGATATTGGAGATGACGTTATCTCTATGAAATTAACTGAAAGGAACAGAATCTCAAAATAATTACTGGGACTCTTATGAACTGTTTATATCTGCCCCAACTAGTTTGTTTATAAGTGCATCACGTGGCTGCTAGAGTTAAATTGTTAATCACTCAGCATTTCTCAATTTTAGAAGAAAAAACTTCATTAAATATGTTTATTAGCATTGATAGTACATTTTAAAATATTGAATTAAAATAATTGAATAAATAATGTTTTTCGCTTATCAAATGAACTAGAAATTGTACTTTTAAGGAGATTTACAGTGTTTTGATTACTGAAGACAAACAAAATGTTGAGAGCTTCAAAAAAATTTTATCACATGTTTACAGATACTGCCATTTTTTGTTAATTTTTTTCAAATAAAAACACATAATAACTATTGGAAAATTACGATGTTCATATCTGCCCCATGTTCACATGTGTTTTTTTCACCTCTACTTATAAAACCTTCCTCATAGGAAGACGCACTTATGACAAATAATTAATGGAATAAATGAATTTTTGGAAGTTTGTCACTTTTCTTGCGATCAAGCAATATATTTTAGGAAAGCTACATAAATGTTTTCAACAATTTGTTACATAGAATTGTTTACTTACTGCAATTAAAATGATGTAAACCATTTATTTTAAAAACACATTTACAGTGAATGTTGTATAGTTTTACTTTCTTGAGCTAGTTTCCGTTATGTGCTTTAATGTCCTTCGAATTTGAAACGATTGAGTTTGTACTTTAAAACGAAGTTAAACAAAACCCATCATTTGATTTAGATATAGAAAATTTCGCCCACAGAAGGTAATGAGAAATTTTCATCACTAATAGCAGGAATTACTCTCTAACTATTTTAAAGATTCGTTCAATTGTAAATAACGCCTGCGGTATAAATTTATTGTGGACAGGGGCGTACAAAGAGATAATTGCAACTCCCCTGACAATCGGATGTCTAGTTCAATTACAGTGACACTCAAAAATAATTCATTACATTACGGTCAATGGGAAAAATAGTTTCAAGTGCATTTTAATGATGCTACATTCTTTCGAACATAATAAAATTGATAGGTATCTATGAAGTATATACTAAAATATATATCCTGTGTAATCTGTGGTGTAAAGAATATTTCTTGTAAATTTACAGGACCACACAAAAGTATTCTATTATCTAATGGTACATGAGGAAACATTCTTTGGGGCGCGTTTTAATAATATTAAGCTATTTCACAGTTTCTGAAGTTGATAAATTTTGCTGAGATTTATTACAAATTACTTCCTGTACCATAGAAAGCAGAGAGTATTTACAGGGATATACAAAAGATTTCCTATATTTATACAGTATCCGAAGTACTGTATAATATTGCTCCAAGATCTTAATATTTTTAAAATTTCGTTTTAGTACGAATACGCCTCATTTACTACTTTTGACGTGCAATTTCCAACTTGTTTTAAATTTGGGACACAAGAATTTTACAGTTCTGATGTAAGACAACTTCGTAGACAAAAATAGTCTACTTGGACTATGCCACTGAAAATGCGACCAAATGTCAAGTTTGGCATGCGTGGAGTAGGCTTCAGATTCCTATTTTTTATTTTTATTTTTAAGAGTGTAGTTTACCTCAAAATCGCCAAAAAGCCTATTTTTTAAAATACTAAATAGAAATCTGTTTAACTATGAATAATTTAAAACTACATTTCTATCCGTGACGGAAATTATATCGGGGAACATTAAACATTTTACTAATACATTTAGTGCAATGATCCACTCAAAATTAAAGCTTCAAATGTTTTTTTTTCATATTCATATTTTTTTTTTATTTCGTGTTTTAAAAATGCTAAGATTTATTTTGTATTTGATATGGAAATGTGAAACTTTTTCGAACATATTTTTTAATATATATGTAACGAATCTACGCTTGGAATTGTTTTTTTTTTTTTTTTTTTTTTTTTTAATTAAAGTTTAGGAGATGCATTATGTTTTGACGTTTTACACTATGTATATACGTAAAAAAATTACATTAATTGCAATATTAGATGTATTTGAAATGCGCAGTCCACGCGCAGTCTTGTGTAATACACATTTGCAGTTTTTTTTAAATGAGCGAAAATATCAATATTTAAAACAATGGTAATGATTTAAAAAAGTTAAAAAAAAAAAAAAAGAAAAAAGAAACTAAACATGCTGTCATTATTTTTTTTTATGCATTTTTAGCTGAGTATCAAAATGCTATAGGTTTATCATTCGAGTCATATTAAAAATAAATAAATAAATATTGCTTAAAATATAAACTGTTCCCTTAAAATTTATTCTTCTGCTATTATTATTAAAGAAAAAAATTATACTTGGTTTTGAATTTAGCAAATAAGGAATTTATATAATACGTGAAGAAATTAGCATTTAATCTTTCTTCTTGCACTCCTGATTTTTTTCCCTTTCAAATGCAAATGGGCACTTATTTTCTAAAGGAAACATAATTGTTTTTTTTTTTGTTTTTACTATAAAAATAATCTATCCGTTAAAAAAATGCTTAACGAATAACATGCAACTAATTTATTAAAACATAAAAATTTGAATTAAAATTTCCTTTCATATCATTTAATTAAATAAAAATAATTCATATTGCTTAGAATTAAATTAAGGAGAATTAATATATTAAATTATTTAGAAACTGATAAAAAATAATATTGTAAAATATTTAATTAAAGTCAAATAACTAATCTCTATGAAAATAAAAAAAGCATAGTTTTAAACTAAATGAAATAATTTTTCTCATACTTTAAAATAGTGATATTTAAAAGTTCTTTAGTGTATAATAGTATATTTTTTATACCGTAGTTTGTATAATGTTTGAATAAACCTAATTACTTTATATATGTATATTACTCAATGTTGGTATCTATTTTTGCGTTGAATATAAATATTGTAATATTTCTTGGTACCGGATTTTATTTTTCATACCGAAAGTTCATGTTTTAAAACCACAGTTATATCTCGAGAAATTTAAAAGTCATCAATAGGGAATTCACTTAAAATACGAATACAGTAGAACCCCGATAATTCGGATTAATTGGGACCGGACCCAATCCGGATTATCAAAAATCCGGATTATCCGGAGAATTAGAAAAAAAAAATGAAATAAAATAAAACATACTTACAGAAAATCACTTTTATGTTAAACTTATTGAATATTTACAGACAGTAAAAATGTTTACTTTGCTTAATTCTTCTGAAAAGATTTCAGAAAAAGTTTTTTTGATTCTGAATACGACGAGGAAATAAGTTAATGTTATGGAAATTAGCCAATCGCTTCTCAAACTTGGAAAAAAAATATGACTAAACCATTCCGGATTATCCGGAGATCCGGATTTGCGGGGTCCGAACTTGCGGGGCTCTACTGTATATTAATGCAATTTGTATCTATGAAAATCTTTTTGAAATGCTAATGGGTCTTCTTTTCTAAAGAAAAAAAAAATACACTTCGATTTATTTGCATTTGTTTACATTACATTCAGTAAATTTAATCTATTATATTAAGAAAGTACATACTCACCCGCAGACGCATCTCGCAAAATTTCATTTTGTGTTTTTTTCCCACTAATAGGTCTTCATAAGTATAGTTATGCAGGAAATATATTTATTACGCTATATGTCCATTTATGATCATAGAAGAGGGTCGGATTATGTGGGGAGGTAAAATCATCCAACCCTCCAAACCCAATCCCATACCTTCATTTATAAAGGTTTTCTGCTCGCTTTTATTCCTTCATGCAGGTTTTTAATATAGCGATTAAGGAATTTATATAAAATGTGAAGAAATTAACATTTAATCTTTCTTCTCCCACTCCTGATTTTTTTTCTTTCATATGCAAATAGGCAATTCTTTTCTAAAGGAAACATAATTGCAAATTTTTACTAAAAAAATAATCTGTCCGCTAAAAAACACCAACGAATAACATCCAACTTTGATTTATCGAAACATAAAAATTTGAATTAAAATTTCTTTTTATGTTATTTAATTAAATGAAAATGATTCACATTGCTCAGAATAAAATTAGGGAGAGTTAATATATTAAATTATTTAGAAACTGATAAAAATAGTATTGTAAAATATTTAATTAAAGTCAAATAACTAAACCTTGTAAAAATGCTTAGATTAAAACTTTATGATATAATTTTTTTCGTATTTTAAAACTGGATACTTAAAAGATCTTCAGTGAATAATAGTAGATTTACCATAGTTTGTATATTGTTTGAATAAACATAATTACTTTATATATGCAGAATATTTAATGTTAGTATCTATTTTTTGTGTTCAGTTTAATATTCTAATCTTTCTCAATACCGAAAGTTATTTTTTCATGATGTATTAAAACTACAGTAATCCCTCGAGAAATTAGAAATTCATCATTAGGGAATTCACTTAAAATACGAATATATTAACGTAGTTCGTATCTACGAAAATCTTTTTGAAATGCTAATGGTGAATGAAATGCTAATGCTTCTTTTCTAAAGGAAAAAAAAAATATCGATTTTTTGCATTCTTTACAATACATACTCGTAAATATAATTTATTATATTAAGAAAAAGGGTTCGTACGGCTAAATTTATTTTCCAGTTTGAATACCATTATTATTATTTTATCGATAAATAAACCTGCTTCAAACGCGGCCAAGTTCGCGTTATTTAAGGAGCGATTTTCGATGCAAAAATACTGGTAGTGAAAAATTTCCTGGTCTTAAAATCTTATGACCTTTACGAATTCTGAAAAAGTACATATCGCTCACCTGCAAGAAAAATAACACATATCACAAAAATTTTATTTTATTCCACTAATAGGGCTGTCATAGTGTGTCTTGATATACAAATTGTTTCATAGGTGTAGTTCTGCGGGAAATCCCTTAATTACACTACACGTCCATTTTCACCCACAGAAGAGGGGTGGATTATGTGACGAGGTAAAATTATCCAACTCATCAAACGTCATCCTACATTTTCATTTAAGGGTTTTGTGCTTTTATGCACGTTTTTATTCCCTCATGCAGAGCTACAAGTTGCAGTTTCATCTTATAGTAAAATTAAACAATTTTTCTTTTGACTCTCATGCGAAAACTCTTGCGGGTGAGTGATATACAGTCGGCTTTTATTAATTTGAACTTGTCGGGACCATAAGAAATGTTCGTATTATCCAGAGTTCGAATTACGGAAAGTATGAGAGGAAAGCATGTTTTAAGGGGTACTATTACAAAGACATTAATGTTATAGTATTTTTAAAATATATTTCGGCTATTATTAGTAGAATATGACTTAATTTTAAATTAAAAGATATAAATACAGAAACTAATAAATGGATTTGAAATAAACACAAACGAAGACGGCGTGAAGATCCCTTGATGGACAGACGGGATACTAAAATAGCGGATATCAAATGCATGGGACTATATGTATACTTGTTCAGAACAATTATGACAAAAATGAAAGAAAGAAAGTTATTTCAAAGATCTGAAGTCCAGGAGATAGTAAGGAAGAATGAAAAATCTGAATCTCGTTAGTACGAATTAAACGAAGTTAAGATAAAATGTGTTCGAATAAATGAAAATTTTTAACATTATTCTGCTATTGAAAATTTTGGGACTTCATTTTTAGTTCCAATTAAGTGAAAATTCGATTTATCCAGTTTCGAATTAATGAGAGCCGACTATACTGCTACTTAATATTCCATTCTGCTTTATTCATGCACAAAATTCTACTAAAATAGTTGCTTTTAATGATATTAAATGAATAAAGAGAATATATATTTAAATATATTTATCATACTTGCGTTGAAAAGTGTTGTAAATAAATTACATACAACATTTATTATTTATATTCATCTACATTTCATAGTGATAAATTTAATTAATCAGATTAAAAATATATGCTGTCGAATAATACACTCTATTTTTTTCATGTCTAAAATCCTTGAAAGATTTTTTTTATGGCATTAAAGGAATAGAACAAATATATTTCTCAGATTAGCGTTAGAAAGGATTTCACATAAATTACATTCAAATTCAATGTTTACATTAATTTACATTACATTCTGATAAATTTAATTTATCAAATTATGTATTGCTGCCGAAAAATAAACTTTGCTTTATGCACACTGTAAAAAAAAATCTGCAAAGGTACTAAACCTTTTCTAGGAAACTGGGATTCCAAGAACTATTCCTGTAACGGTAACAGCAAAAATTCAAGTTTCAGAATCGATTACATGAATTTTTCCTGTTATCGTTACATGAAAAGTTCTTGGAATCCCAGTATCCTAGAAAATGTTTAGTACCTTCACAGATTTTTTTTTACAGTGCAAGCATAGAATCATTCTAAAGTACTTGATTTTTATAATATTCAATAAAAAAATATTTTTTACAATAGCATTGAAAATAGTCATTTCAAAGTACAATATACATAGCTGTTTTAGAGATGGAAGTCCATCATCGCAAGTTTGGAACAAATGAAATAGAAAAAATTTCAAAGTTGTTTAACGTAGTTGTATAACTTTATGTATTGTTGTATAACTTTTTGTATTAACACTGCATAAAAAATTCCTGTAAACAGTTTAGTAAAATAATACATAAACACTTTTTACATTTTAGAAAATATTAATTTTATATAAATATAATTGAATGTAAAGAAGCTTATTGCACTTTATGTACTTATTGATAGATGTGTTTGTGAAAGTTTCAGTAAGAAATTCAATTTTATATATCAGAAATGTCTTCTATTTCAGAAAAATTATAGATATTGGAGATGACGTTATCTCTATGAAATTAACTGAAAGGAACAGAATCTCAAAATAATTACTGGGACTCTTATGAACTGTTTATATCTGCCCCAACTAGTTTGTTTATAAGTGCATCACGTGGCTGCTAGAGTTAAATTGTTAATCACTCAGCATTTCTCAATTTTAGAAGAAAAAACTTCATTAAATATGTTTATTAGCATTGATAGTACATTTTAAAATATTGAATTAAAATAATTGAATAAATAATGTTTTTCGCTTATCAAATGAACTAGAAATTGTACTTTTAAGGAGATTTACAGTGTTTTGATTACTGAAGACAAACAAAATGTTGAGAGCTTCAAAAAAATTTTATCACATGTTTACAGATACTGCCATTTTTTGTTAATTTTTTTCAAATAAAAACACATAATAACTATTGGAAAATTACGATGTTCATATCTGCCCCATGTTCACATGTGTTTTTTTCACCTCTACTTATAAAACCTTCCTCATAGGAAGACGCACTTATGACAAATAATTAATGGAATAAATGAATTTTTGGAAGTTTGTCACTTTTCTTGCGATCAAGCAATATATTTTAGGAAAGCTACATAAATGTTTTCAACAATTTGTTACATAGAATTGTTTACTTACTGCAATTAAAATGATGTAAACCATTTATTTTAAAAACACATTTACAGTGAATGTTGTATAGTTTTACTTTCTTGAGCTAGTTTCCGTTATGTGCTTTAATGTCCTTCGAATTTGAAACGATTGAGTTTGTACTTTAAAACGAAGTTAAACAAAACCCATCATTTGATTTAGATATAGAAAATTTCGCCCACAGAAGGTAATGAGAAATTTTCATCACTAATAGCAGGAATTACTCTCTAACTATTTTAAAGATTCGTTCAATTGTAAATAACGCCTGCGGTATAAATTTATTGTGGACAGGGGCGTACAAAGAGATAATTGCAACTCCCCTGACAATCGGATGTCTAGTTCAATTACAGTGACACTCAAAAATAATTCATTACATTACGGTCAATGGGAAAAATAGTTTCAAGTGCATTTTAATGATGCTACATTCTTTCGAACATAATAAAATTGATAGGTATCTATGAAGTATATACTAAAATATATATCCTGTGTAATCTGTGGTGTAAAGAATATTTCTTGTAAATTTACAGGACCACACAAAAGTATTCTATTATCTAATGGTACATGAGGAAACATTCTTTGGGGCGCGTTTTAATAATATTAAGCTATTTCACAGTTTCTGAAGTTGATAAATTTTGCTGAGATTTATTACAAATTACTTCCTGTACCATAGAAAGCAGAGAGTATTTACAGGGATATACAAAAGATTTCCTATATTTATACAGTATCCGAAGTACTGTATAATATTGCTCCAAGATCTTAATATTTTTAAAATTTCGTTTTAGTACGAATACGCCTCATTTACTACTTTTGACGTGCAATTTCCAACTTGTTTTAAATTTGGGACACAAGAATTTTACAGTTCTGATGTAAGACAACTTCGTAGACAAAAATAGTCTACTTGGACTATGCCACTGAAAATGCGACCAAATGTCAAGTTTGGCATGCGTGGAGTAGGCTTCAGATTCCTATTTTTTATTTTTATTTTTAAGAGTGTAGTTTACCTCAAAATCGCCAAAAAGCCTATTTTTTAAAATACTAAATAGAAATCTGTTTAACTATGAATAATTTAAAACTACATTTCTATCCGTGACGGAAATTATATCGGGGAACATTAAACATTTTACTAATACATTTAGTGCAATGATCCACTCAAAATTAAAGCTTCAAATGTTTTTTTTTCATATTCATATTTTTTTTTTATTTCGTGTTTTAAAAATGCTAAGATTTATTTTGTATTTGATATGGAAATGTGAAACTTTTTCGAACATATTTTTTAATATATATGTAACGAATCTACGCTTGGAATTGTTTTTTTTTTTTTTTTTTTTTTTTTTTTTTTTTTTTTTTTTTTTAATTAAAGTTTAGGAGATGCATTATGTTTTGACGTTTTACACTATGTATATACGTAAAAAAATTACATTAATTGCAATATTAGATGTATTTGAAATGCGCAGTCCACGCGCAGTCTTGTGTAATACACATTTGCAGTTTTTTTTAAATGAGCGAAAATATCAATATTTAAAACAATGGTAATGATTTAAAAAAGTTAAAAAAAAAAAAAAAGAAAAAAGAAACTAAACATGCTGTCATTATTTTTTTTTATGCATTTTTAGCTGAGTATCAAAATGCTATAGGTTTATCATTCGAGTCATATTAAAAATAAATAAATAAATATTGCTTAAAATATAAACTGTTCCCTTAAAATTTATTCTTCTGCTATTATTATTAAAGAAAAAAATTATACTTGGTTTTGAATTTAGCAAATAAGGAATTTATATAATACGTGAAGAAATTAGCATTTAATCTTTCTTCTTGCACTCCTGATTTTTTTCCCTTTCAAATGCAAATGGGCACTTATTTTCTAAAGGAAACATAATTGTTTTTTTTTTTGTTTTTACTATAAAAATAATCTATCCGTTAAAAAAATGCTTAACGAATAACATGCAACTAATTTATTAAAACATAAAAATTTGAATTAAAATTTCCTTTCATATCATTTAATTAAATAAAAATAATTCATATTGCTTAGAATTAAATTAAGGAGAATTAATATATTAAATTATTTAGAAACTGATAAAAAATAATATTGTAAAATATTTAATTAAAGTCAAATAACTAATCTCTATGAAAATAAAAAAAGCATAGTTTTAAACTAAATGAAATAATTTTTCTCATACTTTAAAATAGTGATATTTAAAAGTTCTTTAGTGTATAATAGTATATTTTTTATACCGTAGTTTGTATAATGTTTGAATAAACCTAATTACTTTATATATGTATATTACTCAATGTTGGTATCTATTTTTGCGTTGAATATAAATATTGTAATATTTCTTGGTACCGGATTTTATTTTTCATACCGAAAGTTCATGTTTTAAAACCACAGTTATATCTCGAGAAATTTAAAAGTCATCAATAGGGAATTCACTTAAAATACGAATACAGTAGAACCCCGATAATTCGGATTAATTGGGACCGGACCCAATCCGGATTATCAAAAATCCGGATTATCCGGAGAATTAGAAAAAAAAATGAAATAAAATAAAACATACTTACAGAAAATCACTTTTATGTTAAACTTATTGAATATTTACAGACAGTAAAAATGTTTACTTTGCTTAATTCTTCTGAAAAGATTTCAGAAAAAGTTTTTTTGATTCTGAATACGACGAGGAAATAAGTTAATGTTATGGAAATTAGCCAATCGCTTCTCAAACTTGGAAAAAAAATATGACTAAACCATTGCGGATTATCCGGAGATCCGGATTTGCGGGGTCCGAACTTGCGGGGCTCTACTGTATATTAATGCAATTTGTATCTATGAAAATCTTTTTGAAATGCTAATGGGTCTTCTTTTCTAAAGAAAAAAAAAATACACTTCGATTTATTTGCATTTGTTTACATTACATTCAGTAAATTTAATCTATTATATTAAGAAAGTACATACTCACCCGCAGACGCATCTCGCAAAATTTCATTTTGTGTTTTTTTCCCACTAATAGGTCTTCATAAGTATAGTTATGCAGGAAATATATTTATTACGCTATATGTCCATTTATGATCATAGAAGAGGGTCGGATTATGTGGGGAGGTAAAATCATCCAACCCTCCAAACCCAATCCCATACCTTCATTTATAAAGGTTTTCTGCTCGCTTTTATTCCTTCATGCAGGTTTTTAATATAGCGATTAAGGAATTTATATAAAATGTGAAGAAATTAACATTTAATCTTTCTTCTCCCACTCCTGATTTTTTTTCTTTCATATGCAAATAGGCAATTCTTTTCTAAAGGAAACATAATTGCAAATTTTTACTAAAAAAATAATCTGTCCGCTAAAAAACACCAACGAATAACATCCAACTTTGATTTATCGAAACATAAAAATTTGAATTAAAATTTCTTTTTATGTTATTTAATTAAATGAAAATGATTCACATTGCTCAGAATAAAATTAGGGAGAGTTAATATATTAAATTATTTAGAAACTGATAAAAATAGTATTGTAAAATATTTAATTAAAGTCAAATAACTAAACCTTGTAAAAATGCTTAGATTAAAACTTTATGATATAATTTTTTTCGTATTTTAAAACTGGATACTTAAAAGATCTTCAGTGAATAATAGTAGATTTACCATAGTTTGTATATTGTTTGAATAAACATAATTACTTTATATATGCAGAATATTTAATGTTAGTATCTATTTTTTGTGTTCAGTTTAATATTCTAATCTTTCTCAATACCGAAAGTTATTTTTTCATGATGTATTAAAACTACAGTAATCCCTCGAGAAATTAGAAATTCATCATTAGGGAATTCACTTAAAATACGAATATATTAACGTAGTTCGTATCTACGAAAATCTTTTTGAAATGCTAATGGTGAATGAAATGCTAATGCTTCTTTTCTAAAGGAAAAAAAAAATATCGATTTTTTGCATTCTTTACAATACATACTCGTAAATATAATTTATTATATTAAGAAAAAGGGTTCGTACGGCTAAATTTATTTTCCAGTTTGAATACCATTATTATTATTTTATTGATAAATAAACCTGCTTCAAACGCGGCCAAGTTCGCGTTATTTAAGGAGCGATTTTCGATGCAAAAATACTGGTAGTGAAAAATTTCCTGGTCTTAAAATCTTATGACCTTTACGAATTCTGAAAAAGTACATATCGCTCACCTGCAAGAAAAATAACACATATCACAAAAATTTTATTTTATTCCACTAATAGGGCTGTCATAGTGTGTCTTGATATACAAATTGTTTCATAGGTGTAGTTCTGCGGGAAATCCCTTAATTACACTACACGTCCATTTTCACCCACAGAAGAGGGGTGGATTATGTGACGAGGTAAAATTATCCAACTCATCAAACGTCATCCTACATTTTCATTTAAGGGTTTTGTGCTTTTATGCACGTTTTTATTCCCTCATGCAGAGCTACAAGTTGCAGTTTCATCTTATAGTAAAATTAAACAATTTTTCTTTTGACTCTCATGCGAAAACTCTTGCGGGTGAGTGATATACAGTCGGCTTTTATTAATTTGAACTTGTCGGGACCATAAGAAATGTTCGTATTATCCAGAGTTCGAATTACGGAAAGTATGAGAGGAAAGCATGTTTTAAGGGGTACTATTACAAAGACATTAATGTTATAGTATTTTTAAAATATATTTCGGCTATTATTAGTAGAATATGACTTAATTTTAAATTAAAAGATATAAATACAGAAACTAATAAATGGATTTGAAATAAACACAAACGAAGACGGCGTGAAGATCCCTTGATGGACAGACGGGATACTAAAATAGCGGATATCAAATGCATGGGACTATATGTATACTTGTTCAGAACAATTATGACAAAAATGAAAGAAAGAAAGTTATTTCAAAGATCTGAAGTCCAGGAGATAGTAAGGAAGAATGAAAAATCTGAATCTCGTTAGTACGAATTAAACGAAGTTAAGATAAAATGTGTTCGAATAAATGAAAATTTTTAACATTATTCTGCTATTGAAAATTTTGGGACTTCATTTTTAGTTCCAATTAAGTGAAAATTCGATTTATCCAGTTTCGAATTAATGAGAGCCGACTATACTGCTACTTAATATTCCATTCTGCTTTATTCATGCACAAAATTCTACTAAAATAGTTGCTTTTAATGATATTAAATGAATAAAGAGAATATATATTTAAATATATTTATCATACTTGCGTTGAAAAGTGTTGTAAATAAATTACATACAACATTTATTATTTATATTCATCTACATTTCATAGTGATAAATTTAATTAATCAGATTAAAAATATATGCTGTCGAATAATACACTCTATTTTTTTCATGTCTAAAATCCTTGAAAGATTTTTTTTATGGCATTAAAGGAATAGAACAAATATATTTCTCAGATTAGCGTTAGAAAGGATTTCACATAAATTACATTCAAATTCAATGTTTACATTAATTTACATTACATTCTGATAAATTTAATTTATCAAATTATGTATTGCTGCCGAAAAATAAACTTTGCTTTATGCACACTGTAAAAAAAAATCTGCAAAGGTACTAAACCTTTTCTAGGAAACTGGGATTCCAAGAACTATTCCTGTAACGGTAACAGCAAAAATTCAAGTTTCAGAATCGATTACATGAATTTTTCCTGTTATCGTTACATGAAAAGTTCTTGGAATCCCAGTATCCTAGAAAATGTTTAGTACCTTCACAGATTTTTTTTTACAGTGCAAGCATAGAATCATTCTAAAGTACTTGATTTTTATAATATTCAATAAAAAAATATTTTTTTTAATAGCAAAGAAAATAGTCATTTCAAAGTACAATATACATAGCTGTTTTAGAGATGGAAGTCCATCATCGCAAGTTTGGAACAAATGAAATAGAAAAAATTTCAAAGTTGTTTAACGTAGTTGTATAACTTTATGTATTGTTGTATAACTTTTTGTATTAACACTGCATAAAAAATTCCTGTAAACAGTTTAGTAAAATAATACATAAACACTTTTTACATTTTAGAAAATATTAATTTTATATAAATATAATTGAATGTAAAGAAGCTTATTGCACTTTATGTACTTATTGATAGATGTGTTTGTGAAAGTTTCAGTAAGAAATTCAATTTTATATATCAGAAATGTCTTCTATTTCAGAAAAATTATAGATATTGGAGATGACGTTATCTCTATGAAATTAACTGAAAGGAACAGAATCTCAAAATAATTACTGGGACTCTTATGAACTGTTTATATCTGCCCCAACTAGTTTGTTTATAAGTGCATCACGTGGCTGCTAGAGTTAAATTGTTAATCACTCAGCATTTCTCAATTTTAGAAGAAAAAACTTCATTAAATATGTTTATTAGCATTGATAGTACATTTTAAAATATTGAATTAAAATAATTGAATAAATAATGTTTTTCGCTTATCAAATGAACTAGAAATTGTACTTTTAAGGAGATTTACAGTGTTTTGATTACTGAAGACAAACAAAATGTTGAGAGCTTCAAAAAAATTTTATCACATGTTTACAGATACTGCCATTTTTTGTTAATTTTTTTCAAATAAAAACACATAATAACTATTGGAAAATTACGATGTTCATATCTGCCCCATGTTCACATGTGTTTTTTTCACCTCTACTTATAAAACCTTCCTCATAGGAAGACGCACTTATGACAAATAATTAATGGAATAAATGAATTTTTGGAAGTTTGTCACTTTTCTTGCGATCAAGCAATATATTTTAGGAAAGCTACATAAATGTTTTCAACAATTTGTTACATAGAATTGTTTACTTACTGCAATTAAAATGATGTAAACCATTTATTTTAAAAACACATTTACAGTGAATGTTGTATAGTTTTACTTTCTTGAGCTAGTTTCCGTTATGTGCTTTAATGTCCTTCGAATTTGAAACGATTGAGTTTGTACTTTAAAACGAAGTTAAACAAAACCCATCATTTGATTTAGATATAGAAAATTTCGCCCACAGAAGGTAATGAGAAATTTTCATCACTAATAGCAGGAATTACTCTCTAACTATTTTAAAGATTCGTTCAATTGTAAATAACGCCTGCGGTATAAATTTATTGTGGACAGGGGCGTACAAAGAGATAATTGCGCCCGGGCAAAGTATTCATTTGGCGCCCTCTTCTCCGAATTTTTTCTTGTGACAGGCCAAAAAATGACCCTGCTAGTAGAAATTTGGTGCCTGCTAAATTTTCGCGACCGGTGCGTCCGTCCCCTTTGCCCCTCTCCTCACTTTCACACGCACTGATGAGGGTTTTCAAATTATAAAAAAAGGTCGAGGATTGATTTAAATGATGTAGAAAACATTTATGAACCATATACACTGTAAAAAAAATTCTGCAAAGGTACTAAACTTTTTCTTGGAAACTGGGATTCCTAGAACTTTCTCTGTAACGGTAACAGCAAAAATTCAAATTTCAGAATCGGTTACATGGGTTTTTTCTGTTACCGTTACATGAAAAGTTCTTGGAATCCCAGTTTCCTAGAAAATGTTTAGTACCTTTACAGAATTTTTTTTACAGTGTACAGGTAACATTCTACATTCCATTTCAATTTTTATGTAAAAAGAAACAGGGAATAAATGTTAAAATTTAAAAGTATATATATATTGTTATATCTATATCCCGATATATCAGGTACACTTTTGAAAGAAGAAAATTGATCGAATTTTATGAGTACGTCTTATACGCTGTCTATAGAAATGAAAGATTTAGAATGAGAAAAATCTCGTTGGATGTGCCAGTCCAAAAACTTTTTTCTATCTTATACAAATATCTTAATATTTCAAACAGTAGGTACGCATGTTAATACTTTAATATTATTAAATAACACTATACCAACTTTGATTTTCATCTTAGGTTTCTGCTACAGTCAATTAATTGGCGTAAAAACGAGTTAATGTGGATCATATTTATTAAAATCAATAGTTTTCCCTTATGTTGTTATTATCAGCTGTTTGCAAGTAGCCGGCATAGCAAGTAGCGGCGTGTTCCCGTCTCTGCATGAGCCGATAGACAATAGAACGACGAAGAATCTAGCATATGATACAACAAACCATATCATAATACTCCGTTTTTACGGAATATTTCCAAATTCAAGGAAGACCTACTGGCTATAGCCAAAATCATACAGAAAAATTTTACTTCAATTCTGTACATAAAATTATACACTTTTCGGTGGTACAATATTGAAAATGGCACAAAAATTGCAACTATAGCGCCCACTTCTGGTGGATTTTTTTCAAATTTAGGTAGGACCTACTAGCCATAGCGAAACACTTACACAAAAAATTTGGTTCAATTCCATCCATAACGTCACACACTTTTCTATGATACATTATTGAAAATGGCCCTAAAATCGCTATTACAGTGCACTCTTTCGGCAGAACATTTCAAAATTGAAAAAAGACCTGCTTGCTACAGCCCAAAATATTGGTTCAATTCCATGCATATCTTCCTCATACAATTTTCGATGGCAGAATGGCGACATGCGGGCACACAGACAGATAGACATTTCGTAAAAACATACATTTTGGAATCTCTGACCCTTAAAACGTGTAAATCCGTCGAAAATCGGAAATCTAAAAAACTTTCGATTATAATACTTTCTCTATTTAAGATAGAAAAAAGCAGTAAGAGTGAAAAATCGTGGTTGTGAGACGATTCCCAACACATTCAGAATACGGTAACAAAACTTCCCCGCTTAACCTTTAGTTGGAAGCTCTTGCCGCTCACGTACAGTGCAGTTTTCGAGTAGCAACATATGGAGTACATCAGATCATTTTTCCATTCCCTTCTTTAAATTTTACTCCAAATCATTTTCGAAAATTGGTGTCATACAAAGAGGTTTTGTTGTTTAAATCTGTTTTTTAAATCTGACAAAATTATTGATTTTGGGGATGTCCAAAAGATTTTCGGAATCACTGATAATTCAGAAGAGGTATACTAGCTGTCATTGAGAATAAGTCTGATCTCCCTTAAATGCATGCTAAGCATTGTATCATTTTACATTATTTATATGTAATTTGCTCAATCCTTTGCCAAATCGGAAGGTATCTTATAGAGAAATCTAAAATTTGGTACTTTTTTTTTCACAAGCTATGAAAGCCTGAGAGCTTATGTATCCGCCCTTACTGTATGTTTGTACGCTTATATGCATGTATGTAACGCGATAACTCATGATAAAGATATAAAATTTGTTTGAAATTTTGGATATAGGTTTGTTGTTAGGCTCTTCCATGGTTAGTTTTGAGAGTTCATTTGATAAGTATAAGCGTGTGGAAACGGGGGCTAATCTCTCTCCCCTTAATTTTTATAAATGAGTATTTAATGCACAATTATCAAACTTCATTCAAATTTTAGCATGCTGATGAGGCGTTTCCATGAATAGTTTTGGGAGGTCTGAGTAGCTGAAGTATATACTGATTCTTTTCAATGAGGCTGATGTAGTCAATTATTTTCTGTAATAATTTTGAACATTTCAACACATATGAAAACCATTCATTTAATTTCATATTTGATGGTTTTCGCAGGTGAAAGATTGAAGTTAGTGAACAATTTAACGTGCAATGAAAGAAGGTACTTCTCTTCCCGCAAGTAATAAATGAAATGATGACGTTGGAACAATATTTGGTGATTTATGCATCTGCGTATGGCTAACATTAAACTGACAAAATGGTCAGCTGCCATATAAAAAGCGAAGTGGTCAACCCTGAACTGTTGATCACAATCACACGACTTAGGATATTATTATAAAGATTTCCGTTCACAATTACATAATATTTATATTATATCGTTAACATTAATAAATATTATCTTTTTTTACAATGTGCGTATGCGCAGAATATTTAATAAAAATTTCTTAAAAACAAAATGAGATGTAAATATATGCGAGTTTTGGAAGTTTAAATGAATTTTTATTCAAGAACATTGAATGAACGATGGAAAATGAAATGTTTAATTACATTAAACAATATTTTAAGATTAAATTACATATACAAAATTCCTTTCTAAATATAGATTTATCCTTCACTTTTAGTATTTTATACAATCTTATGGATTAATTTGATTAAATTTCTTTATAGGATTTCGCTGCATTATCACATTTTGCCTTAGACCTTATCATGGTCTTTTATCACTTTCAATTTCATTATTATAAAATTTTTAATAACTAATGTGCTTAATTTATAATTATATTACATATCATAAAACACCGAAACCAGATCAAACGATATTTGCAATTAATACAGTGTTAAGGTTCTTTGCTGAAGCTGTTAACGGATGAACGAATGTTTTTATAAGTCAATTAAATTTTATATTTTTGTAAAATACTAAGAACTGTAACTGTGCTTAGAAAATGAATTAAATAACCAAATGAAGTCCTGAATAACTAATCCAAACATTGGTTACTGAGTCTGAAGTAAAATTTTAGTGCTATTCCAGGTATTAGACTACTATATAAATTGGATTTATATATCTATCAATTCCTAGGTCCTAAAGCAGATTAAAGACTACGAAACAGTATTAATCATCTGCCGTAATGACTAATCTAGTGATCTTCTTCGCTTCCATTCTTCTGCTTCTAGTTACATACTGATGAGATAACTTTATACTACATGATCAATATGTAGTATTTACTGCAACTTAATTCTATTTTATTAGCTTGAGAGACCATATTCAAAGATAGAGAATTGATCGAAGAAAGAGGAAATTTTATAATGGAGTTAGAAAGGAATTTAATAGAAGCAACTAAACACCTACGATCTTAAGACTAAAATTATTCCTAGAATTTCAAAGAATAGCATATTTATTTTAATATTCTTAAAATGAATGTTCTACTGCCAAATTTTACACAGAATGAAAATGAGGAATAGAACACGATTTTACACACGGTTTATTTTTAAATACAATCATCTGATTCATAAAAAATCCAAACAAATAATAATTCTCCTATCTGAACGATTGTAATACTATGTCGAAAGTACTTGGTATTAACTGCCAGTGCTCTTCCAATTGAGCTAGCTGGGAAACAAATTACATATTGATTATTTTCAGCACATTTTCTTTCATATGAAAAAGTCAGTACTTATTGGAATCTTTTATGAATCAGCTGATCGTATTTAAAATAATTAATTTGTAATTAATTATCCATACAATATTGGAATTCCTTTATGGGCAGTTTATTCTGGCGTGCTGTTTCAAATACCACAGATGTCATGACCAAGTCGTTCAGGTTTCATATATTCCCGTTATTTTCAAGGTGAAATTACAGAATTTTCCTAGCCCCCCCCCCCAAAAAAAAAAAAAAACCTAGCTTAGACAATTTTGTTTTATTGGAAAAAAAGAAAAGAAACAAAATCCTACAAGAAAATACTGGGTACCGAAGAATTTCTTGAGGTGGAAATTCTATAACCCATAGGAACTCTGTGATTGATCTGAGCGAAAATTGTACTGACTGCGTTTTGTACAGATAGCACAAATGGAAAGGCATTCTCAATTAAAGCAAAGACCTCAGATTTCCGCACAGGTGGAAAAAATATTGCTTGTTTAAAAAATTAAGTTTATCACTCCATTAATTTTATTAATTATGAAAACCCAAGCATGTAATTTTTACTTTTGTACCATAGCCATTTTGTATCACCCGACAATCTACATTATACCACCAGAAAGTATACATTTTTCTCTTACGAACGAGGCATAACAATTACAGTGTAAAAAAAGGACGATTTTACGGAAATTGCACTGGTAATCGGGACGCCAGTACAATTTGCTGTTTTTAACGGAAAAAATTTCATAAATTCCAGTAAACCCCCCGAAAAAACGGAAAAAATTCTAGAATTTACGGAATTTTTTTCGTTAAAAAACAGTAAATTGTACTGGAGTCTTAATTACTAATATAATTTCCGCAAAATCGTCTGTTTTTTTAACTATTTGGGAAAATAGTTGTTGTCCTCGATAGAGAATTGGGAAATCTGAACCATTTCTGAATCTTTTTATTGGTTGAATTCCGCAACTTATTTTTTCAGTTTATTAGTTTTCTGATTGGTCCATGCTTAATGTCCAAAACTGGAATGTTTCTGTTTTTTATTTTATTCGTTTTCTGATCGGTTCGTGCTTAATGTCCAGAAATGAAATACTTCCGTTTCCACGATGTAAAAAATTATTAAAAACTACAAAAAAAGTAATAATAATTTAAAAATGAACTGAGATACAGCTTTCAAACAAATTACATTAAAAAGTACATTTTTTCCTCTATACGACGGTGTAAAAATTGAAAATGTGTGATGTTTAGAAGTTTAAAAATTTGCAGTAACGAAAATTGCAAAACTAAAATTTCATTTAAAATTTGTATATGAATGGTACAAGAATATTAATTTTTAATCCATGGCGTAAGTAATATAGGTCTCTGTTATTACGTAAACCACGTTTTGATCATCATAAAAATGATGTTTATTATTATTATTATTATTATTATTATTTTAAATATGGAATTTATTTATAAGTCTAAAATTTTATTCCTTGAAAATAAAATTTTCCAAATAGTCATTGTAATTTGTTAAATTACAATTTTTTATTTTTTATTTTTTTACAGTGCACTAAAACTTTATTATAAACACTTTTTTATTTTACATTGCACTATATCTAGCAAAACATGGCAATTTACGAGATTATTCAATGAGTGGAAAATTTTAATCATTGTTATAAAAAATACTTTGCTTATTTTCCAATTAAAGTAATCGTGAAATAGAATATTTTGACGTAAAAGGTACTTGTACAAGTCATTTGATTTAATGATCCATTTGGTCTCGGGCGAAAAGCCGCTGCATTCGGCGACAGCGGAATTTATACTGTTCTCATTTACATTGCCTGCGTAAAACGTATACTCTTTTCACTAGTTCAAGACTGTATAGAGAAGTTTATAGTGCACTTTACAATTTTTTAAATTTTAGCATGGCATTTACTTATAAACAAGACAGAAGTTGTTTCATAAACCAACTCTCTTTTTTTTTGTATATTTAATTGTAAGAATGTAGGACATTTATTTGGCGGGTATCATTTTTTTTTTCCACAGAACAAATTTTGCTATCAGATATCAATGTCGTGACCTTAATTATTTTTTTCCTTTACTGAACATAGAAGGTATGCTATGCAGAAAGGTTTTCGCGTGACCTTTCAAGAAAGATAATACGTTCTCCAATGTTTTCAATTACCTCTTTTTCAATATTATTTTTGCAGCAATGTGTCTATTTTTCATCAATAGTTCCTCTAATTAAATAAATTATCATTACATTAGAAAATACACTAAAATCTTTCTAAGTACACATGAAGAACGCACATAATTCATCTATGCCATCTAGATTCTCTGAAATAGACTAGTCAATACAAGACGTGTCAATTATATCTTAATCGACACATTAATTAACTCACGTCTATTTAAATATCGCTGCTTATCTTATAATTTGAATAAGAAATAGAAAGGAAATGAATAATTTTAAATGCTCCTATTTTTGTATGCCAATTTCAAATACTATACCTTTTGATAGAGTCAGATAAACCCTCTCTGCTATCCACATTAGGTTCAAATAAATTTCAAATAATATCCATACTTCAAGATTATCAGTAAGCGTGGAAGTATGAGTTTATCTGTATAATTGCGATTTTAAAAAGCTAGCTTTTCCACTCGTTTTTATCGCATTCCAACAAAGTTGAAAAGTGCACATGCATTCGGTTTGTCTGTCCGCCTGTCTGTCCACACTCCAACTCCTGTAAATATACTCGGATTTTCATGCTATTGATATAGCTTATTTAGGGTCACCAAAGCATGTTTGGTATTGCATATGAAGTATATACTAATGGTTCATTTACAGGGACACTGAAAAGAATTCGATTATATTATTGTATATGGGTAAAAATCGTCTGGAGAATATTTTAATGACAATACGCTATTTCAAAAGCATTGGAACTGATATAAATCACTGAATTTCACTACGATCATGTTAATTGGATCATTCATAGCATTTTTATTAATTTATGGGGACACACAAAAGAAATCGCTTACAGTACTCTCTTTGCGTATTAATTCCTGGAGAGTCCGTTTAAAAATTAAGTATGAGATTTTAAATTTAATTAGTTTTGTTACATATTACTCTTTATATATAAATACTACACCTCATATACAGGGCTTCACAAAAGCATTCAGGTACCATTCTCCTTATTAGAGAAAATAATTGAAGAGTAATTTTCAATTGAAATATCTATATCTCTTCAATGAACTGAATTTTGAATGCATGTTGTTAATAGATACAAATCTCTATATCATATACAGGGATATTAAAAAATGGGATATTTTTTTCATTGTAGATAGCAAGAGCTGAAATTACGTTATGAAATGCCTTCCATATGGTGAAATGAGACGCAATATTTTAATTCTGTAAGCGGCGCAGTTTTATTACATTACTTTGAAGTGTTGGAAAGTGCTTCATAATCTATGCTTCACGCAGGTTCTTTTTCTTTCTTGTTTTACATCTATTTGGAACCGAATATAAACAGGTGAACATAAAATAAAGAATTAATTCACAAACCAAATTCATAGATGCCAAATTTTAACATATTTTTAGTCTAAGACTAAAAAAATAGTTTAGTGTTATTTTCGTCACTAGACTGAGACATAAATTGAATTTTTAGATCTTTCTAATATTCTTAATATGCCCTAAAGGTTGATTAAACAGCACGAGGTAAATTACATGTACCGTCGTCGTAATAATTAATCCAGAAATATTCTTCCGTTTCAGTTCTCTTTCTACTTACATGATGATTATGCCATTTCACGCTACATTTTCGCTACGGGGTTTTCACTTATTTGAAAAATAGCTTAATTTCAGGTTTTATTCGCTTCAGAGATAGTATTCAAACATGTACAACTAAAATAAGAATAGAGAAAATTTCATATTGGTAAAAGTATACACAAATTTATTTTTATCGATTAAGGCATATGAACGGGATTCCTTTAAAACCATTAAGTCCATGACTTATTTTCGGTCTTTTCTTACTTCATAACTTTGTACGTAATAACACAACGAAAAATATTATTGCACATTCGTAAACTAAACGCATAGCTTTAAAAAAAACATAAACAAAGTTACATATGCATAAAGCTGACGTTTGAAACTTTATTAAGAAATTTCGATTATATAAAATAATAATAATTAATTTTCAGCAGTGAAATTACGCTTGAAATTATTGAATATTTTAAACCACGATTTATCACATTGCTAAAAATGTGTAAAATCAACAGAGTGAAAATCGTTTAAGCTGGGAATTAAATCCGGAACTCTTGGACCAGCATTCCAGGTGCTCTACCATTTACATTATGAGGACGATTCCCTGCTTCGTATCTCTTGCTCACATATATGGTAAGGCTGCAACTGCATCATCGAGCCTGGAATCCTTGGAGTAAAGCTTGCTGCAGTTGCAGCGCCTTACTTATATGTGTGAGCAGGGGTCGATTTTGAAAAAGAAAGTTGCATAGCAGTAACTGCTATACAAAGTCAGTTTTGAATAGCAGTTAGACACTTTTGTATAGCAAGTAAAAAATAGCTAACGTAACTTTTAAATCTTGAAAATTTACAAAAAGTTTTAAAAAAAGCAATATTTACTATTTATTTATTAATATTTACTATTTAGAACCACTACAACACGTACGTCAAACTTCTATGAACAAACGCCGTGATTAACGAGTAACAGTGATTCAGTAGTCAATCACAGTGTCAGCGCGGGAAAAAATCATGTGTTTACTGGGAAAACTGCGCCCAGCAATGGCGTCTCGCTGTACTTCCATTGTAAATAAATACTTGGGGAGAGTCAAAACACAATGCATGTCGTGTAAAAACATCTTTAAATTTTAACTTTAAGTGTACATGACATAACAAAGGGTGTGAGAAATATGCATCGCAATGATTGCGTTTTAATGCATTTCTTGAATCGCATTTTAGTTAAATTTGAATCGCAAATTGCGATGCGATACCGCTTAAATCGAACTCTGTGTGTGAGAAAAAGATACTAAGTTAGGTGTCGTCCCGGTAGTTTAAATGGATACTTTTAACACTATTCCAAGTATTTCGGGTTCAATTCCCAGGTTAAATAATTTCTACTCTGTTGGTTCTATACTTTGTTAGCAATGTGATAAATTCAGTATTAAAATATTCAATACCGATTATATTTAAGCGAAAGTTATTAATAAAAGTTTTCCAAAATCTAAGTTTGTGATTTAATCTTACTAATAACTTTTTGATAAATCTGATAAAGTTTTAATAACAATTGTTATATTATTATACTGAGTTGCAATTTTACGCATGTGTAATTTGTTTGTGTCACTCAAGTATATTTTTGAGTTCAACTTTAAGTATATGAAATAATATTTGTCTCTAATAAATTCTTCATTAGAGGGCGGAGGGATAAAGCGACCAACAGATTATAAGCAAAATTTTGATGCTTGGTTTTCCTTTGTTTTTGCTCTTTTAAAACACCTTTTTATCATTTTTGTTATATGAAATGAGCTTTACTTACTTCAATCGATTTTCAAGAGAATATCTTTCTATGAAACTCACTTACCTGAAAAAAAGAAAATAAGTGTAAATATCAGAATATTTTAATATACATCGTTATTAAATGTACACAAGAGTTAACAGCTATAAATTTTCAAATGGCCGAAAAAAAAAATCCACACCAGGATTCGAACCAAGAATGTTTTGGCTGAAGTTGCAATGCTTTATACATTGAGTCGTCCTGGATGTATACTGAGAACCAATTCAAGCAAGTAGACTTGCATAGTAGCCATAATTGGTAAGGAATTGGTGGCTTCAGCCAAAACATTCTTGGCCTGTACATTTTCCACCCACTTGGAAATCTACAGCTGTTATAATTTATTTACCAATTGAATAATTGTGTTAAAAATCATTCTAATTAAAATATAACTACACATGCAGCGTTTACTGCAGTTTTAAAAACAGCGTTCAATTTATTCCGTTTAAATGATTCAGCTATCAGGTGTGTATTATTTATAACGGCCAATTATCTGCAAGAGGTAAATGGGCACTAGGGGAGTGCTCTCCGTGGAGGTTTTTCTAAGGGAAATCTAAACTCGTATTTACGTAAGGCTACCCAAGGTTCGAAGAAAACATAGAAAACTCCGAACGGCTCTATTGGGTTCGAACCCAGCACCGTCCATCTACGAGCTTCGAGAGCAGAATGTCTCAGACATTGGTGAGGCGATTCAGATATCAGACCAGATACTTGTGATCGTTAAAGGTTACTTCGAGATTTAGTCATTAGGATGCATCCAGAATTGCTCACAAGATAAAAATTTGCAGATTCAGCCAAGACATCTTTGGTTTGATTCCTGGTTCAGACATTTTTTACCAACATAAGAATTTACAACTACTATGGTTTCTTTAGCAATTGAATAGTTGTGTTAAAATTTAATCTGATATACAATGCAATATTTGCTGCAGTTCCAAAAACAACCATCGATTTATTCTTTTGAGCTGATTCATGTATCAGACAAGATATCTTCTGTGATCATTAAAGGTTACTTGGTGAATTGCTCCTCAGGATTCTTCCGGGATGACTCAGTAGGTAGAACATTGTCGGATTCTGCTGAAACATCATTGGTTCGAATCCCATCTTGGATTTTTTTCCCCAAGTTGGAAATTTATTGCTGTTAGGATTTATTTATCATTTGAATAATTGTGTTAAAAACGGAACAAATTTAATGCGTACAAGAGGTATTCTTATTGAAATATGAAGAGACTTTTGACAAGTTCATAAAATTCTTTATTATAGATGCAGTAGTTTATTATAGATATAGTAGTTTTTATTTCATTATTGTCTTAACTTTGCTTAAATGAAATGTGAAATAAAACTAATTAAAGGTATGTCTTATGCTCATTGAGAAATTTCATTAATAAAAGAATACTGCAATTATTTACTTTAAAAATCGAATTATTGAAGACTAACATACGAAATAATATTTCAAAATAATTTGATTTTGATGCATTATCGAAAAATGGTAATTTAATAATCGCTTCCCTACACGAGTTTTCATAAAAGAAATGTACGAAATCTCATGGAAAATAAAAAAAAGATTTTCTTTTTAAAACTGGAAAACTGAAACCGTTGGCGCTTCTTTTATTTCATACATATGTTTCACTCTGTAAATTTGGACTAGGAATGCTTTTTTGAGCTAATCATTTGTAATAAAACATTAAAAATAAATGTAAATGTTTATGTCTGTTTAATCGTCTTGTTTCTAATGTATAGTTTATTTTTTAACAACTTATAAGTTAACATATATAGATATGTATGTAAGAATCACGTGTGGGTCATTTTCTCCGTTCCTCATGGAATAGCTCTGATACATATTTAGTATTAACTGAGTATTTTTTATTTTAATGCAATATATAATCCGTGTGTATTTTATTTATACTTAAAATTTGCCGCACACTTGTTTAATATTTATCTACGCTTTTTAACTTACCAATTACGTCTCAATATGCAAAATAACAAATGCAATATTTAAATGAAATTTATGAAATATAGTTTTGAATCAGATCTATTCTGTTATAAGCAGGTTTTAGTTGTGTTGTGAATAAATAATTCATTGCTTTTTTTACGTAATATAAGTTTGTTTTAGTTTGCTAAAATTTTCGTTTATTATTAATAGAAAACTGGATTTAAAAATATAAATCAAGTAAATTTCATCAAATATTCAATTCAAAATTCATCAGTGACAATTCACATTGATTAAAATTCATCAAAGTATTTTAAATAACATATTTTGCACCTGACATATAAATATTAAATGCTGGGTTTTCGTATTTTTATAAAATGATTTAAACGCCTATTTCAAAAATGTCTGAATTGATTCAAAATAGTTTCAAAATATAAATCTTTTGACAAAATTTATGGAGCATAATTTTTGCATACTACATTTGAATCGCTTTTTTCTTTTTCTTTTATACTTTTCAGAATATATATATACATATATTTAATTCTAGGAAAATTTCTATAAATCAAAGTTTACGAAACATTAAGTGTTTTTGGACCAGTAAAGAATGCATTTTGGTTATCAAATGCATTTATATTCATGGATTAATGAGCAGGAGAATAAAATGAAAAATTTACCTTTCAAATCTCATAACAGAAATATTTTTTCATCTATGAAGAATTACAAATGCACTAAAGAAAATCATTTAATTCAATAAAATGTAATTTATTTTGCCCTTTGTTCGTATTTCACGTTTCATGAAATAAATTTGCCTCTTCGTCTTTTTTACTGTTTCAGTTTTTAAAGTTTAAAAATGTTTATGCACTCGCTTTGTCTGTCCACGATCTAACTACCGTAAGTGTGTTACGATTTTCATGCAATTATAAATGTTATTTAGGATCACGAAGGCATGTGTGATATTGTCTGTGATATATGTAAGATTAATCGTTCATTTACAGAGGCATTCAAAAGAATTTCATTACATTATAGTATATGGGAAAAAGTCGTTTTAAATTAAAATAGGAAATAGTACTTTATTAAAATTATGCTATTTCAATTGCATTGAAACTTACGTAAAACATCGAATTTCACTACAAAGTTTATTACGATAGAATAGCGTATTCGTGGTACATGCCGTTCATTTACAGGGACATACATTAAAAATCGGTTACAAAACGGTCTTTGGGTAATAATTGCTAAAGTTCGTTTAAAAATTCTCAATGTGTTTTTAAAATTAGATAATTTTTTGCATGTTACTCTTTATGCATAAATTCTACACTTAATATATAGAGCTGCATGAAAGATATTATTCACGTATCATTTTGATTGTTAGCGGAAATAGCTGGAGGGGAATTTTCAATTGAGGTATATATATTTCTTAACTGAACTAAATTCTGGCATGCATTAGTTAATCGATACAAATCTATATATGTTATACAAGGCTACTCCAAGATTTTGGATAATTTTCTAATTGAAGATGGGAACCGCTGAAATTGGGTTTTTATATGGTTAAATTAGACATAATATTTTAACTTTTTAAACGGTGCACACTGTAAAAAAAATGGTCGATGTACTAAAAAAATTTTAGTGATTCTTGCAATTACTAAAAAATATTTAGTAATCTTACTCGGTTACAAGAAAATCTGTAAGAATTACTAGAAAAAAGCTAGCAACGAAAAGCTAGCAAAGAGTTAATAGTTTTATATTTTTAATAGCTATTACTAATACTCACTTGGTGTGGCCGTGATAGCCTAGTGGTCATAGCACCGAACTCCAGGATGAAAGTTCCCGAGTTCGATGCTGGACACCACCAATGCGTGCCGAATGTATGCAGTGTAAGTACTCGTTAAATAAAGATATTATGGAAATCCTGTCGGAGCAGGTAGAAATGTTTGGTGCTGCCATCTATTGCGGCTTTGCTGAAAATCTTCCGCTTCGGAAGTCTGTCTTCTTACCCACTGGATGCAGCTCAAAGGAAATTCCTGCCCTTCGGGCATACGTAATGGTTATTAAATATAATTTTGGAGCTATTCTAAAATTTGCGTGGTGGCTCATACTAAAAAGTTTTAAGTTAGTTATACAAAAAATTATTTTGTTCAGTTTACAAAAGAAATGTTTGTTTCACTTGCAAAAAAAAAGTTTGTAATGGTTACTAAAAAATTCTGTGGAATACAAATTTACTAAAAATATTTTAGTAACCTCTTGAATTTTTTTTACAGTGCAGTTTGTTAAAATTTTATGTATGTGTTTAAAATATTTTTTAGCCTACGCTTGAGGGATGATTTTTTCCTTTATTGTTTATTTTTATTTTTTAAATACTTTAAAGATGAGAGGGAAATTATACAAACAAGTTGATTTATTGCATTGATTTTAAGATAGTTTTAACACATTTCTTAAAGTATTTTAGTAAAAGAGATAGAAATGTGGGTCTACTATAAATGGGACTTTTCATAAGGACCAATATAACTTTCGCATACTTACTGTCATAGCGATTATGCAAGTTGTTAAAGGTAAAAAAAATTTACTTTGCATTTTTTTTATTTATCATTAATTTATTTATTTTATTGCTAGCATTATGAATAAACAGATAGTATCTAAATAGTTTGCTCAAAGTGTCGTTAGAAAACATTCAACAAATGAACCTGTCTAACTTAATAACCCTCCAAGCGTCTTGCAAAAGGGTAAAATTGTAATGTTGTTTTCTCAGCATTTTGTTTTAAATGTTAAGAAAATATGATTTTTTCAACATTTTGACTCGGAAAACATGCACAGTTCAGAAATTATACTTTCGAGTTGTCTCATGTCTGTGAATAAAGCAAGTTATTTAAAAAGTATGATAAAGATGTTGAAACAAAAAGCTTTAATATAGAATATTATTCAAACAGAGAAAATTTTTCCATTGAAACGAAAACTGGCAAGGTGTTTGATGTTTTTGGAAATTCGCATTGTATTTTGTATGTTTGTTTTCGATGCAAAGTCGAGGAAAAAATGTAAATACCCGTTACTAACTCTGCAAAAAAAAAAAAAAAAAAAAAAAAAAAAAAAAAAAAAAAAAAAATATCGCAGAAGAAAGTTACTAATACCGAACGATTGGAAACAGTCTTCTTTTAAATGATATTCACAGAGCTGCCAACTTCTACGCCTATTTAAATCGTATAAACATGTTTGGAACCACAAAAAATGTTCTAGTAAATTGTGTACAAAATATATTCAGTGTTATGCATTACGGTACATATCCTTAATTACTTACTAAAATTTCTGTTTCTAATATGTTTATTTGACTATAAATAGGCGTAGTGGTTGGCAGCCATGTATTCATAAAATTTGCTTAAGGCACCATTTGCTTAAAACACAAAACCAACTTCTTCTTTTTTTTTTTTTTTTTGAAAATGTTTCAGTGATATTCTGTATTAAAGCATTTTGTTTCAACATCTTCATGATCATTTTTAAATAACTTGCTTCATTCGCAGACATAAGACTTCTAGAAAGTATAATTTCTGAGCTGCTTTTTTTCCGTGTTAAATTTCAATAAGTTAGACAGGTTCATTTGTTGAAAGTTTTCTAATGACACTTTGTGCAAACGATTTAGATACTATGTGTTTATTCATAATGCTACTGATAAAATAAATAAATGAATGATAAATAAAACAATGCAAAATGATATTTTTCGATCTTTAACAATTTATGTAACTGCTATGACAGTAAGTACGCAAAAATTATATTGGTCCTAATGAAAAGTTCCATTTATAGTAGATCTATTTTACTAAAATACTTAAAGAAATGTGTTAAAACTATGTTAAAATCAACAATTTTAACAAAAGTATTCGTTACTATCTCTAAAAGAAAAAAAATGTAATATTCTCTAAGTTCGAAAAATGAAATGTATATATTGCTACAAGCATTTAAAAATCTTCCTTGAATAATTATTTGAAATCTAAAAAAGAGAAAAGTGAATTTTTCTGTGTAATCTGTAATCTGTATGAAGTTTGCAGTAGTTTAAATCAATGTTGCAATAAATAAATAAATAAATAACACTTTTAAAATATTCTGACAACTTTAACTTTTTTATGTTTATTGAAAAAAAAAATTTGAATAAAAGTAAAAATATTTTTTTTTAAAACGTTCTTTTATAAGCATTTAAATTTTATCTTGAAAATTATGCTTACTTTTCTGACTGCATTGGTTGCCTGCGCTGCTGCCTACCGGTCTATATTCTAGAATGCTTAAAATTGTATGCAAAACTTTGTTTCCGATGACAGTACAAAAATTTAAAATTTTTAGAAATTAATTATTAATTCATACATTAATTTTAATAGACCGGGAGGCAGCAGCACAGACCATCACCTCATTGAGTTCATAGCTGAAATTTCAGAACTAATTAAAGCTCGATTCGCATATTAAAACGCGACAAGTCTGCCAAAACATATCCTGGTGGAAAATACTTCAAAATTCCGATTTTAATAGTTAACTCGAAGATTTCAAATTATGTTTTTCTGCTCCTAGTCCTCCATGAGTTCATACTTTAGGGTGCAGAAAAACACAATGATAAACCTACGAGTTGACCTAGAAAATCGAGTTTTGAGGAGTTTTCCACCAAGATATGACTTGATAGGCCGTTGCGTTATGGTATACGAAACGAGTTTTAACTAATTGTGGAATTTCAGCCGTGACTTCGATGAGATGATTGTCTGTGCTGTTGCTTCCCGATCTGATATCAAGAACTGGATTTTAAATTTACTACGAAATTTCATATTTGCATACAAAACTAGGACAAGTCGAATACATGAATGTAAAACACTACCGAATGAATCTCCGTCAGCCAGGTACTGCATGTACAATACGCAGAGATTCATAAAATATAGGCAACACATAAACAGGTGATAGTACACATGCAAATAAATAACTTTCATCAAAAAATGCATGGTTGGAAATAAAACGAAAGGTAATAAAAGGCGCCGAAAGAGATTTTGTTATGCGAAGTAAAAACATACAAAGAACGACGAAAAGACAACGTGCTTGTTTGGATACAGACCTTCAAACAGTCTTCGAGTCTCTGAGCTATTTCCATTTGCAGTTCTGTAGATAAAATGGATCGCAGCTTTTTCCCTATCGGTGAAGGGGCTACATCTTGTGATACTTCCCTACCGCGATTGACAGTTGCGCACATGGATCAGCGGCTTTTATGTATTAAGAGATAATAAATTTCACATATGTGTTCTTTTGATTTACCCTACTACATTTGCATGCTGGAAATGTTGATCTACTAATAACACTTAAGAGGATTTAAGAGGATTAACGTTTGCATGGACCGAAATTCCAAATGCACCATGACCTTTGCGTTTTATTTCCAAACATGCATGCTTTGGTTTAAAGTTTCGCCTATCTTTCATGAAATATCCTGCATACAAACAGAGCCTGATTACTAACGGGGCACTCTCTCACCAGAAAAAAATTATAGAAATTTTCGTCTTCTTTAAACGCTCTTTTCATACAAGATTACTGGCATGAATAAGGAAAAATTCTTTATTTCTTTTTCCTGGTGGGAGAGTGCCCCGTTAGTAATCAGGCCCTGCATACAAATAGAACAGATCTATGATTTTTTATAGTATAATGTTATGTTTTAAATATCCTGCATACAAATAGAACAGATCTATGATTTTTTATAGTATAATGTTATGTTTTAAATATCCAGTAGATTATAAAATTTTAAAACTTAAATTTTCCATACTTCAAGCTCTTAAATGCATTTAAATCTCAAGTTAAATCATGATTTTGTCCTTTGGAATAGAATTTCAGGTTCTTTGTTATTCAAAACATTACTAGTTACTTTTAGCTTTACATTGAATGATATTTAAAATAAGCTAAAATTGAGGTACAAGTAGCTAAATGAAACTACAACTAAAGTATATATTATGAACAATGAATTTTAGCTTGTTAAGTAGTCTTCAAAAATTATTTTGCAGATAAGGACTATGCTCTTTAATAAAACACAATATCGTCTGATTTAAAATAGAAAAGTAATCCATACCATAAAAAATATGTTTCTATAGTAAATTTTATTTGTTTTAAGTATATTTCTTTTATATATATGTTTAAGAAGAATCCTTTTTTCCAAAATAATAAGATGTGATCTTTGGAAACGCAGTTTAATACAATAGAGGTTCTTTTTAAATGTATTCTGCAGATTTTTCTTTTTTAATAAAAGCTAATATTTGTTTTGGATTTGATATAAAAATATAGACTTTTCTTTTCAACGATACCTTTGAGATTTAAAAATTACTGAGCATAAGCTTTTTTCTTTTAGAATCTTTATTACATATTTACATATGTATTAGTTCAACCTATTTTAAATTTGTACTAGTATAACATATTTTAAATTTGTACCACTATAACATATTTTAAACATAATCCATCATAAGTTTATTCTAAATTTTCCTTAATTTAATTTACTATATTTCGTTTTTAATGATTTTTTTTCTTTTTTGAAAAATGTATAATTTTGATCCATCAATTTGTTTTATTCATTTGTCAAAATGCCAGTAATATTTCTCTTTCTAAATCCTCGAATTCAGAACGTTTTTTTAGGGGGAGGGGGAGGTCAAATTCTTCGAGATTTTTCTCGAAACCTTTTTCGCGTGACTTGGAAAGTCCTTTTTACACCAAAATTATTATTCAAGAAAATAATACATTTGAATAAAAATTTTAATTTTACTTAAGAAAGGTGTTATAATAAAAATAAAAGACATTGACATGTTTCGGAACCGTCAAATAAGTTCCATAATCATAATATCTGATATTATGATTATGGAACTTATTTGACGGTTCCGAAACATGTCAATGTCTTTTATTTTTATTATAACACCTTTCTTAAGTAAAATTAAAATTTTTATTAAAATGTTTACATAAAAGGGGAATGTTTTAAAATCTGGGGATTTAAAAAATCAATTGGATTTAATTAATTTTTTATAATAATACATTTGATTGGTTTAGAATGGTTTGCGCACTGTACTCTTTTGCAAGTTCTATAGATTTGCGTAACGTTTTAATTATCTTTGACACAAATTCGAATCGCAAAAGTTTCGTGTTGGTTTTTAACAACTTTTGCACCGTCAGTGATGCGATTGAAACAAGAGAACTACATGAGGTGCTAGTCGATTTTAATAAGAGTGGTACCGACGGAAATGCCTTGTTGTGAGAAACAAATAGTCCAATGCAATTTTCCATCAGAAATTAAAATAACAGGAGTTGCCAGCAGTTTGCAGAAGCATTCCACAAACCATAAATAAATAAATAAGCATTTTTAGAGTCTCATTTCCAATTAAAATATTTACATATTTCAATTGAAATTTGAATGACATACAGGGTCATAAAAAAACTGCGGAAAATGGGATTACGAATGTCTCGTCAACTAATTATCCGATGAACTTCATTCTTTATGCAAAATTTATGATTTTATTCTATTTTACATTCACTCCTTAAAATAAAAAAAAATCGAAAAGTTTTGTGTAAATTTCATCAGAACGAATATTTCGAGAGTCCGAAAACAATAGTTCCGGATAATCGATTTTACTGATATTCAGTAGTCCTCTTTCCATTATTACACATTAAATACACACCTAATGTCAAGTTTCTATCTCAATTTTTGGGGAGATAGAGAGTTGACAGACAGAAATGACATTTTTTCCCCCTAAAACTATGTTTTATCGAAATCTATTTGAAACGTGTAAATTCGCAAAAAAAAAAATTCTATTTTATTTTTATTTTGAAACGATTTCAAGACTTACACTATATTTCGTATAATGTAATTCGATGGGTAAGTAAAATTAAAACATTTGACTAGGGTTGCCGAAAAACTCTATTTTTGAAAATATACAAATTTTGTACCCGCTAAACATGTGGATATAATGTCCTAATTTTTTTAATCCAAATAAGTTGGATTTTGAATGAATTTTTAAACTATTTTAAACATTTTACATTTTTTATTAATTTATTTACATTCTTAAATGCTTTTCTTAAAAAAAGAAATGTTAATACTCCGATAAATGGCTTGAAAAATAGCATTTTCAGAAAGTTATCCTGCTGCAAAATCAAAAAATATGATTTTAGCAGATTTTTTTTTTTTCTATTCTCAAACATCCTAATATAGGCTTTAAAATGCACCAATGGCTAAATATCATATAAACGTGCATTTTGGAATTTTTTATTTTATTTTTTCAAGCTTCATATACGAGTTTCATTTTTTTAAAAATAAGTCCGAATAAGGCTATTTTAGACATTCTGAGTTTGGCAGAGATCAAACATAAATTAAAAAAAAATATTAAATATTTTCAATAAAAGTTCATAATTTTATTTACCTTATAAAATCAAAATTATCATAGAAAAACAATTCTTTTTGATTCAAATTCATTAAGAAACATGACCTGAAGCTTTTCTAAATAGTACTTCTCAATTAAAAAATAAATAAATATAAAAAGCAAAAAAATTTTAAATTTTTAAAAAAATTAAAATTTAAAATTTTTTTTTTTTTTATAAATATAAATTATATTAGTGGTAAATATCATTGATTGCATACCTCTTAAATATACATTAAAAATAGTTAGTTTATTTATATTCAATTATTAATTAAAGCATTTAAAAGTTTTTTAAAATGTTGTCACTGAAATGACTGTTTAACATTGAAATGACTCTTTATCGCAAAAATGACATTGTTTAATGATGAAATAGGATTATATATATTAAAAATTAAACATATTAAAAATAGATAAAGTATTGTGAAGGGAATAAATAGAACAATGAAAAAAATATGAAATAATTTTATTCTATTAAAATCCTTTAGCTTTGTGCCGGTACAACTTATATTTTTGTGATCTTTTCTTCATTGATCGTTCTGGTTTTGTTTTTCTCATCCTTAAAAAAAAAAATTCTTAAACAGCAGTTTAAACAACTCAACAACAAAACTTAAAATACTTTTAATATCTCTGGAAAAATGGGGGTGGGGGGGGAGGGTAATCAGTTACTTCAGTAATAATCACACATTCTTTTAAAAAATAATCAGTTAATTTTTCATAATACATTTTTAAGTTAAAATAATATACTAATACATCCATAAAATCTGTTTCCATATGTGTGTACTAATATTGATATAACTTAACTTAAATTAAATTCTGAGCAAGCTTGAACAAAATACACTTATGCTTCAAATGAAAAGTTCAAGGTGCAGAGAAATGAAAAATAACAGAAAAAACCTCTTATTTTAGGAATTATTAAATAAAATATTTTAAACACGAAATAAAATTATTTTGAGATAATGTTCTCTTAAATACATGAATAATATTTTGAGACAGATTTGTAATCATATTGCAATATTCTCAAACTACTTTTATATCCTTTATGTAGAATCAGATTCAAATTCATGCTATGTAATCTTTTTCAATCTGCCTGAAGGTTTAATTTTAAGCAAAAATATCTTTAATTCCTCTTTTGATGCATCCAAATTAATAATTTAGTATAGTGTTTTAATTTAATTTGCGGCCAAAAATACGGTACTTTGATTTTCCGTAAAAAAATATAATTATTTTTTTCAAGTGGTTATCATCCTCTACTTTAAAGAATAAAAAATGACAGAAATATTTAAATAAATAACAGAACTAAGCTTAAAAAATTGTGTAGAAAACTTATATAAAGCTTATCCTACCCCAACAAATCTCTTAATTCTAAACAAAAAATAAAAACTCCATTAACTCTCATAATAGTAAATCTGGGAGAAATGTCATTTTCGCGATAATGTTGTCATTCCAGGCGACGCGACGTTAGTCATTGCCGCGACGTCACGAAAGTGACCGTCGCGAAAATGACGGATCGCCAATAATTCGTTCTATTATTAAAAGCATGCTTTCGTTAAGCCTACATCGGCACGTTTCCTTCTTCTGGTTCACAATTTACATCAAAATAAAACTTTATTTTAAATTTTAAAATAATATTTTTTTATTTTTTTAAGCATCTCGAAAATGACAAGCAATAAACATACGCATAGCATATAAACAATAAAAATAATGTTACCACTTACCTATTTTTATTTTTTTTTCAAACTTTTTCTGCCACAAGTGCTTAATGTAGGTTTCCAATCACCAAAAGACTGTTAAAATGAATAGTAGCGCAATCTTTTCACCGTTTATGAAGTTATTTTCGCGTGTCACGAAAATGATGCATAGGCTTGCATGCATACAATTTAATTACTCATGCATGATAATTAACTTAATATTAATAAAAAAATATTTTCCTTGGAAAACAAAATTTTTTTTTTACAATAATAAGCAATTTTTATAAATATTACTTTATTTTTGTTAGAAGAAAGCATACTTTATATATAGACGTTGGTCCTAGATACTGTCACAAAAATGACATTTTAAGGTTTAAAATTTTCTAAAAAATAATGAAATTGCAATAAAATCATATTTTTTGATTTATTGATTTTTAAAACAATAGTTCCAAAGAATAATAATAAAATTTTACATTTTATTCTCTTAAAATCAATAATAAAGGTCTGAAACACTAAAATGCACGTTTATGTGACATTCAGCCCAATACTATGTTAGGTGCTAGCAAAAGCAAAACCAAAAATGGTTCCCTTGTTAGTCAAAGTACAACGCAGAAAATGCATTGTTAAAACAGTAACAAGATCAACAACAAAGGTCATCAATAGCTAAACAATTAATAATAGCTAAGATCTCACAAATTTTATAGAAAACATGTAGTGCTCATTAAATTTTATATCGCTGAAAGAGTAATTTTTCTTAAATTAAAATTTTAAATTTGCAATTATTTGAACGAAGAAAAGGATTTGAGGAACAAAGACTAATTAAAAAATGCATAAAGTTCTTGAGACTTTTCAAGAGCTTAACAAATAAACTCTATTCATTTGAAAATAATTCCATTGTTATTTTGTTCCATGAAATTGAGAATCAATAATATTTATTTTGTTCCTACATCAAGTATTTTTTTAACTTCTTTTGAAACTTTTTATTGAACACACAATTAAAGAAAAAAAAGTTTTATTTTGAAAATTTTGTATTTTGTGTAGGCGATGTTAATGTACTTACTCTACAGAAAAATATTTTGAGCCTGTTTAAATTACAAAGATCAATAAACACGAATATTGCAGCATAAAAGAAGTTATAAGAGTATTTTAATTTAATGGAGATTACTCGAAACTGCATTAAAATGCAAATTAATTTTGTATGAACATTAATTTTTTCTTTCTCTTTTCAGTGTAAAGATTTTTTGTATTTTTGATACATATTTTGTTTTAAATCTACAAACTTTGTTACCAGAAATTCTAATTTATTCTATTTTTTTAAAATAAATAGCCTAAACAGTAAATTAAAACTTATACTGACAAAAACAGAAATATTTTAAATTATACTTTATTCTTTTTTCCTTTGTATATGTTTTGATACAGATGTGTTTCCTATGCATACAAGTGCTGGCTCATAAGGAAGACAGAAAATATTTATCTCGAATACATAGGAATGACTTCTCGTAAACTTAAAGACAATATCAAAGAATATTTGAGAAATTTAAAGTACAATCGGCCCACAAAAGCCCTGTCAAGACTCACCCAGAAACAAAATATTCAAGTTAATATCGAAGATGCAAAAATTATTTTGCCCTTTGAAGAATTACTGTGAATTAATCATACGAGAATCAATAGAAATTATTACTAATGGAAATATTGTTTGTAACGACGTTTTATCCTTACAACATACCAAGAATTAGGGTCAGTTTATTTAAAGAAGCATAATACAAGTAATATTCCATTTTCCTCCATGGATGCATTTTAGGTAGATTTCGTAAGAAATACTACCTATTGCAATCGCACCAGTTTATCTATCTATCTATCTATCTATCTATCTATCTATCTATCTATCTATCTATCTATCTATATATATATATATATATATATATATATATCTCACTTTTTTATGGACACGATAACTTCTATAATTATTCACCAATCTCCACCAAACTCGTACATAAAATCAAAGGGGATAAAATCTCGGCTAAGTTCGTTAATGGGCAAAATCGGACCAAGGAGGTCTGAATAGGGGGCGTTTTTGTGAAAACCGAAAAAACGCCATAACTTCTTAATTAAAGTAGATATCGAATCGGTTTAAAGTTTATATTACTTCTTAAAAATGGGCCAAAAGTATATGCATGACAGATTTTTGATAAATTTAGAAGTGGGCTCAAGGGGCGAAAAAAACAATTATTTTGAGAGAAAAAAATTCATAACTTCGTCAGTTTTCAAGATATCAAGTCCAACTAAATTTTTTTAAATGTTCTTAAAATTATCTAAAACTTTTGTATTTACAAGTTTTTGATAGGACCAACTTTTACCGATGAAAAAAATTAAAAACGAAAAGAAAAAGGGCGCTGAAAAAAGGAAAAAAATCCATAACTCCGTCAATTTTTAAGATATCAAATCTGATTAAATTTATTTTACACTAGCTGACCAGCCCGGCGTTGTCCGGATCCGTATTAACAATATTAAACAAACTTGAAATTTGTATGATTTTATCATTAACTCGTTACATGCAGAAATGCATTGTCTGTATACGCAAATACGGCAAATACGTAGCCACTGACTGTGTGAAAAATCGGTTTTAAAAACAACAACTAATATTAAGCTCTAAAAATACTCAAAATGAGCAATGAAAAACGCGGGAGGGAATATGTATCCAACGATTGCATGATTTTCGTGTTAAAAAGTTGATATTTACCCGTAAAAATCACTGTTAAGTCACGTGACTAATTGTTATTTTCAAATACAAATCCCAAGTGAAATATTTTGAATTTCAAACTAATTATATCACTCGTAAATCCGACTATACCATGAATGAAATCGATACACGATGGTAGCTAAAAGATTGCTATATAGTATTATAATTTCAGAGCTATTTAACAAAAGTAAGTGTTATTTTTAATGAAATCTTGCGTAATGTTCACTCTGTGTATAAATTCCTAACCCTAAACTTTTGTACCGTAACCAGAACCTGTCTGTAACATAACAGCGACTTAACAGTACCCTACCGTAAATTAAATATAACAGAAATGTAACCTAGCCTTCACTTTATTGTAACATATCCTTATTCTAACCATAACATAAATGCAATTTAACTTTAACCTAACTTTAACCTAAATAATATAATAGAAAAAAGACATTTTAAAAAATTACTATTTCTTCGTAAAATATGCTTCAGCTGTAATTCATTTCTTTCAATTCGTTTTATTAATACAAATTTCCTTCCTCGTGCTTTTGTTTGATACATTAAAATTTCAGCGATAAATGGTTCAATATTGCAAACCTTTTTTTTTTGGTTTACTTCGCCTCCACCTATCTTTTTTTCCATGGTGTACAGCAGCTGTGATTTAAAAAAAATCCTCATTTAAACTGACAGTTTGCCAGTCTATGAATTTTAAAGGTCTGTCCCAGCTTTTTTAATTATTTCTGCGAAAATTTTATGCAACCAATCAACCATAAGAAAATGAAAGGGAAAAAAAGCGAAAAAAGGCGATTTTTTATGAGAGTGAGCTTTGGATTTTAATTAATTACTCAGTTAATAAATAGAATTTTGAAATTCTGAGCTTCAGGTGCATCAGAAGAGACATTGGGCTACTCTTTAAAAAATTTTGAGCTTCGTACGTGCTGTAGATTTTGCTAGTCATCGCAGACACACAGACACACAGACAGACAGACAGAGCGTTTTGTTCTTTCATTAGTATAGATATCCTTATTATAACCATAACATAAATGCAATTTAACTTTAACCTAACTTTAACCTAAATAATATAATAGAAAAAAACCATTTTAAAAAATTACTATTTCTCGGTAAAATATGTTTCAGCTGTAATTCATTTCTTTCAATTCGTTTTATTAATACAAAATTCCTTCCTCGTGCTTTTGTTTGAGACATTAAAATTTCAGCGATAAATGGTTTAATATTGCAAACCTTTTTTTTTTTTTTTTTGGTTTACTTCGCCTCCACCTATCTTTTTCTCCATGGTGTACAGCAGCTGTGATTAAAAAAAATCCTCATTTAAACTGACAGTTTGCCAGTCTATGAATTTTAAAGGTCTGTCCCAGCTTTTTTAATTATTTCTGCGAAAATTTTATGCAACCAATCAACCATAAGAAAATGAAAGGGAAAAAAGCGAAAAAAGGCGATTTTTTATGAGAGTGAGCTTTGGAATTTAATTAATTACTCAGTTAATAAATAGAATTTTGAAATTCTGAGCTTCAGGTGCATCAGGAGAGACATTGGGCTACTCTCAAAAAAATTTTGAGCTTCGTACGTGCTGTAGATTTTGCTAGCCATCGCAGACACACAAACACACAGACACACACACAGACAGACAGAGCGTTTTGTTCTTTTATTAGTATAGATTTTCTCAAAAATATCTACAACTTTTATACTGACAAGTTTTTCATAGGACCAATTCGTATAGCAAAAAGAAATTAAACAAAAATAGGAGTTGGAGAAAAAACCTCAAATCCAAACTGCTTATATTCTGACTCATTTTTAAATTCATTTTTGATTTTAAACAGATCCAAATGGTAGATCCTCTTATTTAGAAACTTTATAAAGTGACGCGTTGGTCAATTTTCTGATAAAGACAGAATATATTTCAAAAAAGGCTACCAAAAGGGGTATTTTGAACAGAATTTCCGAAAGTCATCGAGACTGAAAATTGAAGGAAGTATTCAAATAAGAAATTGCGTTTTTTTCTGACTCGTTTTTAAATCCATTTTTGTTCTCAAACGCATCCAATTTACAGATCCTCTTATTTAGGAACTATATAATGTGATGCATTGATCGGTTTTTTGATAAAGACAGAATACATTTTGAAAAAGGCTACCAAAAAGGGTATTTTGAACAGAATTTCCCGAAGTCTTCGTGATTTGAAAATTTAAGGAAGTTTTCACATAGCAAATTGCGTTTTTTATGACTCGTTTTAAAATCCATTCTCGCTCTCAAACGCATCCAATTTACAGATCCTCTTATTTAGGAATTATATACTGTGAAGCATTGGCCAGTTTTTTGATAAAGATAGAATATATTTTTTAAAATGCTGTCAAAGTGAATATTTCGCACAAAATTTTCAGAAGCAATCATGATTAAAGAATTAAGGGTGTATTCAAACAACAAATCGGTTATTTTATGACTTATTTTTAAATTCAATTTTTTTCTCAAATGCATTCAACTGACAGATTTTGTTATTTAGGAACTGTATAATGTACTGTTTTGGTCGATTTTTTAATAAATTCAGAATCAATTTCAAAATATGTTGTCAAAATGGGCATTTGAGCTGAATTTTTCTTAAGATGATTCTGATAAGACCAGTTTTTGCAGAAACATGAAATTAAAAATTTTTCATAAACGGCCAAATGAAGTTATTAAACTGGGTTTATCTCTAATGATATATATATATATATATATATTTTTGTTGAAATGAGCACTCTTCGAAATCTACCTCCGCCCATAGGCCCAGCCGACAGGGATTTTTATTTTCCGGATCTAAAAATTGATTTTCACTTTCACTCCTTTTTTGACACCAATTGCATGGCATTTGAAAATAAAGATGTTAATATTTGTATTTTTTACCTTATATTCTCAGTCGATGGCTGTGATTACAGTTGAAAGTACTAAGGATTAAATGTAATTTAATACCTTTTTAAATATATTTTGTCATATTTAAGTAATTTATACATAGTGTAGTTTTAAGTGTAGTTATCAAATGTGTTATTCAAATTACCCAATTCCGCCATGTCTGAAAAATAATAGAAAGCAAAATATAGACAAATTGTAAAATATAAATAAGAAGGTATTTTTCTCTTGAAATATCGAAAAATAAGAATTAGAATAGAAAAATGTGCTTATCCCTTTTCTGATATAAGAAATGCATAGATTTTCAGGGGAAAATATCAGAATGAATTCCTTCTTCTGAAGATTTGAGTGAGCTTTAAAATAGCATCGAGCAAGATTTCTATTTTAAATTCTGTAACTGCTCTGCTTCCAAACACGGTCCTCACATTCTCCAGGCCTACCTGTCACTCGCATGAATGGTAATAGAATACATATTTTTGTTGTTGTTCTGTATAAATAGCAAAGCATGTTTTATTTTTGTAAATTCAGTAGAGATAAATTCAGTGGATTCAGTTATATGTTTTAAACCTTATATATTTATTAAATTACAAAATGATAATAACTAAAGCTTTCTTTATTTCATGTAAAATGTTATTAAAATTTAACATTTTTAAACTTACTTAAAAAAAAAAAAATTAGAAAATCAGCATATTGAGGGATATAAATAGACCACATAACCAAGCCATGTATATATTGCGTGATTTCATTGAATCTACATATGTACTATGTGATACTACAATTATAGTAGATACGAGAACAGGGTGCAAAGCAAAGTTTGGTTATATTAAAACAACTTTTGAATGGATAAGCTAAAATTAAAGAACAAGTTATACAGGGTGTCCACTTTCAACGTTGGCCAATGGCTAATTTCTAAATTGTTAGTTGTAGACATATAGTTCCGATTACAAAAATGCTTTTAAAAAGGTGAAGAATTGTTTTTTAAGCGATTTAGGTGAAAAAAAAAAGTTTTAGTAAAAAATTACGAAATTAAAATTTTTATACGGTCCTCCGGTCCTGTAAGTGATATTTAATAAATTTTTACTACTACTCAAACAAGTTAGAGAAAAACAGTCCTATTCCTCTGCGACTAAAACTGACCGAGTAATAGCTGCTTAAAATTGAAATATATTTTTTGCTACAAAAAATCAGATGTAAAATTTAACATTAATATTGACAATAATTTTTTTTTACAATATTACTTTTAAATTTATGTTGATGTTATTTATTAAAGCAAAATATATAACTTGTACTACAAATATAATTTAAAAAATAACAGAAATTTCGTTAAATCACATTATGAAAAACACAATTTGCTACAAAAGGATACGTATTTAAAACTCTATTAGCTTACTTAACCTAATAGAATTTGGTGTACTCGTACAAAATAAATAAATGGTACACACTTAAAATCGTATTAATATTACATTGTTATTGGATATAAATAAGTTTGCGAATTGGACATCGATCAGATATTTTGAAGTGAGTTAAAATTTGAATAGAAATTTTGATCTAGGAAAACATACATAAGAAAATCATAAGTAAAATAAAAGCTTATCGAAATAAAACATCTTTTTAAAATAAATTCATGAAAAGAAACAGCTTCATTTCCTTACAAAATAAAACACAATGTAAAAATACAATGTAAAAATACAATTGAGGATGTTAATTTCAAAACTCACCTTATCGCTTTTGTTTTCTCTATCAGTCTATATCAATCCGTACTAATGTAACACTATAATCTCGAAATTTATAATATAAACCAATGGATGCATTTAAAGGTTTTTCTCGATTTCCTAAAATTTGATTTTCTCGATGAAAATAATTTTGAAACTCAGTTCTTTAATTATTTTAACAGATTATAGAAGTTAATTAATTAAAATTAATACTGCCGTAAAACTTATATGGTGGATGCAACATCAGTTAAATCGTTTTACAAATACTTTTTTACCTCATTTAAAACATTTTTGTATTTGGAACTATATGTCTCTGACATACGGTTTCGGAATTAGCCATTAGACAGCGTTGGAAATGGACGACCTTTATAATACTTTAAGCACTTAGCGTACGTTCCTTTAAAGCTTAGCGCAACTCATCCGTTTTCAGTTACAGAAAAGGGGTTTAAGCCATGAAATTCAAAGCTTCATAATTCGGTCAATTTTATTGTTAGATGAATGGGACCTTTTTTGTGTTGTTTGTCAGAGAGATGGAAAATGTTTACTAAATATCACTCATAGGACCGGAGGGACCGTATAAAAATTTAATTTTCGTAGTTTTTTAACAATTTTTTTTTACCTAAATCGTTTAAAAAACAATTATTTACTTCATTTAAAGCATTTTAGCAATTGAAACTATATGTCTATGAGTAACGCTAAAGAAATTAGCCATTGGCTACCGTTGAGAGTGGACACCCTGTATAACATGTTATATTTTATATACATTACAAGTTATATAACTTTCTATACGTTACACACATAACATTTGTATTTGTATTGTACTCATAAAAATTTAAATGTGGACAAAACATAACATTGACACAATGTAATACACATAAAGTGTTATGCATCTAATATTTCAAATTTGAGTAACATTATTACATTCTCTGTCAGATGAAAGTGATTGCAGGACGCCAAGTAATGAAATTTTGAAATGAACAATCCTATCTTAAAAACTACGAGATAAAGAGAAAAAAGTCAATTGAAAAATGGCGAAACTCCCTAGTTGTAGTTCAAAACGATATTTTAAACGAAAAATAAAAACAACATTAGAAACACTGAAATACTATGCTTTCTAAGATGAACCAGTGGATTACATATGTAAACTAATCACTTGTCAGAAATCAATGAAATTGAATAGCCAGGATATTTCCACCTATATTGACTGTCACGTTATGAAGATAGAATGGTTTCTTCCATTCTTAGGTGCGTTCGTAATTATATAAATACGTAACACCTATAGTCGTTGTTCAATCTGTCCATCCAACAATTTGTCCCTTTGTCCGTCCGTCCGTCTCTCCGCATATAACAGAGCAAAAACTCTCAACCGAATTGTTTGAAATTTCAAATATATTATTGTATAATTTTGTCAAATCATTTCAAATTATTTAAAATCGGATGTATAGTTTAATTACAGGGACAACCAAAAGCATTCCGTTACATTGCGGTCAATGAGAAAAATAGTTTCAAGTTCATTTTAATGATGTTATACATTTTCGAACATAATAGAATTGATATGTATCTATGAAGTATATACTAAAAAATACATTCTGTAGAATCTGTGGTGTAAAGAATATTTGTTATTAATTTACAAGGCCACACAAATCTATTCCGTAACATAATTGTATAAAGGGAAACGCTGTTTGGGGCGCGTTTAAATACCATTAAACCATTTCACATTTTATGAAACTGATGTACGTTGCTGCGGCTTACTACAAGTTACTTCCTGTATAACAGAAATCAGATAGTATTTACAGGGACACACAAAAATTTCGGCCACTATACTGTATACTATTACACTTGATCTGAATATTTTTAAAACTTTGTTATGGTACGAATGCCTCCTCGTTTGCTACCCTTGACGTGCAATTTCTAACTTGTTTGAATCTCCATTGGATCAAGTTAGGCTGAAAAACAGCTGAACAGTATTTACAGGGACACACAAAAATTTCGGCCACTATACTGTATACTATTACACTTGATCTGAATATTTTTAAAACTTTGTTATGGTACGAATGCCTCCTCGTTTGCTACTCTTGACGTGCAATTTCTAACTTGTTTGAATCTCCATTGGATCAAGTTAGGCTGAAAAACAGCTGAACAGTATTTACAGGGACACACAAAAATTTCGGCCACTATACTGTATACTATTACACTTGATCTGAATATTTTTAAAAATTTTTTATGGTACGAATGCCTCCCCATTTGCTACTCTTGACGTGCAATTTCTAACTTGTTTGAATCTCCATTGGATCAAGTTAGGCTGAAAAACAGCTGAGATTGGAGGTTTACAGCAATACTTTTCGCTTGCTGCATCGGTTGACGAAGTTTAGAAGTATAAGATAGATACATATCTATTCATAAAACTAAGATATGTAAGCGATGTACAGTTTATTTTATTAAGAAAATCAAATGAACGAAAGCTTTTTGTACTTAATCTATTCAATATCGGAGCTAATGAACTTGAATCGATGGGGATGGTTGAAATGCTCTAGAAATAACTCCTGATAGGAGTGTAATGACATTCCGCAATCGAGCATGATGTACATTGCTTGAAATGTACTATTCAGGATTTGTAGATTTATATTGAAGATTGAACTTGATAATCAACGTTACGCTTTCTTAAGCGTAACTTTTTTTACTATGATATTTTTCTGTACATATGATATCAGTCTTTATTCCTTAATTCTTTTTTTTTCTTGTCATGCACAATGCATACAATATCGGTAATTTTTAAACGTTTTTCTTGTCCTTTTTTTTCTTTTTCTTCTTATATAGTAAGCGTGCCAGTGTGGTATTAATTTGCGATATTTCTTCAATATACAGATACACCCAAAAATTATTATTGTATAGTCATCCATGTATGTTACTGCTGTTTTTTTTATATCTTTGTATGATTTTCTACAATTTATCTCAGAAATTTCGAACATGCAAAAATATCATATAGTTTTTTTTTTCAACCGAGCGAAAAATTGTCCAGGGAACCCGCTGAACGAAAGACCTTTGGCTTAAGCTTCCAACACTATCTTTATTTAGCTACTGGGAACAAAAACTCTCCGACAATTTTAATTTTTAGACTCACCTAGAAAGATTTCAATTCATGCTATATCTTTAACAATCAGTTAGATTGGGTTAAAAATAATAGAGTATATCACTTTATCCATCGTTTAATGGAGATCCTTTACTTGTGGGATATAGGTTTTCTGAATGAAATGTGTTTGCTGCGTGTCACTTGAGGTGGCTCAACAGTCAGAGCTTTGGTAATTTAAGACAAAGTTCTCGAGTTCGATTCCCGGACTGGAACGTTTCATTCAGTTTGAACATTTTCAGTTTGGGTCATATAAAGATAGCCAACATATTAAATCATACCTCGCAATAAATAAATTAACTAATAAAACCTAACTTAATTAATTACAGTGCATGTAACTTTAAAATCTAATTTCTTGAAAAGCAGTTGTACAGGGTATCTATAAAAATTAATGAAAACAAATTCAGAAAAAATATGTATGGAAGATATAAATTATTAAAATTCTTCAAAATCATTATTTTGAAGAAATTTAATTGTTCCTACCGAAGTTTTGAACATCCACAAACTTCTGCTAACAAGTTGTTTGCACCTGGAAGGCGTTTTGGAAGTACTTTTCTAACAAGTTCTTCAAGAATTGTGTTAAACCTACATTGACCTCTGCAACTGTCATTCGGAGGTGTCTTTAGAGGATTGCCGGAGAAACAGAAAAAGTTGTCCGAAAACTCCGGATCTATTTGAACGCTCTGAAAAAGATCCTCGCAAACAAGCACATTGTCTTTGAAAATCTATGAAAAATTTTGGAACCAGTGTTGCACAGATTTTTCTTAGCTGCAAATCTTTGGTAATCATAGTGTGATAGTTATTTTATTCCTACATGGTCAGCAATCATTTGAAAAGTTAACCGCCGATCCAAGTTCTGCAAATGATGCATACGTTGTACATTGTCCTGGTTTCTGCTCTTTGACGAGCATCATTTACAGGGTTCATGCTTCACACTCTTTCGATCGTCTTTGAAGCACTTGTGCCATGCCAAAACAACAGCTTTTTACTACTGTACAGTTTTTGAATCATGGACAATGTCTGCATAAATAATTTTCTGAGTCCAACACAGAATGTAATAAAGGTAGCACTGTTCGTGTTCATGTTCATTTAAAGGTTGCATTTTTAAGCTTCAATCGAGTCTAGAGATAGTAGATACGAACTAGGGATCCACAATATGAACCACATGGAAGCTCGTTGACTTTCGCCTTCACAGTAAAAAAGTATGTAATCCGAAATCAGCACATTTGCTAACATTTTATTCTGTACGCTCCACAATAAAAGTTGTAAATCAACAAAGCTAATTTTTATAAAGGTACAGAAATCTGTAACTTTGCAAACGAATCTACTAAAATTATATTTAACTTACAAAAATTTGATCTGTAACCTGGGTTGCAGTTACGTAATATGTTCTAGGCACCCCAAGCTTCCTAAAAATATTTGGTAACCCTACACATATTTTGATTTTCAGTGCAAATCTGTATGTGTTACATGAACTTTTGCTGTTGCCGTTACATAAAAAGTTCTAGAAATCTGAGTTGTCTAAAAAACTTTTAGTAACTTTTCAGATTTTTTTTACAACGTACATCAAACGAATTTGCTACATATACGCTGCTACATATAGTGGCGATATACACTGTAAAAAAAATCTGCAAAGTTACTAAAAGTTTTCTAGGAAAACGAGATTCCTAGAACTTTTTATGTAATGACAGCAGCAAAAATTCATGTAACAAATACAGATTCGCACTGAAAATCAAAAAACCTGTAAGGTTACTAAGAATGATTCAGGAAACTGGGATTACAAGAATTTTTCATGTAACAGCAACCCAGGTTACATATTAAATTTTAGTAATATGACTGTAATTTTAGTAGACTCGTTTGTGAAGTTGCAGATTTCTGTAACTTTATAAAAATTAGTTTTGTAGACTTACATTTTTTTTGTACAGTGTACAGATAATATGCTAGTAACCATACAGATTTCGGCAACTTTACATCAGTAAAATTATTATTATTATTATTTTTTAAGTGTAAACGAAAAAGACAGATGTTTTTTACTCTACGGAAGATTATTATAACAACGAACGAAAATAATTGGTTATTTAGGATTTTTTTATCTTTAGAAAACCCAGAGAACGATTTATTTTTGAAATTCAAAGAAAAGTTTAAAAATATTTTTTTATTAGCTGCCCGCAATTGTCGGAAGCGTTTTCAAGTAACTTTTATAATGCATTAACTAGTTCTCAACCTTGAAAATCGATCAATTTTACGGATGCTATCAGTTCTCAACTAAACACTTTCAGCTGCATAACTTATAATGTGTATGCAATTTTAACAGAATAGTGTTAATTTAAATATTAATGTTAAAGCTGTTCATTCGGTATCTTTGTAAGCTAAACATGTTTGCTGGATATGAAAATATTTGCTTAAAACTTAATAGCATCAGAGAAAAACCGATTTCCCGGTTAGTGTGACATGATTTATTCGCCCCGAAAGACACTCGAAAACGTTTTCGAAAATTACAGACAGGTAATAAAAATTAATTTTTATAGATTTTTCTTTAAATAAATAAAAAAAACCCTCGTTTGAGAAGTTTTTTAAGGTAAGGGAACCCTTTTTAGAATCTTGGGGGACTCGAAAAAGTTAGTATATTTTCGACCATGATTATAGTACTTTTTTTTTAAACTAAGAAACATCTTTTTACTTATTTTTTTTCAGTGTAAAAAAAAAGGCTTCATTACGTTTTACCTGCAAATTATATTCATTTCCCTCTTCATCTTATTGTGGTACAATACATCAATAGATATAATTTTTTTTCAACAAATCAAAGTAACATTGGCTAATGAGAAGCTTTCCTTACACTGTAAAAAATAATATGTAAAGTTACTAAGCTTTTTCTAGGAAACTGAGATTCGTAGAACTTTTTATGTAACTCTAACAGAAAAAAATTATGTAAAAGAATCGGTTAAATAAATTTTTTCTGTTACCATTACACAAAAAGTACTAGGAATCCCAGTTTCCTAGAAAAGTTCATCAACTTTGCAGATTTTTTTTACAGTGTAGTTAAATCTACATAACAAGGGTATTTACAACAGCGGTGTCTTTTTTGTGGTATTTACTTCGTGGTTCTTGAACACATTGTAATGCTACTCCGCAAATTGAGCTCTTAATTAAAATAAATGCATCTAAATATTTAAAATAAGCAATTAAATAGATAAATGTTAACTAAAATGTATTTTTTTTAACAGATTGCCTTTGTTTTTAAATTAGGATACATAAAAAAATTAAATTAAAACATACAGCAAATAGAGCATACATTTTTTTGAAACACATACACTGTTAAAAATTTGCTCTAGTTTAAACCAAATTTTTCTGCTCAATAGTTGATATCATAGGATGGTGAAATCTCGTACCAACATTTGGAGCTTCCTAATTCAATCTAGTTCTAACTATTGGAGCTAAATTTCAACAGGATCTCCAAATGATGATTTAAGGTTTCACTATCTTATCGTGACAGCTATCGAGGATTAAAATTCGGTTCAAACTAGGACAAGATTTTAAAAGTGTACCTTTGGAATTCAGCTGTCAAAATTTTTACGATTTTAATTTCCGAATGTATTTTGAATTCAGCATCTAGTATTGAAAAGATTTTTTTAGCGTTTTTTGTTCAAAAAATTTATATACGATGGTATTTTGTCGATTCAAACAATGAAAATTAAATACATACCTCGCTTGACGAATAAAATTCTTTAAAACCATTTGCGAGTCTTTTTCAGAACTGGTGAAATTGCTTACAACAAATAAAACTGTTATCAGTTGCATGGAATATTATTTACTTTAATTAAAAAAGTAATAATCAGTATATATTAATAATTCATTATCATATGTAGACCGATGATAAGAAAAATATATGTGTAGCCCCCGAGATCGCTTTTCATGTGCCATCAAATTGATATTTCAAGTTTATCACTAAATACGTTAACTGGAAGAATACAAAAAATGCTATACACTTTCTTTTACAGCTTTATAACATATAAAAGTATTAAATAATAAACATACAAGCTGTAGTAAACTGTCTACATGCTTCGGCGTCACTAAAATCCTTATCAAAAGAAATGAGAATATGCTACATTAATCTAATAAACAATCTATATTGCAATGACTTGAAACGTTATCATCAATACATTTCATTAATGCAATTGTAGAATATTCTCATTTATTTTAATGAAAGCTTCGGTGAAGACGAAACATGAAAACAATTCATTAAAAATTTTGCGATGTTTTAAGGTTTTTATTTTACTCCTTCAGTATTTAATGAAATATATTAACTCTGGGTGTTCAAATTTGTTATAATAAATGCCCGCACATTATATTTTTATCTTTGTGAAATGAATTTGTCTTCAATACAATACGACGTCAACTAGTGCAAAGTATAATTTACTTTTGACTCATCATTGTAAATAATCCAAAAGCTATTTACTTTTTAAATCAAGTATTTACTTTTGTGATGTCTTGTACTCCCCTTATCAAATAGGATTATTATCTTTAACAAAAGATTTTACAGGTTAATACACATTTTAAATTTCCTTATTATAAAATCAAAATTATGCAGTAAATTTTGTAGTAAATCAGTTTACTTCGATTCAGCGATTTATTTTATACACGAGCTTGCTATTCAAACATCTCATTACTATTCTCTGCTTACTTGGTTAAAATTTCTACTATAATCCTTCAGATTAAGTATGAAATTCAGTTTACTTATTCAAATATTTTCAACGGTAGAATTAAACTGTTAATTTCCGAAAAGTTAAAAATTGAAAGTGTATTTAATTTAGTGTGGAGCGTAAGATTTAATCTCATAAACAAACGTGCTTATAAAAATCACATGAAAAATATTAGCAATTATATCCTACGAATGGAAAACCTATGCCACGTATATATATATTTTTTCATCATGGAATTGATTAAAATTCTAAATCAAAATATAGTACAATTGCATAGAATTAAAGAATTTTGACTATTTGAGTTTACCTGAATTCGAGTGATTGGGAATTGAAAATGTAACTTAATAAAGGCCAATCTAGTTCAATAATGGCTCATAATGTTTTTGTTTTTACTTTCTTCTATCTTTACAAGAAGAAAGTATTGGATTCATGAAAATTTTCGACTTCCGGTTTTCGACGGATTTATACGTTTTAGAAGGTCCTGAACACGTTTTGACTATTTTTAGAAAATGTCTGTCTGTGAGTCTGTGTATCTCTCTGTGAGTCTGTCCGTCTGTCTGTGAGTCTGTCTGTCTGTATGTGACAAAAAATTTGTGGGCGCTCTATCTCGAGAACTAATGCTTGAAATTTAATAAAACTTTATATTTAGTTAGACCTTGATATGAATTAGTGCCTATTGGTTTTTGGTGAAAATTGGCCTGCAGGTGGCGCTGCTATACTACGTTTTTCATGATTTTCAAGATTGCTATATCTCAAGAACTAATGCACAGAATTTCATGAAATTTCAGATTCTGTGACCCCTTGATATAAATAGACGCTGACTAAGTTTTGGTGTGAATTGTCCAGCAGGTGGCGCTGCTATGCCACGTTTTGCATGATTTTCACGATAGCTATATCTCAAGAACTAATGCACAGAATTTCACCAAACTTCAGATTCCGCGATACCTTGAGATACATAGCCCCTGAAAAAGTTTTGGTGTGAACTGCACTATAGGCGGCGCTGCTGTGCTACATTTTGCACGATTTTTGCGATAGCTATATCTCAAGAACTAATGCAGAGAACTTCATCAAATTTTAGATTCTGTTACACTAGAATATATAACATAATTAGACGCTGATTACATTTTGGTATTAGCCTCGCAACAGGTGGTGCAGCTATGCTGCATTTTGCACGATTTTTCCGATAGTTATATCTCAACAACCAACGCACAGAATTTCATCAAACTTCAGATTTTGTTACAAAATGACATATAACATAATTACACGATGATTACGTTTTGTTATAAATCCTTCAACTGATGGTGCTGCTGTGCTGTATTTTACACGGTTTTTTTAAAACTAGCTATATCTCAAGAACTAATGCACAGAATTTCATCAAACTTCAGATTCTTTTACACCATAACATAATTAGACGCTTTTTTACGTTTTGGCATAAATTGTGCAAGATATGGTGTTGCTGTGCTACGTTTTGCAAATTTTTTGTTATAACTATATCTCAAGAACTAATGGATGAAATTCCATCAAATTTCAGATTCTGCAAGGTCTTGACGTAAGTAGATGCTTATTAGGTTTTAGTATAAATTACCCAACATGAGGCACTACTAAGCTCATTTTCTCAGAATATTAATTAAATTTTGCGTTTTAGGCTTTTCGGATACCAGAATCTCAGTAGGCTAGGTCAAATGTTCGAGGAAATTCGATAGTGGGTAATTTTGGGGTCACAACGTTTTTTTTTTTTTTTTTTTAAATATTAAAATGTACTTATGAGATAGAAGAAAGTTTTGGGATTGACACATCCAACTAGTTTAATTAAAGGATGACTTAAAGACTGTAAAGAATTTGAGGATGCTGAACTTAAAATTACATGACAAACTTTAATTTAAAACTTCCCAAAAAATAATTCCATTTAATTTTTTATATACATTATTATTAATATATATATATATGAATTATGACGTACATCAGTTTTTATAAAAAAAAAGAATGTGTATTTTCAGAAACCTGGGTAGTCTTTTCTACAGTTTGTCGTTCATTCTAATAATTATTTTTCGAGACAAAGCGAAATTTTAGTTTTCGAAGGTCTTAAGAAAACAACAATTTAGAAATTAAATGTTTATTTTTGTTCATTTTATATCTCGATAACTTCTTTAACTTTACCGATGTAAATTTGCAAGTTTTTCTTTAAATTGAACTTTAACCCTTTGCGGCGCAGGACAAATTCATTGCTTAAGTGTTGAAACTAAAGACTGACACCGGAATTTGAAAACAACTTTATCTGTAAATAAGAAAACGCTATATTTCACTTATTCAATAAACCGTAATTTTTTAAAAACAAAATTTCGGTGCCAATGTGGCGTTTGGGAATTAAAATTAAGTGGTATATCTATGAAGCCACCGCGCAGCAAGGGGTTTACCTGTTCAGACCTCAGTAAGAAACTTGTGGATCTCTATTCTTTTTTTTTTTTTTCATAAAAATTAAAGTGCTTGATTTTTGAAAATTTTTACTTTACTTCTATGTCGCTGAAAGTTTTTTTGCTTTGGAATAAAACCAATAAATGGCTGATGCTTACTTCTTCATAAAATAAATGTTGTTTTCACTGAGTTAGAAAAACACTGCCTATAAGATAGTGTGGCCAAGAGATGAAAAAAATTTCATAATTATTTAACTTAAACCTTTCACAATTTAAAAACTGAAGACTTGTTGATTATCCGCTTTTTAATGCCTTTAAATATGTTATTGATTGAATTTAGGTTATTGATAATTAAATTGATATTTTAAAGGAATTAGTAATTTTAAATCTGCATTTCTGAACCTAAATTACCAGTTCTAAAGTATTAATTTTAATCCTATAACTCTATGAAAATATGAACTAAAAAAGTATATGAGCTAAAAGTTATAAAACCAAGTTTGGGCAACTTTTAACTTCTAGATGACTTCTATTTCAAAAATTACATTGATATTCTGAAAAAATGCAATATACTCAGTTGATGCCGTGATGTGATTTTATTCGTAATTAGTCTGTGTTTTTTTCTCTTTTGATTGAATATTTAAGAGGGAGATTCAACTTTTTCTTAGTTGTCCTAATATGAATCTAAATAGGACACCGCACCGTGAAGTTTTTTGATTGATCAAGAAACTATTTAACATAAAATTATTTCCAATTTACGAATTGACAACTTTCCCTGTTAATGAGAATAGGAAAAAGGTAATGCATATCTGGAAACCTAAGAAGAGGAAAAATCGATTGGCCTTTCCGATTCGACGAAAAATAAACTGTCTGACCTTTTGTCATACTTTTAATGTTTCAAATCTATTATATAAAGATTTCATTTGTGCATACGTATGTGTGTGTGTCTATGCATGATCCATAACAAATGCTACATCAAACTGGTGACAAACTATAACTATTGCTTCGGATTTTTTCGGAACATTTTTTCGGATATATCATACTTGGATTATAATATGTACTAACAACAAAAGCAATCACAACTTGTTAGTTTTTTTTCTTTTCAAAAATATATGAGGAAATCAAACTTTAAAGAACTAAAATATAAGAATTTTTTTTAAAAATACATGCATTCAAATTATTATTTTAAAAAAACATTTTGCATGCATTTTTTAAAGTTAACTTATAGAAATTGTAGAATTTTGGAAAAATATCGGATTTTCAAAATCGTCATTTCATTACATTTATAATATCACGTACATAGCAATCTATTTGTCATACAAGTATAGCCTTAATTTATTACAAACGGAATATATTTCATAACCCATTGTTTATAAAAACCATGTTTTTAGTTTATTTTTCTTCAAAGAATAATTAAAGTTCTCTTATTGTTTGAAAATATATTATGAATATTGGCTCTAATTTGTAAAAAAATCTGGAGATTGTTTTACCTTTCTTGATATCAGTATTAGAAGTTAATAACTTTCTAAAGTTTATGCAAATATACATTTCCGATTACTTATATGCACATTATCCAAAGCCTAAACTCAATCATAATTACTTTTCTAGTAGTTGGACAAAAAACCAACAACAATAAAGTAATAATAATAATAAAAACGTCGATTATTAAACTTCACTTTTACATACAAAAACCAAATCAAATCGAGTTAAATTAAAGCATCTATAAACAGAAGATTATTGTTACAGTTAATCATTCTTTTCTATACTTTTTAATAAATATATTGCAAACCTTGGAGCTACTAAAATATTATATAAATATGCCGTTTTTTGAAAACGTTGTGTGATACTCTTTTTTTTAGCATCAACCGTTATTTCGGCAGGCGATATTTCATTTAAACGATTGTAAAAAACAAATCGTTTTGTTATTTTTTGAATGTTCATTATTCAAGCAATAATCGATTTAATATATTTTTTTTTTCATAATCAAACTTTTGTCGCTGGCAAAGAGTAATTTATTTATTTTTGGTAATGGAAAATTTCATTTTTAGGAAAATGAAATGCGAAATTTTCCCCGCAGATTGGGCAAAACTATTTAGATGTCTTAGAATTTATTGCCGATGTTTAATTTATCGAAATCGATTGCATTTTTAAAAATAAAAAATATCTTCGCTTCAGAATGCTTCCTGATAAAGTAAGCAAGATGGAGAACAGCTGTATGTACACATAAATTAGTTTAAATCGTAATTCATGATTAACTTTATTTATTTATTTTTATAGAAATAGCAACATGGCGGGAAACAAGCCAATATAAATGTTAGGCAGCAATCTGCATTTTCCTTTACAAATGAAATCGGAATTTCGTAATCTGATTATAATTGATATGATGTTATAAAATGGTGTTGATATTTATGGGTAAAATTGTTCAAAATTAGAAAATAAGAAATCTTTTGTAATGAAAAATTATGAAATCCTTAGAAATTAGAAAATATGAAATCCTTTAAGTGTCAAAAGACGCTTCATGATAAAACTAAATATACCATATGACTATTTATAGGTCCAATGTATGCTTGCAAAAAATAATACTGCAGTGTTAATCTATCAGCTATTGCACGGAAAGCCAAAAAAATAATTGCGGAAAAATGATTAAACTTGGAGTATAATTTTAAGTTAAAATCTAAAACGATGACACCTCTTGGTAGAGATAGTATTAGACTGATATTTCAAGGGAACTAGAGTTTTTCTAATAATCCATATTTTTGAACAAGGTATCGCTGCCACTCGCCATTGAGACAAAATGCTTCATTTGGCAAATAAATGAACAAAAAACTCACCAAATTGCGAGTACTCTATTTCTTCTCTTTTTTGTGTATGGTTACACTGTAAAAAATAAATGTAAATTAACGGGCATTTACCGTAATATTTTACGGTAGTTGTCCGTTTTTGAAGCTTAACGGTACACTTCCGTAAATTTACGTTGCGGAAACATAAATTCGGAGTACTAATATGTTTTTACGGGCAAAGCCCGTTTTTTTATGCAGGGCAAGGGCGGCGCCAGAATTTGCCCGACGTGGGGGCACTATATCCCCGACAGGGGGGCCAAGTTCATAATATATATTAGAGGTCCCCACGTGCTGGGCCAGGTCCTAAAAATTGCGTGGGCAAAAATTTCAAGGACCCAGTTCGTACAAAATAAATTAATGTTCCGGTCGGCGTAAAATTTAAAAAGTTTGCCTGCTTATATGGTCTAGCAAGTATTATATATATTAGCCCCTTCCCCTTCCCCCCCCCCCCCAAAAAAAAAAAAGTTAAAATCTCGACCCGACTTGACTCTATTTCTACAAAACATGAATTTTTACTTCGATATGGTTATAAACTGTTTTACACGAAGAGTTCTGATCAAAAAGAATTAATCTTTTATTTTTAACTATTTGGAAAATAGTTGTTGATCTCGGTGGAGAACTGAAAAATCTGAAGCAAATCTGAATATTTTTATTGGTTGAATTCCGGAACTTATTTTATTTTATTCGTTTTGTGATTGGTCCATATTTAATGTCCAAAAACGGAATACTTCTGTTGACACGATGACAAAAAAAGTAATAAAAACTTGAAAAATATTAATAATTTGAAAACGAATTGTGGTAAAGTTTGCAAACAAATTTCGTTTCAAAGAGCATTTTTTTCTCTACGTCACTGTGTAAAAATTTAAAATGTGCGATATTTAGAAGTTTAAAAATTCGCAGTTCCGAAAATTGTAAAACTGAAATTTCATTTAAACCTTGTTTATGTTGGGCCCAGGAATATTAATGTTTAATCCATGTCGTACGTAATATATGAGGCATAATAATCGGTGCTCTACTGTATGTATTACAAAAATACAAATGAAAAACTTGCATACTTTTTTTAAAGTTAAATTATTATTATCAACAAAATTACGAATTCTGCTTATAAAGAAGTTTTAAAATTAAAGCACTCGGGTAAAAATATCAAATTACATACAAACGCAAAGAAATAAGAAATCATTTGAACTTACTCGTATGAAGGACTTGAAACTTTTTATGTACTTCAGAAAAATATTATAGTTCACACATTCGTAAAAAGATTGAACTCATAAAGTATTTATAATTAGTAGAAATAATAATTCAAAAGCAAAATTTGCTAAGTCATAAATTTCATTGTTTTATAGTCAGATTCGTTCTTTAAAAGGTCATTGTAGCATTGTTCATATGGTTACTGTATGATTAATTATATAATTTTTGTAAAAAAAAAGCATTAAATAGACTATTTCGATATTTTTAAATAAAAATACTAGATTAGGAAAAAAAATTAACTTCTTATATCTGTGGTCAATGGACAAATGTCGATAATAGGGTACTGCACCTTATGTAACTCTGAAATATCCTTCAAGCCTATCAGAGCAAATGTTTTTTCTAGTAATTCCCACAGCAACTTTGAGATGTATAAAGGTTCTTTTTACAACCAATCAGCAAGAATACGTTTGCTGAAGCTAAACAACATAATCATCGATCTCTTTATCATTCCAGCAGTTGAAAAGTTTGTTTTATATTAACTTGCCGAACAGAATTTGAAAACTACTCAAAACAGATAGGCATGCATTTCCTTTTGGTGAACCGCAGCTGTTCTTTGCAGTTTAAACATCGTTAGATTGGAATCTAAATAAGAATACAAGTATAAAGAAACAACATACATGGCTAGAACAAAACCTGTATAAAATTGAAATTTCTTTCATATCCTTTTTCGTTAAATCTGAACACGTTGCTGTACTAAATACTAATTTCCTTGAAATGAATGTGAAAGTAATTAATCGAACTAGAATTTTTGAAATATGTAAATTTTAAGAGTTTATAAATAGCGCGTTTTACTTTTTTCATCATTTTCTAATTTAGTCATTTTTGAGAAAATGTAATTATTTTATAAACTCTCAAAAAACATTTCGCAAAAAATAAAACATACAGACAGTAAGTTGCTGGAACGCACGTGTGGTTGGAACGGATTTTTCTATTACTTGAAGAATTTTCTGTCTTTTGATTGTAGAATTTAAAAAAAAAATGAGATTTGGTTCATGAATTTTTCATATCTTGAGAGAAAAAAGAGATAAGTAAAAAATCAGTTTATAATAGAAAAACCTAGTACACAGCGTTGTTGCACAGTTAATTAAACAGTGCTTTAATTAAAAAAAATGCATCTGTAGATATTGGAGGATATCAGGTAGTTTTAGCATTAAATTGATTAATTTTCTTTATTTTCGAAAAAATGTTCAAATTAAAGCAGACTTTTTAGCTATCGAAATAATAATAAAAACAATAGCGGAAAATATCTCCAATTTCCAATTTGTTTTAGAGTGTATATTGATCAAATGCACAAAGTGTGATGTTCCAAATTTTGATAAGATCAAATTTAAATCTGAAACAAAAACTTTAATACAAAATTTCCAAGAGAAATGGAAATGAAGTGAAAAATTGTAAAATAGTTGGGAATCTAAAAGTGAATTATTTTAATATCAGCGAAAAGCGATCTGCAATTATTAATATATCGCTGATTCGAACTGCGGGTTATGCAAGAGACCTAGCTGCGGATTAGAGGTCTGCGAGGACCAAAATTTCCCGTCTCAACATTGCCGAAGAATTCCTTTGATTTTCATCTTTTCTATTATTTTAATTAATTTCTGCCTTCTGACATAAGATTTTTTTTTAAATTTTGATCTTAGATTTCTCATTTTTACATATTTTTAGATAAAAGGGATTTAAATTCCGTTTCTAATACAAATAGTACTAAGCAACACAGATGCCAGAATACCCATGTAATTTGACGAACATGCTGCTTTAGGTGTGAGTATTTCAGGTATTTGGTGTTTTTTCTGTATATTTTGCGGGAGGTGGAGTAGAAATGGCAAAATTAAAGTGAAATTTTTTTCTGTTTTTACGGGATCTAATCAATGGGAGGGGGGGGGGAGGATAGTTCAATTCACGGATTGTTTACCGAGCACGGAATCCTCCGCGGAATGGGTTATACCTGACCTGAGCTAATTAATTATATATCCATTCAACCTGAAACAGTTGAAAAAAATAGATAACCCGAACTTGACAAAACTTCGATCTAAAATCAATAGTATTCATTCCGAACGCAATCCCAACTCAGTATGAAAAAACAAAATTCCATCTTGTAAAGCAATAATGGAAAAGTAGTCTAGTATCAATTACATTTTTTCTGTAGAAAAATCGATATATCTGTATATTGACTCATTGACACTCAAATAATATAATTTTTCATTTTAAAATATATTTTGGGAATACTTTTGAAGAATCTGATAGAATCGACCCCATACGCTAAAACAATTAAAATTACCCGACTCGAAAAATAAAAGTCAATCTTAAACTCTCCGTAAAAAGAAAAAAATTAACTTTAGCCATATCCGACTAAAACCGCCAGTCGAGTTGAGTTTAATTTTCCGAGGAGATGCAGGCTCGGGTTTCTACCCGAAACCCGATTTGAGCTCAACATCTCTACATTTCGACCTGAACCCGAAATATTTCAACCCAACCAAACCCTAATTGTAACTGATGAAGAAATATATCCATGCTGTAATGCAGTTATGTAAGAATATGTTTACAATTATATATTCAGTAACAATTTTAGATTTTAAGTAAAAAAATCGGTATACAAAATTCATTGACATTCAAATACAGTTTTTCATCTTAAAATAAGTTTTGTAAATTCTTTTGAGAGATCGATTCATCTCGAATCAAGAACCATAAGTATCAACATTCAACCCGAACCTGAAACAATAAAAGAATCCGACACTCAACGACAAAAATTTAGACTCAACCCGATCCGGTCCAGACTGCGAGTCATGCCAGATGCAGTTTGCCCGACACGATGAAGCATTCTACTTGTTATCCAAAACAACCCCGACAAAATAATTTTCGTTTTCGTATTTTAACTGAACTAAAAATTCTTCATTACCAAGCTGATCGTAAATCCAAAATAAGCTAAAACTGATCCACAAATTTAATATAGTTAAAAAAAAAAGTATAAAATTAATTTTTAGTATAAATTTTATCTTTTTGTTGAAAAATAAACATGTATATAGTCATTCATGCATCATCCTATGCTGTCATCCATGTAGATTTTTATTTTAAAAATTCAGATTTTTTTCGACAATTCGGGTTTATCTAAACTCAGATTGCAAGAATCAAACTTCAGTTAGAAACCGATGTGCAAAAAAGAATTAGTTTAGTCAATCCGACTTTCAAAAAAAAAAAAAAAAGCCCCATATTTCGACCCAACTTGAATGGGCTGAAATTCAAAAGTCAAAATATTTTCCCTGACGAAATTGAATTTTGACCCCGATGGGGGGGCCAGGTATGCCCGACGGGGGGGCATATGCCCCCACGGACCCCCCTCTGGCGCCGCCCTTGATGCAGGGTGAGAAAATCTGCTGCCTAGCCATTTTTTTTACGGACAAATACCTTCGAATAAGTCTTTCGATGACGTCATAACAGAACGTTTTATTTTGTTTGTTGAAAATATTATTATTATTTAATTAAATTATTGTCTGGTTTAAATTATCGCATAAAATTATCGTCTGGTTTTAATATGCTATTGTTTTGGTAAATTTATAGAAAAATTAGTCGGTTGTGGCACCCCAAAAATTTTCTTCTATCTTATATATGTAAATACTCTCCTGAAAAGTACAGTATAACAGCGCCACCGGTTATGTGACTTACACCAAAAATCTAATCATTCCCAACTTTACGTGAACTCCTAACTGCATCTGAAGTTAGCTGAAAATCCGTGCATTAGTTTCTGAGATAACGCTATATTCTTATGACATCATCAGTGGTGACCATCCCTTTCCCCCAAGCCCAACCAGTGGCGGAGAGGTTCGTACCTCTTAACTGGTAGACGGCAGGTGCTGGGTTCGAACCCAATCGCGGCTGTCGGCCTAATCGTTCGGAGTTTTCGTGGTTTTCTTCGAACTTTGCGTAAATACGGGTTAGGTTCCCTTAGAAAGACCCCCACAAAGGGCACCTCCCCCCTGGGCCTATATCCCTAGTGTAGATAATCGGCCGACAAAAATAAACCAAACCAAACCCTTTCCCCCAAACACAATGACGCAAATCCCTCCCCCCCCCCAAAAAAAAAAATCTTCATACTTTAACATTGACACTCCCCGACCATCGCCTCCCAAACCCAATGACGCAAATCCCTCCCCCCCCCCCCAAAAAAAAAATCTTCATACTTTAATATTGACACCCCCCCCCCCTAAACAAAATATCAATTGTAAAATATATTCTACTAATAGTCTACTGCTCACTCAAAAGATAGCGAGTTGAGCATAGCGTAATGAGTTCTTATTGCCTTTATCTAGAATTTAAAGAAAGAAAACACAGGAACATTTCTGAAAATCCAATGTTGAAAAAATTTAAAAGTGATATTAAAAAAATTAAGACTTTTTTAACAGTAAGAAAAAAGGAAGTACTAAGAATTTAAAAATCCCCCCCCCCATTATACTTTTTTTCAAATACCCCCCCCCCCAAAAAAAAAGAAAATTGTATAACGTATCTTGCGTCACCAAACCCCTCTCTGGGACTCCTGGACATCATGGTAGATAATGACGTGATAGTTTTGTATGTCTTAAGACATCATACTAGGTAAAATTGCGGCGTTATTTACAGTTTGAATTCACTTTTTTATTGTCATATTTATGAACTCAGAAACGAAATTAATGAAAAAAAGCATGCTTTTTCATTATTAAATTTTGAAATAATGAAGTATGAAATGCTACCATTATTGCAAACAGTTCTTAATTTCTCTGGTCGGAATCTTCCGATTTGGATAATGATTGAAGAAGTAAATTAAATTAAGAGTAAAAATAACATGATGGAATGCGTAGAATACTTTTAATGGAGACCAAAGTGGTCGTCATAGGCGGCTAGTGCTTTCAATCTTCGCTTTTACAATAAGCCGTGACGGAGAACCACATTTCATTAATCATCGATATACGTATTCGAATTGTGCGCATGCGTAAACTCTGTTCGTCTTAAAATTCTATGGCGGCAATCGGTATCTTCATGTATAGCGGTTATTTCTATCTGATGTGAAGGACGTTAGTTCGTTTTATAAAAAGGTTTTACAAAAAATTCCGTAAGTTCATTATTAATATATTATTGTTATTTAATTATTTCTTCTGTATTGCCTTTTTTTATGGATGATGTTCATAAATTTATCATATATTTTAGTTAGTTCCTCTATGTCGACTCATTTTTCACCGAAATCCGATTGACTACTTTGAATTTAAATGAAGTGTTTTGAATTTTGAAAGGGTTTTGATTTTAAATAGTGTTTTATTTTATGATTTGTCGAAAAATTTTTAGATGTAGATTCGCGCTACTTAAAAACCGGCAAATCTGTAGCTGTAGTGGCATTAATATGCAAGTACAACAAGTACTAATTACTTAATAGTTCTCTACCAAATTATATTGAATCATAAACATCTATGCAAATCAAATCATAATTAATAAGTTTGTTTTATGTACATTTGTTGACGGATTAAATTTTACCTTTTTAAAGCTATAAAACAAATACATTGCCACTAACTGAAAATCAGCAAAATTCTTAATCTTGATCATGAGTCTCAAATGCTTGTCTAGCTTATTATATTACTAGGCCAGAAGTATTTATAAATTAAATGTTTTAATAAATTCAACAAAAAGCAAAGCTTGGCTGATTTTTTAATATTTTAATAAATAGTTAAATTATGTTATCCTTTGCCATTGCATCCCCCCACACACACCCCTTCAACTTTATTTGTACAAAACATTTTTATATCCTAGCAGCAGTTTGTTTCTTTTTGTTAACTTTAATAAATTAACAATATAAAAGAATATTTAAATTAGTTTCTGGTGTCTGTGTTTAAAGAATTATGTGAGAATTTTGTTGAATTATATCAATATTCAACAACTTAAAAACACAGCTTTTTTTTTCTCTCCATTTTTGGTAGATGGGAGGATTAAATATTTAATATATAAATTATTATTGACTATCCCATATAAACATTAAATTCAAATTTTATGTTTAAATGTACATGAATATAACAATGAAGCAATATACTGTGGATACAGAGCAATGTTAAAATGTTATACAGTCAACTCTGAAATATGCCGATGTAGAATCTGCAATACTCTATTATCTGCACTACATGTTGGAAGGTAAACAATAAAAATAGTCATTAATAATTAAACACTTAAGGTTATTATTATTTTATATATTTTTTTTTTCAGTTATCAATTTTTCAGTGAATGAATATTTAAAGATAAATATCTAAATTTCTTTGAGTAACAAAATTTTATCTTGGAGCAAGACACGAGAGTAATAAAATTATCTACAATAAACCAAAACTTAAACTACAATTCTGTTGTGTCAATGTTTAAAATAATGAATAATCAATAAAATGTGTATTATATGTAATTTAAATTTTCTTTAGTCTTAGTTATTATATATAACATACTAGTGTTGTGTTTTATAATTTTTATGTAAGTTCCTAATTTATAGTCAGACTTTTAAGAGTAAAATGTAAACAAAGGGATGATCTATAATCTTCCACAATGTATAATATGCAAACCACTCAGTCTCTCAGTGTGAGGATTTCACAGAGTTGACTATATTCTAGAATAATATATATATATATATATTTCTTTTACAGATTTTATTGTAAAACACTGATCTGTGCAGCTCAGTTGCAAGCTTTTGTCAAATGTGAGATTTTTTTACATAGTATAAATCGTAATTGTAATACAGTAGGCTTTCTCAAATCCGCACAGCTTGGGACCAGAGGTTGTGCAGATTTTAGAATTTTGCAGATTTCTGGTAATTTTTTTTGTTTTCATTTTTTAAACAGTAATTTGAGTGCAATTAATGGTGCAATCGGAACTACAATGAAAGCTTACAAATATAATTAAATATTAAAATAAGTAATAAACTAAAATAATAAAAATTCAGATAATTTTTTAAATGATTAATGTACTAATAGCAAAAGTCAAGTTAATAATCAATAGTGTATGATTAAATATACATTAAACAGATTAAATGTACTTTTTCAAAATTATTCAACAAAACTTGCTTTATAAAAGTACATTACTAATTCACATCAAAATCATAAAATAAGGATATTTTTTTCAAGTTTAGCCAGGCTTAATAACCAAAAAATTTTGATTTAATGCATAAATATATTTGGTAAAAAGATTGTGATTACCGATAATATTTGAAATATATTGAATTTTTTCCAAAAAGAATTTATTCTTCCTTCATGAAAGAAACATGAATAGAGTATTGTTAAGAAAATTACTAATGCAAAAATATATGGAATTGATACAAAACTAAAGAAAAATCAAATTTTGTCCCAATATCGAAACTGAAAGTTTCATTGTTTACATCCATAAAATATGTGCGGATTTTAGAGAGTTGCGGATTTGAGGGAGTGTACTGTATTTGTTGCTGTTTTTTCTTTCATATTTTGGACAATTTTTGCTTTTTAAGGCTTTTAAAAATTACATGCCTAAATACATGAATTAAGTAAGAATTAGGTTTAAATATTATCTTCTTTTTGTATTTTTAAATATGTTGTAGTTATTTGTATTAGAGTAGGGATGCACAACCTGTGGCCTGCGATCGCTTAATATGTGGCGAATTTCATCAATTTACAACTGGAAACAATTGCAATTTTTGTACATATGTCACACAAAAAAATTCCTAAATTTTGTCAATTTACTGCGGGAAAATATAAAATTTCGTCATTTAAGAACCACAAATTTCGTTTATCGGCACGGAAAAATCACGAATTCCATTGATCAAATGCGAAAATAGTTAAATTTTATCGATGAAGATCAGAAAAATCGTCAGTTTTGCTCATCAGATGGGGGAAAAAAATCACGAATTTTGCTCATGAGACTCGAGAAAAAAAGGAGCAAATTTTCTCGATTGGGCACGAAAAAATTGCGAGTTTTTTCAACCAGGCATGGAAAAATCACAGAATTTGTCTGATGGATGCGAAAACTCATACATTTTGTTGATCAAGCAAGAAAAAAAAATCATAAATGTTGTGGTTCCTTGCAAATTATCATCGGATGGAAAAATAGCATATTTTCTCGGTTTATTGGTCAGTTTAAACTTTGTCGATCAGAGACAAAAAAAAAAAAAAAAAACAAGTTTCGCTGATAAGACACGGGAAAATCGAAAATCTCGAATTAAGTGATGACGCTTGGAAATATTGCAAATTTCGTTGATCAGGTGGAAAAATCGTGTTTTTGTCAGTTTATCAAGAGAAAAAAATCGCGAGTTTTATCTGGCCGCATAAAAAATGCAGATTTTGTCAATGTTAATACAAAAATCACGAAAATTGATACTCAGTCGAAGAAAAATGTGTATTTTGTCAATTTACAGCAAAAAAAGCACACATTTCGTCGTTCAAAGATCGAACAATTGCGAGTTTTATTGATTGCATTTCGAAAAATAGCAAATTTCTTTGGTCGAAGATGGGAATATTGCAAATTTTGTTGGTCACACGCGGAAAAATTGCTACTACGTCGATCAGACTCGAATAAAATCGAGAATTTCATTGATCATGCGGAGTAATTTCGCGATTTTTGTCGATTGGCTTTGCAAAGATCACAAATTTTGCCAATACGCTTTGTAAAAATCGCAAATTTGATTGATCGCCTTCATAAAAACCCCAAATTTTGTCGATTAGCTTCGAAAAAATCGCGAATTTTGCCGATCTGAATCAGAAAATCGCGAATTTCGTCGATTAGATGCAGAAAAATTGTGAATTTTGTTATTCAGTCGCATCAAAATTGCGTATATCGTCAATCAAGTTCGGATGAATCGCCAATTTCGTCGATCATGCAAAAGAAAATTGTGAATTTCGTCTATCAGCTTTGCAAAAATCGCGAATTTCGTCTATCAACTTTTAAAAAATCCCGAACTGCGTCTATTGACTTTGTAAAAATTGTGAATTTTGTCGATCGGCTTCATGAACATCGTGAATTTTGACTATTGCCTTTTTGTATGCAAATTTCGTAGATCAGGCGTGGAAAATCGTGAATTTCGTTGATTGGCTTTGTAAAAATTGTGAATTTCGTCTATCAAGCGCTGAAATATTGTGAATTTTGTCGATTGTGCGAAAGAAAATAGCGAATTTTATCAATCGACTTTGTAAAAATCGCGAATTTTATTGATCGGCTTCGTAAAAACGAGAATTTCGTAGATCGTCTTCAGAAAAACGTGAATTTCTTCGATCAGGCGCATTGAAATTGGAAATTTTGTCAATCAGGTGCGGAACAATTACAAATCTCGTCGATCATGCGCAGAAAAATCATGAATTTCGCCGATCATACGAAGGAAAATAGCAAATTTCATTGACCAACTTTGTAAAAATCACGAATTTTATCGATCGCTTTGTAAAAATCTCGAATTTGTCGATCGGCAAGGTTAAAATCGCAAATTTTATCGATCAGTCGCGGAAAAATTTAAAATAACATAGATAAAAAAAATCTTGTAATCGGCTTCTCTCTCCTTCGTTCATAAAATTCACATTTTTTGGCACCAGCCATTTATGCTCTTTTTTTAGCACTTTTAATAAAACAAAACATAATCTCCTGAATTATGTCAAGGAATATCTTTAAATCTAGAAAATAATCCTTGCTATATCTGTTTTAAATGTAAAAATGCTGATGTATTCTTAACAACTGAATTGGGGATTTTGACTGGGTAAGTGAACTTAAGTGGATACCCCCCCCCCCCCCCAGTGTTCTCTTTGACATTTGATCAACGTTAGTAATTTGGTGAATTAAAAATAAAAAAACATTCGCCAAATGAAAAATGTATTAGCAAAATAGATTCGCCATGTAGCACAAAAAATATCTTTAATCCTTTAAATGTAACCTCTTTTTTTTCAATATGTTCTAAAATAACCTAAGTTTCTACAACTGTGATAGCGGTTGTCATTAATCTAATTTCAACTATCCGCTATGCATATGTATGAAAAACGAAAACGAAAAACAGAAAAAGCAAAAATTGAGCACTAGCAATTTGGTGAATCTAATTGCTTGTTTACTCGCCAAATGAAGAATTTAGTTGCAACTTGGCGCATTGGCGAGCGACAGCGAGAACACTGTCCCCCCAATCACACACATACACTCTCCTCTGAAACCACATATTTTTTTTTTTATCAGATTGTATGCTACAGATCACCTCCTCTAACTCGAATTCTCTCCTTTTTATTGATGTGGCCCTCGACCACCCAGATATATTTGAAAGTGGCCCTTCTCTTCAAAAGGTTGTGCACCCCTATATTAGAGCATATAGTTTTTGTATTGTATCTCAGCCTGCTGAAATTAGCTGCCAAACAATAGATTTTGATTTTAGAAATTTAATTGATTTGAGCTCTGAATTGATTACTTATAGCCTTCGAAATACATTGTTAACTCATAGTGATCCATTTTATCCTGATTGTTTGTTTTGAGCTTCTAAAAGCAGAGTTGTATAATAGAGACTGCACAGAAAATTTTATGGAGTTTGTAGAAAATTTTAAGAAAGAATTATTTATTGCTAACGCGAATGTCATCAAAACACCTTGAAAAAAATCACAAATTTCAATAAAGAATTGCATAAAAATATGCATTTTGACAAAGAATCGCGTAAAAAACATGCATTTCAGCCAAGTATCGTGTAAAAGGAACCAACATTTTGGCAAAATACCGCGCGAAAAACCTGAATGTCGCCCGAAAGCTGAGTAAAAGATGCAAATTTCTTGCATGAATCACATAAAAAACACGAATTACATCCATGAATCTCTCAAAAAACCCAAATCACACCCATGAATCGCTCCAAAAAAACACGAATTCGACATCCATGAATTATGCAAAAAATGCGAATTAGGTCCATGAATTATGTAAAAAAAAAAAAACACGAATTACGTTCATAAATTGCATAAAAAACACGAATTACATCCATAAATCAATCAAAAAACGTAAATTTCGTCACTCAAAAAATGCAAATTACGTCCATGAATCTCATAAAAATAGTGAATTACACCCTTAAATAGCATAACAAATGCAAGTTATGTTCATGAATCGCATGAAAAACATGAATTATGCTCAGGAATCGCGTAAAAAAATGCGAATTACACCCATGAATCGCTCAAAAATGCAAATTACATCTATGAATCACGTAAAAAACGTGAATTATGTTCATAAACTGCATCGAATTACCCCCAACATTAATTTGCAGATAGTTTTTGATTCAATATTACGTGTGCAGAAAGTTTTTCGTTTTATACAAGTCTGCCTAAAAGTAAAATTTATCATCATACTTTTCTTTTATTTTTAATTAAAGGTTATAGATAAATAAGAATTTTTTTCTTCCACACACCCCCCCCCCCCCCACACACACACACCTTGTAAAGGTAAGATACTTGTTTTGATTTAACCTTTTGCAGGGCAGGACAAATTTATTTCTTAATTGTTGAAATAAATGACTGACACCGGAATTTGAAAACAACTTTATTTGTAAATAAAAAAACGCTATATTTCACACAATCAATAAACCATAATTTTTTCCGGTGCCAATATGGCATTTGGGAATTAAAATTAAGTGGTATATCTATGAAACCACTGCACCGCAAAGGGTTAATATTAAATTTAATATGCTTAAAAGAAAACTTTAAATAACAATTTTATGATCATGTATTGAAATTTAACATGGGGCACAGTGGACCTACAGTTGTTTCCATCAATATTTTGCCTTATGAATAAACAAACAAACAAACAAAAAAAAATTACTGGATCAATTCCTGATTGTTTTATGTAGTTAGCTTTATTTTATTGGGGGGGGGGGGGGTAACACTATTTGGGAATAGTGATGCATGGAGGCTTTTCATGACAGATTTAAAGTTTTTCTTGGTTGTCATTATAAATTTTGTATTTTTCAGTCACAAATCCTAATGACATCATCTGATAAAGTTGCCAAAGCCATGTCTTCAATGTGTTGAAAAAATATTTTGTAAAAGAGGGAAGCAAGAATGCAAAAACAGGTTTATTTATTATATACTATTTTAGTAAAATTAATGTAATAATAATGAGTTCTTGTACAATTTTTTAATGCTTTCTTTTATTCCAGGAAAGTTTTTCTCCTTTTTTGGGGAGGGGGGGGGGGAATAATTTTTTTGTGCAAATTACGTGGGATGTTTTTGTAAATTAAAAGACATGATTATTATTGTTCAGAAAAAGGGTATCATTGTGAAATGGAGAAGGGAGGGGGATGCTATGTTAACTGGCTTACTAAATTATAAATTTTTTGTGGATTTTATTTGGCTCTTTTTTTTTTTACCATTTAGAAAATAGTTGTTGTTTACATGTTTTTGTTGTAAAATGCATCCCTTTTTTATTTTTTTCTTGGAGGGGGGGGGGGAGCATTATACACGACTAAATTTTGTATATACTTTTACATATTAACTGTAGTACTGACTTTTTTTTTTTTTTTCTCAGGATGTTAATGCTATTTTCAAATTGTAACATTTATCTTATTTAATTGTAAATTATATAAAGTGAATATTATTGTTCAAAAAGAGTTAGCATTGTGAAATAAGTGTGGGGAAAAGCTATATTAACTTGTTTACTTAATTAAAAAATTTTTGTTGGATTTTTCTTGACTCCTAAATTTTTCATTTTTACATCTTCTATTGACAAGTTTGTTTGTATTAAAAGCTAAATAAAATTTTTTAATCTTCTTTTTTTGTTATCTCATTGAATGATAAAAGATAATTATATATGAAATAACGATTTGAATATCAGTAAAATTTATTTCAAAATAATTTTCATTTATAAATTATTTATTTTGCTACTGTTTATTTTATAACTCTTGCTCTTACATATGAATATTGTATTACCTAGGGTGGGGAAATGAATAATTTTGCTCGCCAGTGGCAAAGCATTTTCTGGCAAGGCGAGTTCGTTTTTTGTTTTTGTAAAACTGTAGATAATAGAGACATTATCAGAGACTCTTTCTCAATCTAGATATTTTAACTTTCCAAATTATTACAGTGTAAATAACTAAACTAAGTTTTAATTACTAAATGGTACTAAGTTCTATCTTATACTAAGTTTACATCTGTTGCAGGGTTGCAAAAATCTAGGCGCCAGCAGGCAGTTTCTCACCACAAAATTTATTTCGTTTTTCTTCGTCTAATATTTCGTGTCAAATTCCCGCTAGAATGCTATTAAATTTTGAGCGAAAAAAACTTTAAAATTTTAGTGGTGAGAGACTACCTTCTGGCGCCTAGATTTTTGCACCCCTGCTCTGTTGTATATATTTCTTAATATTATAGAAAAAAAGAATTATGAAAATGTGTTGTAGTAACCGTAAGTTTGTCTGCAATTACATGCAATTTTGTCATAACTATTTTCAATTGCGTGTGTTTTGCATCCTGCTGGCGGATGAAACAAATACTTGGCTGGTAAGATTTTTGAAAATTTTCCCACCCTTGTGTATTACTATTGTTCATTAATTATGCTTCTTGATGTAAGCCTTAATCTTGTTTCGTATAAAATAAGTACATTAATCATTTGTGCTTAAAACATGGCATTAAAACACATAGTTAAAGTTTTAAAATAAAATTTGAAATAAGATCTATAACATAGTGCTTTGTATTTGAACTGAAAGTATGTTTAAGTAATAGCATGGCATATGACAATTGGTAGAGGGGGGGGGGGGTATGACAAGTGTGACAAATGGGGGCAGACAAGGTAAAAAAATTGAACATCTTTTATGGATAGCCCTTAAGTAAAAATAAGGTTTAGTTTTTATATTTTAAAATATGTCATATACAGAGTTTCCCCCAGGTTTAAAAAAGGGCAGGGTGCTACTGTTCTGAAAAGGGCACTTTTTTTGTTTATAGTAAATTTAACACTTAGTGTAACTAATGATCATGAAAACTAGGGATGCACCGAATAGTGATTTTGGCCGAATGCCGAATGTTCGGCCGACAGGTGAACCGAATACCGAATATTCGGCTTTCCAAATACTTTTTTAATTTCAAAATTTCAAAATATTAAAATGTTACTTTTTAAAACAGTTTTACATAATATTTAATAAAAGAAACTTACATTTTGATAAACAAGAGCTTTTTATAAGAGCATTTAGTATTGAAAAAAATCTGGCTTGAGTTTTTTAAGAAGCGCAGTTATGAAAAAATTTAATAAAATTTTCTACGAATCAAAACAAACATTTTAAAATCAAATAATGAAAAAATGGCCGAAGAAAAATTTTACACTCTGATAATTGTCCTTTTAAAATAATTCAAGGCAGATTTTTTTCAATATAAAGTACAAATACTTTCAACTTAATTCTGAATAAAGGTATGTTTGGCTCATAGTTCTTTTCTTATGAATGGTGGTATTTTCCACCCTTCCCATCATATCATATTTTACAGAAATCAAAGCATGTGAGTTGAAAATATGTTATTTATTGTTAATGTAATAAATGAACACACAAGTTTGGACCTAGAGTGAGATGAAATACAATGTACTTATGACTCAATAAGTTGATTATGATTATGGTTTCATGAACAAAATTTGTCTGCCTTGATAGCTATTACTAATCTCAAAAGTTTTTTTTTTTAAGGACTTTTATTTGAAGAAAAGCAAGAAACAGATTATTTACTAAACAAAATTTAGAAATTTGTATGAGTACGTAATTTATACCTAAGGAGAATCCTAATAAATCACCATTTTAATCCTTCTCATGGTTAATTTTCTTAAGTTGTACTTTACAAACAGCAAATAAAAAATGTAAAAACATTCTATTTTATTTAAAAATGATTTTGTTTCGAATTATTTTAAATATAAATTAAAAAATTGACAGTTAAAAGTAGAAATAGTGAAAAGTTTTTAAAGGTTTTATTAAGTATTGGATTCGACCTAATACTTTGATATTCGGCCATACCGAATATTCGGCTCAGCCGAATAATTTAGTATTCGGCCTAACTGAATATTCGGTAACATGGCTGAATAGGCCGAATACCGAATATTCGGTGCATCCCTAATGAAAACAAATAAAAAACAGAATGTAAAGCATATCAAATATTTTTCCTTGTGTTCGCAACTACCCTGCTGTTGGGGCACTTGTGAGCAATTTATTGAATTTATAAAGTTATTAAAAAAAAGAAGAGCTAACTATAAAGATGATTTTATAAAAAATTACCTTGTTTAAAAAAAGGGTTCTATTTACTGTATTCAGTATTTTTTGTTTTCAGAAATTAACCAGTAATAAAAAAAGCTATGTTTATGTGAATTATTCACATATGCTCCAGTCTCTCCTTCATGTATTCAAAGACAATACACACATTAGGCTGATTTTTTTTTCCTCGTTTAATTCAGTCCCTAAGGTGGTCAGTGGGCTGCCGTAGGTATAATGGCCAAAAAAAAAAAAGTACTAATAGCAGTATTACTACCGTAGAACTAAATTTTGACTAATTTGGTCATATAACACTTAATTAGGCAACAAAATAAATTGCCATATATAAAACCAACTTAGCTGGTTAATTTAGTGAAGTTTCCTATCTTTTAATGCATTTTCAAAAAATGTATATTTTTGTGAATGTGACAATAATGAAAACATGCTTTTTTTTCATTTATATTCAATTCATAATGTTCATATATTCAATGTTTTTTTTCTCGTATGTAGATCTGTAATGTTGCAAACAAATTTTTACCTACTTCCTAATATGTTAAAATAAAAAATTATTCAGAAAAATGTTTCTAATGATGATATAAAATTTTAATATTGTTACAAATAATTATTAATTTTAAGGCATTTTCATTCAGTTAGTTATAATTCGAAATATTAGGTGTTGCATTGAAATCATTGTAGTGCCAATTCGTCGCAGCGCCAAATCATCACAGCGTCAATTTGTTCGTGTAAAGTTTTATTTCCAGCCTCCCCCCCCTCCCCCCCCCCCAAAAAAAAAAATCAATACTCACCACTAAGAGGGTGACACAGTGTACAATATTATTAATCTAAATACGTTTTTGTTAACTTTAAAAAATTGACTGTGAATTACATGCCGGCAAATTAGATACTCTACCGTATAATATTTTTTAGAAAGACATGTATTGTTTTTAATTTCTCAAAAATTAAAATCAATTTCAAATACCACTACAGATCTGCTAACTATTGCAGTTAAATTGTATTTTGAATGATTTTTAATGCTCACTACGATAATACCATTTTACTAGCAAAGATGATTTTTTGTCATACCTGAAATACTCTAAATTCTAGAAAGAAAAAAAAGGGGGGGGGGGCACCAGGTGGAATTTTTCGAAGAGGAACCACTAATTTAAAGCAAAACTACATTTTTTCAAAAAGGGCTATTAAAAAATGGGGGGAGGGTATGCTTGTTCTTTGTATACCAAAAATATTTGCTATAATTTTCAAAGATCAATTGAATTTCCACAGGCTGCCATGGAAAGGTTAAAAAAAACCATTGTGTCCATTAAAAGGGTTTAAAAGAGCCACCAAGCACATAAAATAAATTGGCTGCTTATGGTGCCATTTTAAAAGTTTCTTGGGAGATGGGTTGTCTTTGAGGGGTAGGGTTTGAAATCGTGTGCAGAATTGTGTGATTTACATACAGAAAAGGAAAGACCTACATATTAAAATTCTGTACTGTATTTCCCCCTGTAAATTCTTCTACATATTTTTTTCTGCAAAGTGAGCCAATCAGTTGTGCAAAACTATTGAGAATTTTGGCAATCAGTCACGATAAACTATCGTGAATTTTAACTAATGAGTACGTATAAAAAAGTCAGTCAGTTGCAGAAGAAATAAATTTTGTCAAAGGGTCATGGTAAAAATGCACATTCTGCCAAAATATCACAGAAAGAAATTGCAAATCTCTTAAATAGAACAATCGCATTAAAAAAATGAAGTTTCATCAAAGAATCTTGGTAAAAAATGCTAATTTCATGATACTTACAAAATGCAGATTTCAACATAGAATCATGATAGAAAAATGGGAATTATGATTCTGCGGAGAGGGTGGGGGTGATATGAATATCATTAAATAATCAGAAAAAGTGTGACTTTAGTTGACATCTTCGGAAAAAGTTAGAATTTAGTCAAGATTTCATGAGGCGGGGTGCAAATTTAGTTAAGATCCTGGGAGGGAGTGCAAATTTAGCCGCGGTCTCGAGAAAATGCATTATTTAGTTGAGATGAAGAAAAAATGCATTATTTAGTCGAGATCTCAATAAAAAATGCAACTTTAGTCGTGATCTTGGGAAAACATGCGAATTAGTTGAGATCTCCAGAAAACATGCAAAATTAGTTGAGATCTCGAGAAAAAGTGCAAATTTCGTCGAGATTTCAGGAAAACGTGCAAATTGAGTCCAGATCCTGGAGAAAAAAAGTGTGAATTTAGTCCTGATCCTGGGGAAAAAATGCGAATTTAGTCGAAATCTTGAGAAAAAGAGCAAATTTAGTCGAGATATCTCAGAAAGAGCACCAATTTATTCAAGATATCTCAGAAAAAGTGCCAATTTAGTCAATCTTGAAAAGAGTGTGAATCTAGTTAAGAGATCTTGTAAAACATACAAATTTAGTTGAGAGTGCAGGGACAGAACTATCTTCAAGTGTCTGCAACAATATTATTAAAAAGTCTGCAAGATGGAATGTATTATATAAATCTATTCTTTGTACTGTTGTAGTGTTAATTATGGCAATATGTGTGTATATGTAAAATATTTCCATCACTTGCGAAAAAAAAAGTTTTTCGATAAACAAAAATATTTATTTATGGCATTAAGCAGAAAATTAGTAAGGGAACATTGGAAAATGCTCTATTTGAAAGAAAAAAATATTTTATTATTCTCCAAAATTCTCAATATAACTGTTGATTTATTGCATGATACAAAAGAAGTTGATGTCTATATATTTTTCAAATGGTAGTAAAAAATTGTTCCCTATATATGAATTGAAGCACTTTTTAAATCAGGAACTAACAGAATTTGAAGTTTTATAATAACCTGTGCATTAGTTCTTGAGTTAGAGATGTTATGGAAATTGTGAATAATGCATCATATCAGCGCCACCTGTTAAGAGATATACCCCAAAAACTAACCAGCTTCAGTTTATATCAATGCTCTAACTGAATGTAAAGTTTTGTGAAATGCCATGCATTAGTTCTTGAAACAAAGCAGCCACATTTTTTTTTTTTTTTTTTTTTTTTTTTTTTTTTTTTAATTAAAAACTTACAGAGTTGACTGATAGACATTTTCTAAAAACTTTTAAATCTCATTCCTTGCCTTCCAATATGTCCAAATCCACCGAAAGTCAGAATACTACATTTTCTTTGAATTCAATATTTTCTTGTAAAGATAGAAGAACATAAAAACATATGAAAAAACATGCACTCTCAATTACAGTTATCAATGAAGAAGAGATCTAAGAAATGCAATATACACATTGGCTGCAAAACAGACATAAAACAATTCAAAAGTGATTAAAACCAACTATAATTGGTTCAAATGGCTATAAGTGCTATATATAAACGGTTCAAGGTGCTATAAAGGCATTTTACTTTGATATAAAGAACATTAATGTCTATCAGAGATGTTCAGGCCTTTTTATTTTGGGACCCAAAGTTTTATATCAGAGCTTAAAGAATTTTGTCATTTTAAAATTGCTTCAAATTTAATTTACTCATTTAAAAATATTTTCATAGAAATAAAAGGTCAAGTGCAAGTTTTATTCATGTACAAAAGGTTCAGTAAAATAAATTACTAACTGTAACATTACAAAAAATGAATTATTTTACAATATTTGAAATTAATTTTGGGTTAAACTGGAATGAATTCTAATTCCTTACTTTTTTGTTGCTTGTTTTAATAGGATGCTCATAACAATTATCTATTAAACATAACTGCTGTATTTGCTGTTCATCTGGAATAATTGAGATTGTTACTATGGGACCGTTCAAGTATTACGTAAGCACTAAAGGGGGAGGGGGGAGTCCAGAGTCTGCTTATTTTTTCTGACAAGGGGGAGGGGGGGGTCACGACAATTCTTACGTAAGCATTAAACAACGAAGCAACTGCAGTTCAAATTCAACAAGCAAACAAAGTATGATGGGGAAAGAAAATTGGATTTACTATAAGCCGTAGTGGGACATACCTACGTTTAATGCCGAAACATTCTGCAACTGGTAGAGGGTCGTAGGCATGTTTCAACTGTTCCTGTGAAACCTTCCCGAGCACAAACAGATCTCCACCATACTCATATTGATAGTCACTTTGCTACAGCATCCATACATTACCTAGAGAGTTTAGCCTCAATTCTTGGACCTGCTCAAGTTCTTTTTCTTTCTTAAGACGATAAGGCTCGGGTTTCCATTGGTCTCACTGCAGCAAATAAACAAGCACCACTGCTTATGCATATGGAATACCGTGTCTCATTGCCTGACCATGACTAGGTGGTGGCAGAGCGCCATAAACGCATACACTCAGTTTAAGCTGGCATTGAAATAAAACCGATGGCACCTGAAAATCTGCAAGCAGTAGGATATTCTGGACCACATTATGCTCAGGATTTTGAAACACTGCTCAATATTGATGAGTTTCAGTCACTAGTTAGGAGCGAGGATGGCTCTGTAAAGCCTCTTGTTATTATGACTGTAGATGGAGGGCCAGATGAAAATCCTAGGTGTCGAAAGATAATCGCTTTTGCTATACGCCACTTCAAAATGTACAATTTGGATGCATTATTCATTGCTACTAATGCACCAGGAAGAAGTGCATTTCACAGGGTTGAACGTAGAATGGCCCTTCTTAGTGGGGAATTGGCAGGACTAATTTTGCCTCATGATCATTTTGGCTCCCATCTCGACGACAAAGGCTGTACAATAAATGTTGATTTGGAGAAATCCAACTTCGAGTTTGCTGGGAAAGTGTTGGCGGAGATCTGGGGCACCATGAACATCCTGTCCACGCCACTTACGTCAATTTTGGTAAGCCTGAACTTTCAGTTGAGGAACATATAAAATGGTATTCCGATCATGTTCAGGAAAGTCAATATTTGCTTCAGATAGTGAAATGCAAAAATGAAACGTGTTGTCTTCGGCCTAGAAGCGGAATTTTTAAGATTCTGAAATCACGCTATTTGCCACCACCAGCTAAAATGAATCAAACATTACATGATCTCATCGTAAGTGATGAAGGAGAATTTCTAGACCTAAGTCTCCGCCTTGCACTAGATTTAGAAATTTCTTCAGCAGGGTTCATTCAATTACCTTGCGATTATTTCTGCCCAACAATGAAACCGAAACTATAAAAACGTATTTGTCAGGTTTGTGGACATTATAATGCGTCCAATAAATCAGCTGATTGCCATAGTAAAAATATTCATGGGAATGATTTTTAAAAAAATATCCCTCAGACATGAGTGCGTCCACTGCATATAGCGTCTCAGCGAGTCCATGAACTGATAAGCATTCTTCAAGCCCTCAATGGTAATGAAGACGTTGAGTGGCTGGAGAAAGAAAAAGTGGAAGAACAGGGACCGGAAACCTGCAATACCCCAGACCACTGTTCCAGTGAAAACTTTATAATAGACAATGTTGATACATGGGTTCAAGGATCCTGGACATCAGATTAAAATATGAACGCCAAATTGAATTCCAACATTTATATGATTCATGTCAAAAATTTTAGTTATGCTGCCTAAGTAAGTTAAGACTTCTTGTATATCTTGTTTTATGGTTCAATGTGATAAATAACAATATATGTAAACCATTTTGTATTCTGTGGTTTGTTTAATGCAATAAGCAACAGTATATTAAAATCATTTTATATATTTTGATATCACAATCCCTATATGCCTATATAAATTTGTAGGATTAATAATGTAATTGATTGGTAAATTTTTATAAGTCAAGAAGTATTGATGTATAAACTGTCATAAAATCTTACGTAAGCAAAGGGGGGGGGGGGGTCTAGCATTTGCTTATATTTTCTTACAAGGGGGGGGAGGGGGTACAAAATGACTAAAAATATGCTTGCGTAATACTTGAACGGTCCCTATACTCAATTTCTGTTTATTCTGTATACTTTTATGTAATATTTATTCTTACCTCTTTTTTTTTTTTTAATAGGACATGTTTGGCTATTAATCTGGAAAAAGGCACACAATAAAAAAAAACTATCTACAACATTCAAAAATCAATGTGAAAGTGCAGAACCTTGGCGATAAATTGTGTTACTACAAATCAGTGTGAAAAAATTAATTTTTTATTTGTTGTTACTTAATTTGTTATTTAAATTTGTTACTTCTAAGAATACTGTGTTGAAGTATATTAAATAAATTTGTTTAAATTCATGTTTTCTTTTTATTTATTGAATGATAATTTGTAAAACAGAACCATTGTAATAATTTCATCTTCAAACATTCCCAAGTTTAATCAATTTTCACTAAAATCTCGTAAACAATATAGCATGTATTATCTGTATACACAAGATCAAGAACCGTGGGACATGGGTGCAAGACCTTCAATCTCACGACTGATTTCAATGTTGAAGATATTTTTGACTGATTCAAAATTCTACCTTATATACTTAAATAATAGTGGTTCTACAATCAAGAACATTTAATCACTTTCTTTTATTGTAAGAGACCAATTTTTAGGTATAATACAAGACTTAGAAATCTTCTAACCCTTTTGCATTTAGTTATTTCTAATTCTCAGAAGAAATTTCAGTCTCGACTTAGATGGATTTCTTGCACCGATGTGTGTGGGATTATGAATCATTGTTAAATCAAAAATGGACTACTTTTGTTTCATGTAGTATTTAGTAAATATGTGATACATAAAAATCGAAATAATAAATTAGCATTTGTGTGTCATAAAAAAGCTGCTCTCTATTATTAAGGGGCTTGGAAGGCAGGAGAGGGAGCAATAGCAGTAGGGGGAACTGGGGGACATTGATACAGCTTTTTTTTAAAAAAAAAAAAATTTGGTGTCTAGAAAGCAGAAATTTCAAGTTATTTTTCTATGTGATGTCAGCAAAACCTGTGTAGTGTGTTAAAAAAATGTACAATCGTTGTTTTATATATTATTTTTGCATGTAATTTAAAAAAAATCAAAAAAGTAATTTGTATCGAAGTGCCCCATCCCCGGGGCAGATTGATACACTTTGAAACGTCTGGGAAAAATGGAGACAAAATAACACTAATGCATATTTTTCACAGAAAAATAGTTAGCAAATCATTATCTATATATTTATAGACATTAAAATCGCACACAATTTATTTGTAAGCGATATTAAAGCAATCAAAATGAAATGTATAATGACCTGATGTTCTGGCTGTTTCTTGTCTGTTTGTTGACTGTGGTAACAAACAGACATATCATATGTCATATTGTCACTTGTCATATCTGGCACTTTAACCCCAGAATTCTCTTCTTTCTTAGGAAAGGTGAAAGAATTACCAAGTTTTCTGTTTATAAATCGGTTTACAAACAGAAAAGAAAAGATAATTACGTTAAAAATTATGTTTATAATATTATTATCATGTACTGTTCTGCAGCTTGTTTCTCTTACTTAACATTTCTCATGTCGATAATACTTTTTTCTCTGGAGAATCGATATAAATTTGGGGTTTGACAGGCTGCCGTCCATTTTTTTTTTTTGTTAATTCTACTAGCACTATATATTGTATAAGTGTATAAGTTTGTATGTTTTCTGTTTGCAAAAATACTATAAAATGTTCTAATATAAAGAAATTAGAAATATTTCACTTCAATAAAAACTAATAGTAGAAATTTTTGACGAAAAATTTTTGAATTAAGGAGTGTATGGTAAAAATAAAAATAAAAGGTAATGAAAAAATGAACTGGAAAATGATTTAGGTTGTATCAATGTGCCCCGACAAAGATTGTATCATTGTGCCCCATGCTGTCATTTTAAATAAAATGAGTCGCAAATTCAACACATCATAATTTATCTAACAATAAAGAATGAGGAACTGATAAAGAATAGCGTTACATGCTAGGGAGGGTATTCTTTTCGGTTAAAAATACTGGAACAGTTGTATAATACAATTTCAATTGTACAACTCAAATTTACTTTTGACCTACAAAAACAATTAATCACCCATCCCATTTCATCAAACTATTGAATCATTCCAAAACTTTCTGTATGTTGTTAATTTCACTAGTATCACCTTTTGGAGCTGTTTTGAAACTTCGTGTAATGACCCTGTGTGCCGTACAGGGGGTGTATCAATGTGCCCCAAGTATCAATGTACCCCAGTTCCCCCTACAGCTAATAAACTGATATTACTGATCATAATTTTTCTGATCAATTCAGGAGTCTATGCAGGTTTTTATTCTTGGGGCTCATTTTGTGAAAAAGAAAAGTTATTTTTGTGAAAATAACATTTTGTAATGGAAGTTGACTGTTATTTGAACAAGGAATTTTAAAACTAAATATATATATTTTTAAAAATTCCTTTGCTAAGTTTTTGAAAATTACGACATGTTTTTGTGTACAAATTAGATTTTAAAACAGTATTTATGAAAATAGCATAAAAGAATTTTGTGAAAGGATCTGTTTTATTAAAATTATTTTGTGAAGAATCCTATTTTATTAAATAGATTTTTGTGGACCCCAAATTTTGCCTGCTTCAACCCCTGTAATTTAATATTAAAGTAACTAATTTTCTATTTTCATTTTATATATCAGACTTTTATCTAAACACACGAGGGTTTGTTATCCTACCAGTTTTTAAATGCTCCACCACTCTCACTATTAAAGTGTGTGATGGTAAATTTTGGAAAGCTAAAAATTGTATTTTAACATAAGTTATTAATGCAACAACACCAAAAGTGAGAACCTTGTAATTGAATAAAAATACAATTTACTATAGGAAATGAGTGAGAATGCTCTCCTTTAATAAAATTAAACTTTTATTTAAAAAAAAAAAAAACAAAAAAAAAAAAAAAAACTACAAACTGCCTGCTAAGAGTACCTGAAAACCTTGGAAAATTAGGTTTTGAATATACAAGTTTTATAGTATGCATAAGTTATGAATGTTTTATTCAAATATTGCGAAAACATAAGTACTCCTGTGAAAATTAATTTTTGTTGTTTATTAGTGTTGTGAATTATCTATATTCCTCTTTTAAATCTATTATGGATTTTCAGTTGGTATATATGGCGATCCCCATTAAAGATTTTATTTTAAAAACCACATAATTTTATGATTTGTGAAAAGAGAATAGGGTAATGCTGGATAACTATGGAAATTTATATTAATTTCACTGAATAATCCTTTTCGTAATTTTATAGACAATCCCTTTTCTTTAATGAGGTATCCTAATGTATATGTTTTGTTATTTTATGGGCAATCGCCCCTTTTTTTCATGCCCAGAATTTGTATTATTTTACGGGCAATGTCCCTTTTCTCAGAGATATCTTGGTATTGTATTTTTACGGTCAATGCACCTTTTTTTACGGGCATCTTGCCATTATAGTTTTACGGCCAATGCCCCTTTTTTGACGGGCATCCTGGCATTATAGTTTTGCGGGTAATGCCCTTTTTTTCACGGGCAACTTGGCATTGTATTTTTACGGACAATACTACTTTTTTTACGGGCTAGTTATGCATTTGCTAAAATGTAAAATTACGGGTGATTTTTTGATTTACGGTCAAAATATTTTTTTACGGATACTGTCCGGAATCTCTGCTGCCGGCTTTTGTCCGTAATTTTACGTAGATTTTTTTTACAGTGTACAGTTGAGATTCTTATTCATATTACTGTACGATTGATCCGATTTTCATCTTCAATCACACCGAGAAAATTACATTATTATTAAAGAGATATTGACTCAACGCAAATTCAGTTTAGCAACATCCAAAGACACAGAAAAGATTATACGATAAGTATTTTTCTGTTGTCAGTTTATCACTATGTATACGCTTGTAAAATTACAGTCAAAATTACTCAGATCAATCGCCAAACCAAGAAGAGTTTTAGTGAAATGTGGTTTTGAATCTGTTATTTACCGTACTGCAAACTATGATCGGCCAATCGTCAATTTTTTCTATCGGTTTAAGTCAAAATCTCATAGAAATTCATCGCTAAAAGAATGTTTGAAACATTTAGCCATAGGAGACATTTATAATGTTACTTATTTTTCATAGTTTTTGCAGTGTATAGTAGAATTTACAGTAGATTTATTGTAGCTTTTATTTTATAAAGAATGACAAAAAATTATGGTATTTTAGAACGCATAGGAAAAAAATGATACAGTAAGGGGTTTAAGGTAGATTTTTCAGTGTTTCAAACCAAATCTTATTTTACTAACATTTTTTTCATTTGGTTACTGTTTTTTATTTCTTTCGCCAAATCGCTAATATTGCTCAAAAGCCAGCGAGAACCCTGTTTGTGAGCCTAAATTACTTTTCAACTAAAGTATGAGTTTCAGAAAAAAGGGCTTTTTATGACATCTATGGTATTATTTTGTTGGTGTAAAATCAATAAATGCGCTTTTGTAAACTTAATTTTACCTCGATCTAAAAAAAAAAAAAAAAAAAAAAAAAAAAAAAAAAAAAAAAAAAAAAAAAAAGATAAATTAATATGACTATTGAAAAATTTCCCCTTCTGGCTAATTATTTTATTTTATTTTTATATTCTGGCTATTTATTATTTAATTTACTTAATTTACCTAAATACATTTTAAATCCATAATATTAACACCCTTGTGTTTGGCGTACTATTCATAGTACATGACTTTTTTTCAGTATTATTTTGTTTTATTTTTATATTCTGGCTATTTATTATTTAATTTACTTAATTTACCTAAATACATTTTAAATCCATAATATTAACACCCTTGTGTTTGGCGTACTATTCATAGTACATGACTTTTTTTCAGTATTATTTTGTTTTAACAAATATTTTTGTTACTGTTTACATGTAGTAATGTCAGTATGTGTCTATGCATTTACTATACGATTTTTAGGCATTAAGTAATAATAATAATATTGAATATTTGCTTAATTCTGTTGGCACTGTTTGCGTTTTTTTCTTACTTTAAACATATATTTCACTTTTTAAATTTAAATAGTTACAATAATTATGTGTAATAAAGCCAAAAAAGCTTTAGAAAGTTGGGTACTACTCTGTTATCCCGTCGACCAATTTCGTCAAATTATGCAAATCGCCAAAATAATAGCCAAATTATACATATTGACATAATTTTTATTTAAATAACGAAAAAACAAATAATTAGTAGAATATTAATAAAAATTCGAAATAAAAATCCCTTAATGACATTTTAAACACTCGAATCTTATTTATTGTCATTGAATGTGAAATTCACGATCATCCATTATTGGCATTTAATCTTATAGTTTGGCGATAATGTTTTGGTGAACGGGATAATCTAGTAGTACCGAAAGTTGTAATAAAGGTTAAATCCTTGTTATAAAAGAACATTTTCTAAATTTCTCCAAAAACTTTTCCTTATCCTATTATCATATGAATATGAACTGAATAATGCGCAAAACAACAATTCTTGTTATTTTTCAGATAATGAAATATTCGTTTAACTCTGATTAATCTATTTGGATAGCTAGCGTTAATGTTATTAACGTAAAAGTATTTTTTTTTTCTCTAAAAATTGACAAAAAAATCGGACAAAAAAAAAGGGTTAATGTAAGTTTTACTTCATAAATTTTACACTAATTCACTTTACCTAATAACATCTTAAAGAAAATGCACCTTTTCTATTATTATTATTATTTAAAGTTTAGTACTTGATTTTCTTTGCGCATATAACTCATTTATTGACTTGCGCTTTATTGATCTCCATGGTGACCTTATCATAAATGTAACTTAACTTATCCGTCAGCAACAGATGTCCGTAATAGCAGCAGACGATCATTATCACAAAACAAATATTTAATCTAAGTTCTTAAATGACATGAGCGAAAGCCATTAAAATTTCATTTCGGAAATAGTATACTTTACGGTTTTAAAATTTTTGGAAGTTGTATCATTTCATAGAAGCATGTTATGCACATACGTTAAGAGAGAACAACAGAAAGACTCATTAAATAGTATAAAATATCATACAAAATACCACTATGTAATTTGCCGTTAAAGTTGCACAAACAGAGTTAGTGTTTTTTGATTTTCACAATGAAAAGTTTTATTTAGTGAAAATTATTTCAATATTTTATGTTACTAATAGAAATAGACGGAGAAAAATATTTTACAGTACATTGGAAACCTATTTATTTATGAAAAAAATTCTTTACGAAGAAAGTTGTTTTTATCAAAAGTGTAATGATTGCTGCTTTTTGTGAAAATACTGTTCTTATATTTCATAGAAAATTTCATAAATTAAAGCGTTAATAACTATATATTTCAGATTTAAAACTTTCCTTTTTGCGTGAATTAATCTGCAAAACTACATTTTACAATTTTTAAGAATGCAAAAATATAATAAATATTTACTGAATGATTTGCTCACGTATTTTTTAATCTACTAAAAAACACTTTTCAAAAGTAAAATAAAAGCCAAGCAAGAAAAAAAAGGATGAAAGTTGTGTCTAAAAAATAGTCTGATATCAAATTTCCAAAAGCCATTTTTCCACATTGTATACTAATTTCTATGTACCCGAAACCATAGTTAAAATTTAAAACTCAAAATTGTTACTTAAGTAGACACTTCCGTACTAAAATTCTAGTATTGAAATTTAAAAGTTTTGTTTAGCTGTAGACAATCTATAAATAGATCGCTGGGTGGTAACGTGTTAAATATATTTGTCCATAGATAAAATTAGAAGTCCTAAATTGTACTTAATGTAAACTTACTACGCTTTTCTATACAAAATCAGAAATTTTAAATTGTACTTAATGTAAACTTACTACGCTTTTCTATATAAGATTGGTACTTGGAAATTTGTGTAAAATATGAAAAGATGGCCGCCAAGCCCATCATGCATAATTTTAAAACTTTTGAATTTTCAAAACACGTTTACATACACGTATTTAGTACAAGAGAAAGTGATTTCTATCAACATATGCAAAGGCATTGGCTTAGAAATATTAATTTTTTTAATGTAAAATGTTAAATAATTATCATAATATAAGCTTGGAAATTTGATAGCAGACCATTTTTTAGACACAACTTTCATCCTTTTTTTTCTTGCTTGGCCTTTTTTTTTACTTTAAAAAAATGTTTTTTAGTAAATATCACTTTTTTTTCTTTTTTAAGAGGCTATATAAAATTTAAATAATCTACTCACTTAAATTGGAATGAGTTCTCGTAGATCCTCTGTAAGTAGGAAGTAAGAAATATGTGTACATTGTATTTATATATCATTTATTTCTTAGAGTAATTTATCATTTATATGTACCGGGTGTCCAGTAAATGACTGACCCATTTTGAATGTAAATAACAAAAACACTGTTTGAGATAAAAATGCGCGGCTTGCTGTATTGTTATTAAAATATAAATAAATTTTAAAATATGCACTTTGTTAATGTAATATAATATTATTTAATATAATATCTCAGTCTCAAGACTGAGGAGGGGAAATATAATACAGATGGTTCAATCACAAATATTATTTTAAATCACTTTCCAACCAACGTACCCTATTCCTGAAGCTGATTCGAGAGTCGATTCAACATATAAATTCAGATTCGACAACATATAGATTCAGATTCAGTCGAAAATCTCATATTTATGAAAATTAGAGTCATGTCTGTATTCAAACAGCCTGTTACCGCCAGCGCGATATTTTTTTCCGAAATTGGAACTATATTAACAAAGTACATGTTTAAAAATTTATTGATTTTCTAATAACAATACCGCAAACCGCGCATTAGTATCTCAAACCGTTTATTTTTTATTTAAATTCAAAATGGGTCAGTTATTTACTGGACACCCGGTATGTAAATTTTGTAAAAAACTGATAGAATCGAAATAAAATATAGATCTATAGTTGCTATTTTAGTTAGATATGATACAAAAATCTAGTTTAGCAAGCAAACGAGTAATAAATTGAAATTTCTCTTTCAGTAATTTGTGCCTGTACATGGACACTTACTTGAATACTATTCTACAGCCCTGTATTTTATCTGCTATCGTTACATTCACACTACTATTTAGCTTAAATTTAATTCAGACTATAATACTCTTAAAACTAGAAACAACATACTTCCAAAAATTATCATCTTTTGACGGTCATATATCAATTTTTTTGCGAGGTCCTGTAAATCATTTTATCTGTATTCAATAAACATCTTTTAGTATGCTAAATATAATTCAGCATAAAAATGCATAGCTAATTTAACAAGTAAGAAAAATCATGCGTTAAGCATAGATTATGAAGCACTTTTCAACACTTTATGAAATCTTTAAAAAAATTCGTTAATTAGGGAAATAAGGGTATATAGCCAAATATGTATTCCAATACTTTTGAACAGCCCTGTATTTGATTTGTCTGTTAATGTACATATTATAAAATAGGAAAATTTAGTTTAGCAAGAAAAAAGCTTAAAATTTCTTTTTGAGTAATTTGTACTAATAAATGAGAAACATACTTGAAACCTTTTGTTCTGCCCTGTAATTTACCTTGTAACTTTATTGCACATCAGTAAGAAGCTAAAATTCATTTTAAACTAAAACTCTTAAAACAACTGAAATCACATTGTTATTAGGTGTCCATGTACACAATTCTTTGCGTGGCCCTGTATATCATTTTATCTATATTCTAGAAACATTTCTTTGTAAATTGAATGGAGTTCGCGTAAAAATGTATACCTTTTTAAGAACCACCTTTAAGTAATTTACTCTCATACTCAGTAATGTTGGCGAACCCTTTTGGATAGCCCTGTACATCAACTATAACATTTATACACAACGTTATAATGTACAAAGATTTAGTGAAACTTAAATGCGTATATCATAATTAAAATGCATTACATCCATCCATTAGCCATCATCGAAAACATACACATTCAGTCGGAAGTAATTAACTGTTTGAAATCTTTTGTGCGTCTCTGTAAATGCAATGTAATTCATATTATGCAAGACAGTATCGTATAATTTATATTAAGCCTCAGTGACATATATCAATTTTGTTATGCATATTTTTAAAATGTCGCACACTATTTCCCCCTTTAACATTATCCAATGGAATTTTTTGTGCGGCCCTGTAAAGGAATAATACTATATTTTCACCGCATATTTTAGTGCACCTCTTAAATGCATGCAAATTTTAATATGTCGGACAGGGTGTAACATCTTTAAAACGCCTTTGAAACGATTTTCCCCCTTAGGCCATAATGTAATGGAAAATGTATGACTCTCTCTGTAAAAAAATCATGGTAGAAACTTCATTTTCAATAGGGTTCGTGCTAGGGTAAACGTCAATAACATACAAAAATTTCAGGGCAATTCGAGTATATTAAAGGTGTTAGAGTGCGGACAGAGGGGCAGACGGACAGACAAACCGAATGCATAAGCACTTTTCAAACTTTTGGAAAGTGTTATAAACATTAAAATTCATTTGAAAAAAAATTTCCCGATAGGCCGTAATGTAATAGAAAACTTTTGACTGTCCCTGTAAATAATTTAATCACGGTAGAAACTTCATTTTCAATAAGGTTCGTGCTAGGCTAAAGCTAAGTAACGTCCAAAAATTTCATGGCAATCCGAGTATATAAACGAGAGTTAGAGCGCTGACAGATGGCCATCGGGTCAGACGGACGGACAAACCGAATGCATAAGCACTTTTCAACTTTGTTGGAAAGTGCTAAAAACATTAATTCATTTATTCCTAGGAAAATGAAGCCAAAGATATTTTCTGATTGGTTTGTCTTCCCACAAATGAAATGGCTGTAGTTTATTACTGATGATTATAACTGGTTAATATTGGTCTGGAGGCTTTCTTTTCGCATTTGACATTAAATTTTAATTCCAAATTCGTTGTTAGAATCCAAAATTGTTACTAATTCAGACATTTAGATAGCAGACACTTCCGTACTTAAATACTGGTGTTGAAATATAAAAGTTTTGTTCAGTTGTAGGTAATCTATATGGTAGCGTTGGATGGTAACGGGTTAAATATTAGTTAGAAATTTGCGTTAAATATGGAAAGATGGCCATAAATCGATATGATATAAAATACTATTGGTTAATGGTTAATATAATTGTACAAAGTTGGTTCGGTAGTTCCAGAGACTACCTTCTTTAAATAAATATTTTATGGTAAAATCGTATTTCATCATACTATGTTGATTACTCAGTTCAAACCCCAAGCGAATATCATTCACCATGGCTCTATTTTTACACAAAAATCACACTCAACTCATTTTTTCTCAAAAGTTTTGTTTGCATTAGGAATGAAACTTTGAATGCTAATAATTTTAAATGAGTACACTTTAGAAGATATCTCTTTCTTCAAAAATTAATTTTATTTTAAAGGTCTTTTTAAAAACGAACTTTTACGCTGTTTTATTTGAAAAAATAATCTCAAAGAAAAATATCTGATTGGCATATGAAACTTGAAGAAGCAGAATTTAAAATGATTTGCTCTACTATAATGTAGCTAGTACACGATTGGCAGGTTGACACGATTGGCGGGCACTTTGACATAATTTGTTAATTAATTAGCAGTTTTTTGCTTATTATGGATAGAAATTTTGTTTTTTTTTAAACTGAATTTTTCAAAAGCACGTAGCTTGAATAATTACCTATCCAAAAATGCATGCTATACTTCTTTCTGTCTTTTATTTAAGCCTGTACCTTGATTGAAATAAATTGTTTGACGAAGAAAAAAAAAATCATTTTCAGTATCTCGACTTTCTTTTAAAAATCCTGTATCTCTTTTAATAATAACGAACTTTTAAAAAATTCCTTAAAAATCGGCTTTTGTAGTTATTTTTCAACTGATAAAGGGTTTTAGTGTATTTTTTATGCTGAATCGAATGGTACCAAGCAAATTCTTTTAAGTTCAGTAGTTCGCGAGATACTTCACATTTTCCTGATTTGGCGGTGCCTTCGGCGCAAAAAACCTGAAATTTTCAATCCTTATAAAAGAAAGTCTAAATTTCTTATTAATCACAGCACAAAAAAATCTGCCGAACCTAAAATCTTGAAAATTGGGGTAAAAATACTTCTGATAACATCGAGTGCCGCTAAGAAGGGATTTTCGAAAATTCCACCCCTAAGGGGGTTAAATAAAGGAACGAACTTTTAAAAAATTCCTTAAAAATCGGCTTTTGTAGTTATTTTTCAACTGATAAAGGGTTTTAGTGTATTTTTTATGCTGAATCGAATGGTACCAAGCAAATTCTTTTAAGTTCAGTAGTTCACGAGATACTTCACATTTTCCTGATTTGGCGGTGCCTTCGGCGCAAAAAACCTGAAATTTTCAATCCTTATCTATATATATAAAAGAAAGCCTAAATTTCGTATTAATCACAGCACAAAAAAATCTGCCGAATCTAAAATCTTGAAAATTGGGGTAAAAGTACTTCTGATAACATCGAGTGCAGCTAAGAAGGGATTTTCGAAAATTCCACCCCTAAGGGGGTTAAAAAAGGAACGAACTTTTAAAAAATTCCTTAAAAATCGGCTTTTGTAGTTATTTTTCAACTGATAACATATTTTAGTGTATTTTTTATGCTGAATCGAATGATACCAAGCAAATTCTTTTAAGTTCAGTAGTTCGCGAGATACTTCACATTTTCCTGATTTGGCGGTGTCTTCGGTGCAAAAACCTGAAATTATCAATCCTTATCTATATATGTAAAAGAAGTCTGGATTTCGTATTAATCACAGCACAAAAAAATCTGCTGGACCTAAAATCTTGAAAATTGGGGGTACAAATACTTCTTATAACACCGAGTGCCGCTAAGAAGGGATTTTTGAAAATTCCACCCCTAAGGAGGATAAAAAAAAAGAACGAACTTTTAAAAAATTCCTTAAAAATCGACTTTTGTAGTCATTTTTTAACCGATAACATATTTTAGTGTATCTTTTCATGCTGAATCGAATGGTACTAAGCAAAGTCTTTTAAATCCAGTAGTTCGTGAGATATTTTACATTTTCCTAATTTGGCGAAGTCTTCGGCTGAAAAAGCTGAAATTTTCAGTCTATATATATAAAAGAAAGTCTGAATTTCGTATTAATCATCGTACAAAAAAAAAAATCTATTGAACCTATAATTTTGAAAGAGATTTCTATAGTCAGATTAACATGATTAAGTAAGCTATATTTAATTATCTCAATATGTATAAAACGCAAAGGGAAATTTCATTCTGGCTGTTTATAACTTAAGTTCTACTAGATAGATTTGAATGGTACTGACACTGTTAGTTGGATAATTTTCAGAAATTTTTAGCAAATGAAATATAGCATTCTACGTTGTTTAATTGAATACTCATGGAGATGTTTTAAATCAGATGAACCCAATTACGAAAATTTAGCTTTATTTTAAAGGTTCCGCTGAATGAATTTTAATGCGATTAAAACTGTTAGCATGTTGAGCATTACGTCATTCATTTGTGACTAACTTTGAACTTTTCGTTTAGATGACTGACTTTGCACCGATGGGAGACAGTCTAAAATACGATATAAAACTAAAAATTACTATGATATAAAAATTTCGTTAGATTCTAAGTTTCTTTAAAAAAACTGACCAGCGTAGCGGGCGAAGGCTGCTAGTTATTTTATAAAAATGAGTTTGATCTATAATTGAAGCTTTTCATCATTAAATTCTTCTAGTTTTTGTTTTATTTCTCTGCGATATTTCATTTTTTAAAGATTCGAAATTTTAAAATGCCATTTTTGGTCGATTTAACATGGAGAAGTTGTCTCGAGTATATTAAGCAGTTAAGCGGTTGTTATGTTCTTGGCGTTTGTTCGTTTGGCGGGCATATTATTTTTTTCGAGGCTTGACTTGGCAGAACGACCGTCCTGCTTGATAATATTGGAGTAAAAGTCATCTAACTCTCCTATCATGCTCGAAAACATAAAAGGCTCTATTGTTTAGTTCTCGTGAAAAATTACAACTAAAGTGAAATACGTTTAACACAAAACTGAGGGGACCAAACTTTTTTCTCAGGTTTCGATTTCCTGTTAAATTAGTGGTATGTTACATCCATCAGGATGAAAATCAAGTAAAATAACACACACACACACACACACATATATATATATATAGGTAAAATTCTTCTCTAAACTATATCATTTAGCAAGTATATTCCATCGAAAATTTATCAATCGTGTTGCACCAAGTGGTAAGGCAACAATAAAATTCCTTTGGGATATTTCCCACTTAAATTAAACAGAAGCGCTGAATATTTTCTTCAGCACCTTTATTCGAGTTTCATATCACAGTACAACAGTTCCACTAACGCTGGGTTAAACTTGGTACTACTATAGTTGTACAAAGAATTGTAACAGAAATCTGTTTTAATATCGGTATCTTATATATACGATACCGACATTAAAACAGATTTCTGTTATCGCCGTAGAAATCCACCCATTATGTGAGCTTTCACCATGTGAACGCAAAATATGAAGAAACACACAAACTAAACTAAAACTGAACTGACTGCGAAATCAACGTAACCATTTATATAAGTTATCAGTGCGGGGAAAAAAGGTATTTTACGACAAACTGCTAATTTACCAATTACATTTTGAGCATTTACTTTTAACCAATGAAATTTAACCCGCTGACGCAAACAGAACATAGCTCTTTTTCACTGCCACGTATAGTCAACTGGGATCTTGTAATTAAACAAGACACCACGGAAAGGTCATCCTGGATAATCAAACAATTTGAGAGAAGAATATAATAGATATTACGCAACAGATACATAATGAATTAAGTAATGGAATTTTCTTTAAAAAAAAAAGAATTGTTTTAAATGATTATTATTTTTTAGAATAAAATAAAATAAAAAGGGTTGATTAAAGACATGGAATTAAAAATAATTGTTTAAAATATTATAATAAGAAAGGAAAATGTTGAACACTGTAAAAATTTTTTGTAAAATTCCAGTAGATGTACCGTAAATTTCACGGTACTTCTACTGGACAACGGTATTTACACAGTAAAATTATTATTTTTCCGTAAAAACTCGGTATTTATACCGTAAAATAATTATTTTTCAATAAGGAAAACGACTTTGTAAAAATTTTCGTGGCATTTCAATAGATGTACCTAAATTTTACGGTACGTCTACTGTTATCATTCTTTACTGTATGAGTACCGTATTTCTAAGATATATTAGGCATTAAAAAAACCATTTTCTGTGCTATTTCGATTATAAACAGTATTTATACCATAAAATGACCAATTTCTGTGCTTTTTCAATTATAAACGGTATTTATACCATAAAATGATTGTTTTTCAGTAAAAAGGCGATATTTATACTGAAAAAAAATTATATTTCAGTAAGGGAAATATGGTATCCTCGCCTCGGTGTACGGCATTTTCTCAAGCGATGTTCTTGTTGTTGCTAGGTAAATTCGCGCAGGTCTGAGGAGATGGAGGGGGGGGGGGGGGAGTGCAGCCGTTAACTTGTTTTGGAGTCCAAAAATCTCAAAGGGTCACAACTCCTGCAATACACACTGTTTATTATAATTTTTATGGATACCATAATGTAATGATAAAAAAAGAGAAAGGACTCTATTTACTTTTGTTAAATAGTATTAAAGAAGAATAGATAATTATTAGAATATATAATTATTATCTTTAACTACAAGAAAATAAATAAAGTAATTTATGAAAGATGACTAAAGTGGTCTACAAAGTAGACGAGGCTTTATTAAAGATTCACATGCATTTTATGTGTCTTGCGTGTCTGTGTAAGGGGGGGGGGGACTGATTCTGGGCCCGTCACGGTTCTCGACGGCCTGAATAGATGTTGTCTTTCTAGTGGGAACTTTTAATCTATCATACTGAATGATGTCAAATCCATCCTTAATTTTTATTGGAGAATTATACAATTCATAGAAGTAAAATTCTATGATTTTAAACTAGTTTAATTAATCACTTATTCATAGTCATGCAATTGGAATTGTAATATTATGTACGATTGAATATATATGCCAGTGATATTCTTATATGTTAAAAGGGTTTGTTCACCTTTGTGTATGCTATTTGTGTTTCATTCAGTTGGATCCTCATACCGGACGTGCAGGACAAAGAAGTATGTAACATTTTAACTATTTTTAAGTGAAAGTAACTATTATGCATGTATTTTTATTACATTTTTAACTTGCATTAGTTCTTAATAAACTTCTTCTTTACTGTTATATATTTGTCTTATTAATTTATTTTGGGTTTAAAAATTATGACATTAATAATTAATATTTTTTTAGGTATGACAAATAACAAATTTTCCAGCTAAAAATTATTTGAAATTAAAAGTTCTTTCAAAAAGAATCTAATAATACAATGTGAAAAATTTTCGTGGTGGAATTTCAAAGTGGAGTCTATTCATGAAGTAAAATAAAGAGAAGCACCGAAATATGGTACTGCTTATTTTTTGAAAACTCCAAGCTGGGCAACACGAAGCGTTTTACCTTTTTATTTTTCCTTATTCAGCGACACACTAGTAACACGCATGTTCACGTTCTCTACAATTCTAATGTATCGAACGTCGCCTCTCTCAAATAATGAAGATCGGCGGCTAGTAAGTTGTCTGTTAAAAAAAAAAGATATGGTATAACGTATCGTGTGTGCTCAGATGGTGAAATTTTGGGGCCTATAAAGACCCATCCTCCGCGAATCCCCACGTTCAAAATTTAGACAAAATTATCAAAAAACTACAAAAAAAATACATCCTTATCAGAAAAAAATAATAAAATACCAAACAGTCAGTTGGCTTAGATTTACGCTTAAACCACCGGTAAAACTGCAAACACCGGTCCTCTTTCCTCTACCAACCTCATAAATAACTAAAATTCAAAAATCTTTTTCGCTTACGTTGTTAGAATTTTATCGAACTCAGACCCCAATCTCGATGAGCTCAGGAATTTCGTAACTAAAAATTCTGTTGATCTAATCCTTAAAAAGGTGGTGAAGTTCAAAAACTCTAAAAATCGCAAATCAAAATTTTAGAACCTATCTCACTCGACGCTCTTTCGGCATACGGCTCAGTATTGAATTCAGACAATTTTCTCCGGGAGGGACTTCTGTGGCTCCGGGGGATGGGGGAATGAAACATTTTTCCCCAGTGAAAACACAAGAACTCTATTTTTCCGGGGGGGGGACATTTCATTGCACTGGGGGGGGGTTCCCTCTGGGGCACCCCATAAATTCAACACTGATATGGCAAGACTGTTATTTTTGTTAAAAGAAAGGTCTCTCATTCGGTAACTCAATCTCTCCCCTCCAAATTTTGGAAAATTAAACACTAAAAACCATTTAGACAGTTTAAGGTAATTCACAGTCTCATCCATATGTCTTCAAACCTTGGACAATCCCCCCTCCCCCGATCTCTCTTCAGTCCGGCTTAGATAAATTATTCAGACTAGATGTTAAATGATATTTTCAGGTTACTTCAGTGGTCATCAGTGGAATTTTGATGCAAACACTACCACTGATGTTTTTAAAAGAAATAGTCGATGCCTCCTACCCGATTCAGTATGATCCATCGGATGGATCGACCTTGCTCAGTTAAAGATGTCTGTAAAATAATGATTCCCTATTCCCTGATTTTGCACTCACTTTACCATATTTCAAGTAAATTATAGAAACGCGGTTAATTTACAAAAATTCCATTCGACCAGTAAGGGGCTAAGTGCAAATATAACGTTATTTACTTTTTGGTAATTTTGGACCCTTTCCCTCCCTTTAAATATCATACGTTACTTCCATCAAACTCCCTGGCCCGGTAATGATATCGTTATCAAAGTGTAAAATTTTTTTTTAGATTTTAGTTCTTTTGTTTTGATTAACATACAAAACGGGTTAAATTTATTTTTCGCAAACTTTATTGATTCAATTGAAGATAATTTGATAAAATATCGCTTTATTCAAATAAAAATAGTTAACAAAATAAAAAAAAGATAATGTACTATTTTGAACAAAATACCACGTTACAGAGAAAAAGAGATAATTATAATTGGGTCAAAAATGATATCGATATCAAAAGGCAAATCCCCCCCTTCCCCTAGAGATATCTTACGATATCATGTGTCAGACCCTTCCTCCCCCCTAAAAGAATAATGTTATATATGCACAGCACCTAATAAAAAAAAAGTTAATATATCATTCTTGTTTCAAGTAAAACCATCGTAAATATTGACTGAGCAAAGCATTTTCTTTGAAAATGTCTGATTATAGGCAAGATAATACAGAGCGTGAAAGTTTGTTTTCGGCCGAAGTAATGGTGTCAGATTTTCGAGGCAAAAGCCTTCTTTACGGGTAGCAGCATAAGTTTCGTATTTACCAACCAACCAACAAATCTAATGGCGTCAGTTTGTTGATTTCGGGCAATGGGGAACTTGAGATCCAGTTATTTATATTTAAGTAAGTTAATCGGCTGTATTTCTTGTTTTCCTTTAACTTACATAATTAGATAACTAATTTGAACTACAGTTGGCAAAAAAAGTATTTGTACACTTCATTTTTTTAAATTAAAAATGAAATTAAACAAAAGATTTAAGCAAAAAATACTGTAATACATTAATTTAATACATTATAATATTATAGAAGCAAAAACAAAATTAAACGAATCGATTTTTTACATTATAATAAACAAATATACAAAAATATAATGCAAAAAAAGTATTTGTACACTATATTAATGTAATATAATTAATGAAAATTTTGTAAAATGATACAAATTAATAATTTGTGCGAATTCATTTAGCGTTTATGACTACTTCTAGATGGTGTGACATAGATTCCACCAACTTTTTTGTAGCGGTCTGGTTAATGTTATTCCATGACACAATAAAAGCTTCTTTAAAATTGTTTTTTACTAATACATATTTTTTTTCGGATTTTTGCATCCAATAGCATCTGCAAATTTTCTATTGGATTCAAGTCTAGAGATTTTAGAGGAGTTACCAGTCGTCTTCGAGTATTGTCGTAAGCATGTGCTGGTGATCATAGCAGTATGCTTTGGTCATTATCCTGCAGAAAGTGAAAAGCTTCCTCTATGTATAATTTCTTGGCACAGTTTAATAAATTATGGTGCGACACATCAATGTATGTTAAACTTGTCCTTCCATTGTCATTTAATTTTAAATGTCCTGCTCCATTAGAAGCTATACACTCCAAAAGTATAATATTCCCCCCAACATGCTTGATAGTTTGAAGTGTACGTTTTGGATCTAGAACAGTTTTCTTTTTACGCCAATTTTTTCGAACGCTTGATGGAAAGAAAATTCCGAATTTTCCCTCATCAGAAAAAATTACTGTTTTCCAAAAATCCAATGATTTACTTCTGTATGCGAAAGCGAATACTATGCGTTTTCGCCTATTTGTTTCGCTGATGAATGGATTTTTCCTTGAGGTTCTTCCTTTTAAATCTGCATTGAGAAGAATATGTTTTATTGTTTGAGGTATTACTCTGATGCGAGAAGATGTCGCAAGGTCTCCAGCAAATTTTTGAACCGAACGCATAGGATTTGTTAAAGCTTTTTTAACAACACTCCCTTTTTCCCTCATTGTTAGTTTGCTAAAAAGTCCTGGTTTTCTTTGAATTTCGATGCTTTTAATTTATTCATAGTTTCTCACTATACATCCAATAGTTGTAAATGGTAATTTAATAGCTTTTACAAATTCTTGTTGCGAATTTAAATTTTTATTATGCTTAATCATAAAATTTCATATATCTAGAGGTGCCTCTCTAGTATTACGTTCTATACTCAATTACTTCAAGAGCAAATTAGATTAAATGTCAGACAAATATAATATGAACTAAAAAATTATTAACAGCTTCTGTAAAAGTAGTCCTTTGAACCATAAACACTATAAAACACAGTACATATCAGGATGGAGAAATGTACAAATACTTTTTTTGCAAGAAATTTTTAAACTTTTCCTATTAGAAAATTATTTTACATCTTTATCGAAATTTTCTGTTGTGTAATTTAAAACGCACGGTAAACAGACTGTATTAAAACTATTTTTGACAAAATATCTGTTTTTATTTAGTTAAAAATTAAAAATTTTAGAGTGTACAAATACTTTTTTTGCCAACTGTATACATGTTTTAAATTGTTTTTTCTTAAAAGTATGTTATTCATTTCTTTGGCTAAGTTATATAAAAATTGGAAAATAAATTACTTTGTTTTTGAAATGTGCGTTTAAATTGGGTTAAAAATAGCTAACTGACATCTATAAAATTTTGAATATTTTCTGTTCAATATTTCAACTATTTCCTTTTAAATTTAATCATTTTTACTAGAATATTTGCGTAATATTAGTAATTTATATTTATCTTATTCAAAAGAAAGAATTCGACTTATTTCATTCCTCCTTTTGCTAGACTGTCCCACACCCCTCCACTATTGTTTTTATGTTAAACTGCTTATATAAACAACAGTGCTGCTTTTAAGTTTAGTTAAAATTATGGATAATGTATAATATTAGGTTTTCTAAAGATGGGAACTATTACAGCTACAGGTAAACAAGTCATTAATATACAGCAAATATTAAAATTATAGTAAGCAAATTTATTTTTTAATAAACAATTTTTTTTATACAAATCTAAGTTTATGCTGAAAAGCAACTTTTTTAAAATTTTTTCCTTTTAAATTTAATCATTTTTACTACAATATTTGCGTAATATTAGTAATTTACATTTATCTTATTCAAAAGAAGGAATTCGACTTATTTTATTCCTCCTTTTGCTAGACTGTCCCACGCCCCTCCACTATTGTTTTTATGTTAAACTGCTTATATAAACAACAGTGATGCTTTTAAGTTTACTTAAAATTATGGATAATGTATAATATTAGGTTTTCTAAAGATGGGAACTATTACAGCTACAGGTAAACAAGTCATTAATATACAGCAAATATTAAAATTATAGTAAGCAAATTTATTTTTTAATAAACAATTTTTTTATACAAATCTAAGTTTATGCTGAAAAGCAACTTTTTTCAACTGAAGATTTGGTTGTCATTGCTCCATCTCAGTGGCTTAGCTAGGATAGGTTATACCCAGAGCGGATGTAAATTGTGTTACCGCCAGCCACCATGGTGTCACCCCCCCCCCCCACACACACACACACCGATCCGTTATATTTTTTCATTCACAATTGTACGCTATTTATAACAAATGGCCATATCATTTCTCATTTACCTTTTGCCCTCCATTGAGAAAAAAAAACAGAGGGGCGAATTTTTACTTAACCCATAATCCGCTTAAATCAATGTGGTGTCTGTATGTCGAAGAAAATTCTTTCTTTTAAAGTTTGCTTTTGTTATCCACTCGTTGGATAGATTAGATTTTTGTTCTCTGATGCAAATATCTTATTTAAACACACCAGTCTGCATAAAATTTCAACTTCTTTTAGAAAAGAAAATTAACTCAATTTCGTCGTACGCTAGAAATGTAATTTTATTTCAGAATTATTTTTCCCAATGGTGTAAGATTATATTATTTTCAAATAAATATTGGGTGACACCCGGGTTGGACCGCCCCCCCTGCCCCCCACTAACTACGCCACTGCCTCCATCTAGTATTGTGATTGATGTTTAGAATAATACGTAATGAGGAAAAATTTCTGTCCCATTCTATCCCATTCTCCATTACTAACTAATATTGTAATAAATATTAGTACTATTTATTACTAATATTAGAACTAGTACTAACTTATATATCCCGTACTTGAATAACATTAATTAATTAAAGTTTGAAAACATAATATATTAACACACGAAAAAAATCATAAAAACCTGATTTAAATAAAAAGAATCTGATTTAAACAAAGATATACATATATATATATTTTAAACTATGATTGTTTTGCTCCTTAGTAGCTATTTAAAAGCATGCATATTCATGCATATTCCATTCATAATACTAATTTTGAAAATAGTGAGAAAATGGTGTTTATATTAAGACTTTTTTGGTTTTAAATGTTTATAAAAAAAAGACTTGTGCATTGATTGCTCTTAACCCGGGAGAACACGCCCTTACCCAGTGTTTGAATGGTTTTAACTTTGTCACCAATAAAATCAAAATATAACAACTACTTTATTTAGACGGAAACAATTCATACAAATTTTGTGATAAAATAAGTTGAAGATTACTTTAAAAAAATTAGTGGTTACAATTGTAAAAACCATACGCACTCAGGTTCAGGCCCTGCGCGCGTCCTTCCGAGTTAAAATTAGAGTCATCGTCCTGTTTAATTTTATAGAACACAGTAAAAAGAGGGGGGGGGAAAAAATTAAGTCAATGTAAATCAATAAACCAGTTGATATCGCCCTTTTAAAATTCAGCTGGCATATTTGCAAATCTGATTAAAAAAATTCACTGGCAACTCATATCTATGTGTTATTACAGTATTTATGTTTTCACTAGTGAGAAACTGGGTTATTTATTAAATTTTAAGTCAATTAAATGTCATTAAAACTAGTGTTTGATTAAATAGTCGATTCGGTATTTTGTGATTCCGCATGTTATACGATTATAAGTGTCATTAAACTAATTAAAAAATAATTAAAAATGTGTAGCCTATAATTCAAATATTTCGCTGAATAAATGCGAATTACGGCGTTTCTTGATCCCCCCCCTCCTCTCTAGAAAAAGAAAAGCACCCAGTTAAAGTCAAATTTCTGGAGTGATACTTTTTAGCTCACAGGCTATCATAGCCTGAGAGCTTATGTGCCTGTCCGTTCTGTATGTTCGTTCGTGCGTAACGCGATAACTCGTGATAAAAATATCCGATTCACTTGAAATTTTGTATGTCGGTATATCCTGACAAGGCGCTTCCCTGATTAGTTTTTGGAGTTCATTCGATATGTATAAGAGGGGAAACGGGGGGGCTCATGCCCCTCCCCTTAGTTGATATAAATGGGATTTAAATGCAGAATTAAGTGTTCGTTCAAAATTTAGATTATATAATTCTGATGAGGCGATTCCGTGACTGTTATTAGGTGTTCATTGAATAAGTATAAATAGGGGAAACAGGGGTTCTAATGCCCCCCCCCCTTAATTTATATAAATGAGTTTTTCAACCAGAATTTTCAGATTTCGTCCAAATCTCTGAATAGTTTTGGAAGTTTAATGGTTAAGTATAAAAGAAGGGGATAACTCCTTTTAAATTATATAAATGCTAAATGGGTTTTTATTAAGAATTATCTCATTTGCTCTGAATTTTGGATATAGATTTTTTATATGATAAAGCATATCTTTGATAGTATAGGAGGTTCAATGATTAAGTATAAAATAAAAAGAATATTGAACAGTTAAACTGATGGCATTGAGCTCACAGGCTACGCATATCAATTGTACATTACAGTTTTATGTTTTCAAGGGTTAATTCCGTTCGAAAAAAAAATTAAAAGAGGAAACAGCTCTCCCCTTTCTCCTTTTTTATACTTAATCATTAAACCTCCTAAACTATCAAGTACATGCTTTATCATATTAAAAAATCTATACCCAAAATTCGAAGCAAATCGGATAATTCTTAATTAAAACCCATTTAGCATTTATATAATTTAAGAGGAGTTATTCCCCTCTTTTATTCTTATCCATTAAACTTCCAAAACTATTCAGAGAATTGAACGAAATCTGACAATTCTGATTGAAAAATCCATTTATACAAATTAAGGGGAGGGGCATTAGAACCCACGTTCCCCCTGTTTATACTTATTCAATGAACACCTATTAACAGCCACGGACTCGCCTCATCAGAATGATCCTATATCTAAAATTTCAACGAAAACTGTTAATTTTGCATGAAAATCCTGTTTATATCAATTAAGGGGAGGGGCATGAGCCCCCCGTTCCCCCTGTTTATACTTATTCAATGAACACCTAATAACAGTCACGGAATCGCCTCATCAGAATGCCTATATCTAAATTTTGAACGAAAATTGTTAATTCTGCATGAAAATCTCGTTTATATCAATTAAGGGGGGGCATGAGCCCCCCCGTTCCCCCTGTTTATACTTATTCAATGTACACCTAATAACAGTCACGGAATCGCCTCATCAGAATGATCCTATATCTAAATTTTGAACGAAAACTGTTAATTCTGCATGAAAATCCCGTTTATATCAATTAAGGGGAGGGGCATGAGCCCCCCGTTCCCCCTGTTTATACTTATTCAATGAACACCTAATAACAGTCACGGAATCGCCTCATCAGAATGATCCTATATCCAAATTTTGAACGAAAACTGTTTATTCTGCATGAAAATCCCGTTTATATCAATTAAGGGGGAGGGGCATGAGCCCCCCGTTCCCCCTGTTTATACTTATTCAATGAACACCTAATAACAGTCACGGAATCGCCTCATCAGAATGATCCTATATCTAAATTTTTAACGAAAACTGTTAATTCTGCATGAAAATCTCGTTTATATCAATTAAGGGGGGGCATGAGACCCCATTCCTCCTGTTTATACTTATTCAATGAACACCTAATAACAGTCACGGAATCGCCTCATCAGAATGATCCTATATCTAAATTTTGAACGAAAACTGTTAATTCTGCATGAAAATCTCGTTTATATCAATTAAGAGGGGGGGCATAAGCCCCCCGTTCCCCCTGTTTATACTTATTTAATGAACACCTAATAACAGTCACGGAATCGCCTCATCAGAATGATCCTATATCTAAATTTTGAACGAAAACTGTTAATTCTGCATGAAAATCCCGTTTATCTCAATTAATGTAGGGGGGGGGGGCATGAGACCCCATCCCCCCTGTTTATATTTATTCAATGAACACCTAATAACAGTCACGGAATCGCCTCATCAGAATGATCCTATATCTAAATTTTGAACGAAAACTGTTAATTCTGCATGAAAATCTCTTTTATATCGATGGGGGGGATGAGCCCCCCGTTCCCCCTCTTATACATATCGAATGAATTCCAAAAACTAATCAGGGAAGCGCCTTATCAGGATATACCTATATACAAAATTTCAAGTGGATCCGATATTTTTATCATGAGTTATCGCGTTACGCACGAACGAACATACGAACGTACGAACGTACATACAGAAAGGACGGGCACATAAGCTCTCAGGCTATGATAGCCTGTGAGCTAAAAAGAGGAAAGGGGAGAGCTGTTTCCCCTTCTTAATTTTTTTTCGAATGGAATTAACCCTTGAAAATATAAGGCTTTAATGTACAATTAGTATTTGTAGCCTGTGAGCTCAATGCCATCAGTTTAACTGGGCAGTATTCTTTATTTTAATTTGTCTTTTTTGCACACAGAGTTTATTGAATCGGATTTAAGTCTTTGTGTTAAAAATTTACTTTCTGATGAACTTTTTTAATTTGGATGGTAAAAATAATGATGAAATGTCTGATTTTGTGAAAGAGCCTATTATTCAATGAATTTTTTTTTTTTTTTTTTTTTTAAATAGGCCCCAAATTTCGCTTTGATTGTGCCTGATTACGTAAGTTTACATTCAAAATTTACAGTTTTACATATTTAGATTTTAGACCATTGGTGTAAAAATCTAGGCACCAGCGGGGGCAATCACTCACCACGGAGTAAAATTTAATAGCATTCTAGCAAGAAATTTATACAAATTAGTAGATGATACAAGTCGAAAAAAAATTAGTAGTGAGAGCATAGGAGCAACTGGCGCAAAGACTTTTGCACCCCTGTCTTAAAACAAAGAGGTGTACCTACCAATCCATATTTTATCACATGTTCTCAATATTAGAAGTTTTACGGGAAGTGTAAATTATAATTATCATCTATTTGAGATCTTCGAAATCAGCCTGCGTAATTTTTGTGATAAAATATTAATAACAGTAAAAATCATTGATTTACAGTATAACTATTTAGTTTCTTACACGTCAAAACCTTGTGTGATTTCTTTGTTTTTCAAATTGATTACTTAGAGAATTATAAGAATATAGTTATTATATTTTCGGGGTTTTTTTAAAACATTTACTTTTTGATATTGAGTAATTTTAATATGACGGAAAAGCTATTTTATTTATTTATTTATTTTCGTAGTCATTATCGTCCAAACTCTTCAAAAATTTTTGGAATTAAAACATGTTTTCACAGTTTTTGACAAGCAATCTAGAAAAAATATTGATATATATTAATAAAATGGCTGGTATAAAGACTTTTTTTCATTTGGTATATTTAAATCGTTAAGAAATAATATATGTTTATTTTCAATAACAGAAAATTTGGAATGGAGAAGAAATATGGCTACCCAATTTCATTTTTGAAGTATAATGGAGGAGTAGACTTGGAACTAACCCTTGGAACTTGGATACCCAGTACCAAAAAAAATTCTCTATTGTCTGCGGCAGATACTACAGAGGCAGAAAATAATCCATAGGTAAAATGTTTTGCAATTGCAGCGTTAATTAAACATTTACTTTTAACGATTTTACGCGTTTTATTCAGTTCTGTTAATAACTAAGTCACATTTTTGCATTCAGTAATAAAGTGTTAAATATAACTTAAAACAAAAGAAATGTTTGATGAAAAAATAATCTACAAAGAAGAAAAGAAAATCTGTAACACCCGTCTCCATTCTTTACCTTTCTGCTATAAGGTTTGCAATATGAATAGTGATTGCAAAAAATGGTGGATATGACTGAGTATCAGCATTTTTTATTGCACAGTCTTGATCATAGTTTCTTATTTTAATTTTTGAAAAACAAATAAAATCAAACACAAAGTCGATATTTGATTTTTTTTAAATCAAAGGCTTGATACATTTCTTGTAATATTTCAAACCCATAATGGTAATAATAATATAATGACTATTAGTTATTACTAATAGCATAATTTTATTTGTAGGTACATTTAACTCACACATAATCTAGCTAAAATAGCGTCTCAGTATTATCATTGTTAAACGCATGCTTTTTACTTATTTCTAGTTAGAATTTTTTTTAAACTTTTTATCCTCTCTTCCATTCTCCAAATAAACAGAGTTTTTTAATTGACTTCTTTTTCATAACCTGCCCTTCATTATAATTGCAGATTCACTGTCGCGAGATGCCACACGCGGCTAATTTTATGCTGCGACCTGTAACTTTCGGTGCTTAAGGGGGTGCGGGAAACAAAAATATTCAAATTTTATTAAACAGTTTTATTACATTAAAAATTCTGCTTAAAATTACGTTTAAAACCTTGTTTCTATTTTAACTGTAACAAGAAATATTATTTTTTTCTTTTTGGTTTCTCTTTAAAATCTAGTTTTCAAAGCAATCGTTCTCATAAAAATGACTTTCTGTGAAAATGCTTTTTTTCTTCATGAGTTTTTTCACCATTTCTTGTATTTAAATTACTTTAACCCAATAGCGGTTAAAAAAAATCTTGTTTAAATTTTGAACAAATCTTTTTCAATTGTTTTATATTAATTTTGCTTCAGCAAATTAAAAAATATATATATTTAATTTTAAAAATATGATTTTAAAAAATTACATTTTTTTTTAATTTTTTACTTTAAATATTTTTTAATTTTATTCAAATTAATGCTTTTAAAATTACTAAATCAGAATTAAAGCTTATATATTTCTGTTTATATAAATGAAAAGAAATTCTACAAATAATATTTCGAGTTATAACGATTTTAAATTACCCCACTTTTTAATAACTATTAAATTAAAAAAAAAAAAAAAAACATTATGAGAAATTATGTCACGTGCTTTTGTTTCAAAATCATTTGGTAAACAATCAGAAAAAATTTCAAAATTTTAACTGAATAAATAACAATTACTTGATAATGTGTGCATTGTTGAGAGAATGTATTAAATTAAGGATTTCATTTCCGACAATTCCATTTTTGTTTAAACACATAGCCTACACTAGGCTCGGTAAGAAATTTTCAATCTAAATATTAATTCTATGGTATTGTTATTTACAGACCTCTTGCCCCCCCCCCCTTTTAATATTTTTAAATGTTTTTTTTTTTCACACAGGGTGCATTACGTAAATTTTATTGTGCATTTCTACTTTTTCAATTGTTTGCTACAGTTTTAGGTAGCTTTCATTAGAAAAAGTAAAAAGCTATCTATATTGCAACCGTCCGGAGAAAAGCACTTCCGGAAAATTTTGGTATATTTTCATCGATCATGACCCCCAGACCCCAAAACCACCCTCCGTTCAAATGTTGACATATATATATATATATACCGGGTGTCCTGAAAAGGACTGAACGATTTTAAAAATCAATAACTTGCAAACTTTTACAGATATTAAAAAAATTCTTGCACGAGAGTCATCTAAAAGATCAAAAGTTTTTTTCCTGCGATTCTGGATTTTAGTTCGAATTACAAACAAAAGATGGCGCTGAGAGCGCTAGGTTCGGTGTGGAGATGGATATTGACGTCACTTGGTACTGAAGCAATAAGGAGTTTAAGGCTGTGGAGTGGATCTTATTCAAAAATGAACTTTTGCTTTTACCGTCCGATTTTGAATGCAATCCATATAATTTTGATTTTGCTGGCGTCAGCGCAATAATAGAGAAAAATATTATTTTCATGGGCACGACTCCTTTGAAATCGAAATGCGTGAAACAACAACGTTCAAATTACCGAAGATTTTTTTTTTTTTTTTTTTACATTCCAAGAATGTAAGTACTTTTGAGAACAGGATATCTTATTTATCTATTTATTTATCTGGGTATCTTTTAAACCTTTTTTATGTCATTTAGTCATGTCCTGTATTGCATTTTAAGTATGTGGGATTAACAGTTAATTTACAGGTACACCCAAAAGATTGCATCACATCAAAGTCTATGGGGGAAAAATAACTTGCAGTGTATATTAATGAAATACACTATTTCAAATGTATTGAAACTGATATAAATCACTGAATTTCAGTATAAGATGATTATGATAGAATAGAGTGTTTGGTATTTATAGCATTTAACGTTCATTTACAGCGGCACACAAAAGAAACCGGTTACTGTACTGTCTTTAAGTAATAACTCCTAGAAATGCGTTTTCAATTTCGGCATGCGCTTTTAAATTTAGCTGTTTTTTAGATACATTAGTAATTATATAAATGCATATCACCTATACTCGTCTCTGGTGCGTCCGTCCGTCTGTCTGTCCGCATATAACAGTGTAAAAATTACTATGTCGAATCGTTTGAAATTTTAAATACATATTTATTGAAGAATTTTATCCAGTATTTCAAATTTTATGAATATCGGATGTGTATTTCCAATACAGGGACAGTCAAAAGTATTCCGTTACATTATGGCCGACGGGGAAAAAGTTTCAAGTGCTTTTTGGTGATATTACACCCTCCCGAACATAATGAAATTAACATGCATTTATGAATTAAATTGAAATACAAATGATGTAGAATATGCTGCACAAGGAATAGTTATAAATTCATTTACAGGGCCAAACAAAAAAGTTATGTAACATAACGGTATAGAAGGGAACATACTTTGCGGCATATTTTAATTTTGTTACACATATAATAAAATTGTTATAAGTTACTTAGGTTTACTACGAATTTCTTACTGTGTAATAGAAAATATGAAATATTTACAGGGACACAAAAGATTTCGGAAACTATGCTGCATCAAAAATGCTGTACGCTAACGATAATTGCTTGAAGTTTTAAGTTTTGATATGATTTTTTTAAAGTTTCACTACATTTTTGCATGTTACGCTGTGTATATAATTGGTGCAAATCATATACAGGGCTACACAAAAGAATTCGCACCCCTTACTTAATGTGTAAGTAAATATATTAAAGGTGGTTTGTAAATGAGTTATGCATTTTTACGTTGAACAGCTTTAAGTATATTACGATATGTTTAAAGAATAGAAATGAAATGATATACAGAGGCACTCAAAAATTGGATTAATAGCCGGCTCTGGATGGTAATCTCTGGAAGTGTGATTTCATTAGTTTAAAGCATGTTTCGGTTTTAAATAGATTTTAGCTAGATAAATGGCGTGTATTTAAAGATAGTAGGAAAAGTACAGGGCTATACAAAAGAGTTCAAATATGCTTTCGCCTATTTAAATAAATTGCTAAGTGTCAAATTTCAACTTAACATGTGTTTTTAACGCTTTCCAACATAGTTAAAAATGTTTATGATTTCTTTTTAGTTAGCCGTCTGCCTGTCTGTCTTTCCAAACTCTAACTTGCGTTGAAATAATTGAATTGGTCTGTAAGTGATATATGTTAATAAGATTTACTATGCCGTGTTGGGTATTGTAAACAAACTATGCATAATTCATGATTCATTTACACAGACACTCAGAACTATGCCATTACATTATGTTCTGTGAGGATAATTATATATGTAGCTCCTATATTCGTCATCTGGAATGTTCTTTTATTTGTCCACACATAATAGCGCAAAAACTATCCAAGAGAATGCTTTGAATTATAATATATATACTCGTTGCAGAATTTTCGTTACTCATTTAAAGTTTTATGAGAAGCGAATCAAAGCTTAAAAGGATATTAATAAATGTTTTCTTCATTCTATTAAAACCTATTCTGCGTGAATAATTCAATGATATCCAATGATAGATGATGATTCTAGGTTGTCATTATGATTATGGCTCATTTAAGGTGGAGGTAGTATTATTTCCCTATTACCATGAATTTAATATACATAATCGTAATAAATTTTGTATTTGGGTATTTTTACAAAAGAGTGCAACAGCTATTGCACCAAATTTTCAATGTTTATACTATGAATATTCTTTGTTCTAAAGAATAAACCATTTCCGCAAATTTTTTACAACATACATAAAATTCTACTAAAGAACTTCTTTAAAACAAACTAGCATTTCTTAGAATATAACAAATTTTTTAAAATAGCAAAATTGATTAATTTTTAACAACAACAACAAACAAAAAACTACTAAATCGTTTCACTTTATTTTAAAATATGATGCACAAAGTATTCTTTAAATTAGATGATAAAAAGTAATTTAATCCGAGAAAATACGGCTTTCTTAAATGTAAAATCGTCTGCAAAACCCGTATGCTGCTCGTTAAATTCATTTCCAGTTTCCAATCGCTGCTATTATATAAAAGGATTTATTATTTCCATGACAACAACACATTTCATTGAAATTGTACCGACTGAGTCCATAATCGGGCTTCATGTCGAGTGCACAGGTCAAATGTATGCTGTTCAATAAAAACAAATAAACAAAAGTTCAAAATCGGGACCTAAGAGCAAGATTGCATTGTCAAACGAGACCCACTCCACAGCCTTAAACTCCTTATTTTGCTTCAGTACCAAGTGACGTCAATATCCATCTCAACACCGCACCTAGCGCTCTCAGCGCCATCTATTGTTTGCAATTCAAACTAAAATCCAGAATCCCAGGAAAAAACTTTTGACCTTTGAGATGATTCTCGTGCAAGAATTTTTTAAATATCTGTAAAAGTTTGCAAGTTATTGATTTTTAAAATCGTTCAGTCCTTTTCAGGACACCCGGTATATATATATATATATATATATATTACAAATTTAAAAATTTTTCTCCAAAACTAACCTTTATACTATCTTAATTTTCTTATAATAATATTCCGTACTTACTTCAAATTATTAAATTAAAATCTTGTTTCTAAATCTAATCTGTTAACACTAGAACGCCGAGAAGGTGTCAAATTGACACCGACAAATGGACTTTTTTTCCGATTGGAACTAGAAAAGTTTTCATAAAATTAATTATAAACGTAATTAACATATTAAAGTTAAATAAATAACTTCAATAATTCTAAATACATTTTCCGGTTTGAAACATTTTTTACAAAACTTACGTGAAATTTCCCGGCGTTCTAGTGTTAATCCTTATGCAGACGATATAAATTCTTAATTTGCCTTAAAAAACATTATTCCAGTATGCGTAAATTTAAAAAGATGGCTCTAAATTAAAAATATTCTTAATTAAAACTTTATTTCTTAATATTCCAAATAAAACTGATTTCTTCTATGTTTTTATCAACCCTTTTTAAGAAAGTCTTATTAAATTTATTCCAAAACCATACCTTTCAAAAAATATCATTATTTTATTTTATCTATTTATTTATTTTTCCTACGTCAACATTTGATGTGTGCATATTAATAAATTCATTTCTTTTCTTTTTCTCTTAAAATTAATCATTTATAAAAATCGTCTGCCTAAGATATTTAAAATTCTGAGTCAATTATAAATTGGTTAAATAATATTTTTTTAAATAAATTTATCGCTTGTGGAAAATAATCTCGTAGCTGGACAAGAATTCTGTTTACATAAAAGAATGATAGTTTGAGGTTACAGAATATTCCAGAACTTTCTTTTTAGTTTAAAAAGGTGGAAGTCTCGAGATGAAAAAGAAGATTTCTTGGGTTGCTTCTTCGATGAGGACAGCTCGCTGAAATAATGACGGAATTTTTGCAAAAGGAGCTTTTCCTTCCTCATTATTACGAATTTAATAAATGAATTTACAGCAGCCCATGACTAATTATTGGATCTTCTACATTTATTTATTTATTTTGTTTTTCCCTCGCTTGCCATGACTGTGTCTTTCTTTTTAACCAGTGGAAATAATTCGAGTTCTCCTTAAATCGTCACATATATATATATATATATATATATATATATATATACAGGGTGTATCTAAACTATTGGGCAAAACTTTAAGAGGTGATAGTACACATCAAGACAAACAATATTGAATAGGAAACTAAAGGACCCAAACGTCTTCCGAAGGAGATAGGTGCCAATAAAGTTTAGGAACTAAAATTTCAAATAAGCATAAAAAACGGAAAAATTTGTCAATTGATTTGCGGTTTTCACTAAAACTACTCTTTGTGTCAGTATTTTCTTTAGAATAAGTTGTAAAGATAAATTTCAAAAAATGCCAATAGAGGGCGCTTTAGACTTTGGAGTAACAAACAATTATTTTTTGCCGTTATTTTTGCATCTCATTAAATGTTTTCGGAAGCTTAGACTTAAATTTTGAGCTCAAAATCTGAATAGTTGTGAGTGATTAAGTAGCGCAAACTGAACTGTGTTTAGAGGTTCAAATTTCAAATGATTATAAAAAACGGAAAAATATGTCGATTCGTTTGCGGTTTTTGCTAAAACTACTCTTTAAATCAGTCTTTTCTTTAAAAAAAAATTATAAAGATAAATTTCAAAAAATGCCGATAGAGGGTGCTTTAGACTTTTGAGCAACGAACAAGTATTTTTTGCGGTTATTTTTTGCATCTCATTAAATATTTTTAAAAGCTTAGACATAAACTTGAATTTTGAGCACAAAATCTGAATCACTGGGAGTGGTTAAGTAGCGCAAACTGAACTGAGTTGAAGTGGAGGGCAAGTTCAAATTTCAAATGATTATAAAAAAAAAGAAAAAAATGGTTGATTCGTTAGCGGTTTTCCTTTAGAGAAAACCGCAAGCAATTTTCTTCAGTATTTCCGTGAGTATTTTCTTAAAAATAAATTAAAAAAAATTTCGTTAGAGGGCGCTTTGAACTTAAGAGTAACCAACAGCTATGCTTGACCGTTATTTTTTGTATCTAATTAAATACTTGCAAAAGCTTAGACTTAAATTTTGAGCTCGAATTCTGAATCATTGGGAGGGGTTAAAACCCCTTGGGGACGAGCGACTATAGATGCCGGCACCGATTGTACTCAGATCCCGAGAGACTACAATTCATGCCGGCGCTGTTTGTACTCGCATCCCGCGAGACTACCATTGATGCCGATCAAACGGAACGTTTTGTTTTTCACAGTTTAGCATATAAAAAATTTATCCCAATTCTATTTGAATGTATATTAAGGAAGAAGTTTTTTCCTTCAAACTAGGAAAGCTAATGAAAACTTTTTTTTTTTTAATCCACGCGAATTTAATTTTTTATGGAAATACTACAATGGGAAAAAGATTATTTTTTCACCACGTCTTTGTGTTTCATAAATCTTTTTACGCGTCTAGTAAAACTTTATTTTTCTTTATTAGAAATAATGCTACTGAACTTCAGAAGGAAAAATTTGCGGCTAACGTAAGTAAGTGTATTAGTAAGCATATTTAAAGTTACGAATGATAACATGAACATCTGATTCATTGCTTTTTTTCCCGCTCTTTTATTTCGATCAGATCGTAGTGGCAAAAACCGACGTCATTAATATAATCATTCTTGTAGAAGGAAAGATTTATCTTTTTTATATTTTTATTTTATTTCAGGAGTGCTTCGCAATTAAAAAATAAAAAATAATAAGAAAGAAAAAAAGGGTTACATACTGATTGTGAGAGCTGATACGCTGATAACATTCTTTCTCAGTGCAGCTAAATTAAGAATATTTTTCTGCGTTACTGACCAGTTTTTTTTCTATAATTCTATATATTTATCTAATATGTTTTACATTACATGCTTGCATATATATACATTTCATTTTAAAACTTACTAGTAACATGAACAAAAGTTTTTAAAGAGTGTTTTAAGTTTTAAAGAGTATTTTAAAGTATTATTGTGCTTTTTTCATTATTATTCAAGATTTTTTTCTTACTTATATATTAGATTATATGTTAACATAGATTTTAAAAAGATAATTTTAACATCAACGAAAGTTTTGAAAGTTTCAAATCATTATTAAATTTTATTCATAATTTTCCAATAATTTTTATTTGATATACCTTATTATACGATATACCATATGGAAATATATTGTCTATTTCTAAAATAATTTTAACATAAACATATTTTGGAAAGGTACATTTTTAATTTTTACTCTGATTTGCACATCATTACTGATTATTATTCAAGACTGTTTGTTTGTTTTTAATTATGTGTTATATATATTTTTTTTATTTAAAAAATATTATAAAATTAAACTAAGTTTTTTTTTTTAATCCAATCTTACACACACACATATATATAAGTGTTACAAAGCAACAGTAGCAGGTTTTTTGTATGTTTTATTTAATATTTTTCATTTCTAAATAAATCGTTTTTTGTAAAACATTTATTTTATTTACTGAAAGTGTTAAAAATTATTAAATATCAAGATGGTTAGGCTTGTTTTTCTATTATAGCAAAATGTTTCATAGGTTGATATTTAACAGCCTGGTAAGTATTTTTCTGTCATGTTATATCATTTTAAAAGCTAAAAACAGGATATTAACTATTCATTATTTACATTTAAACATTTTTTTCCAATTAAAATATCACACAATATATATCATTTTTTGAATAAATATGTAAAATAACATCAACTTCCATGTATGTGAATTTTAAAAAGTTTCATGCGAAAGTTATTTTTTTATTAATTTTTAAAGAATTTTTGACAAGCAATTGACAAGAATTTTTCGCGCAGTTAAGCGTTAGGCTTAACTGCGCGAAATCCTCCGGCCCAGAAGGTGAAATCAAATTTCCCCGCTCCGTCCTCAGATGCGCACTACAAAATGCGCACGCCGTCGCGAACGGGTTAAGAAGCGCAAATTGAACTGTGTTCAGGAGTTGAAATTTACCCCCCCCCCAACCTCAAACACAGTTCATTTTTGCGCTACCTAATTACTCCCAACGATTCAGAATTTGAGCTCAAAATTTAAGTCTAAGATTTTGCATTTAATTAGATACAAAAATTAACGGTTAAAAATAGCTGTTGGTTACTCTTAAGTTTAAAGCGCCTTCTAACAAAATTTTTTGAAAGTTATTTTAAAAATTTATTTTCAAATAAACATTTACATATTACATACACATTGACATAAAGAATAGTTTTAGCGAAAACCGCAAACGGATCGACCAATTTTTCCTTTTTTTATAATCATTTGAAATTTGAACCTGCCCCTCCCCTTGAACTCAGTTCAGTTTGCGCTACTTAACCACGCCCAGTGATTCACATTTTGTGCTCAAAATTCAAGTTTATGTCTAAGCTTCTAAAAAAAATTGATGAGATGCAAAAAATAACCGTAAAAAATAGTTGTTCGTTACTCCAAAGTCTAAAGCGCCCTCTATCGACATTTTTTAAAATTTATCTTTCTAATTTATTTTCGAGGAAATACTGATTTAAAGAGTAGTTTTAGCGAAAACCGCAAACGAATCGACCAATTTTTCCGTTTTTTATAATCATTTGATATTCGACCTCTAAACACAGTTCCGTTTGCGCTACTTAACCACTCCCAACTATTCATATTTTGAGCTCAAAATTTAAGTTTAAGTCTAAGCTTCCGAAAACATTTAATGAGATGCGAAAAATAACGGCAAAAAATAATTGTTTGTTACTCCAAAGTCTAAAGCGCCCCCTATCGGCCTTTTTTGAAATTTATCTTTACAATTTATTTTGATGAAAATAGTGACATAAAGAATAGTTTTAGTGAAAACCGCAAATCAATCGACAAATTTTTCCGTTTTTTATGTTTATTTGAAATTTTGGACCCTAAACTATAATGGTGCCTATCTCCTTCGGAAGACATTTGGGACCCTTAGTTTCCCGTTCATTATTGTTTGTCTTGATGTATACTATCACCCCTTAAAGTTTTGCCCAATAATTTCGATACACCCTGTATATATATATATATATATATATATATATGAATTTGTCACGCTGTAACTATCGTATTTATGAACCGATTTGAATGAAACTTGGTATGTACATAGTACATAGAAATGGCTCGACCGAGTTCGTTGGGCAGCATCAGATGCCATCTTGTTTCAAAATGGTGTCCATTTAAGTTTATGAAAAATCTTTTAAATGTATAATGATGTACAAAGAAAAATTTAGAAATTGAGGAAAGATTCTTTCTAAAGTGTTTGATATTAATAATGAATTACGGAATACTTTTTTTGCTTTGTCTTTACCTTAAAAAGCGCTTGAGATATAGCAGTTTGGATTTTTAATGTGGATGACATTTTTTTTTTGCCAGCGACAGCCCTTGTATATATTAATCGATTTCGATGTGAGTGTGCGCTTGTACATGAATTAAGATTTCGACCAAGCTCATTGGATTGTTTTATCCATTATATTGTTTTAAAATGGCATATACTTCATGATATCGTGGAATTTGGAGACCCTATAAATCGCTTAAAATAAAACCAGCTTCAATAAAAGATGACTAATTTATAAAAATTCCCGTTAATATTCAGTATTGCCAAAAACGAGTATTCAATCTTATATAATCGGACTCCACTAATTTGAGCTTCGTATGTTTGAATAACATAACTTAATTTAAAATAAATAAATAAATAAATAAGGTCTATGAAACCTCTTTTCCTCCCGGCACTGCCGGAAGGACTTTTTTATGTGCAGATGCTTCTACTTTGAAAGCAGTTCTGAAAATAAAACTATTTTCGCCTTAAGAAATGGTTACAAAAGTTGAAAAAGAACAAACACACAACAATATATATCAATTTAAAATTTCACATCCAAAAAAAAAAAAAAAAAAAAAAAAAAAGGAAAAATAAAAATACTAAAATACAAGTTAGAAAATTCTAAGAAATTTTCCCGTGAATTTAACATTAAATATTGGCATTTAGCCACGGGACTGGTGTAGGTTCTTAAGAGTCATGGGAAGTACCACACTAGTCATGGGAAGAAACGAACACACTAATGTAAATTCTGTGGGAGCGTTATTTTATAATATTTAACATGGATATAAATATTGTTTAGTAATTTCTGTGTAGGATAACTGAGGGCGATGTACCTGCGGTAGTTTTTTAATTTTTAGATCTTAGTTTTAGACTTTTTTTTTTAGTTTTCCTTCATTTACAGAACTGGTTTGGAAATTGAAACTGCCCATATATATATAAAAAATCTATAACTAAAATAGGAAAATGAAAAGTAGCCCAGTAGATCATCTATTGTATGTATATATGTATGTATATATATATATATATATTAAAATCAAAGCGAGAAAATTGAAAATAACGCTCCCATAGGATTAATATTAGCATTCTTGTTCCTTCTTGTGAATATTGAAATAACCTCTTAAGGTGATTTTGTGAAACCATTTCTACAAATTACTTTTGTATTTTTATCGATAATATATTTTAATGCTTATAACCATGTTGAATGAATCTTTTTCTTTAAGGTACTTGATGTTGGTCAACCCTGTGTGTGGTACAAACTACAAATAATTAATTGGCGGATAATCAAAATGCAGCAAGTGGGCAAAACTATTGGAATTTTTATATAAATGTAAATGACACACTGTGTAGAAGAAAATAAATTGTATACATAAATATTATAACAATGCATCATGATATAGTGTATTAATGTAATTTAATCGTTGTAATAAATATCTTTTTATATTTTAATTGCTTGTTTTAAATATGTCTGAATCATAATGATATTCATTTATTTTGAAAATGTTCTAAAATATTTATATTTGTAATTTTAATATGATTCTCAAACCCTCTCCTTAACAATGCAAAGTTTTTATACAATTTTAAACTTATTTTTAAGCATGAATGTATAAATTTAGTCTTGACTATTTAAATATTTGGAAGGAAAATATATTTTTCATTTTTTATTAACTTTTTTTCGCGTTATAGGCACTTTTGCCCACGACAACTAGTTTTTACTTTTCTTGATCTGTAGGGAGAATTAAAGTTTGTTATTAAGATTATAAGCTATAAATTACATATCAATATAGAATAATATAATAGCACATTTCCATTTAAAAAAATTAAAAAGTGCTGATTTGCTAGACAGTGACATTCTTAAACTTTTAAATGAATGTAAGAAATTTTAGATTTGTATGTTGAGAAAATAAAAATAAAAATCCCAATTTCCAAGTAAGTAACAAGAATATTAATGTATATGTATAATTTTGACCACTTTTATTAATTTTACTTTATTTCTTGAAAGTGTATGTGATTTGTATTCTCTTCACGCCCATCTGATCCTTTAGTTTTTATAATTATGTCTGTGAAACAACAAAAGAAGTGTGAAATAATTTTTCGGCAGTCAGTACTCTTGAATTATTTGTTAATATTTAATAAAATTTAATAAATTGTTACTATTTAATAAAAATAATATAAGATCAATTAATTATTTTCAGTTTTAATAATTTATAGAAATGTAAGAAAGTAATTTAATATTAGCATTTTATTTTATCAGAGATCATCTCACATTATCATAGCGGTCACAAATGTAAACACTTTTGTGATTTTTATTTTTAATTCTCTAAGTGCATACTACTTTTACAGCATCTTTACACCTCTATTTTAAAATAATAATTTTCGCTGTATATTTAAATCTGAAATGTGACAGCAGTAACTATTTTAAAATAGTGGTATAAAAAATAAATGTAGAAAGGTGTAGTAATTGGCAGCTATGTAAGTATAATTCAAATTCATTGTTTTTAGTTACATTTTACCATAATTTTTTTTTGAACAATTGTACGTAATGACAAAAAAGAAAAAGAAAAAAAATATTTCTTAAGAAATACAGAAATTTTAATATTTATGAAAAAGAATATATATATATGTATTGTTTTTTACCAGCATGCATATCATTGCACAACTTGATGATCTACAAATGGTTTTTTAAAATTTTTATCAAAATATTTAAATGTATCCTCACATATCTAATATTTCTCGCAAAAATAAGTTTTTATAATAAGAGTGAGACTTGTGCTTACCATGTATATTCGTCGATTCTGATTACAGAATAACACATAAGAATATCCCATGTTTGACAGGATAATAAAAAAAAAGGACTGTAAAGAGAAACTGGTTTGTTTTAAAATATGCAATGGGTATGACAAGAGTTTAAAATGACTATGTTTTAGAAATGATGCTTGGTAAGTATTATCCATTATAAGCAATATAAATTTCTAGACAATATCTGAAATATATCATCCCCTAACATATTATGTCTTGTGGAAGCGGCTACCTCTGCTTGAGACAAGACCTACATTCATTCTCACCTCAAGAGAGTAGAAGTAGCAATTCTCCCTCAAGACGATGCGTTCGTGATGATAGATTCCAGACATCGTCTTGAAATCTATATTGCTCGCAATGGAAGACACTTTCCAGAAGTCATTCCTGAAAAATAGTCATTTTAAACTCTCGTCATATTTATTCTATATTTTTAACAAATATGTTTCTCATTAGAGTCGTTTTTTTTTTTTTTTTAACCTGTCAAATGTGGGAGGTTTTTTTTTGGATCATCCTGTATTTTTACGGTATATATACTGTATATTTCATTTACGGTACACATACTGATTACAAATGTTTTTACGGTACATATACCGCACATTTAATTTACGGTATATATGTTGTATAAATATTTTTTACGGTACATATGTCGTACATTTAATTTACGGTATCTGTGCTGTAAAAATATTTTTTACGGTACATATACCTTACATTTAATTTACGGTATATATGCTGTAACGATATTTTTTTAAGGTACATGTACTTTAAATACTTTACGGTACATATACCGTGCAGTTAAATTACGGTACATATACTTTAAATATTTTACGGTACATATACCACAAAATATTTAAATTTATGTTCAGTTAAATTACGGTACATGTACTTTAAGTATTTTACGGTATATATACCGTCCAGTAAAATTACGGTAAAAGGAAGTGTCACAAAGTTGACGGTATAACCACCGTGATTCGAGACCAAAATTTTTTACAGTGAATGTTAAAAGAATTCGGAAGAAATTAGGATTAAGGCGAATTTTTTTTATTATTACACACATATATATGTATATATTTCGGGGAATTTGGATTTTTTTAAATGCCTTTTTCAGCACAAAATTGTCCAGATATTGTTCGGTATCACCCACTGTTATTTTCTGTCTCCATTCGTTTTCAGTCTCCATGATTTTCAGGTTGTTAAAATGGTAAATTTCTTTTTATTAAAGAAAATATTAAAGCCGTCGAAAATTTGAGTTATTGTTATTATAAATTGGCTTTTTCTTAATTTACACATGATGATCAGAAAATATATAAGTTACCCTTAGATGATAACGCCAGGAATTGTAATAATGCCAATTGTTGACATTTGGCGTAATTATGAAGGAATCCGGAAATGGCACCTATGGGATTTAAGCAGAAGTGCTCTGACTCATCTGAGTCACAAATAACCGCTAAAAGTTCATTTTTTACATTTATAGACCTTATCACTCGAAGACGCATTTAAGAATCAACACCCGATCTAAAATTTCAGAGGTAAGCTGTGTGAATTGAAGACCACAATTTTTTAGGGAATGTTTTGTTTGTTACATAAATTTGCAGTGTGTTTTATGTACTTCCACGATCTTGTCGAAGATTTTGGATGTGTTTTTGAGGTAGTTAGTAGTTTAAAATAAGTATACCAGGATAATACCGCCATCCATTTGCATTATTACTGCGATTGATTCTTTTCAAGAGCTGTAACTACAACCGAAGAGGGTTTATTTTTTATTTTATGCAAGAAGAGACCATTATTGTCATTATTAAAAACCAAAATGGATACAGAGAAATTTTATGTCCTAAGTACTGCTAATTTTTTCATGACAGTAGAATAAAATATGAGCTAATTATTAACTACATACTGATATCACAATTAAAAGTAAGTAAGGGAAATTTATCACGTTTCAGGGCTATTGAGTTTATAACTTTAGAATTGGACAATTTACGTGCTATTATTTCATTATTCCAATATTTACAGTTTTGTGTGAATGGCGTTATTACTCACCTATGGTGGGAATAACGCCAAATAACATTGGTTAAGAAATCATGCCATTACATTTAATGAATACATATCTGTTAAATTATTCTTTCTTGTATAGATAAATAAGTTGGTGTAACAAATCCTATATTTGTTTGGAAAAGAATATCAAAGATCAAGACGTAAAAATTTTAGAACCTTAATGTGACGTTGTTATCCTAGGACACTTTAATAGCATCTTTGCAGAACTGCAAATGGAACAAATAAATTGAACAAGATTCAATAATTTCACAACAAACCAATGAGTTACACAGAAGAAACAGGCTTTCTTTCTCTCAAACTACCTAATGATGGTTTGGCATGCACTGTCTCTATGGCACTTTAAAAAATATATTTTGAGCGTCCATAAAAGACGACTCTTTTATCCAGTTACAAAGTTTATAGTTAACCACTTAATAGATAAATATTTTTGAAAAAAAAAAAAAAAAAAAATCCAAATAATTTTGTTTTCATGTCTTTTACAGAATTTTTAATCTTTTATCACCAGATTTTCGAAACAGAAATTTTTTTCTAATTGAATCCGAAAATACTCGAATTCATTAATACAAACTTTACAATAAAATTTTACTTCTGAGAATAATAAATTATGATTGGAGTACTAATGCCCGAACGTGGTAAGGGCAAATCATAATTGGCAAAACAGGTTGACCATAAGACGTACGGTCAAAGGGGAAAACGGTTAATTCCTTAATTTAATATAAAATCATTAAAAAAATATATTAAGTTAAAACATCATAAAAGATAAAATATACATAATGAATTTTTTTTAAAAGCTTACTTTACTTAAAATATGACAAAAATAACAACAATGTTGGAAAATGCATTTTATTTAAAATTTCTTAGTACTTTTAGCCTGCAATTTCCGCACTCATCACCAGATAATATTAGTATTATTAATTTCTGTTCCATTTCTTTCAAATAATAAAAATGTTGTCTAAATATGACCGCATGAATCGCTAACTGAAGGTATAAAGAATAATAAAAGTCATAAAAATATTTTCTGATAGTGGCCACGGGGATTGTAAACCCAAAGTGATAGGAAATTTAAAAAAAAGCATATTTTTTACTTACGACATCTATATTATTCTTATCTTGGTCGGATTTTAAGTAAAACGGTGAGCTTTTAACCCTTTGAGGGGCAAGCAATTGCGTTCGAATAATTCTGAACTCCCACCGGAAATTTGTAAAAAAGTTATATCAAAAAGAGAAAAAGCAATTTCACGCCTGTTTTCCACCAAAGTTAGAAAAGTGAAATTTAATAGCATTTTTCTGGTGTGAATCTTCATCAGTCGTAGGTGGTATATAATATATACCACCTCCCCTCAAGGGGTTAAAAGTTGATATAGTGCATATTTTGTAATGGAATCAAAGTGGACTATTGTATTTCCGTGTTATGATTTTATTTAACTAAACATTTTTAATTATTAATAATTTGAAATTATCGAAATGTCTGTGAAATGAAGGTTTTGCTATAGATGGAAGAACGCGGACGTCCACAGATGGAACTTCCGACTTATATTCATCAAAAGATCAAAGTTAAATAATAAAAAAATTTGCAGAAATGTGCAGATTGAACAGAAAGTCTTGCCCTGATTACAAAAATTCATTACAAATTAAGTGTTTTTTGTAATAATAATAATGTAACATGTTTTACCATTGGAAATATCAAGTTTTTTTTAATTTGTGAAAATAGATGGAACGTTTGCTCTTTCAAGAGTGACTCATGGAAGGAAGAATTCGTAAGGAAGACCATTCTCGGCAAAAATGAAGTCTATTCAAGAGAAATGTCATTGTGTGCTTTGATTTTATGGAACAAAATCGTCTATAAAAGTTCAGCGAAAATTTCGCCGTTGTTATGGACGCGATGCTTCTGATGTAATAGATGGAATGACTGCCTCTTCACGTGTGACTGAAGGAAGGAGCACTTCGTAAGGAAGACCATTCTCGGCAAAAATGACGTCCATTCAATAGAAATCTCAATGTGCACTTTGGTTTCATGGAACGAAATCGTCTATTAAGTTCAGTGCAAATTCCGTCGTTGTTATCGACACAATGCTACTGATGCAATAGATGGAACGATTGCTTCTGTTGCAATAGGTGGAACGATTGCTTCTTCACGTGTGACTCAAGGAAGGAGCACTTCGTAAGGAAGACAATTCTCGGCAGAAATTAAATTGATTCAAGGGAAAGCTCAATGTGTGCTTTGGTTTTAAAAAACGAAATCGTCCATAAAGTTCAGTGAAATTTTCGCCCTTATTATGGACGCAATGCTTCTGATGCAACAGGTAGAACGATTGCTTCTTCGCGTGTGTCTCAAGGAAGGAGCACTTAGTAAGGAAGACAATTCTCGGCACAAATGACATCGATTAAAAAAAAACTCAATGTGTACTTTGGTTTCACGAAACGAAATCATCCGGAAAGTTCAGCGAAATTTTTGCCCTTTTTATAGATGCAATGCTTTTGATAAAATAGGTGGAACGATTACTTCTTCACTTGCGACTCAAAGAAGGAGTAATTCGTAAGGAAGACAATTCTCGGAAGAAATGACGTCTATTCAAGAGAAATCTCAATGTGTGTGCTTTGGTTTAATGGAACTAAATCGTCTATTAAGCGTAAATTTCGCGGTTGTTATGGACGCAATATTTCTAAAGCAATAGGTCGAACGCTTGTTACGTCGCGTGTGTCTCAAGGAAGGAGCACTTCGTAAGGAAGACAACTCTCGTCAGAAATGACATCGATTTAAAAAAAAAGCTCAACGTGTGCTTAGATCGTCCGTAAAGTTCATCGAAATTTTTGCCCTTGTTATGGATGAATGCTTCTGATGCAATAGGTGGAACGATTGCTTCTTCACGTGTGACTCAAGAAAGGAGTACTTCGTAAGGAAGACAATTCTTGGCAGAAAGCACATCGACTCAAGAGAATGCTCAATGTGTGCTTTGGTTTCCCGAAGCGAAATCGTCCATAAAGTTCAGGAAAATTTCGCCGTTGTTATGGACGCAATATTTCTGATACAATAGGTGGAACAATTGATTTTTCAAGTGTGACGCAAGGAAGGAGTACTTCGTAAGGAAGACAATTCTTGGCAGAAAGGACATCGACTCAAGAGAATGGTCAATGTGTGCTTTGGTTTCACGAAACGAAATCGTCCATAAAATTCAGTGAAAATTTGCTGATGTTGCTGATCTGTACAAACGTGACTGGCCTAGTATGAGTGAAGCAACTATTGAACACGTTCGACAATCGTTCCAGCAGAATCCTTCTGAATCAACAAGTGAAGCATCACGTGAACTTTAAATAGCTGCTACCGAAACTGCTATGCATATTGTAACAGAAGACATGTTAAAGAACACTTAACGCGAACTAGATTTCCGTTTACATGTTCTATGAACTATCAAAGGAATGCATGTTGAAATTTACTGATGAAGTCGTCCGATAAAGTGATTATAATAGTAAACTACGTATCCAAATAAACATATATCTACAGGGTGACACATAAATATTGTGATACAAATAAAAGACCATAACTTTTAAGTGAAGAAACAAAAGAACCAAATATTTTTACTATTCGAAATAGAAGAAAATTCTGTTATAATACTTTGAAAACAATAAATATTTATAATCAGGGCGAAACGTTATGTTCACCCTGTATTTAATAGATAACTTAAATCTTTAATAATAATATGAATAAAAATATTAGGAAATTTGCTACATTTCGTAATATTTATTTCTTCGAAACCATAAAATTGACCTTTTCTTGAAAATGACCCACCATGTTTATACTAATATTAATAATAATAAAATAAAAATATTTATGTGGATTAAATGCATTTAGAAAAAAAATTAAATATAATAGACTGTTTTATTTTTATTTGTGTTTTAAGCTCTTTAAGCCAGAATTATATTTACATTTCGGCAACCCATTTCTCTTTTAAAATGTGGAAAATATTTATTTGCAGATTTCATAGGCAAATGTTTTATTTCAAACGAACCTTAATGCATTAAGAATAATTGAGCACATATATCTAAATTTTTTTTAACATTTAGATTCAGATTTCCCTTTATTTTATGGAAAATTCCTTCATTTATATGTATAAAACATATATTCGAACTTTAAAACCACATTTGAATATGAATTCAAACTGAATAAATTTGAAAAAAATTTCATATCACCAGATGTTTTATGTATCAAAAGTCGAGAATTATGTATAATAAAAATGTAGAAGTATTTACATGCTATTTTTAGCTTATCTTATATAATAAAAAATTTGCAAAGAATAGTGCTTTTGTAAGTATTCGTGTTCGTTTTTGTTGAAATAATAGATTTACTTTGCATGTGGACATATTGGATAAGGAGAGTAATTATGAAATATTTTGTAGAGATGCTAAGATGCACTAACTTATATGAAAATAACAAGGCTTGAAAATGAATACTAAAATGAATTTTGATGAAAATATACAAATCAACATTTATTTATAGAAAGTCGTAATGACTACATATGAAGACCCATAAATTGATCAATCACCTACAATGATTATACTTAAATAAGAAGACCGATAAACTCTACAATGATCTTTATCTAAAATCGTAACACAAGATCGTACATAGCGTAACCTCGAAAATGGATCTTTCAAAAATTTTCAAAAGTCCGGCATACCGTTTTTTTTTCACTTCTAAATTACGATAGAAAGAGAAATAGCAATTGTTTACGAATTAAAAACTTCAAGATCGAAAGCTTTGGATCAGCGGGCAGAAAAAAGCAAAGCTGGTCCAGCTTTGCGTATATATTACGCTGTCTCTTGCACTGATGAAGAATCCTAATAGTAGAAACGGCTGTTTGCTACGTTTTTATGTATTGTCTGTGTTTTGTAAACATTGGTTTTCTATCTTTATGCATTTTTGCACAAATAATTTATTTGCTATTTTAAAAAGGTTTCAAAGTCAAATTGACCTTGATTTTAGTAGATTTACACATTTTATATAAAAAAAACTGATTTTCCTTGTAGCATTGTCTAACTTGTTTTTTATGTTGCGTAAGATGTTTCTCTTTAATAATAAATCCATAATAAATCCAGAATAATTTTTTCTTGATATTTTAAAACTTTTTAAGCCGCCCCTCCCGTTTAATAAAAGCAAATTTACTTAAGAAATTCCAAATATAAACCAAATGGAGAAAAACTACAGAAAACCACGCAACTCATTAAGTAAAATGACCTTAAATAAAAACTTCTCGCATTCTCTTTGATACTTTATGGCCATTATTTAAGTTAATTTTACTTATTAACTTTCCTCATTGCTTTTACTGCTTTTTACCATTCTACGTTTTTACCAATATACACAATTTGGTTGCTGTTCTTAGTTTAGGAATAAATAAATAAATAAAAATAAATGTTATAACGAATGAAATTCTTTGTTTGATTCAATTTAAGAACGAAATAGCAAAAATCCAACATTAAAAGCAGATAATGCGGAAATTCTTTTCCAAAAAATTCCGTTATTTCATTAGTTAACCGTCTAAAAAATTGGAAAAAAATAAAAAAAATAAAAAAATAAAATAAAATAAAAAACGCGAAGTAAACACTTTTAGATAAATATTTAAAAAGAACTGTTTTTGACATAAATAAGAATATTTATGTGTTCAACACTATTTATTCTACGGTTGAAAGAATTTTACTGAAAGATGAAAGATGATTAAAAATGCATGTTTATGTATAAAGAGTATGAAATCATGTGCTCTACAACTCAATGTGTATTTTTTTTAATCTTTGTAGCTGTAGTTGATTAGAATAAGTCAATTTTTTTCACCTAACATAATTTGAAAGAAAAACCTTTAAAATTTTCATATGCGTTTCTTTTCTTTCGTATTTTATAAAGTACATTAAAAATTAAATTAATAGATTGTTACAAAAAATAACTATTTACACACATTAAAATCTAAATATTTAAATGTTATTTTTTAAATCATAATTTAAGTACTTTTGCTTTTACACGGAGACAGCTTCAGTAATGAAAAATAATTAAAAATGACGAAGATGCGTTGTTCCGACTTTTTTTAAACTGCGTTTAAATGTCTACATTATTAATGTCTGTAAATTGTCTATATTGCTTAATGTCTGTTTTTAATTAGCTTATTTTGACGAAGGTCAGGTATTATACAATGTTCTGATAGTATAAATTTCTTCAATATCTGGCGCGACGGTGTTGCAGTCAAGCGTATATCTACCGTACTGGTACTTTAATGAGGTAGTGTACACAGTTCTGTATGAATATTTGCTGTTGAAGCAACAGGGTGAAATAAAATTTTATTTTTAAATTTTGCTGTCTTTTGCAGGTAAATTTTACGAAATTCATGTACATTTTATAATCTCATTGATTTTAGCCATGTTTAGTAAGTAGTTGAACAAACCATATTGATCGCTGATTTCGTCATCTTTTCTCTATGCTATCTTGTTGATGAGTGAATAGGTTGTTTTTCAAGGTTATGTTTTGGGTAATATGGAATATCAGTTAGACAACCATTTCAAGAAAAAAAAAATGTCAAAGAATTTGATGATTTATAGATATGTACAAAAGTTTCCTCATTAAATAATTTTGGTTCATTTAAGTCGTGATTTTTCTTGCAATTTCAATATTCCTTATAATTCTATTTCATATTGCCCGACTGGTTACCTATAAAGTTTACCAACAAAGTATATAACTTTTTTAAAATCTAAATAGTCACATGCGATTTTTTTTTCTCTCCGGTACACTGTTCCCAGTCCGAGCACACCTGATTATAATTCTAAACTTGCAACCTTCACCAATAATATTTTAATAACATTTTGCTTTTACCATGAAAGCTTAAATTAAAGAGTTCTAAAAAAACCTTTTATAAATTCCGGTGCCAGTCGATAATTACTCATTTTACTAACAGAATTTGTCAGTGCCGGAAAGGGTTAAAGGCATTAGAAACGTATTAAAAACAGTCAAAGTATTTTCTATAGTAGATCTTAATGCATTTAATTTTTTTATACTTATCTACAAATAAAAATGTAAAGGATATTCTATTATATCTGAACTGACTCTATTCGGCAAAATGTCATTATTGTATTTATAGATAAACTATGGAGACTTATATACTTGCGAGTACGTCCACCGACCCCGTGACTTTAAAAATATGATAATGTTTCTTTAAAAATATTACCAAATTACAAAATACTGAATGACATTATCATGAACAACGACATATTTCTATGATCGGATCGCCATGTTTTTTCCGTTTGAATGGAGAATCTTTCGATTATTATGGTTCCATCCACCACTGCCGCGACAGATGACAGTTGTTTTTGGAATTGATAAATAAAATCAGTCACACATTTCAAAATCGCTTAAAAAGAATTGTTATTTTTAAAACGTTTCTCCAGTTAGACTTCTATAACAATTCTATAAAAAATATTCTTCCGTTTGGCTTGAGACTTAAAAACTCAATCTGCTTGGGAAATTATATTCGAAACCACCGAAATGCACCATGTATTGAGATTTTGTGCTCATATAGTATATGGACAAAAGTGACCGGCCACTTACGATTTTAGACGTTTTGTTAAATATCAAGAAAAATACATAAGGAATTTTCCTAAAACTGTAAGTGTGTGTAAACAAACAAAAAAATAAAATAATTAAATAAATAAAAATAAAAAATAAATATAATAATAATAATAATAATTGTACAGGTCATACATTTATTTGAAGCTTTTCTCCCAAAACGCCTTAAGGGACCGTCAATAAATTGAAAAAAAATGAATGTATTTTGAATAACCCCGTCAAAACAAATGTAGCAAAAGCGTTCAAACTGTAGATTTTAATTAAGCGGCTTATTGTAATAAATCATGTTTATTTTTATGGGGATAGCATGTTCACTCGTAAAGAATTTGAGGTTTTTCTAAAAACAATACCGATTTTCAACTAATGTTTTGCTTAAAATTCGCAGAGTTCTTAATGTAAAAGATGGTTCCTTTTTACAAACTATAACAAATAATATTATACATACCTTTTCATCAGAATTTTTTTGCTTATAATGAAGTTCTGATGTTTTGAAGTTTATAATGAAGTTTTATAATGAAGTATTTGAAGTTTTTCTCCTATAATTTGCAGAGTTTTTAATATAAAATAATGTTCTTTTCTGAAAATAAGACAAACAACATTGTACACAATACTCAATAATAAGAATTAAAAAATAATAAAATTTGCATGAAAAATGGGCAGATTCTTTTAAATAATGTTTTACTGAGCATGCGTGAATGATCAAAATGTAGTTTGCATAATGTGTTTGCAAAATGTAAGGGGCAACATGTGTAAAAGTCTCAAAAACATAGCTTCAAAATTCTGAAAATGATCGATCGTGGATAAAATAAGCTCAAAATTCGTTGTTTCCGAAATGAAGCAAAAAGCTGAGGGACTGTATCCATATATCCATTGATTAGTGTCAATATAGAATGCACAATATTGCACATACAACTATATTTGGATACAGCCCCTCATTTTTTTTGTTCCATTTTGATAGAAATTACTCTGCGAGTACACATGCTATCCTTATAAAAATGAATAGCGTTTATTACAATATTCCAATTTATCCTAATATATAGTTTGAATGAGTTTGCTACATTAGTTTTGACAGGGTTATCTAAAAGCTATACATTCTTTTTTAATTTGTTGACGATCGGCTATGGAGTTTTTGGAAAAAAAAAATCACGGTAATGTATGACCTGGTCTATAATGTTTCAGGATAATTCCTGGTGTCTATTTCTATTTATTTAACAAAATATCTAAAATCGCAAGTAGCTGCTCACCTCTGGCCATATAGTGCATATTAAAATAAATCTGTAGAACATTGTTATTTTCTTCTTTACTTTTTTTTATTTAAACGTCTTTAGCAAATGAAAAGAGAAAAAAAGCTAAGGTGGAATTATTATTTATGGTCAAGGGAATTTATGACAACGATTAAAATAACAGGCAATTTTTGGCTTTTTAACATAATATGCAAAAATGAGATCGAATATGTAAAAATAAGATTTTATTTTGTCAGATATTTTTGTAAAACACAATATAATGATAGTATTGTCTTTACTATCGATTGAAATAAAAATTAATTTTGATTTGAATTTGAAAATGTTAGAAGAAAAAGAAATCTAATAATCCCCAACGTTATCCATTTTCTCACTTTAAAAAATAGAATAATTTGGTTGTCATTATTAGAGAAACTTAATTGAAACTAGCCAAAAATTAATACCTCAAAAACTAATTCGAATTTTTAAATTCTAATAACAGTTTTGAGGTCTATGGATCAATACGGATTTTTTTCGGTAATTGCACCACTTAATATTCCACATTTTAGGAGAAATTTCCGTAAAATATAATCAGTCATTTAATAAATTGTTTTATAAATTCGTTTCATTAGGATTTTATATATATAGGGTAGGTATTTGAAATCATTCGTCAAAATGTAAAAAATAACAAAGGAAATCTCCTATTCCATAAACAGAGTATTACCAAAGAATGCCAAAGCATATGGAAATCAGTAGAACTTTACTAACTTTATCGTATAAAAATTTCCTCGTTTTTTTTTCCCAACATGTAATTTCAAAAAAAAAAAAAAAAAAAAAAAAAAAAAAAAAAAACAGAAAAAAAAAATAACAGAAGCGTAAAAATTTAGAAGTGGAAATTATAGATACAAGGTAGTCTAATCGTCAAATTTTGACGAAAGAAAATGTTTAAGAAAGGATTGTTTCATTAACTTATAATAAACCTATAAAATTAATTAGGGGCTATGCAAATATAAGGTTAACATTTTAGGAGGGAGGGGGGTCAGGCAAATGATATCTTAAGATATTTCTAGGAGAGCGGGGGGTTGTCTATTGATATCGATATCATTTTTGATCCAACCAAAATTTTCTTTTTCATTTTTAACATGTTTTTTGGTTCAAAACAGTATGTTATCGTTTTTTACTATGTTATCTATTTTTATCAAAATATAATTTTTTTATTAAAATTACTAAAAAAAAATTTAATTCCAAAATATGAAATAGTCCAATATTTGGCATTCTTTTTCTTTTTCATTTATGTATGCATACACAATCACGGTTCGAGAAACCCTATGTGAAATGTATTTGAAATGAAGATTGTGTTTACTATTTCTATCTCTCCACCCCTCCCTCATTCGTGCGGGGCAAGTGCAACAAGACATTATTTCTGTTGAATGCATTAACTAACAAAAAGCTATTATAAAATACATTTGAATAATAATTATAATTTATTTTAAGTGTTATATGATATAAAGGGATATTTTATTGAACTCTTTATTTGAATCAATAAAGTTTGTAACCAGTTTTGTATATCACTCCAAATAAAAGAAATAAATTAAAAAAAAAACAGAAACAGACATTGATAACGATATCATTACTCGGGGGGGGGAGGGGGTCGATAACTTGTGATATCGGATGGGGGGGGGTTCAGAATTATCAAAAAGTTGATAATGTTATATATGCACAGCCCCTTATAGAAAAAAATGCATTTTATATTGGTACGTCTAACTTTTAAACAAACTATATTTATCATCAAATTAACAAAATACTACTTCTATAAAACGCAGTTGTAGAAATTGTTAATATTAAACTTTAATCGTATATGTAAGCAGTAAAAAAATAACGATATGTTATTATGATAAAGTTATCAATTAAGATTCTTATGCTAGTATTCCAAAATGACAAAAAGCAAAATTTATTCAACTTTGACTCAATCATAGAATTTTTTTCCCCGTGAGATATCCTAGAGATATCTAAACCCGGCACCATTTTCACCATATCAAAATTTACAAACGTACATTTCACATCTGTATTCACGTTTTAAAAAAATTGGCATTTTAATTTGATAATTTTGATTCAAAACTTGAAGTCTCAATGCTATTAGCTGAAGTAGATATTAAACTGTGGATATTCTTTTACGTGTAAATCAAATTTTGTAAATGAAGTCGAAATTCACCGGGTTTTATAACAAAAGATATTTAAATTTCTATTTTTTCAAATTTAATGAGAAAAAGGCAACATTAAGATACGGCACTCAATCTTTTCCCTTTTTACTTTCTTCTATCTTTACAAGAAGAAAGTATTGGATTCATGAAATTTTTCGACTTCCGGTTTTCGACGGATTTATACGTTTTAGAAGGTCCTGAACACGTTTTGACTATTTTTAGAAAATGTCTGTCTGTGAGTCTGTCCGTCTGTCTGTGAGTCTGTCAGTCTGTCTGTCTGTCTGTGAGTCTGTCTGTATGGGACAAAAAAATTGTGGGCACTCTATCTCAAGAACTAATGCTCGAAATTTAATAAAATTTTATATTCTGTTAGACCTTGATATGAATTAGTGCCTATTGGTTTTTGGTGAAAATTGGCCTGCAGGTGGCGCTGCTATACTACGTTTTTCATGATTTTCAAGATTGCTATATCTCAAGAACTAATGCACAGAATTTCTTGAAACTTCAGATTCTGTGACCCCTTGATATACATAGACGCTGATTACGTTTTGGTGTAAACTGGCCGGCAGGTGGCGCTGCTATGCCACGTTTTTCATGATTTTCATGATAGCTATATCTTAAGAACCAATGCACAGAATTTCACCAAACTTCAGATTCCGCGATACCTTGAGATACATAACCGCTGATAAGGTTTTGGTGTGAACTGCCCTATAGGTGGTGCTGCTATGCTACATTTTGCACGATTTTTACGATAGCTGTATCTCAAGAACTAATGCAGAGAACTTCATCAAATTTTAGTTTCTTTTACACTAGAATATATAACATAATTAGACACTGATTACATTTTGGTATTAACCTTGCAACAGGTGGTGCAGCTTTGCTGCATTTTGCACGATTTTTCCGATAGCTATATCTCAACAACCAATGCACAGAATTTCATCAAACTTCAGATTTTGTTACAAAATGACATGTAGCATAATTACACGATGATTACATTTTGTTATAAATCCTTTAACTGATGGTGCTGCTGTGCTATATCTTACACGGTTTTTTTAAACTAGCTATATCTCAAGAACTAATGCACAGAATTTCATCAAACTTCAGATTCTTTTACACCATAACATAATTATACGCTTTTTTACGTTTTGGCATAAAATGTCCAAGATATGGTGTTGCTGTGCTACGTTTCGCAAATTTTTTGTTATAACTATATCTCAAGAACTAATGGACGAAATTCCATCAGATTTCAGATTCTGTTAGGTCTTGACATCAATACATGCTTATTAGGTTTTAGTATAAATTACCCAACATGAGGCACTACTAAGGTTCATTTTCTCAGAATATTAATTAAATTTGCGTTTTAGGCTTTTCGGATACCAGAATCTCATTAGGCTAGGTCAAATGTTCGAGGAAATTCGGTAGTGGGTAACTTTGGGTCACCACGCTTTTTTTTAATATTAAAATATACTAATAAGATAGAAGAAAGTTTCGGGATTGACACATCCAACTAGTTTCCTTTGCTTTAAATGGAAATGGAGTACTCCTGTTCCCACGATTAGAAAAGAGGTATTAAAAGCTACAAAAATTTTAATATTTCAAAAACAAATTAAGATGCAGCTTTCAAATAAATTCCATTTAAAAGGGCATTTTTTCCCCTACAGGATGGATGGTGTAAAAATTGAAAATGTGCGAAATTAAGAAGTTTAAAAACTTTTAGTAGCAAAAATTACAATACCGAAAATCATTTAAAATTTGAAAGTGTTGCCATGCGCAAAATGACGTATGCGTTACGCACAGATACGTTTGGCCTTTATAATATAGATATCTAATGAAATTTTGTGTAAAAAAAGGCGAAACGTTTAACTTTAAATTGTTTAAAGTTTCGATATTTATTACAAATATATCCAGTATTTCTGTATTTCCGTAGTAGCGATATTCTATTTTTTTTTTTCAAAAGTTTGCAAAAGAAATTTAATTTAAAAGGTTTTTATAAATAACGGCAATAAAAACAGAAACAAAAATTTAAAAAAAAAACTTTAGTGGTCGATGTTATTTAAAGACAAGACTTTATAAGATTAATAAATGATAACAGTTTCTTTAAAAATTACTGATACTTATATTACTTACATGTTATATATTCCATACTGAAAAAATATTCTCAACATTATATTTCATTATTATTTTACATTATTTTCAATATTACACCCTCCAAAAATTTCCCCTTTTTACACAATAATTTCAAAAGTTATAAATAGGTTTATAGTATACATGGTGTACATTCTTTCTATATTATAAGGTTAAACCCACAATCATTAATAACTTATACCCATATAACCTATTTACATTAATTTCATTACTTATTTACATACAGCATATTTCATAAAATAGCTACAAAAAATATGGTTTTCGACAGAGGAAAGGAATAATGAGTCAATGAAGCATTCCACTATAGTCATTCAATTAAAATTTGTAAAAATGGAATAGTGTTGGTCAGAATTTAAATTTTATTCGAAGTAAATATAAGATATATAATTTTTAATAACATATATCCTCCGCAATCCAACGGTACAGTTTAAAAAAAAGGAAAAACTCAAAAATGAGTACATCGATGTACTCGTACTGAATTGAGTACGTTTGGATAAAAAATGATCACATTGCTTTCTCAATTTTGAAACATCACGTTATCATATCCAAACTAACGATAATTTTGTACCCTGTAATGGTTTATTTCAATCATGGTAGCATAAACGATTCTTATTAATGTAAATATTAAATTATACACAATATTTCGAAATAATTTAAAAGTGCTTGCAAATAGTGTGCTTTTGCCATAGGAATATTAGATTTGGCTATTTTGCTAATAATTTTTGCTATTTTTCTTAATAAACAATCTAGTAAACTCTTATTGTGAATAATTTTGAGGAAGAAATAAATGCTAGTATATTTTTACTTTAATTTATAAGTTAAGGGGGCAGTTCATAGCGATTTACATTTGAACACAACCATGGAATCAAAAATAAGTACGTGTGTTTCTCAGTTTTGAGTACATTTGGATCAGAGCTATTTTGAGTATGTGAAGTACTTAAAATCGAGTACTTTTTACTCAGTTTTGAGAAACCATTTTTTTTTCAGTGTACAATGACGCGACGGTTTGCTATCTACCGAAAAAAAAAACCCACTTTGGCGCAATAATTTTATGACTGAGTAACAAATAAAAGTGTGAAAGAAAAAGAGGAGGTTATAGAATAAAACGAAAAAGAAAATTGAAATCTCTTTTTAAAAGATTTCTGTCTTATATCTTAATCCCTTCGGGAGACGTGAACCTTTTACAAAATTTTTAATGTTTTGCCATCGGTTTTAAAAAACAGAAATTTGTGGCTTATTAAATCGTGAAAATGCTCCGATTCATTAAGGCAAATTTTACTGTAAAATTTTACTGGTGGGAATAAACAAGGATTCTTAAGCCTTTTTGCGTCACGTATACGTGTCCTCTTCCCTAGGGGTTAAACTGCAAAAGAAATGTTATAATGTTCAAAAATATTTTTAGATTCTAACTGTATAATTTTTATTGTTAACGTTTTTCATCTGACATACATTCATAGTATTCTAATATTTCATGTGACAAATTATAGTTTAATAATAAGCATATGATAATTATTTTAATGTAAGTAAATACAAAACAGTTATTTTACTTTTAAAATTTTTTGTACAGCCAAAATACTTTTAATAATCCAGGTAACTTAAAATGCATATGAAAGAAACATTGAATGACACTTTGTATTTTCAATCAAATAAACGACGACAAATAAAATGCTTTTGAAATAATGTCATGGATCAGTAGCAAATAGATCTATAAGAATTTAGAAGTGCAAGCTATAAAATTATTTGTGGAGAATATTCTGAAAAAAGTCGAAAGGATTAGTTCGAAATAAGAAAGAAAGAAGTTTTCGAAGTCAGTTACAAAAAGGTATTTTAGGTAGGAACATATATTACTTTTCTGAAGAAAAGACGTTAGAAATTTATTGCAAGGAAAATTAACATGAAAAACTTTTATTATTAGATTGTACTATCATATCGACAGTATAAAACATACAGAAACTTTTAAAAATGTTTTGTACATAGATATAATTTTCATATAATAGAAAATCAAGAATGTTTACATAGAGACAAACATTATGAATACAAATTATTCTATGCATTAAAGACTTTTTTTCAATGAAGTTAAATAATAGAGGCTGATTCGAAATATTTCACAACCCTGATTTATCTAAATGTTTTAATTAGATTTATACAAAAGTTTACAGCATTTAAATTTAATTTGATATCATACACTAATACCATATACATCGAAATCAGTCTCAATCCAGCAATAGTTTATTTCTGTAATCAAGATAGAAAAAAAAATCATTCTAAAAAAAAATCATTTTTTTCAATGACGAAAGTAACAAGGTGCTATGTGGTTTGTAAGTCACTTTATAGCTTTCCAATAAAGAAAATAAAGACACGAAACACATTTTATTGCATTAATCTTACGTCTCTGTAAAAAATAATCATACAAAAGTTTATGTGTGGAAGTTAAAAAAAAGTCTACGAGAATTCTCTGTAGAAAATTTGAGAACAATTAGCTTCAAAGCTTTCTTTACTTATTCGTTTATCATGGAATGACCTTTTCGACTTTTTTTTCATTACAATTTACAGCCAGTATTGAGTACCCCTATACTTTTTATGTATCTTTATAAATTTAACGAAATATTTTCTTTCCTTATTTTATTATACATTAAAAAATATTCTTTATTACTTTCGCTTCTGAAGATTAAATTATTTGTGTTTTGATATTTTCTGCAAAAGAATTATTCAAATATTCATGGGCATCTTTCATATTTTATAATACAACAACCAAGCTGCCTCTAGAATAAGTAAATTAGAAAAACACATTTAATAATCAAATAAGTAACTCATCAAATCAAAAACTCATTTTTAAAAATACATGGTTTCATTAAAACGGTTAATTAAAAATTAAGTCAGTATCTATCAATTCACTTACAAAGAGAACATAGATTTGCTGTGAGAGTGCGAGTTCGATACATAACGTTTTGTGTGTGGAAACAACCTTTACCTTTCGCTTTTTTACTTAACCAAGCATGACTGCGCCTTATCGAATCTTGAATTTCCGGAATTTTTAATTCAGTAATATATTAATTAGCCAACTGTGGTCAGCAAGAGCAATATAAATACCGGAGTGAAAGTAGAAAGAAGTGGACTTGGTCAGTCTAACTCTTGAGGTTCAATAGGCAGCTTTCTAGCAACATTTTATTTTCAAGCCTCTTGACACTTCTCTGTGACGATTGATGTGTATCAATAGGAGAGTTAGAGCCGAGCAGTCATTTTATAGAAATTTGTCGGTTTTCGTAATTAAAATTAAATAAATAACATAAAATATATTTTAATCTTTACAAGATTGTCACCATTTTGTGAAATTTGATATAATTTACAGAATATCATTTAAGGTATTTTCAGCATTCGTCGATGCAGTAGTTTTTTTTATACGAATATAGAATCAGTTTGCTGAAAGTTATTAGAGTTTTAAATCAGTATAAATGAAATCAGCTTATTTGAGAGTTTGCAAAATTTAAATTTCACATTAAAGTTTCATTTGTTCTCTTCACTACAATCCTTTCTTATTTGACTCTATTAAATAACTGTTTTTTTTTTTAAAGTAATGGATACTTTTTTTAATTTACGAGGGAAAAAAACGCACCATACAAGTTGAGCGGTTAGTTTATTGTAATTTTTTACAATTTGTAAATTCTTAACTACTTTATTTATTTTTCCTGTTCTGTGTAAAAATCTTTCAAATTGAAATCAGTTAGTGAGGAGAAACTATTATTCCGTGTTATGATTTTTTGGCAACAATTAACAACACTGAATTAATTTTATAGAGATATTGTGCAAATCTATATTAGACTAATCAGTGGTTATATGGATAAATCCCCTCATCTCTTTGCTTCTTTTTAGGAACAATGGATTCTGAACTTATTCTATCGACGATGATTTTCAGAACTTTCAAGTTAATTTTTTGAGACTGTCACATAAATTACTTTATCTATTTAGCTAAATCATTATGCACATCACATTTTGATCGCATTTACGAATGTGCAATGAAAAATTATTTATTTTCATTCAATTTTTATTATTATTTAATTCTGATTGCAGGGTATTGTTTAAAATGTGGTTGGCATATTTTGTGAAAAAAATGTTAAAAACTGCAAAATAGTAGGAAAAAACTTGGCACAATTTAGAACTGCTCTTAGAAAAACCTTAATTTCTCTACGAACGTACATGCTAGAAGCCTCAAAAATGAACACATTTTATTAAAATTGTGACGTGGCCGGGCACGCCGCCAGTGATCTGTTGGTTAAATGAATACATAATCTTAAGTATAAGCTAAAATCCAATACTTTATTTAAACTTCTGGGACATGGGAAGTGGAGCTAGCGTCAAGATTTCAGTCACTAAGCACAATACTAAGAGATTAAATTGTAAACTATACTCACGTCCACGGCTTCAGCTCAGTTCGGGGCACTCACACCGGCTCTACTTCCAGGTTGCGGCTAAATGCTACGTTAAAGCTATAATAAAACAGCCCGCGGCTGCAAACAATCTTTATTCTCAAAATATTCAACGAATTAAATAACTCTTACCCGCTGACTTTCCTCTTAGGTAACTCAGCTCACAACACAACCTAACTCGACTCACAATACTAGCTATCTCACTTTAGAACACCTTGCTTTACTTCACGACACAATCTACCTCACTTGGTTGGCTTCCGCCGCTTCACCATACACCACAACACTCCCACTCACCGCTTTTATACGTTGCAAATTGACGACGGAGCTATAAGTTTGCATAATACACCTAACCGAGACTCGAGGGCGCCACATACACTCTGGAAAGTTAAAATTGAATAAAGGATAGATGTCGCTTTTGCGCCACACATGTTAGAACATTGGCGTCACGATCTGACTAAAAATACTAGAGTGCCTTTATCACAAAGGGACACTCTCTCACAAAATAAGCCATTAAATCATAATCTGCAGTGTAAAAGCTTTTACTTCATTAGTTTTTACAGGATAATCCAAAAGATTTTCGATAGTTTTCAATTTATTAGCATTTTTCTATGGGGTTTTCGGAAAAAATCTTTCTGGAAATACATGAAATTTACTATTCTGTTTTTACATCTGAAATTTCAGAATAATTCCTTGCGTATTTTTCTAGATATTTAACAAAACATCTAAAATCGTAAGTAACACTGATAAACAAGGTTTCTGTTTCTAACTAAGTATGAGGTGACTTTTACATTTTAGGTGGTGCTGTGAAAGAATATGCCATTAAAAAGTTTCCATCACCTACAGATTTTTAAAAAATTCAAAATCTTGAAAATCCGAATTTTGTAGTATTTATTCAACACATATACCTTATGAAATTTATCATTTGGTATTTTAGTAATGCCAAATTTTAAATAAACACTTATAAAGCCTAAAATTAATATTTAAAACGCTGAAAGTATGCGTTGTTTATAAAATTTCGGGAAAATATAGAAGAATTTTTGTAAAAAGAAATGATATTAAAAAGAAATTTCATACTTTATGTAGTGGTAAATGTCTTATCTGTGGCTGCTCTCGTATAGACCATTGTTCCGAGTTATATTGACAATTTAAAGCAGACATTAAGCCACTTATATCATTACAGTAGCATAAATCATCTTTTCTTGAAAAAAAAAGTCAAATATTTCTTATGTCAATCTTGGTAAATAGATATCTTTGTATTTTTTTCAGGAGATTCCAACCTTGCAATCTTGATCCAAGTAATTCTGAGTTTTTCTTTGATAAATTTAAGTCTCAGGCAAAATCATTTAATTCTTTTTGAGTAATTAGGTGTGATTCTTCATTTATGCCAGGAGAATCGTTCATATCAGATAGAGGAAGCTTCAGTTTCATCAATTTCCATTTTTACTGCTGCATCGTCATATGTAAAATTCTCTGGTGGTTTCTGTATTTGTAAATCATCATTATGCAATGCTGGTCACATTGCTGGTCACATAAGTTCGGGTACTTAATTTTATGTTTACTTCTTGCAGAAAATCCTTTAATTTTTGTGTTACATTAGTAGCAGTCAGTTATATGATCCTTCGGCATGCGCCATATCATGGGTATAGCAAAGGACATACACTTTATTGTACCTTTCATCCACGCTCGGAGGTTTGTAGAACATCGTGTACAGCAAGAATGAGGTGCCCATTTCTTATCTTGTTCACCTATTTTATATCCAAAGTACATATGATAGACAATCTTTATTAACGGCGTGAAAGCGCATCGATGCTTTTTCATAGTTAGCTTCTCGCACACATAGCAAAAAGAATCGGGTTCATTAACGCATCCTCTGGACATATGTTTTACATATTGTAGAGAAAAATAGGATAATTATAATCAAAATTTAATTAAAAAGTCTTACAGAACAAAGAAATAGTAGTACACTCGCCCCGAAAGTTTCAACTGTCATGAATTTGCGTTTAAGTCAAATACTGTGGGGGTGGCTAGAGCTGTCTGTTCAAGGTCGCAAGCATAAAATTTATTAAGGGGACATCTGTTTCTACTCTTTTGCTCTATCTTCTAATGTTGCAATAAGAAAAAGCAATGCTTGTGTGAATCAAATACATAAAAGAGAATAATGTAATATAATTATAATGCCTATACGATGCCTACATTCTCCTAACCGCATAAATGAAACTTCTCAAAATTGGAGGGTGATAGAAGATTTTTACAAACATAATCTTTTTCAGCAGCTTGAAATCTATAAGAAACACCCAATGTATATAGAGAAACAGAAAATTCGTTAAATTTGTTTATCAGTGTAACAGGTCACCATTGGCCATATAGTGTATGTTTTTTGGATAATATTTTATTTATTTATGTCTTTCAAAGCACATATTCATGGTCGTCTAACATTTTATATGACATATTCAAGTGTAATAATAAAAAAATGGATGTGGCTATCTTTTTCTTCTATTTCATACATGTTAATACTCCAAGAAAAATTAAACATAGTAATGTCAACGGTTAGTTAACTTACACGAAAATCTAGTCTGCAACAACCTAGTTCAAGTTTTAACTGAATCTGAAATATGATAAAAATCCATGTATTTGTGTTTGAGATAGAATCGTCGCAGGAATCGTAAAAAAACTGGATAGAAGTGTCACCTGTCAACTGATTTATTCCAGAAACTGAAAAATACTAATTTATATCATTGACTAACTGAATTTGAAGTTTGATGAAGATTCATGCTTTAGTTCCTGAGATAGTGCTATTGCAGTAATCATGAATAATGCCGCATAGCAGCGCAGCCTTTTGAGCTATTTACTCCAAAAACTGAAGAAAACAAACTTACGTCAGAGTGTACCAGAATATGAAGTTTCATGAAAATCCGTGCTTTAGTTCCTGAGATACAGCTATTGCGATAATTAGGAAAAATGTCACATAGCAGCGCCACCTGTTGAGCGATTTACTCGCAAAACTAAAGAATGTTAATTTATATCAGGGACTAATTGAATCTGAATTTTGACGAAAATTCGTTAATTAGTACCTGAGACAGAGCTATTGAGATAATCATTAATTATGCGACATAGCAGCGACATCCGTTGGGCGATTTGCACTAAAACGTAATCAGAATCATATTACATCAAAGACTAAAGAAATCTGAAGTTTAATAAAAATCCGTCCTTTAGTCTTTGAGATATTGAAATAGAAATCGAGTAAAAGGCAGCATAGCAGCGCAATCTATTAGGCGATATACGCCAAAAAACAAATCAGATCTAATTTATATCAAAGTCTAACTCAATCTAAAGTTTTTCTGAAATTCTATGCATTAGTTCATGAGATAGAGCACCCACATATTTTATGTCACAGACAGACAGACATTTTGTAAAGACATGTTTTTTGGAATCTCAGACTCCTGAAAGTGTAAATCCGTCGAAAATCGGAATTCGGAAAATTTCACGTATCAAATCATTTCTTCTGATAAAGATAGAAGAAAATTATAATTATAAGTCAATGAGGAATTATTTTTGTTCAAAATAGGAATTGCTTTTCTTTTGCCGTTTTTTAAAATATTTCTAACAACCGCGATATTTGATATACACGAGGGAGAATTTTATCAAAAGTCATTTTAAAAGATACACAACGTATTTTGACACAATAATTTCATGGCTCAGTTACAAATAAAACTGTCAGAGTTCATGAGTGAAAGTTATAGAAAATTGTTATAGAATTTTATGACGAAAAAACGCAAGATTAGAGACAAAAGAGTGTGAAACTTTCGATATCTATATTCCAAAATAGCATTTTTGCCTTATTTCAGAAACTGCATTTCTTCTACAGCTCTTTAAAATATTATTTAATCCTTGCACATTGTTTAGTTTCGCTCTCTCTCTATATTTTTTTAGATTAACACTTTGACAACTAGAATAGCTTTTCAGACCATATAATTTTGCTTCTCTATTTTTTGCCTTGAAAAAATATTTCTCGTAATTTTGATATTTGTAAGGAAACTGGAAATCCTTAAAATCAAATTTCTTTTAATTAACATCCTTTTTGGAATTTTTTCTTTGCAAAAAATATTTTTCGTGATTGTGTTAATTGAATGCACACGGCAGTCATTTACCATCTAACAATCATAAAAAAGACAAGTATCATACTTTGCTACATAGAAAAAAAGTTTATGAATGTATGAAAATATTTCATGGATTTTGAGAAAAACCGGAAGAATTGCGGGAAATGCGAAAAATCTTTGTATGTTGAAAAAAGACTTTTGCAGCCAGCTTTGTATATAGCGATATTAATAGTGGTGTGCCCGTGCCGAAATTTCCAATACAATCGAACCTCGTTAACATGAACCTCAAGGGGAATAAAAATTTTTTTCAAGTTAACAGTAATTCATGTTATCAGTATCAAATCTTTGTATTCGTCTTTATGATCTACTGTAAAAATAGTTCATGTTAAAAGTAATTAAATTAAGCGTGTTCATTTTGACGAGGTTTGACTGCAATGATATGACCCGACCACAACAAAAGCAATCTTTGCGCGGCCCGGTGTGAATAACAAATCTTGAGCCCGTGTCCGCCTAGGCACAAAACAATTTTTATTTTCGCAACTTGAATGGGATAGGTTGATGCATGCTTACTCTATCCAAAATTCAAGCTGGACACTGTAACCTTCATTCTCAAGTAAAAATTCAATCTTTCTTAATTTACAATTAAGATTTTTTAAAAGAATACTGGTGCTTATTTATGCTTTACATAAATATTCAATTGTACAGCATGCATATTTATTTCATCGCTTAGAAGATAATTATAATTGCTTTATATTTTTATCAAACTAATTTGTTACGATGATTTGTTAACCTCTTTTTTTTAATACAAAGTTTTTATTTCTTTCAATTTTGGAGTTAAATGAAATTTGCGAGTAAGGTAGTTTTCCTTACATTTATTTTTAATTAAATAATTTTATTTTGATGTACTGTTATAATTTCCTTTGGTCGTGTAAAAGAAATGTACTTTACAGGAAATAGTAACATCTTATTTTAAACAAACAAAATAATAAGCATATAGTTGTAAAACATTAAATCTGTTTTTAAAAGTAAAAGGATAAAAAACCTTTAAAAGTTATTATCATTCTTTTTTTCTTTCTTTTTTATTAAAAAATATTTTTAATTAATATCATAAAGTTTTTTGTTTTTCATAATATTGTTTTAAATAAGTTTACGCGTTATATATTTTTATTGTAGCCAAAAGGAGAAAAATAATAAAAGTTTACGGGAGTGCTTTTCTAAAGAATTTTCCAATAATACATTTGACAATTTTCCTTTCGACAAAAAGTTAAACTTTGTAGTTTATTCTTTAAACGGAAACCCAAAAAGAAGATATGTAAAGAAGAAATTCAAACAAAGTAAGATTAAGTATATCGTCTTAAAAAATCATATCGGAATTGGAATAAAAATGAATAAGAAAAATATAAATCAAATTTTGTATTTTAATTATATCAGCAGGTAACAAATAAGTTGCTAACATGTAATGTTGCGTGATTATATAAGAATGTGGGTAAGAGTGATCGCAGATTGCACAGAAGATTTCGTTTAATTTTTCTTTCAAAACAGCTTATCCTTTAATTAATAAATCCAAATTGTTAATTTAATATTATTAAATTTTTACATAGATGGTAGCACCAATAAATTTAATTTTAAAAGAATTATAAAAGGGAGTTACTTATTTAATCAAATTAAAAATGTCAAATTATTCAAATAAAATTTCTAATTTTTTGAAAATCCGAAACTAAAAAAAAAAAAATATCGGGGATATAAATAAAACTTTAAAGTTCTAGAAACGAAAAAACTGTTTAAATGAAATTGAAAATGCTGAATCCTTAATTAATGGCTATAGTTTATAATATTGAAGGAAAACTGAATTTCAAAAAATATTACAAATGTCAGTGATAAAAAAAATAATACAAACCCTTAAATTGGCGAAAATATGAAATTTCTTTTAATTATATTCATCTTATTATGAAAATTTCAACCTCCAGCACCGTGGTTCGAACTAAGAACCTTCTGTTTACTAGAGAGATGCTTTACCTCTAAGTTATGCTGTCTACATGTAAAGCGTTGAAATTATGTTTCTGATTTGAAATATAAATCACAAAAATGAACGTATGACATTTAAAAATATTAATTTTATTAAAATAATAGAGTTTTTCAAAATTTTGTGATTTGTCGTATGACTCGAGGTATTCAGCTGTAAGTACACTATAGGCTTCAAATTTTGTGTACTTACAGCTGAATACCTCGAGTCATACGACAAATCATAACAGTTTTTGTGTACGGACTCTGTGACAGACGGACAGACTGAGGACAGAGAAGAATAGGATTTCGTCAGATGAATGAAATCCTGATTAAATAGTAATTCGGTTATACTCGTTTATTGATATTTAAATTAAAGCACAGGCAGAGGTAGAAATTTTAAATTTAATTTTTTGTTGCATGATTAACCAATTAATAGCGTGTTCAGTATCTTTTAATTACTTAAACAAATGGACTCTAAAAATAAATTGCACAGATTTTCACATTAAAAGATGATTTGCCTATTTGCTTAAAAAAGAAATATAAATTGCCAAATATACGTTCTGGTTGTCAATTTCAAACTACACATTAGCGTATTAAGCGGCTTAGGGAAGTAGCGGTGATTAAGATCAGGCACTTTGGGGATAATGTGTAACTGATTGCAAAAATTGACTATGTTAATTATGAAGTATAACTAATTTCTTGCAAGTGCATTTTTTTAGTGAAATTGTTTGTATAAATTATAATGATCTAGCTTTCTGAACAATACTTTAAGCGAATTCATGAATAAACTGAATATGTGTAAAAGCGTAAAATTCCAAACTTAATCTATTAAGAATTCTTACAATATGTATTACCAGAATAACATATATATATGTGTGTATATTGTAGTGAGGAAACAAAAGCAAAATTATGAAGCAAATAGAGTTTTACTAAAAGTTATTAATATAAAATTACATACATGATTCCTTACTTAAAAGATGATTCTACAATATAAAATTTGGTAAAAAAAACTCGTACTTTCTTCTAATTCTCTTGCTATAATCAGGATTTAAAAATGAAACAGTTAATGCGAACACTACTTTTCCATATTTCGCGCATAAAATTATCACTTAAAACTGTAAATAAGGGTTTTATACTCGATAGTTTACATTATTTGAAGCGAAAGTATTGTGAGGTATGGACAGCTAACAATTATAAAAATTGTTTAAATTTTAAGTTCTTATATTAGACGAAACTATTAGATTTTTAATTTTATTTCTAACTGTATAATCATATTTTAAGTATTAAATCATTTATGCTATTTTATATTGTATTATTAAGATGAAGTTTTGCATTCTGAACTAATTTATTTTATAAAAGTTATTTATAAAAATGTATCTAATTGAGTGCAATAAAGATTCAAAAAATACATATATATATATATTCAGTAGCATCAATTTTTGAAAAATATTGAGTGAAATAACATAATTTCTTTCCATAGAGACAGCTGTGCCGAGGAGAGAATAACTAAAGATGATAATTTGAAGTTAAATTAAGATTTTATAGCCAAACTATAAATTACAATTTAAGAAATAATTTTATTAAATTATATTCATTTAATTTCTTCCTTACGAATACATCAATATCGGCTATAAATAACGTAAAATTTGATAATTATTAAAAGTTCAAAAAGCTAAATGCCAAGAAAAACACATACACGATAATCACCCAAGTTCTTTATCAATTCAAGAAATTAAAACAGAGGACAAAATATGAAGGAAACTCGTTTTCAAAAGAAGGCTTATACACCGCTGAAAAGATTTTCAGCGCTCATATAAGTTTAATTAATGTCCTTACAGTTTTTCAAATTATTTAACAACTTCAATAAAACCAAATTACGTTTCAGCGTTAAAATAAATAGGCACTTCAGTTAAACAAGTAAATAAATCAATAAATAATGTAATTAAATTAGTAAATCAATTGAAAATGGGTAGAGGGAAGAGATAAAACTATTGGATGGGTTCACGCCTCATGGATTCATATAAGTTGGCGCCACTGCATATATGAAAAAAAAGATAATTATACCCATTAGCGATCAATTGAATAAAAATAAATTCCTTTCAGATAATCAAAAAGTTCTACTTTAGCAATTATCAGCGAAAAAAAAGTTTCATCTATAAACCGGCAAGTAAATTAGATGTGGGAATAAGTTTCTGCAAGTAATTTCCTATTTAGCATGAAGTCAACAAGAAATAACATGATCTGCGGACGCTGCTAAACAGAGAGTATCAAAAAAGAAGTAGTAAGATAAATATTGATTATCTGCTGAATGATGAATACAAGTATATCGAATTTAGGGAAAGGAGTTAGAGGCAATATTAAGTCCGTTGAGACAAGGCATTTTTTATTGGAAAATATCTTAACAACCATTGATAATATTTTTAGCTTTCAACAAGATGTATTATTTGACCAGTATTATTCTTTTGTGTAATAAGATATATTATTTCAACAGTATTATTCTTTTAACGTTCGTAAACACTGGTTTTGAAAATTTGAGTAAGTTATCGAGAACCAAGTAGCAAACAACAATATTATTTGCAGCATATCACAGCTATTCTTTTACATTATCAAATTTCATATATTATATTTTACACATGATATAAAAATTTAATTTCAGACACTGTTGATAGTGGTGTTCATGCGTTGACTAATTGACTTTAGCCCTCCCTTCTATTCAGAAGATAATTTAGTTTTTGCTCTGGAATGCAATTTTTGTATTAAGTTTATCATTATTAGATAATATTATACATTTTATATTTATTTACTTTAAGTTCGAAAATACAGAATCTTAAAAATCAATGGTTTTATTTCTTAATAACTTTCTACAAAATCCGTAATCAACCTCCATATATTTACTTTAGTACAATAAGTGTGTGATTTTCACGAAAGAAAAAAAAAAGGCCTAAGAAGGTTTTTCATTTCGGAGCATCCCCTCCCCATTTCTCATGAACAGGTCATCCTTTCCTCTCCACTCAACATGCATTTTTTAAATTTGTAATATTATCACAATCGTACAATAAATCGATGCAATTCACATTAACGTTTCCTTTATATTAAAGTTAATATTGCTTTTTATAATATTAGACAAAAAATGAGAAAAATCAATGTAGCATTAAAAGAAGTTTCAACAATCATACGATACATATATATCTCAACTTGTTTTAAGAAAGTACATTAAAATGTGAATATATGAGGAATTAATGCGTTTTTTGCAATTGTTATAATGTACGAAACAATAAAAAAAGTGTGGAAACTATTAAATTTTAATCTATCGAAGATGGTGGGAAATATATAAATACTCATGCAATATGTTTATCATTGGACATAGCTAGTGACATTATACCGTATTTACTCGTGTATAACGTGCACTTAAAAAAAATAGGGTAAAACTCATAGGTGCGCGTTATACACGGAATAATTTTTTATTGTTGCATGTAATCACACGATATACATATGAATCAAAAAATGTATTCAAAAAAGACATAATCATTCGGAAAATCTTATTTAATTGAAGTATCACTGCATCTTTATTTCACTCCTTGCACTTTTTTATATTTTAGCATTGCATAAATGCTATTTAGAAATTCTCACTGTCGTCACTCACTCCTATTCCCCGTCATTCACCCTCTTTCCGAAGTCTAAAAATGTTTTTTCGCCTTGTTTTTGCCTGATGTAATATTTATTTAACTTTTCTTTACTGAAATTCATTTAGTCTTTCATTCATTTGCATATTAAATTTACGGTGCGCGTTACATACGAGATTTTTAAAAATAGTCTTTTTTTTCTTGTTAAGTACTGGGTGCGCGTTATACAATAGTAAATACGGTATTAATGAATTAATAGGCATAGTGGGTCTTTCGCTTATTTTGAATATAACATATTGGATTTGCACATGTGACTAACATTGCCATCTAAAACTATCAATTTTCTTTATGTGCTTTTAGTTAAAACATTTTTGTGATTTCCGTCATTACCGATATTATTTTCACGTACACCTAGCAGTACCGCAATTTACCAACAGGGGTACGCGTATCCCAGGTTCGGAATTGCTGATCTAGAGCTGCTGAAAAGTTCTTGGCTTCGATTACTTATAGTTAAAATAGAAAAGCAAAGTTAGACTCATTTGAAAGTTTAAAATCTTATTATGTAACTCTAATAATATCAGGTGTTTCTGATTATTAGAATTTGTTCTTTTGCGAAAGAAAGCTGCGATGGCACAAGAAAATTTCATATCTTTGGGGTTATGGAGCATCATGAATGTTTTGTTCCTACAGGAAAAGTAAACAAAGCAGGACTTTTTTGACTAAGTAAGTGACCGAGGAAGAATCTGGGCTTTATGATACGGAGAACAAGGAACAGTCAAAAGAATGGTATAACAAACGGTCTCCTCGTCAGAAGAAATTCTGCCAAAGAAATCGGCTGAAATGGTCATGGTGACAGTTTTCTAGGACAAAGACGGCATTCGGTAGGTACGTTACTTTCTTCAGGGATGTAGTATGATTAGGCAATATTATGTTAACCTATTGGCCCATTTGAAGGCGTACATCAAGGATAAACGCCGAGGGAAGTTGACCAAAATGATCTCTCTGTTGCGTACAATGCACCTCCACGCACGTCCAATTTCAGGCTCACAAATTGAAGACCATAAGATTTTAGTCAATAAACCCTTTTATTCATAAAACCCAACTCTCTCAAACTATATTCTGTTTCCAAACTTAAAGAAATACCTTAAAGTTAATTATTTTGAGGACATTGAAGATGTCAAAAAGGCTGCTTAGAATTGATTTCGGAACCAATCGAAGAATATTTATTTGACACGTCTAGAAAAACTGCAACAACGATGTAACAAAAGCATCATTTTCTTGGTATAATATGCTAAAAAATAACTTAATTTCTTAACTATAGCTATTTTTTTTTCTAGTCAAACCCAGGAACTTTTCAGCACCTCCTCGTATCAGAGCTAATTTACTGGTTTTACAAAAGAAATACTTGAGATAGCACCATCAATTACTATAATCATCATAATAAAATTATACTGTTTTCCACTAAACACTATAATTATTGCTTATTTTGAAATATAAGAAGCTTTAAAAAAATTAATTCGATGTTTTTATTTCAAAATTTTTTGATACATCATGTCGTTAAAAAGACTGTTCTATTAAGTTCTAATCAGCAAACCATAATGAAGGTACTTATTAAGCTGACCTTATGCATACTTTTTCTTTAAGCCTTTCGCACGTATGATATATTGGGTTCGGGAAAAAGTAATTTCGTTTTTTCCCAATACATGAATTTAAAGTCGTATATCTTGAGTAATACTTATTCAATTAAGCCATACTATACAGCGCTTGAAAGGTAACAGAACGTAAAAAATTTTAGATATAAAGATAGGGTCATCTGTTTAATCAGTCAAAAGTTATTGTGTTTTAGAAATGGAGATTCCAGAAGATCATTTTCGTCATATTTTGCTTTTTTACTTCAGAAAAGGGAAAAATTCGGCGTAGACTAATCAAAAATTGTGTGATGTTTATGGTGATCAGTGCTTAAGTAAATGCCAGTGTCAAAATTGATTTACTCGTTTTCGTTCCGGAAATTTTGAAGTTAAAGATGAACCTCGCCCAGGCAAGCTAATCGTTGAAAAAGTCGATGAAATTTTAAAAACAAATTGAGGTAGACCACCATATTTCTTCCCCCAACATTACTACGGAACTAAACATTGACCATAAAACAGTTTTGAACCATTTACATAAGATTGGATGCCAAAAGAAACTCGATAATTCGGTTCTCCATGAACTTACAGTGAAACATTTAATGAACAGAGTTTTTATTTGTCAATCGCTACTGAAACTGAACGAAATTGAGCCATTTTTGAAACGAATGATTACGGCTGATGAAAAACGGATCACGTACGACAACAATGTGCGAAAAAGATCGTGGTCGAAGTCTGGAGAAGCTTCCCAAACGGAGGCAAAGCCGGGATTGATGCGAAGGAAGGTGATGCAAAGCGTTTGGTGGAGTTGGAAAGGAATTGTCTATAATGAGCTGCTCGAATCTGGCCAAACCACTAATTCAAATATCTACTGTGAACAACCAATGCGGTTGAAGCAGGCGACTAAAAAGACACAGCCAGAATTTATCAATACGAAAGGCGATATCTTCCATCACAATAACTCTAAATCACACACATTTTTAGTCACTCGGCAAAAACTGAGAGAGCTTGGCTGGGAGGTTTTGATGCAACTACCGCATAGTTCTGACATGGCCCCGACTGATTACCATTTGTTCCGCTCTCTGCAGAACTCTCTTAATGTGGTTAAGCTGGCTTCAAAAGAGGCTTTTGAAAATCCCATTGATCAGTTTTTGACGTAAAAATCTGAGAAGTTCTACAATAACAGAATTATGGTTATACCAGATAAATGGCAAAAAGTCATCGAAAAAAAGGCACATATATTATTGATTAATTTTTAAATTTATATAAATAAATTTACTTTGAAGAATACGAAAAAAAGCGAAATTACTTTTTCCCTAACCCAATATATGTAATTACTTTATGTAAAGCTATATTTGATGTCTATTATAATTGAATTCTAGTAACTATAAATTCTAGTAACTATTCTATAAAAATAATAAGAAGACGAATATAATACGAATTCTTTAAATCAATAAAGAGTATAGTATTTTAAGAAAATATTTACCGTGTGACAAACTAACAAAATTTTTTAAATGATTTATAAACAATAAATAATTTGTCATCTTTCAAAATTTCATGTATAGTAAATAATTTATTTTTTTGCAAAATGTGTCAAAAGTTTTATAAAGCTTAAAAATAAACCGTAACAAAGACAAGATTTATAGGCAAAATAATTTAGAACAAAGTTGTCATTTTTGTCATTCATCTTTCCATTCATAGATCTATAAATTCCACTTATGGTACCGGAAGCCTTTTTGTTACAGTGGAAAAAAAATATATATTTATTATTATAAAGTGTAAAAAAAGCTCTAATTTTTGCTGGAAAAAAAAAAAAAAACAGAAAAAAGTTAATACTTATTAAGTTTTAAGGTATGCAACAAAGGGTTAATGAATAGATTTCACTAGGATTTTGACTATTTCATTTTGTCTGTAATAATAATGATGATGATCCCATAAAGCCCATAAAATGAAGAAATAACAAAAGAGTGAATTTAATATATATTTAATTATTAGAGCATTAATTTTTAAAATACTCTTCAAATTAATAAACATCACGTTACTAATATAAATTTTTAAATGTCAATTTATGTGACATTAATTTATTTGCTGATCTTTAAAAGTTAAGGTACAGTGTGTTTTTCGTAGCTTACGATGAAAGAAAAATGACAGTAATAATAAACTTCATAGTTATACGAATGGTAGTAATGAACTCTACAAAAACCCATGCAAAAGCGATATCTACTTTTTTTATATAGTATAAAAGAACAGCTATATGTGAATGAGAGACAAATTTGCAAATATCAAGCTTTCTTAGTTTTGTGTAAGTTTTGTTTATTTGCAAATATTTGTTGGCAGTTTACTTGGCAATAGCCTGTAGAGTTTAGCAACATTTAAGAAAAGTCATTTGCCCGATTCGTTAGGCGGCAGACGGTTGGGCGGATAGAAATGGGGTTGTCACAGTCTGATGCTGCTAGACGTGTTAGTGTGTTTTGCAGTTTAGACCAACGACTCTAGGATCAATATCAATCGGAAAATTTTGTGTCCAGATGAGATGTTCCAGGTCAACTACGAGTTACAACATTTTCAAAAGGTCGTTTACTAGCTCTTTGGGCACGAAAGAGAAGACGCGCTACTGTGTGGAATCACGTTGGAGACCATTTTGCAGCATCAGGTATAAGAATCTCCGCTATTACGGTGTGAAGGCACCTTCATACAAAGATCTCTATGTAAGGCGACTAGTTGTGAGTGTCCTACACAATAGATGACAGTGAAGAACTACCCGCTTATGTTTGGCAAGGTAACACGTTTCCTGGACGAAACAGCAATAAGCTTTTGTACACTTCACAGGCGAATCTATATTCACACTGGAGATCAATTAAAGGCGTCTGCTGATGTAGAGCAAACAATGCACCAGATACCATCAACTCAGCACTATCGAAACACACAGGTTCAGTAGTGGTGAAATCATAGTTTGTGTAAGGATCGTACTCAGTGATCACACTGACCTGAATTTATTCCATGGAAGAATTCTGACTGGTGTGAAATATTGGCATGAAATCCTTGATCCATATGTCAGCCCAATGGCAATGGTATTGGGAAAGATTTCATTTTGCTAGATGATAATGCATGACCGCACCGTGCCTTGATCATTCAGGATTATCTTATGGATCACAATTTGGAGTGAATGGAATGGGAAGAATCTGAATTGGATAGAATATATTTGGTATTATCTTGGTAGACAATTGCTGCTTTATATTCTTTTACGAGGTTCTTTGAGGAACTAGAACAAGGCTTACTCAGTGCCTGGTCCTCGCTTCCAATTTTGGCATTGAAAAACAAAATTGACCGCATGGAAAGTCGATATCACCAATGCAATCAAGTCAGGAGTAGACATATTCATTATTAGAATCTAATTTTGTCATATTTACCACATTTTTGACATTTTACCACATAATACTCTGATGTAGTGTTTTCTCCAAGAATAAGCTTTTCCATAAGGTTGTTTTCTTTGCTGTGAATCATTTTTGCATTTAACTTATGTAAATTTCTATGTCGCATTCAATAAATAACTGCTTAGTCGACATTTTCTCCAAAAGTGTTGTTTCTACACTTATTCATTTGAAAATTAGACGAGAAAAGCCATTTGTACCTGAGTTTTTTGAAGCCAAAGTATTCCAAGATGAAAAGGTTAAAACAATTTTTGTTGTGCGATAGCTGCAACCACATTTTAGTGAAATAAATAACAAAAATGTTGCTTTTATGTGAGCCATGAAATGGTACTATATGAAATTGTAATTTTGTAAAGAGTCCAACAGTGATTTGAATATGTTATAGAATACATCATTTCAAAAATATTAGATAAACACCGAATAATGGCAAAACCTTTTTTGATCTTAGATTTGCATTTAACAATCTTTGTTTCCGTCCAGCAAAAAACTTGCAACAGTGCATGATGCACTGATATGTATCTATAAGTTAGCTTATCGCTAATTGATATTTAAAATCTCATTTTAAATAATTAATTCGCTTAAAGACCATTGATCATTCAAGAAAACAAGCTTTTTAAAAATAATTACGTATTACAACAAATCAAATACTTGCTTATTTTACATATTTTTAAAACAAACATTTAGAAAATAGGAATAAGAATTTAAAAAATATATCTAATGAAAATATTTAATATCTACATATTTTGTTAAACATGTTACCATGTTCAATGTCGATCTACAAATAAAACTTTTTCTAAATTGGTAAAATTTTATTGTATTTCTTTTTATTCCATATTAAATTTGTTTAAATTTAAATTAACATTTTTGACACTCGGATATAGAAACAATTCCTCCAGAACTCAATTAAGAACTGAACCAGAAATCGACTTAGAATTTTATCGAAAATTCAAACTGATAGCTCTTAAAATAGAACATGCCCTACAACATTTAGCTCAAAAATTTTTGAATTTTTTCTTTGTAAATTGTTCATTCCATATAAACTTAACAGCATTTTTATGAGAATATGATAAATTCAATAAGTAGATAATATGGTATATGAAAAAATACACTAGCCAGCATTTTATGCAAACTTCAACATTGTGAAACTTTTCTTATATTTGCTTCATTTATTGAGGTGGAAATTTTTTAATCTTAGTTTTTTAAGTGGAAACAGAAGAAAAGAAATACGTGGGAGTTATTTTCCGTTATTCACGATAAGGGAAAAGCTTCGGGGCATATTCTTCACCTACAATCTTAATGGAAACTTGGAAGTAAAATTTGAAAAAGTTTTTTTGGAAGAAAAAAACTTTCTAAAATATAAAAGATCCAAGCAAATTTTTGAAAAATATTAACAAAAATTATATGCTTTGCTGTTTTTTACAATACTCTATTTATACAAAATGAAAATATTGGATTCTTGAAAACTTTCAAATTCCAATTTTTGATGGATTTTGACATTTTAGGGGTCATATATGAAGAAAAACATGTTTTTAGAAAATGTCTGTGTGGGAGTTTGTCACTCGCTCTCTCGATATATGATACAAATGTTGTGGCCGCTGTATCTCAAAAACTAATGAACACAATTTAATAAATTTTTAGATTTCATTCGTCCCTAACATAAATTGGCGATGAATAGTTTTCCGTGTAAATCGCTCAACATGTGCCCTGCTATCTAGCCTTTTCACAATGTTCACAAAATCTATATATCTCAAGAACTAATGCATGGATTTCCATCGAATTTCAGATTCATTTAGTCACGATGACATAATTTGGTGCTGATTACTTTTTGGTGAATATCGCGTGGTGCTGCTATATTGAAATATTCATGATTATCATGATAGCTTTATTTTAAAAACTCATGCACGAATTTAAAGCAAATTCGAATTTAATAAGTTGCTAATATAAATTAGAATTTTTTAGTTCTTGGTGTAAATCGTCCGACGGGTTGCACTGCTATGTTTCTTTTTTTTTTTTCACAATTTCCTCAATGGCTGTATCTGAAAAAGTAATGCTTGAATTCGCATCAAAATTCAAATTCCGTTAGTCTCTGTTATAAAAGTCCTGATTAGTTTTCGAAATAAATTGCCTAAGAGCTATTATACAGATTTTATTTTCGATTTCCGCAATTGGTCTATTCCAAAAACTACTGCTTGGATTTTTATCAAAATCAATATTTAGTTATAAGTTTACATAAGTTTTCAATAATTAGATTTTGGTGCAAGTCACGTAACCAGTTGTGCTAATATGTTGCGTTTTCAGTAAGTATTAATATGTGTGAAGTCGAAGAAATTTTTGGGATTGCTACATCTAATTAGTTTTACTAAGTGTTAAGAAAGAGAGAAAAATCGTATGCGTGAGTTTTTTTAATGTACTCAAAATGATTTTTAGACAGATTTATTGTTTCTATAAACTCTAATAAATAAATTTATAGATTTACATATTAAAATAGGTACATATATTGATGATACAAATATGATTTGCCTTTATGTGTAAAGTGGTATGTAGAAAAAAAACTTCTTGCGTGTACGTTTTAAAATATGTTTTGTTTTATGTATTTTAACGATAACTCTTAATCTGCTCAGGTGTAAAAAAGTTACCAAATAACTCTAAAAAGCACAATTTAATGTGTACATTGCACATGAGCACACATATCTGTGTATTACGCAAAAATTCCAGAATGCTGTGTGCGTAGCTTAATCTTATAGATTTAGATGTAAATTTTAAACTAAATGCTTTCAATAGTCACAAGGACAAACTAATATGACTAACGTGTTTTTCTTTTTCTATCAAATTTGTTTTAAGAGTAAAAAATAATAGACTTATATGTTAAAAAACAGGATCGTCTAAAATTATATTTAGTACTGCATTACATATCTTTTAAAGTTGTTTTGAAACCCTAATATTGCATAGCCACAATTTATGAACAGAGCTTACGTAATTTAAATAAATGCATTGTAAATTAAACTTTTGTAAAATAAGGAATATTGAAGTAAAATAAATAAAAAAAAAAAAAATAAAATATTCGATTTTTTGTTAGTATGATTATGTTTTACTCAAAGAAAATCAACATTTTAAACAAATCATTGTATTAAAAATTAAGACAATAAACGGAATACGACTTGACTAAATCTGTTGTTCATTTTAATTGCAAAAATTTGGAAATTTTGTAAATACACCTTTTTTTTGCTAATATAAAGAAAAGTTTATAACAATAATAAAAAATGCTCTGCGCATACTGTCTCAACAATACGTGTGTATAACATATCGAATAAATTACGCATGTCTGTCTATTTATTATTCCAATACAATATGCATTATAATAGCAGCAATTCCTTTGAATAGATCTCAATGGCTTTATGTAGCTTTCTCATGCATTAAACATGAGATGATATATAACTTATAAAGCAATCAATCTTATCCCAGAAAATGCTTCTTTTGTAAAACTCAGGAAAAAATACGGTATTTATATGGGTGAATGTCGTAATCAAGCTTGATAGCTAAATGTGATCAGCAACAAAATTTTATTTTTTATGCATAAATAAATCGGAATACCTTTTTTCTTCTCCTTGAAATGCATATCTATATGCATAATAATTTGAATGGCGAATTCTATAAGAAAGTTTAAAATTGAAAATTGAAAATTTTTAAAAGTATTAATTTGGTTTTCTTCGTAATTGCGTTAAAAAATGATATTTCTTCCAGAAACATTTTGCAACTTTTTTCATTTATTGGATATAGGAAAGATTAAACATTATTTTACCTTAAAGACTTAAAAACACATTTTCTAATAATAATAATAATAGTTTTAAACAGAAAGTCTTTCTCAGGTATTTTCCACCAAGATATAACTTGGCAGACCAGTTATACTTTACTACGCGAATCGAGTTTTAAGTGTATTCTGAAATTTCAGCAATGAAGTCGATGAGATGATTGTTTGTGCTGCCATCTCCCAGTCTAAAGTAGATGTTAATTAACTTTTTTGTTTAGAAAACAAGCCTAATAATAAATGGGAGTGTTCACCGCTTTTGGAAAAGTGCAAAAATAAACCAAACAGAATTAAAACAATAATTTTCATGCTCACAAATAAAGTACAGAAGGGGTCTTCAGCGTCTTACTTGTATGTAGGGGCTTACAAATCTTACACTACTTTGGAATAACAAAACATGTCTTATTTATAGCATAAATTTTGCGATTAATTAGACAAATTATACCTTTTGGAAAGTTGTTGGGGCGAAGGATTTTCAATCAAAAACATCGAAATTTTTTCGACTTCCGGTTTTCGATGGATTTACACGTTTTAGGGGTCAGAGATTCCAAAAAACATGTTTTTACAAAATGTCTGTCTGTCCGTGTGTCTGTGTGTCTGTGTGTCTATGTGTTTGTGTGTATGTTGCCATTTTACCATCAAAAAGTATATGAAGTTATGCATAGAATTGAACCAAATTTTTTGTGAATGTTTTTGGCTGTGGCAAGCGGGTCCTCCTTCAGTTTTGAAATATTCCGCCGGAAGGGGGCGCTGTAATCACGATTTTTTGTGCCATTTTCAATACTGGACCGACTTAAAGTATATGAAGATATGCATCGAATTGAACCAGATTGTTTTTGTATGTGTATGACTATGGCTAGTTGGTCCTCCCTGAAATTGAAAAACATCCGCTGATCTGAAAAAAATCCGCCGGAAGGGGGCGCTGCAATAGCGAATTTTATGCCATTTTCAATATTGTATCACTTAAAAGTGTATGAAGTTAGTTCTAGAACTGAATTAATTTTTTTTTTATATGATTATTTTTTGGTAAGGCAAGTAAGTTCTCCCTGAATTAAAAAAAAATAAATCTGCCTATCATTCTATTGTCCATCGGCTCGTGCAGAGATGGAAATTTTTTTTTACTCCGATTAATTGATTGAAGCAGAAATTTAAGATGAAAATCAAAGTTGGTATGGTATTGAATTAAAATTATTAAAGCATTAAAATGAGTAATTATTTTTTTTTTCAATATTAAACTGTACCTATGAGATAAAAGAAAGTTTTGGGATTGGCACATCCAACTACTTTTAATGAGTGAAATTGCGTTTTTTCTATAATTATTAACTAAGCTTTTGCTATTTATTATTATTTCCTTTTTAAAATAATAGCAAATAGTTAAAAAATATATATGCAACTGATGTTTGAAGACGAACTGATATTGAAGTTTTCGCCGACTTGAAGTCAGAAAAAAATTACGCTAGTGTTACTTCATTTATAATACACAGCTTTTCTTGTTCTCGATTCAATCTATTTCAATTTTCTCTTTTTAATGCAACGGCTTCTTCACTTTCAAGCATTCGCCGAGATCTTTTACGTGCATTTCCAACAACATTATTAAGTTCCATAATTGCAGCGAAATGGAGAAACTTGAAACTGCGAAACGTAAACAAACCAGATTTGAGATACATTTTGTTTGATCGTTACCATTAAATAAAAACAAATAATCGCGATTTCTGTGCCACATACTTTAGCGTAATATACATATAGATAATAAACATATAGCAGTGAGTTGTATTGCGCTGACGTCACTATGGTAGAAAATCGAAGCGGCACAGGAACTTACTATTTATGGTAACAAGTACTGGTTTTCTATATTGTAAAGCCTGTCAATTATTTATTTATTTATTTATTTTATTAAAGTGTGAATTCTTTGGAATGACTTTTTTTAGAAATTGTAAAATAATAATAATGAAATAAAGGAAATTTGCTGTAAAACGAAGAGTAAAATATCAAGTTATTTAATTTTTTCCAATTCTCGCTTACTTAAAGAAAAGAAGTATTTTTTATGTTTATTCAGGTTATTGAAAGCTAGAATTTTACATTTAATAATTTTTAAACATGATTACAAAAATCTATAGCATTCACTTATAGATAAACTCATATAACTCAAAAGCAAGAAAATGTAATAACGGTATAATTATTACTAAATATGTATTGCAAAATTATAAATAAAAAGCATAAAAGTAATATATTCAATGAGTATAAAGTAAAAATTTATGTATGGAAAAATATGTATAATGAATGTATATTTTAACTATAATATTTTAAGTATTCTAACAATAAACAATAATACTAATAGTTTTAAACACAATTCAGAAAAGTATCTTCATAGATTTAAATAAATGTAAAATCAATATGCTAAATTCTCAAAATCAATATGTATTTAATTCACTTTATTATTTAAAAAAAATAAGGAATCAAAAAAAGCCAAGTTTTGAATATCACTAATTAAAATCAATTGAGTGAAACTATTTAACAAAGCAAGAAATATTTAATTTCATTTTACTCTGAAAATTTAATTTCCCTTCTAGTAATTACAGACGAGAAAAATTTCCGAAAGATAACTTATTTATTTAGTTTTGTGAATAATTAAAGCTCAATTATAAAAAGTATCTAAATTTAACTTTTAAAGAATAAAGACTACGTATATTTCTTATAAAATAATAAAGAGCCTTAGAATATTGTACTGAAATGGCAATGAAAATTTCCACCGAATTAATATTTATGCATTTTATTTTTATCACTTTCTTCTATCTGTACAAGAAGAAAGTACTGGATTGGAGAAAATTTTCGACAGACTTACACGGGGTCAGAGAATCTGAAAAACATGTTTTTACAAAATATCTGACTCTGCGTCTGTCAGTCTGTCAGTCTGTTTGTGACAAAAAATTTGTGGACGCTTTATCCCAAGAACTAATATACGGAATTTCACAAAACTTTCATTCTGTTAGACCATGTAAAAACTAGACTTGATTAATTTTTGGCGTATATCGCTCAACAGGTGGCACTGCTATGCTGCATTATTTAAAATCTCTTTAATAGCCATATCGCAAGAAACAGTGCATGGATAAAGCTATAGATTTCGTTTGTACTTGATATAACATGGTGCTGATTGCATTTTGGTGCATATCGGTCAACAGGTGCCGCTGCCATAGTGCATTATTCGTGATTATCGGAATAACTCTATCTCAAGAACTAATGAACAGAATTTTACAAAATTTTATATTCTGTAAGTCCTTGATATAAAGCTGATCTGATTCATTTTTAGTGTACAGCGCATTACAGGTGGCAGTTCAATGCAGCATTATTTACAATTTCTACAATAGCTATATTTCAAGAAAAAATGCATGGATTTTCATAAAACTTTATATTTTGTTAGTACTTGATGTAACATAGTGCTGATTACATTTTGGTTGAAATCGTTCATCAGATGTCACTGCAATGGTGCATTATTAGTTATTATGGCAATGACACAATCTCAATAACTAATCAATGGAATTTCACAAAACTTTATTATCTGAAAGAGCTTGATAAAAATTATATCTGATTCGTTTTTGGTGTATATCGCAGAACAGGTGGAACTGCAATGCCGAATTATTTACAATTTCCACAATATCCATATCTCAAGAATAAATGCATAGATTTTCACAAAACTTTGCATTTAGTTAGTTCTTGATATAAGATGGCGCTGATTACATTTTGGTGCAAATTGCTGAACAGGTGGCGCTGCCATGATGCATTATTCATGATTATCACAATAGTTCTATTTCAAGAACTATTGCAAGAAATTTTCTGAAACTTCAGATTCAGTTAGTCCCTGATATAGTCCCCCTCTTGTCCCCCTCTTGTTTAATTTTTCACGTAAATTGCCCTACACATGGCGCTGCTATGCTGCAATTTTCATGATTTCGCAATAAATGTATTTCAAGAATTACTGCATGAATTGTCATCAAATTTCAGATTCTGTTAGTAACTGATAAAAAATCTATCCCGATTAGTTTTGATGTACAACACGAAAAATATGGCGAAGTATGAAGTTTTTTTTAAAGATTTTGTTATAGCTCGATTTCAAAAACTAATTCACGGATTATCATATAACTTCAGATTCAGATATAATTTGACATAAGTTACTGCTGATTAGGTTTTGGTTTGAAACACATAACCGGTGGTGCTGCTATGCTGCATTTTTAGGAAGTCTTAACATGCATAAGATAGAAGGAAGTTTTGGGATTGCCACATTTGACTAGTTTTTGAATTTACTGTTTAAAGTATTTTATATTAAAGTTCTAGCTGTTTTACATTTAATAACATAATATTTTTTTGTCTGTTTAAAATTTTTAACTTAAATATCAAAACATTTTAAAATAATAATGTTGATTAATTTGATTTACATTAATTAATAATAGCCACATTTAATAGTACCTAACTCAATGATATCGATCTCAAAACTATTCTCCATTCTTAAAAAATTATAAAATTCGTACAAAATATTCCATTTATCTATTTTTTTTCTCCCACTGTTCGTAGAAATGGAAAATGTTGTTTTTGACATAAGTAATTTCATGATAAAACAGAAACTCGTTAATGGATTCTAATAAATGCGGTACCAAAATGTTGTATTCGCTCTTTCAGTCATAAGTCATTATTATACAGGAAGTATTTCCTGGAATAATGCAATTTCCTGGCTTAAATGGTAGAGCACCTGGAGTGCTATTCAAAGATTCCGGGTTCGATCCCCAGCTTGGACATTTTTCACCATGTTGTTACTACGCTTAGTTAACAAGTGATAATCCCCGTATTAAATATTTAACCTGGCTTTTCATTCAGAATGCATATAGGCTACCAATTACTAAGAAATGCTAGAAACTCATTTACTGCCATTTGCAGAGAGTAATGGCGGCCTATATTAGATTTTCTAGCAAAATGATGTCCTTATAACTAGTGCAAAATTCTGTTAGGAAGGGATTTTGGATAATTGGGTTTATATCATGGAATTACCTGCCCTGTACCCTCATCTCAACCCTCAAGAAAATGTGTCTTATATCCTCAGTAGACTTATATATGCCAATGTCAGACAGTTTAAATCTATAACAGAACTAAAGGTCGCCAACTTTGAAGCCTGGGCTAATATTGATGTTAATGTCTTCCAGAGATTCATAAATAGTATGCCACATAGTATATTTCATGCCATATATGACCATGGCAGATATATTGGCTATTAACAGTAGTCACTTTTCACCTCTCTTTTTTGTACATTCATTTTTTCCCCTGCATTTCCAAGTCCCAGAGAGTGAGTTACTGCTTGTAAATATGGCATATAAACTTTCTTATTATATTTGTTCCGTTCTGATTGATATATTTCCTGCAAATTAAAGTACAAAATCACGGTGGCTTTGTTTCCGTGGGTCACACTGTAAGTGTTCTATGGATACTATGCAAATTAATTAAAAATTTGGAAAAAAAAATATTGTGTTAAAATGTAAAGCGGACGATAAGGAAAATTAAACACGGAAGTTTAACTTTGTTTTTCAGTTAATAAAATATTTGTAAAAATCACCGCTTCTCACCATTCATTTTTATTTTAAATCATTAAGACATTCTCTTATAATATTAAAATGTTTTATTACTAACTATTATTTTACTAAATGTTTATTCCTGAAAGCTAAAATTATGTGACATTGCTTAATTCATAAACTGTATTTAATTACTGACAATGATATGTTTTTATCAACTGATAATTACAAATTTCCTTTTAGGATTATGATTTTATTTTAGTTATTTTAATTGATATCTAAACAAAAAAGAAATAAGTTACACTGAATGCATACTTAAAAGAATACTTTATTTTTTATGTAAATAAAATAGTTAACCATTTGTTTAACTAGAATTATTAGGCTTATATGTTATGAATAAAGGACTATGTTAGGAATATACGGTATACGGCTATAGTTTTTATTAGAAATAAAAATGAAACTTTAACTACTTTCAATTTATGTTTAAAGCTTTAATTTCAGTTTAATCATATCCTTAGGGATATAAAATAAATTAAAGGATTAAAGACAATTTCATTTGTAAACAAATTTTTAATTGTATTTGCCCACATAAAAGTAGAATTAGATATATTTGCATATTTTAAAAAAGAAAAAAATGCAAAAACAGAATTTCTATGCCGTTTGAATTATTTTGCACGACACATGCAAATGTAATTCCGTATAAATTTTAAAGCAATTAACATTTGAAAATAAGTTGTTCTACAGGACTTTTTCAACTATCAATTGTAGATCAATAAGAATGAAAAATCATGCACCACTCGTAGATTATGAAACGCTCTAGCCCAGCACTACCAGAATGTTGTTCATCTATTCCTATATTCTAAAAAAAATTAAATAAACAATAAAGAAAATTCACAACACAAAGGCAATGCATTTTAATTCTTGAGTAAAATGTTTTCCTTGAGGTTCGATTTTTAAAAACATCACGTATATACAATGTGTTGTTCATTTATTTACCATATGCATAGCGCAACTGAAAGCGCACATTTGACAATCACCCCACATAGAAGCCAATGGATTCTTGTTATTTCGACATTATATAAGAATTATTTAAGCAATTTGTTATTACACAAATACACCTTTCAAGTGTTCCAAACTTCAGTTAAATTACATTCAATAATTATACACACAAAGATATTTAATTCAGTTGAGAATAACACTTGTACAAATCCCTGCACATAAATGGTAATATAATACTATCTTTTGTTTAGAGCGTCTCTGTATAAGATGTACTGAAATCATACATACAAAATATTCTTCTACATTTAAATAAATTTAAAAACGCATAACACAACTAAAAATTTACTTTAAAAAAGCATTAAACGCTACATACTTCTTCTTCTTTATAAAGAAAAGCTTATCTTCTACCTTAATTATGAAGTTAATTTCTTTTTTAATTGATAATGGTATAAGATTGATAATATACGCATCAATGAAAACTGCCTATATGTAAATGTGCAATAAAATTCTTCTGCATGTAGAGCCTGAAAAAATATACTTACAGTAAATGAAAAATAAGGCCAAGTGTAAGATAGAAAAAAAAAGACTTTGCAGTTCGTTTTTATAAAACATCCTTTGTAGAGCCTTTTAAAGTTTTATATTCTTAACTGTTCACTATACTTCAATGTACCCAGTCGCATCACAATCTCTGTTCTTAGGCTAGAACCTCCCTTTTTCAGATCATTTGTAATGAAATTGGTTATGCTGGTAAAATAAATTGCGTTATGATGTATAGCAAGTGCCTCGAAAACAGAACATGTAGTGAAATTTGAATTTTCTTTGTTTTGATTTTTTGGGGGCACTATAGCCATATCTCTCTGTGTTTATAATCTATAGATTTTATACACGTCATCTAGTATGCAACAATTTAGTTAAATTTAAAAACGCATACCATAACTAAGAGCACACTTAGAACATTAATCGCTCATAAACAATACTGTAACCAAAAATTTTTTGTGTGTCCTGTGATGTAGAATCACATATAGTTTTCTTAAATTTTACATTTTTCTAAATTACAGTTAAAGCTAATCTTTAATTAAATATCTATTTTATCTTAACGTTTTATTTCGATCGCACAATGACTTTCCGTTAAAAAGTAAAGAAAGAAAACATATGTAACATCTGCTGTATCATTAAAAACGGTTCTCAGATAAAGAGATTTCCTTTAGATGAAATTTCTCCTTCAGTAAAAATAATAAAAGAAAGAATAAAGAACCCCGTTGCTTGCGGTTAGCGAAAAATCGTTTCTCTCTGCGTAATGTTGAGCCTAACTTCTTTATTACATAAAAACTTTTCATGTACATGCTCTGTGTTTTGTCTATTGATAACATTCTCCCAAAACAGACATATAACGTACGATTTTGGCGCGAATTCTTTTTGGCGTATTTTTTTAGGACTGCCCATTTCTGGGTGCCCTGCATTAAATTCAAAATCATCTTAATTGTTTAAAGCGTAACAGAAAATTTCATGGTTATGATATCATTCACTTTTCATATGCACCTTTTCGCCAATTCTGGATGCCAATGTGTGAATTCTGAATGAGAAAATTCAATTGCCTCTCTCTCCCTTCACGGACTCAGACATGTAAAGAAGGTCTCTTAAAAATGCTTACAGGCACCATCCCTAATTATTTCAGTAAGAAATGATTTAATTTTTATAACTCTACTTTAAATAAACAAAGTTCTCAAAAGGCAGTTATTTTATTGATCACAGCCTACAACTCTAGCGAATGCATTTTTTTAAAAAAGAACCTGGTCGCAATACTTTAAAATACAGATCTACAGTACAGAAACTATGGTGCCTACCCCAGGCATTCGCAACTTTTTCAAACATCGAGGGAGGTGCCTGCTGTTATTTGCCTGCCAGATTATTTTCTGGACTATTTTATTTATTTGCCTGAATACTATAAATGTGAATTATTAACGTTTGTCTTCTACTATTTTCGAACGACTATTTCCTCGTCAGATAAGTCCTGCTTATGTTTGTGAATCATTACATAAGTGCTCCCCTTCTTCACAGACTGTTGTGTGAAATATGCATATGCTCCTGTGAATTATTACAGCCGGATTTTTTCTTGCTGGACATCATGGAGTTGGATTATAGTGCCGATTTCTTTTTTATTTCTTTGAGCGATTGATTCTTCTGATCGGGACCTTTCGAGATGCTAGGTGTTATCAGTTCCGCTCGTTAAAGTCTCTCCCCGCCGATGTAGGCCTAAGAATCTGCGACCGAAGATAATCTGCCGCTCAACCGATTATCTTCGTTCACTGACATGGTGCTTTTTATTTCAACTTAGTTGTTTACTTCAGAGACAAGTCTACAATTGCTCTTTACTAAAGTGACACAGAATTTCGTGTTTGACGTTTAAATTCTTCATCATTTGTCGATAATATGATTTTCACATTGGATTCATTCTTTAGATTTTCTGGATGCTGACACCGATGTTTTTCACAAAAATAGTTACATGTGCTATACTATTTTTTAAAAAAAAAGCTTCAAAGTACAGCATTGATCAATTTTGTGTCTTTAATTTTGTGCGCTATTGAACGTTTATTTTTTTACGATAATACTGTTACAAGTTAATTTATGGTAGTTGAATATTTAAAAAAAAATGAGTGAAGAAGACATATATTGATAAGTATTTATAGCTTATATTGCGAATTTGAGAAAGTGTCTGCATTTCATGTTTCATAAGTGTTAAATAGCAATTTCTATTTTTATTTATATTGCATTTTATTTTTTAAAAAAATTGTTGAGTAATTTTTAACCATTTTTATTTTATTATGCATTTTTTTTTGTTTTATGGTCTAATTGACTTTCTTTAAATAAGAACAGTTATAAATGATTTTAGATGGTCTTGAAACATTCCACAGTTTTACAAGTGCTATTTAAAAACTATGATACAAACGATAGTATGATAAAATTATACTTTTCAAATATCTAAGTACTTTTTGCTGTGCACTTTTTGCTGAAAGTCGTTTGAGAAATATCAAGACAGTTTATTATTTTTTTTAAACAAAGTATTTTTATAATTTCCATCACTGATTAATGACTAGATATTTTGTTTATATATTTATTACAGTTGTTTTTGAAGTGTTTTAAATTGACATATATACATATATTTTCTTTTAAATAAATTTTATGATATTGCCATGTTAATGAAAATGCTATAGGTAAGTAAATGGTGCATCTGATATAAGCCTGTTTTTTCGTATAAAAAAAATATAAAGGCATGATGTTGTTGGTTTGCAACCATTATTTTTAATATGAGGTTTATGAAAGAGAAACCATACAGAGAAAGATATATTTGAATACTGGTTATTCAATAAGGAGATATGCACCTTGATATACTATTGACATTGTGTTCATTTTCAGATAAATAAAATTTTATCGTTTGAATCACATGCCATATGCACATGACATAAATAATAATAATGTTCCATGCATAATCGAAATATAAATTCATGTGTCTAAAATATATTATTACATTTTATTCTACTTTTCTTTCCTGATTTTTTTTTCACTTTAAAGGTAAGTTGTGCTTTATATTGTTTGTAAAGTAATTTTATTGGGAGATTGTTTTTATTTGTGCAAAGACTAGCCATGTTCTTATTTGCATAATTAAATCTAATATCTTAATATTTTTAAAGTGTGTGCATTGTTTATATATATTCAAGTAGAATTATTTTTCCAGTCTATACTGCAAGAAAAAAAAATTATAAGATACAGTATGAATCATTATTTTCGTCAATTAGATTAGCTAATTACAACTTCAATTTTAGATGTGTTCAATTAAAAAAAAAGAAAGCATTTGATAAATTCCTTAATATTTATTATCATATTTCTTATGCATTTCATATAGGATACAAACAGTGCATTAAAACAAATGCCCCTTTCTAATCTATTTTAAGACCTTTTTATATACAAATTTTCATTGTTTGTTTTTCCTATTTGCAGCCACTTGCAAAAATATTTCGTTAAAGAGAGTCCGATTTTCCAATATTTAAATAAATATTGAGATTTTTTTTCATGCTTTTTCACTTTTATAAATGTAAAACACAATTTTGATTAGTTTATGGATAGACATTTATGTTAAATTTTTAGTATCTATTTAAAAATATTCTCACATATAGCTGCTTTTATTATATTGCATTGTAGATAGGTCCATTTTTTAATAATCAGATACTGTGCTCGTTTGTTTATTTTCGTATTTTTATAATTTAGGATATAAATTGTTTATAAGGACTAAAAAAAGGTCACGTAAATTGACACAAGATCCTTCTGTTGTGTTTAATTTTAAGTTAAAACCTGATGCAAAACAGGTAATGTCTTCTAAAACTAATATGGATTCTGAAACAATTGGTTTAGATTCTAATTCTTTTGAGATTTCATGTTTGAGTAGTTTAAAGGAATCTATTAATAGATATTCTAAATCTGTTGTTTCGGATGTTCAGAAATTAATTGATCCTATTTCAAATGAGAATAACCCAGAACTTATGGCAAAATTTAATTCCTATCAAAAAGATATTGAATTAAAATTTAATATTTTAGGTGATTTGGTGAGTAGTGTTCAATCTGAATGGACCGTTTTACAAAAAATAATGACCAGTTAAATAGGTTAAATGAGCTGTTGTTCGAAAAAGTAAGAACACTGAACTCGTCCAAACAGTCTATGCATAATGAGATAGCTATTCGATGCGACATTGATGAATCTAAATTGGATGAACCCCTTAATGTTATTAAAGATAAGGAAGGTAATTCTAGTGGGAAAGATTTGGCCAAATTTTTAGATAAAGATGAATCTGAAACACACATAAATTCTGGTACAAATAACTCTAAATTATCAAAAAACAAAAATACTGATCTTATTTCAATACCGGATTACATCCTAAATTTATGTGAGCACAAAAATCAAGTTAGAGATTTATCTGACTGCACAAAAATAATTCTGTTGGGTCTTGATGACAATATAGGTATACCAGATATTATGATATCTATAAATGAAAAGATTGACAGTACCATTCCTTCCATTAACTTTGAAAGAAAGCATAAATTAAGACGGGGATTAAAATATAACTGGACAATTAGTGTTACATCATGGATAGCTGATCTCTTAATTCAACATGGAAAATTAAATATTAATTCTGTTGATTACACTGTCAGGCGGCCATTTATTAACATAAAACGTTGCTTTCATTGCCAACAAATGGGCCACCTGGCAAAATTTTGTGCATATGATTTAGCATGTGCTAATTGTGGTGAATCACACACTTCAGATAATTGTAAAAATGCTTCAAGATGCATTAACTGCATCGCACATAACCGTGTTTACAAGAAGTTTTTCGACATAAATCACCCTGCTTTTTCCCCTTGCTGTAATACATTTAAATTTTATTTCAAGCAAAAACAAGCTTTCATTCACTCTAAAATATAACTTAAATATTCAACACTTCTTCAGATATGCTATTTCAAGTATATTTAATTATTTACATATTTTGTTAGTTACCTTCATGTGATACTTGGATTTCTCCGCTCCTTTACACAGTATTGTTTACATTGTCAGTTTTTGTTTATTCATAAAACAAACATAAAGCATCAATTATTATATGTTTTCACATACACTATTCTTTCGTAGATTTTTTTTATTTTTCATATGGTGTACACATTTTAATACATTGTTATTTAAAGATTACTTTCAATCATTTCATGATTTTCATTTTTCGGGCAATGTTCATATCTTGGATTCTCTTTCATTCAACTGTTTCGTGAGCTCAGGAATAGATGAATGATTCAAAATTTCACATTTTCGATTTATTGATAGTTTTCTTCTGGTGGTTAAGCCCTAATTATCAGTAAGACTTCTGCGGTGAATCTTAAATGTTTGTTTACACAATTTATTTTTCTTTATTTGTATCTTTCGTGATAGATAAAAATTGCACATCTATTTTGTCTTAACTCGATGTAGCTACTCTATTTCTTAGTAGGTCTGTCTAATTATCAATTGCACTTTTCTTTACACACAGTGTTAGTGCGAATGTTCACTGGTGTATCAATATTACAGTGGTGAAATTTTTACAAAGTTCTTTTCCTTTTGATATACTTGTGGATATTTGCAACTGACTCACTTTTCATACAACTTCTCTTTGCATGCAGCAATTACAATGTTTTTATACAAAGATTTTTACAATGGCAGTTTACAAAGGTATATATATTTTGCAGCATGCTATGCAGATGAAGTTATTCACATACATGTACATTTACATATGTAATTGTTTAATTATCGGTCCTCTGTGAAGTTTTTTATAACATATTGATTATTATCTTTAATACATAAGTCATTTCTTTACATTTTATTGTTTTGATTATGGATGATTGAATCCACTAATTTTTACCTTCCCATTCCACTATTCCATGTTTTTCCGTTTACATATGTGAATTTCATTGCTCTTTACGCATAATTTAGATAGATATATACAGTTTTTGCATAATATTTGTTGGTAGTTAAATATCATTTATATTCGCTTCTCCATATTTCTTTATTTTCATTTGGGTATACATGATATACAGTAGTACTTTACTCTATATTTACGACCATTAAAAATTAGTTTTCAGTCAATGAATACTTACACATGTAGCGGAGCTTACTCCTTCCTTATTTAAAATTCTAGCAAGGTGCAAAATTTTATAGATAGACTAAAATTCACACACTTATTCACTTTAAATTCAATACTCATCCTTTTATAATTTGTACACAGTACTTCCACATAAAAAAAATACACTTTAGTCATTTTGTAAATAACGATGAGTGGTATACGACAGTCAAGGTGGTATTTATAATTGCATACCTGTCAATTTTTTCACACTTTTGGTTCAAAGGATATGAAGTGAAGATAAATTGTAATTTTTTTATAAGCAAAGAGGCTGTCATACGTTTGCTTTACCTGTTAATGCATGTCTTTTATTGGTCTTTATACCAGTTGTATCTTAAATTGAAGTTACTTTACAGATCTCCATATTACATTTCCACACATCTTTCCCACAGTTCTAGACTTTTTACACTTTTGCACAAAAGTTCAGTGTCTCAGACTTACCAGTAATTATTTTTGAATAAAAGTATTTTTGGGAAGATACCGAATTCTTTACGCAGATTTCTTTTCTCATGTTACACTAATATACCGTTTTAGATGTCAGTATAATGCAACATTGATTTTAAATATCAGATTTAACTTAATAAAAAAAATTTCATTAGTTTAGGTATTTTAAAAAAAAGGACAGAAAATTAGAAGATATACATTTAGGAACGTTGTTATCACATGGAAGTAAATGGTCAACTACAGTGTTTCAAAATTTTTCCATATGTTGGTTGTCTAGCATTTCTTGAACTCTCATCTAAGATATAAGTTTGTAGTAAAAATTATGTTGTAAACTAAAAAAAAAAAAAAAAAAAAAAAAAAAATGGTGGAAATTTCAAAATTTCCATATTATTCATTATTATGAACATTTTTAATCCTACTATTTACATTTATGTTATTTTTGTTTATTTGTATATTATGTTGTGTGTTTAATTGCATTATATTACTCCAGTATTTTGATATTATTATTGTATTGATCAATACACATATTTAATCTTTTTTATTACAAACAATTTGGATTTTTGCCAATTGGTAAGTGATCTGTGGACTTAGACCTGATATTTGTTTTATTGGTATGTGCACATTTTTTATACAGGTCCTTGTCTAAATAAGATAAATTGAAGAGTGATCACAATTTTTATTAATGAAGCTGCAGCTGTTTCTAAATAGAAACAATATATGATGTCATTTGTATGACAAAATTTATGGTACCAATATATTTATATCATGATATATATATACTTTTATTTGGGATGGTTGCCTACTTAGAGAGAAGTTCAATTGCTGTTTACTTTATTTAGTAAATGTTTGGTTTGTTTTCATGAGCATTTTACACGTTATTACTTGTAAGATCATATGAAAATTGATTTTTCTCCCTTCATATACCTTTATAGATTTTTTTTTTCGCCTGTGAAAGGGGTGATATATGTGATGTAGAATCACATATAGTTTTCTTAAATTTTACATTTTTCTAAATTACAGTTAAAGCTAATCTTTAATTAAATATCTATTTTATCTTAACGTTTTATTTCGATCGCACAATAACTTTCCATTAAAAAGTAAAGAAAGAAAACATATGTAACATCTGCTGTATCATTAAAAACGGTTCTCAGATAAAGAGATTTCCTTTAGATGAAATTTCTCCTTCAGTAAAAATAATAAAAGAAAGAATAAAGAACCCCGTTGCTTGCGGTTAGCGAAAAATCGTTTCTCTCTGCGTAATGTTGAGCCTAACTTCTTTATTACATAAAAACTTTTCATGTACATGCTCTGTGTTTTGTCTATTGATAACATTCTCCCAAAACAGACATATAACGTACGATTTTGGCGCGAATTCTTTTTGGCGTATTTTTTTTAGGACTGCCCATTTTCTGGGTGCCCTGCATTAAATTCAAAATCATCTTAATTGTTTAAAGCGTAACAGAAAATTTCATGGTTATGATATCATTCACTTTTCATATGCTCCTTTTCGCCAATTCTGGATGCCAATGTGTGAATTCTGAATGAGAAAATTCAATTGCCTCTCTCTCCCTTCAGGGACTCAGACATGTAAAGAAGGTCTCTTAAAAATGCTTACAGGCACCATCCCTAATTATTTCAGTAAGAAATGATTTAATTTTTATAACTCTACTTTAAATAAACAAAGTTCTCAAAAGGCAGTTATTTTATTGATCACAGCCTACAACTCTAGCGAATGCAGTTTTTTTTTAAAGAACCTGGTCGCAATACTTTAAAATACAGATCTACAGTACATGTCCCTGTAAATAAACGATAGCTGTTGGACACGGTATACACTGTTAAAAATTTTGCTCTAGTTTGAACCAAATCTTTGTGCTCAGTAATTGCCACCATAAATGGTGAAATCCCGTACCAATATTTGGAGCTTCCTATTTCAACCAGATTTTAAGCTATTGGAACTATGCTTCAACAGAAGCTTCAAATATTGGTTCAAGATTTCACCATCTTCTAGTATCAACGACTAAGCAACAAAATTTGGTTTAAATTAGGCAGGATTTTTACCAGTGTATTATACCGTACGCATCTTGTTTTATATTTCACTTACATATAAATTTTATTGTTATCATATATATTATAAAGCAGAAGTTCTGAAACTTCCAAACGGGTGTTTTCAAAAACTACCGGATGGATCTTTTTGCAGATTATATCATTCGATAAGAAATATTTTTGCGGAGGTTTATGATACAAATATACTGGGATAAATCTGATTTTTCGTACTAAATTTCGTATTTTTCGGTTATTTTTGACGGAAGGGTTGCAACAACTAATTTTTTGGCGATAATTATATTTCAAAAAAGAAATGAAATGCTTTCTCTAATGGAAAATAATATAAACATTTCGAAAAAAAATTTTTGTTAATTCATTGATTTAAAATAAATAATGATAAAAAGAAAAAAATCCGTTTAATGCAAAATAATATTATGAAAGGAAAATATTTATCTTTAACGAAAAAAAAAGAATATTTATAATCACTAAGTGTAAGTAACTCAATGTGAAAGAAAGTTTTGAAGTGACACAATATTTGGCTATTTATTTCTTTCGAGCCAGATTAAAAGAAAACAACACATCAAAAATTTCATTAGGTAAAACAGAAGTATTTTTTTTTTTATAATTTTAAATCTAATTTTCCCGTTGTGTGTTTTACAGAAGAAACTCGCAGAATTAATTTTTTTTTTTTAAAGGCTCTAATTGTTATTTGTATGTTGTTTGTTTTAATCTACTTTTGTCGCCAATCAGTGTGATTCTAAACCAAAAAAAGCACAAGACGGAGAAAAAACTATTTTCTCTCTCTCTTTTAATGAGTGAGAGCATTTTTAGGAAAACATTTTACATTTAAATACCACAAAAATGAATAGTATTTAAATTTTAGGGTAAATGTTTTTCCACATACATAGATATTGTAAAATAATTTAACTGCAACTTTATTTATTTATTTATTTTTTGGCACAGATATCTCATACGCACTACGTTGGTGCGATTTGTCTCTTACGCCAATACCATATATACATCTGGGTAATTAACTGACGCCAAAGTGTCATTATTTTGCTTGATATGGCAACCCGGATGTTATTGTCTATTTATTAATAAATTGTCTATTTACAATTTTTTTCTTTTTTCTTCCAGTTATATAAACTATTTTAATCTAGGCGCATTTGTCATACATGCACCACATTTGCGCGACTGCAATAAAATGGCGATTTTATGCCTCACTTGGTAACCTGGCTGTTGTTTATTTATTAATAAATTTTTATTTTATTTTATTTTATTTTTTAAAGGATATAAATAGTTTTGTTTTATAATTATTAACTAAACTTTTTAAAATTTATTGTTATTTTCTATTTAAAATAACATAAAATAATTGTAAACTCTATATGTAACTGGTATTTAAAAAAAAAAAAAAAAATCTCCGAATCGGCATCAGAAGAAGAAGAAGAAGAAGAAGAAAAAAAACTCGCCAATGTGGTGCGTATATGTCATGTATACATTTTTTCACTATACTACAGTATTTAAACATGCTGTATAAATAACGATTATTGTTTTTTCCAAACATGTTTGGCACAGATATTTTATACACATTGAGGTGACTATCGCCAAAACGGTGTTATTTTGCCTGATATGGTAACCCAGCAATAGTTGTTTCTGTATTAATAAATTGTTTATTTACTTTCAATTTCTTTTTAGAAATTCTATAAATTGTTTTGTGCTATAGTAACTGTATTAATATTTTCGTTTTAAAATAACGAAAATAATTTTTAGAAATTCACATTTCTTTGCTATTCTAAAACGAGGATTTTGCCGCATTGGTATTGGAAGGAAATCTTGCAAATCCGGAGTTTTTTGTGAAATATGATAATTTCAAATGTAAATTGAGTGCTATTTGGTTAACACGTCGGCCAGTTTCGCCAAACTCTTCAAATTTACATAAATTCATTTTAAATAACGAAAGAACAATAAACATAAATAAAAAATACAAATTAAAAGTCGAATTAAAAAGCACTTATGACGTAAAAGAATACATGTATCACGTGTAATATCAATTGCTATAATACTTACGATCATCGATTATTGACAATTCTGCTATTAATTTTTTCTCGATAGAATAATCAAGTAGTACCGTACATTGTACAAACTCCAGTTAATATTACAAAAATAGAGCTAAATAACTAAATTTAGGTGCAAATGCACACACCCATGTTGTAAGAAAAAGGCACAAATGTCATATATGCACCACGTTGGGGTGATACATTTCTGGCGCCCCTTTAACGGAAACTTCGTTTTCAGATGACAGATACATTTCTATTTTCTATTTTACTTTTCTATGTATAGAGCATAACATTTTGTATCATTTAAAAATGCAAATGAAAGTAAATAAATAGTTCATTAATAAATTAAAAACAAAGTTGGATTACCATAAGAGGCTTAAAATGTTCATTTTGTTTCAATCACGCCAACGTAATGCGTATATGACATCTGTATCAAAAAAATTAATTTCACACGTTCAAAAAACATTCACCTTATTTTTCAAAGGAAAACTTTATTTAACTTTATTTATTCTGCTGCATTCCAAAAATGGAACACTGTAATAGATTTGTCAAGAGCAGATGTACGTTGCGAAATATAATATAATATTGATAGAGGATGTATTAAGGTTTCCACAGATACCCATATTCTCAAGTTGAGAGGTTTAGAGTTCAAAAACTATCAAATGAAAATGAATCACTTGAAAATTGTTTAAATTAAATGGTCAGTCTCTGCGATCATAATGCTCGCTATTTTAGAAGTATGGTGAATAGACAATATTTAAATTGCTCTTTTCATAATTGCCTCATTTATATATCAAACTCTACAATAAATGGTCAACTGAAATATTTTTTTCTTAAAAACCCGAATTTTATCGAATGCATAAGCTGATACAACAACATAATATTTTATTATTATTTTAATATATTTTGGCGTCAACGGGCCTTGATTCCATTGTTGTTGTTTTTATTTTTGGCTCAGTTTTGTTTTTTCTAGCTCGCTGAGTTTTGAACTGATGAAGAATCTCGACAGTAGATTCGAAACAGCTGTTTGCTAACTTTTAATGCATTTTTGGTGCATTTATAATCGTTGGTTTTCTATCTTTAAATACAATGGCGTTTTGTATGATTTTCAGAAATGTAAAAGAGCATTCGAGGTGAAGTTGCTTTAAAAAACACAATCATATTCAATATTTTGTTTGATTCATGTTTTGTTTTGAAAAATAGACCAGCGCAGCGGGCTTAGCCTGCTAGTATTTTTTAAAATCGAGTAACATAAGTTCAATGTACATCAATAATGTGCATAAATAGATTATTAAATAGTGTATCATTATTTAAATAAGCTCGAAACACTTTCTTCCCTAAAAAACTGTATAATCGATTTCATTTGATCCTATAAATGAATTATATATACACATAATTCATTTACAGGCTTTAATGATACATATATGTATTATATATTTTATGCTACAATATTCTTCGAAAAACATGCTTTAGTGCACTTTAGAAATGCATATCAATTTCATTACGTTTGAAATAGTGAAGCAACAATAAATTGCAATGACTTTTTCCCAATGGAACATAAAACAACGGATCTATTTTGAGTGTAACTGTGAATGAATTATAAAAACTATACATTCCCTATTCGATAGCGAACATGTAATAGTAAATTTCTATATTATATAAGGTACCCTGGGGTAATAACGCCACGTTAAGGTTCTACCAATTTTCACGGCTTAGTTTTAGATTGTATTTTTCAAACAAATATATGATTTGATACAGCAACTCATTGACTATCTATATAAAAAAAATAATTTAATAGATATGTATTCATAAAAAGTAATGGCGTGATTTCTTGACCAATGCTATTTGGCGTTATTACCCACCTATATGGGTAATAACGCCATGCAAACAAAACTATGAAATAAAATGGAATAATTGCATGTAGATTGCCCAATTCTAAAAATACAAATTCTACAAACTTAGAAATTGACAAATTGCATTCTAAGCTATTGAAAATGTTCAATTTTTTGTGAAAGTGTAAGAAAAAAAAAGTGTGGTGTGTGTGTGGGGGGGGGGGGAGGATGAGGCAAAAGAATACAAACCGTGAGCTTCTTTTTGCTTAAAAAGGACCGCTTAAGTATAATTAATAGACAAATTTCACAGTTTTAACTGTGTTTATTTGAATCAGTATTTAGGATGAAGCTCGGCCACTAGGGAATCAACCCGGGTATTAATGCCAAGGATTGGCGTTATTACCCCGTTATAGTTATTGCGCTGTACATTTTAAATTACAAATTATCTCGAGAAGATATCCAAAATCTTCAACAACATTCTGAAAGTCCATGAAATGTACTACAAATTTATGTAATTAACAAAGTATTTCCGGATAAAAAAAATAGTCTTCACATTACAAAACGTATCTCGCAGATTTTAGATCAAGCGTTAATTTTAGTTGCTTTGAAAAAAATAAGACCTAAAAATGAAACAAATTAACTTCAAGCTGTTTTTTGCGATTTATATGACTCAAAACCCTTCTGCGCAGAGCACATGGGTGTCATTTACCTGATTATTTCATAATTATGCAAAATATAAGCACTTGGCGTTATTACCCCGCCTGGCGTTATTACCCCAGGGTACCTTATATATAAATTACATGGCAGTGGAGTATATTTACTAGAGTTGGATCACGAAAGGAAGACAGCCCGCCATCAAAAAACAAAACGCAATTATAAATACTTTTCAAACTATATTTAAAAAAAAATATCCTAATTCGAGAAGAAACTACATTATTATCGTCAATTAATAATTGTTACATTTAAAATAAATAGTTTTAATGCGTTCATTGAACTCTAGTTACCATTACATTTTCTATTTGGATGATGTTTTTTCATATTTTCATCTAATTCGGTCATCAACCTCGCAATTTGTTCCAAGTGAATCTCTTGATGATAATAACAAATTCTGCTAATGCTCATTTGAAAAAATAAATTTATTTTTTTTAACGGAAGAAAATATTGAAAGTCATATACTAGAACATCTGTTTAAGCGTTACATTATTTAATATACGAGAAATACAGGTGCAATGCTAAAAACTATTGCATAAATAATCTTACATATTTTAGAAATATAACGAATTCAACCAATGTTAAATTAATACTACTACTATTTTATAGAAAATATTTTGAAAATCCTAAAAATGTTTTTCGATCAGTCTTTAATTTTTTTCACAATAAATTTTTAATAGAATAGAATACAATGATGCCATGAGGCACTTTAGTTCTCTCAATATTTTAAATATTTTGTCAAACAAAATATAAAGGCCAAACATATCTGAGCCTAACAAATATGTCATTTGCGATTCAATTTGAAATTTTCGCTATTGCAAATTTTATGCTTCTAAACATCGCACATTTTCAATTTTCCGCCGTCGTATGGGAAAAAATTTACTTTTACATGCAATTTGTTTCAAAGTTGTATCTTAATTTGTTTTTGAGATATTAATTTTTTTGTAGTTTTAGTATGAATTTTGTAATCGTGGTAATAGAAATAAGCCATTTTCTCTTACAATTGCAAAACAAAACAGTAAAATACTATGAAAAATAAAATATGAATATATTAAAAAAAAAAAAAAAAATCTGTTATAGAATTTGGTGAATGTCGGTTTTATTTCGTTTTTATTCATCAACTAAATGCTTTTTTAGTTCATTGCAAACTTACTTTACAAATCATACAAAACTGTCTTTTTACAAAAATGAATTTTAAATAATATTTGAATGATTTTCTACCGCACTTATTTAATTCGTATCAGAATGCTGAAAGAATGCAATTTTGTTTATCAGTGTGTAATTATATATTTTAAATTTTGAAAACAAAAATTACAAATGAATAGTTTCTAATAAAACATGGAGCTAGTAAAAACAAACAAGTGAAGGTCCATGGATCAATTTGACAGAGCATCTTGAATGTTGCTTTTTGTTGAGTTTGTGTATTATTCCGTTTTAAGGGCATCATATGCATTATGTAGATGTTGTTTCAGACTGGACCTGTAAAAGTGGAATGCTTTAACGAATGCAAAAAAAGTCATTTTATGTTTTAAATAAAGCATGTCTTTTAATTTTTAAAAATGAAGTGTACTTTGTAGAAGTGCGTCATGTTATCTTCGCTGCTTTGAAATTCTTCACAGGTGAAAATATTTCATTTTTAAAAATAACGAAATTGAAATCACAGACCAATAAAGCGCAATGTTTTACAAAATTTTAAGTGCCTTTACAGAAAAGTAGTGCCGTGCCATGAGTGCGCAGGGTCAAATCGGAAGTTTTTGTCAGAAGAAAAAAATAGTGATAAATATTAAAGAGCCTAATTATTCTCGCCTGGATGAATTCACTTCATCAAGTTAGATAAGCAAACAATGAAGATCTTGGCAATAATTTAAGGTTTGCAGTAATATCAGGTTCCTCAAGTTTGTTCACATGCAAAAATGTTGTTGACAATCGTGACTCAAATTTTGAGTAAAAGTGATTTTAAAATGATCACATTAAACTACTATTTTTTAAACATGTCGAATACGGATATTAGAAGTGCGTATGCAAATTTTGAGAATATGTAAATGATGACGTGTTTAGATTTTAGGTGAAATTCTATGATCATGTCAATTTGGAATAAATTTTGTTTTGTTTCTTTATTCGCATTTGTACCAAACATAAGAGTCTCAATTGATAACTTTAAAATAATAACTGTTCTTTATATATTTTACTGATTACATATGCGATAAAACTTTAATTTTAATAATTTGGACAGTTGAGTTTTATAGAAATAGCAATGTGTTAATTTTAGCTTGAAATAATATTTGTTTGAGACTTCGACTAACCAATGTAAGATGCATTTTTTATTCTAACTACATTTGTAGCTCTTTTATAAATCAATGAAATTGCTGAATGAAATGCATTAATGAAATTTTCTTTCGTTGAAATTAGACGGGTTCCACCTCGTATGTACCAATTTGTGTAAGAATAGGACCTAAATTCGTAGAAATATATATTTTTCTTTTGAAAGTCAAAAAATATTTTATACAATTCCTCATATTTCATCAAATGTTTAATATATTGGTTGTTTTGTTTGCTTTATTGATTGCTTTTATGTACGTGAGACAACTAGCAAAACTAGTTACGCCCTTTGCAAATCACCTTTTAGTGAGGCATTATATTATATTTCTAGTAAATTATATTATTATCTCACTAAATTAACCGTGTATTTAATTTTGCTTTACCAATCAGTATAAATAGCTAAAACTCATGCGGTTTTCTTTTCTCAAGCATACTATGTTAATTTCACTACAAATATACTTTAGTTTGAACTCAAGACTGTAGGATTTGATAAGAACATTTATAAAATTCCTAAAATCCTAAATCTTTTTCAAGCTTAATATCAATTTGACATTAATGACATGATAAAAAGTCTGCTCTTGTGTAATTTCATACTAAATATGGTTGTCATTATAAACATTGTTTGACAGCTAAATCAAGATGCCAATTTCTATTATCATTGGCTATTGTAATTAGCTGTTTTGAAGCACTTAAGAGCAAATTCAAACGATGAAGTGTCAATTGCTTTAAATATCCTATTAAAAAAAGTTTCTTTGAAATTATGAAAACATAATACTTAAAACTAGAGTATTATCCATTTTGTCAAAATTTATCATATAATCAAAATTTTCCAGACTATATTAATTAAGAATTTATCTTTATTCATACTGATTCAAATATTTTTAGCATCCTATAATATTCCCAATAAGTTGTTTGATTGTATTATGAATTTAAAACTCTTCCAGAAAGATGATTCAATAGTTATTTTATATAGCCAAAGCACTTGCTATTTATTTTGTTAAATAATCATATATCATTACAAACCTACACTTTAATTAAAGTTTAAGTCTACACTATCCTGTAATAATGTTTTATTAAAACTTCTCAAATGTAATCTTTTTACGCCATTTTTAATCTCCATATCAGATTGATATTCCTGAAATAATAGAAAGTCTATTATAGTGAAAATGTCATTTAAAACACGGATATCGGGAAAACAAAAACTTGTTTGCCCCAGATTAGGAAATTTCATTTGTCTCAGTGCAATCATTGATTGTGCTAATTAAGTATTTTAAAGAACTGAAATGGGTAAGATTTCTTGAGAAAAGTTTACTGTTTTAAATCTATTTTTCTCCATAAATTTTCCTTGAATTTAAGGAAAACACCACATTTAAAATCGCAGTATTCTTTTTTTATTAGCACTTTCCAGCAAAGATGAAAAGTGCTTATGCATTCGTTTTGTCTGTCCGTCTGTCCGTCTGTCCGTCTGTCTGTCTTTCCGCGCTCTAACTCACGTAAATATAATCGGATTGCAATTGAATTTTAGGACGTTATCAACGTTTACCTTAGCACGAACTCTATTGAAAATGAAGTTTCTATTATGATTAGTTTATCTACAGGGAGAGTAAAAAATTTCCCATTACATTACGGCCTAGGGGGGAAAATAGTTTCAAAGGAATTTTAAAGATGTTATACATAGTCAAACATATTAAAATTTATGTGCTTTTACGAGGTGCATTAAAATATGCATTCTATATAATATAAGCTGAAAATGTAGCTGTTATTCATTTACAGGGCCACACAAAAGAATTCCATTAGATAATGGCAAAAGGGGGAACTGTGTGTGACCTATTTTAAATATATTAAATTGTTTCATGTATAATATAATTGATATATGTCAATGAGGCTTAGTATGAATTATTCGATACTGCATTATCTAATGTAAAGTACATAGTATTTGCAGGGACACACAAAATATTTAAAATAGTACATTCTTTCTGAAGTACTGTATATGTATCCGATGATGGCTGATGGATGGATGAAATGCATTTTAATTATGACATGCGCGTATAAGTTTCACTAAATTTATGCATATTATATGGTGTGTATAAATGCTATAGTTAATATACAGGGCTACACAAAAGAGCTCGCCAACGTTACTGAATATGAGCATGAATTACTAAAAGGTGATTCATAAATAAATTATGCATTTTTACGCTGAACTGCATTAAATTTACTAAGAAATGTTTGCAGAATATAGATAAAATGATATATAGAGCCACGCAAAGAATTGGGTACATGGAGCCTATGATTCATAATTTATGAGAAAGTGATTTCAGTTGTTTTAAGAGTGTTTAAAATAATTTTTAGCTTAACACTGATGCGTAATAAAGGTACCAGGCAAACTACAAGGCTGAACAAAGTATTCAAGTATGTTTCCATCTATTAGTATAAATTGCTGAAAGACGAATTTCAAGCTACTAGGCATTTTTTTGCTAAACTAAATTTTTCCATTATATAGTATGTATATTAGCTGACAGATCAAATACAGGGCAGTTCAATAGTATTGGAATATATATTTGGCTATATTTGGCTTTATATTTTTTTACCTAAATAACGAAGTTTTGTTAAAGATTTCATGAAGCATTGGAAAGTGCTTCATAATCTATGCTTAACGCATGATTTTTCTTACTTGTTTTTCTTTTATGTGAAATATGTGTGCGTAATGTAACAGTTGGGACATCAATCAAATTTGCCAAAAGCAAAAAAGAAGTTCCGTTAAACAATTTGTCTAGGATAGGAGGATGAAATAACTATTTAGAATTGAATAATATTTTCATCATTAGACGTGGATGTAAATGCTGATTTAGATTTCAAAATTTAGCGGGACAATTCGTACAATAATTTAATAAAACAACACCAAGTAACACAAGATTTTTAGAGATTTCATCATGCTGTTTGTACACAAGGTGCCAAACTATGGCACGTGTGACCAATATAATGTAGCATGTAAGAGAATTCCTTTTACACACGAGAATCTTATAAATAAGAAATCAGTTTATGTATAAATTCAGTTTTACATTTGTTGGAAGTACAAGTACAATTTTGTTTATCATACACAGACTATTTAAAACAATCTATCGCTTGTAAGGGAATAACGCATTATAAATCATTATAGTGTCAGGATTCTATAGAATCGTTTTCTCTCCAGACCATTCAACATACTTGTTAATCAAGAGGTTGCGCTCTCGAAGTTGGTAGATGATAAATGTTGGATTTGAACCCAATCGCCCTCGTCGGCCTAACCGTTAGGGGTTTTCCGTAGTTTTCTTTGAAACTTGTGTAACTTTGCGTAAATATAGGTTAGGATCTCTTAGAAAGACCCCCACAAAGGACACTCTCCCTAGGGCCTATATCCCTAGTACAGATAATCGGCCGTCATAAATAACATACACACTCTATATCAAATATTAAAATGATTTATTTCTTTATTTATTTTTAATTTAGTTTAAATAAACTTTCACCTAATAGACCCTCTTCTCTACATTCATGTTACTAAAAATGTCAAAATATGAACCAGATTTGATGTCGGACGTATACACTTTTAGATTGTAGCTCAGTTATTAGTATATAATAAGGAAATTAGAAGTCTCGAATTTAAGATAAAAGAAAAAGTATTTTAGTAAAAGTCTATTAAACTGAATAATACATTGCAATTATTTCAAAGTTATAAATTTCATAATAATTTAGAGCTTTAATGAATAATAATTCCGAATTTTTGACATACAAAATCAAAAGGTTCGTCATCTTTGTGGTAGTGCATTGCACGCTATCGATGCTTGCAGGATTTTGAAATTTAGTTAGCAAGATGTTCTTTTCTTCAAATGCTTTTAAAAATAATGTCAAACAATTTATTTAGTTGAATTACAATAACTAAACGCCAAGAGAAAAACATATGAAAAAATGAGAAAAAAAATTATAAAATATGAAACAAACATAAAAATATGAAAAAAATAAGAATTTTTATTCAGAATAGCTCTGATCCTATCTCTGATCCTCCTGTGAAAGTGCTTATGTGCTTACTTACTTATTTTTTAAATGTTGTGTTCAATACTGATCTGGTCCTGCCTCCTGACTGAAAGAATAAGAAATTGCTCGATTAAAAAAAAAAAAAAAACTTGTAGAAACTTGCTTATATTTTTAATTTGGGGTATTTTTACATTATTTTTGGCATTGATATGTTTAAAAATTATATTCTATGAGGGTTTTGTTACAAATTTCTACGTTAAAGTAATTTCAACTTCACACTCTATATTTTGGAAAATACAGCCTAAATTGTCATTGAGTACGAGCTGCTTTGGATTTTGTTCTATCAGCGTCCAGTGTCTAGTCGGGGAAAAAATAATAATCCTACTAATTCTATAATAATATTATTTCTTAAGAGAAATAGTGGTACCAAACGATTTGAAATAAAGTCTGCTTTTAAATGATGTAGACAAAATTTCCTGGGGATCCACCTACATATCAAAATGAACTCATACTTGTTTTTTTCTCAATAGCTATACCCAAATTTCACATCTTAAATTAGACCACCCTTCAATTAACGTGTAAACAAATTTTCATGAAATTCCTACGATTAATTTCAGAGAACTTAATTATTTCAAATTGAGAATATTTTAGGGTTTATATGCAAATGGAAATTCGGTATTCGATTCTTGAAATGCTACATAAACAGTATGTCACTGCCATTAATGTATTATATCTTGCCACTATGACAATTTAACTCGCTTAAGTTCGTTCTATTATTTCCAGCCCAAAAAGTTGAATAACATAAGTAGAACATATTATTTCAATTTATGTTTTTCAGCACATAATACACGGCCACTTATACCAACATTTTGACAATTTTAATGATAATTAAAAAAATACTTGTTAAAAGAATTAGCTTAAAGCAAAATATAATCAATTAAATCTAGGAAAAAATTGGAGGTTCCAGTTACATTATTTTCGAATATTAATTTTCATATTATAATTTCTTTTAATTACAAATTCAATGCATTTATGTTTGGGATTTATTTTATTTTAATATCACACAAAATTATCACATTATTATTACAATTTCAGATAGTGTCAATAAAAATATGAAAATGTAATTTAGCTTTAGAAGACTACTATTAGTATTAAATGTGTGAAGTAAAAAAAATAAATAAATAGTAAAATAACTAGTAGATGAATAACAAGAAAACATATTTATTGTTAACAGCCATTCTCTTTCCTTCAAAATATTTAACTGAAATATTGGATTTCTATACTATTATCTTTTATTTTTTTTCTTTTATAAATTATTTGGATAATTTAGAATTTTAAATATCCTCTAGTATGCTCATTTACCAGAAAGTTTAGTAAAGATATTTAGCAAAAGTACTTTAATCACATTTAAAGTACATTATCTTCAGCAAAGTTTGTGAAAGTACCAAAGCAATCTGCGTAATCTCTTTAAATCACCAGATCAAGTTGAGATCCCGGATGTGATATCAAAGCGATTGTAATGTAAATGTCGTTTCAAACTAGGCTGACGTCGTAAAAGCTTTTTTGACAAATGATATGAAGATCAATTCAAACGACAGCTAATTTAGATAGTTAAAGATAAAAGAAGGCAGTTATAATAGAAAATTAAAGCTTAGTTGTTTTATATAAAATTCATATTTATAATATTTCCCTTTTTTAACTTATTAAATAATCCGAGAGGGAAAATTTAAAGATATAAGATTTCACGCTTTGTGAAATCATTAGAAAAATTAAGAAATATGCTGATGAAGCGATCTCAGGCCGTGTGTATGAGCGCCTAGGGCTGACGCAGGCCTGCGCTCTTAAAATGTCAGCCGAAAAGTAACTCAAGTTGACCCGCAATTCGCTCATCTCACGTTTTGGAAGGCAGCTTCTCATAAAGAGTTGAAACAACTCAAGTGGGTGAGTTGTTTTTAAACAATTTAAATCAAGATGAGTTATTTAAATAAGCAATCTAAATCAAGATGAGTAGAGCATTTAAAAAGCAACTCATTCATGATTCAATAAATTACAGCTCTTTCCTGAGAAGCCAAATCCACTGTTTCGTTTTAAGAGTGTGAGTTCAAGTTTTAGATCAATCACAAATTAAAAATATTACAATGCTATTTGCTCGACAAAAATGCATCCTAAGTTTATTAAAGTGTTTAAAATCATTTAAAAGTCGGTCAAAAAGGCAATTAAATTTCTATTGATGGGTTATAAGGAATATTCCATCTGATAGTGAAGCATTTGCACTGTCAGCGTTAATGATATAAAGTAGCCGTGAGAATGATAGCCTTTTATTCTCTCTTTATGTTTGAAATCTTTTTCCAGAACTAACGAAAACAGGATTCATGTCTTTCTGCCAAAGTTGTACAATGATATTTTAGAAAAATAAAAAATGTGAATTTTCATATTTTTGCCATTTATTGAGTTCATATAACAAATTAACCGTTTTAAACAGATTTTATAAAGATTAAAAATTACAGTTGTTGCCATGAAGAAATATTTACGCGTATTTCTGTGTAAGAAAAAAAATTTAAATTCAAAAACTATGCTTGAAATAATTGTAAAATCTTATGAATAACTTTTTAATGCGTACTTTCGATATCGGGCTTGAACTCTGATGTCACAAAACGTTTTTAGTCTAGAGCTCAGAAAAAGGAGCCCGAATTCGTGTATAACAAATAAATCAAAAATTCTTCCTCCTTTTCTTTTTCAAAATATCTTCCTTCAGATTTTATCCAATAATTTCGTACTTTTGTCAATTTTTCATAGCAAGTTTCAATTCATTTTAAGGAAAATACGTTCAGTCAACTCTACATAGCTGAAATTAACATGAGTATCTGTAATAATTTCTTTCCACGAAGCTGTTCTTCGGGCGAAACAGCTCTTGAAACAATTATTCTAACGAAACAAACTTATAAATATGAAATTTCTTGACGAACTAAATAAATAGCAAGTTAAAATATTTGGTATGTCATTGCCAAAGAGATGCTTCATATGGAAAAATATACAGGGTGATTAAAAAAAACGTGGACAAACTGATATGACAAATCAGACATAAGACAAAGATAAAAAATCACATAGGAACATAGGGGCGCAAACCACTTATTGAGTCACAAATACAGGGTGTTTCGTCCTAACTCAATTTGGGTTGACGGTAATAAATTTCAGAAAACTGAAGTATATTATAATAAAACATTTAACAGACATTCTCACCTTTGTTTTAGATGTGATAACACCAAACAAAAGTGACAGAAGTTTGCATTATGCGCACCAGCAATGTGCACTTGACACCTCAAATTTTAGACTGAGATTAGATTTATACGATATCATCAATTGCTTGAGCATTTGAGCAATATGTTTTTTCAGATCTTTTCGTAACTTTAACACATTTTAAGCAAAATAAGGTACATATCATTGCATTTTCATTACAGTATTTTTATTTTCTTCGAAATTATTACTTTCAAACCGGGTGTAGCTAGAATGAAACACCCTGTATTTGTGACTAAATGCGTGATTTGCCACCCTATGTTCCTATGTGATTTTTTTATCCTTGTCGTATGCCTGATTTGTCATACCAATTTGTCGACATTTTTTTAATCACCCTGTACATATTCACGATTCAACTTTGTATATTTTAATGAAGTGACTTATATAAAATACTGCGTCACTTACTCTGAAAAGTAAACCGAACGATTGAATCATTATATATACTATATCACGACATATAGGAACTTATGTACAGTGCTGGAAAAAAAAATAAGACCATCAACAAAAGCAGTATACTTCTTATTTTAATGAAAAGCTAATAGCATTGCAAAATTATAAACGTAAGATTATGCAAAATTTGTTATTTGCTTTAAATAACAATTATATATTTTTAAAAATAAGCAAAAAATAACTTTGCAGGTAAGAAAACTTAGTTTAAAAAAAGTTAGTATCAGTATATTTACTATTTTATTAACACATATAAAAGATTTGTAAAAAGAAATTCAGTACTTTGTTTTCTTAAATGCAATACGAGTGATTTCCAAAAGGTGCTTTGGAAAGAATTTGACCAAGTTTTTTCATACGGAAATGAGTATTTTCTTCTCAGTTCGGAAAATATTGCTCATGAAAATAGTGGCGTTCGGAAAGCGTGGCATGAAGAGCTGTCCCTCTCCAAAATATGGCCCCACCAGTGGCCGAGAGGTACGGACCTCTTAACTGGTAGACGGCAGGTGCTGGGTTCGAACCCAATCGCGGCTGTCGGCCTAACCGTTCGGAGTTTTCGTGGTTATCTTCGAAACTTGCGTAAATAGGGTTAGGTTCCCTTAGAAAGACCCCCACGAAGGGCACTCCCCCTGGTCCTATATCCCTAGTGTAGATAATCGGACGACAAAAAATACACAATACACCCTCTCCGATATGTAGAACGTTTATGTCTTCAACATTATGAGACCCCTCTGCATAAAGTATCAAATGTATAATCGTATTTTTGTAGCGATTTTTGTGGCAAAACCTGCTGGCAACATTGCTGCCAGCAGTTTTTTCGGTTAATTTAACAGTTTTTTTTCTTTTTTTTACATTGTGTGATATTTTTAGAAAAAATACCAGGGCAACCAATCGTAAATTCTGGTACGAAGGACTTTCAGCAATTAAACTTAGAAATACGCATACTTAATAATTTGATTTCATTTCTAACGGTAAAAAATTTCAGTTATGCACGAGTAGTTTTTTTGTTGTTGTTGTTGTTTTTCTTTTTTAAGAATTTAAGTAATATAACTTCTTTGTTGTCATTCGCAGACCTTTCGAAGAAAATATCAAATCTTAAAAGACTCATTTTTTAAAATACCAATTCACACAAATTTATTCAGTTAGATCAGTATTGTGTTGTAAAGGGCGTGCAAAACAAGTCAACTACAATAACTTTAAATCAAAATTTAATTTCAAACCAAAAATTTATTAATTACAACAATAAAATTAGTATTATTCAAAAGCATGTGGGATACATTTAGTATCGACAGTAAGGTAGTCAGTCATAAATTATTGTATGTAAGATTTTGAGCAGTTAATCTTGAAAGTACACATGATTACCCTTTACGTGGCTTGCCCGTATTTTTTCGTTTCCAAAGAACAACTTAAATTGGCTGCAGACAAAATATATTTAACAGAATTATATTTTTAGATATTCATTAAATATAGGGACATGAAGTGTATTTTAGGGAAAGAAACGTGGAAAACAAAATGGAAACATGAAAGAAAATTTTAACTAACAAACACAAACATGGAAAGAAAATTTTAATTAACTAAAATCTTTTATAAGCAGTTTTTGATTAAATGTAGGGAAATCCTTAGAGGCTCGCAAGCCTAATAATTTGATATATTTCTGTTAGCCAAAATTTTCATTTATGTGCAATAGATCCCAATTTAAGGATTTTGCAAGCTATTTTGTATAAAATGATCACCTGTAGCTTTCAAAGAGATGTTTCAATCTTAATCCTTTCAGGTCTGAATTTTTTTTCCCGTTTGAGAAAAAAATTAATTATATTTAATGGCGTTAATCGTAGCTATTCAAATAGAGTTACTGAAATATTATTTCAATGCCTGAAATATAATTTGTGTACTTATTTTATATACTATTCACTTCACATTTATACTATAATAAGCTAAGGAAGAGTTTTCGAAGGTGTTTGGAAAATGGCATATTACAACTGGATATGAGAGGGTATTACAATCTTTCAATGTTTTTTGCATTTTATTAGATTTGATTGGTTCAGAAAAGTAACATATTTAAAATTTAACGAGTGAAATATATGCGTAAAACGAAAGAATCACCAATGGTGCAAACAGAATTAACTAAACTGTTATTATTATTGTTATTACCAAATGTCAAAATATAAATGAAGTCATAATAAGAAAGGGATAGCCATTAACTATCGTTTATATATATGTCGAAGTAACAAAGTAACTCTTATGACAAAATAATATTCAATGAATAGACATGTACTATTAATAGTACATCAGACCCGAAAGGGTTAAGGAAATACTTTTTTAAATATTCATGTACAGTTTTATGCAATTAGATTGTGATAAATAGGGCCCGAAAATATAGACTGAATGTGTTTATTATTCAATGAGATGTAAAAGGTAACAGCTATATATTTTTTATATTATTATATTTATATTATATAACATTTACACAGAAAATTATATTGCGAAATTATTAGAAATATAAGTGCGTTTGTTCATTTAAGTTTAATATATCATTATAAGATAGTATTGCGCTGGCTAAAAATGGTAGATATGTCAAACTAAAATAGGAATAGGATCAAAATCATCGTTAAACTATACAATAAACACTCACATTAAATAAAACACTTGAAATTGAAATTACCACAGATCAGCAAACAATTTTACAGCTAATCGCAAAAAACTTGAAAAATTTATCTTAAAGGAAATTCGAATTAAATGTTGAACCTAAATAAGCTTTTATTGGAAAAACAACTTTTCTACAACTTTTTGCCGATTGTAATATAGTATATGTATATATTCTTATGTCATTACTGCATAATATGCAGTGTATTCTTTTCCTAATAAATTACTAACATCTAATTTTATAAAAGTTCTTGTTGAATACAAAATTAATTTATTTTAAACAATAAATAAATAAACAAATAAAATACGTAATTAAGCCAATCTGTAGAAAAAAGTTTCTCCTAATTATTAAAAACAATGAGTGCGTTTCAAATAGTTCAAGGCTAAAAATTGGCTTTCTCCTAACGTCCGAAATTTAATTAAATGAATCCTACTTGGCTTCATTGACAGTAAATGTTTATATATTTTTTTTTCTGCATAATTTAATATATTTAACAGTCTTCGTTTAGCTAATATACGCTATTTTAAGGAAGCTATTATTTAAAAAAAGTATTGAGAATTTATTTATGCAATAAATGTATTTTCTGTGTGTAAGAAAAGAAAAATTATTTTATCTTCTGAAATTCGAAAAATACAAAGGAATTTACTGTATGTCAGACTGACACTTTTTTGCCATCATTATCTAACATTGTTTGTTTTTGAGATATAAATTCCTTTGATGTTTATATTTTTCTTTTTCAAAAATAAAAAGTTATTGTTTGTTTGTTATGGTGAGTTTTATTTTAACAACTTCTTTGCATGAAATTTAATGAAATAAAATTTTTTGAAAAGTAGTACGATTTATCTTTTGTTGTAATATTAACTACCCCCTTTCTTTTTTTGGTATTATAATTTATATTTCTCTCATATATACATTATTCTCAATCTTTAATTATTGTCCTGAATTATTCTTGTGCTTTTGTAACAGTTAATAATTGTGTATATTTTATTACTAGATATTTTTTCTTCTAACACATTAAATTTAATTTATATACGTGTAGTCGTTTGAAAAATTTAAATTCTTTTTCACCTGTAAAACTTGATTATATTCAATGACATTAATAATTAATATGGTAGTTATTTAACGTGCTAACTATTAGTAGTTAATTTGTTAGTAAATATATTAACTAACTTTAATGAATGTTTCGTTAAATACTAACAAGGGAATAATTGATACAGTAATTTTAAGTAATTCAGAATGCTTATCTTCTGAAATTCTAATTAAAAAAATAGATGCAGATGTGGTGCCTAAATATCTCCCTCTAATACAAGACTGATATATTTTGAGTAGTATTATAAAACCATTAACTAGCCAATGAAACTTGCAATAAATTCCACTTCAGATCTCTCTGTCTCACAGTTTAAAAATTGTATTTTAGGCAAAAATCATAGCTTTGGCAGTTTTTTAGACATTAAAAGGTAATAATTCTTACAATACTGTAGCGTATATAGAGTTCTTCAGATCATAGGTCTGTCCAGTTCAAAGTCTTGTCTCTTAGAAAAATAGAAAATAATTTATTTACAAAACTTCACGGCTACAGAGTCTTCGAAACTCACAAATATTACCAGACATTCAGAAATAACTGTTCAAATCCATCGTACATGTACAGATATATTTAACAGAGACTCTTTACTCAACGTCTCAACACTATATCACATTCAAAAATAGCGTAGATAAATTTCAATACTCAAGCAAATCTGCTTAAATAATCGTCCAGTCTTCACTCAATGACTGACTGATCAATAATAACCACCACCAGCTCGCATCGCTCTTCTATATATAAGCTCGCGGCATGCACTGGAAATTTCTACAAGCTTCTAGAAAAATCCAGAAAACACCGGAAAACATTCAATGTATCAGTATACTTATAAAGGGGTTACCATAGAGAGGGAAGGGTTACTATCGCCAACTATCGCCAAGTTTGTCGCCAACTTGGCTATATATCGCCAAATTTGGCGACCAAAATTAGTTGCCAAAAGTGACGGCAACTTGGCGATAACTATAATATTTCGCCAATTTGCCGTAGACATTTACTGAAAAATAATAGACAGGATTGCTTGATAACAGAGACAATGTAACAAAAACTAATATTTGTAAAGAAATGGAGTTTAATAAGATTTTTTACGTTATTTTAGAATATGAACACTAACTATTTACAAAATTCGTAACAATACTTTAGATGACTCTCAGGCGTTGCTGCCTATGTCAAAGGACTCAGACTTACATATACCCAGATGCTGTTTAGGGCCGTTTTCTGCACTCTCTGTGCAGGTCTTTCCAGGCACGGCCAACTTCATTAGAGGCCTAGGAAGCTCTTGGTTGTTAGGTTGGAGGTCATGACATCATATCATGTGATTTAAGGTCAATCCAACAGCCGACCAGAGCCGACCACTCTTGTTTGTAACGCCCCTTGTTAGGACAGCTTTCTCGAGGGATTGAGTCCACGGAGATTAAATGATCTGACGACATGAACTCCACCTCAAGGCGCAACACTAGGCGCAGTAAAAGACCAATGTTTTTGCTGAGGATGACCGGCCTAGTTTTGGTTTCAGATTTTTTTCAAAAAAATTACTTTAATCTTCAAAACCGGTTTAAACCGGTTCTGAAATTCAAACTATCGTAATATTATAAATATATAACCAAAATTCAGGAAAAGTAAAAACTAGACCGGTTGTAGATGGTCTTCAGCTGCCCTGTGCAAAAAAATTCTGAAAAAAATATTAAAATTAGAGCGAGACACGCTTCCATAGACTTTACATTATCATCCGGGTCTTTTTCTGTGCCTAGTGTGGGGCCTTAAAAAGAAAAATCTTTTGAGGCTTCTGATGAAGTAGGCCGCGATCCAGGTAGCTACGGACAGAAAACGACGAGACGAATTTGCTCTGGATAGTGAAAAAAGAGTACGGGGTACTCTGCCCAATGACCCATGCGAGGTACTCTTCAATATCGCGGGCAGAGTTCAGTTAAGCTCAAAATTGTAAAAACTTACTTTCTTATTTAAACTGTTTTTTGTGTAATTTTAAATTGCTCTAAAATTACAAAACTGCTGTAAAATTACAAAATAAAACTGTGTGTCGATTTTTACATGTTTGACTATAAAAGTAAGAAAAAAATATCTACCAAATTTTTATGAAATTTTCAGCATTTTTAGATTATACTTCTTTTGATGTTATCATATATAGTGGATTTTTAAAAACATACGCACAGTTTTATTTGTATGTGTAATTCAAATTGGCATAAAACATATTCGGTGTTATAACAAATATGGAATGTGTATGGCACATTTTGAAAAATTCTTCATATCATTTAAAACATTCAGAGATTTTTATTTTTCTCCATATTTTTTTAATTTTTTGTTTGATAAATATATGCCAATTTAGTATAGTGTATCCTTGAATAGTATTTAAACTGTAATTTAAATGATTTGCAAAAAAAGATTTAGAAAGTCCATTAAGATGTACTTTAAAAACCTAATTTATATTTTAGTATTATAGTTTTTATTTTAACTAGACACGAATACTGCATGAAATAAATTTATCACAGACTTAAACTGTCTGGAATGCATACGAATACTTTCTTCGAATAAAAGATTAGCATTGTCTGGAAAAGAGAATTTCAGCAGTCGATTTCTTCAATATATTTTAATATTCCATTTTAATATAGTAATAGCATTATTAAAGTAATTATAATTGATTTAAAAGACTAAAAACTTAGCCATGTTTATATGCTCATAACTTCAATAAATTCAAAAATAAATCATATGAAGTTAATTTACTCATAAGAAAATTATTAACGAATAATGGCATTTCTTTTCAGAAAATGTTGCAATTGTTCTATGCATACAGGGAATTAAAAGAGCGCACAGAAAAAACTAAAATAATAAATTAAATAAGGTACCCTGGGGTAATAACGCCAGGCGGGGTAATAACGCCAAGTGCTTATATTTTGCATAATTATGAAATAATCAGGTAAATAACACCCATGTGCTCTGCGCAGAAAGGTTTTGAGTCATATAAATCGAAAAAAACAGCTTCAAGTTAATTTGTTTCCTTTTTAGGTATTATTGTTTTTACAAGCAACTAAAATTAACGCTTGATCTAAAATTTGCGAGATAAGGTTTTTGATCTGAAGACTATATTTTTTATCCAGAAATACTTTGTTTATTACATAAATTTGTAGTGTATTTCATGTACTTTCAAATTGTTGTACAAGATTCTGTATATCTTCTCGAGATAATTTGTAGTTTAGGATTTACTGCGCAACAAGTATCCCGGGGTAATAACGCCAGGGATTGGCTTTTTCTTTCACTTTCACAAAATATCAATATTTTCTATCGCATAGAATGCATACATGGGAATATAAATACTGATTCAAATAATCCGTGCAATGTTTCTAATAATTCTATTTAAATGGTCATTTTTAAGCAAAACGTAGCTTAGAATCTGATATTCTTTTGCCTCCTCCCCCCGCCACCACCACAGTTTTCTTTTTCTTTCAGAGTCACAAAAAAATTGTACATTTTCATTAGCTTAGATTGCAATTTGTCAATTTCTAGAGCTGTAGAGTTTGTATTTTTAGAATTGGGCAATCTACATGCCATTATTTCATCTTAATTTATAGTTTTGTTTGCATGGCGTTATTACCCATATAGGTGGGTATTAACGCCAAATAGCATTGGTCAAGAAAAAACGCCATTACATTTTATGAATACATATCTGTTAAATTATTTTATTTTATATAGATAGTCAATGAGTTGCTGTATCAGATCCTATATTTGTTTGAATAATACAATCTAAAACTAAGCCGTGAAAATTGGTAGAACCTTAACGTGGCGTTATTACCCCAGGGTACCTTACAAAGAGTTTTTAAGTTTTGTTTACTGATTGGTCAAAAGAGTAATATCTTTATTTTCTTCACTCAGCATAATTTATTCTCATTTCGTAAGAAATTATATTATTCAGGGAAAATTATAATGAAATATATTTAAACCTTTATTTCATATAAAGAGATACAGTAATGTACAATTATTTTATATGTAACCCTTATAATTGTTTTTTAACAGCTAATGATTATGATTTTTTAAAATAGTTTGGACAAAAAACTTCTAATCAGAGCTTGAGGTCTCTTCGCTTATTGTTGCTCTCTACTTTAACAAGTTAATAATGCACGTAAAATGAGCAAATGAGGTGCGTTCATATTATAACGAAGTTTTTAAAATCTACAGTACTTCGGATTCAGTACAGTATCCGAAATCCTTTGTATGCCTCTGTAAATTCTACATGCTTTCTGTTATACAGGAATTAATTTGCATTAAACGTACATCAATTTCATAAAATGTGAAATAGTTTAATATAGACCCCAAACATTTCCTCTCTCTATAAAAGGATACTATTGTGTGGACTTGTAAATTAATATAAATCATTGTTTTCACCACAAATTGTACAGAAATAAATTTTAGTATATGTTTCATAGATGCATATGAATTTTATTATGTTCAAAAGTGTGTAACAGCATTAAAATGCATTTGAATCTATTTTTTTCTAGCGACCGTAATGTAACGGAATAGTTTTAACCGACTTCCAAAAAGGAGAGGAGGTTATCAATTCGACGCGTATGTTTTTTTTTTTTTTTATGTATGTTCACAGATTCCTCCGAAACCATGAAAGCGATTAACTTGGTTTTGGTGTTAAATGAAAGACGATGCTCTCGAATTGGTATCACTTCAGTTTCATCGAAATTGGTTCAGTACTTTTTTAGTAATTAGGCAAAAACTAATAAAATTAGTGATTTTTCGCTAATTAAAAGTGTTGAATACGTTCGCTGAATGTACTGTAGACAGCATGGCCGAGCGGTCTAAGGCTCTAGATTGAAGCTCTGTTTTGCGAAAGAGAGCGTGGGTTCGAACCCCGCTCCTGACATTATTTACATCTATGTAAAATTTACAATTTTTTTTCCGTATTACAATTTTTATTTTTAACCGGCTTCAGAAAAGAAAGAGGAAGTTATCAATACGACGCGTATGTATTTTTTTTCTATGTATGTTCACCAATTACTCTGAAACTATCCAACCGATTAATTTTGTTTTTGTATTTAATAAAAGAGGCTACTCTCCAATTGGTACCACTTCCATTTCATTGAAATTGTTTCAGTACTTTTTTAGTAATTAGGCAAAATTTAACAAAATTTATGATTTCTCGCAAATTAAAAGTAACATGGACTTTGAATAAAATCGCCGGCTGTAACGTTATCAGTGTGGTCGAGCGGTCTAAGAACTGACGGATGGACTGAAGATGACTATAGGTGCTACGTATTTATATAATTACAAATGCACCTAAAAAAGGCTTTCTACCAATCCGATTAAAAGGAATCTGGATATAACGATAAAGAGTTTTTACAAAAACACTCAGTTTGGGTCAAACAATTCTTTCCAAAATATCCGAAGTAAATTGGGAACTTTGTTGCCATTTTAACGAAAAGTGTAAAGAGCCTCCACTCTAGTGATTAAAGTATAAATGATTTTCTGACTTATAGATATTTTGCACTTTAATTTCAGGCAATTAATTACGGAAGAAAACATAAATGATTGTAAAAATTTAATCGAAATTTTTACCCCAAACTAAGGATTTTCCAAATAAAGCGTACCATTTTAATAAAGAAGCTTATATGCACAAAATTGTGCAATACAATAAAACAAATTTAAGTAAAATCTATCTTTTTAAATAAAACAAAAAACTCAATGTATACCGAAGATAAGCAATGTTAGCGGAACGTTTTAGTTGGCTGCAAACCAAAATAAAAGTAAGATGATACGAATTGTTAGTACTACGGGTGTTTATATAAATTCTGAGCGCACCCTACACCACATTACATGACCTGAAAAACAGCAATCAAGAATTATTGACAACATAGGCTGTCCAAATTACTTGTTATTCATGGTAATACCCTCTTTCACGTGACTATTCATTGAAAAAATTTTTGTAGCGATTTCATTAGGAAGTCTCAAAACATCCTCCGTATATCAATGATTTTTCTCCATGAAAATGAGTGCTCTGAGTGCTTGGAGCCTTCAGTAATGCTCTTATTTCTTTATACCGCAACGGTACTTTAAATTACCACTATTTTATATTCCAATTAAAACACAGTTGTTGAATGTATTCGTGATGATAATTTTAGGAAGCAATATTAAATATTTCTCCTGGCCATTACAGGATATATCAATTTCAGGAAGCTTCCCAACAAACACATAACTTCTGGGCCATTAAAGGTGTCGTTAACGTTGGCCCAAAGTGTTTGGTGACGGCCCGCCATCCTTTGCCGTAACGACTCCGTCAAAAAACTGTCACGCCGGCCAGAACGCGGACACAAGATGAGGCCCACAAATGTGACATAAACTTTTTATCAAAATATCAGACAGCCTCAAACTTGCCACAGTTATTCTTTTAAAGGCCATTAACAATCAAAGCTAGCCATAAGTGTGCCCTAGCCATGCCATTTGTGTTTTGTAAGAATTAAGTTTAGCCAAAAGCTGCCCACAAAAGAGCCCTTTAGGATTTATTCTATCCAAAAGCCTGCCACTACCATGCCATAAAAATTATTTAAGCATAAATTCAAAATCTATTCAATAAAAAATATCTATTAAAGAACTGCTTGAATGATTAAATGTTTTTACATGAAAAATAAATATATTAAGAATAATTTAGGTACAATAAAATATATGTATATGTTACAGGACAAACCCGATTTTAGGCCAAACTAGATTGGCCTAGGCCATACTAGTCTATCCTAACGCCCATCGGATAAACTAGTTTTTCCTAGGCCAAACTAGTCTATCCTAATGCCCACCGGATAAACTAGTTTTTCCAAGGCCAAACTACTCTACCCGAACGCCCATCGGATAAACTAGTTTTTCCTAGGCCAAACTAGTCTATCCGAACGCCCATCGGATAAACTAGATTTTCCTAGGCCAAACTAGTTTGGCCGAACGGTCATTAGGATAAACTAGTTTAGCCTGATATTCATTGGTTTAAACTAGTTTATCCTAGGCCGATCTAGATTGTCCTAGGCCAGTTGAATTTGGCGGGGTTTTATTGATCCCAAAGACCGCTTCGGCGCCAATATTCTGGTTTAGCCTTGTCCAATCTAGTTTATCCTAGGACAATTCAATTTGACGTGCTGTAATTACCCAACAAACACATAACTTGTGGGCCATTAAAGGTGTCGTTAACGTTGGCCCAAAGTGTTTGGTGACGGCCCGCCATCCTTTGCCGTAACGGCTCCGTCAAAAAACTGTCACGCCGGCCAGAACGCGACCACAAGATGAGGCCCACAAATGTGCCATAAACTTTTTATCAAAATATCAGACAGCCTCAAACTTGCCACAATTATTCTTTTAAAGGCCATTAACAATCATAGCTAGCCATAAGTGTGCCCTAGCCATGCCATTTGTGTTTTGTAAGAATTAAGTTTAGCCAAAAGCTGCCCACAAAAGAGCCCTTTAGGATTTATTCTATCCAAAAGCCTGCCACTACCATGCCATAAAAATTATTTAAGCATAAATTCAAAATTTGTTTAATAAAAAATATTTATTAAAGAACTGCTTGAATGATTAAATGTTTTTGCATAAAAATAAATATATTAAGAATAATTTAGGTACAATAAAATATATGTATATATAAATTTACTTTTCTTGAATTTTTCGAAAATTTTCCAAAATACAATACTTTGCATATTGAATTTAATAATTTGTTTATTTATTCTATTATGCATTAAATATATATATATATATATATAAATAATGCAATTTATAAACAGTTGTATTTCATATACAATTTGAAAAATAAAATTAGTATGCCAAACATTGTATTTTCAATAAGCTCAAGATAAATAAATTTATACATTTTTGAAAAATGAACCGAAATCATTATTACTATATTTATTTTTCATGAAGAAACATTTGTTATTCAAGCAATTATTCAACAATTATTTTTTATTCAACACATTTTGAACTTACGCCTAAATAACATACCCAACAAACACATAACTGGTGGGCCACTAGAGGCGTCGTTAGCGGTGGCCCAAAGTGTTTGATAACGGCCCGCCATCTTTGGCCGTAACGGCTCCGTCAAAAAACTGTCACGCCGGCCAGAACGCGGCCGCAAGATCATGGCCATGAATACAAGAAAATCAAAAGAGATATCTTTAAAAGAGATATCTGTAAAAGAGATATCTTTATTGATTTCTTCTATAGGATTAATGTTACCGAAAGAATCGTTTTGCTTGACTGAAGTAGCCTGTTAATGGCTGTCACCAATATATTATATTTATTCATTAAAGAATTATTATGAAACCTGTCGAATAATATTTTTTGCATCATTTTAATATACAAAAGAATTTTCATTTAGATTTTATTCGAATAATTTAATATTCAAACATTACATATATATATATATATATATATATATATATATATATATACACACACACACATATATATATATATATATATATATATATATATATATACATAACAATAATATTTGCTATTTAAAAAATATATTATTTTAATTTTTTCATATTAGCTGAGAATTATTTACAGTAATTGAAAATGTATCAAAATTTTGAATGATCTGACAATTTTATTTAATTGTTTAATGAATGAAATATTTTCGATGAAAAATTGTTAATTTTTTTCGCTCAAAATAAAAAAAAGAAAAAACCATCATTCACAGTCAAGTTACTTACAACGTTAAAGAAGCTATTTTAAGAATCTAAAATTAAACCGATAGCTATTTTATCTAAAATAATTGAATAAACCTCTACAAAAAAGAATTTTTTTAAGTCAAAGAAACATCTATTAAATGGTATTTTTCACAATTTTATACAAGAGACATGAAATCACTCTTTCTCACTTCTAATATATGAAAAGAAAAATAAATTTTACCTTTAAGAATCAGTGTAAACTTTATTTAAACTAAACTATTTTATTTTTTGCAATATTTTTAATGACATGCACAGTAGAAAACAACAATTGTTATATGAAAATATGATTAACTTTCAAACTTTTAAAAAATTCTTAAAAGTATATAATTTTAAATTAGCTGCTTTTCCTAATTTATACAAAACTTTAAAATAACGAATAAGCGATGAATAGCGGAGTATAAAGTAAATATTATTTTATATTTGTTAAAATACAACTGCATTTTTAAAAACGTATGTCTTAAAAATGAATATGTTTCCTATCTTTCTATTAGGTTTCCTGAAACAATCAATCGTAATGTCGATGCAAAAAAAACTCAAGAGGTTATAATGAATTATAAATTAATAATTCTTCAATGAATAAGCATAATAAAACATACCTATATTGTGTTAAAATATCCAAATTGAAAGTAGCATTCGTTAAACACGCTTTCTTTCCCTTTTATGTGACGGTTTAACTGAAATGATCTGCTTATCAGCACACCGCCCAAAATTCTTGGAAAAATCCCCCTCCGTACTTGTTGACCTTGAAGGAGAGCATGTATTCTCCTAAGGCCCAAACAGATCTGACCACTTTTTGCGATTACTCGTCGGATCGTTTATTGTGGCGACATGGTGTTTTGATCTTTAATGAGTTTTGTTTGAAAGAGACGGTTATCCGACATATGAAAAACAATAGATGGCTTTATCTGTATTTTTTTTTTTGTAAAAATATAATAAAGCAAATAAATACATATAAATGTTAGGAATTTAACAGATACAGGGAATTTTTTTTTCCCTTTTAAATCCCCCTCCCCCCGGGAATTTTATTTAAAATGCATATATATTTGAAATCATATTAAAAATTTACGTTTTAGAAAGAGTTTATATGCTCCCCCCTTTTTTTCTTTTTTCTTTACTGACTAGCATTCAGCAAAAAATTCTTGTTGAAACAAATTAAATGCCATTTCATCCATTTTGTTTGCAACAAATACCTTTTTTATAGAATTAAAAAATATATACATAAAAAAATTCACATTTATCAGTAAATATCTTGTAAATATTTTGTATAATATGCATTTCCAATGAATGCATCTTACTGTATTTAAATCTTTGTATTGTTCCAATTTCTTAAAAATTTGTGTTCTGTTTATTTTGGCTATTAAAATCAATATAAATTGAATAATATATTCATTATTTCCAGTATGACCACTGAAATATATCCATGCAAAGCTATCCGCGCTTGCAGATGCAAATAAATCAAAATACATTCTTTCTTTTTTTTCTAATAACACCATTTTTCAAATTTTAGAATGATCTTTCCTAGAAAAAAAAAAAAAAAAAAAAAAAATGTGAAACTAATTGTATTTCTAAGCCAACTTTAGAAATACAGAAATCGACAATTTTAGAAATATATTATGCATGTACGATTAAAAATTATTTTATGCATGTATGCTAAAGTTTTGCATGACTGAGTAATTGGGAGGAGGGGGGGGGGTGTGGACATGGACTGCTTTAGGGACAATCTAAAAACGTTTTTCTGTTTTAATATTTATTTTAAATTATTTTACTATATTTTAAATATTTATTCTTTTTTTTCCAACATTTTTTTTATAAATAATGAATGCAACAGTGTGCCGGTGAAGAAAAAACTTGGAATTCTATATACATTTTGAGCAAAATTTTTATTTTTTATATAAATATTTTCAAACTAAATAAAATATGTCATCTATTTTATTGTTTTAAATATAAATCTCGTAAATTATATCTCGTATATAAATCTCTTCTTATTAAAACTCAGATTTAAAGTAATTTTTGAAAGAAATAAAGACCAAAAATATATACATTTTCTCTCATAAAATAAAAATGCTGGTCAGTTTATATTAGCCCTCTGCTTTCTAGATGTTGGAGGGCCATTACTTTTTTGCCCGAAACCGACCATTAAGAGTTTACCGGCAAAGTAAATGCAACAATTCTGTCATCGCCGAGCCGTTAAAGGCTCGGCGATGACTGCCGCAATTAGCGGCGGCTCACTTGCGGTACAGCATTGTTTTTGTACAATTGGCCTTAACTCCTTTTGGCCGTGACGAAACCAGCTTAAGGCCTTAACTCGAGTGTTTGTGGGGTATATTCTTAATATGATTTATTATGTATTTTATATTAAAATAGATCTATTTTATGTATGTATGTGGTGTTTTGTTTAGCTTATTGTTAAGTCTGTTAATATATAAAATGTATGTTGTAATATAAAATGTGTTCGTGATATACTTTTGTTTATTTTTTATACATTTATTTGCAAGCCTTTTACCAGTATTTTGTGCTTATTCATTAAAGAATTATTTAATTATTTTCTTATAATTCCTTTTTTTATGTATATTGATTTTATTTTGTAAGAAAATTTTAAACGCTTTCATTTTGGCAAATGCAAGATAATATTTACTTTATATTGTATGATTCACCGATATTCTTATACATTAAAATTCTATTTAACTTAGAAAATAGTTAATGTTCTTTTTCAATATATGAAGTTTCGGGGCACAGTTTATCAATCAAAGATAAAAAATATATATACAAAGTATTTTAACTTTTCCTAAACACCCGAGAGTTTTATTCAATTACTTCAATTAAATTTTATTATTAATATTCTTACTTACAAAAAGAAAACAGTTTTTTCTCAAGCTCTCTCTCTCTCTCTTTTTTTTTTCCCACTGAAGCAAGCTATTTTAAAGAATCTCAAATGATATATATAAATATAACATTTCAAAGTAATATCGATAGTCCTTAGCAAAAAGAAAATAAATTATTAAACAATTATCTATTAAATTAAATTTTACAATATTTTACACTATTTGAATTAAATTTTACAGTATTTGAAGAATTAGAATGGGAAAAAAAGTAAATTTCACCCATAAGAATAAGATTTATTTAAATTAAACTGTCCAAGCATTCGCAATTCATTGAAAAAAGCCCCAGTATTTACTGATTAAAAAAAAAAAAAAAAAAAAAAAAGAGAGAATTTAATGTAACAGAACGTTATTAAATCTTGCTATGTATAAAAAAATATTTTACATTTGCCAAAATAAAAATGTTAAAAATACTCTATAATCTAATACATAAATACTCTATATATTATACAAAATAAAATCAAAATATTTAAAACAGCTTAAATTTACAATTCTTTAATGAATAAACAAAAAATTATAAGACTTACTAATAATTTACTTATGCTCTTGTGCATATTTCAGCATTATAGTACTTGTAAAATTCCTGTAACTTTTAAAACATCCTCTCTCTCTCTCTCAGTACGATATCGAATGAAGAGAAGAAGCGTGGTGACTTTGCAAAAATAGAAGGGGGTCGAAAATTAGGGAGAGGTTTCCTAGAAATTGCTCTGTTCCCCCTATGACCTTCGCGAGTGAATTCCTTTCGGGAAGCAAAGAAAGTAGATGGATACCTCTCTAAGGCTGCGGGAAAACAGCTCTACTTTCAGTTACACTAAAAGAGCAATTTTATTTTACCTGAAAATATATTTCAAATCATATCAAAAATTTGTGTTATAAAAACAGTTTATTTTCCATTTTTCCTGCTGCCTTGTATTCAATAACATATGCTTGCTGAAACAATGAAAGGAATATTTTTTTCGTTTGTTCGTTACAAATATTTTTTTCATGAATCTTGAATAACGCTTACCATTAAATTTGTAGTAAATTATAAGTATAATATGAAAGCTCAATGAACAAAAAATATATATAATTAAATAAACATAAATACGTATTTATGTTTAATTATATATATATATATATATATATATATATATATATATATATATATATATATATATATATATTTTTTTTTTTTTTTTTTGCAAGAGAAAAAAAATGATAAAATTTCAACAAGGGGAAGAGGCAGAAGAATTTTCAACAAATAAATGTGATGAATCATTAAATGAAAGTTTTAAACAATTGTTTAAAACTTTTATCCAATAATTCATCATGTTCATCACTTATAACCAATGCAACAAAAATATTACTTTTGCTCTTTTCTTTCTATTTTATAAATTTATATTCCGGAAATTAAAAATATCCATTTTTATTCCAATTTTTTTCCCCCATAAAAAATCTTTTAATTAAAATAGGGAGTTTTTATTTATATATTATTAAATAGATAATAAATCGTGCAAAATACTAATGTTTTCAAATAAAATTCCGGTTTTTGCTTCTTTAAAGTCAGGTATGACATCTGTGTTTTTTATTAATAATTTAAGAATAATAATAAAACAAACAAACATAAATTGTAAGGAATTTGATAAAAACATTTTTATTTATTTTTTACTTTACACTGAATTTAAAACAATAAAATTTATTTTCGAAGAATTTTATTTTACAGGAAAATAAATTTTAAATAGAATTAAAATTTTTTTTTATAAAACAGTTTATTTTCCACTTTTTCTACCCTTTTATATTCAACAACATGGGCTTGTTAAAACAAAGAATGCAATATTTTTTTCATTTGTTCATAACAAATATTTTTTTTAATGAAACTTGAAAAACATAAAAAAAATTCACGCCTCTGATTAATTTTCCAGCATACTTTTTTATAATATGAAAGCTCAATGAATGAATGCATCTTATTGTAATTAAATATTTTGTGCACTTCCTATGAATTTGTATTTTGTTTATTTCAGCTATTAAAATCTAGAGAAATTGAAAATTAATGCATTCATTGTTTCTAGCATGACCATAAAAATATATCTATGCAAAGATATCGAAGTATAGTTTGGAAATATATTATTTTACATCTCTTAAATGTAAATATTTTTACATTTTTGCTGATATATATATATATATATATATATTCCTTAAATAGTTTTAAACGAAAAAGAATAAATTAATCATCTATACTGTCCTAGATATAAATCTTATAATGTATTTACATTTTTAATAAATGCCACATTTGAAATAATTAAGCTTACTTTAAAAGAAATGAAGAAAAAAAAATACATTTCCTCTCATTAATTAAATATTCGGGTTGGGTAATACCGGGCCTGCACTTTTTAAATCATGAGGGGCCGTTTCAAGCTTGCCCGAAACTGCCCCTCAGTGATGACAGGTCAAATAAACGCAACCGTTTTCTCCCTGCCGAAACGTGTACAATTCGGCAACTGCTGCCGCAAGTAGCGGCGCCTCACTTACGGTACGGTAATGTTTGGCTACAAATGGCCTTAACTCACTATGGCCGCAACGAATACGGCTTCTGGCCGCAAGTCGAGCGTTTGTTGGGTAATTCCAACCATTGTTTGGCACGCTCACAAAGAAAAGAATTATTTTAAACTCAAATTAAATTTCTCAAAAATTAATCAAGTTTAAGCTCAAATTCAAAATTTTTCAAACGAACTACTCAGCTCAAACACATCTATTGAAATAAGCGAAGTTCATTTAAAATTCATTCTTTTATTTATTTTACTTTCTTCTATCTTTACAATAAGTGTTTGATTCGTGAAAATTTTTTAATTCCAATTTTTGACGCATTTACACGCTTTAGGGGTCCTAGATTCCAAAAAACATGTTCTTCAAATTATGAGTTTATGACTCTGTCTGACTGTCTGTGCCATAAATTTTGTAGGAACTGTAACTGTAGAACAAATGCACGAAATTTGATGCGGAATCCTTTTTCTTAAATATTTAACATCATGTTTTATTATGTTTCTAAAAGCTTCAAATAAGGGTAATATTTAATTAGCAGATAAAACGTTAAAAAAAAGCTGAGCTTTAAGAAAAAAAATTCAAGCGTCCCCTTATTCTACCCCCCTCCCAATACTACCTTTTTGGTGCCATGCTTTATTTAAGCTTTTTCTTATTTTTAGAAGGGGTCGGATATTTAGTTTTTTAATATGAACAATTTCGTGTGAAGTGATGTGTGGAAAAACCAATGTCTGTTACGAATTAAAAATACTTCCATAAAACCAAAAGTTTTTATCTGATTGAAAAAGTAATCCGTACTTCTTTGATATTTAACCTCTGAACCCCCCCCCCCTTCCCCCAAATGAATCAGGTAAACGCCTTATCAGAAGGAACCTACGTAAAAAATTTGAAACAAATCGGTAAATTTTCCGTGAAAAACCTATTAACATAAATTAAGGGGGTTATCCCCATTCCTCCTTTCTTTATACGTAACACAGAACACCCACAACTAATCATTGAGGTGCCTAATCAAAATGATCTTATACCTAAAATTTTAATAAAATCTGATACTTTTGCGTGAAAAACTGATTTATCTAAATTAAGGAGGAGAGGGGGTGCGGATTAGCCTTTTGTTGCCCTCCCTTTATTCTTATCCAATGAACTCCTGAAACTAATCAGGGAAGTTCGTTATCAGGATAAATCTATGTCCAAAATTTGAAGCAAATCGGATATTTCTATCAGGAAGTATTGCACTACGTACATACGTACGTACATACGTACATACATATGTACAGGGTTACATACACACTAACAGAGTCTGCGAGCACATTAGCTCTCAGGCTTTGATAGTCTGTAAGATGAAATTGCATCAAATTACATCGTCCTAGGATAAATTAGATCAAAACTAGAAAGTTGGCGCCGTGGCGTTCTTTAGATAAAAAAAAATCACGCCAAATTGAATTGGTCTAGGACAATCTAGATCGGCCTAGGATAAGCTAGTTCAAACTAATGAATAGCAGGCTAAAGTAGTTTTTCTTAATGACCGTTAGGCCAAACTAGTTTGGCCTAGGAAAATCTAGTCTATCCGATGGGCGTTCGGATAGACTAGTTTGGCCTAGGAAAAACTAGTTTATCCGATGGGCGTTCGGATAGACTAGTTTGGCCTAGGAAAAACTAGTCTATCCGATGGGCGTTAGGATAGACTAGTTTGGCCTAGGAAAAACTAGTTTATCCGTCGGGCGTTAGGATAGACTAGTCTGGCCTAGGCTAATCTAGTTTGGCCTAAAATCGGGTTTGGCCTGTAACATATATATAAATTTACTTTTCTTGAATTTTCGAAAATTTTCCAAAATACAATACTTCGCATATTGAATTTAATAATTTGTTTATTTATTCTATTATGCATTAAATATATATATATATAAATCATGCAATTTATAAACAGTTGCATTTCATATACAATTTGAAAAATAAAATTAGTATGCCAAACATTGTATTTTCAATAAGCTCAAGATAAATAAATTTATACATTTTTGAAAAATGAACCGAAATCATTATTACTACATTTATTTTTCATGAAAAAACATTTGTTATTCAAGCAATTATTCAATAATTATTTTTTATTCAACACATTTTGAACTTACGCCTAAATAACATATATTCTTAATATGATTTATTATGTACTTTATATTAAAATAGATCTATTTTATGTATGTATGTGGTGTTTTGTTTAGCTTATTGTTAAGTCTGTCCATTCATTAAAGTACATGAAATCACAATAATTTTTGCATCATTTTCAAAAAAAAAAAAAAAAAAAAAAAAAAAAAAAAAAAAAAAAAAAAGAAAGAAAGAAAAGAAAAGAAAAGAAAAGAAAGAAAGAAAGAAAAAATAACACAGCTATTTAAAAATAAATAAAATATACAGTTTGATGTTTACATAAGTCACGAAACTTTTTTTTTTGCATACATATATATATAGATAAAATCATGTTTAGTATTTCGAAAGTATTTCGAGCAATTAATATTGATTTTTCCCTTTACTCAATTTCTTTTTTGCATTAAAATTATTTAGTTGTTGCTTTTAATGGCATTTTCACCACGGATAAATTATTATCCGGACTTGGGGGGGGGGGGGGGCGGAAACACTTTTCTTTGAAAGTTGAATAAAAAAGAAAGAAAAATCATATGGAAACAATTAATTTTTATTAAACTAAAATATTAAGAAAGTAGTATCAAAAATTCACAATGTTTAAAATCGATTTATATAATCCCCACTACAAAACATTTATTGAAACAAAAAAAAATCAATTTACTGCTACAAACTAAATAAAATTTTGCATTATTTTGGAGAAAACTATAATTAATAAATATTAAATAAATGTTATTCTACCTTTTCGTAAACCAAAATATGTTTAAAAATCAAAAAGTAGCAGACAAAAGCTACTTTGCGTCCTCTAAAATCATAAAAGCTAATAATGCTAACATTTACCTTTTTTTTATGCCGTTCTAATACAAAAACAAATACAATAAAATGATGCAAAAAATATTTCAAAGTTAAAAAACTTTAATGAATAGACAAAAAATTAAGACTTAAAATATTTTCCGTGTAAATACCTTTTACTTTCAGAGATAAAGCGACCACAAGCTAGCACCTGCGAGCTAGCGTAGCGACCGGCAGGAATGAAGTCCAAATAACAAATAGATACTTGACAACATCTGGGTGGTCAGAGGGGTGGGGGGATGAGTCAGCAAAAAATAAGAGGTCACTGGCGTGCCCTTGAAAACCGTGAGCGAGGGAGGAAGATGGGAAATCTTTTTACAACCCTTTTTTTAACGAGACATTTCTCAAATTTACTCTCCAAAATTTCAAGTACAGTAACTCTGTCTAAGGCGAAATAGATTGGAATCGAGAAAATTTCCCGTTGTAGACAATATTCCGCCTTAAACAAATTTTACTCTATGTCTGTAGATTTGCAGAGACTTGAAAATTTTTGCGAGATAGATAGATTTCCGTTTTACACAGTGTCCGCCTCACAGAGGTATTACTGCAGTTGAATCACCTTTTTATAAATAAAAGATTATATGATGTTTTGAAACAAAACAAAAAAATCATATTATAGAAGTAAAAGTTAAAAAAATATGCATATCTATAAAATATTTTTATCACAGTTTTAGGCATACATTTATTTCTCTAAGAAAACAATTTCAAGAAATGATAATGCGACCTTTAGTGAATTTAAAGAAATCATTGAAAAATCCTTCCTTAAACTTTCCTAACACATTTATAAAGAAATGAAAAAAGTTGTTTGATTGCAAAAACAATTTTCATTCATTTCTGTACAAAAATATTTAAATGCATAAGAAAGTAATTTATGTAACAAAATGTATCAAAAGCATGTTTTTACGCAGGAAAAAAGTAAAACACTTTTGATACAAAATGAACAAAAGAATAAAAAAAAATGTATTGTTCTACTGAAACATTATTCATTTTAAGGGAAAATTATCAGCCCCATAACCTCTGCCTTCCAACCCGCTTGCAAAGGCAAAAAAAAAAAAAAAAAAAAAAAAAAAAAAAAAAAAAAAAAAAAAAATCAATTTTTTTTTTTTTTACAATTTTTCTATTTTTGAGTTTAAAAAAATAAAATAAAATAAAGCTTTCCTTTTTCTTTACAGATAGGTGGGGGGGGGGAAGAGACAGGGACGATTTAGGCACAATCTAAAGGCTTTTTCTATTTTAATATTTATTTTAAATTATTTTAATGTATTTTAAATATTTATTTATATTCTTTTAGTTATTTTTTTTATAAATAATGAATGCAAAAGGGCACCTGAAGAAATTATTTGGAATATGTATACATTTTGGGAACAATATTTATTATTTATAAAAAATATTTTTAAATTAAATAAAATTATGTCATGTGTTTAACTGTCTTAAATATAAACCTTACAACATGTTTATATGTTTAGCAAAACTCAGATTTGAAGTAGTTTTTGAAAGAAATGAAGACCAAAAATACCCTTTCTCTTTTAAATAAAAATGCTGGTTAGATTATAATGGCCCTCTGCTTTCTAAAGTATGAAACGCCATTACACTATTGCCAGAAATTGACCCTTAGGAGTTGGCCGGCAAAGTACATGTAACTGTTCTCTCATCGCCGATCCGTTACTGGCTCGGCGGTAGCTGCCGCAACTAGCGGCGGGTCATTTGCGGTACCGCATTGTTTTGTTACAAATGGCCTTAACTCCTTCTGGCCGCAATGAAATCGCCTGTCGGCCGTAAGTCATGTGTTTGTGGGGTTAAAATTGTTTTAGGAAGGTATTCTCTAGCGCATACGTATCCATTTTGCTTTCATTTTGTTGTCTGATATGGTATTCCTAATTTTTGATTTGAAACATAAAATTTTAAACGCAACAGTATTATTATTATTTTTAAATAGATCACTTGACAATATGTTATGCTAAAAAAATTAATTTTTAGTCTATTCGCTTTACAAAGTCATTTTAAAAAGCAATAGTTTTGAGTATTGCCGGGATTACGTTGAACAGGATTTTTACTCAAATTTTTAATCTGGACTACAATTGGTGCATAAAAACATACATATTTAGCAGGGATCCATGGTGGCCAGACAAGTGAATTTTTGTGTATTGGAAGATATTGCGTAATTTTTGTATAAGATTAATTTACGATAAAGCAAAAAAAAAAAAAAAAAAAAAAAAAAAAAAAAAAAAAAAAACATGTTATTTTTATTTTTAGAAAAAACATGTTATTTTTATCTTTAGAAAAACAGTGTTGCATTTTTACGAAACAAAATGGAAAAAAATTAGAATTAAAAAAAAATCAAAACATATTTGAATGTATTTTTATGAATCCTTTTAAGTCTTCGACAATTAAAAATTCGGAAATTTCATTCGGATTTGCTTTCAATCAGAAATTAATTTTACAACTACAGAATATTTTTCTGACCGCAAAATGCTCACTGATGATGCACCAACAGCATCGTAATCTAATATAGACATATATACAGTAGATATCTGCATGAGTCACATTAAAATAATAAGAAAAAAAATGGATAAAGTTTTTTTCTCTGTCTCGATTTTTATCCAAAAGTCATGGCCTAACGGTATTTTGAAGTATCACATCAAGTAATTAGCCATAAGAAGAAAAATAATATGTATATATTATTTAAATGAAATATATCTTCTAATGTATAATATTAATGCAAGAAAAAAAAATTTCACGGAGATAGTTTTTTAAACTTATAATTTTGGTTAAAAATTATTTAGGTGAAGTGATTAAGATACAATAATAAGGTATATGCTACCGTTGAAGGATGCTTCCACATCCAGTCACGGAAATTCTTTCATCAAGGTATTTATAATTTCGTGGACAGCACTCAGACATCAACTTTTTACTTCCAATATATTCACAATTTCGTACCAAGGGCGCCTGTTTCAACATTCACAATAACCATGTATATTCTAGCCCTTATTCTCTCTCTATATAAAGCTTTATTATATATTCATAACAGTGGCATAATTAAACCATTTATCAAAGTGACAGTCTCATTTTTACTTGGACGAGTCTTTTAATTCTGCAAATTTAAATATGCATATAGTCCCTGAAAATTATATAGCATCACAAGGAAGACCATTTATTTAATTACCTTCACTTTGAGACTTTTAGAATTCGCATTGTGACTATCATTCAATTTTTTTTCTTTTGATAATTTTGAATGAGTAATTTTTAGTTTTTCAAATTGGATAGAAAACAGTAATGGCAGGAAATATTTAGAACGTTCTGATTTTTGATTTGCTGAAATAACTGTCATTATAAAAAACGGGACTCAAAAATTACTGTTAAAGTCTTTTCACCAATAAATTAAAAAAAAGGCAATAAATATTCAATTTGTTTATTGGTATAAATATATAAAGTGCAAACATAAAACGAATTTAGAAACATACTTTAATTAGAAATTCCCACATCTGATGAACAAATGAAACTTTATAAAATTAAAATATTTAAATTAAACCGGTTGATAAACAATGTTTGTTTTGTGATAAAACTTTTTCGAAATCAAAATAAAAACTATTGATGATAATGCAAATATTTTTCAATTCATTATATAAAATCAAAGGAAATTCAAAGAATGTGGCTGTTTAATTTAATTTAATTAATTAATTAATATATTTTATTTATCATCGCAATTTTTTATTCCTATAATTGTAAATTTTTTGGATGTTTTTCTCAGAAAATTTCTCAGAAGTGTAAACAAACAGCTTTGATGGATTTTCTTTTCAATTAAAATTGCTTAGACTTTAATTGATTTTAGGTTTGTTTTGTGTAAAAAAATATGTAAAATAAATTTAATTTTAAGCATTTTCAATTGATTCATTATTGCTATTAAAATTAAAGATACTTTTGTATAATTTTAGCAAAAAACTTGTATATAATTTAGTTTTTTTTTTCTTGTAGTATGATCTAGTATTACATTTACAAAATTAAATAAGAAAGATCCTAAAATCACTTGTAATTTTGTTCACACAATATGATTGCATGTAGTAAACTAGGCTCTCTTTGTCTATGTATATTCATATCTATTGCATTTAAAGCTTTTAAAGTTGACAGAAAGATAGCCATACAATGTGCCTAAAAGTTTACAGACATGACTTCTTTTATTTTATAATTGAAGAAGAGGAGTAACATTTTCAAAAGAATTTGTAATTAAAAATAATACCAAGACAGTAATAATACTATACAACTATAATGTTACACAGTCACGGACTTAGTGAGAAAAATTAAATTTTGAATTTCATTTTGAAGCCTTTTATCCAACCACTTATGTTATTTCTATGTTTTCCTAATCATCCCAATCTTAATGTGATTGAATTCTTTTGTGCAACTCTAGGTTTTGTTCTATGGAATACGTACGCACAAAATAAGAGTCTAAAAAGCAGTTAAATGAAAAACGCTTGCTTCAACTGAAAACGTATTATCTGCGCATATATAGCTCGGTACTGCAATTGAACTGTTTTGAGTGTTTCTGTAAATGCTAGGCACACTTTAATATCTAGTAATTATTTTTTTAGTGCACTTACATAGCAGTTTCAATGTGTGTAAAATAGTTTAACATCATTAAAACACACTTTATACGATTTTTCTTCATAGATCACAGTACAGCAGCATTGAATATTCCGTAAGCGAATTATAAATGCTACACACTTCCTTTTAAATACCGACCATGAATTATTATTCCTCAATAACATATGTCCATTAAATGACAATCTGAAAAATATTTATACGAGTTCGAGCTTGGGTAAAACTACCAGACTAAACCAAATTCATAAACACGTTTCTACTATTTTGGTAAACATTAAAAATTTTTAAAAACTTATCTTATTAGTGTTTTAATTTCCAAACGCACACATTCATATGTTCTTTCAAAAGAGTAATTTTTAGCCAACTTCAAAAAGAAGGTGTATATTAATTCGATCTGTAGGTATTTTCTGTTCACGCATATTTTTCGGAAATATACAATTTATTTTATTTATTCAGCAGATAATGAAATCAGGAAAATTATGTATTACGGTATAAATAACTAGGAAGCAGAATATAAAATCAAGTTAAAAATATATATATATATTAACTGACTTAAAAAACACTAAAAAGAATTACATAATTCTTAAAAATTATCTAATGACGAAACGTTATCCAATAACCACACATCGGATATCGTATATCAACATAGAAACGTCAGATGTAATTGAATTCAATATCCACTAAGCATGGATTTTCTAGTGAACATTTTTTACAAGAGATTAATTTACATATTTATGATTTAATTTACGAATATATGCATATGAAAGTAATCTCGACGACGACACAAAACACAAGAAAGGAAATATGCGAACAAGCTGAGAAAACATGTTTATTATGATTGTTTTATGCATGTTTATTCTTAGTACCGCAAAAATATTTGTACAATGCTGAACAGGGCTGGGGAACTTGTTCTACAAACCATGACAACTGCAGTAATACCGGGCATGTCCAGGACACAAAAACAATTTACATCTTGCATATGTTGGGGCATGTTCAGTACTACTTAACGAAGTGACCAATATTACCGACCGATTGTAGGGCGGACGAAAGCAAATCGTGGCACCAATGAAAGTTATCCTGTTGAATTGTAGCTGAAGTCACAATTCTCCTTGATTTTTCTTTCGTATTGCCCTACAATCGGTCACTTCGTTAAGTCACTGGTAAGTTGCGCTGAACATGCTCTCGGAGATTCGAGGCCTGCATAACGATTCGGAATAATAATTTTAAACACATTTTTTGATTGTCTCGCTTTTTGTTCTCAATTCTTTGTTTTTTCTGTACTAGGAATAATAAGCGTGTTTTCCTACTCTATTCGTGTGTTTTCTGCCGTCACTACCGTGGAAGAAGGCGTTTCCGGTCATACATTGCTTCGTGATTTATTCATGTGTGACAAGTTTCTATGTGATTTATATGTGTATACACGTGACAGGTGTATTCTATTTCTCCTGAAACATTGTAAGTACTATGCTTAAACAACCTATATATTTTAATGGCCTTCTGATAACATAAATATACATATTTATATGAAATTTATCAATAATATATTCAAAAAAAAAATTTCTATTTTATTAAAAGCGATACCTTCATATTAGTCGCACGACAAGAGTTAAACTAGACGTTTCACTACTTAAGCAGCCTTCTGAATTTTGTAATTTCAGTCCTAAGCCCGTAGCTGAATTTGCATGCTTAATAAATTTGTGTTGTGTTTATATAACTTTAATTTGTGTTACTCTGTTTTTGATTAAGTTTTAATTTCCTTATAAAATGTTAGCCGAAAACAAAGTCTAGATTTTTTGTGTATTTTTCTTAAGTTCAAACCTCTTCATTTTTTGGTAACCGGTCTGCACTCGATAGAAATATATATTTTTTAAAAAATCATTCCCGAAACTTATTTTAAAACTCATTTAAAAAAAAACAATACATCGAAGTAGAGTTTTCAAACAAATTGCATATGAAATAAAATTCTTGTCCTTATTCGACGTAAAAATTAAAATTATATTATGTCTAAAAGTAAAAAAAAAAAAAAAAAGGTACCTGTACCCAAAATAGACACCCTAAGAAAAATGTATTTTTTTCACTCCCATGTACAAGTCATAGGACTCTAAAAATATATGACCACTATCCTTGGACTATTGACCATCATTATTAAAATTAGCGACCTTGGAATTATTCTGGTTTAATTTAAATGATAAAAACAAAAAAATGTTTACAAGTGTCCATATAAGGAACTACCTGTCTCTATCAAGGACAGGTGTTTCCTTATTGACTTTCCACACAGTGTGTATGGAAGAGCCACTTTTCCAAGGTATTTTAGAGGACTAATGTATCTTAAAGTATTTGGAGGAGGAGGGGGGACAGTAAATATCTTCAGAATATGCATCTTAGAAAGGGAGGGGGGGGGTCGTTCTCAGTTTTCACCATTCGAAGACCTATGCAAAGCCCCTTAGTTACTAGTAAATATTATGAAATAATATTGTTGGCTTTGCTTAGCTTTATTAGATCTGTCTGCGAATTTACATCTGTTATTACTCAGTCCTCACAGCATGGACAAATAGAAACTTTTTCACCATGGGAGTCAGTCCCTCATGAACATATCTGCCACATGTGATGCATGGCCGCATGTTTGAAAAAGCATCAATACTGCAAAAGGAGCAGTACCAGCTCTCCATTGTCGAGGAAGTCATACCATTAGTACCTACGATTTCACCAACAGATATCCTACTGGGGGGGCTTCTTTTTATTTTTGTGCAAGGGTTTTTTGGAGAAAGGTTTTGGGGGTATTGTTCAAATGGCATCTTGTTGAACAAAGATTTTACCACTTTGATGCCTTTTCATTTTATTGCTTGGCTCTTTCTTACAGTTGTAGTCGATGGGGACATAAGCTGTCCATATTGGGAACCGAGCGTAGATATATTAAATCTTGTAACAAATAAATAAGGAAGATATTTTTAAGCAAAATATGCAAAAGCAATCGAAAATATGTTTTATTAGCTTTCTAAAATACTCCACTTTTCAACATTTAATGTAATTTTACTATAATTAATAAGAATTTAAGCTTAAAAGTAATTAAGATCAGCACGTCTCGAAACAACAAGTTTCCTCCTAAATGGCGAACAGCGCGCTTTTTTACACTTTAAAGCCTTAATTATCTCTTCAACTGCTTTTCTTCGCAAAAATGTTGAGCCATCTCTTGATCAAAATTATTATCTTTAAAAATATTAGGGGTGTCCATATTGAGAGCCCTGTCCATATAGGGTACAAATACCTTATTGCTATTAAAGCGAAATAAATTGATGAGGTGTTGCTTCCTTTGAGTATGACGTCATCGTTATCCATGAATAAGTTTTTGCTTTATAACATAAATTTATAAAGACACATGTTATTTTATAGGTTTTCAATCATCATAAAATTAGGAAAGCAGGACGTTTCGGTCCCGCCATTTCGGTCCTGCCCTTTCGATACCGCCATTTCGGTCCCGAGACATTTCGGTCCCGAGACACTTCGGTCCCAAGACATTTCGCTCCTTAGCCATTTCGATCCAAAGACATTTCGGTCCCTAGCCATTTCGGTCCCAAGACATTTCGGTCCCAAGACATTTCGGTCCCTTCTCGGCAAACTGAAATTGTGTTAAGTGTGTAAGACATAATTTTATAGGGAACATTGCAGAGTTTTTAAACTGAAGGCCATAATATTTTAGTATAATGCGATTATAAATTAATATTTTATTAAATATATTCATTAATTAATAACATTATTAATTTACATAATGAATTTTACTTTAAAATAACGCAATGCATAATCCATTTTATATTCAATACATCATTATATTTCCTAGTAGCTCTAAACTGAAATTTATCTTTTACTGGTTTATTTGTTGTATATTTAAAATTACAGAAATTTAAAACAATTAATATAGTTAAAAATAAAAGTAAAATGAGAATTATTATTTTTTCTGGGAAAGTAGGAGCGAAAAGGTAATACAAATAAATAAATAAATAAACAAAAGCTTAGTTTTGTCACTTAAAAATTAAAAATAAAACTATATTAAATATTATATTACATTTTAATGTATTTTATTAAATTATATGTTATATTTTATATATAATATTTATATTATTATATTTTAAAATATTGTTATATTAATTTTATGCAAATAAAAAAAAATAATAATCTTACTAGAATGAAATAGACCCAGTTTCAATAACATTAACTCACAAAAATTAAATTCATGGCGTGAGAAGACTGTTAAAAAATGCAATCAATAAATACTATTATTACTAATAATAACACATTGCTCAGTGGTGCACAAAACAGGAATTTTAATATACATTAGTACATATTAAAATAAAATAAAATTTTCAACGTTTCGCACCGTCTTCTTCGGGCGTCTTCAGGAAAATATGAAATGGAAGGACTACGTTTGCATCTTGTTCGAGAGATATTTCTACTAAATTAAAAATTAAATGAATTAAAATTTAAAAATGTTGCCAATTACACGTGAGTAAAAATTAAAATATTGCAAGGAAATAAAAATTTTAAGGTTTTATGATGTTATGCCATATTTTTGGTATATTGTAGGATAAATTATCATTACTTGGTTTATTTTCACGTGCTATGATTTCGATGGATTCTATTATTTTACCTTGAACTGGGTTATTGCATGGAACTATGATTTTGGCTTCCTCAAAATTAATATGGCAACCCTTGTTCGCCAAATAGAAGCGAGCAGGGGCAGTATTCTGTTTATATTGTTCTATATCTCTACGATGTTCTTTAATTCTAGTTAAAAGTTTCCGCGTTGTCATGCCGATGTAGACTTTTTTAAGATTATTAGATAAAGTGATGGGGATTTCATAAATATCAGATTTTTGATCTATTGGAATTTTGTCGATTTTATCTGTAACGAGGTCAATGAGATAAGGAGGAGGAATGGCGACAAGTTTTATGTTATATTTTTGTGCGATCTTTTTTACTTTTTCAAATATGTAAGGGATATAATGAAATTTTCTGTAAACTATAAGTTTATTCTGTCGTTGGCCAGATGTGGGAGGAGTATTGTACTGTTGAACTATTTTATTTATAAATTTTGCTGGAAAACCATGGTCAAAAGCTATTTTCTGTATAAAATCAATTTCTTTATTTAATGTGTCATCTGAACAAATCATAAAAGCTCTTTTAATAAATGACCTGAAAGCAGATATTCTGTATTCGAAAGGCATGTTGGCTGAAAATGGGATAACTGTATTTTCTTTTATTGGTTTTCTATAAACTGAAAATTTTAAACTTGAATTGCATCTACTAATTTGAACATCTAAAAATGAAATAATTGTTATATATATTATATATATATATTAATTTTGAGGAAGCCAAAATCATAGTTCCATGCAATAACCCAGTTCAAGGTAAAATAATAGAATCCATCGAAATCATAGCACGTGAAAATAAACCATGTAATGATAATTTATCCTACAATATACCAAAAATATGGCATAACATCATAAAACCTTAAATTTTTTATTTCCTTGCAATATTTTAATTTTTACTCACGTGTAATTGGCAACATTTTTAAATTTTAATTCATTTAATTTTTAATTTAGTAGAAATATCTCTCGAACAATATGCAAACGTAGTCCTTCCATTTCATATTTTCCTGAAGACGCCCGCAGAAGACGGCGCGAAACGTTGAAAATTTTATTTTATTTTAATATGTACTAATGTATATTAAAATTCCTGTTTTGTGCACCACTGAGCAATGTGTTATTATTAGTTAAAGTTTATGGTGCAACTGTCCTATATATATTTATGAAATATACCAATGCTAGGTTAAATTATGGACTTTAATTTCATCTTTAAATGTTTCAAGGCAGAGAGATTGCGACTTGACCGAGAATTTTGAACTTATCTTTTCTCCAGAAATGTAAGAAAGAAAAAGTTATTCCAAAGTTTATTTCTATCAATGATAATGAAGTTTTCAAAAGATTTCCACAGAAGAAACTTAGTTTTGAGCTCCAATGCCTGAATCTATACATTAGAGATAAATTTGCATACGTCAACTTTTTATCAAATAAGGTTTTTCATCTTTATAGTGAATTTGTTGATAAAACCCCTACTGATATTTTCGACCATAAAATGCATATAATATCCAGTTTGCTTCATATCCAACATACAGAGAAAACTAATATCCACACAAGGAAATTCAAACTACTTATGGACCGGAAGCTTCGTTCTTCGCCTCCTTCAACTGCTAAACGAGTTCCTTATATTAATTATTCAAGTAAAGTCTTTTCTAGTATTGAAGATAGTGCTCTTTCTCTTGGACCAAAATTTGTATTTGATAATAATAAAAACCGTAATAGTATTATTGCAGATTGTGAAAACATCATTCAAGTCATCCCGGAAAGTAATAGAGATGAAGAGCGGGCAGCAATGTACAGATTAGTAAGACAAATTTCATATAAGCAGAATAAAGAACAGAGAGTAATTTTGAGGACATTAAATAATTTAAAAAAGGACCCTAATATTATCATTATCAAAACAGACAAATCAAACAAAATAGCAATTTTGGACAGATTAACTTACATTGATAAAATGAATGCGTGTATTGCTGATATGGATTGTGAACTTCTGAAGGAAGATTTAAACAAGAAAATTTTCCGTAAAGTTGAAGAGTTGGTTCGCACTGGAAAATGGCCAGATAGTATGAAATCACTTATTAAGATCAATCATACTGGTGTTACTCCGATGTTGACTGGGAGACTGAAAGATCATAAGCCAGGTTTACCACTGAGACCCATAGTTTCCCGCTGTGTTGCACCCACATACTTTTTAGAAAAGGCTTTCGTGATCTTTTTGAAATCGATACTTCCTGTTTCAGAATTTGCAATTTTATCTACAAGAGATTTTATCGATAAAGTTAAAGTCATTCCAGTTAATACAAACACCATTATGGCTAGTTTAGACGTAGTTTCATTATATCCTTCCATCAATATGCACGAAGTCATAGAATACATTAATTTGATAATAGATAAAAATTCAAATATATCTCAAGATATCAAAACCTCCCTTAAATCTGGCCTAAACCTAATAGTTTTCAGTAACATTTTCATTTTTAATAAGAATATTTACCGACAGCTGCATGGTGCGCCGATGGGGTCACCAGTATCCGGTTTGTTTGCTGAATTCGCATTAAGACCACTAGAACAAAAATTTTTTAATACGTTTAATTTAAAACCTGAATGTTGGTTCCGTTATGTTGATGATGTTTTCATCTTATGGAACCACAGTTTAGCTGATTTATATGTTTTTCTACAAGATGTCAATAAATTAAGCAATAGTATTAATTTCACCCTTGAAGTCGAAGAAAACGCCACCCTTTCATTTTTAGATGTTCAAATTAATAGATGCAATTCAAGTTTAAAATTTTCAGTTTATAGAAAACCAATAAAAGAAAATACAGTTATCCCATTTTCAGCCAACATGCCTTTCGAATACAAAATATCTGCTTTCAGGTCATTTATTAAAAGAGCTTTTATGATTTGTTCAGATGACACATTAAATAAAGAAATTGATTTTATACAGAAAATAGCTTTTGACCATGGTTTTCCAGCAAAATTTATAAATAAAATAGTTCAACAGTACAATACTCCTCCTACATCTGTCCAACGACAGAATAAACTTATAGTTTACAGAAAATTTCATTATATCCCTTACATATTTGAAAAAGTAAAGAAGATCGCACAAAAATATAACATAAAACTTGTCGCCATTCCTCCTCCTTATCTCACTGACCTCGTTACAGATAAAATCGACAAAATTCCAATAGATCAAAAATCTGGTATTTATGAAATCCCCATCACTTTATCTAATAATCTTAAAAAAGTCTACATCGGCATGACAACGCGGAAACTTTTAACTAGAATTAAAGAACATCGTAGAGATATCATAGCAAACGCGGTAGCGTTTGGTATAATATGTTTAAGAAATAGAAAGTGCAAACGTCTTTTTGAAATTTCTGGCGAACCAGTTGACGTACGACAGTGATTTTTTTTTAAACGATAGAACTCGACGAGACGAATAAGATGATAGCATTAAAAAAATTATTGTAGTTTACTGTAGTTTTTTATTTAACTTTTAACGAAAAAATTAAGACGAAAAGTTCAACAAGCGATAGCTAGCGATCTTACGGATGGATTAACTTCGTTTTTGGCTTATTTTTATCGTCTTGATAAAACTTAGAACAGTTTTTTTTTTCATCTTTGTATTTTTGACGGTACCTGAGAAAATCGAATTTTTGTCTTAAACCTCCAGTTGAATATTACTTTTTGCTGTTGCGATTGTAGTTTTTTTTATTCATTGCCACTAAATTTAATATAAAAATTGTAATGTATGTATCATAATTCATTGAAATTAAACAAATCACGTGAAAAACATGGTTATTTGTTTTTATTGCGAAGCTTTCAATTTCAGTTGTGAACGCGTCATTTTTTTTCGACTCCATGATTATTTTTTCAAATAACATGCATTTTACATGACAATGGGATGATTTTCTCGAGTACCCTAACATTATGAATTTTATTAGCAGGAAAAAAATGGGAAAAACACAAACACATCGGAAAAAACTACCTAGGAGAAACAAAATTTCTATTCAGGAATTAAATGTAAGCTTTTTAAATTAGTAAATCAAAAACTTCACATTCTGTCCATATCTTAAATACCATTCAATTGATTTTAAATAACGATGTGATGTCAAATACGCATCAGGGTACCTAACTGATATGATAGCCGGGCTATTGTTGTTTATTAAAAAATAACTTTTTATTTACCTTTATTTAATTTTGTTAAATTTTATAAATTATTTCATTAAATAGTTATTACTTAAACTTTTCAGTACTACTTGATTATCCCGTCGACCAATTTCACCAAATTGTACAAATCATCCATTTAATCACCAAGTTATGCATATTGGCATAATTTTTATTTTAATTAACGAAAGAAGAAATAAATTAGTAAAACATCAATAAAAGTACAAATAAAAAGTCGAATTCAAAATCACATTATGACATAACACACATGGGTAACCTATTTAATGTAAACTGAATGCGACATTTATGATAATCCGTTATTGGCATTTAAGTTTATAATCTGGCGATAATTTTTTGGTCGACGGGATAATCAATTAGTACCCGCTTTTATTAATTATTATTTACTTTTTAAAATAATAGAAAATAGTTGATATATGTACTATTTGGTTATCCCGTCCACCAAAAAACCATCGCCAAATTATAAGATTAAATGCCGATAATTGATGATTCTGAATGTCGCATCCAATGACATTAAATACGATGCACGTGTTTAAAACGCCATTAAGGGATTTTTATTTCGACTTTTTATGTGTATGTTTTATTAATATTCTACTAATTATTCGTTTTTATTTGCGTTCGTAATGATGTAAATACGTAGCACCTACAGTTGTCGTTCAGGCCGTCCGTCTGCCCGTCTGTCTGTCCGTCCGTCTGTCTGTCCGCATATAACAACGCAAAAACTACCAAACCGAATCTTTTGAAATTTAAAAAATATATTTATTTCATAATTTTGTCGAGTCATTTCAAAGTTTATGAAAATCGGATGCATACATCAATTACAGGAACAATCAAAAGTATTCTGTTACATTACGGTCAATGGGGAAAAAAGTTTCAAATAAATTTTAATCGTTTGAAATTTCAAATATATAATTTTTAGATGATTTTGTCGTGTCATTCCAAATTTTATGAAAATCGGATGCATAGATCAATTACAGGGACAATCAAAAGTATTCCATTACAGGACGGTTAATAGGAAAAAATAGTTTCAAGTACATTTTATTTTAATGATGTTAAACTCTTTCGAATATAATAGAATTGACATGAACCTATGAAGTATATCATAGCAAACGCGGTAGCGTTTGGTATAATATGTTTAAGAAATAGAAAATGCGAACGTCTTTTTGAAATTTCTGGCGAACCAGTTGACGTACGACAGTGATTTTGTTTTCAAAAGATAGAACTCGACGAGACGAATAAAATGATAGCTTTAAAAAATATATCGCAGTTTACTGTAGTTTTTTATTCAACTTTTAACGAAAAAATGAAGACAAAAAATTCAACAAGCAATAGCTAACGTTATTATGGATGGATTAACTTCGTTTTTGGTTTATTTTTATCATCTTGATAAAACTTAGAATAGTTTTTTTTCCATCTTTGTATGTTTGATGGTTTCTGAGAAAATCGAATTTATGTCTTAAATCTCCAGTTGAATATTGTCTTTCGCTGTTGCGATTGTAGTTTTTTTTATTCATTGCCACCAAATTTAATATAAAAATTGTCATGTATGTATTATAATTCATTCAAATTAAACAAATCACGTGAAAAACATGGTTATTTGTTTTTATTGCGAAGCTTTTAGTTTCAGTTCTTTAAATAATAAAGTTGTAAACGCAGTGTTATTTTTTTATTTAATTTAATTTAATTTTTTTTTAATCCATGGTTAATTTCTCAAATAGCATGCATTTTATATGACCATGGGATGATTTTCTCGAGTGTCCTAACATTTTGAATTTTAGTAGTAGAAAAAAATGGGAAAAAACAAGTACATCGAAAAAAAAGCATCAGGGAAAAACCAAAATTTTTTTTCAGGAACTAAATGTAAGATTTTTTAATTATGAACATATAACGTCCTAATTTACATAAGTAAAAGATATAGAGTAACAGTTTTTGCGAAATTGGCGTCAGAAGAATATCGCACAATGTCGTGCATATATGGCATCTGTGCCAAGAAAGCATCAAATGAAAAAAACACATGGTGATGAAAAAAACTTTTGTGATGGTGTTACGACTTCATTCGTTGGGGAAAGAAATGATCCCTATGGGGATTTTGTCGTGACGTCATCCCGCCCCGAGGGAAAAAAATAGTTTAGAATGTTTTTTGATTCCAGCTCTGACTGAGGTTGTTTTGTTCCGGTAAAACCGAGAAAACTATTATTTAATATATGTTTGTGAAGTTTAGTGTATGTTTATGTGTTTGTGAATAATAAACTGTATGTGTTTAAAGAAATGGATGATTGGATGCGTAGAACACAAATATTATAATTCGAACGACGCGACGACAAACGATGACAAGATTCTTCAGATGGTGTGAAGTGAATGTAACATTTACGATCAGCAATTATTGGCATTTAAAAGTATTTTTGCTTGAGATATTGTCGAAAAAGCATTGCAAAGATATACTTTCCCTCTCCCTTCTATTTCCAAATGTACTAAATTTAAAATTATGGGGAAAAAATCAGAGTTTACTTAAAACTGTGCATAAAAATTATAATAATTATCCTAATTTTTCTAACAGAAATTCTCAATTTTCCGTTATTAATAAGCGCTACTTTAAAATTGAAAATTTAACTGGCTAAATCGCCAAGCTGCATAATGATAATCGCCACTGAATATATAAATAATGCCATATTTGCAAACTTATCGGTGAAAAAACTGTGGAACCTTGGTTTACGGCCGCCTCTGTTTTTGACAAGTTCGGTTTATGACCAACTTCAGTGATCAAAATTTTACGCTTTCGGCGTAGGATAACTCGATTCGCAACCAAAGCTGTCGAATAGTTCAGTTGGCAACCCTCACATAACTCTTGTTATAATAAGTCAAGTTTGGAGGAAAGTGCGCATATCAGAGTGCTTTGTGGCCTTCAGTACAGTAAAAAAAATAACTTATTGTTTTAATTTTAATCAGTTTTACGAAATTTTAGACTTTATTATGACTTCTAAGAATGAAAAAGCGTTTAGTGATAGCAGTAGTAAGAAGCTTCAGCGAATTACTGATCAATTATGAAAAGAAGTAGTGACAAAACTTAAGAACGATGATAGTGTAATCAAAATAGCTAAACAATACGGTGTAGATGAACCGTCGATTACTCCGATTATAAAGAACTAGTCGGATGTGGTAAACCCAAAACTATTTTCTAGCTCATGCATTTAATGCGTCAAAATTCATTATTACAGTGCCAAAATCAAATGACAATCATATGCTCACCGTGAGGATTCTAAAGACATGAAATTCCGAACATTAGTTTTTGAATTGGGACTGTTGCGGATATCGCGAAAAATACAGCAGCAAGTAGTGACAGAAAAAGAAGAAGTAGTGACAAAACTTAAGAACGATGATAGTGTAATCAAAATAGCTAAACAATACATTGTAGATGAACCGTCGATCACTCCGATTATAAAGAACTAGTCGGATGTGGCAAACCCAAAACTATTTTCTAGCTCATGCATTTAATGTGTCAAAATTCATTATTACAGTGCCCAAATCAAATGACAATCATATGCTCACCGTGAGGATTCTAAAGACATGAAATTCCGAACATTAGTTTTTGATTTGGGACTGTTGCGGATATCGGGAAAAATACAGCACATATGCGACACTTGTCGAGAGATTTGCCCAAAACACGCAATGAGCAATAATATAAATCAAAGTGTGCCTAAATCTCAAGTTTGATGAAAATTTGTGCATTAATTCCTGCGATAGAGATATTGTGGTAATCGGAACAATTCAGCATAGCAGCGCCATGTGTTTGGTTATTGAAACCAAAACGTAAACAAAGCCAATTCATATAAAGATAAACTGAATTTGAAGTTTGATGAAAATCCGTGCGTTAATTCTCGAGATAGAACTATTGCGAAAATAATGAAAAATGCAACACAGTTAAGCCATCTGTTGAACGATTTAAATCAAAATGTAAACAGCAAACCGCATCAATTTATATCAGGGATTACCTGAACATAATTTTTTTAATCCCATGCATTAATTCTTGGATAGAGCGCCCAAAAAATTTATATCACATACAGAAAGTCAGATACAAGAATGGATTATGATCGTGAACTGAGGTTCCACTGTATAAAAATTTAATTACAGCTGGTGATTTCAATGTCAATTTTACAAATAATACTAGAAATGAATTTTCAGTATATTTTCATCCTTGGTTTGGCGCAAATCTATTAAGGCTGTATTTCGAGCGACTTTCTCCAAGGAAGATAATTTAACCAATAATTTTCCTGAAAGTGTCCTAGAATATTATTCAATAATTGGAATAAACTATTCCAATAGATATCAGGAAGGAGAAATAAAAATATTTCACTTAGTTTTTTTTTAAATTTAAATGGGAAAATTCGTTTTTATGTGCATTGACTACAAAATTATGTTTAGCGACCTTTGGGTGCCTAGATCACAAAAATCTCGCTAATGGCGGAAATATTTCATATTTATAACATCTGATTTTAAAAACAAGTTGATAAGAATGCCACGAATCCTATGCGAAAAGAATAAAAATTTCTATTCGCATTATTTTTCTACAAAATATGTATTATCTAAAATTAATTGAATCTGACAATTTCTGTACGAATAAATTAAAATTAATTTCGTTTTTTCACGTTTTTTGTCCATTGATTAAATAGTTCAATATTGAGCGAAATAAGAAAAAGTACTGGGAATATTTAAAAGCAACTGAGGTTTTCTTATATTCAATATATAATTATCAAAAAATTTAAATGACTAGTATTAAAAAATGCTCTGACGAGCACCAAAAAAGGTTAATATGTTTTAAAGTATGAAAAAGTGTTTGACAAGAGCTTCTAATTGAAAATAAGAAAGGACAAGGGGTCCCTTCTTGGCTGCAATTCACTGTCAATGCCAAATTTGAAAAAATCATATTTGCGCTTTTTACACATAAAAGAAATCAGTCACTGTTACGATAAAATTGTGTAGTGTAAAGGCATAATTAGAAAAGACATCACGTGCTTAAATATGAATGTAAAGCAAAATAGGGCCAAAAACCATAGTTCACGCAGCCAGTGTTGAATTCAGAACTTTTCTCCGGGATGGTCTTTTGTGGTTTCGGGGGGGGGAAACAATAGAGTTCTAAGGGGATTATACTTTTTTACCATTAAAAACACAAAATCTAAATTTTATTGGGAGGGGGGGCATTTGATACCTTCGGGAGGGAATGTCCCCCCGGCCCACCTCCTGCATTCAACACTGCCTGCAGCGTATCACATTCACGCAGTCCCACCATAAACTGTCGCAGTGTAAAACAGCACAGAAAACTGATTTGTAGTGCAGTTGCAGTGCAGAGTCAACAATGCAGTTAACCTGTAAAGCACGATTGAAAGTTTTACTAAAAAGTAAAGATAGAAAGTTTTACACAAATTTCTTTTATATGGAAAAAGCTCAAATATGATTTTTTCAAATTTGGCATTGACAGTGAATTGCAGCCAAGAAGGGACCCCTTGTCCTTTCTTATTTTCAATTAGAAGCTCTTGTCAAACACTTTTTCATACTTTAAAACATATTAACCTTTTTTGGTGCTCGTCAGAGCATTTTTTAATACTAGTAGAACAATATAAACAGAATACTGCCCTTGCTCGCTTCTATTTGACGAACAAGGGTTGCCATATTAATTTTGAGGAAGCCAAAATCATAGTTCCATGCAATAACCCAGTTCAAGGTAAAATAATAGAATCCATCGAAATCATAGCACGTGAAAATAAACCATGTAATGATAATTTATCCTACAATATACCAAAAATATGGCATAACATCATAAAACCTTAAAATTTTTGGTGCTACTTTGATATACCCCCCCAAAAATTACACGCCAAATCTGGCACTCCCTACGCACTTTTCCTACGGACCTTTTAGGTTTGCTGTTACTCAGCTTCATTCCTTCATTTGTATTTTTGACGTGACAACGTCTTGTAAATTGGTTTGCCGGGAGACACTTCAAGAAACTGCGTTACGTTACGTTACGCTCCGCTCACGATACGCGCTCACTTTTCTCTTAACTTTTTCCGGTCACTTGTGGGACCATTTTCTGAACGTGAATGTGAATTCGCTGCAAGGAAGGGGCGGTGCTTAATAGGAATTTTAGATAGTATCAAACTAAGACGAAATACGTTATGTATTAGTTATTAGTATAAAGTACAAAGAAAATAAGTGTAGTTTATTTCGTAATTCGGTGGTATATTATGGAAAACTAATGATATGTGATTAGTGAAAGCTATTTTACTTTAGTTATATTCTGCTCATTGAAAAATTCTTTAATATGCTGTTTACAAAATTCAACATTTGACATCAATAAACATGAAGTAAAATGTGTTTAACAAACACAGTGTATTGCAAGTTATTGTATGTATATTTGTATATAAATACGTATGTATGTGTAAAGGTAAAAATAAAATTTTGGTAATATGAAATTCAGTGCGAGATTCTTTGTATAAATTAATGTTTTAAATATAATTCTTTGTATAAATAAATGTTTTAAATTGTTACTATTATTTCATCCTTCTTCCTACTATACGAATGAATATTCACATTAAAATTATTTTACAACTCAAAGTCGTTGTCACGTAAAACTTTCGCCCGTATACCGACTTTACAGGCAACCAATTTTTTATGTATTCATTGTATTTTTTAGGTATTCCTTTTTTGTATTTAACTTAATTTTAATTAATTTATTATTTTTAATTAATGTATTTAACTTAATTTTAATTAATTTTATTTTTTGTATTTAACTTAATTTAACTTAATGGGTATTTTGCTTGGCGAGAAAAAAAAGTCGCCAAATTTACGATTTGGGGGGGTATATCAAAGTAGTTCCAAATTTTTATTTCCTTGCAATATTTTAATTTTTACTCACGTGTAATTGGCAACATTTTTAAATTTTAATTCATTTAATTTTTAATTTAGTAGAAATATCTCTCGAACAAGATGCAAACGTAGTCCTTCCATTTCATATTTTCCTGAAGACGCCCGCAGAAGACGGCGCGAAACGTTGAAACTTTTATTTTATTTTAATATGTACTAATGTATATTAAAATTCCTGTTTTGTGCACCACTGAGCAATGTGTTATTATTAGTTAAAGTTTATGGTGCAACTGTCCTGTATATATTTACTATTATTACTATTATTTAAGTGGCGGTGGCAAATTTCTAAAAGCAATTTTTTTCATAGCATGCTCAGTTACGAAATCACTATTGCTTTCGTAATGTTAATAATGGAAAGTAACTTATGAAAACAAATTTGTAAGACGCAACTTTGTATTATAAAAATAAAAAAATCAGTTCTTCAATAAATATATCTCATTTCTGAATTATCAAAGGTAATATTATCAAAGTATATGAGTGATTTGAGGAAATATGTATATAGTATAACTTATAACTGTCTAATTAAGTTATTAAAGACATTTATTATTAAACTAATTGGAAGAAAAAAAATAAGCACAGCTTTTTTCAATTATTTAATTAATGCTAATTTAAAGTCTTAAAAAAGGTATGTAAACAGCGAAAAAATATATTTATGGAAGTTTATATAAAATACTATTTAGTTTATAATATTTTAAAAAAGTTTATATAAAATACTGATGCTGATAATTAATCATAAAATTTACAATATTTATTCTGATTAATAATAATACTATTAAAAGCAAAAGACAATATCGCCTAAACTTATATCACATTGTTTAATCAAACAAAATTTTCAGCTCGCTGCGATTTCATTATCATGAGTTATAGCAGTTTAAATTTATCGGAATCTTATATTCAAATTTTTAAAAAACTTGGGAGGAGGAAGGGGGAGAATTAAAAACATTAAAAATAGGCCCGAATAATGTTGAACTTATACCATTTGGCAGGCCCACAACAACTAGAATCCGACTTATAAAGTAGCGAGCAAAGAAATAACAAGGGACCAAAATGACTAAGGACCGAAATGGCCACGGACCGAAATGTCTCGGGACCGAATTGTCTCTGGACCGAAATGGCGGGACCAAGGTGGCGGGACCGAAATGGCGGGACCGAAATGTCGTGTACCCTAACATTAGAAGGCTTCGGAAGTTTGACAATGGGTTTAAATATGCCGCATATGAAAAATGTTGAAAAACTAAAATAAATAAATAGGTCGAAACCAATTTCTGTACTTTAAAATTAAAACGTATGTCTCAATTTTTATTCTTTTTTTCTTGCAATAAACGAAATATAAACTTATATAGCACCATATTATGTGCTATACTTTTGAAATCAAAGCTTTACCAATCGAAAAACATTTTAATCTTAGATGTATAAAAAGCAAACAACCTTCAAATCAAATTGATGTTACGCAATTTCATGCTTCGAAGAATATTCATATTTAGAATTCTTGAATCATAATGAAATATGATATGAAAAATTCAAATATATTATTATATAAAATTGAAATATATTCAAATCCAAAAATTTTATTATCGATTTTTTCGATTGATATTTATTTAAATGTGGGTATGCGGGTGCAATAAATTACAAATATAATAATGCAATAAATTAAAAATATACTATATTATTTTACCTATGTAAAGTCTACCCAAGTAGATATTTATTTAATTTAAATTTAAATCATCTATATGCGCTTTCGTTCTTTTTCAATTAAACATTTTTACAATGCATTAATTAATTTACAACAATTAGTTTCGAAATTAGTCTTATAAAAATATCTCCAAATGATGCCTTTTTTAGGTATTCACAGGCTTATTAGAATCCCGGCACCTGAGCGACTATTTTCTATTTCCTGTTGTTAATTCTTTTCTCTTTGTTTAATTTGCCTTGTGGTTTCCTCTTTGAAAGAAGGGCAATTCTGCAGAAGCCGATATAATCCTGTCTTGGAGAACTGTAAACCACCCATATGTTATTTGCAGTACGTGGTGACCGGTCTCCATGGAAAGGGAATTCTAATTTTGAAGGGGAAACAACTCATTGTTGTGGCCAGTTTAAGAAGGCGGGATATGCATATGGGTCCTGAATGCATCAACTGGCTGGTCTGCTGATTTGTCAGTGGATAAAGATCAAGAGAATGGATATATATTAATCAAGTCTTTAGGAGTCGACTCGATTCACCCAAAAAGATCCGGATGATAATGTTAAATCTATGGGAAGCATTATTTACAAATATCTCTCTCAAATTTTAATATTTTTACAAGAATTTTTTAGCATGGGATTGCTGAGGACGATCTACAACCGTGCTAGTTTTTACCTTTACGATTTTGGATATTTTTTTTTATGTTTTATGATAGTTTCAATTTCAGAACTGGTTCCAACCGGTTCCGAAAATTAAAGGTTTTTTTTTTTTTTTTTATTTGAAACCAAAATCGAAAAAGTAAAAACTTGTCCTGTTGTATATCGTCCTCGGCTATCTTATTCAAAAGAAATCCTATAAAATTATTAAAATTTGACTGACATACTTGAAAATAAAGTCCTCATAGATTTAACACTATCATCCGGGTCTTTTTGAGCGACTAGTGTAGGCTTTTAAGTTCGGGGAATAGTGCTTAAAGGTGCCTCGTGTAAATCAAGACTTTAAAAACACTCTGGATGGCCTATTCCACGAGTACTTGTAGTGTAAGTCGCATACTATGATTTTTGACTACAATTATTTTAGAACGGAAAAATTTGACTTATTTGATCGGAAATGTTTCCTTAATTAAATAAGGCTAAGTTAAAAGACAAACATTTAGGAAGTAACGGTGACCAATAAGCATAGCAATTATCAGTTTTGAGACTTACACTAGACAGACCCATGGACATAGTATTTATTTCTTACTGTTTGTTTCGACATCTTCATATACTCTTTCAATAATTTTACTTTTAGAAAAAGTGTAGGAAATTACTATAAAACGCTGGTGCTTTGAGAGTTTGGAATGTCTATTTACGAGATGCGTGGCAAAACTAATGGTGATTCGCATAGGGATCTCTTGTAAATGTGTGATCTCTGGATAACAGTGGTGTTAGAATTTGCAGCTCTTTGTTAGGACCGGTAGTGGGTGATGCGACCAATATCTGAATTTTCTTTTCTTTTTACATGTTAATTCACTTTCTTATTGCTACGAATTTTGTAAATAGTTAGTGTTTGTACTGTAAAATGATGTAAATAATCTTATTAAGCTCCATTTCTTTACTAATATTAGTTTTTGTTACATTGTCTCTGTTATCAAGCAAACTTGTCTATTATTTTCAGTGTATGTCTACGGCAGATTAACGAAATATTAGAGATATCGCCAAGTTGGCGTCACTTTTGGCGAATAATTTTGGTCGCCAAATTTGGCGATTGTTGGCGATGGTAACCCTTCCCTATTTATGGTAACCCCCCTTACGTCTACTGATACATTGAATGTTGTTCCGTGGTTTTCCAGTTTTTTCTAGAAGTTTGTAGAAATTTCCACCGCATGCGGCGAGACTATATATAAGGAGAGCGATACGAGCTGTTGTTGTTATTATTTACCAGTCAGTCATTGAGTGAACAACGCGTTTGTTAAGCAAGTTTGCTTGAGTCTTATTTACGTTATTTTGAATGTGATTAAGTGTTGAGACGTTGTATAAAGAGTCTCTGGAACCTATATCGGCACTTATACGATAGATTTGAACAATTATTTTTGAATATCTAGAAATATTTGTGAGTTTCGAAGACTCAGTTGTTCTGAAGTTCTGTAAATAAATTATTTTCTACTTTTCTGACAAGAGTTTGAAGTTGTCTAACCATAAGATCAAAAGAACCCCATATACGCTGTAACATTATGTTTCTCTTCCATGTGGAACACATAAAATTGTAAAGAACGAAGCATTCATTAGCTTCTTTACAATTAAACTCACTAATTGTCTTTTTCATAGTTCTAAGTAAGAGAACATCCTCGTTTCTTATGGCATAAACATTTTAATCTGGCTTTGCACAAGGTTATTTGTTCACTTGTAAAAATGCTGGTAGAGTTCTATTCAGCTAACCAGTTACAATTTCGCTAAAATTAAGACTCTTTTTTGGTTTAATTTTAGATATATCAAAGTTTAGATATAAACCCTGGTGTAATATCTGAACCAGGCATTTTGTTATCTACATAGAAAGAATTTTTTAAAAGTTTAAAAGATCAAAATATCACAGATGAACGCCATATTACCCACTGGAATTGGCAAATGTTTCCTACTAAACAACTTATTCTAACTTTCAATAACCCCACATTACCATTTAGAATTAGAGCCTGTTCGGTCTTATATTCTTAATTCTCTTCATTGTTTTAATTGTGGCCATAACATGACTTTCTGGTTCCGTTACCTGCAATACTTATGCAGAATCTGGCTATGGCAGTAAACATTGTAAAAAAGCTGAACGCCGCACAAACTATAAAGACCACCAAGCAGTATTCCTTCGCTCTTTCCAAATGCATCTATGAAAAGGTAATTTTTGCTATTAAAATTACACAAAAACTTTGCTATTCTAAAGCTCGCAAACTTGAGCAATTCACAATCACATCGGTTGTTATTTCTTACTCTAGTTTGCAGAAGCAACAATCAAAATTCATAAGGCACATAAGCACCCAAATTGAATCCTCTTTTACCAAATGATTCTCTTGTGACAGTATTGTCCAGCATTTTAAAGAATAAAACCCGTAGTGTGCAGTCTATGGGTAATATAAGATTTCTGCAAAATTTTGATCTTTGGGTTGCCATCAACAGTACCGGTTGAAATACAATTCCTTTATCGCCAGTTACAAAAATTTCAAGTCAGATATGTTAACTGAACGTGAGACTGGGGAATTTTCTGTTCCGTATGCCAGCAAGTTGCAGAAACTTGGTATTTTTCCAATTCATAAAGTAAACAAAAAACTTTTACGTAAAAAGAGAGGAAGAAATCTTCAATTTAAGCTTTATCAAAGTGGAAAACTCAAGAATTAAATGAGAAATCATGTACACATTACTTTCTGCTATGAAAAATTTCACACTGCTGCTCTACTATGTGGTAGATGATTCTATTGAGTCAGAATCTTACAGTTATGAGTCAAGTGCATATGAATAAAATACTGTTTTTGAAGAATTTGAGTGCAAATGATTTTACATTGTTTTGCATAACATGTTTATATGCACTATTATTAAAGCATTTTATACTTTATTTATTTTAAACCCTCTCTTTACAGATTTTTCTCACTTTAATTGTAATGATTTTCTTTGTCTTTTGGCTACGGTATTTTGAATTTATTATATACTTTTTCATTATAAATGTCACAAAATTACACTTTTTTTTTTATAAAACAGCGTTATTTTTTGGGTTATCTTGTTTTTATGACAAGCTTTTAATCTTACTTAAAATATGAATATATATCAATGTTTCTATTTTAATTTTTTCTTGACTCAGAATATTCCTAAATGTATCTAAAATTTAAAAATTAAACTATAAGTATTGGAAACAGGAATAAAGATGCTTTTGAAGCTGTGTTTTGTAGCCCTCATTAAGGTATCCACACCAGGACTTTTTGAAATTTTCAAAGTTTAATTTTGTTGTCTATTTTTCATAATGACAATTAGCTGAAAACTTTGAAAAAAATATATAAAAATTTCAGCAACTAACCTAAATTTCTTAAAGAGAAAAACATTCAAAATTATCTCCAAAATGGACATTTGCGCAAAACGGGATAACTAAAAAATAAAACAACGCTTTGACATTTTTTAAACTGCATAATAAATAGAATAACTTTTTCTAGGATGTAGATTACACACATTATATTCGTATCTCTATCTCAGATGATATGGCAGTTAAAATACGGCAATGAAAAATTTGCAAAATTTTTCTCGAGTTTTTTATTTATACCGGTGTAAATGTAAAACTATTATATATATTATCATGAGTGTAGTTTATTCCCTCAAAAGACATCTGTAAAAGAAGTACAGAAAATTTCGTCGCAATTCATGCAAATTTTTTTGTTTTAGGATGTTTTACATATTGTAAAAATCCGAAAAACTTCATTTTGAGAAAAAGCTAAAAATAACTTTTAAGCGCAATTCAAAAGCTGTAGAAGCTGTAATTTTATATGGCTGTAAATGTGGTTATAATTAAGATACAGACACAATTTAATCAGAATTCGACAGATAAAAGAGTCGATTTTAATATTATTGCATAAATGAAAAATCTATATTTTGATTGAAAATTATGTTTTAAAGGTGTTCGAATACCTCAATATCTTGATCATATTAAACTTTAAATTCATGAAGTGTGTTTTTAATTAATATTTTCTAAGAAGATTTCCTGATAAATATAAAAATTAATCTTTTGTATTAAAAAAAACCTGTTTACTATAAAATGTAATATTATTGTGAATGCTGCATTGTAAACGTAGCTGAGTTTTATGTATTTTATATGTATGCAAAATCTATTTTGCTAAAAGCAAATTTTGTATTTTCAAGTCTTACCTGTAGCAGAGGAAGGAGAAATGGTTTTCAGCAATTTTACTTACCTAAAAATAAATAAATATATAAATTAAATTACAAAATCTTAGAACAAGAACAAAACATTTGTAATTTTTTTAGAAATGGTAATAAAATTTAAAAAAGTAACTAAATGCATAAAAAAATTTAATATCTGTGCTAATTTTGAATTTTGTTTTTTTTCGGTATGTTCGCATTTATATAAATACGTAGTATCTGTATATGAAGTTTTTGATTGGTTCGTCCATCTGGATGCATATAACATCGCATAAACTATCCAACCGAATGTTATGCAATTTAATATGTAAAATCATTGCAGAATTCTGTTGATTCTTTTCAGATTTTCTGAAAATTGAATTAAAATTTAAACATGTATTAATAAAAGTTTTCTTTATTCTATTAAATTTGCCTTACAAAATTGATTCAATGATACCCCGTGATAGATAATGATTCTAAGTTGCCATTATGATGGGGCATTTAAGATGGGGGCATATACCGGGTGTCCCAAAAATGACTGATGGATTTTAAAATTCAATAACTTGCAAACGGTGACAGTTATTTAAAAAATTTTTGTATGTATGTATAATGTCAGGAGTTTTTTTTATCGTAATTTTTTATTTTAGTTGGAATTTCAAACAATAGGTGGCGCTGACGGCAATTGAAGGCCATGTCGACGCTTCACTCAACACTGATCACCTGGTCTTTAATCGCCGTCAGCTCCGCCTATTGTTTGAAATTCGAACTAAAATAAAAAATTACGGTAAAAAAACTCCTGACATTATACATAACCCTCCTGCAAAAATTTTTTAAATAACTGTCACCGTTTGCAAGTTATTTAATTTTAAAATCCATCAGTCATTTTTCGGACACCCGGTATGTGCATTACTGAATTTAATGTATATATGTATATATATATATATATATATATATATATATAATACCATTAAAAGTAGACTATATATATATATATAAATAATCGTATTAAATTTATTTTTCATGCATTTTCGCACAAGAATGCAACATGTTCTTGGTTCAAATATTGCACGGAGATCTGAATATTTATAAAACTAGTTATAGTACTAACATACCTTATTTGTCAATTTGGCGCATTATTATCATATTAAATTACTTGATTTACTCTACATTTAAGAAAAGTTCCGATTTAAACTCGTAAATAAACATTACCTCGAATTCCTGAATAATCCTTTAAACACCCTATCATCGAATTGCTAATAAATAATATTTGATAATTTATGGGTACTCTAATACAAACACAAAAAATATATATTGTCCTTTAGAATAGACTTCGGATCATAAAAGATTATCACATCAATTATACTCGTTTAACACTCAGAATGGTGTTACTACCATGGCTCTACTCGAACAAAGACATATTTAAAAATGATAACGAAAATGTCATTAAAAAATAACCTTTAAGTTTTACCAAATAATTTATAATTTATATATAATGAAGTAACATGCAAGTATTGCACATTAATTTCTAGACTAGTAATGGGGAATTTAAGACTGAACGAACATCAATATCACTGTTAATATCCTCACATAATAATCTTTAAGATTTCTCATATTTGTAATTTATGTCGGTTAAATTTATTAAATCACTAAATCTTAATATAATAACCGTAAATGGCTTTCTCATATTTTACAATTTATGGCCGTTGAATTTACATGGAAACCATTCTCATTAATTATTATTACGTAATCTGAAAGTCGAAATGAGAATATATTCTGTTAACTCATATTCTACATAATCAAACGACAAACTACTCAATTATAACTTTTCGTTCGATTGTTTTTAGATAATGCATGCTTGTAAAATATGGTCTGAGCATATTTTTTTAAGACTTTTTCTTTAGAATACAAGTCTTCTGAAATATACATTTTTTATTAAAATATCGCGTATTTATGATAGCAATTCTTGTTTATTCAATGGTAATTATCGCTTACACTCATGATAATAGAAACATATTATCAGTTATAAAAAATGTACAAATAATGTCTACCTTTTAGATATGACATTCATTTTAAAAGTGTGTGTATACATATACTAGGTTGAGCGTTCTGGGAAATTTGTGAAAGCATTGTTAGGCGCAAATTAACAGCAAAAGCAACAAGGCCTATTCTTCAATACAGACTATCATAGTCCACGACTTTCTGCCATTGTTCTGGTAGATTCCGGATTCACTGGAAGTACCATGGCAGCTCCTTGGAATAAAAAAACCCTTGACATGCTTCTTCACCTTCGTTAAAGGACTCAAACCGACAGCCTTTTAAAAAGTGTTGCATTGATCGAAATTGGGCATAATCGGATGGAGCCACGTCTAGAGCGAAATTCACGAATTCTTTTAGATGTACCACTAGTACTCCTATATGCGATACAAATTCTGGTAAATAGTAGATTAAAAATTTCCAATAACCAACTTTTTATTCAACCTAATAAAAATATTTTTGCTTTTAGTGGCAGAAAGCGCGGGGAATTTATAGATTTAAATAATCATATCCCGTAAAAAAAAAAAAAAAAAAAATTAAATTTTTAAAATGTCCTCCTGAGATGCATGGCGGCATATTTCTAAACATAAGTTATATAAAGGAAGGAAGAAGGAGTATAAATATTACATTTCGTATTTTTATAATTTAGAAACTCTATGTAATATAAATGCCTTGTCTAAAAAGATAATACATCCTCCATTTTTGCAATGAAGAACAAAATATTTGCAGTAAAAAAGATTCTTTAACCTGCATAACCCTACATAAGAGACAGCTCATATTGAATCTCAAATCGAGGAATTAAGAAAATGTAAATTTTATTTAAAGCAATTAGTTTGTTCTGGATGTTTTATATTTTAACAGGTCTTCACCAATTGGTTTATAATGTTAAATAAAAGGTTTTTTTGGTTATTTTCCCTTCTCCTCGCCACCCATGTGAGTTTCTTGACGTGTTCAATAAACAAAAGAGGAATACAATACAAAAGACAACAAAGAAATATAATAAAAAGAGACGAATTTACAACAGTTCAAAGGATCGGATCTTGATTTGAGGTATAGTTTTGTGACATAAAATATTGCAGCGGTCGAAACAAGTCGGACGGCAATGCAAGAATTATTAATAGATAATATTGTTACTCCAGATAGATACTCCAGATAATATTGTTCTTAACCCTTTCCGACAAACTGTGCCCGGTCTAGGATACCTAATTTGAATTCCAAATTTGCAAACGGCACCAATAATATTTTAGTAACATTTTGCTTTTATAATAAAAGCTTAAATTAAGGAATTCAAAATATCTAAAAAAATACGTTTGTGAATATCGGTGGCAGTCGATAAGTTCTCATTTTACTAACAAATTTTGAGCGGGCCGGAAAGACTAGCGTCTAGCGACAGCAGGATTCCTAATGGTAGGACTTAGAGTAAAATCCGCGAAACTTGAAACATCCCTAAAGAGGGATTTTCCTCTCTTTCTTCAAATGTTTAGGGAAATCCACAGTCTGTGGGGGAAATCATCGTTAGTGGTGCCTGGCATGGCTTTTTGAAAATGAGATAACTCGCTTTTAGTTAGAATATTGTGTTTATACAATTGTTCTGTTTACTGTTTGAATACCAGAATATAATAATTCTTACATAAATTCAAGAATTACTTAAATTAAGAACAATATTAACATTATTATTAATTTAAATGTCTTTGATAATTAATTTCTTCCTTATCTGCCACGATAGTCAAAATGATATTTTAAATAACTATCAATAATAACGCTATAAATAATTTAAATGTATTTGATAATTTACTTTATAATTTATAATTTATTTTATTTTTATCTTCCACAATATTCAATATAATGCAATGTTTTAATTAACTATAACTTTAGTCTTCTGTTAACAGATGGCAGCACAATACAAAAGTCTAAAAAAGCAAATTATCCCTCTTTAGGGATAAATCCTAAGAGCAAAGATCGGCAGATTTTTTTTTCTAAGTCCTACCATTAGGAATCCTGCTGTCGCTAGACGCTAGTGCCGGAAAGGGTTAAGCTAATCTACAAGACGCGACCATTATTTTCCCAGACTAATCTAATAACTCCAGAAAATAGTACATGAAATACATATCAATTTAATATTATTTCGAAGTAACTCTCACCAGTTGTAATGCATTTCAATGCTAAGCTGTGTATGTTTTGTAAACAATTTTTAAAATCCTCTTTCGGAATTCTCTTTAATGTCGACGTCGACGTGTTCTTGATGGCTTGGACATTCTCAAATCTTGTTCAAATATGTTATGCCCTAATTTGCCGAACCACATTCTTGTAAATGTTCAATTCATTGGAAGGTACTCGAATAGTCGATCGGCGATCCAAAGACATATGGTCACGAACATTTCAATTCATCCTGGCAAGCACACGGGGCGCAATCAGTTTCATGTTTCAGCGGGCGCTACATCTTCCACACATTCGCGAACATCCCGAAAATGGCTAAACCATTCAACAGAGTGTGAAGGGGGTAATGCCACCTCTTCGTACAACACACAGTTGTACGAAGAGGAGGCACTTCATGAGGTTTTCAACATTTCATGAGTTTTGTAGCAGTTTTGCCCGATCTGAAGCAGAATTTAATGTTTATTCTCTGCTCCATATCGACGTCGACAACAAAAATTTAATAGCTACGTTTTAATGAGTGTTTTAAAGTCAGCCACTTGCTTCTGAAGGAAGTTGACATCGTTAGGGTACACCACATTTCGGTCCCGCCATTTCGGTAACGCCGTTTCGGTCTCGAGACATTTCGGTCTCTGGCCATTTCGGTCCCGAGACATCTCGGTCTCTGGCCATTTCGGTCCCGAGACAATTCGGTCCCAAGACATTTCGGTCCCGAGACAATTCGTTCCGTGGCCATTTCGGTCCCCAGCAACTTTGGTCACTTGCCTTTTCGGACTTTAGTCATTTCGGTCCCTTGTTATTTCTTTTCTCGCTACCTTATAAGTCGGATTCCAACATTTATGGGCCTTCCAAATGGTGTAAGAACAGCCTTATTCGGGCCTTTTTTTTTATTCTCCCCTTCCCTCCCCTCAAGTTTTATAAAAAGTTGAATATAAGAGTCCGATAAATTTAAACTTTTATAACTCGTCATAATGAAATCACAGCGAACTGAAAATTTTGTTTGATAAAACAATGTAATATAAGTAGTATTATTATTAATCAGAATAAATATCTTAAATTTTATTATTTATTAATAGTATCAGTATTATATATAAACTTCTATAAACTAATATAAATTAATAAACTTTTCTACCAAAAATTGAACCGACTTCAAAAACAACTGCAAAATGAAAAATAATTTTTTTAGATAATAGTAATAAGAAATTAAATTAAGAGCTTAGTATTTACCATGCGTATTATTATATTTATGTACACTAATTTGATTTTTTGGAGTCGGTGCCAGCCAAGTCAAGTTATATATAATTTTCAATAGCCACACATCCAAGTATCTACGAGTTTTTTTTACAATTTAATATTTAGTTAAAAAATTAACCTTATTCTTTTATGATTTGCATTGGATACTTAATTTTAACTTTGAAACTGACTTGGCTGGCACCGACTCCAAAAAATCAAATTAGTGTACATAACTATAATAATACGCATGGTAAATACTATGCTCTTAATTTAATTTCTTATTAATATTATCTAAAAAAATTATTTTTCACTTTGCACGGAGTTTTTGAAGTCGGTTCAATTTTTGGTAGAAAAGTTTATTTTTCTCTTTTTTGTTAAAAGTTTATGATTTTTTGAAGTCGGTTAATAAAAATTATAATACGGAAAAAAATATTGTAAATTATACACGTATGCCAGGAGGGGTTTCGAACCGACGCTCTCTTTCGAAAACCAGAGATTAAATCTTGCGCCTTAGATCACACGGCCATCTGACTGCATGCATACCTTCCTGACTGCACTCCACTCGGCGAGATTAGTCAACGTCCATGTTACTTTTAATTTGCAAGAAATTCTTAATTTTATTCGTTTTTGCTTGATTACTAGAAAAATACTGAACAAATTTCGATGAAATGGAAGTAGTTCCAATTCGAGTAACCTCTTTAATTCAACACAAAAACCAAATTAATCGGTTGGATAATTTCGGAGTAATCAGTGAACATACATAAAATATATGTATATATATACATACGCGTCGAATTGATAACCTCCTCCTTCTTTTTTGAAGTTAATTAATAAAAATTATAATACGGAAAAAAATATTGTACATAGATGTAAATTATATCAGGAATGGGGTTCGAACCCACGCCCCCTTTTGAGATCCAAAGCTTACATCTGACGCTTTAGTTTTTTTGTATATATGTCGAACAATTATCCACACTGTGGGATATAGGCCCTAAGGGGTGGGATGCCCTCCGTGGTGGTCTTTCTAAGGCAACCTAACCCGTATTTACGCAAGATTCGAAGAAAACCACGGAAAACTCCGAACGGTTAGGCCAACGGTCGCGATTGGGTTCCAACCCAGCACCTACCGTCTATCAGTTTGGAGGTCAGAACCTCGCGGCCACTGGTGGGGCCTGCGACTTCAAACCGCTCGGCCTTCCTGACTGTACTCCACTCGGCGAGCTTATTCAACACCTGTGTTACTTTTAATTTGTGAGAAATCACTAATTTTATTAGTTTTTGTCTAATTACTGAAAAATTACTGTGCCAATTTCAATGAAATGGAAGTAGTACCAATTCGAGAGTAACTTCTTTCATTTAACATAAAAACCCGATTAATCGGTTAGTTAGTTTCGCAGTAATCGGTGAACACACATAGAAAAAAAAACAATTGATAACATCCTCCTCCTTTTTTGAAATCGGTTTAAAATTATAACACGGAAAAGATTGTTGTGCACACGTATGTCAGGGGTGGGGTTCGAACCCATGATTTCATTCGAGAACCAGAGTGTAAATCAGGCGCCTTAGACCTCTCGGCCTTACTTACTGCATTCCGGTCTGTGAACCTATTCAACGTCCATGTTACTTTTCATTTGCGAGAAATCACTAATTGTTTTTCGTTTTTGCCTAATTACTAAAAAAGCACTTAACCAATTTCGATGAAATGGAAGTGGTACCAATTCGAGAGTAACCTCTTTTATTTAACACAAATACTACTTTAACCGGTTAGATAGTTTCGGTGTAATCGGTGAACAAGCATAACGAAAAATAAATACGCGTCGAATTTATCATAGCCTTCTCTCCTTTTTTTATAATAAAAAAAATTACAATACGAAAAAAAAACACAGTATGTCAAGAGTGGTGTTCGAACCCACGCTCTCTTCTGAGAACCGAAGCTTAAATCATCCGCCTTAGACCGCTAGGCCATCCTGACTACAATCTACTTGGCCAGCTTATTCAAGGTCATGTTACTTTTCGCAAGTCTATTATTTTAGAACTCTTTCACTGATAAAGTATTGAGTTGATAAAAATTCTCTGATACTCTGTGCTAACGGTTAAATACAAAATATTCTTAATAGCAAAATTAATATTTAATTTATAAAATATATATGTAAAAATTATAACACGGAAAAGGTTATCGTACACATGTCTGTCAGGAATGGGGTTCGAACACGCTCTCTCTCTTTCAAGAACCAGAGCTTAAATCTGGAGCCTTAGACCACTCGGCCATTTTGTCGACACTGTAGTCAGAGAACTTATTCAACACTTTTATTTAGCGAAAAACCACTAATTATATTATTTTTTGCCTAATTACTAAAAAAGTATTGAAGCAATTTTTGTGAAACGAAAGTGGTACCAATTCGAGAGAAAGCTCTTTCATTTAAAACCAAAACCAAATTAATCGGATGAATAGTTTCGGAGTAATCGGTGAACATACATAAAAAAAATACATACGCGTCGAATTGATAACCTCCTCTCCTTTTTGGAAGTCGGTTAAAAAGTATTTTATATAAACTGCCATAAATATTTTTTTGGCTGTCACGTACATTTTCTAGAACCTTTAAATAAGTATTAATTAAATAATAAGAAACTGTGCTTAATTTTTTTCTTTCAATTATTTTAATAATAAATGTCTTTAATAATTTAATTAGACAGTTATAAGTTACTAGCTGACCCGCCCGGCGTTGCACGGTTCCGAGATAATAATATTAAAGGAACATGAAATTTGTGATTTTATCTTAAAATCGAAATATGTGAAATTACGTTGTCTGAAATACAAGGCCACTGACTGTGTGAAAAAATGATTTAAAAAAAATTAACAAATAATATTTAGCGGTAAAAATGTTCAAAGGGACTGCAATTGGAAACGGAAGAGGAACTACTCAAGTAATAATTAGAAATTTGAAAATCTCAAAGGGAGATACATCAGGAGAGACTTTGGGGTACTTTCAAGAAAGTTTTGAGAATCGTAAGTGCCGTAGATTTTGCTAGCCATCGCACAAAAACATACGTACACACAGACAGTGCGTTTAGTTATTTTATTAGTGTAGGTTACTGTGGATATACAAAATAATTCCTTTACTGCTAATTTATTAGTTTTATGGTTTTTGCCTTTTTTACATGCAATTTAAAAATAGATAAGACCATAATGCTTACAAAAATCTGTAATATTGACAAAATTGACAAAATACCGATGCTAAAAGCACAAAAAAATCGTTAAAACCACCTCGAAAATCGTACTGAAAATCGATATGAAAAAAAAACTGAGATTAAAAATCATAGCAGACAAAATTTAGTTAATTAGGCTTTGAAACAATTTATTTTTATGATTCTCATAAAATAGCCTCAAAATGTGAAGAAATACTAAAAATCGTAATAAAAAATTCATTAAAAGTTCCAAAAATCGCTGCACGAATTCCGAATAAACTTTATTGAAAAGAGAAAAAAATTACTATATTGAGTGAAAAGAATGAAACCGTCTTCCTTTCTCTAATATGGAAAAATCGCCTCGAAACATAAAAAGAACGCTAAAAATTGCTTAAAAAATTCTAATCAAAAAATCAAAAATCGGACTTCGAGGTGCAAAACTACGTGTATAGAGTTACCTTCCCTCCAAATTTTGTAACTCTACATGCAGCGGTCTCTTCAGAACAGCCCTGACACACACACATACTTGTCTCTTTATTATTATAGATTACTGTGAATATCCTAATTAATAATTTTATTGCTCATCCGCTAATTTCATGTTTTTTTGCTTTTCTTACATGCAATTCAAGAAGAGATAAGATCATGATGCATACAAAAAACTATAATTTTGACAAAAATGACAAAAAATCGATGCTAAACGCACAAAAAATAAAAAAAAATCGCTAACAATCACATTGATAATCGCACTGAAAATCGCATTAAAAATCCCTGAAATTGGAAAATCATAGCAGACAAAATTTAGTTCATTAGGCTGAAAGTTTGAATCAATTTTGTTTTTATTATTGTCAAAAAATAGACGCAAAATGCAAAAAAAAACATTAAAAATCGCATTAAAAAATTCGCTAAAAATCCAAAAATCACCGCACGAATTCCGAATAAACTTTATTGAAAAGAGAAAAAAATTACTATATTGAGTGAAAAGAATGACACCGTCTTCCTTTCTCTAATATGGAAAAATCGCCTCGAAACATAAGAAGAGCGCTAAAAATCGCCTAAAAAATTAAATTAAAAAATTCTAATCAAAAAATCAAAAATCGGGCTTCGAGGTGCAAAACTAAATGTATAGAGGTACCTTCCTTCCAAATTTTGTAACTCTACATGCAGGGTTTCTTCAGAACAGCGCTGACACACACACATACTTGTCTCTTTATTTTTATAGATAATGTATACATATTTCTTCAAATCACCCATCTACACCCTCTCCTTTGATAATTCAGAAATGAGATGTATTTATTGAAGAACAAATTTATTATTATTATTATTATTATTATTATTATTATTATTATTATTATTATTATTATTATTATTATTATTATTATTATCATTATACAAAGTTGCATCTTATAAATTTGTTTTCATAAGTTACTTTTTATTATTAACATCGCGAAAGCAATAGTGATTTCGTAACGGGGCATGCTAAGAAAAAAAAAAAAAAATGTTTTTAGAAATTTGCCTCCGCTACTTTTTTTTTTTTTTTTTTTTTAAATAATAATAGTATTTATTGATTGCATTTTTTAACAGTCTTCTCACGTCATGAAGACAATATTTGTCAGTTAATTTATTGAAACTGGGCTTATTTCATTCTAATAAGATGATTATTACTTTTTTATTTACATAAATATTATAATATTTAAAAATATAATAGTATAAATATTACATATAACATATAATATATAATACATAATTTAATAAAATATATTAAAATGTAATATAATAATAGTTTAAATAATTTTATTTTCAAATTTTGAGTGACAAAACTAAGCTTTTATTTATTTATTTATTTGTATTGACTTTTCGCTTCTACTTCCCCAGAAAAAAATAATAATTCTTATTTTAGTTTATTTTTAACTATACTAATTGTTTTGAATTTCTGTAATTTTAAATATACAATAAATAAACAAGAAAAAAATAAATTTCAACTTAGAACTACTAGGAAATATAATGATGTAATGAATATAAAATGGATTATGTATTGAGTTTATTTTAAAGTAAAATTCATTATATAAATTAATAATGTTATTAATTAATAAATATATTTAATAAAATATTAATTTGATTTTTATATTAAAACTACTAACTGTTTTGAGAATTAAGATTACCAATTATCATTAGGATTACCAATCATGATTAGGATTGCCATACAAAACTTTCGTGAATTATAATATTCTGGATAAAAGTTGTGTGCGGTTTTCGAGCACTTATAATCGCATTATACTAAAATTTTATGGTCTTCAGTTTAAAAACTCTGCAATGTTCTCTATAACATTATGTCTTATTTCACAAAATTTCAGTTTGCAGGAGAAGGGACCGAAATGTCTTGGGACCGAAATGACTCGAGACTGAAGTGTCTCGGGACCGAAACGTCCTGCTTCAACGTCGTTGGACATGCGAAAATAAACTACCTTCCAAATAAGAGCAATGCTGCTTTCTGACGATTTTTTGGTTTGTTACGTCAGTCCTGGAAATTAATGACCGTACCTTGTAGTATAATTCACGGGGAGCAGCTAATTATCTCCTTAAAGAGGTGTTGAATTGTGCCACACGCAATCTCAAAGACAGATTATAAACATACTTATAGATTACATAAATTTTCAGTTTTTATAACTTGTCATGAGATTGTAAAGTTGTTTGCAGTTTATTCAGCTTTTGTATTTATTTACCGAAATGATTTCGTGTTTGCTAAAGATCGCTAAAGTATGAGAGCTTCTTCCTATCATTGTGAAATTCATTTAGGAGTTCCTCTAAATGTTATTTTTGGTTATGCAGATAAAACAATCTTTAAAGGATTTTTTTTTAATTGAATCACAGTAACAATTATTGCGATTCATATATTTTAATTAAAGTTTGATTAAATGTTCCAATGAATAAACATTTCTTGTGGTATGATAATCGAAAAAAAAAACTATTAACAATGATGACAGCTACAACATCTCTGATATCATCACAGTTAATTGTTTACCATTAATGTATTTATTTTATTGTTATTTTATGTTCTTGTAAATATTTACGATACTATACGTGGAATGTATAACACCATACAGAGTCAAGCAAATTTATGTAAAGAATTAATTAGTTTCTCCTGATAAATACATGCTGATAAAAATAATTTAAATATTAATTATTTGGATTGTGTGATCCCTCTTAAATATTACACTATTAACATATTTCCATCTTTTACATATCTTTAATTTTTTGTACTTAAGTCTTGTAAAATTATTTTTTTATTTTTTTAACCCATTTTGCTTTTTTCTTTTATGCATTATGTGTATACTAATCAACAAGATAATGAATGCTAAACAAGATAAAATTAATGTATATGGTTTATTATTTAGCAGTAACTCACATGAAGAAATTCTTTCCAATTTATTAAACGCATTCTTATTTATGCATTTTATAAACTTAAAGAAAAATTTTAAGAGTTTAGGGAACATTCAGATCAATTTCCGTGAGAACTGTACGATCATCCTTTTAATGTTTACTTTAATTATATCACTTATTGTATCACTATACCTCAAATAATAAAGAGGTTATGTAAGATGCATAGATTGATTTTATGACGTATCCATTTATGTAAATTAACACAATCATTTCAACCGCTATTTACTACAATTGGCAATATATATTCTGTAATCTTAAACATATCTCTGTGAAATTTGATCATCTGCATATAATTTACTGCCGACTGTTAAATCAACATAATCTATTAGTTTTAATTAATCTAGGAAGTTAATTATTGTGAGTAATCACCTGTTAAAGCAATATGAGTTTCACTCATTTACAACTTGAAATGTAAGCAGCATATTTTACTGCTTTTCTGTTGTACAATTAGTCTATTCAAAAATATTTTTTAAAAAATACGCACTTATTTTTTTATAGCAGATTAAATATATACGACACAAAGACGAAGACGCCATTACCCTAGAATGTTATAAGCAATGTTATTCTCCAAGAAAAATAATAATTCTGAACATAAAGAATCTGGCTTACTCTTTTTTCTGTATTAGGAGAGAATAGCCATAGTTGGACATGACCAACTGTTTCTATAAACCCCATCTATTTGAGATTAATGTATGAAGTCTCCCGCCAGACGACTCTGATACCTTACCCAGGTTATTCTGACCAATCGTGCAAACCCCGAACCAAAACAATGACCATGTGCATAGAACAGAAATCAGCTTTTTCAGTGCTAATTTGGGCAGGGTTTGCTCCACGTAGTCCAATGAAATGGTTCATGGTTTAAAGACTAATTCAGCTACACTTTATTCGGTGGTTTTTAGCAAAATGCGCAGGTTTTTACATATCTAGTTGGCAATGAGTTGGACATCCGCTTTAAATGACCGTTGCCATTCTACCGATAATTAGAGAGGAAGAAGCCTTTTACAGCTGAAATCTAACTCATCGGAATAACGTCATTTAATATCAGAAGAAGAAATTACCTTCCACGTACTGTTTCAGACAATTAAAAAAAATTAAATTAGCTGTTTTGATCCCTTTTTTTCCCTCCTGTTACCAGAATATTTTAAAACTAAGATTTTTTTTTTCATATAAATACCTAAATTTATGTGTTTATTGTTCATATTTTTCACGCGAATTTCTTTATTTTCGTTTCTGTTCTTAGTCTTGAGATTATCTGTTTTAGAATATGGGACAGTTGCCTTACTTGAAAGAATTTAACTTATTTAAATTAATCCAGACACATGATCATAAATTTGAAAAATGGGTAATGAATTTTAAGGGCTGTAAAGTTTGGACACATTTTTTTTATTTCTTTATATTTTAAAATAGATTACTATTTAAAATAGATTACTATATCCATGCAAGTTTTTGAATATTTTAATTTAATTTTTTTTACTATATTGGAACCAATTTCATTATACAGTCTATGCTTAGATATGTATAACATGAAAAATATCTTTTACATGTTTTTGCAATAAATTTTGCTTGCAAATTTTTTTTATTTCGCATGTGTTTGTATTTATTTTTTCGGAAATTTTTATCCCTATGAAAGATTTGGTTAAGAAACATTCTAAAGGCAAAAAGGAAGCTCTCAAAGCACAAAAGCAATTGGAACACCAAGTTTTAAAAAATAGGTGTAATTTAGATTTTTAAAAAAATGATGGAAAGGATGAACTACAGAGAGAAAAAAATATGCTGAATGATTTAGACTCTAAAAAGTAAAATCAAGAGATTATTTATTGATTTTGTCCAATTTGTATAAAAATAAAATAGAAGAAAAGATTCAGTGTTCAGACTGTCAAGTATGGTTCCTTGTTGTATGCGCTAGAATAAAAATGAATAAAATATATTCATCCATAAGCCGTGATCACTTCTTACATGATATTCAAGTAACTCGCTATTAGCTCCGTAATAGCGATTATCAATTTTGTTATAGCTTTGATTTATATATGGAATACATTTTGATTTCAAACAATTACCCTTAATTTCAGACATTTGATTTCATTGCCGTTATTTTGTCTGATGGTCTCTTCAATTGCAATCTTCGATTTTAATAAGATTTGTCATATTCCTTTTTATTGAAACAACTTAATATTATTTGTCCTATTTACGAGACTGGATAATTAATTTATGCGACCAGTTGCTGAACATGGACTATTTTTGACATTTTTTTTTAAATTAACGTAAAACTTACAATAAAAAAAAAACTTTCATTCAGTTAGCTGATGAATAGAATGTCCACGTGTAGTGATATTTTTCAGGTACTTCAAAAATGAATTGAGTTACACTTGAATATAATTGATAAGATCCAAATTTGGCTACATTCCCCTATTACCAACAGAATTCGTGTATTTGTCTTAACAGTTACCAAAGTTTAAAACCATGTTTTTAATGAAACCATATTTTTAATGGAATAAGCATTTCATGGCTGCTTTCCTTCTTTATATGTGTGAAAGTTCCTTTTTTTAGAGTCATTGTCAAAGCTGATAAAAGCTGAAACTTGCTTGGTCCCCAGATCTTCATTATAGAACGCATGGGAAAGATCTCCCTACCTAGGATAACAATGGTGCCAGAACTATGTATTTCAATTAGCATTTCTGCTACGACAGCCCCAACACCACGGATGAATTCTCTTCCTCTAAATAATATATGGATGGATCTCGAATTACAAAAGTTTCTTTTGTTCCCCATTGCTTTACAGTTTCTTTGAAAAAAATGAAAGATTTTTTTTTTGAGCTATTCCTTTTATATGTTGCAGTCGCCTAAATGCCTTACTGAATTCCTTATAACAGACAAATGAGATATCTATTTATTTCACACACTGACCAAATTAAAAATTCTATAAATTAGTACCCTAGAAACACAGTACCACTAAAGATGTGTAAGAAGAATTTTTAGTAGAATGTGCGACTTATAAATATTTAAAGCAAATACGGTAAAAGGTTCCCTTTTTATTCTAATATAAAACTATTATCTAATCTTGAAGTATTTTTAAGCTTGTTATTCCTCCTGCAGAGTAAGAAAAAGAGAACAGAGAAGAAATACGTCGCTTAATAAACCATGATTTACTCCCTTGAGAATAATGTACTCTAAGTTAAAAATAGAGGAAAAGAACGTGTATTGAAATACTTATTTCTTAGAAAAGCATTATTTTTTGAGAAATTTTGTGTGTCTTCTTTCCTTTTTTCCTTGAAAAATAGAATAATCTAATAGAGACTTTGTGAACAAGTTTACTCTAGAAAGGATTACATTCAGAAAAACCCGTATGTAGAAAATGTATAAAATAATCAAGGTATCCGATATTTGAAATAAAGTTTCATATCGATTATCGTTTTTAAAAGACCACCTACCTTTTGTGCAAACTTTTAATATGAAATATTTTGCCGAATAGAACGCGTCTCAAAAATCTATACATATAAAATAGTTTGTCTTGTCTGACTGATAATCAACGCACAGCTGAAACTACTCAACTTAGAAGCATGAAAATAGGCTAGAAAATACTTCTTATGACGTAAGCATGCTATATTTTAAAATTCCATATCTAAGAGGGAGGGGGGGGAGAAGGAGTCAAAAATTCTGAAACATCATGCTATGTCTCTTCTTAGATATATAGCAAGAAGAACGGTGGAAGCGTGAAATTGCAGAAAATACCTCTATTAAAAAATTAATTAAACACTATTTCTTCGATTTTAGAAATTCGACTTCCTAAGGGTTAAAAAGAAGTCGAAGAATTTAGAACATCTGGAACATCTCAACAGTCAGTTTAAATAGGAGTGTAAAACGACAGAAAATAAATCTGTTAGAAAAATAATTAAACAAATATTTTTCCGATTTTAAAATTTCCACCCTGTGGGTAAAAGTGGCGGTGGAAAATTTTCTAGCTTTTTTTGATCGATCTTGTGGCAAATCATAGAAAAACCCTCTGACCACTCTATTATGAAAGTTTCTACCCACCAACCGAATTCGCATCCCCCTCCGGAAAAAAAAGTTTTCGATTTTTTTTTTTTTTTTAAATTGTAGCGTTTTATCATTTTAGATCGGATTTTTTTTAAGGTACCTCCGATAAATATTATTTATTCTGTATGAAATTTTCAAAGAGAGGGGAAGAGTTTATTTCGGGGCGATGGGCGTGATAGTTGAAACTCTGGGTGGGAGAAGGCAATTTTCTAAATTTGTCCTGCACGCTTCCTGTGAACAAACACACTTATTAAAAAAAATAGTTAAACATAGGTAGTTCATTCAAATTTTAGATCTATTTCGTCCATTGTGCCCTCAACATCGACTTTGAACAGCATAATGTAAGATTGTACGAATAAAACAACAATTTTAAATATTTGATTACGTATTATTATTATTATTATTATTATTTGTTTTTTCGTTTACTATATGTATTTCGTTTGTATCAACAAGCGAAGACTGTAAAGCATAAAATTTGAAGGGAGGTGCCTTAAAACAAGTAATTTTGGTATACAAAATCAGGGCTATCCATTCATTAAGTCAAAAATACAGAGTGTCTACCTTTAATTCAAAACTGGAATTTTATTCATAACTTTAAAAATAGTGATGTTTTTAAAAAATATACAGTAGACATAATTTTTTTTCAATAAGATGTACCAATATCACATAAGAAAGAAATAATATCTATTTCCATACAAACAATTCTCAGATAGGTACGCTTTGTATAAAAATGAAGTAACAAAACACTTTTTTTTTTTTTAACGGTTCTTGAAACGATGGTTTCTTAACCCATTAATGCTTGAATTATTTTCTTCGTTAAAATTCAAATTTTGCATTTTTCCACCACTTTTAAAGGAAGAAAAACTTTTATCTTAATTTATCGATGACTTTGTCTCCAGAAAGAAAGTATTTATTTATACTCCTTTCTCACTGGTGTGAAATGCGTTTACTTGAATTTTTTAAAGCTCTCCCAAAAATGGGACGCTAGGCACTTATGAGTTAAAATTAAGAATCTGATTTTTTTATCCATTTAATTTTTTTCAGGACGACAATGTACAACTTAGAACCAGAATAGGATTTTTTTTTTTTTTTTTTTTTTTTTTTTTTTTTTTTTACTTTAAACGATTTTTGAGACGGCGGTTTCTTAAAATTAAGAATTTGGATTATTCTTTTTTATTCATTTCGTTTCTTGTCAGGACGACAATTTACGGCGGTGGTTAATTTTTTTTATTTCCTTTTAGAACAAGTCTGATTTTTTACGTTGAACATTATTGTAATGATGTTGGTCCTCTTAAAGACTTTACAGAGGTTAGACAGTTATGTTTTCAAACACAGACGATACAACACATTCTACACAACTTTGCAAAAACGTGTAAATAAAGTGAACATCATAATTCTGACCATAAAACAAAAGAAATTCTCTAGCTCAGACCCAAATCCAAGCATACCGAATATCTACAAATCCTACGCAATACTCATTCACTTCACTTCATGTTTGGCCAAATATCTCAGGATATTTGCCGAAATTGGGAACAGCGCCATCTATAAGTTATAAAAACTTGAAAATGCAGTCATTTTGTTGCAGTTTACATTAGATTTAAAAAAAAAGTACCTTCTTGGATTGTTATGTTCTTCGAGCTTTTTTCGTAATGTTTCACAAACCGATGTAACTCTATTGAAAATCTTGTTAGACTAATTTTATTCTTGTTAAAATTCTCATTTAAAAAAAATCTACGTTTGGATTCGGGTGAAACATCCTATTTTTGACTGAATAAATGGACTGCTATTTTGCATTTCTGCACAAATAATGTTTGTGGTAGAATCTTGTACAAGTCTTCACGTTTCGAAATCTCAAAACTTCACATGTCCCTGCTCTTATAAAAGCATTATTTGTGCAGTCCTGTCCAGTAGTTTAAAATGGCACCCATGTCCGTCCCGGTTCTATATAAAAAATCGAAAAGTTCTGCCCTCTCCGATTCAATTTTTACAAATAATGCCTATATATAAAGATTTATCTGTAATTTAATATGCAAACTAAATTAAATATGTAAGGTGAATTAGTTGCGAAATATTTCGTTAAAGAAATGCACAATATCACTTTATGTTCATAAAAAAATAAATAATAAAATGCCTAATTACAATGAATTTCGTTTTGGAAGGGAAAAAAAAAACAGGAATAGCTCGTTCCTAAAGCTCGGTCGAGCTTCAGTCTAAAATAAATAAATAAATAAATGAAAATCAGCCTTCCTCAGTATAGAGACCTCACATCAAATTCATTACTTACTTTTGAAACACTCTGTGTATTATAATTTTTGTATATTTCACGATCTTTAATTTCTTTCTACAATTTGTTGATCTGATCTCTTTCCTTCACAATCACAAGTAAAAACTTCGATTACTTTCAAAAACTAACTAAAATGTGGGTCATTCTTTCCCGGACCAATAAGATATCCCTCTCGAAAGATTTTAGATTTTTTGTTTTCTCAACGCTAAAAAAGTGCAATCCTCCTCAGAAATCTAGAATGTCCTTCCTGGAACCACAGAAATTCTTTCTGGAGAAACTCAACACTGATTTCAGAACTAATACTATTCTTACAAAAAAGATTTTTTTCAATAGTTACACGATACCACAGTTACTTAGTACAGCGCGCGTCATAAATTCGTGCAAACTTTAGAAATCCATAATAAAAGAAGTAATGCTCGGAAAAAATTTCGGTTTGCGCGAGAATGATCAGACGGATTTTGGATTTTTCCCCCATGTATAATAAAAAATTATTCTAAATTTTACCGATAGAGGGCACTTAAACGCCATATTGGAAGCAAATCAGGCAAGCACAAATAAACAATGAAACAAATCAAAATAACATGACATTGTGCATTTATTATAAGGTAGTAAAAGATGCTCAACATGCGAAACCTTCGCGATGCTACATTTGCGAATTTACCATTCTTGTAGAAAAGTTTAACCACCAGCGCTCGATCTGGTTCAATTTTTACCTATATGCTGTCGATAGAATGCTGTCGATATCGAATAACGAATCCATCTCCAGTTAGGTGTTTTGTTGCTAGCCTGATTTGCATAAAAGCCTCAATTTGATGTGTGACCGCCCTCTATCGATTACTTTTGGAATCATTTTTTATTATACATGGAAAAAAAATCCAAAATCCGTCTGAACATACTTGCAGAAAAACGACAATTTTTTCGAGCATTGCTTTTTTTACTATGGATTTTTAAAGTTCGCACGAATTTATGACTCACCCGGTATATATAATATAGCAGGTGTTCCACACATTTGTTAAATTTGTCCTAGGCATCATTTCCACAATGAATTAAGTTTAGATTATTACTGATTATGACGCATTTGCAGCACTTTTTCATTTAAATATTTTAAGTAAAATTTAAAATATTGAAAACAAAATCAAATTGTAATTGAATTAATCTATTAATAAAAAAATTAAAGCATTAAATAAATAAAATTCGTAACCTTAACTTGTGACTTTACCCAACTTCCCACATGATTTCTTTTTGCGTGTCTGCAATTAGCTACATCATTTAATCTGGAGCATCACTAGCAAACCTTTTTGAAATGAAATGAATTTCCAAATATTTTATATTCTATACATGAGTAAGGATCCTGAACCTGGTCCGTAAAGACATTCTCACAAAATCTGACTTTTAGAATTTTATTATTAACTTCGACACCCAGGGGTAATTTTGTCATTTCGTTGGGAGACGGATTTATTATTGTTTTATATAAATTTATTCATGCGATTAATTCTCGCTTTTCTTACAGGTCTTAGGAAATAAGTGAAAAATCAGGACGTACAAAAATTCTCCTGATGCCTGTTATTATCGCAGATACACTAGAGAGAATGAAGGAAACGCAGTGGCAGCTATCGGTAATGCAATTAGCAAGAAATTAGCTGCCGTAATATTCCAAATACCATGAAATATTATTGTCAATAAATGCCTTGGAAGACGTATCAAGTCTGCCGGACAATTTCTTTCTCATAAAGAAAAGCAGGACCTTGGGAGTCGTACCTCACTGGTGTTTTCCATTAAATTAACACGATGTAACTTAAAAAATACCTTGAAGAAAGCGCATTAATAACCCTATATTGATTAACAACATTCCAAGTGATATATGATCATTGGTCATTGGTTTACAAATAAAAGTTTTGGAAAATCACGTTTTATTTGTGCAGTAATTCGTAAAATAAAATCGTACAAATATCCCTAAGTAGTCTAAAGGATGTACCTTTTTTCTATTTTACATCGATATTTCATGAAACCTTGTCATAAATCGTCTATTGCAAACATTTAAAGGATATTTGTAGTTTGGTGACGAAGTTACACAAAAAGTAGGGTAACTTTGTCACCCTATTTCTTATTTTTTATTATCTTACAATACTTCTCGTATACATTTGGATATGCCTTGATGTTGAAGGGAATCGTTAGTTGTATTTTTTGAGACCCGAGTTTGGTATTCCAGTTTAAAGTTTTATAGTATTGTAATTTAAAATTTTTGAAGTAGTAAAAAGATTTACTTTTTCTGGTATTTTTTTAAAACTAGGACAAAAGTCGCCCCTCCCTCCTAGAAGAGCTGGGCCTTGATAATTTGTACCAGCTCTACAGCTCTCCCCTCAGTAAGGGTCTGCATTAGGATGTACTATACTACTATTATTTGCATTACTACTTTAGAGTTGTTTCTTGCTGGTTCCTAAACTGCATGATAATATCTTTTAATCTCCATACTTGGCAAATTCTAGTCGTTTCTTGATACAATTAGCCCGACTGATGCATTTATTTAAGCACAACTATTATATGCTAATGCTAGACGCACGTCAAAATCTTGTTAACCCTGAAAAAAAATATCTGGAAATGACAAAATAAAACATTTGTTATAAAAAATGATTCAACAATAATTAAAGATAAAATAATTTTCGATTGCATCTATGGCGCATTTTATCAAATCATACATAAGAATGCATTTAAAAATATTTCTTATATAAATATAATTTTTGCAAAGTATTGTTTTAATCATCCTATTTTCATTCCAATCATTAGAAAAAAAACAGCAAAAATCTACTAGAAAATGAAACTATCTAGACGTAGAAATAAACCTTATTTGAAGCTTTATATATATGTATATATATAATATCAGAATTTTTTGCAGTAAGATAATGCAATTAGAATAAATTCACAGAGCCCTGGCATTTTTTAGTATAGGAAATTCAAAGAGTTTTACCTTATGTATCATTTACTTGTTATTCTATTTTTATGTAGAGTGTTAATTAGAATTCTTTAAATTGGTTCTATAAATGTAGGTCAGGATGAAATCCTATTCCATCAAAAAATTACATTAATAAATGCACTTATAATTCCTTTCTGAAACTGTACAATATGAAAAATGTATGTGAATTAGGACGATATAACATTTCGTCTAATGGATACAGGTGGGGTGGGGGGTGGGGGTATCGGTTTAGTTCAAAGAAAGTTTCTTATGATTATATGTCATTTATTTTGTAATAAGAAAAATCTACACACATTCATATTTAAATTTTATACGAATGAAATTACCTAGACATGGAAATAAACCTAATTTGAAGGTATGCAGCGCGATAACTCTTGATAGAAATATACGATTTTCTTTGAATTTGGTACATAGGTTCATTCTGATTAGGCACTTTCTTGATTAGAAATTATTGAAATCCCCCCTCCCCTTAATTTAGATACATAGATTTTTATGCAATAATTTAATTTTACATTACAGTACACAAATTATTTTCTAAAATAGTTCTTTTCCCCCTACTTATTATTTATTTCATTAACAGTTACACAAAAAGAAAAAAACAAGAAAAATTAAAGTTTGTTTCCAACATCATATATTTTTTGCTGCGAGGAAAATAAAAAATAGTTTTCTTTTATTTCGCCTTATAGCTGATTTTTTTTTCTCCAAAGAAAAAAAACATTTAAGTAATGGGATTTGAAAATATTTACTTCCTTATTCATATTTACTTAATAAAACATATTATTAAATTTTCTTTAGTACTAGTAAGTTTATATTAAGACAGAAAATAAGACGATCGAGATTTCTTATTTAAAGCAAGGTGGTTTTGCTGATATGCAGTTAGTATTTACTTAAATATATATTTAGTTAATCTAAGTCTAAAATATGAAAGGTTATGCGATGTGTTTTTTGTTTTCTTTGAGAAAATGTAACTTAAAATGATTGTTTTTCCACTTTACACCATTTAATAATATTATTAAAAGATTTTGTATTTTTCATACCGTTGTGTAATAATAAAATGTCATACGTATTTTTCAGTGCGTGGTCAATCTATTAATTTGATAACTAAACAAATTTTTAGAACAATTTACTTTTAAAAATTATAAAATTAATTTTAATTTGAAAACATTGCCAAAAGTTCTCCAAATTCAGCAACTGGTCGTCTACGTTGGACCCACAGTTTCTTTAACTGGATCAAAAGTTAGACTATTTTAATGAGTAGGGAATATAAGTAATTTTATAAAAATCAAAGCTTGAAAAAAAAAAGAACAATTAATCAATAAATTAATACAAAAGCAACGAAATATAATAAAATCAAATGTCTGAAAGTAAGAATAATTTTTCAATGTATTCAAAATATAAAACAAAGTTAATAAGTAATTAAGAATTGAAACTTTGCTATTTTGTGCCAGTCATTTAAATATCATTAAAAAAAGTGATGCGAAGATGACACGTGAATTGTTTTTGTTTAATTTTTATTCCAGTGTAGAGTCAACATGAAAACATATGAACACTAAATCATTTCTGCTATTTTATTTTTTTTTTTTTTTACTAATTAGTTAAAATCCTTACTGTCTTGTTTTTTCGTTTTAGATTCTGAATCATTATACATTAGAGTGGGCCGAAAAAAACTTTTTTTCGATTTTCGATGATGGCGGGTGCGGTAAAGTGGCCACTGGTGACACTCAGTTCATACAAAAATTTGAGATTTTTTGGAAATTTTCTTACCCTGCCTCAAACGGCTTGAAGTTTTGCAAAAATGTTCATTTTTGAACTTTTTTCGAAACAAATTAAAAAATATTAAATTAAGTTTATTTTGGTTGTATTTACTTGAAAAGGCATATTTAATGTACCAAATGTTTAAATAAGATCTGATCATGCATTATTTAATATCTATGTGCATTATAACTTAGTCTATTTTTATAGCTTTTTCTACTATAACAGGCAAAAGTTGTATTTGTTTGAATCAATCGTTAGTTTCTCTCTTATTTATGTCTCTTGGTCTTTTTTATATTTTTTCTATGTGTCAAAAATCATATATTTGGGCGATGGGCAGTAATATATTTCAAAAACAAATCTGGAAGGTGAGAAAAGTTTGAAGCAGGACTCTAAGCGAGCGCAATGACTCTTCATAATACTGAGGGAGTGAAGGATGATATAGATGAGAGCCAAAATGCGATAAAGGGTATATATTATTTCTCCATGCTCAGTTACCCCCGACATTTGTTCAGTGTGAAGGTGAAACCTTTTCCTAGTGAGATACAGTGCTTTTTGGATCGTTTAATGTTCCATTATAGTGTTTTGTGCGTTTTATTACGACGAGCTTAGAAATGGCTAGTATGAAGGACTATGGTAATGTAAAGACACGCTATAGCGTGATAAGTAGCCTTTTGGAGGCATAATGCATATTGAAATATTGCACTTGCCAACTTATGCTGATAATCATCTGCCACTACTACTGGTTACTTCACCATGTAGAAGTTGAGACAACAGAGGATACGAATCTCGTCATCGATAAAAACAAATTCAAAGAGAGAAATAGAAACTTGGAAAGAAGATACAGGCAGAAAATGTTCTTGAAAGAAGGAAAATTAAAAGCATATTTTTTGATGGTAGAAAGGATAAAAGTATATTCAGAGGGAAAAAAAGAACAATTGGCACCGTCGAGAGAAAGGCGAGGAACACATCAACGTGTTGTTTGAACCTGGTTAGGAATACTTGTATCACTTGATACCTCGTTCCGGTCACGGGAAAGAAATAGCAAAATCATTATTTAATCTTCCAAGTCACCACAAGTTAGACTTTTCTGCTCTGACAGCATTTGGGTGTGATGGCACCACTGTTAATACAGGAAAACGCAATAGTGTCATTGCCTCTTGAAAAAAAGAACTAGGAAGAGAGCCAGGATTTTAACTACTAACGCATGAGTGTAAAATTCTGCAAGCAGTTGTGATCCATCTCGATTTCACAGTTGGTCCAGGTTATCTGTTTTCCATTTCTTGAGGACATACTCCGATTGAAACTGCTTCATAAATATCAAATAAGCACTTTTGATCGATACTTAGATCTTCAGTATTTTCCATTTCTGATATCCATGAAACAGCAATAGGCTCGAACAAAGTGACTCGTAGGTTTTTCACACCCCATTATTCTAGCACCGATTGGTTTGGCAAAGGTCTTAGGTCCCGTGTTTCACCATCAAGTTTAGGGAGTAGCTGTCGAAGTGGAATATCGTTCATATGAAGAATACATATCAAATGTCGCAGCACTCTTCCTAGTTTTTTTTCAAGACAGGCACTGACATCATTGCGTTTTCTTGAATTAACAGTGGTGCCATCACACCCAAGTGCTGTCAGTTCAGAAAAATCTAACTTGTGTTGACTTGAAAGATTATATAATGATTTTGCTATTTCTTTTCCGTGACCGGAACGAGGTATCAAGTGACCCAAGTATTCCTAACCAGATTCAAACAACACGGTGATGTGTTCCTCGCCTTTCTCTCAACGATGCCGCTTGTTCTTTTTATTCCTCTGAATATACTTTTATCCTTTCTACCATCAAAAAATATGCTTTTAATTTTCCTTCTTTCAAGAACACCTTCTGCCGGTATCTTCTTTCCAAGTTTCTATTTCTCTCTTCTGACTTTGTTTTTATCGATGACGAGATTCGTATCCTCTGCTGTCACAACTTCTACATAGTGAAGCAACCAGTAGTAGTGGCGCATGATTATCAGCATAAGTTGGCAATTGCAAAATATGAATATGCATGATGCCACCAAAAGGCTACTTTTCACGCTATCGCGTGTCTTTACATTACCATAGTCATTCATACTAGCCATTTCTAAGCTCGTCTTAGTAAAACGTACAAAACACTATAATGGAACATTAAATGGTCCAAATAGCACTGTATCTCACTAGAAAAAGGTTTCACGTTTACACTGAACAAATGTCGCAGGTAACGTAGCATGGAGAAATAATAAGAACACTTTATCGCATTTTATCTCTCATCGATTTAATCCTTCACCCCCTCAGTATTTCGAAGAGTCATGCGCTCGCTTAGAGTCCTGCTTCATTCAATTCTCACCTTCCAGATTTGTTTTTGAAGTATACTGCTATCCGTCGCCCAACTATATGACCTTTGAAACATAGAAAAATATAAAAAAGACCAAGAGACATAAATAAGAGAGAAACTAACGATCGATTCAAACAAATACAACTTTTGCCTGCTATAGGAGAAAAAGCTATAGAAATAGACTAAGTTATACTGCACATAGATATTAAATAATGCGTGATCCGATCTTTTTTTAAACATTTGGTACACTAAATATGTCTTTTCAAGTAAATACTACCAAAATAAATTTAATTTAACATTTTTTAATTTTTTTCGAAAAAAGTTCAAAAATGAGCATTTTTGCAAACCTTCAAGCCGTTTGCGGCAGGGTTAGGAAATTTCCAAAAGATTTCATTTTTTTTGTATGAGCTGAGTGCCACCAGTGGCCACTTTCCGCACCCGCCATCATCGAAAATCGAAAAAAAGTTTTTTTCGGCCAACCCTATTATACATTTTATTTTAAACAGAAGTTTTCATTAACATATATCCCTAGTTCTTCCTTTCAATCATTTTCTTTCCAATTGAATTACTTCTATTTTTTAATGATGTTCCAATAGCTTTTGAGCTTTAAAAGCTACTTTTTATGTGTTTGTGCGTAAGGGTGATTCTACCGGCAGCATTCTTGCCGGTCCAAATATGACTACTCTCCCCTACTATTGCAGCCGATTTCTTATGCAATTTTTGTATTTCTTATTTATCTTGTGCTGTATAACATAATATTTAAACAATAATATTTTGATAATTTTACAATAAAATTACTTAAAAAAAATAAAACTTTTAAATGCTTATATTTTTAAGAAAGCATGGTTATTTATGATAGATCCAAATGTGAAAGTTGTCCTTAAAAGTGAGATTTTGTTTAAAAATTGTAGCCGCAAAAAATGCTATGTGTACAGTTTACACTATTAAAAACGCATCTGGTCAATATAATGAATACTTAGAGATTTGTATGTTTTTATTTTTAGTTTAATTTATCTTTATTTACTTAAAATCCTTCAACGAGACTGACGTCTTTGACAAGGAGATAATTGAGAAAAAATAAAAAAATAAGCCGTTTATTTTAATTAAATTATTTTACACAAATTCTTACTGCATTTTTAAGCAATTATCTATATTTGCCAACCAAAACTTGTTAAAATTATAAAATTCTGATGTAATTTAAAGCCAGAAACAGTTGAATAAATTTATTGGTTAGTTAAGAAAACTGATAACATAGATTTTTGATTTAAATTTATCGTGATAATTATATGTTATCATGATTTTTTAAGGAATTTTTTTAAGCGTATATCCACATTTGTCGTTTTCGATTAGAAACACATTCATCGAGAAATTTTTATTAGATAATTTTTATCTTACTGTACATATTATTCACAACATATAAACGAGTCATAATTTTTATTTGATTTTTTTGAAAATTGGTATTGAAAGGAATAAAATTAGAGATTGCCACACTCTCCTATTCCTATGTTTGTAAAATTGGTAAATTTTAATTGAGGACCCTAGAAGCCAGGGGGGTATAAGTGACAAAACTAAAAAAATTCAATTAAGTGCACAGACAAACTAGAAATATGCTTTTTTCATCACAGATAAAGAAATATAAGTGATTTTCTAATTATGTGCTGCGTTCTACAGATAAACCTTTTTTGCCAAATAATAATCAATATTTATTAATTATAAACTTCAAGAATATTTAACTCTATTTTTTACAGTTACTTAAAAAAAGAGTTCAAAGACCACAATGGGAAACAAGCAGCAGTTTACTACTTCAACTCAGTCAATTATTATTAATGTTCAAATTAAACGTAACTTATCTTTGAACTCAATTTACTCCAAATCGAATTTTTGTCACCTGTATCCCTTGGCTTCTGAGGTCCTCAATTAAAATAACCATCGGCGCTCATTAGGTTACAATTTTGTCGGAAAGCTCAGCACTTCTAGGGGGGAGCAGGAGATGCAAGTGCATTAAAAATTCCACTGAATCGATATGCAGGGGATTCTCTAGCTTTCCCCTCTCCCCTCCACCCGTATAGACATTCATGAAAATAACACATTTAAGTATGTTAGTATATGAAATTCCATTTATTATCACCTAAAATGTTTAAAATGTAAGTTCTCAATTGTATGAAAATTTACGTAATTCTCTATGTAAAACTCTTAATTTAAAATTATTGCTGTATTCGATTTAAAAAGTAACATTTTAAATTATTCTCCATTTTGGTTTTAAATACACCAAAGCAGAGACAGTGTCATTTTATACTAAAAAGGATGGCATGAAAAGTAGTGTTTCTCTACACTAGTTAATACTTAATGTTACACTACACCAATTTACCGATGGTGTTTCCTTACACCATTTTGGTGTATAATGACAATGAAGGATTCGCACTCAAAAATGGACAATCACGCAAACTCTCGAATCTAGAACCCTTGACACCGATATGTTGCGAAATGAAGAAAAATGTATCCTATCACAAACTATTATACAAATTTTTAGACTTATTTTCTCAAGACCCTCTGAATATGCTTTATGACTATCTTATATTTATATATTAACTATAATCTATGAATTCAATATTTCCAGCTGAGCGAAAAATTGCCCAGGCCGGGAATCGAACCCAGATACTTGGCTTACAAGGCCAATGCTTTACCTGTTAAGCTATCTGGGCGATAGCCGGCAATTTTTCGCTCAGCTGGAAATATTGAATTCGTATGATTACTTTACCAATCAGTTTGATTGTGTTAAAAATAATAGTATATCTACGCATCCATCGTTATATGGAGTTCCATTATCTGCGGTTTATTCTGCGAGCTGTTTCAAATGACAGACCGGATGTTACGACCAATAAGGTTATCTGAGCGAAAAATCCCAACCGGCTATCACCCAGATAGCTTAACAGGTAAAGCATTGGCCTTGTAAGCCAAGTATCCGGGTTCGATTCCCGGCCTGGGCAATTTTTCGCTCAGCTGCAAATATTGAATTCGTATGATTACTTTACCAATCAGTTTGATTGTGTTAAAAATAATAGTATAATCTATGGCTACACAAACCTTCATCGCATTCTGAATCTCCGATCTTGGAACCTCCCCTTATAAACAAATTTTTGCTTGCACATTTGCTTACTGTTACTTTAATAACGACAGAAATATTATTTCGTTTAAAGGGTTCCACTTTATTTATAGAGTTAAATTGCATTTTTGGAAACGACTTATAAATGTTTACATATTTTATTATATCAACGTTGTAATATAATTCATTTCACAATTCCATGCAAAATGATAAACTTTTGTTTTCGATTATATTTATAATAAATGAATATTATATTTATAACAAATGAATGCATCCAAAAAGTTTCTAATTAACAATAAATTTTCGAAGTTTAGAATCCCTTCCTTCCTTTACAATGCAATTCGGTTTAGTTTCATTTTATTTTGTATTACATATTTCACATAATGGAAGGTTGTTTTACAAAACTTTGATTAACTTGAGTTGTATTGAAAATGCGTTATTCATTCTTAAACTTTCAATCGATTTCTATTCCGAATTGTTTTTTACGCTACATGCCTTTACATGATGAGCAATTATTATCGAAAACTTTAACAAAACTAAATCAATGTAATTTAAGTTGCTTACGTAAAAGAACAAAGAACATCCTAACAAAGGCAAACTCAACTAGTTATTCAAATCGATTTTCCAAAGTAAATGCGAAAAGGATTTAAAAGTAAAACCTTCTATTTTTTTCAGAAACTTTCGAGTACATTCTTTAAATTAACATTAAAGAGATTTTCTTAAAAAGATTTGCTTTATAGTCAGTAGTAGGAAAATAACAGTACGGGGACAGGAGCAGGCGGGACTGCGGGACCGTCCCGCCTGCGGTGCCTCCTGCGGTACCTCCATGCCTCCGGCTGTCCCTGCTCAGTCGCTGGGATGAAGGGACCGTCCCTGCTCCCACCATCTCACCGCCGCCCTCCTGCGCCCCCTAGTGGAAAAAAGGAACATTCTATTCTAACAGGAGAGGTCATCGACCTTCCCTATTCAAAAATATTATCAATCACATCTCAACTCGGACAATACCTCTCTTTAACTGACATTTCCTCTCCTAAACGACCATTCCCTCCCTGAAACGGTCATTACCTTGTAAACAATCATTTCTAAAGCTATATAAATCTATGTTTTTCGATATTATTTTTAAAAGGATGTTAAACATCGAAGTGATTAGTGCTTTATGTGTTTACATATTGATGTGTGCCGTTTTTTCACTTGTTTATATTTTTACTAAAGTTGATAGACTAGCAGTAGATTTTATATTAAATTTTAACGATACAGAGAATTTTTCCCATTAATATCATATTATGGAGAAAAGTTATCAGGATCCAAGTCAAATTGCTAGTTTTGGAGGAGTGGACGCTCTTCATCGAGCAGTTCACGGTAAGGTATCTAAGAAAAAAATTAAATCTTGGTTAGAAGGGGTTGATGCTTACACTCTTCATAAACCTGTACGCAGAAAATTTCAAACAAATCGAGTGATTGTGTATTCTATAGATCAGCAGTGGCAAGCGGATTTGGTAGATTTAACTTCTTTACAGAAATTTAATGACGGATTTCGTTACATTTTAACATGCATTGATATTTTATCTAAGTATGCATGGGCCTACCCTTTGAAATCGAAAAGTGCTGAAGATATAGTAGCGGTGTTTGAATCCATTTTTCGAACAAGGAAACCAAAGTACTTGAATACTGACGCCGGTAAAGAATTTTTAAATTCTCGTTTACAAAAGTTTCTGAAGCAACAAGGTGTTCGATTTTTTAGGACTTTTAACAATACGAAAGCTTGTGTAGTGGAAAGATTTAACCGCACTCTGAAAACTAAAATGTGGAAATATTTTACAACGCATCACACTTATCGATATATTGATGTATTGGATCAATTTTTAGATAGTTATAATCACACCTACCATACCGCCATTAAGAGACCCCCAAGTGAAGTGAATAAGGATAATGAAAGTGAAGTGTGGTTTTCTATTTACGGTAATATGTCAAAACTGAAAAGGAAACCTTGTGTTTTTAATTCAGGGGACTTAGTACGTGTTTCTAAACATAAAATGACTTTCGAAAAAGGATATGAAACAAATTGGACAGAAGAACTATTTTTAGTAACAGAATGTGTCACGAGAATTCCTCCAGTTTACAAAATCAAAGATTTATTAGACGAACCTATTGAAGGAACTTTTTATGCAGAAGAATTACAAAAAGTACAACCAAAAAACCACTTTGAAGTTGAAAAGATTCTGAAAAAACGTAAAAGAAAAGGGCAACTTGAGTATCAAGTTAAGTTTAAAGGTTACCCTTCTAAATTTAATCAGTGGATACCTTCTTCAGATTTATTTTCTCTATAAAACAACCATTTTTTACAACGAATGATCATTCACAATCATGTCATTCTACGTGACGCTACCTTCTGACAGTTCAATGAACTATTTTCCAGAAAACAAAATTTCACATTATTTTACAAGATTACCTATGCCTTTAGATTTAAAAGGTGAATGGGAAGTCGGCTTAACTGAATTGATTTATCCTCATACATGGCGTAATATTACTGAATATGGTAACGAGTATGAATATGTGTTAGGTAACAGTTTAGAATTACCAGATGGAAGACCTAGAAACGGTAATGAGTATGAACAAGATGACAGTGACACGAAAAAAATTCGAATCCCATCAGGATATTATGAATCTCCTAACGACATCATTAAAGTGATAAATTATCAAAAATTTGGTGATAGAATTTCAGTTAGCTACAATAAACACACTAAAAAAGTGAAAGTTTCTTTGAAGAAATATGCACAATTGAAATTTTTATCCGGTTTAGCCGAATGTTTAGGATTCTTACCAGGTGAAGTAATCTCAAATGTTTCGACTCCCTCATTATCTTTTGAAAGTCCCTTTATAGCTGACCCACATGCAGATTTTAAATTGCTCTACTTGTATAGTGATATTGTAGAACCTCAGATTGTTGGAGATACAGTGGCACCCTTATTGCGAGTGATTCCTGTTAAAGGGGAAGACGGAGATATGATTCATGAAGTGTTTGACAGACCTCATTACATACCAGTGACTCGAAAAAATTTTCAAACGATTAAAACTGTTATAAGAACACACACAGGACGTTTAGTGTCATTTGATCGCGGGAAGTTGATTGTGAAACTACATTTCCGTCAGAAATATCTTTCATAATGCTTGTTCCTTACCAATGCTGTAATCAATCTTTTGAAGATTATTATACACATCAAACAGGTAGCGGATTGAACTATTATCAAGGAAATTCTTTCCAGAAAGGTTATGGTTTCGGAGGACTTTTCCGTTCACTTTTCCGTGCAGCTGTACCTTTATTTAAATCGGGTGCTAAAGCAGTTGGAAAGCAGTTATTTCATACCGGTGTAGATGTGCTTAATGATATTTCTCAAGGTGATAATATTAAAACAGCGGCTAAACGGCGATTTAAGGAAGCCGGGAAAAATCTGACAGACAAAGCAGCAGTTAAAGTGAAATCTATGATTGGATCAGGTCAAAGGAATAAAAAACGAAAGAGACTTCAAAGTTCTCTCAGTCGCCCTAAAGCCAAGAAAGTGAAAGCACGCGATATTTTTGCTTAAAGATGTCTGGTCTTATTCATAAAGATTCTCCCGTTTGCGTCAAATCTGAACTAGACTTGTTTATGATTCCACCTACGCAAACAGCTATAGAAAAAGGTCACTTTGTAGAATATCATCCACTGGCTACTATATCTGAGAGTGGACCAGTTGAGTTTAACATTACAGGCAATAGTGAAGATTATATTGATTTATCAGCATCTTACCTTTACGTGAAAGTAAAACTAACTAACGCTGATGGAACCCCCTTACCCGACAAGACACCTGTAGCACCTGTTAATTTATTTTTACAAGCATTGTTTTCTCAAGTAGATGTGAGTTTGAACGAAAGAGTGATTTCCTCTTCTAGTAATACTTATCCGTATCGTGCTTACATCGAGACTTTACTGAATTATGGAGAAGATGCTAAGAAAAGTTTACTTTCTTGTGAATGTTTTTTCAAAGATGAATGTTTTGATACAGTCAATCCTACACTTACCGATAACCCAGGACTTCATAAAAGATATGAATTAACTTCAAAAAGTAAAGTTTTGGATATGATAGGCCCACTACATTGTGATATTTTTCAACAAAATAGACTTTTATTGAATATGGTAGATTTGAAAATTAAAATGACACGTAGCAAACCCAATTTTTGTTTGATGGCTGATAAAATCGGAGATAAAACACCTGATTATAAAGTGGTGTTACAACACGCCTCTTTGTTTATTCGAAAGGTGAAAGTTAGTCCAGGTGTTTCTATCGGACACGCTAAAGCGTTAGAGAAAAGTAATGCTAAATATCCTATCGATAGAGTTTTGTGTAAAACATACTCAATATCGAGTGGAAGCTGGTCTTTTATGCAAGATAACGTATTCTTAGGATCTATGCCTAAACGTGTAATTATAGGATTATTAGAAAATTCAGCTATTAACGGACAGTATGACCTTAACCCGTTTTTCTTTAACCACTACAACGTCAACTTTTTAAGTATTTACATTGACGGACAACCAATACCATCTAAACCATTAGAATTAAATTTTAACGAAGGAAATTATATTGCAGCCTACCACCGATTGTTTCCCGGCTTTAACCGAGATAATGGAAATTATCTATCTCGAGAAGATTATGCTAAAGGACACACTCTATATGCATTCGATTTAAGTCCGGATTTATGTGATGGTCCACACTTGAATTTACAACATCAAGGAAATTTAAGAGTTGAAATTAAGTTTTCTTCAGCACTTTCATCAACTATTTCCGTTCTGATCTATGCAGAATTTGAAAACATTATCGAAATTTCTAAATCAAGGCATGTGTTGTGTGACTTTCCAAACTAGACAAAGATGAACTCTCAACAGATTAAAGACATTTTATCTCATAACAAATACACTAAGAAATATTTTTTAGATGTGTTTCCCAGCGATATGCTCCCTAACACAATTAAGCAATACCCCTGCTGTTTCGTATGCAACGTCGATTCTTCTGATCAACCCGGTAGCCATTGGCTTGCTTTCTACATAACTTCACCTAGAAGAGTAGAATTCTTTGATTCTTACGGAAATACTCCAGACTTTTATCAAGGACCTATTTTAGACTTTACTTTAAAATTCTCTCAAGTGATTTTTAACCCTTTAACATTACAAACAAATGTTACAGCTGTTTGTGGTCAATATACAATTTTTTTCCTCCTCTGTAGATGTAGAGGTGAATCTCTGAAAAAGTTTTTGTCACAGTTTGTATCTGAAAACTTATGTAACGACCAAAGAGTGTATAATTTTGTTGCCAAACGATTTCATGTGTATGTGAATTTTTATCAATAAAAAGTCTTATAAAATGCCATATCTTTTGTGTCTGTGTTTATTTGTTATGGATTTCCCAAGCCTTCAACACCCCTTCACGGCTGTTTTAGCAGGACCTTCGAAAAGTGGGAAATCTTTTTTTATAAAAGATTTCATCTACTTTAAAACATACATGATAAAACCTACACCCGATAAAATTGTTTGGTTTTACGGCATCTACCAAAATTTTTATGATGAAATATCTGACGTTACGTTCATTGAAGTTTTCCCAACTAATTATGAAGAATATTTAGGAACCAATACACTGTTCATTATAGATGATCTTATGTGTGAAGTCGGCGGTGATCGTCGACTTACAAATTTATTTACCAAGGGGAGTCATCACCACAATTTAAGTATTTTTTTTATCACACAAAATTTTTTTCATAAAGGAACGAAAGATCTTCGATTGAATGCTGACTATCTTTTCCTATTTAAAAACAGACGTGATTTAAATCAAATCACATGTTTAGGAAGACAATTATACCCAAGAAATCATAAATTTTTCCAAGAAGTTTACGCAGATGCTACCCGAAAACCTTTTACCTACTTATTAATTGATTTGAAAAATGAAACAGATGAAGAACATCGGTTAAGAACACAAATCTTACCGAATCAAAATCAGTATTATTACACTCTGAAATATAAATAATTGCGAAAAACGACAGACTCATCATTCCATAAAATGTCACCGACCCGTAAACAGGTCAAAGATTTACAGCTAATTCACTCATGCCCAAAAGCATTGCGCAAGCAGTTACTGAAAAAGCTACCTTCAAAAGTGGTTAAAACCATCTGTGAATGTTCTTTAAACGTGTTAAAAGGAAATATACCAATTTCACATTATCAGAAGAAGCAGCTTGGAAAACACAAATATCTTCTAAGAAAATTAGCCTCTAAAAAAGGTAGTCTTTACCAGAAAAAACGTTTAATTATTCAAAAAGGAGGTTTTTTAAATATTTTGATACCAGCTGCTGTTACAGCTTTGTCAGCGCTTATAAATGGAGTTTAGCAAAAAGTTTGTTTTAGTTCCTGAGAGTGATTTTTCTAAACATACACCTTCTCAAAAGCAACTAAGTGAGTTTGATAAAGAAATGCAGAAAATTTTGAATAGTAAATTACAAGATTTTGAAAAACTGCAATTATACTACGACTTGTTAAAAAGAAAAATGAATTTAGAAGATTTTAACCCACCATTCAAAATGGATGTTACAGAAAAGGATGAACCTCCAAAACCGGCTGAAGATGAAACTATGCAAAATCCTGCAAATTCCGAAGACAACATTTTAAAAATGATTCCAACAGGTGTTCAAAAACAAGGTGAACAACTCTTGCAATATTTGAAAACGTATCCAAATATTTTACGTTGGAATGAACGAGGAGAGATTATTTATAAAAACCAATTAATCCCTAAGTCTAATCTAACTGATTTGATTGGTTTAATACTCACTCAGAGAAAATCTTATAAACATTTATCTGGGAGAGAAGAATTTTTAAAAGCGTTGAGTTCTATGAATACTCCCAAGCTTTTCTTCAAGAACAAATATTTAACTATAGATGATAATGTGTATTCACCTATAAAAAATGTTAAATCGATTGTTAAAGCTAAAAAGACTCTTAAGTCCCCTGTAATACGTTGGCAGAAATTATATAAATAAATATATTTTTTCACTAAATTTATCATGTGTCATCTTTCTTTCTTTCTTAAACACCCACTTTCTTATACGTAAACAAACATTTTTTCCTCATCTAATATTTTTAAACAAAACTTTTTTTTTCATTTGAAATATTTTTTTCACTTTGAAATTTTTTTTTCATTTCGAATTTTTTTTTTTTTTTTTACTTTGAATTTTTTTTTTCACTTTGAAATTTTTTTTTTTTCACTTTGAAATTTTTTTTTTTTCATTTTGAATTTTTTTTTTTTTTTCACTTTGAAAGTTTTTTTTTTTTTTTCCATTTCGAATTTTTTTTTTTTTTCACTTTGAAATTTTTTTTCTCACTTTGAAATTTTTTACATTTTGAATTTTTTTTTTTTTCATTTGAAATTTTTTTCACTTTACAATTTTTGTTTGGAAAGTGAAAGTTAATCTTTGAAAAAATTTTTTATTCAAAATCTGTTCAAAGATTTTAATGTAGAGTTGATTTTTCTGAAAAAGAAACTTCTTTTTTCCTGAAAGAAAAAGTATAAATTATTTTAACACATTAATTACACCATTTTGAGACACACCAGTTTATTTTTTTCTAAAATTTACAAATCATCAAGTGTTTTAAACAGAACACCAGCTAACACTTTGTAATTTACATTTTGAAGGAAATAATGTGAAACAGTCCGTGTTTCCTTGACAAAAAGTTCTGATAAAGCTTTAAAGTCGATTGTACAGAGAGATAATTCCCCTAAACTTAAAAATTTTTCTAAGTCACTGGAAGTCATACAAGCATGGCGAAGTTGTGCGGATGAATTGTAGACACATCCAAGACATTCATACTCTGATTTAAAAACTTTTTGCAGTTCTACTTCTATCAATGCTACTAAGCGTAGTTCTAATGTTGTAAATTCTACAGCGCATGTTTCCGAAGGTAAGAGGTTATGAGCAATTAGAGTTGGTAAGTGATTTTCATACAGATATGTAAGCACTGTTTCATTGAAGGAGCTTAGATGGTGTTTTAAATTCTCAAGTTGATATTCATCTAACCGAATGCAACAACCTTTCTGAATGCTGCTGATTTCAGCGATACCATCTTTAGATAATATGAGGATGGAGTTGTTTGCAATGAAAGATGATGTTGTATAAATTAAATTGAAGTCAAATATTTTCTGAACGAAACGATACCATGATTTTAAATTCATGGAAACACCATTTTTTGTAGGAGTTAGTGGTTGAGTTTCAGAAGATCGAAGAAATTTTCGAATGTGGATAATGACAGAACCTTTGAACAGTTCACAGGTTAAATAGATACTATTTCCAAGTTCTTTTAAACAGATCCGCTGATTGGAATAACCATCGTTCATATCCATAGATTGAGACCTTTTCTCATTTCCGCTAGATAATGTAGGAATTGCATCGGTGATTGGCGCAGATGAAGTCTGGAATGTAGTTGAAGAAGTGGGTTTATCAGATGAAGACTCAGCTACAGCCGGAGAGGTGGGGGGTTCATCAGACAAGTCCATAATTAGTTTATTAAAATCGATGCTTTGAAACACATCATCCAAATTATCAAAAACATCTTCTAAATCACATTCATTTTTCGATTTTTTCTCGCAACCATTCTGAGAGGAATTATTAGATCGTTTCATTTTTTCCGAGAGAAAAATTGATGCGACTTTCCACAACAAAATATAACAGAGTTATGTTGCCACGCACAAATCGAACTCACGCATAACTTCTGTGACGTCATATTCAAACCAATATTTTAGTTCATATTTTGTGCACCTGGTGTTGACACAAACCGAAAAATTCTTTCTCACGGTTTTTGAAAACAACACCTGCTTCTTGTGACGTCATATTCGAACTAATTTTTTTTTTTTTTACTTTAAGTTTTCTACACCTGGTGTTGACATGAATTGTAAAATACTTTCTATTTAAAAACAACATCTGCTTCTCGCAGTTTTATGAGTCAACCTTGAAAACATGTTTTGTAACCGAAATTTTAATCTTTAAAACTGTAAACCAACTAGAAAATTTCATGACAGAAAAATTAATTTTCTGAATGCGAATACAAAAACTCTTAATTAAATTAATAAAACTAGATTTTTATTTAGAAATAGTCTTCTTTTCAACTCTGAATTTAAAAATGAAATGTATGTTTAAAAAGAAAATATTTTTTTTTATGGGGTCCCTCCGCCTCCCGCCACATCTCCTTATGTGGCGCCCCACTTTTTTTATCCAGATCTTCATTTTCTTTTCTTCATTTTTTTCTTTTTCTGTTTTTTTAATTTAATTTTCCTGTTTTAAATTTGATGATGACCATAAGCGAGACTTGTTATACCATCATCTAGAATAAATCGTTTGTCGTCAAACGGGCTGAGTGCTAGCTTCTGTTGCTGTATAGTGTACAATTGATGGTGATCTTGCTGGATTCTTTTGTTTATTGTACAGAGTGTTTTCAGATGATGTATGCATTCGGAATATTGTGAGTGTTTTATTTTCTTTCGAACGATAGATGTAGGTACTCCTTTGGCTCTTTTTTCTCTCCATCTTCTGATAGGATGCTGTACATTTTCGCTTTAAGACCCACAAATTCAAAAATAGTTTTTCCATTCATCTCATCCTTAAATTTACCTATTGTTTTCTTATTTTTTACAGAGTAGAGGGGGTGGTTCTTAGGATAATCGGAGAAGTCGAATTCGTCTTGATGTTCTTGCATATCTTGTAGTATATTATCTGTTTGGATGTGGTAGGTGAGTGAGTCAGTGTCAGTGAAAAGCAGTTGAGCACGATCTTGATAGTGTTTCTTAATTATGTTGTAATGGAATTTGTACATATGTAATTTAGCGAGATCTAGAATAGCGAACCCTACATAGATTGGACGATTCATAGTCAGAGTGGTTTTGACTCGTTCCACGGCTACCAGTCCCTCATTGAAAATCTTGAAGTTGTTAAATGCTGGAGATGCGACAAGTTTTTTTGACCTCTTCTCGTTGTTACACAACTCAATATTCCGTCTCAAGCGGAGATTCTCCATTGTTTTACCGAAAACTGAATTGTTCAACAATTTGAAGAAGTCTTTCTCGAAAGAACTGGTAGCTTGTTTCCTCTTATCAATGTTGAATTCTATGTAGGGCTTTAGCCAAGGTGCTTGCCTGAATTTAATTATTCTGTGAATGTTAATGAGTTCGAGACCAAGTTGGAGATAGAGTTTTAAGTTTCTGTAGTGGACGATGTAGTGTTCTTTGTCTTTTAAATTCGGTGAGAGCTTCGAACTTCCTTTGTAGGGTCTGTTGTTTAATAAAGATTTTGTGTAAGGAGATAACATGTCTTCAGTGATGTGAATGTTTTCCGGAGCAAGTGGGTATTCGTTGTGGAGTAGATGAAGTTCAGGGGGGTAACGCAAGTCCACCTCCAGGACATAGCCGTAATCTGCATTATCTGGATGGGAAAGGATGCTGTTTATATCTGTTTCAGATGGTTGAATCCATTGAAACTCCCCGACAGGTAAGTATTCGGACATAGCCCAGCCATATAAGTTGTTAGCGTCCCAGTACATGATATGGCTTGTTTTATTATTTTTGTTATAATTAGGGACGTTGGGATTGTTCGCTTTTGCATATCGTTTGGTGATAGCACTCACCCCACCTCTTACACCCTTCTCAAAAAACAAGAGCATGTCAATGTCTGTGAGAAGTTCCAATTGTACCTGAGTCATTCTAAGACAAGCTTGCCATGCGAGTCCTGGAGATGTGAACATGTGTGTAGGATCAATTTTGTAATATTGTAGGCAAAGTTTTCTGAAGTTTTGGAAGATGTCAGCTAGAAGAAGGACGTCACATTTAACATATAAATCGTGATATTCACCGAGATTTTGAATATTAAAAGTTTCCCAAACATTTTGAGCATGTTCATAATCTTCTATGGAAATGGGTTCATCTGTTAAATCGTTATGAAATGATGAAGGTGGAGGGAGTTGTGTTTCATCAAATTTTTGGAAGTCTGTAAAATAGGTGTATGGGTATATCCCTTTTCGAGTGAGGAGTGAAAGGTCTGTATCTTTAGGGAAATTAGCTTTAAGGAGGTGAAAGTCTGTTGGTTGCAGATTAGCTGTTAATTTTTCAAGAGATGTAGGTAAAAATTGGAATGAGTCGAGAAATCTAAGTTTTATGGGACAGTCTTGTTTTTTGATAGTAAATGATATGTATTTTTCCATTGTATTTGCGATGACATCTATACCGTAACTTTTAAATTTTCCTAATTCCGTCATCAGATGGTGACCGTCGTAATGTTTTAGATTGTGAAAAATAACTGGGATAACTTTAGGTTGTTTATATTGTAGATTGCAGTTCATATGGGCAGCACCACGGTATGCACCTGTTATATGATCATGTTCTCGACATCGCTTGTTGCCTAAGGGTTGATCGCAGATGCAGCACACAGTCGCTTCTCTAAAGGCTTTTTCTTGTTCTTTGGATGGTTTCAGAGGTTTGATGGTGATTAATGTTTCGGCTAACTCATCTCTTTCTTGAAAAATATTCTTCAAAAAATCTGATACGGCATCTTCTCCTCGATACGTTTTCATCTTCTTATGTGTTTTCCCATCTTGATCAATTATTATGTAGGCATAGCCGCAAGGGATATGTTTTTGTGTGGGGATAGTGTAAGAAGTGCTAGGATTAGGTTCTGTAGTGTGAATTGGAACGACAAGACTTTCAAAATCAGCTATGATGATGTAAGGTGTTAAGTGTTGGAAATGATATCCGTTAAATTTTAAAATATTTTTCTCTGGATCCGGCATCTTGATGTGTTGAGGAGCGTGTTCTGAGCAATATGGAAGGTGGTTGTCTAGAAGTGTCTGGGTCTTAAAGCGATGGAGACATCGATAACAAAAATAGACTTGGCCATCATATTTAGTGAGATGGGAAAAGAGCCTTGACATATTTTTTATGTATATGTAGTGGGTGTTCTTATCTTCATCACCAATTAATAATAAGTTAATCGCTTCTTGATGGGTTCGATTTGAGATGTGAAGCATTCCGAATTCATCTTCTTCCTCGTCATATGAATATACATTAATTCTTAAATTGTTTTTTTCTTCAACATCTTTAATTTTATGGTAGGGAACAGGGCAAGGAATATCATCAAAGATTATTTCATGTTCGAAAGGTGTGTAGTTGGAAACACGTTCAGGGTGAATTACTATTTTCTTTTTATGAGCTAGTAGGCACCAAATAAGACATTTATTATCAGTAAAATTTTGAATATTAATAAGTGCTTCTTTTCTTTTTAATTTTTGAGGGGTTTCAATATAACTGCTTCCAGTTAGTGGCTTGTAATGAGCTATGTATAGGTCTGTGTGTAATATTTTCTCTAGCACCCAGCCCGACCCGAGTTGAACAAATTCTTCAAAATGAGTCTTAATTTTTTCTAAATTTTCGATGATGTGGTTTCTGACTGTTTCTTCAATATGTTCAGGGCAGGGATCAGACCTAAAATAACCTAACATTGATTCAACTTCCTCATCTTCATTAAATCGGGTAAACTTGATGGTGTGAATAAGATGCCATTTAAGGGATTTCAAAGTATTTAGAGAATTCAATATATGGTTTTGGATTTCTTCTATAATCTGGCTATTGAAAATGTCAATGTCATGAGCGTTTTCTTCTGTAGCTGGAATCGTAATTTTCTCAAATGTATTTAATGCTTTTTCAGTGGATCTTTTTTTTGTGTTAACAGGTTTTGCTTTCTGTGGGGGGACTGTTTTTTTCGTTGTGTGGTGCGTACGTTGATGCTGAAGGAGATTACTTTTTCGCCAAAATGATTTAGAACAAACTTCACATTCATGAGAAGCAGATGAATTGGTGTGTTGTTCTTGATGTCTTCTAAGATTGGCTTTACGCGTAAATGTAATTTGACAGTCTTCGCAAGAAAACGATTTTTCATTGGTGTGAATCTTCTGGTGCTGATTTAAGTTATCTTTTCTGCTAAAGGAGTCGTTGCAGATTTTACACTTGAACTGTTTTTCACTCTTGTGTGTTTTCAGATGTCGATTCAAATCATCTTTTCTTGTAAACGATTTTTCGCATTGTTCACAGTGAAATAATTTTTCACTCTTGTGGGTCTTCATGTGACGATTTAAATGACCTCGATGGTTAAAGATTTTTTTGCAAATGGAACATTCCTGGAAGGAATAAAAGTGTTTTTGAGTATTGAGTATTTTTAATATGATTATTTTTTTAATTAATTGCATATGGAACATTTCTGCAAGAAATAAAAGTGTTTTTGAATATTTAAATAGTTAATATATTTTTTTTAATTAATTGCATATGGAACATTTCTGCAAGAAATAAAAGTGTTTTTGAATATTTAAATAGTTAATATATTTTTTTTAATTGATTTTTTTCTTTAATTTAGAAATAAAAGTGTTTTTGAGTAATGAACATTTTTAATGTGATTATTTTTAAATTCATTTTTATTGTACTTTTTAACTAACAATTTAGAATTTTTGTACTTGTTTTTAATACTTAAAATCTAATTTGAGTGTCCCTAAAAATTTCCTACTTAACAGAGAGAAATTCAGGTGAGTTAGGCTTAACGCGCTGAAGTGCAAACTTCGAAATAGAAAACAGTACTAGCAGAATAAACTTCTCCTAATACTATCCCCAGCTAATCTCACCAAAGAGAGATAGGTTTTGAAAAAAATACTTACATGAGATGAAGCTTGCACCACTTCACTGCGACTCTGGATAGTTCTATCTTCTTTACTAACTTCAGGGTGTTCCTCATCAGATGCCTCGTTGTCGTGCCACCTGATGTGTCTTAAAAGATGACGTTTGTGTACAAATCGACATACACAAAGTGGGCAACTCTAAAAATAGATAAAAGAAAAAAAAACACATAAAAAACACTATTTTCACAAATTAAAAAGAATTTTTTTCAAACTCATTTTTCTATTTTAAAAAACTTACTAAATATTTATTATCATTTTTGATGAGATTTGATCCACTGGGGCCTGCAACACCTTCCGAATCTCCTAATTTCCTTTTCTTAGAAAGTGGGGTGGTAGAATCCTGAAAAGAGATAAAAAAAAAATTATTTCAACAAATTGTAACTAAAAGAAAATTTCAAATTAGTTTTCTATATAGATATTAAAGAAAAACTCTTACCGAAGAGTCCTCTACATTCACTCTTTTAGATGGCGTAGACGATGAAGAATCCTCCTGTTCAATTTTATTGCAAATTTCGTGTAATTCGGAAGGGGATATTCCAAAATCGAAAAATATATCATCCTAAAAAAATAAATAAAAATAAATTAAGATATCTAATTATTTTCAATTTCATTTAAAAAAATGGTTACAGAGCTTTTTAAGAAAACGTAGAAAAAATATAAAATAAAGTTTACCTCTGATTGGGTGTGCAATTGAGATGACATTTTGCGTAATATAACCGTAGAACTCTTCACTCAACAGAAAAAAGAAGCAGGTCTTTATACTACCGAGACGAAAGCAGAATAAACTCCAGATATGTTTTCTTTCCCTAACATAAACCAAAATTCACCACATACCCGGATATATGAACTGGAGTGACGTAATAAGTGAATGACCTCTTTTTCATCACCCCACGGGACAGCTGATTTTGAAGCAGATGTTTGCGTGGGGGAAAAGAACATCTCTTACTTCTTTTTAAGACAGTGGGGAGATTTTTTTTTCTTTTTGTGAAGGTGTGGTATTCGTGAATTGAAAGTTCTTTAAACACATTTTTTTATAAGAATATTTTTTAATATAGCAGATTATATTTATCTTTTTTTTTTAAAATAGAGGTTGATATTTAACTTTTGATTGATAATTATTATTAATTAAAATATTATTTTTACGAGGTTAAAAGTTGATTTGATAAGAATTTTTCAGTAGAGCAGATTATCACATATATAATATAATAATTAAATTTATATGTTGGTTTTTCGACTAATCTTTGATGAGCATAATTAATTAAGAAAAAGAGTAATTCTAGATTCAATATAAAAAGATAATTAAAAAATACTTTAATAATGAAATAAATATAAAATTTTAAAAATTGACTGTATTGTTTTTATTCAGGGAGAGTGGCGGTGTCACGGTGGGCGCAGGAGGGACCGCAGGCGGGACAGCCGGAGGCATGGAGGTACCGCAGGAGGCACCGCAGGCGGGACGGTCCCGCAGTCCCGCCTGCTCCTGTCCCCGTACTGTTATTTTCCTACTACTATAGTCGTATGAATGCTATAGATTTTTAGTATTCCAAAAAAGTTTAGAAAAGAGTAGTTTCTTTAAATTATTTTTCAGCGAAAATTTTGATCAAGAATTTCAAGATTTTTTTTTTTACGATATGTTTAATTGCAAGGTTCGTTTTAATAAAATGTCTTTAAATGATTCGTCTAACTAATTTCTATTAGTTTTTTAAGTACAGTGATCTGCTTTTGAAGTACGTATTAAATTGAATCTTCTGTATCAGAGTCACCTGATCTTTTAAATGATTTTTAAAAAGCCGCTTGATTTATAAATCCTGAAAAATAAAATTGTCAAATTCTCAGTTGAAGAACAATCAAAATTTATTTTTGGTCTTGGGATGAGAATATATTCTATATAAGGGACCGCTTTGGCAAAGCAAATTCAAATACTGACGCTGACCTCCATTTCCTTTAACCAGATTAACCCTCTATAAGGCGATTGGTAATATACATTCCGCTTAATTTTAATTACCAAATGCCGCAATGGCATCAGGATTTTTAAAGAAAATTTGGCCTTTTTTGCAATGTACCCAAAGAAAAACCTTTTACTTATTTTGAAACAAGTTTGTTCGTAAAACCTGATGTCATTTAATCATTTCAAAACTTTAGAACTGCACTAATTTGCCCTAAAAAAGATAAAAGCATAATAAATATCTATTCTCTTCAAGAATTTATAGCATATTGGACGGAATATGATTATTATGTTAGCAGATGGCATCATTTGAGGGACTCACGAGGCTAGCGAGAAATAGAGGCTACTGCGGTGCATCCAAGTATCTTTTTTACAGACCGCTAGAATGACGTAATGCTCTATTCGTGGACCCGCATTGGTGTATTCGAGCATCACGTGACCTCAGCGGTCTGTAAAAAAGATATGTGGAATGCACCGTGGTAGCCTGCTTTTCTCGTTAGCCTCGAGGGACTCACAACCATAGTTGACCAAGTCCATTTTGCAAAAAGAAATGTCTATTTAAAAGGTGCACAAAATTTGTTTTATTTCTTGTCATAGTGTATTAGGTATATAAACAGGTGCCATATACACTATATTGTCATTGATTATGGGACACTTGCGATTTTAGACATTTTACTAAATATCTAGAAAAATACATGAGGAATCATCTCGAAACTCTTAGTGTATAAATATAATAGTATAAGTCATACATCTCCGTGAAGATTTTTTCCCGAAACTCCAAAGGGGACCGTCAACAAATTAAAAAGAATGAATATCTTTTGAATAACCCTGTCAAAACTAATGTAGCAAAAGCGCTCAAACTCTAGATTGTGATTGAATGCCTTATTTTAATAAGCCTTGTTCATTTTTATGCAAATAGCATGCATACTCGCAGAGTAATTAAGGTTTTTATAAAAATGATCCCAAATTTTTCCAAGTTTTTTCCTTATAATTTTCAGAGTTCTTAATATAAAATATTATTTTTTTCAGAAAATATGACAAACAACATTGCACATAGTACCCTGTAATCAGAATTAAAAAATAATGAAAATTGTATAAAAAATGAGTTGGTTTACTAAATAATTTTTTACTGCGCATGCGTCAACGATATCAAAATTTCATTTGCATATTATGTTAGCTAAATGTATAGAGCAACTTTTGTGGAAGTCACAAAATCATAACTTGAAAATTCTGACAAAAATCGTTAATTGAATATGTCGAAAATCCGTTATTCTCAAATTGAAGCAAAAACAAGAGGGGTTGTATCCATATATTCATTGATTAGTGTCAATATAGAATACACAATATGGGATGTACTACTGCATTTGGATAAAATCCCTCATTTTTTTTGCTTCATTTTGAAAACAACGGATTTTGTCCTTTTTCTATAGATGATTACTTTCAGAATTTTCAAGCTATGATTTTGAGACTTTTACAAAAGTTGCTCTATACATTTAGCTAACATAATATGCAAATGAAATTTTGATATCTTTGACGCATGCGCAGAAAAACATTATATAGTAAACCTACTCATTTTTCATACAATTTTTATTATTTTTTAATTCTGATTACAGGGTACTGTGTGCAATGTTGTTTGTCATATTTTCTGAAAAAAATATTATTTTATATTAAGAACTCTGAAAATTATAATGGAAAAACTTGGAAAAATTTGGGACCATTTTTATAAAAACCTTAATTACTCTGCGAGTGTGCATGCTATTTGCATGAAAATGAACACAGTGTATTACAATAAGGCATTCAATCATAATCTAGAGTTTGAGCGCTTTTGCTACATTAGTTTTGACAGGATTATTCAAAAGATATTCATTCTTTTTTAATTTGTTGACGGTCCCCTATGACGTTTCGGTAAAAAATCTTCACGGAGATGTATGACGTATACTATAATATTTATACACTAAGAGTTTCGAGATGATTCCTCATGTATTTTTCTAGATATTTAGTAAAATGTCTAAAATCGCAAGTGTCCCATAATCAATGGCAATATAGTGTATAAGAAAGTATATTAAAACATGCTTGATTCATTCTGGGAGTAGAAAAAACAGATTTTATAGTTCTTTTAAATGGACAGAACTTATACTGAAAATGGACTTGGTATACTATGGTTATGAGCCCTTGATTTAACTTTGACAAATTTCTGATATGGTCATGGTAAACTATGCTTTTAAAATAACCCCAAAGTTCAAAGCCACATGTATTAAGACCTAGCAACAGTAAAATGAGGACGTGACGAATCTGTGGAAATCGGATATTTTCTCGGTAGAATAATTTTCTTTCATTGAGTTTTTTATTATTGTGTCAAAAATGTACCTTATAATGCTTAATTAAAAAAAAATTCAAAGGGTACCGAGTTCATATAAATAGTCGTTTCAAACATGTTCGAGATAATATAAATTGGAAAGCATTAAAGTTTTTTAAAAGCTAAAATGTTAGTGTATGTTGTTGTAGAAATTAATGCATGATAATTTGGAGGTAATAAGTCTGTTCCACAAGAACTTCAATATGATAATGCCATTGGAATAGCTGTTTCGATACATATTGAAGTGCTTCAAATTATTTTGTCTAATGCCTTTATAAGTTACGGCATATTGTGAGTTCAGAATTATTGGAAGACGGATTAAAATACTATGCTAGTAAAACTCAGACATTTTCAAGCTATAGTTAAAACGACGACATCATTCTTTTCAAATTTGTTGGTTTTCATTTTTTCTCTAAAGGGTATTTGAAATCGATTCCTATCTGAATACTTTCGTAGTTTACCGATTTTTCGCAGTTTTTTCCTTTTTGGACATTTTGGCAACTGCTCAAGACAAAAGGTGAGACAAAAAAGAGTGAGACAATATCCAGTTAGACATCGAACAGTAATATCATTTACACAAAAAAATGTTCAAGAGGACGGGTCACTTGATTCCTTTATGCGTCCTTTATATGAATACTAGCAGCCTTCGCCCGCTACGCTGGTCAGTTTTTTTAAAAGAAACTTTGAATCAAAAGAAATTTTTATATCATAGTAATTTTTAGTTTTATATCATATTTTAGTCTGTTTGTCATCGGTGAAAAGTCAGTCATCTAAACAGAAAGTTCAATGTTAGTCTCCAATGAATGACGTAGCGGTCAACATGTTAACAGTTTTAATCAAATAAAAATTCATTCAGCGGAACATTTCAAATAAAGCCAACCTTTTGTAATTGGGTTCAACTGATTTAAAACATTTCCATAAGTAGTCAATTAAACAACGTAGAATGCTATATTTTATTTATTACAACATTTTTGAAAAATTATACAACACAATGCAAGTTCCATTAAAATCTATCAAGTAGAACTTAAGTTATAAGCGGCCGGAAAGAAATTTCACTTTGCGTTTTATATATATTGAGATAATTAATTATAGCGTATATAATCATGTTAACCTGATTATAGATCTCTTTTTCAAAATTGTAGGTTTAATAGATTTTTTTGTACGATGATTAATACGAAACCCAGACTTATATATATATATATACATAGACTGAAAGTTTCAGGTTTTAGCGACGAAGACATCGCTAAATTTGGAAAATGCGAAATATCTCACGAACTAATCGTTTTAAAATAATTTGCTTAGTACCATTCAATTCAACATAAAAAAAATACATAACATGATATCAGTTGAAGAACAGCTACAAAAGCCGATTTTTAAGGAATTTTTTTAAAGTTCGTTCTTTTTTTTACCCCCCTTAGGGGTGGAATTTTCGAAAATCCCTTCTTAGTGACACTCGATGTTATAAGTAGTATTTTTACCCTAATTTTAAAGATTTTTGGTTCGGTAGATTTTTTTTGTGTCGTGATTAATACGAAATCCAGAATTTCTTTTATATATATAGATAAGGATTGAAATTTTCAGGTTTTTGCGCCGAAGAAATCGTCAAATTTGGAAAATGTAAAGTATCTAACGAAGTAATGGATTTAACAGAATTGGCTTAGTACCAACCGATTCAGCATGAAAAAATACACAAAAATATAATATCAGTTGAAGAACAACTACAAAAGCCGATTTTTAAGGAATATTTTTAAAGTTCGTTCTTTTTTTACCCCCTTAGGGGTGGAATTTTCGAAAATCCCTTCTTAGCGGCATTCGATGCTATAAGTAGTATTTTACCCCAATTTTAAAGATTTTTGGTTCGGTAGATTTTTTTTTTTGTGTCGTGATTAATACGAAATCCAGAATTCCTTTTATATATATAGATAAGGATTGAAATTTTCAGGTTTTTGCGCCGGAGAAATCGCCAAATTTGGAAAATGTGAAGTATCTAACGATCTAATGGATTTAACAGAATTTGCTTAGTACCATTCGATTCAGCATGAAAAAATACACAAAAATATGATATCAGTTGAAGAACAACTACAAAAGCCGATTTTTAAGGAATTTTTTAAAAGTTCGTTGTTTTTTTACCCCCCTTAGAGGTAGAATTTTCGAAAATCCCTTCTTAGCGGCACTCGATGTTATAAGTAATATTTTTACCCCAATTTTAAAGATTTTTGGTTCGGTAGATTTTTTTTGTGTCGTGATTAATACGAAATCCAGCTTTCTTTTATATATATATATATCCTTAAGAAATTCTAAAGAGTCTCTGGAAAGTTCTAGAAAAATTTTTAGAAAGTTTCAATAATTATTTTTGATTATTACAGTAATGGTTATTGCATAAATAAAATATGTTAGAATCACTATTCAAAATTTTCTGGTGTGAACTGGAAATTTCTGTATGAAAAAAAGGCCAGATTTGGAACATTTTTGAGGTTTATTATGGTGTTAAAATTCAAACGATAAATTTCAAAAGAACACTATGTTTAAGGATTTTTGGTTCAAGGATGTACTCAAAAAGTATTTTTCCACATTCAACAACTCACAAACTTCGGACACAGTTTGAAACTCATTTTTAAAGGCGAAATCGTGAAATTTTCTGACGTGAATTTTCAAGTTCTGATAAGCGACCGCGTGTTTTCATTTTCCGTTCAATTATATTAGAATTTGATTATAAACAGTAATTTTCTCGGTTTTTGTTCCCAGCTCTCTCACTTCCAGAAATTCTGTTCAAAATACCAACTTTGACAACATTCTTTGCAATATATTCTGCTTTTATCAAAAAAAGTATGGCACATTATATAATTTTTTAATACGACCTGGATGTGTTAGTGAGCAAAAATAAATCAGAAAATAAGCAATTTCGATTTGAGTATATTCTTAATACCTGCTTGCGAGTGCTCTCGTGTTTCTAGAATATGTTCTTAATAAGTGATAAAACAGATTACTACAAACAATTTTTGTGTAAAAGGCAGAATCCAACTCAATTTATGCAAGCAAAAATATAAACCAACTCATTCAAAAACGAGTCCAGATTTTAGTTCACAACATTAATGAATGCTTTAAAACGATATTTTATAAAGCCATTGGTCAATATTTAAAAAAAAAGAGAGAGAGATTTTGTCACTAGAACTATTGAAAATGGCCGACTCCCGCGTCAAAACAACTCTCACACATTCTATAATTCTGGATGTAGCAAGATGTGTGGACGATGTCATTAACCGCAGTACAACGAATTTCAAGCTCTTTCCAAGATTTCATTTCATTTCATATAAAAAAAGTTATTTTCTTGAAAAGTTTACTAAAATAATCTTTATTGTTCTTCAAATAATAAATGAGAATCTCTTTCGGTTTATGAATCACTCAATCAAAAATACATTTCTGATTGAGTTAATCGATTGCAACTTTCAATTTCTATTCAAAAATATCTTTTTTACTGTGATTTATCAACGCATATAACTTCTTCCTTAAATCTAATAATAATAGTAATCATAGTCCATATATAATAAAAGAAAAATAATGTACAATTGTTTCAGAAAAAAATACGTTTCTTTCAGCTAATCAAACTTTTTTATCCTTGCAAACACAAGAGAAATCTGTTTCAATTTTTACAAAAAAAAAAAGTGTCTGATCGAACATGATAAAGAACAAGTTAGATTATTTTCATATCGCGCTTCATGTCAACAAGCAGTAATGAGATCCACGAACTTCGTCAAAAGAGTAAATTGACAAAGAAGAAATGGAAAATGAATTGGTTAGATATATACTAGATATGGAATGCTTGAATATTAAATTTGTGAAAAAAAAAGAAAACTGGTGCAGAGAGAATATTTTCAAAAGATAGCAGCCGTTATAATTTAGAGAATCTTCAGGTATGATTGAACTGATATTATTCACAGTTTCTGAAATATATCTGTTTAATCTGAAACTCATGGATGCTAAAGCATATAAAGCAAGTTAAGTTTGTAGCGACACGTTTCAAACGATACATGGGACACACTTTATTTTCAATAACATCCATACCACCAACGTTCTCGTTGCCGCTCGCCATTGCGCCAGATTGTGACAGAGTGTTCCATTTGATGTGTAAAAGAGCGATCAAACTCGACAATTTGCGAATGTTCATTTTTTTTTCACTTTCTTAGTTGTATGCAAATTATAGTTGGCCGACCAACTTTTTCTAATGGTTAAGAGTAGATATCTCATAGCTACTTTTAGTGTATATTTTCATAGAGGAAGGTCAGAGATAGTTGTTTTTATTTATCTTTATTGAGGCTACTAAAAGAATGTCTGAAATATTTACACATTTAGGAGACATTTAGAATGTACTTATTTTCAGTAGTTTCTATACCTGATATCGATATTTTATTAACAATTAAAAATATTTGGTTATTTTAGAAGATTAAAAAAAAGGATACAATAAGGGATTAAGTATACATTTTTCATTGTTTCATGCCAAATTTAGTTTGCTAACATTTCTTTTCATTTGACTATGTTTTTTATTTCCTATTCGCCAAATCGCTTACCATGGTGAAAATCCAGTGAGAACCTTGCATGCAATAGTTAAACTCAATGACATACAGTGATGGTCAAAAGTTTCTGGCCAGCTTACAATTTTTGATTAATTTATAAGCATACCAACAGGAAGAGGAATTGTAAGATGATACTTATACATTTTATTGACATAATTTTTAAGAACTTGTCTATGGAATAACTAATAAATAATAAGAAATTTGAATGACAAAATTAATTGTAAAGGTAAACGCATGTTCTCCAAAGTTTTCGGCCATCTTCGTAATTTTGAGGTGGGGCAAATGGTGTTATAATAGAGTATAATAGCGTCAAACAACATTTACAATTAGTATTTTGCCGTTACATCTTTAGCAATAAGTACTGCGGAGCAACGATGAGGCACCAATTCAGTGAACTGTTGAAGATCATCTATGTTCAGTTTTTTTTCGCTCTTCTTGCAATTTTGGTGGAATTCTGCTGATTTGGGACATTTATAATTCCAAAAATGTTTGTCAAGTTCGTTCCAATGATTTTCTATTGCATTCAGATCGGACGATTCAATCTGGCCATTCAAACAACGAAAGTTTAATGAAAACCACTTCTTGAAGAGCTTGAATGTATGCTTTGGTACGTTGTAACAGATAAACAACTGAAACATGTAATTACGACCACGATTTTTCTCCAATAAGACAGTAAATGATCTTGAAAGATTCTTTATACATTGCAGCTACTGACTAACGGATCGAGTCCTTTTCCTGAAAATGTTATCCACAGCATAACGGGCCGCCCGCCATGCTTCATTGAAGGGATAACATATCTGGAATCATATCTTTTGTTTTTAAGTCGTCAAATATGTCTGCCACCACTTCCAAAATGTGGGACAGTTTTCACGTGACCAGATTTTGTATTCCTTGGTAAATGCCACAAACGGGTTCGTTGATTTTTTTTTATTTAAAATGTTTTTAATACCGTCTCTTCCATAAAGTACTACATCTCTTGTAAGTGTCTTGATATACAAGATCGATTTATGACAGCAAAGTTTTTATTCCGTAAATTGAGAGACATTGCAGAGGCATTTTTATTCGGGTCATGATCTCCTATCTCTTGATAATTCTGTAAAAACAAATAGTCATTTTCCGAGATTTCCTGGATTGTGGCAAGTCCTGAAGAACAAGACCATCCTAAAGTTTTCTAAATATTGTTCATAGTAAATTTTACGATCACACTTTGTCACAATTTTACGACGATATTGTCTTTTTAGTGAGAAAAAAAATCGAATAATAATTGCTGAACTTTTCCAAAATTTAAAGTACCTTATTAATATTGATTAATTAATAGACACTACACACAAAAGAAAAACCACTTTGCTGATAGAATCAATAAAAACTGGCTGGAAACTTATGCAAACCTTCAGGTGATTAAAAGTCTTTACCATGTTCCTAACTTTTGGAGCAATTGTGCTTCTTTTTTGCAGAAGTGTTTTGGCAAACAAATCAAAGAAACTAACTGGCCTGAAACTTTAGACCGCCACTGTATATCAATGGCATGGCAATTCGACAATATGTATGCTAGTTAAAGCACGGAGAAACAAATAGGCGAATCGAATAAATGAACACTTTTCAACTACGTTGAGAAATGTCAAAACAAAATGGGCAGAAATACAAATATTTCATGAATACTGAATAATAAACATATAAATAAACACTGATAAATAAACATATTCCAATCCATTTATTTCTTACGTTGGTGATACAACTGCTTTGTACACATATATATTTTATGATTTTAAAATCTAGTAAAAAAGTATAAATATTTAATTCAAAACGCAGTAAAATACGAGATTTGTAACTATATTTTCTAACGAAAGAAACGAGGGAAAGAACATTTCCAACATTTATTCTCGGATGTCTGAACAAATAGTGACATAAATCTTTTCAATATTGCCTATAAAAATTTATTTTCTCCTTTTACAATTTATAATAGTATTCCGATACATTCTCTAAAAAGAAAAATAAATCTTAAAGAAACCTGGGAAAAAAATATTTTTTTTTTCAATGACAAGACGTATGTTTTTTACAAAAAAATCTTTTTGCATTTAAATTTGGTATCGAATAAGCCACAAATTGTATTTCAGACAAAGCGTTAAATTTTATCCGTGAAAAATATAAATAAGAATGTTTTCATTTGTATTTATTTTATTTCAATTTTAACTTAAAGGAAATACATATTTTTTTTGTATCCACCCAAACTGTTAGTTTATTTTATTTTCCTTAGGTAATCATTCATTTACAAATTTATTTACAATTCAGAATGTGAGTTAAACCCATTAATGCCAAAATTATCTTCTTCATTAAAAAATAAAATCTTAGGTTTCCCACCACTTTTGAAAGACGAATAACTTTCATTTTAATTTATTGAGGAATTTGTCTCGTGAAAAATAGTGCTTATTTATCTTTCTATCTACTGGTGTGAAAAGTAATTTATTGCCTTTTTTATAATCGTCCCTAAAAAAGGGACGCTAGGCACTAATGGTTTAAAACTCGCCTCATCCAAAATTTAACAAGCTCGTACACCACGGCTTATGTAAAATATATATCATAATATGTACTTTACAGATGCATATCAGTTTTATTGTTTAATTATGTTAAAATGAGTGTAACTCCATTAAAATGCATTTAAAACATTTTTTCCCATTGACCGTAATGTAACGGAATAATTTTTAATTATCTCTGTAATTGATCTATTCATCCAATTTTCATAAAATTTGAAGTGACTCGACAAAATTATGTAATAAGTATATATTTTAAATTTCAAACGATTCGGTTGGGTAGTTTTTGCGTTCTTATATGCGGGCGGACGGACAGACAGACGGACGGACTGAACGACAACTATAGGTGCTACGTATTTACATAATTACGAACGCACCTAAAAAATTGTGATCGTGTTTTCTCTATTAATTTTTTTATTGGTAAATCTGCATAAAAAAATCTTTTATCCTTTAATTGTCTTTTTTTCTTACTGTAAAATCTTGGTTTACAATGAAAACCAATGGACTCAGTTAAAAGTTTTTCGCGATTGCCCAAAATTTGATTTTCAGGATAAACAGAGTTTTAGCTCACGCCCGCAACTCATTTGCAATTTAGGTATTCTATAAGATATGTGGTAAAGTAAAACCTAGTACTATTAATAAAAAAATTCATACCTTTGAGAATTGCAAGTTGGAGATTAGTATTTACCGTGAAATAGAATTTTAATCCTAACCACTGGTAAGTTAACACTTTTAGAGTTGAGCACATTTCTCTGTAACTTTTTTTTAAATGCTAAAAAAAGATGTTATTTTCAACGTGATATAATTTTTCTGATTATGTATAGTCATATAAACCCTGAGAATATTAATCATAACGTGATTTTTTAAAACTGGATTATATCTGTAGAATTATATTAATTTAAATAATATATCTATTGCAATAAAACCTGCAACTTAGTGAACGAATATATCTGTTCGCGGCAGTGAGAAAGTTGAGACTCAGTCAGTACTTTTCATTTTGACAAAAATGTTGAATTTGAGACTACTATCCCAAAAGTGAACCTTAATTTCTCTAGAACGATTGGACCCAAATTTCTTGAACAGTCTGGTAAATACAAAAGCAGATAAGGTTAATTTTACATTTTTCTCTTTAACATCTCTTCTTTTTTGGTAACGTATTTTTTCTTATTTTCTACCTAATCAAAATGTTATGACTATCAAAATAATTGAAAAAATTATTTAAATTTCCATAACCTCTTTGCCCTTGAAAATTAGTATAAATATGTATGAAAACGAAATAAATATTTTATTTAGAAATTCTATATAGCATAAATTGTAAAAAAAAAAAAAAAAAAAAAAAAAATATATATATATATATTTATATTTTTATGTGTTTTAAGTGGACACCAATTTTGGATACACTCATGCGTACCTCAGTTTTCATAATAGTCAAAACAGCATACTATTCTTAATTGATAAAATGCATATAAAATAATTAAAAATTTACATATTGTACTATTATCATGTAAACAAAGAAATTTCCACTATTTATTAAAGAAATATAAAGGAAATTTATTTAATATTTATTTTTATAAATATAGATATTTACATGAATAATATTTATTTTAAATGAAAAAATCTCGTAGCAATTATTCTTTAAGATGGGTAAATAGATTGTACATTTCTACAAGTTACTCGGATTCTGGATTTACATCCTTATAAACAATATTTCGAAGTGTTTCTTCATTCATATATTTTAATAAATATATAAATTAGAAAGTCGCACATCTTTTTATAGGCTGGTTAGCAATTTTGCGTTAACTTGGTGGTAACACTTTATCATCTAAATGTGCAATACACACAAGTCTTCCCTTACGTGAAATTCTAGATACATTGCCTTCATACTTTAAAAGCTGTGAAAGCACATTAGTGCAAATTTTAAAGAGGAATTGTTTAACCAGTTGGTATCGTTATGCTGGTATGTTTTTAAGCAAAAAGTACCATAATGTGTAGCCTCAACGAAGGTTGTGCTACGCTTTTATCGTCTTCGATGGATTCTCGGCCCTCTTTAAATATCGATGCCATTTATAAACCTTGAGTCTGACTATGGTATATTCATCGTACACCTTTCTTAGCTTTTTCAAAGTCTCCATTTGTGTCTTACCTAAACGTTGATAGAATTAATGCTGCAACGCTATTCGAGAAAAACCTTCAAATCTGGCAAAAAATCAAAAAAATGAAATTTTATTTTGGTTTGGTTTGGTTTGGTTTATTTAGTGTCGTCCGATTATCTACACTAGGGATATAGGACCTGGGGGGGGGGGGAGTGCCCTTCGTGGGGGGTCTTTCTAAAAATTTTATTTTGAACTACCGTCATATGTCACTTTAATAGAGCAGATGTCAGTACACATCAGCCTAGTATTAAAAACTGCGCAAAGTTATTTTTGTCATCACTAAAGAAAACAGTTAAACTGCATATTGTACTTTGATAATAAATGGAAAAGATAATAATAATTTTGTTTCAACATTCGAATGTTAATTTCGTTGTAATAATTAAAAAATATTTTTTTTGACTATGGAACCTTTAACTACATGTATGTAACAATAATTCATTAACTTTCAATTTGTTTTAATACGATTCTTATAGATATACAGACGCTTAGAATATATAGTGGTGAAATTTATATTAAAAAAAAAATCAACAGTGTCTACAAACATTAAATTTTTTAGTTTATGAGTTAAGGCGAATTAAGCATTAAACATAATTTTTTCTACTAAGATTGGCTTTTAAAAGGATAAATATGTCAGAAAATTCTGCTCCTTTTTTTAATTGCATGGCCATTTCTATAGTTAATCATCCTTAAATTTTATTAGTGTTCGGGTGTGCTAAACATGATTATATAATGTTTCTTTGTTAAAGATACATTATTTATTACAGAATAAGGTATTTAAATGAAACTGACTATCATGAATCGTTTTACCAAAAAAAAAAAAAAAAAAAAAATCTTTTGAAAAGTAATATGATTTTATGGTGTAAGAACGCCATAATCGGAGAAACTATGAACAAGTAGTTTAAATGAAAAAAAGATTAAATGTTTTAAATTTCAATATAAATTCCGATGAGCAAAAGCCTGGTGAAACAAGCGAAATGATTTACAATTAATAAAGAGTGACTTGGCAATTCGCTTTCATTTCCTTGATTTGAAAAGCAAACAGAACTGTTTATGAAAAGCAAACAAAAACGTCAATAAAAAGCAAACGTGTTCATCTTCATATTCTGTCTGAATTTGTTCTGGACAATCAAAATGGTGAAGAGCAAAACGGCTACACGATTCTAGTTCTACATTTTCGTTAATGTACGTGACATGTATGAGTTTAAGATCTGAAAAACAGGAAAACAAAAAGTGTGTGTTAGCATTAAGACAGCAGAAATAAGTTTGCTTCTGCTGTCTTTATAGTAATACGTACATTTTGTCTGAGAAAGGTTGATTCATTCCTTCAAAACGAGTCTCTAATATTCACTTTAAGGTTTAATTTAGAGTCATTAAAATTACTAATTATGTTTACATTTTTTAAATGCGATAGTATAGATGATTTATAAATATTTAATTTGTACAAAACTATCTTAAATTCTTCTTTTTAAATCATTTTTTTACAAAAAATATAGTAAAAGGTTTGTAAATTAATTAATAAATTACTCTTTAGCTTATGTAAAAGTTTAAAATTTTACTATTTTTATTCTACAAAAGAATCCATGCTATGCTTTTTTTGTTCAAAGTAAATTTTATCTTTTGCCAACTTTGAAGTCTTCCTGCCCCACTTTGCGTCGCCGGGAAAAGGTAACTAACTTCGGAAGATAGCAGATGCGCGTGCTGTTCGGTCACATGACATGGGCTAAACCAACATGTGTAAGTAAGTGAGTATTTGAAAAATATATTTTAAGCGGTTTTACTTAAGCACTGGCTTTCGTTGTCAAGAATGGCCGCATTCCCCGAATTTTCGGATCGTACTACGCATAGTGCTCAGACTGAAACATCTTTGCCTTAAAGAGATTCATTTATAACTGTATCATCCAGCATAAAAAAAATGATAATAAAATAAAGAAAAACACGTTGTTTATTGTATTACCAGTGAAAAAATTACGCCAAAATTAGATCTTTGGTTACCACCATTAGAATATATTAAAATAGAATACTTAAAATGTCGTTCTTCATTTTAGTCCAAAAGGTCGACCGAACCTGAAACTGTATGAAAAAAAAAAAAAAAACTTGTTTCATTTGCGAGAACAATGCTGAAACCTCATGGGTTTTTTTTTTATTTATTTATTTAGAAAATAAAGTAAAAATCTTGTATACATAAAAAAAAGAAGACATAAACTCACCCTCTTCACTATGAAGAAAAAAAATCAAAAATTGTGTTTTAGTTCACCATTCTGTAATATTAAGGATTCCAAACAGCTACTAAACTACGGTAGAAGCTAACGTAGGTTATCTCACGTTAGCTAACAAAGCCGTGAAAGACTAACATAATCTAAATAAATAAACATACATTCATAAAAAAATTCTTAATTATATAGCAAAATGTTTTTTATTATGAAAAAACAGTTTATGTCTTTTGTGAAGTTTCCTGTTTACACTTCACGTTTTTTGTGCTATGCATTCTGTATTGTTTCTCTAGTTTGATGATGGTTCACAAACGAATCTAAGTAATTAAGAAGGCATGATTAAATATACATGATTTAAAAAGATGTTAGAATAAATAAACAAAAATTAACAGTTTTCCTTCAACACTACAGATATTTCCTTATATTTTCATTATTTTATTAACTAAATGAAAGCGTATCTAATAGCATCAATAACTAAGAATAGCTATTTTAAGTTATACTCCATGGCTTACAATAGAAAAGAAAATAAATTATTACTGAAACTATTTTACTAGTACATACTTATTAATCACAAGAAAAAAGCTTTCGGATCGGCAAGTACATTATCTCTAATCTTTCTGAAGATTTACGAAGAAGGAAAAAGTCATAAAATGTTTATAAGGCTTTAACGGTTTCAGAGCATGAGTGTGTGAAGCAGAGATCCTTTTAATAACAGAAAGACATTTCTTCAGGTAGTTTTAATGGGGTTTTGGGTAAAATACTAAAATACAGCTAGTGCTTTTTTTATTTAAACTGTTAGTATGCCTTTCATAAATTCAATTTTACGTTTTCTAAAATTATTTTGAAATCAGCCAATATTTGTAAAAGAATTCCCCTGAATACCGTTGAACCCATAACAATTATATTAATGTTGAAAAACAGCAGTTCCCAACTTTTATTGGTACGCATTCCACCGTTAAAAAAATCGCGAAGGAAAGAATACACTATCAACAAAAACAAGAATTGGTAATCCCAATATGTGTAAATTGAATATTTAAAACGACAAATATATTGAAAACTGTGGGGCCTGTTAAGGCCCCACAACAGCTGTTCCCAACCCGTGCTAGCGATCCTCTGGCGGGTCGCGGAAGATGTTTTGATGGTTCGTAGAATAACCGAGGTTTGCTAGAAAAATAAATCGTTTATTTCATCTGTCTGAAAAAAATATAACAAATACAAAATGTTGCAATCGCAATGATCATAAAATATTTTAGCTTAAGGTCCCACACTATTCACTGAAAAAGACCCGGAGGATAATGTAAAGTCTATGGGAGCGTTCTTTTCAAATATCTCACTCAAATTTTAATATTTTTATATGATTTTTTTGCATATTATAGCTGAGTACGATCCACAACCGGGCTAGTTTTTACTTTTTCAATTTTGGTTTCAGATTAAAAAAAAAATACTTTAACTTTCAAAACCGGTTTGAACTGGTTCTGAAATTGAAACTATTATAATCTAAAAAATATATAAGCTAAATTGAAAAGTAATATGAGTGGTTCGCTAGCACAGGTTGAGAACGGCTGTTGTAAAACATTCCTTTGCATATATGTGAAATGATATTCTCTCTTACTCTCTCTTTCTCAACAGTTCTTTCTGTTTCGCCCCTGTCCTGTCATAGATTTGGGTTTTGTCTTAATTTAACCCTTTGCGACGCAGAGCACTTTAAATACTTAAGTATTGAAATTAATGATTGACACCAAAATGTGACAACAACTTTATTTGCATATAAGAAAATGCTATATTTCGCGCATCTGTTAAACCAAATTTTTTTAACCAAAATTCTGATGCCTATGTGGCCCGTCGGAATTAAAATTAAGTGGTCTCATAGACATACCACAGCCCCTCAAGGGATTAATAATGTTTTCTTTGCACATTTTGCAGACCATTCGTTTTTTAGCTAATAGGCTATCAAAGCCTGATAGCTTATGTTCCCGACCGTTCTGTATGTATGTATGTAAGTAACGCGATAACTCATAGTAAGAATATCTAATTTACTTTAAATTTTGTATGTAAGTTTATTCTGATAAAGCGCTTTCCTGATTAGTTTTGGAAGCTCATTCGATAAGTATGAGAGGCGGAATGGGGGTTAATACCTCTCTCCTTAATTTATATAAATGGGTTTTTCATGCAAAATTACTATATTTTATTCAGATTTTACAAAGAGGATCGTTCTGATGAGACGTTTCCATTATTAGATTTGAGAGTTCATTAAAAAAGTATAAGGAGGGAGAACGGGTGCTAATTACCTCCCTTTTAGTTTAGATAATTGTTTGTTTATGCAGGATAATTTATTAACTTTTCAGCAAAAACTTTCTGTGCTGCATTTATACACTTATGCCAACAAGTTTATCATATAAAAGTCTTCACCGCACTGAGTGCTACGGTGGCTGACGCTGAACTTCCCGTTTAGGCCGCATCAGTGTCCAGTGACTGAGAGTGTAAAATATGATCCAAAACTAAAAAAAAAAAATTGTTTTCAGTGATTATGAAAGTATAATCCTGTAATCAGTAAAAGTTAAGTAAATTTTAAATAAGTTTGTAATTATTATACAAAAAATGTTTGTAAAGATTTAAATCTATAAATAGAAATTAGTTTGATCCGAGGTTCGATTAGAGAAATTTTCGTCATCAAAAAAGAAAAACTTCTTATTAACTTATTCGTATCTATTCACTGCTTTATTATTTTTTATTAAATACAGTATAAGGTTCAGAGTAGCTATGTAGGTAACTAAACGAAAAAGCGATAAATAATGATATAAATTTAATTAAATTTATTACTAGACACTGTTATTGGAAATACTTTATGCGTAGGTTTTCATTTAACTTCAACTAACTTTTTTTTACATATTAATTATTTTTTCTTTACTTTTATTTAGTTGCAAACAACTTTAAATGTTGCGTGTAAATAATTTTTCTATACGTTCTTTTTCATATGCGTAACTTTCTATAATTAATCTTTTTCTCTTATTTCTGTAGTATTTAAAACATGCTTCATCGATAATTACAATTTTTTTATTTAAATTAATATCCCATAGTGACTGCTACCGTTATGAGCATGAAAAAATGAAAAAAATATTTTTAATTAGTTTTCGATGAAAATGAAAAACCACAGTGCTTTTAATTTTTATGACTTTAGGGAATAAATTTCCATTATGTGATTATCATCCGTTTACATTTTCAGAATTGTGTTAGAAATCAGATAATAGCTAATACAGTCAGGAAAAAAAAATAGGATTTGGGGATTTTTTAATCTGAGTAAAAAGCTTATCCTTAAAATGCATTTTTTTTAGTGTTATTCCATATGGTTCCCTAAATAACAAAAATTAGTATATTAAAAAGAGTTTAGTAATTTATTTTAAATATGTTTCAAATAAATTAATAAACTATTGCAAACTGCACAGAAGAGAGACTTGAATTAGTACAAACATTTACTAAAATCCGATGTATTCCTCTTTGAACAATGTATTCTTTCTTTAAACCAAGTGTATTCCTTCTTGAAATCAAACATATTCCTCCTTGAAAAATACATTCATTCTTGAAACTGAATGTATTTTAGCCCCACAATATATTAATTACTTGCGGTTTTTGAAACTTTTATCTTATCTTCAGAAATTTTTCATTTGAAAAGGGCCCAATCGGAAATCTCAAAAAGATAATACAGGATCGTAGTTCGTAGGGGGCAGAACTCCCTAATTTTGTACATTTTTTTTCTCAGTTTTTCCCTGCATGTTGAAATAATGATGATAGATTGTATGAGATAAATCGCTTGTTAGCTGCTTGTTAGTTCGCTTGTTATCTTAAATTATTGGTAATATTTCGCTTGTTATCGAAATTATATCGAAATTATCATGTTATATTAGTTCGCTTGTTATCTTAAATTATTGGTAATATTTTTTTTAAAAAAAGGTATAACGCTAATTTTAAAACTTTTGAAACGATTTTTTTATTTACATAATATTTTCAGACAGACAATAATCATCATTTGACCTCCATTCGGATACGTCAATTATTTACTCATTTGAAGAATGTATAATGTTTTTCCGAGTGCAACAAGCACAGATTTATATTCGTTACTTCTTTAGATTTGTGTGATTTATTTCAATAATTATCATCTGCATGAACTTGTGACATAGAAGACTGCAATGATTATCTTCAATCCTAATCTAAAACTTTCTAATTTCACTTCGAGAAATTTATTATAAATCATATATAATGCGAAAAAATGTTTCGGATTTTTAAATGGAAACTAGAAAACCTAACACTAAATTTAATTTTTAATAATGTACAGGGTGATCAAGAAATAAGTTGCCCACTTCATAGGTATCCATAGAATGCGTTCTTTAGGTCAGAATGTTTTAAAATTTGAACTACGGATAATTTAAGTGATGCGCTTGACATTTTTTCAAGTTACAAAAAAAATGCTAGGGGCATTGCATCCTCTGAAGTGGGCAACATTATTTCTTGCAGTCTCTGCACGATTGTATGAGTGTGCCAGTTGTTTTCCGAGTATTGGATAAGCCGTATTCTACTGAAAATCTATTCTACTGTATTCTATTAAAAATTTTAAGGTGGATTTTGCATTTTCATTGACCAGTTTCACATTTTTAATATTATTTATTTTTTTATAAAGCGAATTAAATGCTTATGTGTATTATAGCACCCCCTAGAGGCGGAAATTGCATTTTTATTTATTTATATTTTTTTAATGACAAGGGCATCAGTTGAATTATCTGTCGTTCAAATTTGAACTCATTTGGACCAATAGAACACATTATAGAACCCTTTGAAGTGAGCAACTTATTTCTTGATCACCCTTATGCAAACTTAGTAAATATAGGAATATTTTCCATTCATCCATTTTTGATTTTGAAATAATCAATAATTGCTTCACTTTATGCAGTCTTAAACAAAACAATGGATATTTAAAAAAGATTTCATCATCCAATGCAAATAAAATTCTCTCTTTTGCTAGCATGCCGTTTAGTGAAATTTCATCTTAGATAAATTAGCTTTCGTTAACTCGCCGGAAAGCGCATGGGGTGTATTATACCCGACCCCAACAAAAAAGTGGAATATTCCCAACTTGTGAAACCGAAATTCTGTGCCGCATTCAATAGCTCAGTTTCTAGTAGTGGCTGACCTTCAGAACTGGTTTTCCGCTGCACGCGTGTTAGAGAAAAAGATACATTGATTTTTTGTTGCAACTGGGGTATGGCATATCCCACGCGACTGTCAGAGTAAGAGTTTTTCTAACGGAATATTTATTTGAGAAATTTATTTCTAGTGTATAATGGTAAATATTTGTACAAGAATTAGTATTTGTTTTAAAATATTCGAAATTTTATGTTTAAAAATTTCTAAGTGCATTATCGCACAAAGAATGAGTCTCAATGAATTGGAAATGGAACAGCTGCGAGATTTATTAGAAATAGGTGAAAGTGATGAAGATTGCATTTCACTAATTGAAGATGATTCTGACAGTGAAATATTTAGCGAGCATAATACAGATACAGAAGAAGATGATGAACTGGATAATTCAAGAAAGGATGATGATTCCGGTGATTTTATTGGAAAAGATGGAAAAATGGAGTGGGTGAAAAAAAAGAAATTTAGACAAAATGTAAAAATTTGTTCACATAACATTATGACAAATGCGAAGTTCAAAATGTTAAAACTTTCTGTGTTAAGAACACATGAATCTTTTTTGCTCAAACTTCAAACCATGGGCATTGCGTTATTACATGTGCAATAAAAATGGTATTATAACTTTGATATTATTTTGTCATTATTTTCATTTATCATAATTTTATCTCTCCTTGAGTTTATACAGAAAAAAAAATTCAAATTTTATTCACGTATTATAAATGAAAAACAGCTTTAAAAGTAAATAAAAAATATTTTTAACGTTTTTTAAATATTGGGGTATGTGATATCCATGCGTCCTCTCTAGTAACTTTTCTTGACGCGCGTTCCACCGGGTTAAAAGTTAACGAACACTAACATATGTGGTTACAGGAGTTTAATTATCAGCTATACAGAAGCATTCACTTATACTTAATTACTAGAGTCAGTTACAAATACTTTATGTATGATATTTTCCCTCAAGTTCGAAAGATTTTTTTCAAAGTATTAATTACATAGTTATTTTCTGACACATATGCAATTTCATAATCCCGAAATTCAATGCATTTTCTAAAAATTCTATCAACAAGATTAAAGTAATGCATATTTCTCCAGTCTAAGCTCTACTTAAAATCGTCCAGAATTTCCGGTCACTAAGTCACGAATAGTTTAAATCGAAATTTTGACGTCACATTTTTTTTTTTTTTTTTTTTTTTTTTTTTCAAATGATAGAATATTCTCTAATCTGAGTTAAAAATGACTCGAAAGTTTCAATCAAAGCGCACCAATCTCCAAAAAATCAAGAGTAATCTCTGAAAAATGCTTCAGCATTTTGCCAGAATTTTTTTCTGAGTGTGCTTTTTTTAGAGAAAAACTGTTATTTTATGGTGTATTGTATCACTTATAAAGTAATTTCTAATCTTTAATAAAAGGTTTTTAACTAGTTTAGAAAGGCTATGAAAAGCGAAGTTATTATAAAATAATATCTTTAGGGAATAGAATTTAATTAAATGGTTGAAATTCATTCGCAGATTTTTATCCAAAATCACTCTGTTATCAACTTCCAAAAATGCTTATCAACATTTTTCTTTCTATCATTTCAGCATAAAATAAGAATACCCTTTAGAGTATAATCTTACGACTTTTAAACTATCCACAAATATTCATTCTTTTAAGTTCATTTGAAAATTGCGAATTGATCACAAGCAAGTTATTTTATATATCCTCATTTTCGAAATAATAATGCTTATTTCCATCGAATGAAAAATAAGGAAAGTAAAATTGTTCAAAATTAATCATTTTTACTTTCTTCTATCCTTAATAGAAGAAAGTATTGTAATAGAAATTTTTTTGACTTCCGGTTTTTGATGGATTTATACGCTTTAGGGATAAGAGACTCGAAAGAATATGTTTTTTAAAAATGTCTGTCTGTCCGTGTGTTTGTGTGTGAGTCCGTATATCGCTATTCTACTATCAAAAAATGTATGAAGATATGCATAGATTTGAAACTAATTTTTTGTGAATGTTTTTGGATATAACAAGCAAGTCCACCGTTATTTTTGAAATATTTTGCCGGAAGGAGGCGCTGCAATAACAATTTTTGTGCCATTTTCAATATTGTACCTACTAAAAGTGTATAAAGTTATGCTTTGAATTGAACCAAATCTTTTGTGTAAGTGTATGGCTATGACTAGTTAGTCCTCCCTGAATTTGAAAAACAATCCGCCAGAAGAGGGCGCTATAATCACGATGCCTGTGCCATTTTCATTATTTTACCATCAAAAAGTGTATGAAGTTATGCATAGAACTGAACTAAAATTTTTGTGTATGAATATTTTTGGTATGGCAAGTAGGTCCTTTCTGAATTTGAAAAAAAACATCAGCTTGTCATTCTATTGTTCATCGGCTCGTGCAGAGACGGAAACATGTTTTTACTCCGATTAATTGACTGAAGCAAAAATTTAAGATGAAAAATCAAAGTTGGCATAGTATTGAATTAAAATTATTAAAGCATTACTGTGTGTAACTATTTTTTTTTAAATATTAAAATGTACGTATGAGATAGAAGAAAGTTTTGGGATTGGCACATCCAACTAGTTATTAATTATATGTAAATGACTTTTTGTTGAATAGTTAAAACGAATATTTATTATTCCCTTTCATTATTACCTCAAAATTAATATTTTCTAAATTATTTTCTGCGAGCAAGTCTTTGATATCTCTTTCTAAGATAATTGTAATAATCATTTCTAACTCATATAAAGTATCAACAAAATAAGAATATACATATTCATAGCACATATTTGTTAGGGTATGTTTACAGAACGAGTTCTTTTACAATTGGTACAAATCAGCTAAAAAAAGGCGTTTTAATAAAAAAGCAAATAAGTCTTTCGTGTATTAAAAAGGAATGTATTATGTTTTACCCTAAAAGCATAGTAAAATGCATGTTTGCAGAATTACATAACTTTATGCACAAGTATGATGTATCTGTAATAATCCGCACAATTATATATCATTGTATAATGTACAGTACTCTGTATTGCCAAGAATCGCCAAAGACATTCAATTTTAAATATTTTGAATTTTAAGAAAAAAAATATAACATGATTTCATAGCCAATTCTGTAGGGTAACTCATACATGAAAAGACCAGTTGAATATTCTTAAATTTCAGTAAGATATTGACGATAGAGTAAACGGAATTTTATTGCGTTATAAAAAAGCTGGATAATAAGGAATTTTACACAAATTGCAATATTTTACTTTTTTTCATTAATGCTATAGTTCTTAAAACAACACACCAAAATTAACATTTTAAAAAGAACGATCAAAATAATAGTAGCATCTGCTCCAAAGGCATTTGTTAAAATTCATTAAATATTAACTGTTTTCTTGGACTTCAGTTAATAATAAATGACAATTTGTGAAAAATACCTTAGCTTTTTGATATTTTTAGAAGACAACCAAAATCCAGCTCATTACATCACTATATCTTTATAAATTTTCAAGATATTCAACTGATCTTGTAGTTTTCTATGATTATGTCTTTTATAACTATGTAGAAATGACTTCCTAATCTTGAAAAAAAAACTATAGTATATTTCGCGCATATGCAGTTAAAAATAATTTAAAGCAACTGCTCATATTTATTTACCTGATATATGTATGTGTGTGTAAATAAATATATATATATATTTACATATCTTCTGAAACTGGTTTTAAATCTGACTGAAAATTCTACATATTGTAAATGAAAAATGTGCAATTATTTCTTTAATTTGTTTTTTAAATAAGTCGATGTATCTCTATATATTTACATATACAAATACATAAATTATACTCTGTTATACAAATAAGCAGAAATGTTGTACAATGTACACTATCTACATAGTCATGTGTAGCAGAAGCAGATCATTTTGTGTATTTTATTTTACAGGATGATCCTGAATGTAATCTTTTCTTCAACTTATTATTATTTCCCTATATGCCATCGTGATCAAATCTTCATTGAAAAAAATATGAGTTAAAACATATTTGTATTAATGAAGTTTTAGGTGAATTCATCAATTAATTTTTTATATATTTGTCAAAATATATAAATTTGAAATTATCCGTTGATTTTTGACATATAGTTTATCTTTATACGATGTATCTTTCTGCAATTATGTCCTTAAATAGCGTATTCCTATTGGATCTGTATGAATTATATGTTCTTATTCGATGTTCCTTGTCAAAAGCACCTTTACGTAATTTAACCAAATAAATAATAATGTCATCTAATAAAATCTTTAACTAGTGTATATCAGTTATAAATTAGACCTTTGTATAATAATTGAATGAACTTTTGATGACTATAACTAATGATAATCATTTTGATGATGATTTGTATATTTATATTTTGTTCTGAATAATATCACAAATTTCATGCTTGCTTCATTATACAACTTCTCAATATGATGTACTGTTACACTATACATTTACAATTGACATAATCAGCGAAAAATGTTTCCATATAATCAAAATTAATCCTATCTGATGAAATTTAACTATAATCATATAATTGAAATCAACATTCAAATTTATTCTTAATTTTATTCTAATATTAATGCAACTACTATTATTAAATTTATTACAGATAGAAATTCCTTCAAAGCAAAATAAACTAAAAATTATAAGATAAAAATACTAAAAAATAGTTTATGATGATTAGAAATATTACTTAGATTTCCGTAACTCATCTATACGAAATATTTTATCACAATAAACTTTTTATGCGGAAACAATATAATCCAATAAAATATATAAATGCATAGGATAAAAAATCTACCTTTCAAGATATAAAAAATAGTCGAGAAAAACTAAAATCATACCCCATTTTGATAGCTTTTAATATAAGTATTCTTTTCTCGTTCAGCACTTGAAATTTCTCCTCAGTGGATTACTAATAAAGTACTTTGCCGAATAATCTAAAAAAATAGGAAGTATTAAGTAACATTTTTTTATATATATCTTTGATTATTAATGAAATGTTGTTGTTATGTTGATTTACAATTATATATTAATGGATTATTATAATAAATAAAAGGAAAATTTCCCAATTAAATTGATAGCTTTGGACTCACAGGCTATTCAGACTAATTGTACATTATACTCTTATTTAAAGATAATGCCCCTCGAAAAATAGAAAAATAGAAAAAAAACATTTAACTAAATTAAGGAGGGAGGATTATTTCGCCCATTTCTTTTATTTATACTTAATGAATGAACCTCTAAATCTAATCAGGGATGCTACTTATCAGAACAAATCGGTACAGCAAATTTGAAGTAAATCGGATAATTCTGCATAAAAAAACCTATTTATCTAACTTAGGGGTGGGGATTTGCCTGCATCTCTCCCTTTTATATTAAAAGAATGAACGTCCAAAACTGATAAGGGAGGTGTCTCAACAAAATGAACCTATTTGCAAAATATGAAGCAAATCGGATATTTTTATCTATCGCGTTACGTACATGCATACGTATATATTGTGCTTGTGGAAACAATAGCTCTGAAACTTTGATAACCTGTGAACTAAAAACTAACCATTTATTTTTAAATCGGTTGGTCTAAAAAGATTACGAAGGAAAATTAGACATGTAGGAAAACGTTAATCCGGATTAGTTCGACCTTCGAAAGAGAATTCTCCAGAATGAAAAAACTTAAATTTTTTTTTTGCTTGTGATGAACATTAACATGATTCATCAAATGTTGCTGAATCACATTAATATTCACCATCAGCGGCTGTAAGTAGAGCACGACATTTCCAGAACTACAATCAGTCAGGAGTATTTTAATATTTAGAAGTGTAACCTGCTACATTTTGTAAAATGTAATGAATCAAGAAACGCGATACAAAAATCAGCATTTTATAGACAACACCAATCCGACTTTTAACGCTGCTTCAAGGTAAAAAATACTTCATTCTTCAAATTTCGTGATCGCAACTTGCTTTGGTTGTGCAAAACATTTTCACTTTCACAAATTTGCTAATGACTGAGAAAAATTTCAACTTCATAGTTTTATAAATAGTATCGACTTTTCAAAAATTGTTTGTAGTTACTGCTTTTATAAATAAAAAAATTTAGGTGTCATTTTTTTCGATAAAGTAGTTATTATGCTATTTTTTTTTTTTTTTTAAAGAGTAGTTTTTTGACTACAGTTCTCATTTCAGAAAAATCAGGGTTGATTTTAAACACTTTTTATTGTGGGTCTAAATAACTAAATGAAACAAATAATAACATTTTAAGGTAATGTGCATTTTAGAAACTGTGTTTCTAGACATGCATATTTATCACGATTTATATTAATATTATAGGCCATATAAATAGCTTTAATGTACCTTCCTGTGATTATATGCTATTCCTAAGTTTTCTAACAATTCTCGATCTTAGTCATAAATGAAAAGACAAGTTTGATAGTGGTGTTAGTTGTCTTGCCAAAAAGAAAAGTTAAGTGGGAACTATTCCTATTTTCATTCCTCTTTAATATTAGTTAATCTTGTAATAAAAGAAGAAGAATTAGATGAGGAAAAGGGTGCATTGGTTTAATAATTACACCAAGGATATATTTGAGTTGCAGAGTGATTAATTCATTAACACTTACGCAGGTAGTGGGAGTACGCTTCCCTCTTAATTTTTATTGAAAACTGACAAATTTATTCCACACTGTAAAGAAAAAAAATGGAAAATTACAAAATGTTTTCGAGTAGAATTATATTCCAAGAACTTTTAATGCAATGGCAACAATAAAAATTTATGTAACATATACAGATTTGCACTTTGAATCAAGAACATTTTTAAGATTACTAAAAAAATTTTGGAAAATCGTATTCCCAAAACTTTTTAACTAATGGTAACGAGGAAACAGATAAAATTTTAGTAAAATTACCAAAATTTTAGTAGATTCTTTTGTAAAGTTACAGATGTCTCAAGTTTTGCTAATACGTTTTGTAGATTGACACCATTTTCTTGCACAGTGTGCACATAAAATTTTAGTATGCATAACAGATTTCGGTAAATTTAGATTAATAAGGTTACAGATTTTTTTTTAATACAAAGCGGGATGTTTTATAAAATATTTTTCTTTTAGTACGCGATGAAAAGCATTGCCAAATAGCATCATCTTCTCATTGTCAAATATATTAGTATATTCTTGTGGCAGTCAATCATTTCGAAATTTCAGCAACAGATATAATTTGTCCTGGTAAAGAGAGAAGACAAACATTGCATTTTTACAGCATTATGATTGTGATTTTTTTAATGCAAATGTATATTTTTACAAAATATGCATTATTACATATTGTTTATATGACTTTTATTCATAAAATAAAAAAGAATACTGCCCAGTTAAACTGAAGGCATTGAGCTCACAGGCTACAAATACTAATTGCACATTAAAGCTTTATATTTTCAAGGGTTAATTCCGTTCGAAAAAAAAAAATTAAGAAGGGGAAACAGCTCTCCCCTTTTCTCTTTTTTTATACTTAATCATTGAACCTCCTATACTATCAAAGACATGCTTTATCATATAAAAAATCTATATCCAAAATTCAGAGCAAATGAGATAATTCTTAATAAAAACCCATTTAGCATTTATATAATTTAAAAAGAGTTATCCCCCTCTTTTATACTTAACCATTAAACTTCCAAAACTATTCAGAGATTTGAACGAAATCTGAAAATTCTGCTTGAAAAACCCATTTGTATAAATTAAGGGGGGGGACATTAGAACCCCTGTTCCCCTTATTTATACTTATTCAATGAACACCTAATAACAGTCACGGAATCGCCTCATCAGAATGATCCTAATCTAAATTTTGAACGAAAACTTAATTCTGCATGAAAATCCCATTTATATCAACTAACGGGGGGGGGGGCATTAGAACCCCTGTTCCCCCTATTTATACTTATTCAATGAACACCTAATAACAGTCACGGAATCGCCTCATCAGAATGATCCTAATCTAAATTTTGAACGAAAACTTAATTCTGCATTAAAATCCCATTTATATCAACTAACGGGGGGGGGCATTAGAACCCCTGTTCCCCCTATTTATACTTATTCAATGAACACCTAATAACAGTCACGGAATCGCCTCATCAGAATGATCCTAATCTAAATTTTGAACGAAAACTTAATTCTGCATTAAAATCCCATTTATATCAACTAACGGGGGGGGGCATTAGAACCCCTGCTCCCCCTATTTATACTTAATCAATGAACACCTAATAACAGTCACGGAATCGCCTCATCAAAATGATCCTAATCTAAATTTTGAAAACTTAATTCTGCATGAAAATCCCATCTATATCAACTAACGGGGGGCATGAGCCCCCCGTTCCCCCTCTTATACATATCGAATGAACTCCAAAAACTAATCAGGGAAGCGCCTTGTCAGGATATACCTACATACAAAATTTCAAGTGGATCGGATATTTTTATCATGAGTTATCGCGTTACGTACGAACATACATACAGAACGGGCGGGCACATAAGCTCTCAGGCTATGATAGCCTGTGAGCTAAAAATTGATTCAAAAATTAGAAATATCAATGAAATTGCACGGAATGTTTTGACAATTTTTATTAATAAATTTTGGGTTATGTTCATATATGCAGTATCAGAAATCAAATAAAATTCAGTAGTGAAAGATGCAGGTATTGTAGCAGTGAAATTATATGTAGTAAAAATAATGTACCGCTACATAGTAAATGCTTCAATGATTTTGACATGAAAAATATGTAATTGGTTTCTATTTTTGAAACATATTACATCTCGCATAAAAAACTTGTAATATCGTTTTTTTTCTTTTAATAAGACATTATCTGTATGAAATAAAACTAAACTAAGACGATGTAATTATAGATCGTTATATTTGGAATCTATAGATTTTTTTTATAACTTCTTAAAATGTTATGTCAATATTCTTTGAATGTAAGCTTTTCACACGAAGAAAGATCAATATTTAAGAAATACTGGCTTTGCATTACAAAAAATTGTAAAGAAATGAACTTTTTTTCCATTATTCCAACAATATTAGTAAATCTAAACACCACTCAATTGAGGCCATATTCAAAATGCAAAAATGTCCAATTGTAACAATATTAATAGCAAATTATAGTCAATATTCACGATAAAAGGTGATACGAAAAATACTGGCCCGATATTATTTTTCTGGAATATTCTGAGATTGTGACTAAATTGTGCAGCTGAACAAATAGTGTAGAAGTTTTTGGTGTTCATAAAAATCCGAAATTAAATTCCATTCTTTAGTACTTTTGAAATTTACTAAACTTACATTAACTTAAGTGAATCCTCTAAATCAAAGATGTGAGCATTTCACTGTACTTTTGTAATTGAGAAAAAAAAAATATTCTCAAATTATTCTAAAAATGATTAATGTTTTCTAAAACATTAAAGCTACTGCTATAATTTTATTAATCGGTATAAATGATTACATATGGCCTAACGATTCAAAAGCATTTTCCTCCTCTTTTAATTTAATCAATTTTTATCAGATATACTTTTTTCTCTTTCTTCATAACTACTAAATTATAAAATGAATGAAACTTAATTCCATTGATTGAAAGGAGAACTTTCTCTGTAATACATTTTTCAAATCAAGAATCATTATTTCAATGTCATCTTTTTTAATAAGATTTTTGAATTTAAAACAAAAAGGTACTTCAGTTTGATATTTGAAAAGCACTGGAAGACACACTTCAGAATGATATTTTGCTATGAACTGGTAATTTTTAAAATTATTTTTGTCTCTTTGAATTAATTTTTTTTAAGTAAAATAAAAACAAAATTTAAAAACAGAAATTTATAAAATATGGCATCAAAAGCCCCTTATTTTTATTTGATAAAAATGAATATATGCTGGTAAAAAGTAATTCGATGGATTTCTTCAAATTAACGATAAATTTTAATTATCTGTTTTGACCTATCCTCTAGTTCCTTTTTCCTCTAAATGATAATCATTTTAACAATAACTTATCTCTAATTAATAATAATTTTGATGAATTTTAAATAGTTACTATGTTTTTTTAAATTGGCATTAATTTAGTTTTTACTCACTTTCTCTTATCCATTGACTTATGTATGATGATGAGTTCGATAAAGAATATAAAATATTAATTTGGTGTGACATTTATAACCAAAATATTTTATTTATTGAACGCAAATTTCACGTTGCCGAACGCAGACTACAGATTATTTCCGATTTTTCCGATGAAAACAAGCAGATGCTTTGTATTTTGACACCGAATGCTGTCGAACCCATAAAGATAGTTCAATTGAAAAAAAAAAAATACACTGAGGGAAATTAGACACAGAGAGAAAAAATTCTTAGGACGTAAGTATTGCTGATATTTGATATTAATGAACATTTATATAACACTTTTGAATTAACTAAAAAACATTATCTATTGCATTTAAGGAAAGTAAAAAAAAAAAATCATTATTCAAATAATAAATATACATGCACACACATATACAAATATATATGTGACGATTTAAGGAGAAACTCGAATTATTTTCACTGGTTCACAGGTTTAAAAAAACACACAGTCATGGCAAGCGAGGAAAAAAAAACAAAATAAATAAATAAATGTAGAAGATCCAATAAATTACTCATTGGCTGCTGCAAGTTAATTTATTAAACTGTAGTCATAAGAGATGGAAAGGCAAGCCGTCTTTAACCGAAACATCAAAAAGAATATTTCATCTTAACTTCAGCAAGCCGTACTCAACGAAGAAAAAACCAAAATTCTTTCTTCTCACCTCCAGGCTTCCTTTCTTAAATCTAAAAACAAAGTTCTAGAAAATTCTCTACTCTCTAACCACCATTTTCTCATGTAAACATAACTCATGACCAGAGTCGAGATTTTTATTCCACAGACATAAATTTAATTTTTTCTTTTAAATATTATTTAACTAATTTATAATCGATTCATAATTTCAAATAGCCTGTAAACGAAGTATTTTTGCAGACGATTAATTTTAAGAGAAAAAGAAAAGTAATGAATTTAGTGATATGCACACATATCGAATGTTGAAGGAGGGAAAATAAATAAATAGATAAATAAAAATAATGATATTTTTTGAAAGGTATGGTTTTGGAATAAATTTAATAAGACTTTCTTAAAAAAGGTTGGTAAAAACATAGAGAAAATGAGTTTTATTTGGAATATTAAGAAATAAAGTTTAATTAAGAATATTTTTAATTTAGAGCCATCTTATTAATTTACGCGTATTGGAATAAATGTTTTTTAAGGCGAATTAAGAATTTATATCGTTTCCATAAAGATTAATAGATTAGATCTAGAAACAAGATTTTAATTTAATAAAATTAACTAAGTACGGAATATTGTTATAAGGAAATTAATATAGTATAAAAGTTAATTTTGGCGAAAAAAAAAATAATTTTATAATATATAAATATATATAAGCACTATATAGCTATTAATCCTCGGGCATTTTCAATTCTAACCATTTTGTCAAATATTTAAAACTATGCTTGTCGGATTCTTCTGAAACTTCAGAATTATAAAGAAAATGTTTGACCCCGTATTTATCGATTTGGCAAGGAGGACGAATAGGGAGCCCAATAAAAAATCAAGGAAATATAATAATATTTGGGTACAACTTACAACACAAAATGATGTATGGCTGCATTATGTAAGCACTGTAAACATGTTTACTGATTTGTGTAAGGATAATATGTGCATATACATAAAAATGTAGTGATTTGTTAAAAAAGTAAAATACAATTCTAGCATGTTTTTAGCCTATATCATGCAGTTTTTACAACCAAATTTAACGCCTGTTTCAAATTGTAAAATGTGGTAGAAACAATATAGTGCATTTGCAATCTAAATATATTAACCTTTTGTAATCCAGAAGATATTTTCACTGATCACTAGTGTTCCGCATAAATGGAAGCTCCAATTGCCTTAAACACCAGTATTTTAAACTAAGTTTCTTCGCCTTATATAATAGCCGAACATTCGGTGATAAAACATATTGAAATAAACTGTCAGATGTTAGTGGTGTCCAAAGCATTTGGCGTCCCCATTTACGAGGGAATCTCGAATCATCTGAATGCAAGTCACCTCTCGAATGCAAAGGGTTAAACATCTTATGAAATACGAATATTTTTATGAAATAATTTTAATCTGTGGGTAAGCGAACGATAACAAAGATTTGTTTACCCTATTTAATATTCAGCTCTATGTAGCAACTTATGAAAAATCCTGTCAAATATCATGAAAATTCAGAATAATATCGGAAATAGAGTGAGCTAATTTTTTCTTGTTCTTTAAAGCAACTGAATGGATAGGAATTTTCAACACATTGTCAATTTTAATTTTACTTTTTTATGATGCTTAAGTTCTTCTTGAATGACCACCAGGACAAATCTTTCCATAATAAAAAGAAGTATGAAAATCGAAGCATTTATTCCAAATCTATTCGTTAATAGTCACTAAATGTTATCTTTTATCTGAGAGTTGTTTGATAAAAAAAAATAACATTTTGTGAAAAATCCCTCATCTTTTAACTGTTTTTAGGGCGTATACAGGGGTAAATTTCAGTATTTTAGGAAGAAACAAAAAATCAGCTCACTCTGTCGCCGATATCTTTTTGTATTTGATATATATTTGACTTTTTTATGAGTTTCCCCATAGAATTGGCTCTTAAATTACCTAAATAGTCTATCGTTCGAACATGCGTAGATAAGTATTATTTCATACAATGGTTTATATTTAATAAAGTGTTTAACATATCTGTATTCCAATTGCTTTATATTGTTTCGACTACATTTTGCCAATATTTCTGAAACTGGAGTTTATTTCATTTGCAAATCCTGCATGATATAAGCTAAAAACATAAAGATTTTTTTATTTTAAATTTGAATATCTACATAACGATTAACATACGTGCTCTTCGTACACGTATAAAAAGGTTTCCTACAGTATCCACATACTTGTATTCTGCAGCGATAGGTTCATTGTGTGCATTTTAATTTACAGGATGATCTCAAATATTACTATTATTATTATTTTTTTTTTTTTTGTAAGTTCCCTAATTGTCCTCCTTATCAAATCAACGTTGATAAATATCAGGTCAAACATATTCTTTATAATCCTGCAATTACAGAAGAATTCATCCAATATATATTTTATATATTCGAAAAAATGTCTAAAATTGAAAGAGTTCGCGTATTAATGGATAAATAGCGTATATGTATGCATTTCATGCATCAAAGAAAGTGCATAAGGAAATAAGATACGTAAGTAAACCTTTAAAAAACTAATAAACATCTTTGAAGTTTTAATTTATTTAATGCGTTTCCCTATTTAACGATTATCTTCAAGAGACATATTGTAATCGTCAAATTTCAGTTCAGTGCATTAATCGAATAATTTATGACACTTTCAGAAAACAAATAATAAGCACTTGATATTCACTGAAACGAAAATAGTTTATTTTCTCTCAAGGAAAGAAAAAATAGGTACAATTATATCTCATTCCACGTTTCCCAAATAAAAATATATCAGGCAACTCATTGCTTCATGGCTTTTTGGGTTCTTTGTAATATTTTTGATGGGAAAGTGAAACAAAATGAAATATTTTTCAAGTGATAATCTAACTGATTACATTTGTTGCTGTGAAAATAACTTTATTTCACTCTCCTGGGAGCAAAAATAAATACTAATTAATGCGTTTGTGATAAATGACTGAATATTTTGTATTTATATAATTGGATAATGATTTTCTCGCACGAAGAGCTTTCCTTAGAAGTCATAATTTTTCGAGATTAAAGAAAAGGAATTTTTTTTTTAGTTCCTTTGTTTGAGATTTTTTTAACAGATAGCGTAAAACAATGAGAAATATTACATTAACTTCGAACTGATATATTTATTATGCATATTATTTTGATCTTTTATATTATGAGAAAGCCTGCTATGCATTTACCTCTACTTAAAAATAAATCTGAAAATTTTATGTTGGATAACTTAAATTAATTTTGACAGCATAATTGACATGAAGGAAAAAGAAACTGGAAATTATACGACAAATGTGGCAAATGAGGTGCATTCGTATTATAACTAGTTTTATAAATATTCGGATCTTAATGCAATAGATCTTTCGGCCTTATGCAAAAATGCATGAATAGACAATTTATTACGATTATAAATATTGAATTCAGTAATACGGAAATAATATGACTCAATCCTTAGTATGATGTGATCCCCATGGTAACTTAGATTCATTACGTATCTTTTGATATCATTTTATTAATTATATATAATAGAATTTAATACAACGAAGAAAATTTTTAATAATACCTTTTTAAGTTTTGATTCGATTTTCATAAAATTTGAAATGAATCAACAAAATTATGCAAAAGTTATTTATATTAAATGTCAAACCATCCGGTTGGATTATTTTTGCACTATTATATGCGGACAGACGGACAGATAGATAGAAAGACAGACTAGAAGACGACTATAGGTGCTACATTTTTATATAATTGCGAATTCACCTATTAATAGAACGAAAAGATCAGTTTACAATGCAAAAGGCAAATATTTTCTTAAGGATATTTGCCAGTAAGATACCAAATTTTATTTCGTGCATTTCCCGACTTAACGATTATTTTCAAGAGACTTTTGTTATCGTTAAATCGAAGTTCAGTGCATTGATCAAATAATTTATGATCACTTTCAGCAAACAAATAATAAGCACTTGATACTCACTGAAACGAAAAAACTGTTTTTTCTCTCAAGGAAAAAAATAAATACAATTATATCTCATTTCACGTTTCCCAAATAAAAATATTTCAGGCAACTCATTGCTTCATGGCTTTTTTCATTCTTTGTAGCATTTTTGATGGGAAAACGAAACAAAATGAAATATTTTTCAAGTGATAATCTAATTATATTGTATTCGTTGCTATGAAAATAACTTTATTTCACACTCCTGTGAGCAAAAATAAATACTAATTAATGCGTTTGTGAAAAATGACTGAATGTTATGTGTTTATATTAATGAATAATAGTTTTCTTGCACGAAGAGCTTTGCTTAGAAGTCATAATTTTTCCAGATTAAAGAAAAAAAGAGAAAGAAAGAAACCTTTTTTGTCTGTTTGTGATTTTTTTTAAGAAACAGCAAAAAAAGAACGGCAAATATTGCACTAACTTTGAACTGGTATACTTATGCGTATTAGTTTTAATTTATTATATTATAATAAAGCATGCTATGCATTTACCTTTCCTATTAAAAAAAAAAAAAAACTGAAAGGGAAACTGAAATTTTTATGTTTGATGAGTTAAATTAACTTTGTAAGTTAATCTTTCAAAAATTAATAAACACTTCTGCAGTAATAATTCATTTAATGCGTTTCCCGATTTAACGTTTATTTTCAAGAGACTTTTTGTAATAGTCAAATCGAAGTTCAATACTTTAATCAAATAATATATGACATTTTCAGCAGACAAATAATAAGCACTTGATATTCACTGAAACGAAAAAAGTGTTTTTTTTTCTGTCAAAAGAAAAAAGATATACATACTTATATCCCACTTCTCAAATAAATTCGAAAGTATTTCAGGCAACTAACTCATTGCTTCATAGATTTTTGCATTCTTTTTAGCATTTTTAATGGGAAAGTGAAACAAACTGAAATATTTTTCAAGTGATAATCTAATTAGATTATATTCGTTGCTGTGAAAATAACTTTATTTCACGTTTTTAGGAGCAAAAATAAATACTAATTAATGCGTTTGTGAAAAATGACTAAATATTATGTGTTTATATAATTGAATAATGTCTTTTTTTTTTTTTGCACGAAGAGCTTTGTTTAGAAGTCATAATTTTTTCAGATTAAAGAAAGGAAAATCTTTTTTGAGTTCCATTGCTTGAGATTTTTTTAACAGATAGCAAAAAAGAACGCCGAATATTACATTAACTTCGAACTGCTATACTTATACATATTATTTAGATTTTTTTTATATTATGAGAAAGCATGCTCGCATTTACCTCTGCTTAAAAAAAAGAAAAAAAAAAAAAAAACTGACGATTTTATGTTTGATGACTTAAATTAGATTTGATAATATAAATTGACATGAAAAAAAGGGGGGGGATCGTACGACAAATATAGCAAATGAGTTGCGTTCTTATTATAACTAGTTTTATAAATATTCAGATTTTAGGGCAATAGCTGTTGAACTCTTAAGCAAAAATACATGAATACAAAATTTATTACGATTATAAATTTTGTATTCAGTAATACGAAAATAATCTGACTTCATTTTTAAAATGACGTGATCACCACGGCAACTTGGAGTCATTACGTATCCTTTGATATCATTTTATTAATTACGTATGATAAGATTTAATTAGAATGAAAAAACTTTTATTAATACCTTTTTTAATTTTGATTAGCTTTTCATAAAATTTGAAATGAATCAACAAAATTATGCAAAAATTATGTATATTGAATTTCAAACCATTCAGTTGGGTAATTTTTGCATTGCATATGCAGACAGGTAGACAGATATATAGTCGAACGGACCAGAAGACGACTAGAGGTACTATGTATTTACATAATTACAAACTCACCTAAAAAAAATGAAAAAAGTTTACTGTTTACATTGAAAAAAGCAAAGATTTTTCTTAGAGATATTTACCAGTAAGATGCCAAACTTTTGTTGCTAATGTTAACTTATAGGCATTGAATGCATTAATATTATTAAAATATCACTGTACTATTTTTAAAAAATGTCGCTGTTTTTGTTAGTTCTCAAACGTTCTTTGTAATAGATATACTTAATTTTATGTGAAGTATTGGAAATTTACTTAGTTCGGCTATGATTTTAACATATAAAATTATTAATTAATTACAAGTTTTTAAAATATTTGAACACATTAAAATGGTAACATTTTATAATAACGTGCACACTGCACATAATAAAAGAAATGTAAAATATAAATTTTCTGGAAATATATTTAAAGTGCGAATGTATTACTTGCCTATAGGTTTGACATAATTACCGAGGGGAACTTGAGACCTCACTGACAAACAGCCTCATTGCTTTAAAATACATAGTCATTCTTAAAAGATACATAATGCTATTTCCTAACTACTGATCGAAACTGTGTTTTATATCTTTCGGTTTGGAGATGTCTTCTTTATAGAGTATTTACAATCGAACTCGTTTGTAATGAAGTGAAAGAGATGGTGTCATTTTTCATTATGACGAAGTTCTCAAAATAAGAGTGTCCAATTCTCTGTTCCTTTATTCTAATGGAATAAATGGAGAGCATATGTGGAAGTTTAAATAAGTCGGTGGAAACAACTGAATTAACATACTAACCGAGATAAATTAATTACTTTAAAAAAGAAATTTTCATTATGTTCTTTTCTGCATTTTCGTAATAGGTTCCATAAACAAGTTAGTTTAAATTTTATTCGCGGTTTGGTTGTAAAATATTTTTTCGATTAATTTAACTCAGATATTTAATAAACCACAATTGAACCGTACATTTCAAAAGCCACATAAGTCGCACTTTTTCCTAAAATACTTTTTTCTGGCAGATGTTCCTTTAAAGATAGAGCCATGATCTGCACAAAAGATTGGTTCATCTCTTCCTCTTCAAACTATAACTTCTAATTTCCCTTCATTGCTTAAACAACATAAGTTAATGAGTTTAGTCTTTTTTGCATGCAATACCAAATGACGTTCCAGCTATACAATTTTATTTTATGCTATACTACCACTACCACACATTCCAGTACAAATTATTTTCTATTTAAAACAACTATGGGTTCATTGTTTTTCTATAAGTGATCTTAAAACAAATAAATAGATACATTACAGGTGTGAAGAATCCATTGCTAACATGAGAGAAAATAAGGCTTGCTCTATATCGTTGCATTATACTTAAAATAATATTGGACCATATATTGAGCATTTATATCTGATTAAGCATTTAAACGAAAAATTTCTCTGGGATTCTGATAACAAGTAAGAAAAATCATGCCTTAAGCATAGATTATGAAGCACTTTCCAACACTTTCTGATTTTATTAACAAACTTCGTTATATAGAGAAATAAAGTGTTACTTCCATAGCCAAATATGTATTCCAATACTTTTGAATAGCCATGTATTTGATATGTCGGTTGATATATACTTAGTATATAATGAGTAAATTTAGTCATGTAAGAAAACGCCTATCTAGTTGAAAATTTTCTTTCGGCAGTTTATACTAGTAGAAGAAAAGATACTTGCATTAGGCTGAACAAAAGAATTTTTGTTCAGCCCTGTAGTTTATCTTGTATCTTTGTTACATGAAACTATTTTGCTAAAATTTACTTCATATAAAAATACACTTTAAACTACTTAAATCACATTTCCAGAAATTACCATCCACAGGCGACTCTGTATCCTGTTCTTTGTGTGATCCTGTATATCATTTTATCTATATTCTACAAAGATTTGTTAGTACACTGTATTCATTACAACATAAAAATGCATCACTTATATAAAAATCACATTTAAATAAATTACGCTTACATTCAATAACCTTTCCGAGCTCTTTTGTGTTACCCTATATATCTAAATTGTGTAACTATTAGCATTTATTCTCCTCAGTCCTAATGTCGCCTGGAGGCGACACTGAAAAACGTCTTTTAAATTAATTTAAATGCTTCTAGAATTGTTAAAATTACACCTAGACTTTTTTAAATAGATGTGTGCATGTTAAAAGTATCGATATATAGACTGATGCATCTTTGGAGATTTTTATAATAATTTTAAACTGTTTTTTTGTAAGGTCATGTAACATTTGTTTTAGGACCCAGAAGGTTATATACACCATGTAATGTACATATACTTAGTCAAACTTAAAAGCGCATAATTAAAAATGCATTTCATCCATCCAACAGCCAACATCTATAACGTACAGTACTTCGAATAGAATACACTTTTTGAAATATTTTGTGTGTCCTGGTAAATACTATGCACTTCGTATTATGCGTGAAATAACTCATATTAAGCCTCAGCGACGTATATCAATTTGATTAGACATGAAATCGTTTTTTCATAATTAAAATATTTTGCAAACAATTTCCCCCTTTAATATTATGTAATAGAATTCTTTTGTATGTGTCTGTAAATGAATAATAACTATTCTTTTCACAGCATATTTTACAAAATACATATTTTAGTGCACTTTGTTGATGCATATACATTTGAATATGTTTTACAGGGTGTAACATCTTTAAAATTCATTTGAAACAATTTTTCCCCATAGGCCATAATGTAACGGAAAACTTTTGACTTCCTGTAAATAAACTAATCATGGTAGAAACTTCATTTTCAATAGGGTTCGTGATAGGGAAAACTTCAACAACTTCCAAAAATTTCATGGCAATCCGAGCATATTTACAAGAGTTAGAGTGCAGACAGACGGCCAGACGGTCAGACAAACCGATAAACATAAGCACTTTTCAACTTTGTTGGAAAGTGCTAAAAATGGTTCTATCAATCACTTTTCAATCCCTGTGTCATCTCCGTCAGCCAAAGACTAAGCATCGTAAGTGACTATTGATAGTTCAAGATAGCAATCTGGAAGAGCATATGCCATTTTATTAATTGGCCAAGTGGCAATGTTGAAGATAATCCAATTGAGAATTATGAAGAACATGACTATGCACCAAGATTATACGAAAACATAAAAATGTCCCCCCCCCCTGTCAATAATATATTTATTAATTTTTATTACAAATATGCTTAATATGACTGTTTTGTTAAAATTAAAAACCACTTTTTTGCAAACTATTTCACTCACGAACAGATTTTTTGTTATAATTACTTTTACTATTCATAAATTTAAAAAATGTTCCAATATTTACAATGACTGAAGTCCAAACTCCATAATCAGCCCAAAAAAATTCCAAAAAGTTCGTTTACTTGTGAATAATACAGATTTATTTTTAATTAATTGAATGTTCTGAATCTGTGACTTTTCTGGTTTTTGAAATGACCGATTCAATTCTATTTACAATGCATTACTGTGTAACTAGTTTCATTTGTTTCAGGGAAAAAATACAGACTTAAAAAATTAAAAAGATCCTCAAACATTTAAATCCGTTATGGAAATATAAACAAATATCGGATTAGTTGATTGAAATGCTATTTTCCCTGAATAGGAATAAAAGCAGATATCCAATTTCCGTTTCATATGTAAAATGTCAAATGCTACGGAATTCACGAAAAAAGGAAAATTTTAAATATTTTTCGTTCAGAAAATGTTGAAATGCAAAAGATACGAGCGTTATCAGAAGTTCTATAACTCTAAACTGTTCAAAAGGAGGCATATATCTTGTGCATTCTGATCATTATACATAATTTTACCGAAAATCAAAATGTGAAGAGTCAGGCAATTTTAAATTTTAAATAAGTCTACTAATTTAACGATTAGAGTTTAAAAATATGTCCATAAAGCAATTTATAAAGAATCTTGAAGTACACATGTCATAAGCAGAGTTCTCATTGTCGTTCAACATTATGCCAAATCTCGATAAAATACTTGATTTGGAGAGTCAATGAACAATCAGACTCGCCAAATTGCAAATGCTCATTTTTTATTTATTTATTCATTTATTTATTTGCGTGTGTGTGTGCGGTTACAGTTGAGATTCTTATACACGTTACTGTACGACTGATGTCGCTCTTCATCTTCAATCGCAATGTGCCATTTGCATCATTATTTATAGAGATACTGACTCAACACCAAATCAGTTTAGCCAAAGCCAAAGATACAGTAAGGATTATACAAGTTATCTAAATAGATTAATTAGTATTTAAGGAATATTTCATTGTTTGAAAGATAACGAATGCTGGAGTTTTGCGTACTATTCAATTAATATTCATATGACAATATGCTAAGGAAAATTGTTTGGAGATGTTTAGAAAATATTGCATTCAAATTACATTTAACTTATATTACAACTTTCTATTACTTTTTGCTCTTTATTATGCATGATTCTTTCAGGAACGTAACCTTTATTTCAAATTTAAAGAGTGAAATCCATGTTTAAAATAAAAGAATCACAAACGGCGCAAAGCGAATTTAGCAAGTAATAATAATAATTGTTATTACTAAATGCCTAAACATAAATGAAGTCACATAATAAATGCATAGACATGTACTAACATTACTATATGTAAATGGTAGCTAAAGTATTTCTTAAAACAAAATAATACTCCATTAAAAGACATGTAGTATTAATAGTACACCAGACCCCAAAAAGGTAAATAGCAAAAGCATAACATTTTCTGCTGACGACAACATTGCGAAAATGTGTTATTTCCATTCAAAAACGCTTATTTGAAGTTTCCGAATTCGCAGAAATGTATTTAATAAGTGTTAAATTATGAAATTAAAGTGTTTTATTTTCATTGTGCATAAACGTTTATAATAGCATATAATTGCGGATTTTCATGCTTTTTTAACAACGTCATGACAACTTAATCATTTATTCAATTTGGTATGATTCTTTTAAATGAATTTATGGAATTTAATATAAAAATATTATTTTGCTTACCAATTTGTATATATTTAAAAAAGAATATTTTTCGCAGTGTTTAAAATTTTCAGACATACTTTATATAAAACAGAGCTTTTTTTCATTTCAATTTCAGTATAATTATTTTGAAACTGTAAGTAAAGACGAATTTTATCCTCAATCCATAAACATTTATTGTTACGTAAAACATGTTATATAAATTAACGCAAAATAATCTTGACCTTTAAAATAACATTTTCTAAATACAGAAGAGTGTATTGCTTCGCTTTCGTTAAGAAAATACGAAAATATATTAATTCCGATACTGCCTTGATTTGCATCGTGATCATTTAATTTAATAAATGAACAACACATATATTACCCAACTTAAAATAAATTATTTTTCACATCAAGCAGAAAATATTTGTTCTACATATATTTACTTTGTGAATTAAATGTGAATATGAAATTTCTTTTGTAAGATTTTCTCGTATGTGTTTTCGAAATACAGGTATCTTGGAATAGTACAAATCGAAACATTATAATTACACTTAAATGTGCCCCTATTTATTTTGCCACTGCGATTTGAATCTGCAATAATAGCAAATTTTAACTTGTCAGATCTGCCGATCTCGAAATTTTCTTCTATCTCATCCATGTTAATGTTTCAAAATTCACTATAGCAGTGACAAAATTAAATAGCAATTTATGCCCATAAATCAAATGGCAATTTATGCCCATCATCAGTAATTTAAAGATATAAAATTCCGATTATTAGCTCTTCAGATATAACTAATCATTAAAACCGTATAAATCCAGCAAAATGCAGAATAGCAGCATTACCTGTTAAATGATTTACAACAAAATCTAATCAAAAACAATTATACAATGCAACCTCTATTATCCAAGCTAACTAGGACCGCTAGTACCTCGGCTATTGAAAATCTTGGTTAATAGAAATTGTGTATAAAAACTCTCGTGTTGTGAATTTGAGATCTTTTAGAATAAAAAACAATGCAACGTTATTAAATTAATAAAAATAAACATTATAAAATTATGTTTCACAGCTAAACAAATTAAAACCATTTTCAATGATTCTGTCAACAAAAGTTCATTATGCCATTAATAACATTATAAAATATATTGCCCGAACTACACATCCTGAAGACAACTAAGTTCAGTTCCTATCCGGCTCGACTATGTAGAAAAAAAAAACACAAGCCTGATCTCGGCCAGACTCTAATGTGCTGAAAAAATTAAACTTGGGCTCAGATCCCCAGTAATTGAGCAATGCCGATGTCTACGCTGGATTTGTTAAATTTCTTTGTCGATGCTGTCAGATTAGCATCGGTTCGTAACGCACATTTATACTTATTTCCGCAAAAATCATATTCATTGAAAATGGCTCATAGTTTATCGCCTTCGCTTAAATTTTTATATCGGACCAGTAAGTCCGATTAATTTTTTATTGGTCCGACTCGGCCCATTGAAAAAAATTTGCAAAATCTGCCGGGCCGGGTACTGACCGTGGGCCAAGCCGGGCCCGAACAGATCTCTAAAACCTGCTGCACGAACAGTGAACTAAAAAGTGTGATTATTTTCAAAGCTCATTCACAAACACACACATAAAAAAATGAATCAGGTATCATTATCGGCTCGTTTGACAGAAACTTCGATTAATCGAGGATCTATTATAATTTTTATTAAATTCCATGCCCTGTTTTTGAGATAGAGTGGCCACAAAATTTTTTCCACATACAGACAGACAGACTCACAGAGAGACATTCTATAAAAACATATTTTTGGAGATATCCGATCCATAAAACATGTAAATTCGTCGAAAACCGAAAGTTAAAATTTTTTCCCAAATCTAATACTTCCTTTTTGCAAAGATTAAAGAAAGTAAAAAGAGCGTATAACTTCAATTTTTCAAAGATATCTTTAATTAAAAAGAATTAAATTTACAAAATATATATTAAACTATTACATATTCTGAAAGAAATTATTTTCTAATGGCATGATTACATTCCATTCCTATTATTTTAAAAACAGACTTGTAGAAATATCTGACACTTCTGAAGATTTTCAACAGCGTCATTTAATTTAATAAATAAACAACGAATCTACTGCTCAACTCGCAGCAAGTTCACGTTTCACATTTTTGCTGAGCCCATTAGTTCTTTCATGAATTAGTTATGGGGATAAAGTTGTTTGATATAACTTTTTGGAAAAATTGTGAACCACATAAATCAGAAATATTTTTTTTCTGATTTTAAGACAAGTGTCTAAAAAGCACGCTATCACATTAAACAAAGTTAAATTTTGGAAATTTTATCGTTAGAATTTATTACATCTACATAAAAATAAAGGTATGCTTTGTATACCTTTATTTTTTGTGTAGATGTGATAAAACACTAATATATAAAATGTCTGTATTCTCTTTATCATGAGTTACGCCTCTTCAATATAAAGTTCATATGAAAAATCTAGCATTGAAAATTTGTCTAAAATTTATATTTGAAATTTCAGAACTACCAGAAATAGTCTGAGATACATTTGTAATACCAGGAACAGACGCGATTTAAATACTTTTTTCTTTATTCAAAAGGTCAAAGAAATTTCTTAAAATTTATATCAAGTTGTCTATAATGAGAAAATAACATCAATAATGCGGAAAAGGCATATTTTTTTTCTTTTCTCACTGCCGTTTAAATCATTGACATCAAACACGTGAATGCGATATTTACGATCATCCATTATTGATTGATTTAATCGTATAATTTGGCTATAACTTTTTGGTCGAAGGGATAATCAAGTAGTTTTCCATTCATTTATTCATTTTTTTTTCAATACACAATTTTCATTTAAAACTGAAACGTATAAAATTCATGATATTTGCTTAAAAAAAGGATACAGAACTTTTCCTATGCTTTGTATTTAATATATGTATATTAAAATACTGTTTTGAATGCGATTAGTCTTTGATATTTTTAAATATGATTAGCGATCAATAATAATTTACGGTGATTTACGTAAATCATACGTAGAAATAAAATTAACTGACGATGAGATGTGAAATTTGACTCGTTAAATATTACATGAGTTGGGCTTGTTTACATTTCACTTTGTCAAGAAAACTTTCTGAAAGTTGAGTTGTAAAGCTCTTCACCTAACAGAATGATACCAATGTTTGATTGAGTTACATGCTCGAATTATTTTTTCATGGCAAAATTCAGGGTTGGTGAATTTGCTACGTGAATTATTACCTCCATAAACTAGTTTTTTTTTATTCATTGAAGAATGAATTATTTTTTGTGTATATTGGTTTCTACCAATAAATATTGGATTATTAATTTAATTTTCACTGAAATAATCTCGATGTGTACATGTACTTCAAAGTAACTTATTTCTAAAATATTATACTTTTTCAAACGATCTCTATAAAACTGCAACTTTTACGCGGTTTTATCCGAAAAAATAATTTTGATTAAAACTGGCCACTTGGCATATGAAAAGCGAAATGGTCATCCCGGCAAACTGTTGATGACAGCCAAATGCTCTTCGTTTAATAATAATGATCTGTAAAATATTTGACGAGTTATCACCTGCGCCTGCAAATATTAAGGTACAAAATTGGCCACATAGCATATAAAAACTGAAGCGAGTAGCCCGGAACTGTTGGTGACAGTCACATGATTTAGGCTTTTATTATATAGATGATTAATAATAAAATTAAAATAAGAATTATTGTTTTTCTTTTATGGAAAAGTGGGAGCGAAAAAAGGTAATATAAAATAAATAAATAAATAAACGACAAATTTAAAAAAGCTTAGTTTTGTCGATTAAAAATTAATACATTTAAAATAATAATTACATTATACATAAAATAAAAGAATAATTATCTTCTTATAAAGAAATAGGCCCAGTTTCAAAAAAATTATCTCACAAAAATTATTTTCATGGTATGAGAAAACTGTTAAAAATGCAATCGGTAATTATAATTTAAAAAAGGTATTCCCAATATTTATAATGATAAAGTAACTTATGCAAAAAAATTATGAAATGCAACTTTGTATTATAAAAAGTATAAGAAAAATTAAATATTTGTACTTCAATGAATATGTCTCATTCCTGGCGTAGAGGGAATATTTGAGGGAATATGTACATATAATAGCTTAGAAATCCTAATTGAATAATTAGGCATTTATTAATAAACTATTTGAAAAAAAGAAAAATCAAGAATAGTTTTTTTTAATTTAATTAATAATAATTTAATGGTTCTACAAATGTGGACGAAAATCTGCAAAAAATATTATGGTAGTTTATACTATATATAAAATACCTAATACTAATAATAAATAATAAAACTTTAAATATTCATTCTGTTAAATAATAATAATAATAACAATAATAATAATAATAAGGCAATGTCCCCTGTAAAGTAATATCATATTGTTTAATCAAATTTTCAGCTCACTTTGATTTAATTATCACTAGTTATAAAAATTTAAAGTTATCTGACTGTTATATTCAGTTTTTTATAAAATTTAGGGGGGAGGTGGGGGAAAATCGAAAAAAATATTAAAGGCCCCCAATAATGTTGAAACTTAAGCTTTGGCGGACCCACACCAATCCAAGTTTTAAAGTGGAGGGATAAGAAATAGCAAGGGACCGAAATGGAAAGGGGCAAAAATAGTACGGGACCGAAATGGCAGGGGACATAAATGTCTCGGGACAGAAACGGCGGGATCGAAATGGCGGATCGAAATGTCGAGTACCCGTTTTTTAAGTGATATCGTCTGTTAAAAATAGCCGCGGCATGGCATTAGAAATAGTAATTGGACTCCTGGTTTATAAAATATCATTATCAACACGTTTTTCATAAAAATGTCTTTAATAAAACGAGAGTACTCCATTTTTGTAAATTTTTTCCCACTTTTTTATTGACTAATATATCAATAAAGAAGTTGGAATTTTGTTTGATTATTTTTCTAGAAAAAGCCCAGGTATGCTTGACATTTTAACCACTCTTTTGGTTTACTCGGTACCACTCTGAAACGATTTCCCTATTATTAATTATCGTCACATACCGGGTGATCCAAAAGACAGGGCGAACATTAGATATCAATAATTCGAAAACGAATCACGATACAAAGATATGGACCGAACGGATAGAGAAGAAGCTGGTTTTTGTGTAACAACGAAAAAAACATAGTTTTGTTGGCGAACAACAAATGACGCTGTAGTGTTTTATCACACCAAAAGATGATTTACAAATGAAAAAAATGTTGATAACTTACAAGTCAGCTTAATTACAGTTAATTAGTACTGCAATAAAACTTCAATATGATGTCCATAAATCAGAAGTACACCTGTGAGACGAGATACCACACCGTTCACAGTATTTAGTAGCATTTGTTGCGTTGTGGTAGACACATTTTGGCTTATGACATTTTTAAGTGCTGGTAGTGATGCCATTGGTCGCTAACAGAACTATATTTCTTCGTTGCCACACAACACTTGGTTTCTTTTCCAAGCGTTTGGTGCAAACCGTATATTTGTATCTTGATTCGTTTTCGAATTATACATTTTTAAAGTTCGTCCTGATTTTTGGATCACCCGGTACTTAATTGACTGTTTTTACCCACATAGCATGTATGGTCACAGTGACGTCACAGTGACGTCACTGTGAGTCACCGTGGTCACGTCACATCTGTGACCAAAATGCCACCCCTCAGTGACGTCACATTGTGACTGAAATGTGACCTTCTTAGAAAATTAAAAAATATATATAAGAAATCTTCAAAAGATGTTATTAAATGGAAAAAATATTTTTCTGTCAACCCTCATAGCATGCATGGTCACAGTGACGTCAGTGTGGTCACGTCACATCTGTGACCAAAATGCAACCACTAAGTGACGTCACATTGTGACTAAATTGTGACCTTCGTAGAAAACTTCCAAAACATGTTATTTACTATAAAATTACACCTTTTTCGACAATTAAAAAAATTGTAACGTCATTGCATGTAATGCACGTCATGTAACATTTGTGACAAAAACAACAACAACAAAAAACACCATATTATAAAGTTGCAGTGTGACAATTTGAACTTCAAAAATCTTTCAGAATGTCAATAAATATAGAGAGAAATATTTTGAACTGTATTTTAAATAGGCCATGTAAATGTATTTTGGCGCTTGAATCAGATTGATTTTGTGCGCGTCTCACAAATTAAGTTTTATTTAATATTTAGTAATTTATTTTTCGACATTTTAGAAAGTGATAAAAAATTTTCCAGCAATATCCAAAACTACGAAGACTCACTTATTGCAATGACAATTATCCATTTTCCGTTCCAAATATACAAAACCTAAGGATTTCTTGTCACAAATCTTGTAAAAATCGTGCTGTGAAATATCATTAAAAAATACAGTTATATATTGCATAAAATTTTTACCATTTCAAAACTCTTTAAATAATTTTAAATATTAACGTATTTATGTGTATCTAACATTTGAAATCAAATGTGTAATTTGTTATTTTTGACAGCGAAAATATAGAAAATAGTGCGTAAACATAGAAAATACTTGGATTTAAAAACATGGATGTATTACACATAATTATAAGTAAGGATATTATAAGGGGGATACCTTCTTTAGGTATTCACGGGCTTCACAACCCCAGAGCACCTGAGTGATGTTTCTCCTTTCCTTTTCCTCTTACTCCTCTGGTCTCCCTTTTCTCTTTGTTTCACTCTCGTTGTGGTTTCCTTTTCGGAGGTGAGGGCAATTCTGTATGAGCCGATATCATCCTGTATATCGACTTATGGAGAATTGTAAACCACCCACGTGTTGGCCGTGCGTGGCGACCCGTGTCCCTGGAAAGGGGGATCCTGGCAGTTGAGGGAAACCAACACACTGCTTTGGCCTCTGCTTCAGGTAGACGGGAGGTGCATATTGGTCCCGTATGCACCAATCGGCTGGTCAGCTGACTTTGTCACTGGCTTTTAGGGATCAAGTGATCGAGCAGCTACTAGTCATCTTGTTAAGGGTGGAGACTGACATAGGGTTGTCTTGTGACCGTATGGGCCCTGGTTAGCACTGTTGCACGAATGTGCATCTCGTTGTTATGCTCGGTAGTGGGTGGTGTGGCCGGGGTCTGAATTATATATTTTTTTTATAATGGATGGAAAAGCTTCATTTCCTTCTATTTCTCTCCCTCGTGGAGAGCAACAAAGTGTACAGACGCCTTCTTTCACTCGCTTCTTTATCGTAAAACGTATTGATAGCCACTCTGACTGCTCCTTTAAAAAGACTTCACCTTTTCTCATTGCTAAAACATTCCAATCTATCCTTGGGGATGATCATTCTCTCAAAAAGCTGCAATCTGGGGACTTACTAGTTCAGGTTTCTACTGTCAAACAATCACAATTTCTTTCTAATTGCTCTACAATAAGTACTTTTTCCGTGTCTGTCCAAGCTCATAAAACTCTTAATACAAGTCGTGGTGTCATATCCGAATCTGACCTTTTATTCTCCACTAAGGATGAACTTACAGAAAATTTAAAAGACCAAGATGTAATAGAAGTACGCCGTATCACTATCCGTCGGAATGAACAAGTTTTACCAACAAAGCATATCATTCTAACATTTAATAGCCCTAATTTACCAACCAGAATTAAAGCTGGCTATCTAAGCTGTTCAGTCCGCCCCTATATTCCAAACCCTATTCGTTGTTTTAAATGCCAGCGTTACGGGCATACTGTAACGATGTCAATCCTTCCCCTGGTTCCCATGTGTATGGCGCACGATGAATTCGCATTTGCATGGAATCATCTCTTTTATTTCATCACACGCGTTAACAATTACACTATAAAATTTGACAACTAAAGATTTTACACACATTCAAATCAAACAAGTAAAATAAACGTTAAAATCATCTTTAAAAGTCAGACACTAAAATCCAAAAAAATCACAGTCCCGTTCCTCCCCCTCTCTGCTTTCTCGTTTCGTCTCATCAGTTGATTGAACCACATCAGCGCCGTCTGACAAACACAGAAGGAACAGTCCGGATTCAAGACGCACAGCCAGACCGGTGTTTGCAACTATAGGCGAGAGTTTTGTGCCAAAGTCAGTCAGTTACTCGGGGTCGTCACAGACTCCTCCCCCCTCCAAATTTTGGACATGTCCAAACAGAGTCCTAGATAAAGGAGTCATAATGTAACAAGTTAAAAGGAACACTAACAAGTCCTTTTCAATTCATAGTGTCGACGATTACTTGCAAATTTGCCACAGGCACATCTCCCAAAACCCATTACAGCATTGTGCCCTGACCAAACTGCCACAATTTTACTAATTTTTTTTCAAATTTTGAATACGCGGAAATATAGCATTCCGCAATACCAGTCACAATATAAGTTCATTATTCAATTTACATAATACTAATTTTCTGTAAAATAAAAATACCAAATTTTTCTTATTTAAACTAAGTATTATAACCAATGTAATTTCCCATAAATACTATTACAATTAACAGAAAATCATCCTATTTTTTCCATTAAAACTTAACATTATACAATAATAAATATTAAATAATGCATATCTTTCTGTTTTTCTAACCAACTGAAATATACTTTGTTTTTTTCAATTATAAATTAAAAAAACCAATACATATTAATCTAATTATGGACTACCAGATCAAAATTAACACAAGATTTTTTTTCATGTTATTATGCAACAATAAATAACATTAAACATATATTTTCTGTAAACAACTATTATCATTAATAAAATTGCACAAAATCTATAAAACGTAATAGCTACTAATGAAAGGATGGGTGCCGTGATAAAGTGTCAGCGTTGTTGGATTTTATTTTCTCTTCTTGTGATTTTTCATTATTCGATTTCTTCCTGGCTTACATTCCACTGTTCTCTCCCTCTTCTCACCAAACCTCTTGAAACATTTTCTGTTATCAAAACCATGGCTACATTTTCCAATAACTCTCTCCTTGTACAGAACATGAACATTTCCGGTTCCCTTTTCGGATAACTTTTCAGTTTCTTCACATCTTTCAATCAACCAGTCAAGTTCAAGATCAATTTCATCTTTCTCTTGAATTGTCCTCCTAACTAAATCGACTGCAATAGAGTTTTGGTTCATATCCGTACTCTCTCTCCTCCCCTCGTACTTTCAGTTTCATTATCAGTTATAAACTGAAAACTTCCACATAAATTCTCAACATTAAGATTATCTTCCTCTTGAACCTCATCTACAGTCTTCAAATTGTCCTTAGTTTTCAAATTACTTGAAATAAGAGAGCCAGTTTCATTATCTCTACAGCATTCATCAATATCAACCTGAACAAGTTCAAGATTACCTTCAAACGCACTTGCACTACTAACTTCAGACAAATCTCTCAAATTTCTATCTTGTGATAAAAGAAAACACTCTTCATCCTGTTCAGTAACTTTCACATCATTTAAACAGTTCAGTTTTAAGTTCAACTTATCATCAACTCCACTTCCATCCCTTATCAATTTTATGTCTTCTCTCTTCACACCTTGAAATTCAGAAAGTTCAAAAACTTCGATTACGTCTATAATATCCACTATTTCCTTTTTAAGAGAATTACTTAATTTCTTAGTCGATAACTCATTTTCCGTTACTTCACAATCCAAAGATCTCGTATAGCTACATAAGGTTTCATCAATATTACTCCTCACTCCCTCTTTTACTCGATCAACATTATCAATACATATTATTGTTTGTCTCTTCTCCGGAACCTCTTTAAACAAACACCCAAGGTCCAACAAAATTTCCTCAATATGACACTTTTCCTCCACTGCTTTATCAATATCAGCAATATTTGATATATTCTTTTCTTTATCAGGAACTTCTAGCATAAACCTTCTTTCATCCGCCCTTTTCCTCTCGAAAGCTTTCTCACGACTTAATCTCTCATCTATAACAGTCTCAAGCATATATCTTACAAACTCTTCTTCATACCAAACGCTCTTCGTAATTAATTTATACAAGTCAATGATCTTCATATTGTCATTAACTTCTTCTCCCAATTCCATAGCAGCAATTCTCAAATCAACCCTTTGCCCCCTTCCAAGAAAAGCCATTTTCAATTTCAAGTTCACCGATGGGTGAGTCAGACACTTTGTAAGAGAAACGGTCACCCAACCAATTATGCCTTTAATTCAATTTAATTTCAATTTCAATAATCAATTTCAATTTAAATCAATGCACTATCAACCTATTTATTCAAAACTCTAAATAAATATTTTTCACAATAACTTTAAAACATGTACATAAATACTATTTTTATACACTTTATACAAGTAAATATCATTAAACATTTTTCTAAAAAGAAAAAAACCAATTTAAAACTTCTATATACTATTACTTTCAATTCAACAGAAATACACCAATTTGATAAACTTTTAAGATAATTTTCCCTTTCTGAAAACTCACAATTTTGACTAAACCAGCTTGGTTTAAAACACGATGCGAAATGCAATAAACTGAAATCATACGAATTGAATATTTCCAACTGAGCGAAAAATTGCCCAGTCCTTGAATCGAACCCGGATACTTGGCTTACAAGGCCAATGCTTTACCTGTTAAGCTAACCGGGCGATAACCGGCTGGGATTTTTCGCTCAGATAACCTTATTGGCCATAACATCTGGTCTGTCATTTAGACAGCTCGGCAGAATAAGCCGCAGGTAATGGAACTCCATAGAATGATGGATATGTAGATATACTATTAGTATTTAGTATATCTTAGTATTTATATAGTCAGTTTGACTTCATTAAATCAATAAACCAGTTTGGTTTTAAAATATATTTTTCAATGCAAAACACACTAAACCAACATGGTTTTAAACATTCTTTTTCATGTTTGCACATTTTATGATAATCAAAAGTATAAAATACGAATCTGGATATTGCGGCTGCCATATCATTTAAAACAAACCACTCAAGCAAGAATTCAATTTAATCAAATGAACATCACCAATATTTTATACTTAAAATAATAAGGCACGCTGTAACGAATTCAAAAACATACCTGTGACCACACATCTATTCCTGCCACAAACTCCAAGTCCAGATCTCGGTGGAACCTCCAAATAACTAAGACTGTAACGATGTCAATCCATCCCCTGGTTCCCATGTGTATGGCGCACGATGAATTCGCATTTGCATGGAATCATCTCTTTTATTTCATCACACGCGTTAACAATTACACTGTAAAATTTGACAACTAAAGATCTTACACACATACAAATCAAACAAGTAAAATAAACGTTAAAATCATCTTTAAAAGTCAGACACTAAAATCCAAAAAAATCACAGTCCCGTTCCTCCCCCTCTCTGCTTTCTCGTTTCGTCTCATCAGTTGATTGAACCACATCAGCGCCGTCTGACAAACACATAAGGAACAGTCCGGATTCAAGACCAGTGTGACCGTTTTTGGATTGTTGTAAGAAATCTGGACTGTTGTATGACTTACAACAAGCTAAATCAAGCTAAAATCTCAGGCTAAAAGATAGTTGTCAGTCTATTGATTCGAAATTAACTGATTCTCGTATAGATGGCAGGACCTTCGAATTTTTTTTTAGCTTGTTGTCAGTCCAAATCTAGCCTGATTTTAGCTTGAAAAAACAGTCACACTGTTCAAGACGCACAGCCAGACCGGTGTTTGCAACTATAGGCGAGAGTTTTGTGCCAAAGTCAGTCAGTTACTCGGGGTCGTCACAATACTAACACAAATTGTCGTGGATCTGTTACCTGCGCACGTTGTGCAGAAGTCGGCCATGACAATAAATCATGTGAAAAACCCGAACGTTGTGCAAACTTTAAAGGAGATCATACAGCATATTCCCGCACTTGTCCTAACTGGAACCGAGAAAAATAAATTCTTACTCTTAAAATTACTTAAAATTTGTTTTATCCTGATGCCCGTAAACTTGTTGAAACCAGAACTCCATCTGTTGGAATTTCTTACTCCAGCCTACTTAAGAACCAATCAAAATCTGTAAGACACATAAGTACTCAAACTAATACCTCATATCCACCAAGTAAATCAAACATAACACAGTTAACTAACACACCAATCAAAAAATCCCGTGATATCTGTCTCCCTACTAAATGTTCTGGCAACCCACAATTAGAACGTTGGCTTTCATCATCAGAGCCTGTTAAGATAATTGACCTAGAAAAACGGCGACAGAATTCTCAAATTCAATCTAAAACATCATCCAAACTTAAAACTGAAACTGTGACTGTTTCATCCCAAAAAAATACTATAAAATCATCTGAACCACAGACTAAGATCATGGCAGGTACGAGTACTAAAATACCAATACAGAGGTCTGATACTACCTGTAAAACAAATTTACAGAAAAACTCTAAAATATCTACTCCTGCCTCTCCAGGGTGAAAGACTGTGGGAAAAAGACAGAAAAATTCTTCTCTCAGCGCTTGTATCCGAAATGTAAAAGACCCGAAACAGCTTCAAAACTATGTAGAGGAGGCCATAGAGTCAGAGTCATACAACTATGACTCTGATTCAGAGGACAATACTATATTAGAAGAGTATACGCCTGACTAAATTCTTTTTTATTACTCTGAGTTTTAAATGTTTTATATAGTTTTATGTAGTATTTGTCTGTTTTATTTTTTGTGTTATTGTCTTATACAGCGTTCGAATTTTAACTATTTAAATCTTTTTTAATCTCATCGATTGTTTTAATTATGTTTTCATATCCCACCACATTTCCTTTTTTCATTTACTTCATAGCTATGCCCGTCTTTTGATATGATTATCACTTTTTTCATGTTTAACATTTTACATTTTATATTGCATTTTTAACCTTTGTATTCATTTCCTTGTTCTTGGCGCAGCATGTCCCACTGGGGACTTTGCGCCATAAAACCTCATTCAACCAACCAACCAACCAACCGGTAATAACCAGGTAAGGCACATTTTTGAAAAAAAATTGAGATAATTTGGGAAAATGTAGCTTTAAAAGAGTACTTTCATCTGCCATAGTTCTGAAAAATGAAAATCGAATACTTACCGTCATAGAGCGACTATAAATTTTCATTTAAATATAAAAAACAGCAATAATCGGGTAAGTACATAAAGTAACGGTAATAACCAGATAAGATTTCTATTTATTTCTTTAAATCGTCTATAATTCATTAGCTTCTGGTAATAACCAGGTAAGTCACATTTTTAATATTTTGATAAATGTTAATAAAAAATAATTTTATTAACATTTATTTTAAGAAATGTACATTATTTTAATAAATACGTTTAATAATTACATTATTTTAATAAATGTAAATAAAGTTAAAATTTAATTTTATATACATTTATTAAAAATAAGTGTAAAACGGCATTAACCAGATAAAAGTTACATTTATAATTGTTCTCAATTAATAAGAACCATTTTTATATAACTATTTTAGCAAAAAAGAGGTTCTTATATTCTAATTGAATGTAGTTAAAATTATTAAGTTCTAATCTGTTTTATAAAAGTAATAATAAAAAGACATTTATGAAAACTTTAGACCTTAATTACTCAAAATATTAAAAATGTGGCTTACCTGGTTATTACCGGAAGCCACAGATGTATGCTTGAGCGAGTTATATAACTCTCCTTTATTTGACAATCCGTTAAAAATAAATTTAAAATCACTTTTCAAAAGACAGAATACTAAAGTATAAGAATAATAAAGTGAATTCATAAATCTTTTTAAAAAGCCTATTAGTCCCCCTCAGAAGTCTTTAAATTTTGAAGATTTCTATGATTTGGAAAATCAAAACGAAAAAAAAATGAAAAGATTCATTCAATGCAAAAAGTAATTATCGCTAAAAGCACTCACGTCCACTTAAGAGCCCACAATAGTCACAGAAAAATTACTCAAAAAGACCCGGATGACCATGTAAAGTCTATGGGAGCGTTCTTTTCTAATATCTCGCTCAAATTTTAATATTTTTCCATGATTTTTTTGCACAAGATAGCTGAGGGCAATCCACAACCGGGCTAGTTTTTACTTTTTCGATTTTGGTTATATATTTTTAATATTACGATAGTTTCAGTTTCAGAACCGGTTTAAACCGGTTTCGAAAGTTAAAGTAATTTTTTTAAGAAAATCTGAAACAAAAATTGAAAAAGTAAAAACTAGCCCGGTTGTGGATTGCCCTCAGCTATCTTGTGCAAAAAAATCATGCAAAAATATTAAAATTTGAGTGAGATATTAGAAAAGAACGCTCCTATAGACTTTACATGGTCATCCGGGTCTTTTTGAGTAATTTTTCTGTGACTATTGTGGGCTCTTAAGAGCCCACAATAGTCACAGAAAAAGTATGTGTTATTTTAGAGGGCAAAAAAATAAGCAAAGGAAGTTGCTTTTTTTACACCAATAGAAATAGTCTTGTGTATATGCATCCATTCACGCACATATGTGTAATTATACAATACAATATATGTAAATCATATATACATACGCATGGTTACATGATATCATGTAATTCTAAGTAAATGCTAGGAACATTAAATACAAGATAATACTAAATAAATGCGAAACTAGAAAGATCTTCATCTAACATAGTAAGGTACCCTGGGGTAATAACGCCACGTTAAGGTTCTACCAATTTTCACGGCTCAGTTTTAGTTTGTATTTTTCAAACAAATATATGATTTGATACAGCAACTCATTGACTATCAATATAAAAAAATAATTTAACAGATATGTATTCATAAAATGTAATAGCGTGATTTCTTGACCAATGCTATTTGGCGTTATTACCCACCTATATGGGTAATAACGCCATGCAAACAAAACTATGAAATAAGATGGAATAATTGCATGTTCAATGTCTAATTCTAAAAATACAAACTGTACAAACTTAGAAATTGAGAAATTGCATTCTAAGCTATTGAAAATGTTCAATTTTTTGTGAAAGTATAAGAAAAATAAAAGTGTGGTGTTTGTGTGTGTGTGGGGGGGGGGATGAGGCAAAAGAATATCAGACCGTGAGCTTCTTTTTGCTTAAAACGGACCGCTTAAATAGAATTATTAGAAACATTGCACAGTTTTAACTGTGTTTATTTGAATCAGTATTTAGGATGTAGCTCGGCCAATGTAGGAAATCAACCGGGGTATTAATGCCAAGGATTGGCGTTATTACACCGTTATAGTTATTGCGCTGTACATTTTAAATTACAAATTATCTCGAGAAAATATCCAAAATCGTCAACAACATTTTGAAAGTCCATGAAATGTACTACAAATTTATGTAATTAACAAAGTATTTCCGGATAAAAATATAGTCCTCACATCACAAAACGTATCTCGCAAATTTTAGATCAAGCGTTAATTTTAGTTGCTTGTAAAAACAATAAGACCTAAAAATGAAACAAATTAACTTGAAGCTGTTTTTTGCGATTTATATGGCGCAGAGCACATGGGTGTCATTTACCATATTATTTCATAATTATGCAAAATATTAGCACTTGGCGTTATTACAAACCTTATTACAATACGAGCCTTATTACAATATTTTAATAAACAATGAATATAATTTAATTATTAAAAAAAATTCTAAATTTTTATTTTGGTTAAAATAAATTAAATAGTTTTGAATAGTTAAAAAAATTTTATTAAACAAATCTAAAAAATTAACTTTCCTCTCTGTGTTTTAAAATTTCTTTTATTGGATAAATTGACATCTTTTGATTTATGCAGCAAAAGTTTCAAGGATATCCGTCAATTTTAATGTGTATACCGTTAACTTTAATCTTTTCTTTACTTTGAGCGAAAAGTTGTGTATTGACTTAACTTTTTTTGTGTTTCGCCCATAGCAACAAATGATGTTTTTTTGCTTCGAATCTTAGCAACATGTACACAGCAAATAGACTGATAATTTCAAGAAACATAAGAGAATGTTAACATAAATTAAAATAAAATACAGAGCTATACAAAAATTAAACTGTCTTAGTTTTTTTTTTTTTTTTTTTTTTTTTTTTTTTTTTTTTTTTTGCAAAATATTGCTTGGTATAAATAAATGAAAAAAATATACAGGGTGTCCCGCAAATAACACCCTGATTTCAAAATTAAATTTCTCAAAACAAAGATCGATAGCAATATGCGGTAAACGGTTTTTTCATTAGGTAAGCTGTAAAAATCTTATACAGAAATTTCCAACAGTGAATATTTTGAAAAAAAAATGAGTTATGATTGCATAGAATGCTTTGATTTGGCATTTTTCTTGTTTTAGATTGCTTGCAGAGAAATAATTTTTCAGCTTACAGGGCAATATTTTAAAGATTTTTCGAAGTAAGGTTTTAGAATTTCGAAATTTCAAAAATTTAATAAAAAAAACTATGAAATATGGCACTTTAAGACGAAAAACACATTCTCTGGCAGCAATCTGATGTCAAATCAAAGCATTTTTTGCAATCAGGACACAATCTTTTCAAAATATTTACCGTTCGAAACTTTTGTATAAGATTTTTTACAGCTTACCTGATAAACAAACCGTTTACTGCATAATTCTATTGATCTTCGTTTTTGAGAAATTTAATTTTGAAATCAGGGTGTTATTTGCTGGACACCCTGTATATTGTTAAAAAGAAATGCCATTTATAGAAATAAATAATATTATGCTTATAAATAAATATTAATTTGAATATTTTAATGTTTGCATTTTGTGTTTTTATATTGAATTAAAACATAACTAAGGCATTTGTTTTTTCCCCATTTTTCATTTTATTTTGCCGTCTGTAGACTGCAATATTTTTATTAAAAAATTAAGAATAATTTTAATTTATTATCTGACGCTGATTTGTAGTTTTAAATTTTTTTTGATTAGATAGAATAAGATTTTAAGGAGTAAAACGAAAGATTTCCCAGATTTTGAAAAGGGGAAAATGCACGTCCGAATTTCTAAGCATATTTGTTTTTCTGAATTTGTATATTTTATTTAAAGGCGTAAATCTAATATTTTATATTTTGTGTATGGAAAATATCTTTTAAGAAGAAGAAAAACAGAGAAATTATCAAGAAGAACAAAATGTTCACTTTTCAAAGTGTAAAAACAAGTGAATTAAAATTTGCCAGCAGATGAAATAAAAGTATCATGCGAATTAAGAGTACATAGATGAACAATATCTAGGGCAATTTAGGGCAATGAATATATACAATATGCAAAGCACAAGATTCAAACTAAAAAAAAAATCAATGAACATAAAGCCAAGAAAAGACCAAAAAAAAAAAAGTGAGTGCAAACTTAAGATTAAAATAAAGTAGTTTTATGTCGAAAAAATATTCAACCCTGATTGTCCAGATAAATGTTAAAAGTAACCAAAGCATTTTTTTAAAAAGTTTTTTCAGGAAGAAAAATCATTGTCGGCTTAGGGAATAGTTAGCTCACGCTGTCTTCCAGTCTATAGGATTTATTTGAAGTTCTGAGGCCTTAAGTATCAAGAGACAATGAATGTATAGTTAAAACTCCGTTTGGTATTATTTATTGAGACAAATGCGGTTTTTCAACAGCACAGCTCTTATGTTTATGTTTGAACATAATTCAGAGTTCACAAAGAAAGTAATATAATTAAGAAAATATAATTATTTTAACTGACCTAAAAAAATAATAGATTTAGCTCCAATTCAAATTTTCGGAAGATAATTTGTGAGCACAATTTATTACAGCAGTAAGCAATCTGATTTATGTAACCCACTGTAAAATGACATCTCTAATTAATGGCTAATTTGAATGTAAGTCACATATAGCATAAATTAATTTTGTGTTTTAGTCCCTTAATATATCTGTCATAGGTGTATCTCACTTTGCAAAAAAATCATTAGTGTAGTTATGAGGCAAATCCCTTTATAATGCTATTGATATATTGATCTATTTATTGATCTATCCCTTAATCGTGCTATTGATCACAAACGGATACGTTTGTGACTACAGAAGTGGTAGGTAAATTTATTCAACCCTCCAAATCTCATCCTATGTCATCTATCTTAAATTTTCCATTATTTTATGCATGTGAACTGCACGCCTGCATGCAGAGCTAAAGGCTATGCTATAATTTCAAGTTATTGTAAAATCATGCAAATTTTATTTTGCCTCTCCTGTGAAATTTACCTTTGCCGAGATTTCGAGTGAGCATTATTATACATTTGATATTTCGAAGAAATGCCAAGCATTCAAGCGCAACCAAAGTAAGGTTCAGATGTAAATTATTAACTGATATCTAAAATAATGTCTGACACCGTGATATTTTTTTTTCTCAGTGTAATGTGACATAATATGCCGTAAAATTTCTGAATTTAATGCTCTTTATTTATTTTTTTAATCAAAATTTGTGCCTTTTTTTCGGATAAACGATTGTATTTAAATTTTTGTCCGTTTATTGGCTTATGTTCTGGAGTTATGTAAGAAAGCTATGATAATAATAAATTTTGATCCATCAACAGTGTATTACTTTAACGATCCCTCTCCCCTCCCCACAAAAATAGATTATTTCGTTTTAGATTTTTTAGACTCTTAATAAAATGATACATTTGATAAAATAACAATTAAATAACACTTAAAATCCCTTCCCCGCAATTTACGCCATTATTTGCCTTCCATTTGAATACAGAGCTTTTCACCAAAGTCCTGCTCTTGTCTCCCATTGCTGTCAATAATAATACAGTATTAGGCAGTAGGACATTCAGAAAAATAGTGTCTAGAATATACTAGTAAAGTGATAACATGATAGGACCTGTCATTGTATCCAGATGTCACAACGACAAATAATGGAGTCTGCGTAACCATGGAATTAACGATTCTAAAACGCAAACGAAACTAGATACCTGGAAAAAAAATTATTACAAATATGCAGAAAGTTCTGTGCATAGTATGAAATGATGTATTACATAAAAAAATAATTTTAATGGACATCTCGAAATATTAGTTAAACATCTGAAACACGCCATTAATTAGATGCAGAAAAGTGGTATTATAAGACAGGTTTACATCTACATTGATAAATCGATGTTTACTAATAGGCATGCAAACAAGATACATTTTATTTTAATAAAAAAATTACCTTATGAATGTTTAGTGTGTCTACCATTTATTAATAACTAAAAATCTTCATTATAATGCCACACTTCTACATCCAATCTATGAGATATTTAAGACTCTGATTAGACAGAAAAAAGTTATATTTCAGATCTTCTATTAAAGTTATTTTCCATCTAATCATCACTTTATATCAAATAGAAGATACTCTCCATCTTTCTGATTAACTTTTTTATTTTGTTTTATTTTATTTTGTTTTGTTTTGTTTTTATTTATCGTATACTGTTTTCAAGTCTATGTTCCATTATTCAAAATCTACATATTTCCATATTAATGTTATTTTGTCAAGAAAGCAATTTATGTTTGTTCAATTTATATTCTCATTAACTGCATCCAAGTTGATCGCCTTTCTTCCAACACAATTTAAACGAATTCATTGAATGAAATGAGAAAAAAATGATTTTATCTTTATGATAATGCATGAGTTTCCCTTTTAAAAGCCTTATGTAGTCAACATTAATTAATACGGTACGTTAGTTAAATAAAGTAATGCTTTAACATTAATTATAAATAGAAGTTTTCTAACACGTCCATTAAAAACATTTCAAAAATATGCATTAAAATATTTAATTGCTATAAAGGACGTCAAATACTAATAAAAACATTAAAAGATCTTAATAATTTTTACATGTTTCGATTGAATTTACTCAATCATCATCAGAAAAACAAAATACAAATAAACACAAAGATGGAAAATTACAATAAACTATTACAAATGAAATTAAAAAAAATTTCATTTGTAATAGTTTATTGTCATTTTCCATCTTTGTGTTTATTTGTATTTTGTTTTTCTGATGATGATTGAGTAAATTCAATCGAAACATGTAAAAATTATTAAGATCTTTTAATGTTTTTATTAGTATTTGACGTCCTTTATAGCAATTAAATATTTTAATACATATTTTTGTAATGTTTTAACGACGCATAATCTTTAACCTTCGAAAATTTTACGTGTCCCAATATATCCCCCGCTATAATAGCATTTCATACAACAATAAAATGAATTCAGAAATTGCAAGTTTTTTTTCTATTACTAAAATTTTTTAAATAAGCAACTGAAAATTTTGAAGTTTTTCATTTGAAATTTTATTCAGTAACGTTCGTAGTAAACATTCGGTAGTTAAATGTAGTCAGCGACATTATATAACAAGTAACAGCTGGTACTGTTTTGAATTGACAGTATAAAATACATAAATAAAAAGATTTCTTATAAACAATGATTATACCTAGTGCAAGGAATTTAATTAAATTGAAAATATTTTATTAAGTTGAAAATTATTTGATTAAATGTCAATTTTAGATTTATATGAAAAAAAAATCAAAGACCATTTTTAAACAAGAAGAAAATAACTATTTAGAATAATCAGCATATATTTTAAAAATTATGAATTTCCAAACTTCATATAATTCAATAAAATCTATTTTGAAATAATGAAATAATGAGGCACATCCGGTTTGAATTTTAAACTAGATCTGTAACTACTTTAAAAAACAAAAATTTTAAACTTGATGTTTAATCATGGAAAATAAAAATGAATTTCACTTTGAACGATTAACTCGGATGGCATAAAAGAAGCATTGGAATTAATTCCCACGCAGTGATATAAAAGCTATTTCTAAACAAATCTTTTGGGACAAAATAGGGCTGCATAGAACCAATGCAATTAATATTTATTATTATTATTATTATTATTATTATTATTATTATTATTATTATTATTATTATTATTTTATCAAACATTTATATTTTGTTCTCGGAAATTTCAGTAAGCGTATCAATATTTTTTTATAGAGTTTTCGTAATACTAATGCAATAATTCAATGAACTGTTTGTATAAAGAGTAATTTTTAAGACGCTAGCTGCAACAAGACTGCTCATGTACTAATATGATCCATGTAAAACAAACATACTTAAAACCAGATATTATCTTTTTATTTTAAAAAAGCGTATACCTTACAGGATAAAACTAAACATTATTATTAAATAAATTTTCTGGTTAAAAATATGTTTATTACATGACATGATCCAAAATTACCCAAGCAGAAGGTAACTTATGAAAAATGGTATTCGCGTCTCACTCTTTTCAATCGTCCGAATCAGAAATCATTATCGATAAAGTCTTAAAGAGTATTTACAGTGGTTGATATTTTACAATGATGTTTTTTAGGAAAACCTTAAGAATTGGGACAAATAATGGCCATATAAGAGTCCAAGAGTCCGCCGCACGAAATTTTATGTCATTAAGCACAAGAAAAAAATCTTTATTGTAGGGAAAGTTAATAATAGGGGAATCAAATGATTCATGTCTGCGGAAATGAAGTTGTACATAAGCCAAAAATGGACACCACTAGTGGTTGACTCGTAGACTTAGCATTGTGTTTTCCTGCACCAAGTTTTCCATGCTTTTATATTTTTGATTGTAAAACAAACACAATGCTGAACCTACGAGTCAACCAGTAGTGGTATCAATTTTTGGCTTATGCACCACTTTACTTCCGGCAGACATCATTAGATTCCTCTATAACAACTCTTTTATAAAATAAAGGATTTTTTCTTGTGCTCGATGACATGGGGTTTTGCGCGGTCGGCTCTTGGACTAATATGGTATGCATGTACACTAAAATATTCTTTTGTTATTTTATGTTCTTTTGTTAACAAAATATTCATTGTACGTAGAACGTACTGAAGACACAATAAGAATTCGTTTTATTATTTTGTAAAGTTTCGTTCATCTGAGAAAACCCTATTCGTGTGTGTTGTCTGCCTGTCTGTCCGTTACAGAGTCAGAGATTTAAAATTTTGTGTGCTTACAACTAAATACCTCGTTTCACTCGATAAATCGCAAAAGTTTTAAAAAGTCCATTATTTCCATTAAATCAATTTTATCAATGTTATCCGTCCATTTTTGCGATTTAAATTTTAAAAGAGAACCTTAATTTCAATGTTTTTCGTGTAAGCATCATAGTTTGCAGATAAAGCATCTCGCTAATACACAGAAATTTCTATGTTCAAACATCGATGCTGGAACTTGAAATTTTCGATAGATTAAATAGGAATAAATTTAGTATTTTTGGACAATTTAAAGGTTTATATTATTCGGGTTTCGTTCATCTGACATTAATGATATTTTTTGGAATACAATTTCCTTTCTGTTTTAAAACTTTTGTCATTTATTAATAATTCATTATTTAAAATTTTATTTTAAACAATCTTTTTGTTGTTGTTGTTAGAAACTTAAAATTTAATTTATATCTCCGCTTTTTTTTTATGTCGGATTTTGTTTAAATAATTTGACTTAAACATTTAAAAATTTGATTAAAATAAATAACTTCCTTTTATAATTATTACTTTCTTAAATCTTCAATAGAAGAAAGTATTGTAATCGAAAAATTTTTCGACTTACTGTTTTCGACAGATTTACACATTTTAGGAGTCAGAGATTCCAAGAAACATGTTTTTACAAAATGTCTGTCTGCCCGTGTGTCTCTGTGTGTGTGTGTCTGTGTCTGTATGTCTGTGTATATGTGTGTGTGTGTCCATATGTCGCCATTCTACCTTCAAAAAGCGTATGAAGGTATGCATAAAATTGAACCAATATTTTGTGAATGTTTTTGGCTGTTTCAAGCAGGTCCTCCTTCAATTTTGAAATATTCCGCTGCAATCGCGATTTTTGTTCCATTTTCAATATTGTACCTACCAGAAGTGCATGAAGTTATCCATAGAATTGAATCAAATTTTTTGTGTAAATGTTTGGCTATTGTTAGTTGGTCCTCCCTGAATTTGAAAAATATCCGCCGGAAGGGGGCGCTGCAATAGCGATTTTTGTGCCATTTTCAGTGTTGCACCACCTAAAAGTGTATGAAGTTATGACTAAAACTGAACTAAAATTTTTGTGTATGATTATTTTTTTGTATGGCAAGCAGGTCTTCCCTGAATTTGAAAAAAAATCTGCATATCATTATTCATCGGCTCGAGCAGAGACAAAAACTCGTTTTTACTCCAATTAATTGACTGAAGCAGAAATTTAAGATGAAAATAAAAGTGTGTATAGTATCTCTTATATGACGTATTGCACAGAGTTGAGATAAAGTAAAAGAAAGAGGGAGGAGATTACAAAAAGTGCGACAGGTGGCGCTAGCTGAAAGAGCACATGTGGAAGGGAAAAGTGTTGGCAAAATGATAAAAAAGTAGGAAAAACAATAAAAATAACAACAAAAATAAAATAAAATAAAAGTAAATAATTAAGTAAAGTAAAAAATAAATAAAATAAAGTAAATAAATAAAATAAAGTAAATAATTAAAAAAAAGTAATGATAACAAATAAAATAAATAAACTCAAGGAAAAGGAAATAAATAACAGTTTTATTTAACTGTAAATGTAAAGGATATAATTCATATTCACGAAAGAGAATGCACGAAAGGGAGTGTCGAACATCTTGAATAATGGCTCTAAGAACAGCAAAGTTACCCCTGGTTAAGGCATTTTGAACGTGAATGGAAGAAGGAAGCTTGTAAATAATATTAAGAGCTTAAGAAAAACGTGTGAACGTTTACAGCTTAAAAGAAAATTAAGTCTATTCAAAAACCTAGTTCGCTTCAAACGAAGATGTTTGAAACGATTAATAAGTAAAGAGCCCATAACAAGAGGAAAGAAAAACAAGGCGAGAAATAATAGTAATAATAAATAAATAAATAAAAAGAAAACACAGGAAAAAAGTAAATAAAAGAAGCAAAAAATGCACTAAAAACAATATAAAAAAAGGTAGAAAGAAAGAAAAAGTACTCACCATGAGCACGTGGAAAGAAGGAATGTGTTTTTTTCACTGCATGGACTGAGAACAGCAATGCACAATTCTCACACACAACATTTTGGGCATAAAAACTTGTTCTTCCACGTAGACAGAGCAATTAATGGAACTCCACTAAAAGAGGGATACGTAGGTACACTACTTTATTATTTTAAACAGATTTAAACTGATTTCAGAAGAGTATGAGTCAAACACGTTGTCTGGTGAATTGTGTTTGTACAGTTAACTCAATATGCAAAATGTTTGCAATTTAAGCCAGAGATCTTGGTTTCAAGCCCCATCTAGACACTTTTTCACCCAGCTCTCATGCTCTTTATTATGCCGCAAGAATCTGTTAAGCAAGTGAGTAAGAGATCATACAGAGGATTTCGTTTAATATTTCTTTCAATCCAACTTATCCTTTTATTAATAAGTCGAAATTGTTTAAATCCAACTGTTTAAAACACAATTTATAGTTAATAAATTCATACATCATAGCACCAACAAATTCAGTTTAAAAACTAGTTGGATGTTTCTATCCCAAGACTTTTTCCTATTGCATACGTACATTCTAATAATTAAAAAAAATAGTTACTCATGTTAATTCTTTAATATTTTTAATTCAATACTATACAATCTTTTATTTTCATCTTAAATTTCTGCTTCAGTCAATTAATCTGAGTAAAAACGAGTTTTTGTCTCTGCATGAGCCGATGGACAACAGAATGATAGGCAAATTTATTTTCAAATTCAGGGAAGACCTACTTGCCATACAAAAAAAATAATCATACACAAAAATTTTAGTTCAGTTTTAGTCATAACTTCATACACTTTCAGGTGGTGCAATATTGAAAATGGCACAAAAATCGCTATTGCAGCGCCCCCTTCCGGCGGATTTTTTTCAGGATTTATAAGAGGACGTGTCTTATAGGACGTGTTGCTCTGCGCCCTTACGGACACGAGTTGGTTTAGCTGATGACGAGCTGTTATTGTTGTAGCTCGAAACGCGTCCTACTTTATTCTTCATTTTATGGTGATTTTACAAAGTGTTTTAATTTATTTATTTATCAGTCCATGTGGTTCAGTATCCAGAGCGTTGACGCTGTAATTTAGTCTTATGTAGTTTGATTCAAGTCCTTAGTTTAAAGAATATGAATTCTTATACAAGAGCACTTTGCTTATTCACGCTGGTTATTGTTTGCCTCATTGTTAAATAAGCTTTATACAAAAAAAAAAAAAATTAAAAAAAATTAATAATGAAACCAAGGAAAATAAATTAAAAGAACTTTCTTCATAATCTTTTACTTTTCACCCATAATTCTGTAATAATTGAAAAAAAAAGACTACTATAAAAATACAAATTATATATTGTGAACAAAAAATATAAAAAAAGAATAATATATAGCTATTAAAAATTCCACTCTATATATAAATAAATGTGATAAGAATATTAAATTGTCCATTAATCGTGGCCATTTATTTTCCATGTATTCATTTGTTTGATACAAAATGAATTTAGAATTGAAATAAAAAAAAGAAATTTTAAAGAATTCATAGCCTTTACGACTTTTGCTTTTCTTCGCCTATCGCTGTAAAAAAATAATTAAATAAAAATTAATCTAATATATAAAATTCTCGTGTCACAGTGTTAGTTGCCATACTCCTCCGAAACGGCTTAACCGAATTTGATCAAATTTTATATGTATATTCAGTAGGCCTGAGAATAGGTTGTTATCTATTTTTAATACCCCTAAGTGTTAAGGGTGGCCCACCCCATAAAAATTTCTCCGAAACGGCTTAACCGATTTTGATGAAATTTTCATACTATGACGTCATAAGCATTAGTGTCCATGTCCATTCATTGTTGAAATGCTTTGCGAATTATTATCTTTGTGGTTTAATATTTTTTACCGTTCATGCTAATGAAACTTCTGCATTTGTTTTCTTTATGAAGTGGGATAGTAAGTTGTCAACTTAATTTCAATTGAAGTTATCGTAGAAAATATGTTTATTAGAATGTAAATTAGAAATAACAACGTTTGATGTTTAAAAAAATATTTGACACAAATGTCATATCGGCTTTGGCGCGATGTTTTTTGCAACTATTTGGTGATAACTTAATTTTTGAATATCAGTTACACACATATTTTAAAATTATTTCCATTATTTGAAAGAGGAAATAATAAATAAATAATATTTTATATAATAACTATGTAGAACAAAACCATTTATGTCATTTTAAAAAAGAAAAAAGAAAATTTTTCATTAAATAAACAACAATAGCCAGGTCACCATGTCAGGCAAAATAATGGAAATTAAGTATCTCGGTGCGTATATTATGATTGGGACACGTAATTATACAAGTAAAATAAATTGCAGCAAAATTCTATAATTTTTTTTCTTTCCAAGGATCTATACTGTAAATTTTTTTTTTTTTAGTTATCGTATTTTAAATGAGCTGAATTAAAGATGTATGTATATTTTAAATTTATGTGTTTTAAATTAAAGTGACGCATTTTAAATTAAATGAGTGAAAAGTTTATATTTTAAATGATATGGTGGCGATGAAAGAATGTTTGGCAATTTATCAGCTGCACTCAAGTAACATATAAGAACCGAAATAACCGTTTGTCACATAAAAAGTGAAGCGGGTAGACCGGAATTGTTGATGACAGTCACATGATTTAGGCTTTTATTTTATAGATTTTTGATGATTATTTCATGATTAATTGTTAATTACATAACTTACTTAGCCACGTTTACTTAAATAAGTGCTTTCATATAACCTCCAAAGTACTCAACGCGTGTGACGAGCTCCCGCCAACAACGACTATTGTGTTACACGGATAAATTATTCTTATAAATTTATTAGTTTTTATTTATTATTAACTGTTTGGAAAATAGTTACTATCCACGGCAGAGAAATGGGAAATCTAAAGTACACCTGAATTTTTTTATTCGTTGAATTCCGCAACTTATTTTATTTCATTCATTTATTTTATTCATCCATGTTTAATGTCCAAAAATGGAATATTTCTGTTGCCACGATGAGAAAAAAATATTAAAAAGCTACAAAAATTTTAACAACCTAAAAAAAATAAGATATAGCTTTCAAACAAATTTCATTTAAAAGTACATTTTTTCCTCTATACGACGATGTAAAAATTGAAAATGTTTAAAGTTTAGAAGTTTAAAAATTTGCAGAACCGAAAACTGTAAAACCAAATTTTCACTTAAAATTTGTAAATTATTGGTACAGAAATAAAAATTTTTAATCCATGGCGTACGTAATATAGGACTCTGTTATTACGAAAACCAAGTTTTGATCATCAGAAAAATGATGTTTCTTCTTATTACTTTTTTAAAATATAGATGATTTTTTGGGGGGAATTCTCTGTTATTCCGTCGACCGATTTCACCTAATTATACAAATTGCCAAACTAATAGCCAAATTATACATATTGACGTAATTTTTATTTTAAATAATAATAATAATAATAATAACAAATAATTAGTAGAATATTAATAAAAATACAAATAAAAAGTCGAAATAAAAATCACTTAATGACTATTTAAACACGTTTATCGTATTTAATATCATTGAATTGACATTCACGATCATCCATAATTGGCATTTAATCTTATAATTTGGCGATAGTATTTTGGTCGACGGGATAACAGTGTAGTAACCTTTTTTATAAGTCTAAAATTTTAGTCTTTGAAAATATAATTTTCCAAATAATCGTTGTAATTTGATAAATCACATTTTTTTTTTGTTTATTAATTTGTTTATTATTAAACGATACTATAATAAAAATATTACAGTCAGTGGGTGCAAAATATAGTGAGAATCATTCTAGAGAAATATTGTGAAAGGTAAATAAATTAAGAAAATAAAATGTACTAAATAATATTAATTATTGTATGCATGTATATGCATGTGTATATATGTACAATCAAAGAATATATACATTATTATTATACTGTTTTTCATCATTAAGTAATTCAATTTTTTCTGGCTTTGAGGCAACTTTATTGAATGACAGTAGAACAGCTCATCAGAATTTAAGCTGCCACTAAATATTGCGGCGGCACTCTATTACTTATCCTTTCAGGTGATTTTAGACAAACATTTCCAGTCATTCTACGTTCAACGTATGTTGATGAAATCAACGTCTGATTAAAATCACCGCCATTGTAGCGTAATGTTTAAAAATTGCAACTAAAAGTAAATATGCGCGTTCAAATGCTTCAAGATCCATCCGCTGAAACATTCTCAAAACAACTGTTAGATATCGGCGATGGAAAAATTACTGTACATGAAACTGGATGCATAAAATTACCGACCGCTTTTTGAACAATCATTCATTCGCAAGATGCTCTCATTGACCAGATATTTCTCGATATTACACACGCAATACATTAATCATGAGTGGCTGGCCGAAAGAGCAATTTTAACAGCAGTAAAATGTGGACATCAACGAATTGAATCTGAAGATACATCAGTTGTTGCCAGGGAACTTGGTGACATACAAATAAATTGATTGAGTTTGCGATGCTACCGAAGCTTTCCAGCAGAGTTTTTAAATTCATTAGACTTACCAGGCATGCCACCACATAGTTGACGATTGAAGGTTGGATCACCGATTATTTTGCTTCGTAATTTAAACCCACCACGCCTGTTCAACTGCACGCGAGTTAATAAAAAATTAATAAATAATATTGTCGAAGCCATCATTTTCAATGGCAAATTCCGAGGTAAAAATATATTGCTACCACGAATATCTATTATACCAGCAGATGTGCCAATTCAATTCAAACGTCTTCGATTTCCAATTAGATTGGCATTTGCAATGACTATCATTAAATCTCAAGCCAAATGATGTCTGTTTGTGGATTAGATTTGAGCATACCATGTTTTTCACGCGGACAATTATACGTGGCATGCTCTCGATTGGGCAAACCATCCAGTTTGTTTGTGTTAGTTAATGATGGAATGTCAAAAAATATTGTACACTCTACGTGAAGGGATTGATACAGTTTTTGAGTAATATTATCATAATTAGCGATGTACATAATTATGTACTTTGAATAAATTTTAATGAATTAAAAATATAAATGTTTGGTGTTTTGTTGTTTTTATATTCCGTCATTGTTCACAGCGCTCCATGCCTCTTCCACTCATTTACCACATCCTCACACACTTACAATAAATTAAACATATTTTTTATTAATATAATAATCCCTAGAAATAATTTATATGGCAAAACAACGTTTGCCGGGTCTTCTAGTATTGCTATAAGAATACATAGATTTTAAATAATTAATAGAAGCGTTATAAATATTAATATATAAGGTACCCTGGGGTAATAACGCCAGACGGGGTAATAACGCCAAGTGCTAATATTTTGCATAATTATGAAATAATTTGGTAAATGACACCCATGTGTTCTGCGCAGAAGGGTTTTGAGTCATATAAATCGCAAAAGACAGCTTTAAGTTAATTTGTTTCATTTTTAGGTCTTATTGTTTTTACAAGCAGCTAAAATTAACGCTTGATCTAAAATTTGCGAGATACGTTTTGTGATGTGAAGACTATTTTATTTATCCGGAAATACTTTGTTAATTACATAAATTTGTAGTACATTTCATGGCCTTTCAAAATTTTGTGGAAGATTTTGGATATCTTCTCGAGATAATTTGTAATTTAAAATGTACTGCGCAATAACTATAACGGGGTAATAACGCCAATCCTTGCAATTTTTACCCCGGTTGATTCCCTACAGCGGCCGAGCTACATCCTAAATACTGATTCAAATAAACACAGTTAAAACTGTGCAATGTTTCTAATAATTCTATTTAAGAGGTTTTTTAAGCAAAAAGAAGATCACGGTCTGATATTTTTTGCCTCATCACCCCCTCCCCACATCACACCTTTATTTTTCTTACACTTTCACAAAAAAATGAATATTTTCAATAGCTTAGGATGCAATTTGTCAATTTCTAGAGCTGAGAGTTTATATTTTTAGAATTGGGCAATCTACATGCATTTATTCCAACTTATTTCATAGTTTTGTTTGCATGGCGTTATTGCCCATATTGGTGGGTAATAACGCCAAATAGCATTGGTCAAGAAATCACGCGATTACATTTTATGTATTCATATCTGTTAAATTATTTTTTTTATATAGATAGTCAATGAGTTGCTGTATCAAATCATATATTTGTTTGAAAAATATAAACTAAAACTGAGCCGTGAAAATTGCTAGAACCTTAACGTGGCGTTATTACCCCAGGGTACCTTAGTTAATATAAATTCCTATTTATGTGCAAAGTATTGTGGAAAAAGGATTAACCAAATAATTTTTTAAACATTGGTGGGTAATAACGCCAAATAGCATTGGTCAAGAAATCACGCGATTACATTTTATGTATTCATATCTGTTAAATTATTTTTTTTATATAGATAGTCAATGAGTTGCTGTATCAAATCATATATTTGTTTGAAAAATACAAACTAAAACTGAGCCGTGAAAATTGCTAGAACCTTAACGTGGCGTTATTACCCCAGGGTACCTTAGTTAATATAAATTCCTATTTATGTGCAAAGTATTGTGGAAAAAGGATTAACCAAATAATTTTTTAAACATTAAACCAAACTTATTTGCTAAATTGTACATGTATATATATATATATATATATATATATATATATATATATATTACAAATTTTAAATTTGTTTCGCCAAAACTAACCTTTATACTATCTTAATTTTCTTATAATAATATTCCGTACTTACTTCAAATTATTAAATTTAAATCTTGTTTCTAGATCTAATCTGTTAATCTTTATGCATATAAATTCTTAATTTGCCTTAAAAAAATTATTCCAGTATGCGTAAATTTAAAAATATGGCTCTAAATTAAAAATATTCTTAATTAAACTTTTTTTCTTAATATTCCAAATAAAACTCATTCCTTCTATGTTTTTATCAACCCTTTTTAAGAAAGTCTTTTAAATTTATTCCAAAACCATACCTTTCAAAAAATATCATTATTTTATTTAATCTATTTATTTATTTTTCCTCCGTCAACCTTTGATAGTGTGTATATCAATAAATTCATTTCTTTTCTTTTTCTCTTAAAATTTAACCTCTATAAAAATCGTCTGCCTAAGAAATTCCGAGTCGATTATAAATTGGTTAAATAATATTTTTTTTAAATAAAATTATCGTCTGTGAAAATAGTCTCATAGCTGGACAAGAATTCTGTTTACATAAAAGAATGATGGTTTGAGGTTACAGAATGTTCTAGAATTGTCTTTTTAGATTTAAAAGAGGAAGCTCGAGAGGTGATAAGGGGGATGAGAAGAAGGATTCTTGGGTGCGCTCTTGCATGAGTACGACTTGATGCAGTAAAGAATAGAATATTTTTTGGATGTTTCGGTAAAATATCGTCTGCAACAGGAGCTTTTCCCTATATTATAGCTACCGTTTAATAAAATGAACTTGCAGCAGCCAAAGAGTTTTATTTTGACCTTCTACATTTATTTATTTTTTTTTTCTCGCTGGCCATGACTTCTGTGCGGAGAAAGGAAAACCTGGCGATGATGTGTCTGCCCCCCTAACTTTAAATCGTCACAATCTACTCGAAAGTTGACAGGATTGCTTATGCCTGTGCTGCCTTTTTTGGATTTTAAAGAAAATTTCTATGGAGCGAAGAAGAACATGCTATCGCCGAAGTTCGATTGAATTCTATGTTCTGAAGTGCATTCTATATGGTAGTTTTGGTTTGCTAATGGAATCTGCTGTGGAACGAAATGATGATAGGTTTGCGAATCGCCGATAATCGACTTCTCGTGAATGTTCTTGTGCGAAAATCGCTGTAATTTCTTACTTGATTAAAGTAAAAGAATGTTCTTTCTAAAGAACTTCACAACTATGCTTGGAAAGATGCTAATCTGAAAGAATTAGTACTTGCTTCGAGTCTGATTGTGGATTTCCTGACGCTTGATGTCAATTTGTACGCATAATTTTTGATTCCATATTCATGGTCATAGTGACAAATTTTTGAAAATTAATGACTTCAAAGTGGTGAGTATGCGAGAATTATTTGATGAGGAATTTAAAGACGATTAAATTTTATTGAAGATTTTTCGAGAAACTGTAAGTTATTTTATTAAATCTTTTGATTATTATTTTTATTCTTTTTATGATTGAGAAAAAATATTTATGATGTATTTATTTCTTTCTTTATTATTTTATTGATGAGAGTAATTTGAAGTCAATTTATTAATTTACTAAATTATTTATTTATTTAATTATTTATCTGTGAATCTTACTTACTTGCCTATTTATGAGTATTATTATTATCATTATTATGTGTTGGAGATTGAAATATTTTTATTCTTAAATATTTAATTGAGGAGTATGATGTTATTAAGATATTTACTGTTACTTATTAAGACTATTATGATATTTTTATGCACGATTAAAGGCAAGTTTGTAATAATAAGGAATTATATAAAAAACCTAGAAGCTCAAGTTTATTTTTAAAAGTACATTTTCTAATTTATTCACATTTGTTTGTTATAAAGAACTATTCTCAGAATACAGTATTTTCATGATAATGTTCCTACAACTAGACATTTGAGCTAGAAAACTAAATTAACATTTATGTTTTTTCCTTTATTTATTAGAATTTCTGGTGACAGTGAGCTTTGGTTCCCGGATTCTTATAATTTATTTAAATTCAGTAAGAAAGATGGAACTGTACAAAACTGTTGCTAGAGTTTTGACTGATAAATATGATTAATGTTTTCAGTAAATTTTGTGATTTTAAATAAGAAATTACCTATAATTAAAATTCTTTGAATCTGTTTATAATTTATAAAATAATAGAATTAATAAATTGATTCCAATTTAAGGTATAACTATGATATTTACAATTTCTATTTTTATTAGATAAAATTTCTGGTTAAAGTTGGCAGCTAAATATAGTTATAATTTTCACGATAATTTTGATTCAGATTTTTAAAAGGGAGGGTAATGGTTTTGTGTGAGGCAGTTAAAATGTATACAACTCCAGTAGACAAAGCCCTCAAGATTTCGAAAGCGCGAACTCGTGAATTTCACCTTAAAAGTAAAAGACTCTATGATCGAAATTTTGTCGAATTCCCATTAAAAATACAAGACTCTGTAATTTATGACGAATTTAAATACCTTAACACTCGAAAATTAGAACCTACTTTCTCTGGACCATATAAAATTATAAATAAACTTTCTGATGTAACTTATGAAATAGATAAATTTAATTATGAGACAGGACAGAATTCCGTTATAGTGCATGTTTCTAAATTAAGACCCTATTTTTCACCCGAAGATTTTGAACTGTTTCATATGAGCAACCCAAAAAACAAACAAAACCTCAGATACAATTACAATCACTAGATCAAACTAAAGTCAAGACAGAAGATTAAATTTTAATTCTTATTCTATAAATATTTTATCACCATAATTTTCAACATTAGCAGGTATGTTCTTGGTGCGAAACAAGAATATTACTTGTTTTTCGGAGTTTTTGGGATTAAATTGGGCTCCTTATGCAGGCATAAGGTGTACACTTTGATTGTAAAAGCTTTCAAATTGATGTTGATAAATTAATTTTAAGTGTATTTAAGTTGAACTATATTTACTCATTTATTTGACATTAGTATTATTCTACTTATTCAACAGATATTATGTGATAACAGTTATAAAATTTGATGACTTTACTCAAACCTATAACTTAATATGTGATTTTCAGTGATTGTGAAAAATCAAAAATGCAAATATTAAAAGTTTTTCAAAAAAGCACACTATTTTTATTTCCATTTCTCAATTAAGAATGACAACTTTTATTCTTATTTGTTTTTATTATAAAAGTTTATAAACCATGTGTAGATAATTCTATATTTGGCATTTGAAAACTTATAACCAAACTTGACAATTTTGTAAGAGAGTATCAGAGAGGAACTATTATAAGGAAATATTGGTTGAGAGTCTATTTTCTAAATAGTTAGATTTAATTTTATTTGGATTTTGGAATTACTATTTTTTATGCATACTTTCGGCTAGCAAAAAATACTTTCTTATGCTATTAGAAGATAAGAAAATTATTTAGTTGCTATGTAATTATTTTTATCCTCAACCAATATTTTCCCTATCAATAATAAACAAATAGTGATATTTTCTTTTGATCATAATCTTGTTTTACTATTATTATTATTATTATGATTCATATAATGAAGTTTAGTATTAATTATACTCTTATTGAAAAATATTAGGATATGGAGTCTTATTATGCTACTTATTATTATTGTTATTATTATTATTTAAATTTTTCTATATTATTTATTATTAAATTTTGAAGTGATAATATTTATTATTAGAAATTTGACATATTATTTAAAAATGTTGGAATCCAACAAAAAACATAAGATTAAAACCAAAGATTAAACAAGATTTGAAGATCTTTAATTAAAGAGACTGTATTCACTGGACATTGAAAAAGATATATATATATATATATATATATATATATATATATATATGACGATTTAAAGTTAGGGGGGGTAGAAACATCATCGCCAGATTTTCCTTTCTCCGCACAGAAGTCATGGCCAGCGAGAAAAAAAACAAAATAAATAAATGTAGAAGGTCAAAATAAACACTCCTTGGCTGCTGCAAGTTCGTTTTATTAAACGGTAGCTATAATATAGGGAAAAGCTCCAGTTGCAGACGATATTTTACCGAAACATCCAAAAAATATTCCATGCTTTACTGCATCAAGTCGTACTCATGCAAGAGCGCACCCAAGAATCCTTCTTCTCATCTCCCTTACTACCTCTCGAGCTTCCTCTTTTAAATCTAAAAAGAAAATTCTAGAATATTCTGTAACCTCAAACCATCATTCTTTTATGTAAACAGAATTTTTGTCCAGCTACGAGATTATTTTCCACAGACGATAATTTTATTTAAAAAAAATATTATTTAACCAATTTATAATCGACTCAGAATTTCTTAGGCAGACGATTTTTGTAGATGATTAATTTTAAGAGAAAAAGAAAAGAAATGAATTTATTGATATGCACACTATCAAAGGTTGACGGAGGCAAATAATTAGATAAAATAAAATAATGATATTTTTTGAAAGGTGTGGTTTTGGAATAAATTTAAAAGACTTTCTTAAAATGGGTTGATAAAAACATAAAAGGAATGAGTTTTATTTGGAATATTAAGAAATAAAGTTTAATTAAGAATATTTTTAATTTAGAGCCATCTTTTTTAATTTACGCATACTGGAATAATGTTTTTAAGGCAAATTAAGAATTTATATCGTATGCATAAAGATTAACAGATTAGATCTAGAAACAAGATTTTAATTTAATAATTTGAAATAAGTATGGAATATTATTATAAGAAAATTAAGATAGTATAAAGGTTAGTTTTGGCGAAACAAATTTGAAATTTGTAATATATATATATATATATATATATATATGAGACTTACATCCAGGAGTGGATCGAAAACGGTTGATGATGATGATATATATACAGTGGCCTTTCTCTATCTGAACACTCTCTAATCTGAACACCCCGGTATTATGAACGCATTTTGATGGTCCCGGCGAAATGCCATAGACTTAACATAAGGTAAACTCTCTGTATTCCGAACACCCTCTAATCTGAACACCCCGCTATTCTGAACGCTGATTTCGATCCCCATTTTTACCTCACCTCTCTGTAAACTGAACATGTGTTTGGAATCGAATCCAAGAAATTCCTGCATCATGGAAATTCAGTCAAACTTGTTTCAGAAGAATACAAAGGTTTAACGAACTCAAATAAGTATAGAATTTCGGAATAGAAAACGGGAAACAATAACATAAACATTAATGTTCGAAAGATTTTTTTGTCAAATGAGAACAAAGAATCATCCTGTCACTGGACTCCAACTTCGGATTTTTCAGAAAAGCAGAAAATTGCAGAATTAAAGGCATCAGAAAGATTGTTGACTGATTTCAAAATTTAACATAACATCGAATTCAAAATAATCAATAGTGAAGCTGCAGATGTAAATATCGACACTGTGGAAAAATTGAAAATAAAACTTCTGAACATAACGAAGGATTTCAATATAGCAAACATTTTCGGTGCTGATGAAACCGACCTGTTTTTCACAGCTCTTCCAAACGAAACTCAAGCAAAAAGAAGCAAAAGTTGCATAGTTGGGAAAATGTCGAGAAAAAGATTTGCCATATGCTCTGTACCAGTTTTACGGATGAGAAGCTCAAATCACTTGTGATCGGAAAACGTTTAAAAAATGTGAAGATCACATCTTTGCCTACACATTATAAACCAAATCGGAAAGTGCAAATGATATACACAATTTTCTTATAGTGATTTGAGAGAATTAACGAGATAATAAAGAGAGAAAGAAAGAAAAAAATTGTTGTTGTTGTTAATACCAGATCACATACAAACATGCAGCTGAGCAACAAAATCTTGACGTTTCTATTACCAAACTATACTTCTTTAATCCAACCACTGGATGAAAGAGTAATCATTAAAACTTACTTACCGAATCCATTTTCTGAAGAAATTGTCCCTGGTGATGGAGGTGACGAATTCGGCAGAAGAAGGTCAATGTCATGGAAGCTGTCTAATAGACATCAATGGTATAAAATTAAACAACTTGCTACACCATCTAGAGATCCTTGTATAAAGTTGGATTCTTATGTGAGAATGGGCAAACATGAATAAAGAACCTAGAAGCAACAGCTGTGAGTGACTCAGGATCAATTATTCTGAAGCTTCATACTGAAACAGAACTTGGAGCTCCTCTTGAAACCGATGAAATCCTCATGTTTTGCAAGAACAACATTGTTGAAGAGGAAGAGGAAAGTGAAGGAGAAGCAGAACCTGAAGAGACTGACAGAATAAGATGAAAGATGATTACATTCATTCAAGCAATATGACTAAGAAACTCATTCAGTACCTGTTAAACTATGCGACTGAACATCATCTCAAAGCTTTTCCACTTCTTAAAGAGTCAGATAACATGTACATTGCATGAGCACATACAATGCAAAAATAGACTAAAATTATTCGTTTAAGAAATATACCGATTATGTTTTCAAGAGGTGTATTGTAATGTAAATGTATGTTTTCTAAAAAAATTTTAATAAAAAAATGAGATGGTACAGTACAAAACTGACTAAATTTAGTTTAGCATTGCACAATAGTATGACTAACCATGCTAAATATTTTATACCGACTGTAAATTCAGTAAATAGTAGTAGTAGTAATGCATTTCCGATTCTCCCTCTATACTGAACACACCCATAATCTGAACACTTTTGGTCGGTCCCATGAGTGTTCGGAATAGAGAGAGTCCACTGTATATACATATATATATATATATATATATATACATATATATTGACATTTCACGTTATTCAGTAAAAGTAAAACATAATCAATTTTCAAAAAATAAATAAATAAAATAAAATCTAGATAAATTAGATCTAAGACTTTACCTCAGACAAAACTTTCTCTTTAAAATTTTTCTTTTAAGAAAGTAAGTTCTTAAATTATATTAACAACTTACAAAATTTTAAGAATTTTTCAAAAATAAATTATTATAAATTCCGAACAGAATTTTTTCCAAAGTTCTACATATTATTTGTATAAACAACAATGCATAATGAATTATTTAATTTAATATAAAAATGTTCTTAGATATTTTAAACTTAAAAAGACAATCAATAAATAGCAAGAAATTAAATATGATTTAGATGATATTACTTAGATTAATAATTTTCTTAACCTTTATTTTATAATTTGATTTCGGTTTGTTATTATTATTATTATTATTATTATTATTATTATTATTATTATTATTATTATTATTATTATTATTATTATTATTATTATTATTATTATTTGTTTATTAGTATGCAGTTACTACTAACAATAATAACTTTTATAATTGAAGGAAAATAAATATTGAGTACATTAGGAAAAAAAAAATCTGACAATTAACAGAGTTTTTTTTTTCCTTAAATCTTATGCTCTTTTAAACTAATAGATTTTTGAAAATAAAAGCTGAATTTTCACGAGCATGTACGAAGTATTTGTATCGAAATAAAAAATTAGTAGATTCTAATAATTTCCAAATTTAACTTTCATGATAACATTTCTTGTAAAAGCATTATTACCAGACAAAAGTAATTTATTCAGTATTCTGTGAGAAAAAAAAAGAAAAACAGACAAACAATTAATAAATAAAGAGACAATTATTTAAATTAATGAATTTTATGCGAAAATGAAAATAAATTTATAAGTATTTATTCAATAATTAAATATTAATAAAATCAAGCTGTTTTCTTTTAATTAAATGAAAATTATCGCACGAAGTAGATTTAAAAAATGTAAAATTAAATTAAATAAAAGCAATATATATTTAAAATTTTTTGGAAAAAAATCTAAATTTAAAAATCAGAATAGCGTTTTAATTACTGTTTAAGTATGCCAATTTACAATAGCAAGCATTTCAATTTATAGCTTCTTTGTAAATATTAATACAAGTATTTTTTCCTTTGTTGTCTAAACCTGAATACCAGGATAACAAAAGTGCAAAACGTACACATGAATATATGCAGGTGGGAAGAATTAAATGTTAATATATATTTTAGATTATAAAATATTTATGCAATATGTATTACGTATTATTTTCGGGTCTGGTGTATTATTACTAGCACATGATTTTTAAGTGAGTATTATTTAGCAGTAACAAATGTTTTTGTTTCTGTTTACATGTTGTAATGTTAGAATGCTTCTATGCATTTACTATATGACTTCATTAATTTTTAGGCATTTAGTAGTAGTAGTAGTAGTAGTAGTAGTAGTAGTAGTAGTAGTAGTAGTAGTAGTATAATAATAATAATAATAATAATAATAATAATAATAACTTGTTAATTATACTTGCGCCGTTTGCAATTCTTTTATTTCAAATATGCATTTTCACTCTTTAAATTTAAAATAAATGTTACTTTCCTGAAATAAACGTGTATAATAAAACAAAAAAGTATTAGAAAGTTGTAACATCAGTCAAATCTTCTAGTAATATAATATTTTCTAAACATCTTCAAAAAGTCTTTCTTAGCCTATTATCATATGAATGTGAATTGAATAGTATGCAAAAAACAACATTCGTTATGTTTCAGACAATGAAATATTCCTTAAACTCTAATTAATATATTTCGATAACTAGTGTTAATGTTATTAACACAAAAATATTTTTTCTAAAAATTGGAAAAAAATCGGAGCCGAAAGAGTTAATGTCCGGAGGTGATTTAAATTTTTTTAAATATATTTATTCATATAAACTTTTAGAATGCTTAAAAAATAATCTGAAAATAAGACTGATAATTTTTGAGTTATTTTTATTTATTTATTTATTTGTTAGCGTCAACTGTAACTTCATTTACAAAAATGCAATTTCGTAATTACTCAGATAACGGTTGAAAAATAACATCATATTTAGTTCTCTAATATTAAAGATATTGTTAACTATAAAAATAAGAAATGACTGTAAATACCGGTTGGAGGAGAAGTGGGTAAAAGTTACGTCATCATGTTGCCACCATAAAAGACAATATTTTTTTCTAAATTTAACGAAAAAATGTTCCCATTTATCTTCTTGATATACATGTATTTTTGCAAATAAAGGCATTCTGAATCTCTTCAAGTAAAGCTTTCTCTTATAAACCTAAATAGTTTTTTCTAAAATTGAGCTAAATGTCACATGCCATAATTTTTCTTACTTTTTTTGTACTTGCAAAGCTTCAAAAGCGCTGTAATTTGCGTGATATTTTTGATAGAAAGGAAAAATAAGAGTTTAAAAGCCAACATTTCTATTCAATATCTGTTAGAAAACAGAGATTTAAAAAGATAATGTCATTTAGTGTATTCAAGCATGTGTGACAGGAGAATCAGACACATTGTATGAAATGCATTTTCTGTTCCTTTCGAAAAAGATCGTGTGGCAATAAGCTTCCGTTAATGGATTTTGTGAGGCGAAAATTTCGTTCCTTTTTAATTAATTCTTACATAAGACTTTCTCTCACGTAATTTTAAACAGCGATTTTGCTTAGCGTTACCTTAGATATTTGATTAAGCATAACAAATAAACATAGAATGTTACTCTATCTCTAATATAATAAAATGAGGGAAATATTTATTCTTTCTCTAATAAAGTTCACATTAGTCTTCTGCTCACATAATTGTTAACAGTAAATTATACTTACATGTCTAATACATTTGAACAACTTTTTAATTAACCCTTTCGGGTCTCATGTACTATTAATAGTACATGTCTTTTAATGGAATATTAATTTGTTTTAAGAAATACTTTTGCTACTGTTTGCATTTAGTTATATTTGTATATGCATATGCATTTACTATATAACTTCATTTATGTTTTGTCCTTTAGTAATAATAATAATAATAGTTATTTTTTGCTTATTTCTCTTTGCGTCGTATATGATTCTTTTATTTTAAACACATATACTATTCATTAAATTTAAATTAAAACTTACTTTCCAGAAAGAATAATATGTAAAAAAGCGCAAAAAGTGTTAGAAAATTGTAATATAAATTAAATCTTATTGTAATACAAAATTTTTTAAACATCTCCAAAACTTCTTCCTTATTCTATTGTCTTATGAATATGAATTGAAAAGTACGCAAAACAACAACACTGATTATCTTTCAGACAGTTAACTATTCGTTAAACACTAAATAATCTACTCTGATACCTAGTGTTAACATTATTAACGTAGAAGCAATTTTTTCTACAAAATTGAAAAAAAATCGGATTCGAAAGGAATAAAGCAAACTGTGTCTGAAATGTGAGTTTTTTATTTATTTATTTGTTTTTGTTGATGTGCAGGTTACAGAAACATGCTTTGTAAAAAAGAGAAAAAAGAATAAATAATAAAAGAAGGAAAACAGGGAAAACTACTTCTTATCGAACATTTTTCATGATTGTATAAATCTTGTTTTTCAGACTACAAGTACAGTTTCAGAAAATCAATCGAATAAATATAAAGATAAACCTGTATTTATTTCTTTGTAGAATAGAAAAATTTAATATGAATTTTGTTTCCTTAAGAAACAGGATAAAAATGGTAGAGTTTTTTTAATGGAATTCAATGTTTAGAGTTTATGCATTTCGTTTAAAATACTGGGTATTTTAAAAGTTCGGTACAAAAATAAAGCACGGTAAACAATGATCTATAGCTCGGAGCGACATGCGATTTGCAGATACATATTGAACATGCTACAGGATTTTATATGCTACCAACAAAAAAGTATTCGTTCAAAATCTCGACTATACAGGGTATTATTGCAGATAATTCCATATTGCTCACACAACGCAAAATTTGGATACAAAAACATTAGAGCATCTGCATATATACTTTTTGGCATCCAAATATTACGTTGTGTGAGCAATATGGAATTATTTCATGGAATTATCATCAGTAAAACCCTCTGTTGTTGAGATTTTGAACTAATTTTTTCATTGGTAGCATATAAAATACCGTACTATGCTGCATATTTATTTGCTAACCACGTGTCTCTAAGAGACATAGATTTTTTTTATCGTGTTTTACTTTCGCATTGAATTTTTGAAATACCCGGTATATATTTTTAGACTTGTACATGCATAACTCTTGAACTCTGTGGTTTCACAATTACTTTTGTTTTGAAGATTTTATTAAGTGTATAAAATGATATGTTTGTCTATTTGACTTCTAACTTGTCTGTTACTTTTTTACTTCATGGGTTTTTACATTTGTAAAAATTAATCAATCGATAGGAATTTTGAATATGGTGACAGTGTATATTCTTACGCTATGAACATTTCGAAATTGAAGTTGTTAAGCATTCTCTTTGGGGAATTAAAATTAGATGTTAGTACTGAAAACTTTAAAGTTTGGTACAATGTCTAGGCAACTCCCGAAGCAAAATTTAAGTACAGCGTTAATTACTAGACATTATTAGAAATTGATTAGTGCCGGTCATACTTTTATACGGTGACTTTCGTTGGCCTTAGTAGAAGTTGATCATTTTTTCATTACTGCACAATTCTGCAGTGAAGTAAATGGAACGGACATGATAAGCTGGAAGAAACAGGTGGCGGTGGCTGATGGAGATAGCAGGATGTACAGGGAATATTTGAGTAGTTAATTAATTTGGGTCTATCTTGAAGACTTCATGTAAAAATGTATTGCATTATAATTAATCATCCAAAATTGGTTTTTGTAATTTGTATATAGCTTTTGCATATAAAAGTGGTTGTAAACAGGGATGCAAGTGCTGTGCAACAAATTGCCGAATGCTACCACTAAATTTTAACAATATTCCTCATCTGAATTAATTCCAGAATTTTTTATGTTTAGTAAGATGAAGTATTTTATTAAAATTTAGTGGTGAAAATCAGTTAGATGTGGCGCAACAACGCTGCAAACCTGGAGTAGACGCTTGAAACCCTGGTTCTGAATAAACATTGTAATTAAAATTATATTCATATGGATCTCATTCTTATATTCTTCGGCTGCCCGTCGAGCCATCCCATACTTACTATACATTTTCAAAATAGCATTTGTATATTATTTATCATCGGGGACAAAAAATTTGTGACATTTCATAGGCTACTACTGCATATCAAAAATGGACGATGTTTACAAGAATTCGATTTAAGATGAATGTCAGTTAGAACTTTTAATCGATCTGGTTTTCTCGATTTTAATTTATTCGAGCAATAGGTCCAAATTGATGCTTCTTATTTGGTGCTTTTGTGTGTGTGGGGGGGGGGGGATTTCGGGTTGACTTACATGATTTTCGATTTAGACAAATTAACTATGTGTATACATATATATATATATTATAAATTAACTAGATTGATTAAAAGTCGGTTATGACTATAATTGACATAATTAAATAGAACTTTCAGGCTCGAATTGGTCAATTATAACCTGACTTGTGCATATTGTGAACAATAATTAAAGGTTGCCATAAAATATGATAAATACAACCAGAAAACAATCCCCTGAAGTCGGATTTTTTTTTTTTTCTTAAAAATTTCTTGTTGTAAATGAGAAAAAAGAATCTCATAAAAGTCCAGTGTTAAATTTAAAAAAATAATAATAATAAAGTGCAACTAATTAACACATGTTTTTAGTTATAATAAAAATGCTTTGGACGAAATCGTCTTTTTAAAATAAACAAAAATTCTCTTTTAATTTATAATCTCTTAAGACTTGCAAATGAGAAAAATGCAGACATTTAGGAGGAAATTCCATTACTTTAAATCTCCATGACGTAATTTACAATGTGCTTTGCCAGTTTCATTTAGTTAATGATGTATTAGTTTTGAATCAAAAACTTCTTTCTTGATTTTGTTCAGAGTTAGAGTCTACATTCGCCTTAATGTAATGATTGAAATTATATGCAAAACAGTTTTGAATAAGAAAGATATAAATACAAGGATTAGATGATGTATATAAATATTGAATCTGAAAAACACATAAAATATTTACAAATTCTCAATCCCAAAAATATTGCAAAACAGTCTTGTAAATGTCAAAAAATTAAAAAAATTAAACAAAGTTAAATAATAATGAATAAACTTTTAAATTATTTCCTCTAATTGCCTATGAAAATGTCATTGTAATATTATACAATTTTATAATTAATCGATAATAATATTCATCTAGATTCCCTTAAGTACTAAATAAACAAATTATTTAAACTTTTTATCTCTTCATGTATCTGCATAATAATATTAAAATATACTTCACCTAAACTTCCAAACTGCATTATTATTATATTTTTGTAACTGCAATATAATCACGCAATAGTAAAAATTTAATTTATTAAATGTGTTTAACGTATCTACAAATAGCTTTAATGTTTTATGATTTTTCATATGAGCAATATATTTTCGTTTACGAAAATGTCAAATTAAAGATGTTGAAATAATAATGCATTGTGTAAAGTCCATGAGCGTCCAGAAATTTCCAAACCTAAAAAAAAGACTTAAAAAACTTAATTAATTAATATTTTCTTAAAATACCAAAATGATTAATGCAGATGTAAATCAGCAAATCTGAATTTATTAAATATTTAAACCTATTTTTACACACTCCTAAACGCTAAAATTGCATCAACAAGTTTATAAAAACGTAAAGTTCGGAAAATGTGTGACATTTTACATATTATTAACACTATTTCTAATTTTTACCAGTGTTAGATGATGCCTTTTAAAGTTTTAATTTGTGTTTGATTCATGAGTAATTTTTAAATCTAATGAGTTTAAAAATGAGTTTTCTATTTATTAAAATTGATTTGTGTGAGTTCCTATAAATGTGTGATGTCCAGTCAGCTATACTTAAAAAGTTAATTTGTGACAATATTCATTAAATTTTTTTTTACTTGGTACATATACAGATGAACTTCATGAGACATAAAGCGACAATGACCAATTGTCAAGGGCAAATATACATCTAGTTAGACTATTGATTTCCATTTTTATGCTTCAGATTAATATAATATACAGCTTACATAATGTATATCTATATTTCAAAATATATAGGGAACATGGTTAAAAAATACTCATGACAGACTAAAATAATATAACTATGTACACACATCCCACGTAATGGTAAAAGACGATACCCCTCGAAAACGGCAAGCAGATCATCAATACAATGTCAATTGGAATAAAAGAGGAGTACTCAAATGGAAAGTAAAGTGGTGTTTACAATAATGTGTGAAATCACCTCTAATAGGTCGATACGTAGATTTTTTTTTTATTATTGGGCAAATTTTTTAGTATTAATGGGAAACATCTGGCGCTCTGTGGTGTGGATGGTTTACATATATTTTAGGTGTTGGAAAAAGTGCAAGAATTGTTTTAAGGTTTGCGGATTAACTGGGTGACGCCTAGAATTAAAACACATACAAATTATCGTCAGCTATCGGAGCCAAGTATGAGACAATTCATGAGTTTAAATATGTTGAATTTTTACTCAAATAAATTGTAAACTGTTTAGATAAATGTCAGAGCGGTTCAATGCTGCGTAGTTTAGTGGTCACGATAAGAAGATCGAAAGCGTTTACATCGATTCTTATTTAACTATAACGGACTAAATGACATAACGAATTCAGATAGTAAAAAGAACACAAACTATCAGTAAGTTCTTTCACAGTACTTGGCTACAAACTAATAAGCACGGGAAGGTGTTAAATTGGCCTACGTCACAAATTTTAAATATTGTAATTATTCATATCAGTATACTCATAAAAGCTAAACTATTGCTTGACTCTTTTCAGTAACACAGACAAAACTTCAATATAACATCCAATAATCAGCGAGATTTTAACAGTAGGGGAAGGTGGAACACATTGGGAGATGGCTCACCTTGGGACATCTCAATTTTCAGGGGGTTTTTTCCTTGCAGTTAAAAATTAGCACACGTGAGTGTCAAGATATGATAGTTCAATCTACTCTCTCATGTGTTTTCGAATAGCTGGTGTTTGCTGGCAACAAATAATACCATTATTTTCGTTTTAAATAAGGTTGAGTGTGTTCAACGGGTTGGTGTCTTAGGTTGAGTGTCTTAAGGTTGAATTTATGTGTGTTTTGAAGAAGGAATTTTTCATTAAAGAAATAAAATAATACAAGTGGGAGCATGTTGTGATGAAAAAACGTGGATTTATTGTAACTTTAAAGGTAAAAAATGGACTATAATGCCAAGTTTAACAGCGTTAATGTCTTTATTATTTAATGTGCAAGATGAGGCCATTTGGGACACTCACTTGCGAAGCCTTTTGGGACATTCCAAAAATGCTGAAAAGATTAAATATGGCTTACAGAGGGAAAAGAACAAGGATTTTGATCAAGCAATGAGGATGAGGCAGTTGTGCCTGAAAAAATGGTGGAAATTACTCTATGAAGGAAAAAGAATATACTATCTCTGACAATAAAGTTCGGTGAATAGTTCTGTAACATTAATGTAAATGAAATATTAACGAAAGTTATCATACCATACTTCGAAATAGCCATCTTCCATAACTATGTACCGCTGAGATCTGCTTTACATGTCTTGGGAAATTCGCAAGAAGTCTTCTTTTGGGAAGGAGTTCAAAAGCTTCGTCACGTTTCATTGGATATCAGCAATATGGTCAAATCTCTTTCAAAGAGAGTTTGAGTCATTGAAAAAGGAAGAAGTCTGGAAGAATGATATCTAGTGAGTATGGTGGATGTTCAATTTGCACCACCCCTCGTGAGTTTCTTTTGCTGTCTTGCAAAGCTTAAAACCAAACTTTAAACTGTTCTCATCTTTTCTTCGTTCATTTTCCTGTTCTCTATTAAGAACCGACACACTGAACAAGGACTTAGTAAAGCACGGATTACGCAGAACATAAACGAACGCTCAACTGAACAACGGTGGGGGAAGATGGTCAACACTTGCCTCTATACATGTGCAGCGTTTTATTTCCCTAGTGTTGCCAGATCGGTCGTTCTGAATTCATTCACCGAACTTTTTTGTCAGAGGTAGTAAATGGTATGTGTAGCGGCAGTAGTGATGAATTTAACTGTTCATGTGATGCTGATTTTCCTACAGACTGTAAACTTGCTCAAGATATGTCCAGAAACTTGCAGGCAAAACCATTGTGAGATAGTATGCGTTGGCAAAGTTTGTAGGAAAACAACCCATTGTTGCATTTGTAGGGCATGTTCAGCAGCAAGTATGAGATATCCATTTTGAGAAAACGAGATCAAGATTTGTAATTTTTTTATACTGTTAAGCATGATAGATCGTTTATTTATAAACAGATATTCTTTTAAAACTTTGTAATCCTAAAAACAAAATTAGTCAAAGATGTGTTTCATTAAAATTTGAAGAACATAATTTTTTTCGCATCAAATACAAGATGTGTTAAGGATAACGTGTGTTACAATTCAAATTATTAAAGGGTTTCAATGGTTAAGTTATCTCCTGTTCAAATAAAACTTTATAAATGAATCTTTGTTTATCAATCAAATATAAAATTTTATATATATTCTTGATTAAAATTAATGTCCCAAGCTGTCCTACATGGATGGGCAGGTTAGAGCATTTTAAAGATTTTTTTTTTTTTTTTTTTTTTAGTTTTTACTCTTTTTCTATCTGAGATATTAGATTATTATGAGGTTTATTTCATGCAGAAATGTGTATACTTTATATATAATTGATTCTAAAATAAGAATAAATGTTTATAAAATCTAGAAAAATTATTTTTTGTAAAACGTCCCAAGGGGCCCCACCTTCCCCTAATATAAAATCAGGGAGAAAGTCATGAAGTTTGCGAGTCAAGATGACTGTTTTTCAATCATACAATATGAAAGTGTTTTCTCATTATATGAGTGTATAATATTGACGTTTCTTAGAAAAGAACCTGACATTCAAATGTACTTGCAATAGAATGGGAGCTCCTATAAACTGTCTATTTTTTAAAGAATGAAAGTGTCGTGCGTAACACTTACATCATTTTGAGGTCGGCAACACCCATCGATTAAATTCCGGCTCTGCAATTTTCTCTACTAATTTTTTTAGCTTTTATACATCGCATATTTTTGAATTTTACACCGTAGTATAGAAAAATATATACTTCTAATTGCAATTTGCTTTCAAACTGTTTTGCAATATATTCATTAATTATGATTTTAAGAGCTCATTTATTGCAATATAATTTTCAATCATTATTTTTTTTTATCTATGTCCAACGCGTGCAAGCTCCATTATAAAAAATTAATAACTCATTTGCATTTAAAACAATGGGAAAAAAATCAACGCTTGTCTCCTGCTAATTTTCCATAGCAAAATTAAAACTTCATTAATAAAAAAATAAATAAAGCAAAAAAAAAAAAAAAAAAAAAAAAAAAAAAAAATGAAAACAAAAATTTAACATACGTTATAATTAGCTACAGTTTTTGAAATATTTGGTGGTTTCTTCGGCTATTAACTTTTTATTATTTGGACAAGTGACTAATCAGAAAATTTGGCTTTTAATAAATTTCATATTTTTATTTGAATACGTTATTGATGTATCTATCTCTCTATATATATTTGTAATAAAAAAAAAAATTGCCATTTTTTTGTTTCGATTTTGTTCTAAAGTCTTATAAGAACATACTTCCATTCTTAGTTTCCGTAATATATATTACAATTTTTAACGGCCAAAATTCTTTTTCTTTTTCTTTTCTTTAATTCAGCATAATCTATTATTTATTTTCCTAAAAAGAACTAAAATGTATTACTTAAATATCAATATCTTATTGCGAAATATTAAAATCATTTCATTTATCCCTTTCTCCTTTTTAGAATAAAAAACATTTATCAAAAGCTTTAATTTTGTTTCAGTTTATTAATTATCGTCTGCTTGCTGGTTTGAATCATCCGCATGGGACTGTTTACTCTTGCATATTAGTCCTGACAACTTACTCCGCCCCTGATCCAATGGGAATGCCAGAAGTGTTATACAACTATCTTCGAATAAATCTTACTAGGTTTTAGTACGTGCGTTATACAGGGAGGCGGGGCCAGTCTCTCTGAGAATCTTCTGGGAGTCAGTTTGAGCTGGTAGAGCGTTCAGAATTCACTGGCCTACCAAATGCTAAGCAGATGCTTGCTTCATTTCTTAATGTGGAACTGCTACCGTAGTGATCGTAATTTCAAGAAAAATGTGCCTGCACTGAACCCCTTTTATTTTTTGTGATTGTGGGACATGGGCTTGGATAGTTGGGAAGTTTAGTGGTAGATTATGGAGTAACTTTGAAATGGAATTATAGTAAACTATGATTTCAGATTTTTCATAGAAATTTTCATTATTTGAGTTACTACACACTTAATCTATTTCCATATGCCCAAAGGACTTCGACTACCAATCCATTTGATAGAAATGTCGCCTGATGACTGATCGAACTCCGACTTCGTTCGTGCCATCCTGTTCGCTTCGTCATATATTGTGTTTTTTATCCCCAAAAATATCACCACATGTATAATCTTTATTTGTAGTTCTGGTACAATCTAAAGCACACGTTAAATAAAAAAAGTACATTAGTGTAAAAATGTATATACATTGATGTTACTGATGTTCTGTAACCAGGGAAGTCCAAGCTCGATCTACTAGCTTCTCTGATAGCTATCAGAAAAATTTAAAGCTGCTCTCAACTTTGTGATATGAAAAGTAAAACAGCTGCAATTTGCTTGTGTTTACAATAGCTATTGATACTATAGGTTGATGAACAACAAATGTCACAAAAACACTGGCCTTATACTTTAATTGGGTATTTATAAATCACTATGTGGGATTTTTTTTTTTTTTTTTTTTTTTTTATATGATTTTAAAATCTTTCAGTTTTAACTGAAATTTGCTTAGTCGAACGGGGAGTTTTAAAATGTAACCATGTGTCTAACATAATTATATGTAAAGTCTTTATACTTTTTAATAAATAATATTTGCAACATTTTCTTCTTGTTATAGTTAAATGTTAGCGAGAGTAAATTTTTCTTCTTGTTCAAATATATTATTTTGAACTTTCATTGCATAAACATACACGGAAAATTATTATTATTCTAGAGATTTTGTATTCGAAATTTGAAATAAATTTCAGAATTTGAGAGAATGTGTGTAATGCAAGAATCAAATTAGCCCTTCTTGTATGGTATTTTGAGCTAAATAAGTTAATAAATACATGCCCTAAATTCCAAGCACTTATAATGATCTCTGCATTGTCATTGTTCATGTATAATCAAGCTATTTTAATCTTCCAGCACGAATTCAACAACACTTAACATTTAGCGAATAATGAAGTTATTTAGTTGCCGATTAACGAAGTTAGATACACTCATCAGAATGATTAATTTAAATATGAATAATGATTCTGGATTATTTCCTTGTTACAGATTATTGAAAAGTGTTTAGAACATTTCCACCAGAAACTCAATAATGGCCCATATGAGCTTAAATTCTGTAAAATAGTGACGTATATTGCGCAATATCTTATTCAGGACTATCATAAATGTATGTCCCTACCTTCAAATATTTGTTTTTGAAAAAATTTGATTTAGTATATTATTTTAAATTAAAGATTAAACATTTAAGATTCCAAAAATGCTTTATTCAGCGTTACTTAGAAACAAAGTTACAGACATAAACATAAGCCAGCAAATGCATTTAAAGAGCCATAGAATGGTAAACAATACATTTTATTAGACAAATGTATAAGATATAATATAGTCTTTCTGAAAAGTTTATGCGTTCTGTAAATCTGGTTTAAAATAATTGGAGAAGAAAATATTTTATGCTAATTTAAAATAAATACTCGATATTCATTCAAAATAAAATAAAATAAGCCATTTTGGGTGGTTAAAAAAAAAAATAATGTTTATTTTTATTTAATTTTTTTTTCTTTTTTCTTGAAGAAACGCTATCTCAAAAGTTTAAGCACTTTATGCATTTTTTTTTTAGAAACACGGGATTGGTGATGTGTAATGATGTTGTATGACAATATATTATACTTTTATACAAGTGTAAAAGGTGAAGAAAATATTTCCTCTTGTTTTAAAAATATCAAAGGGTAAAGAATTCACAAAATGTGAGATTTGAAAGTTTTTAAATTGAAATTACAAAATAAAACTGTTTCTGAAATTGAAAACGAATCAAATCGATCAAAGCAAGGTATATATCAAGTACTCTCTTGAAATAATAATTTTAAGCGGAAACCAAGATGTGGACGACCACGCATGACTACTGTTAAGACTAACCGGAGAATGCGGAGATTGGTATCTAAACAAATATGTTCCATATGGCAAATTAAAAACAATCTCAGTGTACAGGTGTCCAAAGACACTGTAAGTAAGCGTATTAAAGAGTGTTATTACAACCATACTAAAGAAAATGGTCTCTCAAATTGCATCACAACCGTCTCTCAAATTACATCACAAACAGGCAAGAATAAACTGAGCTAAAACACACAAGTCTTACGGGAAAATTTGTATTCATGAACTTTTTTATAAGAGTGCAACAGCTATTGCACCAAAATTTGAATATGTATAAAACTAGTTATAGTATAAATGCACCTCATTTGCCTTGTTTGAAGCACAATTCCGACTTGCTTTTTCTTTTCTTGTTATTTTAAAATCACATAAATTTCGAATTTAAGTACGTTATTGAACTCCGGTACATTAACGACATGGGAAATATATATAAATAAGATTTAAAAAATAATATAATAAATAATAATTTACGAAAAAAATGAACTTAATTTGTGATTGCTGTTATTGTTGTTGCTTCTAGAGAAATGGATTATTTAATATCGCATTCTATCTATAAAATGCAATAAAAAAGGGGATTATTGGTTTTTCAGCATAACCTTTTTTATAAATACACTTAAAACTGTTAACTTTAAAAATGAAATCTAATAACAGAAACCCGGCCGTACTCCTACGTTCTAAAAGATCGGACTTAGTTCAATGCGTTGTTTAATTCCAGATAACATTATTATAACCGTGACTGAAATGTTTTTTACGCGATTAAAAGATAGAAAAAAAATGTTTTTATAACGCTTAGTCATTTTTTGACATAACTTAATCGAAGCATAAATAATATTATCTTTTAAACCCATTTCTTTAATACCGATGAAATTAAATAAAGATATTAAATTTGAAAAAAGAGCAAGGCTTAGAATTCGTTGATTGATGATGTTTTTAAGTCTCCTTTAGTTAATATTTTTTTTTCACAAAATTGTATTTTTTAATCCATTTTATCATAGTTTTAATGTGTTTTTTGACCTCGATTTGACTGGCTGATGGTCTGTGCTCTAACTTTCTTAAATAAACACGGATTGTCATGTAATTTGTATAGTGTATTAGGATAAATATGAACATAAGAAGAAATGCAATAATTCACTTTGATCCAACTATGAACTTTGTGAAAAAATGGCAAATAATAATAATAATTTTACAAGTTTAAAAATACGTATTCTATTGAAATTTCTGAGTACTTTTAATTTGCTATTCCACTGCCATCGACTTGGAATATTTTTATTAATTGTCGTTCCATTTATTTAAATAAAAATGAATATATATTTAAAAATAAATGTACAAATTAAATTTACTAAAATACTTGTATTACAATATGATAAAAAATAATGGAACAGCAGTTAAATATTTTCTTCTACACAAGTTTAATCCGAAGCACTACTACTTCGACTTCCAGCTACCTTAAGAATTATAGTTTATACTATTTAAAATGAAGTGACTTATTTGAGTGAATGGGACGAGAATTAATGAAAACATTTCCTGACGATGGCTGTGGGATTGCAATTCGAAAGGACACGGAAATTTAAATAAAACGTATATTTTAAAATTGCATTATATCTTTATTACATATGTACTGATTTACATCTGTATTATTATTATTTGTCAACTTTTAAAAAATTGGGGGAATTTTTTAAAGATTATATTATGAAGTTTGCGGTACTGAGATTTTCTACAGAAAATAAAATGTACAATGTTTGTAGTTTGTTTAACAGCAAACACAAAAAATTCCGTTATGTTGTGGACATAGGGAGGAAATCGTTTTTTATGCACTTTATTCAGGTTATGATATTTCGAAGTTAACGAGATTTATATGCATCACAAGCGTTCGCCAAAATATGCTTTATCAGATGCAGAGAATGCACCGAGAAAAAAAATATATATGTACCGCCTTCACCTAGAGTAAATAGTTAGTCACTTTCTGAATACTTAAACTAAAAATATAGCTTACCGAGCTATGCGAATAAAGTAAACAACTAAGCTGAATAGACGAAATGATCTAGAATTTCTAGGCTCTTGTTTTCTAGGTGATTGAGTTACACTGAATCTTTTCAAAAGTGAGAAATTATCATTTGATTTCTGGAATGGTTTAATAAACTAGAATTATAGTTACTAAATCAAATCTCCTGTGTTCCCATTTATTTGCATGGATTTGTAAATAAATTTGACAACGAGAATACTGGAAAACGTTCTTGAATTCTAGTAGGAGACTTTAGAACTCTTATAGAAACGGAACCAGAATTTATAAGGATGACATTTTTTCTAGAGCCACCAGTTAAATTTCAGATGCCCGAACATTCCATTTTTCTTAGTGTAACATTTATAATTTGATTACTGGGATTCAAAAAGGAATTTCACTACATTATGATCGATGGAGAAAACGTTTTGCAGACATTTTAATGATATTATGGAAATTCTAACATAATGAAATTAGAAAGAATAATTGCGGCCTACTACAACTTATTTCCTATGGATTATGGAGAAAGGACTGATTGTGATTATCCGGAATTCATGGAAGTGCTTTTTTTTGCTGTGTTATGATTTTTTAAACAATCTGATTCAGAGTGGCGAGTGATCAGGAAAACCGGAGAAAAACACAGTCAAGAAAAGAGGAAACTACCAGTATTTTCTTACAGAAAATACCTTAAATAATGTAAAGAGATTATATAAACTGAAATTATCTTTAACAAAATACTGGTATTTATCATCTATATTGACTGTGTTTTCATTTAACTACTCACCACAGTGTAATATTTTGTGCAGTACGTGGTGTGTTTAAATTCTATAAATCATGTACAGGTCCGCAAAAATAAATTCACACGCTTTAACGGATGTAGACAGCAGTTGCGAAAAATAAGTTTTTACTGAATTATATGTTTTTAATTTCCTTATTTATAGATATATCATTTCATTGTATGAAAAAACGAAATTTCTTAATAATATTGATTTATTGTTGGAAAGTGTTTCATAATGTATGTCTAATGCACGATTTTTCTTTCTTATTTTGTACTCGACTTTTGAGCTTTTAAGTTTTGAATAACTTTTACAGATTGAAAAGATTATAAAACATTCTCGAATGTTAAGATTTCCAAACAGAATTTGAGCTTATGCACGGACGCACAGAGATTAAATTTCATTAACCATAACGATTAAATAAATAATATTTTACGGGTAGATGGTAAATTTTATAAACAATAAATTAAAACATAATTCACATGTAGACCTATGAATGGCTCCCCAATGTTTCTACGTATAAACGAAGTTAGTCTATTGATAACTTTGCTAAAGCACGTTTAAAATATATTTCTTTGATTTTTTTAACAATCCTTAAAATAATACAAATTAAATAATACATTTGAAACTCACCACACTCCATGTTTTAAAAATTCTTTGATTTTGAAAAATAACTACAGTACTTATCATTATAGATTATTCAAGAAAAACGAGTTCAATTAGCCACAGCCTTAAAAACTCAACGAATCTGGATTGATTTTGGAGGAATATTACGTGTTTTTGACGCTTTAATTTTGACTGTGTCCATGGCTTATTCAATATTCTGTTATTGCTGATATTTCTACTAATGAGGATGTAAGGAAATGTATAATTTTGGTTTTGAACTAAATGTTTTCATGTATAATTAAAATTTAATTCCTCTTTTATAATGTAGTCAAGTCTGGCTGGCGATTCATAATTTGTTTATATGTATTAATTCAGACATTAAAAAATATATGTGTACATTTGAAATACTTAAAATGTTAAGTATAAAGCTTCGTATAACGTGACATTACCTTATGAAATATATAAAACCACAGGAAATTCCCTTCGCTTTGTCAACTCTATTGATCTCTACCATAGTTGATACATTATTTAATGATTGCAGAGAAAACATTTTTAGAGCCTACTCGGGTAATTTATAGTTGACATTCTGTAACACAAATATATTATAAAGGTTGCTAGTAAGTCAATTTCCGAGTTTCTCATCAAAATGTTAAATCTATAGAATACATTTTTATATGTAAAATGTCGCTGTGGAAAATTAATATTTTCAACATCTTTTTTCTTTGTATTCTTCTTAAAATATGTTTACTTTTGCCTTAGTTATAAAAATATTTTAATAATCTATGCTTAATTTTATATTCCTTGTGTGAAAAGCTGACGAACTGTGAGTAAAATCTTAACTCTGCATATAAAAAAGGTCTATATTTTAGAGCTACTTTGTGGACTATGAAAAAAAGAGAATATACAGAAAAATAATACCAATAACATTAATTTACCGAGGGGATATTTTAAACACACGAATGCATCACAAGCACATAGACTTAAAATTACTGAGGGAAATTCAGAACGTGGCTGACTGGCAGCATGAAGTGTCAAACTCTAAATTGAATATGATTATTTTAAATTTAATTTAATTTACTCAATTTACTGATATATATTAAAATTAAATTAAAATAATTTCACTTATATTATTTTTCGTCCTACAGAGTCACTTAAAGCTTAATAACGATCTTGTGAAAACTGATTAAACGTTTTCATTTTTTCAATTTTAAAGTAATCCTTTTTCTCTTTTCAAAAAATTATTACGCAGAAGGCAATTTTTCTTACCCTTTTCTCATTTGCATCATCATTTTAAATAGTAAGAAAACAAGAAGGAAATATTAAATGAAGGAGCTGATTTTAGAAATAATAATTTGAGATTAAAATTAAAATTTTTCTAATAGGGACTATAAATTAAGTATACATACATATATTTTCAATAATAACCATGTAGCTCATAAATAGCTCATCATTTAATTTTTTTTCTTTTTTGTGCAATAGATCTTTAATTATTAAATACGGACAAAAATTCTAAAGTAATGCATAAGTTTCAACACCTTATTCACTCAGCTTTATCGTCTGATATTACTTGGAGATTATCGAATTAACCATAACCTGAAAAGTTATTTTATGTATAACAGTTAAAAAAATAATTAATTTAATTGGAAATGACTCTTAAAGAATTTTGCTTTAAATTAAAAATTCTTTTAAAAATAATAAAAGAGTGGATATTTTTTCAAGACATGATCCATTGTTCGAGTACTACACTATTCTATAGGATTAAATAGGGGTTTTCTTAATAGGATTAAAAAATAAAGTTACATGAAGAAGTGTTAATCTAATATAAAATATGAATTTCGTGTATGATTTTCATCAAACTTATTATGACCCGATTAAAATATTTAATGGCTGCTACAAGACTTACACGAAAATTTCGCGATACCTCTTTGATTTTAATTAACAATCTTAATAGTTAATTTAATAATTAGCATTCTTCATTGAATATGTAATCCTTTTTCACTTTTTGAGGTGCATTTAATTACTTTCGCAATATATTAATTTCAACTTGAAACATTCAAATAATTTAGAAATACTTCTAAGACATTTTCTGGTACGTTTGATGCTTTTATAATCCATTGCAATGGTAATGAATAACAATTAGCTTAGTAGTAAAAATTTAAGTGTTATATTATGTTATTAAACAACCTAAAATTATTGCAGAATTCGTGGATAAGAAAAAAGCTTTATTGAAATTAAAATATTTTGAAAGAATATAATTATCTTATTGTATCTGTATTATTTATTGTATTATCTTATTGTTTTAAGATTGGTATTAGCATTTTCTTAGCTCTAAACTTTAATGGTTGAAATATGAAATACTATTCAAGAAAAAAAAAATAGGAAAACTTTCCCCTATGTGGCACGTCTATTAATACTTTTACTAAATGCATATACCAGGTGTTCTCCCTCAATAGTGTCCAATAGCTATTCTCTAAACCGTTAGTCATTGGCCTTGCGTTCTAATTACAAAAACGCTTTAAATGAGATAAACATTTTTTTTCTTTTATAATTTCTTAAAAAATTGCGAAATTTTAATTTTTATACAGTCTTTTGGTCTTTAAATCGATAGTCAGTAAAACTTTTCTGTTGCATTAACAAGAAGCACACACACACACACACACACAAAGAAAAAAGCAGTGTTTTGCTTTAACACCAAAACTTATCATATTAGAAAACTTTGAATTGCATGACTGATGCCAAATTTCTGCTTATGAACACAGATGAGTTGGGTCGTGCTTCGAGGGATCGTACGTTTTTAAACTATTAGAAGGATTTATTTCTTGAGTACATTTCTACACTGCAGCCGAAGGAAATCATTTCGAGCAAGTATTAAGATAAGATTAACTTTTAATAATTAAATTTTAGATTAGATAACCTGATATACTTTTTAAAACATGTAGCATTTTGGAAAGAAGTGCAACTGTTACAAGTTAGAATTTAATGTAATGAAAATTCTGTTATTTTTAAGACAACTTGTGGGTTTTTCTTTAATATGTCAGAATGAAAATAGATTTTATAATTATATTGCATTGTTAATTTTTATCTCAACTATTTTTCTTTTGTTATATCTAACGATTGTTTAAATATTAGAGTCCCGCTATTCCGAAAATCCATCTATTTCGAAGAGTTCAGAAAAATATTGATTTTAGTTTAAAAAAAGGAAAAATTAAAAAGACGCTCATGGAAAAAAAACACATTTATTATTATACAAAGAAGTTTATTAGAGACGTACATAGAGTCTAAGATTGATGGGAACGCCCCTGAAACCAAAGTGGAATGAACGCTGGTTATTTACAGTTAGTAGTAGCCCGACAAAATGACGTGTTTGCATTTTTAAAGGATGATAAAAAATTACAATAACTGTGGTCAATCATAGCCACTTTAGGCTAAAACCATTTTGATAAATACAGCGATTAAACTTGGAAAGGGAACTCTAACAAAAAAAAAAAAAAAAAAAAAAAAAAAAAAAAAAAAAAAAATTCAACGGAAATTTGCACTTAAAACTATATAGCAAAACTATCTGGCAGATGGGGGTGGGGATTATAATGAAATTTAAATTGCACCCGCGGTTTGCTTAAATAAAAAGTTTTAATTAAATATTGTTTTTGAAATCGTGAAAAGATTTCAAAGTGAAGTAAAATGTAGTGACGTCATTTAACAACTCCCACTGTAAATCTGACCATTGAGAACGCTCCATTATGACTATGTAACGGTTTCATTGATCTGAAAATAGATTGCCTTTAAAATCGGAGGTAACTTTTCACAATGTTTTTTATAGATTTGAAATTCTCAAGAGTCATTCACGGCTGTAAAGAAAAAAAAATTAAAGCAGCCCGAATATAAAAATTTTAACAATATTGCATTTAAAACACACCTTCGCTTTCCTTTAATAAAAAGTTTACTTAAATATACTTTTTGAAATCGTGGAAAGATTTCAAAGCGAAGTAAAATGTAGTGACGTCATTTACAGCTCCCATTGTAAATCTGAACAATGAGAACGCTCCATTACGACTATGAAACGTTTTCATTGGTGAATGAGTTCCTTTTTCTCTCGTGGATATGTTGACCCTAGAATTGTTATACACAGAGGGGTTTTTATACATATAATATGTAGGCTCCATTTATACAGTTTTGTAAAATTATTTCTAATCCCTGCTGAACTCAAATAATAACTAATTTATCATACATAAGAAATAAAATCAGTGATTTTTTTTTCTGATGAAGACAACTGAATCGACTAATTAACTTATTTTTTTTTTTATCGTTGACTCAGATTTATGTGTGGAGAAAAATGTATTTTTTACTATGATAACTACAGTTGCAGTTTTATTTGAAGAGTCTGTTATATATTAACAGTGAATTTTAAATTAAGTTATTCAAAATAACAGAACTTGTTCATCACGAGCAGATCAACACTGTATATAGCTCATACCAGCAGATGTCTCACATTTAATTTATTCCTTAATAAGTCAATGCACTGATTTTTATTAATAAAATCCAAATATTCAGAATTCCCGCTAAACCGAACAGTGCTTGATAAGTTCGGAATAGGGGGACTCCATTGTAATTTTAGTAAATGTTTGAATGACCCCTATTTAGAAACATAAAGATGCTTAAACTTTAAACAGTTATTTATTCCGTTTTTTAATCGCGATTTTAATCACAAAAGAATTTGACTCTTTTTGTACAATTTCTAATTGTAATAATTTTTTTTATTAAAATTAACTTATAGAATCGGTGGGGACCATACAAAAATTTAAATTTCATTATTTTTAGGAAATATTTTTATTGTTCAAAATCGTATTTAAAATACTTCCTTATCTCATTTAAAACACTTTTTGTGATTAGAACTGTACAGGGGTTGGACAAAAATATGGAAACACCTTTGAGAAATGCATGTTTGAAAAGAAAGATTGATTATAATGAACTATGTTGATGGCACTGGAATTTTCGCCTACTGACGCCACCTATACAACTTCGTAAAATCGCTGCAGCGTTCACTCGTTGTTGGAACACTGTCATGTGAGATTATCATTGCATTATGTCAGAGTTAACAGACTTCGAACGTGGACAAATTGTTGGCGCGCGTATGGTGGGTGCTTCCGTAAGCAAGGTAGCCGAGGTTTTTAGTGTTTCAAGAGGTGCTGTGTCGAAGATTTATTCCGCGTATTTGAAATGCGGAAAAAACATCATCCGCTAAATCACAGCGCGGACGAAAGTGTGTGCTGAGTGATCGTGACAGACGATCATTAAGGAGGATTATCGCGAAAAATAAGCAGTCCACAGCTGCAAAAGTTACTGCTGAAATGAATTTCGTGTTACCAAATCCTGTGAGTACCAAAACAATTAGAAGGGAGCTTCATAAATAGGGAATTGCTGGCCGTGTTGCAATTGAAAAGCCATCCATCAGTAATGCTAATGCTTGTAACAGGAAAAAGTGGTGTTTAAGTCATAAAGCCTGGACTATAGAGCAGTGGAAGAGCGTAATATGGTCTGATGAGTCTTCTTTCGCATTATTACCCACTTCTGGCCGAGTTTACGCCTGGAGAACGCCATCTCAAGCCTATAATACAGACTGCTTGTTGCCAAGAGTGAAACATGGCGGGGGTTTGGTGATGGTTTGGGCAGCCATATCGTGGTTCTCTTCTGGCCCCATGATAACTCTGTAAGGGCGTGTTACTGCTCAGACTTATGTGAACATTTTGGCCGATCAAGTCCATCCAATGGTACAAGCTTTGTTCCCCAATGATGATGGTATCTTCCAAGACGACAACGTCCCCGTTCACACAACTCACCTTGTCCAGGACTGGTTTTCTGAGCACGAGGATGAATTTTCGCATCTCTCCAGGCCACCAAAGTCATCAGACTTGACTAATATCGAACCTTTGTGGTCTACATTGGAGCGGAGTGTGCGTTCTTGCTATCCATCTGCAACATCGTTATCTGAACTTGCCACTGTTTTGCAGGAATAATGGTACAATATTCCCTTGGCAAACATACAGAAACTGTATTTATCCATTCCGAGAAGACTGCAAGCTGTTTTGAATAACAACGGGTACCGTACACAAAACTAGGCAAGGAAACGTGTTTTTTTAAAGGTGTTTCCATATTTTTGTCCAACCCCTGTATATCTATGACAAACGATTAAGGAATTAGCCAATGGACATTGTTAAGAGTGAACACCCTGTATATTCTTAGTAAAAGTATTTACAAAAATCTCATATATTGAAAATGATAGTTTTAAGACATATTTGCTATTCATTCATAACTTTTAAAAGTTTATTTCATTATATAGTTATAAAATAATACATTAAAAGTATTTGTTTCAAAATTTATTAATGGAAATTAGTTTTGAAATAGTATATTATAAGTACGTGTTTTAAAGTTTATTGATAGAAATTTATTATACATTTAACAATAATAAAAACAAGAGTCATTGTCGAACATATAAATCTAAATATATAATTTCTTAAAAGGGGATATTATTGAGGATATAAAGTTATTTGAAATAGTTAATTAACTTTTTGACAGAAAGAATTAAGGTAGTAATAAAACACAATTTTCCACTCGATCTGTTTGTCTAGTTCTCATTGGCCCTGTCAGAGTGCTCCTTAAATAGCATCGTTATTGATATAGCTAAAAATAGTCATCCAGAAAACTAAATGAGTTAGCACATACCATGAAAAAGATTACTTATAAATGTAATAATACAACTTCTAAAAAGATATTGGATTATTTTCGATTGAACACATGAAAAGAAATTGAAATTATCAACTTTTTGTTTTAAATAATCTAGGACAGGGATGGCGAACCTTTTTGTTTTCGCGTGCCAAATTTGATGAAAAAAATATTTTACGCAACCAGGACGTGCCAACTAAAAAACAAATGTATTAGTTGGGAAAATAATAGATTAAAATTACTTAAAATTTTCTATTATGATTTAAAAGATAGCAGCACCATATCTTTAGGTATTATACACTATAATTATTTTGTAAACAAATATATTTTCAAATTAATACAAAAATTAATGCGTTTTAAATTGATTTCTATTACTTCATATTAATATCAAGTCAATTTTAATACAAATTGTACCAGATTTATCTGAAAAATGCTTTGAACTTGAATTTTGACATTAATCACTTGTGAAAACCAGTGATTCAAAAGTATAAATAGGCCCCCAAAAAAACTGTTAAAATGGCAAACGCATCTTTGAATATAGATCTAAAATAAATACAAAGTTGTCACAATTTTACCATCGGAATTTAGAATTGGCTAATAACTAATTATTTTCGATAGCTTTCAAATGTCGTCTTTCAAAATTGTGAGACCATAACTAATTTGATTATAATATAATTTGCCGCAATTAAAATTTTCACTTTACATTTAATCGAATTTAGAAAAGATGAACCGAGATTTCGTATAACTTTCTTTTTTTATTTAGAGCCAAAAGTAATAATGTGCCGAAATTATTTCCTCGCTTGCCGAAAGTGGTACACGTGCCATAGGTTCGCCGTGCCTGATCTAGGAAATCCAACCAGGTTTAGGACATATTGTTTGATATAAAGAACATGATGAAAATAGTTTTCAACACATTAGAACGTAGTTGAAAACTGTTTATGAATTCAGACTATCTCGTAAATATACTCGGATTTTCATGCAATTGGTAAAAATTATTATGGGTTCAATGAATATTCAGCATATTATACGAAGTATTGAAGCATTACCGTTTCATTTACAGTGACCCTGAAAATAATTCTGCTGCATTATGGTCAACAGGGAAAATATTTTACAGAGGAATTTAATGATATTACATTGTTTGAAATATATTTAAATTGATGTAAATCAATTGATTTCACTACAAGACAATTACTCTAGAATAGGGTGTTTGCAGTATTTATCGCTGATTTACATGGACACACAAAAGAAATAGGTTACAGTACTGTCTTTGAACAATAACTGATGGAAGTGCATTTTCAATTTCGGTATGCTCTTTTAAATTTAAACAACATTTCTGCGCGTTACTCGTTATGTATAGATTTCATCATATACATGGCGGCACAAAATAGATCACGTACTATTTTTTATCATAACGGAAATTGCTGAAGGAGAATTTTTAAACTATGGCATGTATTTCCGAACTGAACTGAATTTTTGGGAGTATGCTGTTTATAGATACAGATCTATGTATCATATACAAGGCTGCTAAAGCATATTCGGATAATTTTCCGTTTTTAAATGGGAATGGCTGAAATTTGATTTTCAAATATGCTAATGTTTTTTTTCAAATGATTCAGTAAGACACTGTATTTCAACTTACGCTAAACCATTTATGTGTTATATACAGGGCTGCGCGAGCAAATTCGGATATATATATATATATATATATATATATATATATATATATATATATATATATACATATATATATATTGTACGGAGGTGTACTAAATTAAAAAGAAAAAGCAAGTAGACTGTAAATTTAATGGAATGTTTATTTTCTAAGAGTCACCGCTTGTTGCAGCAATAGAGCTTGTTGCTAAGAGACCGTTTCTCTCAATCCACTGCGTCACACAACATGTGAGCAGGGGTTACACTAAATTGCCGATTGGCGTATAATTGGCGTGGGCTGTGTTTGTCGCCAAGGCGATGTTACAAGATCACAATACAGAAGCGGAACATATATATTAATGCAGACAATTCATTTTTCGTAATTTTGCCTTAGGCTGTTCACTAATTAATGGTAAGATGCTAATTCACTATTTGAATATCTGTGTAACTGGCAGAAATCTATAACAAAAAAATTTCTATTTTCAAATATAACGAGCAGTACTTTACGAAATTTCTAGTGCTAAAACTCCTAAAATCCCATGAATCCCTTGTTGCTTACGGACCCTTTACTACTTTTGATATTTCTAAAGCTGGAATTTCTAAAAATCTGTCATAATTTCGGTCCCGGTGATGCCGGATTTTTGAAGTTATACCGTATATAAAACATAATAATCTGGTTTCCAATTTTTAAAGACATAAAGAGCATGGCAATTTTCGGAGCAAGTTAATACGCTCCCTTCATCAAGTGGAACAGAACGCTCTATACACCTACAAGAGTATAATAAATCTGCTGGGAAAATTCTTCTTCACAATGGTGTATCAGATAGACATGCATATTTTTGTATTCACTTTTTTAAAAATCATATTATTAGATAAAATAAAGCCATTTTTTTAGAAATACTATACATTAGTTCCTAATTTAACATTTTCCTAATACTGTCTTTTTTTTACACACTTTTAAAATTTTTAATTATTTTTCAAAGATATCAGACACATTTTAGAGCAAGCTGTAGCTGTTTTTCGCCTGAATAAACCTATCAAAATACCACTGAATAAATTAATAATACAAAATTAAGAGAAATATCCCTTTCATTTTAAATTTTAAGAAAGGGACGGGGCAATAAGCTTATTATAATTTTCCTCAATGCTGCACTCAAATGAATACCTTTAATATGAAATTAATATTACATTTTCTTCATTTAAGTCACTTTCTTAATCTTTTTTCAATTTAATCTAACAATTCCATCTTACATTTACAATACATATAAAAAATATTGATATAATCTGGAGTTTTTTTACTGTGAAATTTTCAAAGCAAAACCTTATCCGCAAGATGCCATCTAATCCTGACTGAATCGGCCTTATTAAAAAAGAAAAAGCATACATCGCAGATATTATCGTCTAAAGACGAAATTAGAGTTCCTTAATACATAAGAGAATGGCGACATATGAATTGTTAATACGAGCAATTTATATGAGCACATAATTTGATTCGTCGAGTCAATATTGGACAAAATTTTGGCGATCCTGTCATTGCTGCCAAACTAATGATCGCTATTTTGAGCACTAATGAACTTTATTTTGAGTAAGTGTTTTGAATGTATGTCACCACTCTGTTACGTATAAAGGCACTTTATCGCAATGAATTGGTTATAAGTAACTCAAACCCATTTTAATCCAATATGGGCGCAAACTATGTTGAAGAATATGCGCACACTGTTATCTCCGACATCTACCATTGACCATGCCGATCCTCTATAAAGGAGTGGTTAATGCAATTCTCCACTAATCACTAGCGAGTATAGGAGAAGCGCCGAATTTGACTCCCGATGACACCACACTCTCTGTGGAGTTTTCGGAACTACTCTTCGTGATTGGTATTTCTTTGTATCTATCCCGTCTTTATATCGACGATGTCTTATAAACGGACATTTGATTAAATAAATGTATAAACATTATTCGCACCTACATAATATTGACATATTTCAATCACATCAACACGATTGTCTTCAATTCTATTGAACCTTCCATAGAAAGATCATTCTATGCAACTTTTCTGTTAGCTTTAGTAATTTTTTTTTTAATTCACACCGGAATTCTCAAATTACAAACTTTCATCCTTGCAGATTAGCTATATAAAATTCTTCCATTACTGAAAGTAATCCAAATTATATATTTTAAAACCTCTTTTCATTTTTTGCATTCCACATTTGATCAAAAAGAAATTCACTTAAGTGAATTTCTTTTTGATTTAAATTATTCAAATGTATGTCTTCATTTTGCCTAAATGATATGTCATTATTTAATATGCTTGACCTAATTTTAAATGATTTCTTTTATTTAAGTTGACAAGAACATGGTATTACTACAAATAATGAAGATTGATTATTAGCCATTGTTTTAAAAGCTGTTTAATTCGTGAATATCTTCTTCAATGTAAGCAAAATGTAAAGTACTGTATGTAAATGTCAAGAAACACTTTGAAAATGAGTTCAGATTTTAAATATTGATATTATGAGACGTATATTTTTATTCGGAGACAATATTTGGTTAAAACATAAATACAGTTTATTACTAATTTATATGACATAAAAAAACGGAGTATTTTTTATGTCTCGAAAGAATTCTCCGACAGAAGTTCGTTCATCCAATTTACATTTCACACTTTTATAACCTGTTACCATGATATCATAGGTGACACTACGGTAGGGAATATTTTTTTTCTTCGTGGGAGATGCTTTTAAATCAACGATACTCAACCAGAATATTGCTGCACAATGAAGCGCCACGAAAAGTTTCGCTACATTCAAAGAGCTTGCTTAACAGATCCACGCTAAAATTATTTTCCATATTTTTTTTTTTTTTTTTTTTTTTTTTTTTTTCCGAGGAAAGAAATCGAGGTTCTGACATTTTGTGATGATTATTATTTTTTTAATTATTAGCCTCCGATGCTATTTCTTTCAGACAAGCTAAAAAGTGTCGTGTCAAAAATTGTGGCCTACTTTTACTTACCTATCATACGTAGTTTAGGATAAGTCTTGCAATCGTTTTGAAAATTGAAAAAAAAAAAATTGACGGATTTACACGTTTCAGATACTGGAGATTCCGAAAAACATATTTAAAAAAAAAAAAAAAATTGCCGTCCGTCTGTTTGTCTGTCTGCCTGTAAACACTCTTTCTCACGAACAAATGGAGATAGAGACTTAAAATTTTGTATATACTTAGTAAGTAAGAATAGGACGAAGCCTATTTAATATCAGTAACTTCGATTATCCGGAACTATTTTTTCGGACTCTCGAAAATTTTGTTGATGGATTTACACGTTTCAGATACTGCAGATTCCGAAAACATATTTTTAGAAAAAAAAATTGCCGTCTGTCTGTAAACGCTCCATCTCACGAGCAAATGGAGTTCGAGACTTAAAATTTTGTATGTATTTAGTAAGTAAGAATAGAACGAAGCCTATTTAATATCAGTAACCTCGATTAACCGGAACTATTTTTTTTTTTTTTTTTGGACTGTTGAAAAAGTTTTTGACGGATTTACACGTTTCAGACACTGGAGATTCCGAAAAATATATTTTTAGAAAAAAAAAATTGCCGTCCGTCTGTCTGTCTGTAAACGCTCTATCTCACGAACAAATGGAGATAGAGACTTAAAATTTTGTATGTTCTTAGTAAAGAATAGTACGAAGCCTTTTTAATATCAGTAACCTCGATTATCCAGAACTATTTTTTTCGGACTCTCAAAAATTCGTTCTGATGAAATTTATATAAAAATTTTCAATTTTTTTTTATTTTAAGGAAAGGACGTAAAAGGCTATAAAATAACACAAAGTTTGCATTAAGAACGAAGTCGGTCGGATTAATAGTCGCCGAGATATTTGTAATCCTGTTTTCCACATTCTTCGATTTTTCATGACCCTGTATTTTCTTCAGATTTCAATTCAAAGGTATGTTTTAATTGGAAATGAGACGTTTAATCTGACGCAGTAAACTGTTAGTTAATATGATTATTGTTTTTGGAGTTATAAGGATGTTTCTTTTACGCAATCCGGTACTACTAGTGTAGTTTGGTATGTTACATAATTTGTCGAAATGGGTTCATCAGCAATTCATTAATGGAGCATTACTATGTATATTAAGAATATTTAAATATACGTTTAAATTTCATTTTCGAATTGCAATGCATTTTATAAATAGTTTTCACATATTTTATTTTCACATATTACATAATGCATATCCACGATGGGTAAGTATTACGGTGGCCCCCCTAACTACTAGTTTCGTAATCTGGCCGTTAAAACGAGACATTCATACAATTTTATTGTTAAAATGCATTTCCTTTTTTTCAGAGTCAATAAAAAGGCGTTTAAACTAAAGAAAAAATACGTTTTTGATGAATCTAGTCAATGAAGAAGTAGCACGTCTAATTGTATCTCTTTATTATTCCACAATTCGAATGTCTCAGAGAGAAATTGCTAATCAATTGGAATCAATCTTTCACGCCATTATGTTTACTATTATATTGATAAACACAAGAAAAAAGAAGTTAGTTCATTGCATTCTAAAAGGGGTCGCCCTTCTAAAAGACGTCTATTGATTTTATTTTATTTTATTTTATTTATTTATTTTAATCGGAGTCGAAACTGAATTCTGCAATGGCAGAATCTACATTCAACTTGTTTAATTAATTTTTTTTAATCGATTTCCCAAAGTTTGCTCCCTACAGAAGTATAAAATGTACGATTGTTTTGGTTTGGTATGAAATGTAAATTGGATGAATGAACTTCTTTCGGCGAACGTTTGGGAAAATTTTAAGTTGAATTTTATCTTGATTTTAATAGCTAATATCATTAATTTAATGTACAATATTTCAAAATATCGATTTGTTGTAGAATGAGATTTAGTGTCAAAATTTTTACTGCTCGAGCAGCGTATCTGATAATTAAATAAAGCAAAGCCATTTTATTTTCTGTCTAGTATAGTACTCTCCGTCAAAAATGGCGCAATGTTGATCTGCGTTTCGTTTTCATGAGACTTCATACAAACAAACAACACAAATATTTTATTTTTGAAAAATAAATTATTATAGAAAAATAAATTTTGAAAATGAGAAATGATTTCTACAAATACAAAGGATTTGGATATTTTTTATTCAATATTCAATTTTTGAAATAGTTCATAGATCAATAAATCTCCGATTTTAATGTTTAGAATTGAAAATGAAAAATCAATGAAAATTATGCACACAGTCATATCAGTTTTTCTCCTGAGTTTTATTAATTAAATTATACTTCAAACTAAGCAAAATGTCACCGTGTAAAAATTTCAATCATACTTTATATACATGCTTTTATGCTTAACTGCAGTATATTCAAATATAAATATATTGTTTATTTAATTGTAAGTAAAAAAGACTAATGAAGTCATAACACATAAATATAAAATAAACCCAATAGACAATATCCTCGTGATGTCGTAATATTTATGAATTTTTATTTGCTTATAAAAATAAATTACATGTAAATAAATTTCTTTATTAAAAATAACTCTCAAATAAAAAGTTGCGTCCAAAAAGTCATGTGTAAGAATATTTTTCAGCAGTTCTCTGTTTCAAATAATAGAAATAATGTCATTGCCAATTTTTTTAAAACATATCATAATTTTTTTAAATAAAAATTGAAATATAAAAATATCAATATTTTTTAAATAGCCAGAGCACACATGTCTACAAATAAATAATTTTCATTTAAAAGACTGATTAGCAAATACTCACTTTATATCTCAGGGCAGATGGCTAAAAATACAGATTTGTATTTTAAACATATAGATGACAAGGTTTACCCGGAATAGTTCCCTACACTTTCCTGCACTTAGATTTTATATAATTAGATATTTTATGCAATAAATTTTAAATTTAACAATTTTAAATTACTGCATTTTTCTGCCTTCCCAGATATTTACTAAAACATTTACATGTGTTACATATCAGATATTCATTTAAAATATATCTATTATAGCTGTAAAAAATATACATATGTTTTAAATCTTTATTGTATTATGAACATTTTATTTATTTTTAAGAAAATTTACTTTTGATTTGAATTGTTTAAACATTTTTTAATTTTGCTTTGAAAATTTTTGATTCGTGTTGAAAGATTTAATTAATCTAAAAAGATTTTTCTGGTTTATGTTGAATAAGACAAGGAATTTCCAACATAATAAAGATTAATTACTGGTCATTTACTTTAGATGCTGATTCGTTATAACGTATGATAAATGTTCGTCTGTAAAGTTGAAGGAACAATTATAAATAGAAAGATTTTAGAATGTTCAGGGTTATAAAACATAAAAATTAAATCTTTGTTCAACTTATAACTTTCTTACTAATTTAGCAAGCGCTTTATTTTCTTAATTCCATTTTAGTTGTTGATTTGTTTATTTTGTATTTATTTTGCGATAAAATTTATCTGCAATCAATAAGGGGCCAAGTAGAGAGAAAAGTAAAAATGTGAAACATCTTTTGAAAATAGACAAAACACGGCATTTAAAATATTAAAAATGAACGCATGACTTTTAATGCCAATTACTTAATATATGTAAGGATCAAACTTTGACAATGTTTTTGTAATTTAACATTCCTTTTTAATTAGAAAATTAATTATCTTTAAACTTGCCACAAAAAATATTTATAAAAATTAGGATAGTAATTTCGGATCACCTGTAAGTATCTTCGAATTTGTTCAATAAATGATTCATATTATAGTGATAATTATCACATTTGTTTTAATGTAACTTACATACAAACAATAAAAATAGAAAAAAACCCTTTAAAGTTAGCTGTTCAAACTTTTAGATGAAATTCAAACAAACTACAAGGTATTTTACTGAAATAATCGCAGCATCAAGTAGTGTATAGCGAACCGTCCGGTTCATAGTATGAAAATGGTAATTGTTCCCATCATTTATTCTCGTACTCATTATCTACCTCAACCTAGGAAGCATTGGTGAAAGCTCAAATGGTATTCATCCAGCTGAATGGACTTGATCTATCTCAATCATGTTACTAATAAATGTCCAATTAGGCTATTCATAAATTACATTTGAGCGTTTTACTGAGGTTCTCTAGATTGAGGTAGATGAGGGAATACTATCCAGTGTTGGGCACGTTCACAAAATAAACGAACTAACTCAAACTCACGTTCAATTTCTGAAAGGTGATTTAAGTTCACGTTCAAATTCAAAAATTTTCAAACGAACTCGTTCAAATCAAATTCATTTGTAAAAGTAAACGAAGTTCACTAAAAAGTTCACTTGGATATTACTTGGATATTATTGTCCAAATTTACAAAATTTTGTAAACTAATCATTTGATTATTCGATATGTAAGATAGAGGTATGCGCGGACGGAAATGTCCAGGCCCGATCCATAGAAAAAAAATGTCCGGCCCGATATTAAATTAAAAAGTTTGGCCCGAGCCCAGCCCGGCTCGTAGAGAAAATTTAGCGGCCATACCCGGCCCGATATAATAACTAAAATCAAGGCTCGACCCGGCCCGATATAATAGCTAAAAACAAGGACCGACCCGGTCCGATACAATAGCTAAAAATAAGGCCCGAGCTTGGTCCGGCCCGGAAAAAAAGTTGAAATTTCGCACCGAACCCGGCCCGACCCCGAGTACATTTCTACAGGACATTGATATTTACCCTTACGGAAGAGTTCTGGCAAAAAGAAATTAACTTAGTCTGTTTAAAATCTTCATTTATGCAGAAGTGCCGTAGGCTGCGATGTTTATGCTTTCTTTTAAAATCTTTCCGATTTCTTTAAAATCTTTCCGATTTAGACATATTTCCGCCTTACACAATCGACCTTGTACAGAGAGTTTACTGTATATATCTATTTTCGGCGAAATTGTATACAATTGTATTCATAGCAGGTCCGGTTCGGCGCGACCCGAGTCTGCAGAAGAAATAAGACTAGGGTACTGCCCAGAAGAAGTATTATCCAGACTTAATCCGTCCTGAGGCTCGTGTAGGCCTCTAAATGGCATTTGAAAGAGGGAAAAGGTGTACTAAGGTCTGGAAAAAATTTAAATAAATTATGAAAAAATTGAACGTAAATTTCGTTCAAACTCGTCTATTTTTTTAGTTTTCGGTCAGTTCAAACTCGTTTATAAAATAGTGAGCAAAGTTCAGTTCAAAGTTCACAAATAGTGAGCGAAACTCGTGAGTTTTCGTTCAGTGAGCGCGTTCATACCCAACACTGATACTATCATATTAATTGTGTGTTTTGTGCATGTATTTTATTTATCACTAGGATAACAAAATTTTTTTTAATGATTTTTTTTTGCAGTTTTCATAATTGTAAAAATTATACTTTCTTAAATTTTATTTCTTTTTAAACGTATAAATTAATCACCTTTTTAGGATGTAATGCTTTAAATCAGAATTGAGTGAACTACAGGTATTAAATTTAAGAATGTTTGATAGTTGTACTATAACCATAATGTGAGATAGTAATATTATGGACAGCGATGAATGAACAGAGTTCATGGATTTAAAAAGTTGATCACCTTATTATTTTGCCTTTTTTAAAGATTTCGATTGAAATATCTGAACACATGAAAATGTAAAATGAAATTTGTGAATTTAGGCTGATTTAACCGAAACTCATAGCAACATCCATGCAAAATAACATATTTTACTTGTTTGTATTATTTTAGGTGTTTCTGATGGTTTCTATTTCTCGAAGTGTACAGCTGTGGTTTTTTTTCTTTTTTTGTGCGTGTGTGTTTCCACAAAATTTTTATCCATATAAATCACACTGAATACGTGGCACGATCAAAAAGATTTATTTAAAAGGAAATAAAAAGCTGTAATTTAAATATTTTTGTTTTGTTACATTTGATGTACCAGACACAAAAATAAAAACTATTATAATATTTTTACTTTCCAAACCTGCGCAATTTAACATTTCTAAACCTTATATAGAAGCTCTCAACATAAATTACATGTTTTTACGAGAAAGTAAATGTATGAAAACCTCAAAAGGAGAAAAAGTACAAATTCCTGTTGTTCCTTAATAAATATGGAAAACTGCATTAGTCAGCTAACAACTCTGCTTTATAAATCATGCAAGGAGCCATGTGCGTTAAAATAGAATATGTCTAAACGTATGAAAGAATAAATAATAAAAGTGGTACCTCATGTATTTTTTATTTTATTCCTTCTTGTTTTATAAGCACATTCAGGAGGAAGAAATATACTTGTCAGTATAGAAGTTTTAGGTAAAATTTTTGAGCGCTCTAAAGATATACAAAAGAAAGTAAAAATGTGTTATTTTGAAGACTAAATTATACTTTTCAATATTATGCGTAGGTAATTATGCATGTAATTCGTACATAACTAGGTGCCAACATATTTTAATACAAAGACAGACTCGGGCCGTGTTTTTAGCTATTATATCGGGCTGGGCTCGGGACGAAATTTTAACTTTTGTAAAGGGCCGGGTCGGGCGAATGTTTTTTCGTTCAGGCCGGGCCGACCCGAATTTTCTTTTCTATGGGTCGGGCCGGGCATTGCTTGGATATTTTACTTGTTTGTATCATTTTAGCTGTTTCTAATGGTTTTCATTTTTCAAAGAATACAACTGCGTTTTATTTGTCTGTGTGTGTGTGTTTCCACAAAATGTTTATCCAGGTAAATCACTCTGTATATGTATATCAATCAAAAAGCTTTATTTAAAAGAAAATAAAATGCTCTAATTTAAATATTTTTGCTATGTTACATTTGACGTTCCAGAAACGAAAATTTATTATAAAATTTTTACCTTCCAAGCCTGCATAATTTAACGTTTTCTAAATTTTATATAGAAGCTCTCAGCATACATCCATGTCTTTACGAGTACGAAAGCCTCGAAAGAAAAAAAATTACTAATTCAGGTTGTTCCTTAATAAATATGGGAAACTGCTTTAGTCAGCAAACAGTACTGCTTTATAAATCATGTAAAGAGCAGTGTGCGTTAAAATAAAACATGTCTAAACGTGTGAAAGAAGTATGAATAAAAGAGGTATTTCATGTATTTTTTATTACATTCCTTTTTTATAAGCATATTCAGGATGAAAAAATGCATTTGTCTTTGCGGAAGTTTCAGTTAAAATTTCTGAGCGTTGTAAAGAAATAAAGAAGGAAGTAAAACATATTGTTTTTAAGATTAAAAGATACTTTACGACATTATGCATGCAATTTATACATAGCTATGCGTTTTCTCACTTTAATACATACGCTGTCATAGCATATAAATGTGTGTGCCAACCATTGTTGATTTCAGAGAGTAGTCCGGGTAAAACATTCCCCCCTCTAGATTAATTTCGATTTTCACCCCAGAACATATCATTATTTGTGTTTTCAGTGGTCAAAAAGTCTAACTTTCCCCGTACTTCCCCAAAAACTCTACAATCCTTCTCGGAGAAAAATACCTGAATTGAATACTTATGCTAGCAGTATTTTCGGGGTGCTATACCACATGAATCCGTGGTCCATAAGCATTTTCATTGAATGGAATTTATTACTATGAAACGTAGCTATTGAAAATTTATTACCATGTATTTCACCACCGTTCCCTCCCCCCAACTCTGTTCATCCATATTTAGTAATTTCATCCTGGTGTTCAGCGTTTAAAAATAATTAAAATTGGCTATTTTTGAGTTAAAAATATAGAAATTTAACACTTTTATAAAAAGAACAAAGAATGATTTGATAAGGATTTGGGAATCGTCTCACTAAACTTTGAAGATGGTTTTGTAAATTTCCACTTCGTCCAATCTATCGCTGTCAACTTGTTAATAAAAATACTTACAGAACACAGAATAAAGCAGCAAAACATCAATATTTACCAAATGCTAAGACCAAATTTATGATCAACAGCTAATTTTGTAAATTTGTTATTTATCATAATTACACTGAAGAGCCAGAAAAACTGGTGCAGGTGTGCGGAAGTTGAAGCATAGCATCTCTCAGATAACAGTATAATACGGATTTTCGTGCACGACTATTACACAAGTTACGGTAAATATCAAGTATCTGTTAAAAAATCAAATTTTTTATAGTTCAGCGGCCGGAATTTTTTTTTAAAGAATCATACCGACGACTAACTAGAATCTTTAAATGAAATAGGCGTGAAAACTTCCTCAATTTTCGTTTTTCAGTGTTGGGGCATCAACAAATGATAACATGAGAACTATTTAATGGACCGTTCTTGATATAGAGTTTTGGAGCCATAGGTCCATTCGTGTATCATTGTTGACTGAATGGCACAAAACTTATCAATTCGCCTGGGATAGCTAATATTTCCATTTATCTGTTAATTATTGACAACATGATTCCTGATCTGATGAGACTAATTTCCAATTGTATCGAGCGGATCGAGTGTATGGATATGGAGACAATCTCGTAAATTTATGGAACATACATGCAACAGCGAGTTGTTTAAACTGATAAAGCTTAAGCTTAGTCGTATTTGGAGTGCGACGGTGGCATGATAGGTACTCCTAATATATCTAAAGATAACTCTGATAGGTAAAGTGTACGTAAGCATAATGTCTGATCACCTACATTCATTTTTTTTTTATTATGCCATCCGGCGGACATAGAGAATTCCAGTTGGACAATGTAACATTCCCACATGTCGAAAGTCTCTTCCAAAAGGGTTCAGAAGCGCTAATCTGACTTAAGTACAGTAAGTGGCTTAAGTCAAGTTTTATTAGAAATTTGGGAAACGACAATGGTGACCCTATTCATTGTTGTATTGCGTTGTACAGAAAATCTTCTTCAAGACTGTACTCCTCGCACATTCCGATTCACATGCTCAATTTCCTTGCAAAAGACCATGTGATTTTCTTTGATCATCCACCAGATTGTATAAGATCTATAGAGCCTCCATACATCTTACGATTCTCCATACTTAAAAAAGCCATAAAAGGATACGCTGCAGGCGAACCGGAATCCAACAGCATGTGACATTGTCCAACTTCCAGCAAAGCGTTCTCTAACAGTTTCCCTCAGTTTTGCAAACATTGTCAAAATTCTGTTGTGAGTAAATGAAAATTATTTTGAAGGGCAACATGCATTTTGGTTTGTATTTTTCTATTTTTTTAGTTTTATTAACTTAAAAACTATGTTTTTAGTCGCGCCATTTAGTAAACGCTTATTCTACAACTTTAGTTATAAGTTATTTGAGTGTTCAAACTTTAGTTTAAAACACTGTATATATATACGCATTGTACAACCACCTGTTTTGACGTCTATTAGAAATAAAATAAATGAATTGTCGTTTCTTTAAACATATAAAACTCTTATATTGCATAGTACAGATTTATTTCTATTACTTGTAAAAGCTTATTCATTTTTTTATTCAATTTGAATACTATGTGCATAAGTATATATTTTCCCCAAAATTAAAGCTCAGATACGTCAAGAAAACAAGTATGTCTAATACATCATAGCAAAGATTCTTTTAACTATTGATATTTAATTAGCAAGCATCAATATAAGCCTTATTCGAAGAATTAATTTGAATTACCACTTTTTCTTTACATGATTATTTCGAATAGCAACAATTGTGCTTCATTTTAGTTAATTTGTACTCATTTTCCCAAAACTTTGCAACTCTTTGACTAATAATTAACTGTTGGAATAATATAATCAATAATAATTTCTTAACATAACACTGATCTTAGAAGAAAATGTTAGTTGAATACAGAGTTCTTTTATATCAATTAGCGTTTCAATAGACGAATTAAGTCTGTCTTATTGAGGTAAAACAATATTTAATTTTCCCTTTGATTACTTGGTTGGTACATGTACGGCCCAATGCATTACTTTTTTTTTTTTTTTTTTTTTTACCATTGTTTGGAAAATATCGTTTGCAGTTGGATATTTTAAGTGAAATTCAAATTTTAATGACGATGAAAGGTTTTGGTAAATTGTGGTATGATTGAATATAAAAGTAGCTGCAAATCTTATGCAGTCAGTGTTGAATTCAGGGGGTGACAAGGGAGGTGGGGTGAACATTCCTCCAGAGCAATGAAATGTCCTCTCCCCGAAAACTTTGATATTTTGTGTTTTCAATGGCCAAAATAAGCAATTTCCCCCCGGAACTCCATAAGTCCCTCCCCCACCTGCATTTATCTCTTCTGGTTAAAAGTGTCTGGATTCAATACTGGTCCCGTAATCAAAAAGCTTAAACAATGTCATTTCTCTCTTAACATCTTTATTACGGCATTATGATATTGCTGATTGACGACTATTTCATATTCAATCTTAATACAATTTGCGAAAAATTTTCATTCTTGTAGATTTCTCCTGAGAATATCCTCGTTCATCGCAAGTATTATTTTTCAAAACTATGATACAAATAGAATACAATATAGTCCACAGGAAAGTAAGTATGTGCCTCAATCCTAATCGAGTAAGGCTTAATGTTGTTATTTTAACAATATCTGTGTCACTACCAGCTTATATAATGGTCCTGTCTTGGCCGTGATTGCACTTGGTATGAAAAATTGCTATAATGTTCGGGTATTTAAATTTTGCCAAATATAATACCAGTATTTTGAATATCTTATTTTTCCATTAAATTGGGAATTTTTTTAATGTAAAGCCGATATTTCTTCATTAATAATGTTTCATTTCATATCCGACACATTTTTTTTTTTTTTTTTTTTTTTTTTTTTTGTAAAAGTGGCAAAATATATGTGGAAGTATTTCCAAATTAAAGTTTACAGTGAATGACTATTGATGTTTCATTTGAATAATATCGATGAATAAGTATTGACCCTTTATTGGAAGTCAACATAACAATATAATAGGTATGAGTTTACTACAAGTGTTGATTTATGATCTTTATCTTGGAATTTCTTCATTGCATGTTAAACATATTCTAACATAAATAATAACATTAATTTCATAGTTTTGCTCAAATTTTCAATTTTTGAAATTTTACTGTACAAATTATTTTTTCAAGTTAAAAATTTACATATTTTAACATTTCCATGATGAACACTCCCAAAAGAGCAGATACTTCTATTTAGCGAATACTTTTTCAAATCATAATATTTACGTGTACTTAAAACTCTGAATAGTGGATATTTCTCAATCTACATACTCGTAACATGAGTATGTGTACATAAAGTATAACAAATGCGATACATTTGTTTTTGTGTATCGAACACGAAATGTTAGTAATATTTATCATATTCCGAATGAAGAAAAAGTTGTTCTTAACTGTATCATAAAGAAATAATCGTATATTATCGCGTTTCTTACATACATTTATTTTTCATGAAGTAAATTCAATTTGTACTCATTCATATTCAAACACATATTTGCTTTCCTCTGAAACATCGTTCTGTTTAATTTTTGCGAAAATTCCAGTATCCCAAATTAAAAAAAATTAAATATGAACCGCAAGAATTACCTACCGTGAAAGCGACCTGCAAAAAAGAAATTTAGAGTCATCCCGACACAAAAAAGTAAAATTAGAGACAACCCACGATTTTGGATTCTATTCAACGATCCCAAGATGCCCCCCCATTAAGAGGTTTTACTTTTCAAATGAATTTTGAAAAATGTAAATTTGTAAATTTTTTATATAATAGATAAAATTGCTATTAGCGATATAACTTTTGATTACTTTTTATAACAGCGTTAAAACATGATTTACTTTCTCTTCATGTGAGACTGTGCGTTGAAATATTTATGGTTCTAGTTGAATGTGACTTAAAATATGTCGGATTAGGATAAGGCTGTCGGTCACCAAAAGTTTTTTTGGCAGGATTGGAGCGAGTTGCAGGTAATGTCGTGTTCAGCTCGGGTTGCAAGTTAACTTTAAATGGAATTTTCGAGTAAAAAAAGAACAAAAGTGCTCAAAGGAAGCTCCAAATGTTCGAAAAAAGATTGCACCATTTTGCAGCTGCAACTATTGCAGAATCAAAAGCTGGTTCTCACCATTACACCATTTTTTACAATATAAAGTTGCAAGCATTCCTAACTGATTTTTTAAATTAAATGCTTGCATTCATAAAGTAGTCAGTCTGTATGTTTTTTATTACATGTGATTGTGAAGTTTTAAATCATTGTTTTTCATTTTCAATAATGATTTTGTATTAGTGATATATAGTTGATTTGGAATAAGTCCAAATTCAGTGTGAAAAATGTTATGAAAATTATTAAGACATTTTATGTTAGGGTATAGCTCGAAGTGGTTTGATAAGAAAATTACATCTTGTTGCATGTAATACTTATGTTAATAATGTACTGTACATAAATATATATGTTCCATACTCTTTTATTTCTATTGAAATCAACATTATTCACCAAATTAAAACTAAAAGTAGCGAACCTTGTTTTAAATTACTTTACTATATTGGAACACATCATTTTGTCGTTTGTTGTACATTTTGTTAGTTGAACAATGTGTGCAAAACTGGAGCCATAAACTACTGTGCAATGATTGCGTCCCATTAAGCCCCAGGGTCATTGTCTAATGAGAAAAATGTCATTTCATCACTACTTCTCTTTTTAATAGCTAGGATATGAATAACATTTTTATACGTAAATAAAAAAGTGCTTAAAGCTTCTATTTAAAGAAATCTAAAGATTTTACAAATTACATTTTCAATAGTAGAACATGTCGCATTTGCCCGCAGTTTCTTATATAGATACAAAATTATGATTTTATGTATTAAATATATTTATTTGCATATTTTTAGAAACTGCAATCAGCTATATCAAAATCTTTTAAAAATACGTTTTATCTTGTTAAAAACCTTTCATATCCTTACAAAGATATTAAAGCATAATTCATTTTCGTATCATTCTTACTTATTTTTTAGACTTTTCAACATAGTTGAAAAGTGTTTATCAGTTCGGCTCGTCTGTCCGTCTGTCAGGCCGACTTCTATCACACATGAAAGTAATCGGAAGGCCATGTCATTTAAAATGGCCTTGGCGTGTTTGCTATTAAAGCTGAAAAGTGGATGGTATTTATAAATTGTTTAAAATGATACTCAAAAATATTTCGCCACATTATAGCCCATCGCAGAATTCAATGTATTTTAATGACTGTACAATTTTCCGCATACAGTAATTAATAAATATCACTGAGGTACACAGTAAGATGTATACTATAGAGGTTTGCAAGAAACTTAACATTCATTTACAAAAAAAGAAAAGAAAAGAAATTAGTTACACCCTGTCTATGAGATATAATTGTTAGAAGCACGTTTTGAGATGAGATATGTATTTTTAAACTGATATTTTGCATATAAATTGATATATATACATTCCATAAAATAGATAAATTTCTGCATAAAGGAATTTGTGTATACTTTTGCTTATTATAAAAAATTTTGAAGGGGATTTTAAAATGTGTCATGAGTTTCAGAACTGAATTTTTGCATGCAATATAGTACATAGATACAAATTTAATTTTTACTTCAGGTACAGCGCTGCACAAAAGATATTTTATATTATTCTTATCAAAAATGGTAATTACTGATACTAGATTCAAATGTATTACGTGTTTTCCAATTTGTTTTCTTGGGTACATTATTTTACCTTATTAAATAGTGAAGTTTTGTTAGAATTTGTTTATAAATGATGGTCAATGCTTGAGCCATTATCTTATATATATATACATATATATATATACAGTAAAACCTCTAAATAACGGACAGCTTGGGAGCGCAGAAATTGTCCGCTATTCGGAGGTGTCCGCTATTGGGAAAAACCTCAGCGATCGAAAAATTGCTAATGAACGCATAATGTTTCATTAGTCGATTTAAAAATGTCCTGAAACCTCTATTATATGATTAAACCAGAAATTAAAATATTTTTAAAGCAATAAAACTGAAATAAAATTGTGCATACCTTTATCCTTTGCTTATTACATTCCTACAAAAAAAAAAAAAAAAAAAAAAAAAGTTACAAAAATGTGATTTTATTGCGATTACATGTCATTTGTTTTTCAATGTGAAGTTTTAACTCTGTCAGTAGTTTTAATCCTTTTAAATCATCTTTTTATAAAAAAAAATAAAAAATAATGTGTAATTTTTTATTGTATTTTTCTGTTTCTTAAAAGCATACAATCTCTAATCATCCGAGGGTGTGTGTGTGTGGGGAGGGGGAGGGGTATGTAGGGGATACATTTAGGGGGGGGGGGGGGGTAAGGGAATTTTCTCCAGCTCTTCCCCATATTTATCTGTGATCACAAAATTTGTGATACATTGCCCTGATAAATTTAGAGATTTTAAATTTTTTTTTCCTCGTTAAAAAATAATTTTTTATTCTTTTTTGCCAAAATTACTGTCCGCTCTTCGGAATGTCCGCTATTCAGAGGTTAAACATACAAAAATTAAAGTTTTGGGAGTGGGGATTTGAAAATTGTCCGTTAAATAGAGGTGTCCGCTATTCGGGAGTGTCCGTTATGGAGGTTTTACTGTATATATATATATATATATATATATATATATACAGGGTGATTCATAAAAGATGGGCAGAACTTTAAGGGGTTATAGTACACTTAAAGACAAATAATATTAAATAGGAGACTAAGGGTCCCAGACGTATTCCCAAGGAGATAGGGGGGCATTAATGTTTAGGGTCCGAAATTTCAAACGATTATAAAAAATGGAAAAATTGGCCGATTCGTTTGCGGTTTTTGCAAAAAATTTTCTTTATGCCAGTATTTTCTTGAAATAAAATTTTAAAGTTCAATTTCAAAAAATGCCGATAGGGGGCGCTTTAGACTTTGGAGTAACAAACAACTATTTTTTAACGTTATTTTTTGTATTTCTTTAAATGATTTCGAAAGCTTAGACTTAAACTTAAATTTTGATCTAAAAATTTGGGTCCTAACAAGTAGTTAAGTAGCGTAAACTGAAATTTGAAATTTGAAACCCTTCTCCCCCCAGAACAAAAATCAGTTATTCCCGATCTTTGTGTCGTAGATTAGGCTCTAACTACTGCCGCGTTTTGCTAAAATTATTCTTTATGTCAGTATTTTCTTGAAAATAAATTTTAAAGAAAATTTTCAAAAAATTCCGATAGAGGGCGCTTTAGACTTTGGAGTAACGAACAACTATTTTATACCGTTATTTTTTGTGTCTCATTAAATGCTTTCTAAAGCTTAGACTTAAATTTTCAGCCCAAAATCTGAATCGTTAGACGTGGTTAAGTTTCTGGGGAGAGGGGTTTGAAATTTCTACTCCTGAGCACAGTTCAGTTTACCATGTCCACACATTGTGTGCTGTGATAAAAGTTGTGTGTGTAAAAAGACACAAATTAGGTTTATGTTACCAAAGCATATTTATTAACATGTAATTACAATAACAAAATTGTGACCACCAGAGGTTATGCACGCAGAACAACGGCGAAGAATGGAACGGCGAACATTCGCGAAAACATCAGGCTTTTCGAGCACTTCCCCTACAGCGGCGGAAAGTCTGGCGACCAGTTCCTCGGGGGATTCAATGGGTGTCTCATACATAAGAGCCTTCAATTGTCCCCAAAAAAAGAAATCGAGGGGTGAAAGATCTGGCGAGCGAGCAGGCCATGCAACAGGATCACCTCGACCAATCCATCTGTTCAGAAATGTGATGTCCAGATAGTTGCGGACGTCTCGTACGTAATGGGCTGGCGCTCCATCGTGCTGGAACCACATGACCCGCCGGATGCGTGGAGGAACAACGTTTAACAGGTCTGGCAGCACATGTTGCAGAAATGTGAGGTATGTTTTACCGTTGAGGCGTTCAGGAAGAAGGTACGGTCCGATTAGGTGGTCTCCAAGGATTCCTGCCCAAACATTGATGGAAAAGCGTCTCTGATGAGCATGTGGATACGAAGCATGTGGATTGACATCCGCCCATACATGTGCATTGTGTGTGTTAAATGTACCTTCACGTGTGAAGGTACATTCATCGGTGAAAAGCACAGTTCATCCAAAATGTGGATTTAGCGCATTCTGCTGCAGAAACCAGCGGGCGAATTCAATACGATTTGGATAATCCCCTGGAGACAGTTTCTGGACTCGTTGCACATGAAACGGGAGCAAATGTTCATCCTTCAGTACCCTCTAAGTCATGGACTGTGAGGTATCCACCTGCCTAGCCACTGTTCGTGTACTTGTACTTGGCTGCGCCGCTACTACATCCAGAATGGCTTCTGCAACAACTACTGATTCGTCCTTTTTTGCACGACCTGCATTCGACCGGGAAGCGAGAAATGATCCCGTCTCACACAACTGTCTGTGCAAGCGCTCGAAAGTTTTGCGGTTAGGCAACCGCCTGTTGGGAAATCGCTCTCCGTACATTCGTTGTGCCTCTGCACCATTTCCATCTGCCGCTCCGTAAATTAAATGCATCTCAGCCTTTTCCTTATTCGTGAAGGGCACCATTTTCCGATTCATTACTACAGCGACTTACACTTGACTCACCGTTCAGTGGTTTTTATGCCTGAATCGTGTCGAAATTTTGCATGCGTGTTCTTCTTCCCCATTTGACATTTGCATACTTTCTGTCTCCTTCTTCACCCGGTGACTAGCGTCAGGAATGGAGCTTTAACGTTTGCATGAGCGACGTTTCCAACTGTGCCAGTGCCTTTATGAGTGAATTCCGACTATGCAGTCCTTGACGAAAGTTGTATTTTTGCCTCGTATCACAGCACAGAATCGTTGGGCATGTTAAGTAGTGCAAACTGAACTATGTTCAGAAGTTGAAATTTGAACCCCCTCCCCTCGCTACTGAACCACGCTCAGCGATTCAGATTTTGAGCTGAAAATTTAAGTTTAAGTCTAAGCTTTAGAAAGCATTTAATGAGACACAAAAAATAACGGTATAAAATAGTTGTTCGTTACTCCAAAGTCTAAAGCGCCCTCTATCGGAATTTTTTGAAAATTTTCTTTAAAATTTATTTTCAAGAAAATACTGACATAAAGAATAATTTTAGCAAAACGCGGCAGTAGTTAGAGCCTAATCTACGACACAAAGATCGGGAATAACTGATTTTTGTTCTGGGGGGAGAAGGGTTTCAAATTTCAAATTTCAGTTTACGCTACTTAACTACTTGTTAGGACTCAGATTTTTAGATCAAAATTTAAGTTTAAGTCTAAGCTTTCGAAATCATTTAAAGAAATACAAAAAATAACGTTAAAAAATAGTTGTTTGTTACTCCAAAGTCTAAAGCGCCCCCTATCGGCATTTTTTGAAATTGAACTTTAAAATTTTATTTCAAGAAAATACTGGCATAAAGAAAATTTTTTGCAAAAACCGCAAACGAATCGACCAATTTTTCCATTTTTTATAATCATTTGAAATTTCGGACCCTAAACTTTAATGCCCCCTATCTCCTTGGGAATACGTCTGGGACCCTTAGTCTCCTATTTAATATTATTTGTCTTTAAGTGTACTATAACCCCTTAAAGTTCTGCCCATCTTTTATGAATCACCCTGTATATATATATATATACACTATATTGCCATTGATTATTGGACACTTGCGATTTTAGACATTTTGTTAAATATCTAGAAAAATACATGAGGAATCATCTCGAAACTCTTAGTGTATAAATATAATAGTATAAGTCATACATCTCCGTGAAGATTATTTTCCCGAAACTCCATAGGGGACCGCCAACAAATTAAAAAAGAATGAATATCTTTTGAATAACCCTGTCAAAACTAATGTAGCAAAAGCGCTCAAACGCTAGATTATGATTGAATGCCTTACTGTAATACATTGTGTTCATTTTTATGCAAATAGCATGCATACTCGCAGAGTAATTAAGGTTTTTATAAAAATGGTCCCAAATTTTTTCAAGTTTTTCCCTTATAATTTTCAGAGTTCTTAATATAAAATAATATTTTTTTCAGAAAATATGACAAACAACATTGCACACAGTACCCTGTAATCAGAATTAAAAAATAATAAAAATTGTATGAAAAATGAGTAGCTTTACTAAATAATTTTTTACTGCGCATGAGTCAAAGATATCAAAGTTTCATTTGCATATTATGTTAGCTAAATGTACAAAGCAACTTTTGTAAAAGTCTCAAAATCATAGCTTGAAAATTCTGAAAGTAATCGTCTATAGAAAAAGGACAAAATCCCTTGTTTCCAAAATGAAGCAAAAACAAGAGGGGTTGTATCCAAATGTAATAGTACATCCCGTATTGTCTATTCTATATTGACCATAATCAATGAATATAATGGATACAACCCCTCTTGTTTTTGCTTCATTTCGAGAATAACGGATTTTCAATTTATTCAATTGACGATTATTTTCAGAATTTTCAAGTTATGATTTTGTGACTTTCACAAAAGTTGCTCTATACATTTAGCTAACATAATATGCAAATGCAGTTTTTCTATCGTTGACGCATGCGCAGTAAAAAATTATTTAGTAAACCTACTCATTTTTCATACAATTTTTATTATTTTTTAATTCTGATTACAGGGTACTGTGTGCAATGTTGTTTGTCATATTTTCTGAAAAAAAATATTATTTTATATTAAGAACTCTGAAAATTATAAGGAAAAAACTTGGAAAAATTTGGAACCATTTTTATAAAAACCTTAATTACTCTGCGAGTATGCATGCTATTTGCATAAAAATGAACACAGTGTATTACAGTAAGGCATTCAATCATAATCTAGCGTTTGAGCGCTTTTGCTACATTAGTTTTGACAGGGTTATTCAAAAGATATTCATTATTTTTTAATTTGTTGGCGGTCCCCTATGGAGTTTCGGGAAAAAATCTTCACGGAGATGTATGACTTATACTATTATATTTATACACTAAGAGTTTCGAGATGATTCCTCATGTATTTTTCTAGATATTTAACAAAATGTCTAAAATCGCAAGTGTCCAATAATCAATGGCAATATAGTGTATATATATATGTATATATATATATAAATATATATATATGTACATAAATTTTATATATATATATATATATATATACTCATATATTTACTCACTATATTTACTCATTTATTTCAGCGATATATTATTGTTGTCACGATAATAAATTTCTAGGATTCATTATTTAATGACTTGAAAATATTTTAATTACGCACTTTTCTGTAAACATATGATCATTATCGCAACATTAGCATAAATATGTACATTTAATCTCTAAAAATATATTTTATGTGAATTTATATTGTTCCTAATACTTGAGAAATTTTCTAAAGTAGTTAATGTACTACCGTTGCACTCTATTTGTAAAAGGAAATCTTCCAACTCTTTGTCTAATTTAAATTCACTGTCAGGCTGATTATACTTGAACAGGAATTCCCAAGATAAGGCTTTAAACTTCGTTTGATAATTAAATAGTATTAATGATATAGTTAAAAACGTCAAAGCTGCAAGAATATGTGGTTGTTTCCTGAAAACTTTCTGTTATAGATTGTTCTTTGAGAAACAAATTGGATCATTTTACTATGCAAATTATGATATTTATTAAAAAATACCAATGCTTTTTATTAAATGATTTTTAACTGTTTATGATAATATAGTTAACAAACATGCTAAATTTTGTTTTCAGCTTCTCGATTTTATTCATTCACATAAAAGGGCTTAATGTCAAACTATAAATTATGTTATTGCATTTTTTTTCTTTTTGCTACATAAAATCAACAATACAATGCATATGAATTACCTGCAATTTTATTGTATGTGTGAAGTTTAAAGTATAATTGATGTACAGTAACAATTTATTTATGTAATTTATATTCATTGTTTCCTTGTCTAATTTATATTCAATGCTGGATTATTTAAACTTTAACTGTAATCCCAAGTTAATACTTAAAATTACGTTTGAATATTCAATAGAATAAATAATACCGCTGCAGAGAAAATTCTCTCAACGGTATCAAATTTGATATTTTCCTAAAATATATCTTTTGCAAACTGTATTTCGAAGGGAAAAAATGATATTTTTAGAAATTTGATAGATTATCCCAACGTTTTTAGCTCACAGGCTATCATAGCCTGAGAGCTTATGTGCCCGCCCGTTCTGTATGCGTGTACGTTCGTTCGTGCGTAACGCGATAACTCATGATAAAAATATCCGATCCACTTGAAACTTTGTATATAGGTTTATCCTGATAAGGCGCTTCCCTGATTAGTTTTTGGACTTCATTCAATATGTATAAAAGGAGGAACGGGGGGATCATGCCCCTCCCCTTAACTGATATAAATGGGTTTTTCATGCAAAATTATCAGTTTTCGTTCAAAAGTTAGATATAGTATCATTATGATAAAGCGCCTCTATGATTGGTATTAGCTGTTCATTAGATAAGTATAAACAGGGGAAACGGGGGTTTTAATGCCCCTTCCCTTAATTTATATAAATGGGTTTTTCATGCAGAATTATCAGATTTCGTTCAAATCTCTGAATAGTTTTGGAAATTTAATGGTTAAGTATAAAAGATAACGCTTCATAAATTACATAAATGGGTTTTTATTAAGAATTTTCCGATTTGCTCTGAATTTTGGATATAGATTTTTTATATGATAAAGCATATGTCCCTGATTAGTTTAGGGGGTTCAATGATTAAGAATAAAAAGGGGAAAGGGAAAACTCTTTCCCCTCCTTTAACTTAATTTAATTTAATTATTTTTTTTTGCACGGTATTAACCCTTGAAATTATAAGGCTCTAATGTACAATTCGTAGCCTGTGAGCTTAATGCCATCAGTTTAATTGGGCAATATCCTTTTTATTATTTGATTATTTGAAAGACTGGTTTCTACCTTTAAAACTAAATGACATTTTAAGGGGGTTCGGGACACAAAAACCTTCAAATTTTATAAAATAATTTTATTATACTAAAGGTGTCTTTTTATTTTTCTGTTTAAAACGACATTTAAGTCATGTTTCTATATTAATTGAAACAAGGATGTATCAATTTTTTTGTTTTAGTTTGTTTTCAAAATTTATCTTTCAAGGAATCGTTGTCATGACAACGACTTCTTGTGAAAATGCGTTTTTCTTCATGATGGATTTTTTTACCATTTGTTGCATTTAAATTATTGCAACTCAAGAACCGCTAAAATTAAATGGTTCAAGCTTGGAACATGTTTTTTTCAATTATTTTACTTCAATTATGATTTAACAAATGTGAAAAAAAATTTTACTTTTTAAAATATGAATTTTTCAAAATCACATTTTTTACGATTTTTAATTTAAACATTTTTAATTTTTATTTAAACTAATATTTTTTAAATGCTGAATAAAAACTAAAACTTGAATATTTCGGTTTATTTAAATGAAAAAGAAATTGAAATTCTACAATTAATATTTTGATTTATAACGATTTTAATTTACCCAACATTTTTATTAAGTTTTTAATTTTAAAATTGTTTTAAATTTTTCAGAAGTTTTATTATGCAATTTTTTTAGAAATTATATGATTAATCATCACAAAAAATTCAAAACTTTAACTCAATAAATAAAAATTATTTTAAAATGTGTCCCGGTCTCCCTTAATGAAGTTATGGAACTATACAGGGTGTCCCAGAAGCTATGGGACAAACTTTAAGGGGAGGTAGGGGACATCACAAGGATTCAAAATTGCATAGCAACCCATGGTCAGAAATGTCATGAGAAGGTAGTATGACAGGAACAAGGGGCGAAGAGGCACAAGACTGAGATCATATGAAATAATTTATTATTCGACGATTTTACATTTACTCTGGTAGATGCTATGTGAAAATGTTACAAAAGATGTACAAAGTTTCCATTATTGCTAGTGATGCATGCATTACACCGTCGAACCATGGATTGGCGGACTCGCTCATATACAGCTGGATTTTGTTGGATATCCGCAGTAGCTCAGATGAATCTTGCTCCATTTCAAATTCCACAGACGTTTACAACGTTTTTCAATGCACCCCAAAGAAAGAAATCGATGTTGCTTAAATCAGGAGAGCTTGGTGGCCAGGGAACCGGTTGTGCACGGACAATCCATTGGTGATCAAACACCCGATTCAAATGTTCACGAACACATCTGCCATAATGAAGAGGTGCCCCATCATGTTGAAACCACATATGGTGTCTGACATGTTGTGGTACATTATCTGGTAAGTTTGGTAGCACCTCTTGAAAAAGGATGCGATAATCTGCAGACGTTAGAGGTGCTGACAACAAGTAAGGCCCGACTACGAGGTCGCTGACCACAGCAGCCCAAACATTCACTGAAAAGCGATGTTGGGCAGCATGTGATCTCACACCATGGGGATTTTCGCCATCCCATAAATGAGCACTGTGGTGGTTGAACACATCATCTTGCGTGAAGTACGCTTCATATGTAATTAAAACGTAGGATGAGAAATGCGGGTCTTGACGACATTGGTCGAGCTACCACTGAGCAAAACACACACGCGTAGGATAATCTCTGGGGAGCACTGACTGTACTCTTTGCAGATGGTATGGGTGTAAGCCTTCACGTTGTAAAATACGATGAGATCCTCCTACGGCAGAAGCGACGCGACGGCTCGTACGCTGGTACTCGGATTTCGTTGAACAATATCTAACTCATTTTGCTCCATGCTAGGAGTTCGAGTCAAGCGTGGTCTGCGCACTCTATGCCTATTACCTCTTAAAGATCCATATTCACACAAATTGTGATGCTAATTCATAAAGATTCTGCGGTCCGGTGCATCTCTCTCTGGGTAGCTTTCGTGATATAATCTTTCTGCTTCTCGTGCGCTTCCCTGTGGCAATCAGATGCATATCTGTCAGCTCGGTGTTTGTAAAGCGTTGCATTGATGGCGATAAAAGATCCAGTTACTGTAGGTCTGTCTTCTCCAGCATTTTGAATTAAAATCTAGATGTATCTTTAATTTACGTAAGCAAAAATGCTATGTACATTTTCAGGTATGAATTCTGAATTAAAAAATTCCCGAATTTGAGAAAGCCGTTTTTCTCCAATGCTCTTGTGAACAACACAACCTACCGACGAACGAAGACGTTTCCGACCACGGGTTGCTGTGCAATTCTGAATCCTTGTGATGGCCCCTAGCTCCCCTTTAAGTTTGTCCCATTACTTCTATAAAACACTATACACTAAACACTAAACTTCTATAAATACATTTCTTCTATGTATAAACTTGATTATTATGATAATTTTAAGAGAGCTACAATATCTGTGTGAAAATTTAAAATATAATTAATGTAGTAACATAACAATTAATTTATGTAACGAAAACTCACCATTTCTGCGTAATTTTTATTGAATGCCAGATTAATTAAATTTCACCAGTAAACCATAACTTAATGCTTAAAATTATGTTTTAATATTCAGTTTAATAAATGATGCAGCCGAAGAGAAATCAATACCAACGGTAACAATATTTGATTATTTCCCTAGAATATTTGTATTAAAAATTACATTTTGGAAACAAATTCATATTTTTAGAAATTTGAGGGATTACGATATCGTTTTCATTTGAGGTACAAAATAATGCTTTCCCCATTCAAAACTAAATTACATTTTAATAAAATTCTAGAATTCTATAAACGTATGATTAATATGACAATTTAAAGAGAACCCAAAGTTTAGTTTTTGGGATGCTTCAAATTTTAATAAATTTGCATATTTTTCTTCTTTTTACATACAAGTAGATATGATATGTAGCATCTATAGTCCTCATTCAGTCCGCCCATCCGTCCGTCTGTCCGCATATAACAAAGACAAAACTATCCAACCGAATCATTTGAAATTTAAAGCTCATAATTGTTGCATAATTTTGTCGAGACATTTCAAGTTTTATGAAAATCGGATGTGTAGTTCAGATACAGGATAATCAAGATTATCCCGTTACATTAGAGTCAATGGAAAAAAAACAGTTTCAAGTTAATTTGAATGGTGTTACATTCTTTCGAACATTATCAAATTTATATGCATCAATGAAGTTTATACTAGAACGTACATTCTGCACAGTCTGTGCCGCAAAGAATATTTGTTATTCATTTGCAGCAGCAAAAGTATTCAATTACATAATTGTAAAACATTGTTTGGGGCGCATTTTAATTACATTGAACTATTTCGCATTTTATGAAATTGATATACGTTGCTGAGGTCTAGTACAAATTACTTCCGACGTAATAGAAAGCAAATAGTATTTACAAGAACACACATAAGATTTCGGATATTATTTTATATCCGAAGTACTGTATACTGTTACACCAAGATCTGAATATATTTAAAACTTCATTATAGTACGAACGCACATCGTTTGCTATGTCTGACGTGTAATTTCCAACTTGTTTAAAATACGAAAACTGTATGAAAGAATTGGTTATAAATGCCTTTATCTGTTACCGAAAGATAATAACATAAGATTGATATTTATTGATATCTAAAATGAAAGCTTTTCTCCGTGTTTATAATTTTTTCATTTTTCAAGATTGTAAGTTGTAAAAAATACGTTTTTTTTTTTGCATTTTGTTTATCAAAAATCCAAATAAATAAGATCTTAGGTTATAAACTTTGTTGAAATATGTATTGTTTTAAATTGCGAAATTTATGTTCAAACCAAATTTTTATAGATGTTTGTAATATATAAAATATAGGACGCTAGGCACAATAAATGTAATATAACCAATAAAATGTCTTTATCAGTTAGCGAGAGATGACAGCATAAGCTAGACATTTATTTGCTTAAATGAAAGCTTTTTTCCGAGTTTATAAATTTTTAATTTCAAATCTAAAAAGTAATTTTTGTATTTTGTCAATGAAAGATTCAAATAAATAAAACGTAATCTTATATTATAGATTTCGTTGAAATATGTATTGTTTTAAATTGTGAAATTATGTGTTCAAGTTCTTTTTATGGGTATTTGTAACATACAAAGTATAGGACGCTAGGCACACTCAGGACGCTAGACACAAGGCGCTAGGACACTAGCACACGCTATACAATAAATGTATGCAACCTTTGAATGTCTTTATCTGTTACCTAAAGATTGCAGCATAAGATGGATATTTATTTGTTTAAAATGAAGGTTTTTTCCGAGTTTTTAGATTTTTTATTTTCAAAATAGTTAAATGTAAGTTTTTGTTTTATTTTTTTATTTTATTTATTTATATTTTTTTTATTATTAAAGATCCAAATAAATAAGTCATAATCTTAGCTTATAAACTTCGTTAGAATATTATTGCTTTAAATTGTGAAATTCTATGTTCAAGCCTATTTTTTATAGATGTTTGTAACGTACAACATATAGGACGCTAGACACAAATGATAGCATAATTTATTAACCATTTAGGGGACAGTTATTTATGTAAAGTCCCTTTCAAGATGATTCTGAAATAAATTGTTTATAAGACTCAAATACGACTATTCTTAAATTATTATTAGTATTTCTTATTATGTTAATAGTCTCTGAAGAAATATTGTTTTCTACTAGTTTGTGAAAATACTAATTATAATGTATAATACCCAATTTAATAGCTTATTTTACATAAATTTGAACATGACATAATTATTTATGGATGTTATGCTATTATAAAATTTATTTATATTCCCATATTTAGTATGACTATATTTTTTCAATTTAATACAAAAATACTTTAATGTAATTTTTTTAGTATTTCTATAGTTCATATTGTGACACTTTAATGTGATTTTAAAAATAAATTTAAGAAAACAAAAATTTATGCACAAATGGGTTTAGATTGTGCTAAATGGGCTAATTTTTTGTTTATCTGTACATTTTTTTATATATTTCAACACTTTTAATTAAATAGCCTTCAATGTTATTTTATTGTTATATTTTGGCATATTTCTAAAAATATTATTTTAGTTATATTGCAATCTAAAATAGATGGTAACAACTGTAACATTTTTATGAAAGTCAATTTTAAGCCAAGTAAGAAAAAAAATCAAACTTTTTCTATGCAATGATTTCATGGCTCAATAAAATTGCGGATATATGTGAGCGGAATTTGTAGGAACATTTTCCGGAATTTCGCAGATAAAAATGAAAAGACTTCGGGAAATAAAAGAAGTTTTAGATGTGTATTATAAAAAAAGGCATTTCAGCCTTTTACAAGAAATGGCAAACTCTAAATATAACAAATAAAAATGTATTGTAACGTAAAAGAATTTGACATGTTTACAAAAATCTTTGCTTTCCTATCGGCTCTTAACTCATAGATGTAAACATTAAGATGAAAAAATGACAGGCAGATATTTGTAATAAACTATCCTATCATAAATTTTTCGTTAGAACATATTAGAAAAACATTTCATTTTAAAAATTGTTTTAAAATTCCTGTTATTTCTGAAAAGTAGAACAACTTTCATTTGAAGATAATAAATTATAATTATTCTAAGAACACTGTAAGTAATTATAGCTGATGTATGAAGTACATTCCAGTTAAATTTAATTCAACCGGTCAGAACGAATAATATCTTTGAAAATGTATTTCAACTTAAAATCGTCCAAGGATGCTGAATTATAGTAACATTTGTATAAGATTCTGTACATAAAGATTGCAACAGGGAACATGATGCTATATACCTCAGTATCATTTAAAAATATCAGTGGGAAGAAATTGAATAACGCCGTTCAATTGCGTTTACAATAATTTCTGCAAATAGACCGTAATATATGGTAATTCGTAAGTGTAACACCGAAAGAGTACAGTAAAACTATAATACACTTATAAGGAGAAAATTTATAGCACCAAAACTCATTTATTTGTTGCAAACTAATTTCAGAAGCCATTCCATACTGACATCAATGGAAAATATCATTGCTCAGAAAAGACATTTGCTCAAATACATGTAGGTGAGGCAAATTCATGTATAAATTTTAATGACCAATAGAATTACTGGAAATTTTATTAAACAGCCAATGTAAGAGAAGCGGATTCAAAGATAATGTTTATCAGCATAAAGAATTACAGCAGAAAATTTAAGGAAAATGTGCAATGTAAGCGCTTTCAGAAGTCAAGTTTATTAGCAATAGAATTCCAGGAAAGTTTACTGAATAGCCCATAAACTATGTTGAAAATGTAACGTAAAATTGTACAAATGAAATTTATGAACAAGAGGTTTTTATGTAATTTTTCAACAATCCGACAAAGGAGAAATGGTGAAATCACAATTAACAATAACTTTTAGATTTTTATAAGTATAGAATGCTTAAAGAAATACAAATTCAGGAATGGAAGTGGGCATATAATTTTTAAGAGCTGAAGTCAAAAATATGATTCATTTTTCAGCAATGTTTAGCAATAACCAATTTGTCAATCACATCTTTCTGAATATATTGTTTGTGCTCTTTAGTTCGAAACTTTAAACTGCGCTTGGTTTATCTAATATACGAAAGAAATATATTGGCAACTTATACTACAGATACCCCAGGAATTGTACATCTCACCCTAACTTAATACAGTTACACTAATGTGAACTTTAATTCAAAATTAAAATTGGCTTCTGGAATCTGAGATTTCAAAATATCCAGAATCACAATTTTAAATCACAGTCCAGTTGCTCCCATAACCGTACTGCTAAAATGAAAGTGCAAAAATACTTTTTATTTGTACTTTTTTTCGTTTATGAGCAATTTAAGAATGCATACTAACTATGAAATATCTATTAGATCTTTCAATAAAAATCGGATTTTTGCTTAGGTTCTGTACACCAGGAAATTTACTAATTATCCTCAAATCGGATTGATTTTTTTTCTTTGGTTTTTCTAACTGTAAAACAAATAGAAAAAAAGAAAGTAACAACAATGTATACATTTCTTTAATGTTAAACATAGTAGATATGCAACATAATAACTATGAAATCATTTGCAATCCCTTCACAGAAAATGAATTGCTTTCAGCTAGTCAGAAAATCGCTATTCTGGTAAACATCAGCGGAAATAAGTTCTTTCCGGAAAGCGGCAATAGAGTGGACTCGAGAATAAGTTTGTTCGATTATTTTCCTTTTGCCTCTGATGTCAACAAGGAATAATGAGATCCGTCGACTCTGCCTCATAAAGTAAATTGACAAAGAAGCTGTGAGGAAAATATTGATTGAAGTATCTACTGGATGAAGAATATTAATACATCAAATTTATGGAAAGGAAATCAAAGGCTGAAATAAGATATGTTGGTAATGACCTTATTTTCTGCCGGAAGAAAATGTGTGAGCGTATGGGAACGAAAACACAAAGCATGCAAACATAATTCCTGTTTTGAATAAATTTCTAGTTTTTGAGAATTAATAGTGAAATGAATAATTTTGTACATGAGTATGTATGTATAATGCATATACATACTGTTAAAATTTTTTTTTAACTTTTGCTGTATCGTCATTCCACTGCTTTTATAGAAAACGATTACTTCATTATATTATGGAGCATTCACATTGGTCAAAATAACGATGTTCTATAAAAGCGATCGAGTGATGATGCAGCAAAACTTTCAATTTTTTAGCAATACACTATATGGCCAAAAGTGACCGGCCATTTGCGATTTTAGACGTTTTGTTAAATATCTAGAAAAATACATGAATGATTATTCCGAAACACCAGATATGTTAAAAGAATAGTACAGTCATATATTTGCATGAAGACTTTTTCCCGAAATCGCATAGGGTACCATCAACAAATTGAAAAAGAACGAAGATCTTTTGGATAACCCTGTCAAAACTGATGTAGCAAAAGCGTTCTAACTTCAGGTTATAAATAAGTGGCCTATTATAATAAACTGTCTTCATATTTATGAGCATAGTGTGTAGACTCGTAGAGAAATTAAGGTTTTTATAAAAATAGATCCCAAATTTTCCAAATTTTTTTACTTGTAATTTGCAGAGCTCTAATATAAAAAATGTTCATTCTTAGAAAATATGACAAACAATATTGTACATAAAAAACTGTAATCAGAATTAAATAATAATTATAATTGTACTATAAATGATCAGGTTTACTAAATAATGTTTTACTGCGCATGCGGAAACGAATTCAAAATAAAATTTGCATAATGCTATCCTCATAAAAATGAATACAATTTATTACAATAACCCACTCAATCATAAACTGCCGTTTAAAAACTTTTGCTACATTAATTTTGACAGGGTTATCAAAAATATATTCGTTCTTTTTCAATTTGTTGACGGTCCGCTATGGGATTTCTAAAAATGATCTTCTCAGAAGTATATAATCTATACCATTCTATTTACACACCTGGAGTTTTAGGATCATTCCTAATGTATTTTTCTAGATATTTAACAAAACGTATAAAATCGCAAGTGGCTGATTAACTTTGGCCATATACACTGCTCAAAACAATTAAAAGATATTTGAAGTTTTATATAAAATAAAGATATAAACGAAATTTTTTTTGCCGAAAATAGAAAAAGAAAATCACAAATGCAAATTTTTCTGGTTTTCAAACAGTGGAGTATGCAAATTTTGAGTTCGACGTCAAAAACGTCGCTTCAGCGGCAGCGAATGAAATTTGACTTTCAACTGGATAAAAGAGAATGAAGACAAGGATGATCGGCATTCAGTGATTGCTTTGTTTCGATGAGTACGATGTCTCAGCGAAGTCATTTGACAGATTCGGGAGCTTGGAGAATTGTTGGTGTTAGAAAGGTGCCAAAATCAAGACGAAGTAGCTCAAGCCATTGGAGTGTCACAAAGTGTCATTTCCAGTATCTGGAACCGTTTTTTGGAGAGTGGATGTGCAGGCCGAAGACCAGGGCAAGGTCGTAGACGGGCAACAACGCCCAATGAAGATCGGTATTTAGCGTTAACAGCTCGGAGACACCGAAACATGAACGCTACTCTTCTCCAAAAACACCTTCGCTCGGCTACAGGCACCACGATTTCAACTCAGACTGTCCGAAACTGGCTCCATGCTGTAGGTCTGTATGCTCACCGACCGATGGTATGTGTTAGATTAACATCAAGGCATCGTCGCGACCGCAGGGAGTGGGCAACCGAGCATGTCAACTGGAGGAGAAATGAATGGAGCAATATTCTGTTTTCTGACGAGTCCCGTTTTTCTGTGCATCCGGATAATAGGCGTATTTTCATCTGGAGGGACCGTGGCAGTAGGAATAATCCTGCGTTCGTGCACGAAGGTGTCAGATTTGGCGGTGGAGGAGTGTTGGTGTATGGTGGCATCTCCATTGACGGGCGCACTGACCTCTACATCATTCGAGATGGAGCTCTGACTTTTCGCTGATATAGGGATTAGATGCTCAGATCTATTGTAGTCCCTTACGCTGCAGCAATCGGAGATAACTTCATTTTAATGGACGATAACTGCAGGCCACATCGTGCAAACCTGGTGGAGGATTTCCTTTTTGAGGAAGGAATCGTTCGAATGGAATAGCTAGCGTGTTCTCCAGACATGAATCCAATCGAGCACGTTTGGGACGCTCTAGGAAGACGAGTTTCTAGCCGCCAACAACCCCCACAAACTCTCCAAGAACTGGAAAGAGCTCTCCTGGAAGAGTGGGGCAGAATACCCCAACTCGTCATTAATAGCCTCATTGAGTCCATGCCTCAAAGGTGTTCAACGTTGCTGGCCGTCCGTGGAAACCATACCCCTACTGTAAATGATTTTCTTTGAAGAAAACACCTTTTCTTATTCTTTTTTTCTCATATGCACAAATTGTGTTTTTTTCCTTTTGTACACAAATGCGCAATAAAATGCATCTTTTTCTGCCAAACATGTGTAATTTATTCTCATATAACCTACTATGTCTGTCGACCATGTATCAATCAGCTAAAAAGTTTCCCAGATACAAAATCCACTTAAAACTGCAATATCCTTTAATTGTTTTGAGCAGTGTAGTATATGTATATTCATATTAGAAATGCTTAATATTTTTTGATCAAGTCAGTTTTACGCACAGAGTTATTTAGAGATTTTTAGCTAAGAAATTAAGACTTTGATTATTGGTTTACAGTTATCAAAAAAAGTTTGCAGTTCTTGCAATAAGTTTTTATGTCTTGTTATAATTATTTTATCTGATTTGCTGAATGGCATTTAAATTATTGCCTAAAAAAAATTATAATTACACTGAGTAAAATATATGGTTCTTACAACTAGAATCTAAAATTGTGGCACGAAAGAATTGTTTTATATCATTCTTATAAATTCTAGTGCCCTTTGGTGGAGCGTTCTAGAGTTACCTACTAGAATTCAAGAGCATTTTCCTATATTCTCATTGTCAAACCTATTTAAAAATCTCTGAAAACAGTTTGGAACACAAAAGGTTAGTTTTAGTAACTATAATTCTAGTTTATGAAACGATTACAAATCAAGAGGTAATTTCTCGTTATTAAAAAGATTCAATATCGTTTCGTCACCTAGAAAACAAGAGACTAGAAATTTTAGATCATTTCACCTATTCAGCTTAGTTTTTTACACTAGTTGCATACTTCGTACATTTATATTTCTAGATTAGGGTTTCAGAAAGTGGGAAACTATTCATTTTAGACGAAGACGATGTATGTTTTTTTCGAGCATTACATTTATGTGCCAAATATTTCATTAAATATCGCGTTTCCACGTATAACTTAAAATTGAGGCTGTAATTTTCCTATTTTTTGCAATAATCAAATTGTTACATTATTGCATACACAATCATTTTTGAACAGAAGCTTTCATAAGACATACAGCATGAAATCTAGTAAAGAAAAACGAAAAATACAATAATAAATCTGAGTAAATTAATGAGTCATTAAGTTTTTTGATTCATTAAGTTTGAGTCCATTTGAGTCATTAAGTTTGGAATCAAGAAACCGCCGGGTTGGCAATAGCCAATAAATTGGCGGTGTTTCCGAAATTTCGCCGAAAAATCTTTTTTCAAGATTAGGAAGGAAAAAACAAATATTTGGCGCTAAATTAAGCAATGTCACCAAACTCCGCTAAATTTGGCGCAAAAGTACGTTTTTAGAAAGTTTTTAAAAAAAAAATTCTTAATTGGACTGGAAGCAAGTAGGTTAATTAGAGTCGAGCTAAGAATATTACTTCGATTACTGTCCTTTCGTTATAAATTTGAAAGTAATGTAAAATTTAGAAACATATACGTACATATTTTTCATATGCATTATTTTTTTAAATAATGCTATCATAAAATGAAATGCCTCATAGGCAGAATGATGAAGTGGGAATATTATACCGAGTTGAACGATTTTGACAAAGTTTCCGAATGCAAAGCTACGAACACAAAGCTAGTTTTGACCGATCATAGTTCATAGTTCGGTCATTCCCTCTAGCACTCGATAATTAAAAAAATCAGTTCTTATGCTCATTTTTTTAATACTTCATCGTTACATCAATGATATAACGCTACGAAATCAACACACATTAAAAGCCGGAGTATATGGTTATAAATATTTTTCACTTTCCAAATGGTACGAATAAATGGAATTTCAGTAGTTGTCATTTTAAGAATTCTAAAGTCGAAAGCAAAAAATGGTGAAATTACAGACATTAGTATAGGGTTATTTGCGTATTCTGTGTGCACTAATTTTAAAACTAGTTCAAATTTTCGTTAAGGGGAAACACTAGGCACAGAAAAAGTCCCTGATGATAATGTAAAGTTTATAAAAGCGTTCTTTTCAAATATCTCGCTCAAATTTTAATATTTTTACTTGATTTTTTTCCCCATAAGATAACTGAGGACGGTCTACAACCGGACTAGTTTTTACCTTTTCGATTTTGGTTATATTTTTTTAAATATTAAGACAGTTTAAGTTTCACAACCTGTTCGAAGCAGTTCTGAAAATTAAAGTATTTTTTTTTTAATCTGAAACTAAAATCAAAAAAGAAAAAACTAGGCCGGTTGTAGATTGTCCTCAGCTATCTTATGATAAAAAAAAGGTAAAATATTAAAATTTGAGCGAGATATTTGAAAAGAACGCTCCCATAGACTTTACAATATTATCCGGGTCTTTGTCTGTGCCTAGTATGGGACTTAACAGGGGAAGCTGTTCAGTTTCAATCTGAATAAAAGCTGAAAGCTCAACTAACATAAAAATTCCAACCTCTTCCTTTCTTCGTTTCAATATATACCTATATCATAAAAAATGTCTGTTTATTTTTAGTGGCTTATCTCTGGAACTACCGGACCATTTCAAAAGTAATGCTACCAAATCATGGTCTTCGCCCGATGTAGCATGTATCTTATGTCGATATCAATAATCCAAAGGGGTGCAGGAGCAAAAAAGTTCTAAAAATGCGATTTTTGTGTTACTGAAAAGCCTAGAAGCATGAAATGTGGCATGTTAGTTATTATAAGATATAAATGATCTATAAGAACATATGCTAGAACTAAATTGAGGTTCAGCATAAACTGACACGTAACTAAGAATATACATAACACGTAAATATAACACATAATTAAGAATATACAGAAACTAAAGATTGTATGATAATTAGTTTTTAAATGATAGTCCATGCGAAAAAATGCAGTTTTTATGAAAGTGGTTTCAAAGTTGGCTTATAACATTATAAGAAATGTGTTTAAGCAAGCCATTTTTAGCCTTATTTCTGTCAAACTGGAATTTTGGTAAAATTAATTTTGCAGTGTATGAACTTTTGAAAGTACAACTTTTGAAGGCATACATCCTGAAATTTGTAAAAAAATCCTTTTTTTTCTTTTACTTTTCTTTTTAACTGTCAACGTGATCTGCTCCGTAAATCTGAGGGAAGATGATTTTATTTATGTCTTTAAAACCGATAAAAAAGGTTTCATATCATATGAGAGAGCTGAAAATGTCGAAATAAAGTTTGCAATGTAAAGAATTCAGAATTTTTAGTCAATAGATTCTATTTAAGGTAACAAAAGGCTGCTTAGGTTGGTTTAATACTTTTATTGAATATACTATAAATTTTACTTTCGAAATAATAAAAGAACACCATGCTATGATTTTAAATTCGTTTTATTGCAAAGGTGACTTTTGGTAAAGCTTACGATTTCAACCATACTCGTTTAATTTGAGCCGAAAATCGATTTTATTTTCTTGTGTATTTATCCTTATCTTCGTCTCTCGAAAAGTTTTGCTATTTATTCAATATTTTGATACATTTAAAAGTAAACAATATTTATGTTCAATAATTCTATTTTTCCGTCTTGTTTTGTTATGATACTATCGAAAACGTACTCTAGTATATCAATAAAAATATCTTAAGTTGTAGACCTGTTGCAGATATTATTAGTTTTAAAAATTTGGAACTTCGAATGGATTTTTAAATTTTTAATTTCTGCAGATATTTTGAATATTACAATAGATTTGAACCGAAACTTATGTTTTATTATTAGCGAACCATTAGAAGAGATAAAATAGTCTTATAATGTATACCATGATGAAATATGTTACATTTAATTAAATAATTAGTATGATATTTAATAGGTTTATTTGTTCCGCGAATTATGCTAAATGCATTTCGAAGCAATGTATGTGGTATAACCCATAAAGTTTCTGAAATGCGTTTTGTGTAATGCTTGAACCAAATAAATCAAGTTGTGAACCAGGAATTTTGCGTCTAGTGAAGTTAGAACAGGTAAATGCTTTCAGATGGTATCTAGTTGCAAAGCAATTCTACTCACTATGGCTGAGTAACTGTGTAGAACATCTCAAAGAAGGCACAAAAAAATTCTATAGCCATAGAACAATATTAAACTAACAATACTATAAAAAGGATAGAGAAAAAATAAGACAAAGCACGTGTTTATTTCGAAAGATAGATATAAAACATTACTATTGTTATTATTTTGTCTAGCCATAGTATAGTACTGTACTACAACAAATATGTCCCATTTCTAAACCTTATCGCTGGTCGAAGCATGTAAAAGTTAAGGCCCGATTTAATTATTGCTTATTATCTGAAGACTACATATTTATTAGAAAATACTTTGTTTCCTACATGAATTTGTAATGTATTTCATGTACTTTTAAAAAGCTGTCGAAGATTTTGCATGAGTTTGGAAAGCAGTTTGTAGTTTAAAATATATTCCACAATAAGCATACTTGGATAATAACGTCACCCACTAGCGTAATTACTCCGACTAATTCTTTTAACTACTGGAATTGCATCCGAAGAGGGTTTATTTTTCATTTTATGCACAAGGCATCATTATTGTCATTGTTGAAAATCAAAAGTGATAAAGAGAAATTATTATGTTTCAAGTGCTGCTAATTTTTTCATATTTGTTCATTTCTAGGGCTGCAGAGTTTGTGTCATTATAATTTATCAATTTAGAAGCCATTATTCCATTTTATTTTATAGTTTTGTGTGCTTAACGTTATAACTCACATAGGTGAGTAATAACGCCAAATAGTTATGGTCAAGAAATCAAAATATTACATTTTATGAATATATATCTACTAAAATATTCTTTCTTGCATACATAGTCGATAAATTGCTATATCAAATCCTACATTTGTATGAAATTTTTTTTCAAAACAAAGCCGTGAAAATTGGTACAATTTTAATGTGGCGATATTACCTCAAAAAACTTTACAATATAATAAAATGGACAGAGAAATAAAATTAAAAAATCGCTTCTTTATCTCTAGAGATAGATATAATCCATAAAAAAGTTGTCTGTCCGTAATACAATACTGCGATATAATAAAAAAGATGAACAAAAGAAATAAGAAAAACCGCGTATTTATTTCAAGATATAGAAGAAGAAGAAAATAAAAACAGGATAATTAAAAACTGCGTTATGCATAAGAGATTAGGGAAATTAAAGGTACACAGTTCTTTTGATTTTTTTAAAATCAGTTTTGAGTAATATTGTAAGATAGGTACTATGTAAGATAGGTATTGTAAGATAGGGGACACAATATTTAACGCTAAAAATTATATGAAATTAAAAAGAAATCTTCTAGAACAATTTATTTTAAGGAACTTTTTTTTTAAATTAACTTTTTTTTTAAATGCCTACTGTTTTTATAAATATAAATGTTTTTAATTTAAAATAACTAAACATACTTAACATTTGATATATGAAATCTTTAAAATTAATAATATATTAAAAATAATCAGAATATAATAATAGAAATAATTAGAATATATTACATGAAACTGTATATGAATTTTTAGATGCATGGGATTTTACATTTGATATGAGTTTTTTCCCTCTCGTGCATATTAAATCTCGTGCAATCACATAAAAACGTATTAGTAGGGATTTAAATTATTTTTCGATACAGAAACATTGCAATAAAAGAAACTATTAGTCAAGAGGAAAATTCCTTTAAAAATTTCTTCAGTTGTACTTTTTCCGTACATCAAAGCTACCGGCCTACTTCAAATCTGAAACAATGGTAACATCAATAACAATACCTCAAATGTCTAAATATGTTTCTGAAATATACATACTACCAATGATTGATGATATAATTGGACATTCTTAGCACAAAATCATAACGAAAATACTTCCTCAAATTAATATTATTAATAAAAGTAATGTTATTTGTATTAGAAATTATGTTTACTTTGAGACTAGTTAAGTTACATGTTTTATATGTTGCCAACTATAAATACGAATAAACAAATTAGCCCACATTCATTTTATATATTCATATTCATAAGACGCAAATAATTAGAGTGCATGTTTCTATATATATATTTCTGTTTTCCTTTATCTAAAGATTTTTATATTTATCTTAGGAAGGTTACGTTTCTGTACTTTTATAAATAGTTATAACTAGTGCTTGCAAAATAAATAATAATCTCTTTAAGGTTTTTTTTTTTTTTTTTTTTTTTTTTAAGGTATTTGGAGCACAGATTAGTACAAATAAATTCAAATTAAATATTTAGAATTTTAAAATTAAATGTCTGAGATTTATTTAACATATTTCTTCAATTCAAAACAAGTACCTACATAAATTATTATAGTGTACGGTTTATTATATATTTAAAAAAAAACATTTAAATGTCTAATTTATATATATAGTGATTGTTTTGATATTATTTCAATTAATAGCGTTCTAAAAAGCATATATTGAATTCCAAGTACGATTGAGTACATCCAAGTATGATCCAATTCCAAGTACGATTGAGTACATCCAAGTATGATCCAATTCCAAGTACGATCACAGCTACTGAAATTATTGATGCAGCCGATAAATATGCAAAGTCAAGAATTATTGACTACACTATTTTGTATTAGTTCGAGTTCGAAATATTACCGGTAGATAGCGCTGTTCTCTCACAAACTGTTTAAACGTCGCACTAGTGTTAAAAGCTCCAATAAAACTGATGGACCTAAGTGTAAACCACAGGGTGAAAAATACCCAAGCCGGCAATCGAGCATCGATACCCTAGAATGGCATTTCAATGCTCTATATAGGCTGTCCATAAATAATGTCACACTTTTTCCAATATTTCCCCCCCCCCTCCTTTGTCACAAATTGTCACACTTCACCTAACCACCTTTTCTTCTCTTGTCATATGTCAGGGAATATTATTTAATTATATACTTGCAGTTCAGAAACAAAGCACGACATTATATATTATACATCATATTTCAAATTTTATTTAACTTTAACTACGTGTTTTAATGACATTTTTAAACAGAACATTAAAAATGAATCGTGTACTTTTTTTGTATAAAATAAGATCAAGGTTTACAACAAAAAAACATAATTAATATAATAAAATAATAAAATATTAGCAAGGAAGAGCCTTTCAAAACAGTAGTATTTCAGAATATGAAATAAAATTTTAAATAGTATTTGACTTTGAATCTTTGCTCTGAACACAAAATACTTAAATTGTAATATAACTTCTAAATTTTATCAGCTGATTTTTAATTCTTTTATTTTAACCAAAATGTCACATTTTTCCTTATTCTCTTCCACCCCTTTGTCGTAAACTGTCACAATTTCACGAACCCCCTCCCCCCCCCCCATCCAAGCGTGACATCATTTGTGATTGGCCCCATCGCTTTAAGAGCAGTGTACAAATTTTTAGGTATTAAATATTCAACCATTTTATGCGTTTTTTCTTGCTGAAAATTAGTTCAAAAATTAATTAAAGTTTTCTTACGTGTGATCGTTTATATTGAGTTTTGTTTCGTCTCATGTTTGCTTGTTGTATGCTCATGAAGACATTAAATCTCATGATGCGGTTGCAGAGTTACCGACATTAAGTGCGGAAAATGCCAAGCTGGGTACAGTTTTCGTGGCTTAATGGGAAAGTGTAGACGTAGAGGCCAGTGTTCTCGCTGTCGCTCGCCAATGCGCCAAATTGCGACTAAATTCTTCATTTGGCGAGTAAACAAGGGATTAGATTCGCCAAATTGCTAGTGCTGAATTTTTGCTTTCTCTTTTTTTCTTTTTCGTTTTTCATACATATGCATATATATTTAATATATAAATATTTTTAATATATTTGTAGCGGATAGTTGAAATTAGATTAATAACAATAGCTGTCACAGTTATAAAAACTTGGGTTATTTTAGAACATATTGAAAATAAGGGACTACTTTAAAGAATTAAAGGGGTTTTTTTTTTCGGTTTTTTTCTGCTACACGGCGAATCTGTTTTGCTAATACTTTTTTCATTTGGCGTGTTTTTTATTTTTAATTAGTCAAATTACTAATGTTCGTCAAATGTCAGCGAGAACACTGGTTGAGGCGCTGTTCCAGGGATCGGGATTCCACTCCTAGCTTGGACATTTTTCATTCTGTAAATTTACGCTTAGGTAGTATTGGGGAAAAATTCATGTATTATATATTCAATAATTTCGGGAGTACTTTTCACTGAAAATTAGTTGGAAGATTAGATAAAATTATACTTATTTATTTATTTTACTCTTAAACGTAAGATATATATAAGTATTTTACGCACAGTAGCTTTTAAACACCATTATACCGACGTGAAATGGTATTTAGTTTAATTTAAACATTTTATACGAAAGAAAGTGGGAAATAAAAAACTATTAGAAACAAAGAACATGCATTTTTTTTCAAAAGAAATAGACTGTTTAGCATAATATTGATTTTGGCTCTCAAAGCAATTCTTTTATTATTTTTTCATTAAATTAAACATTTATCAACCCATATTTAAGTACAACTACAGATCTTTTAATTCTTTAGGTCTTTTAAAACACTTAAAATGCTCTCACAAACACACGATATAAAGATCTTCTTAAGCAAATGGCAATTAAAACCCCAATTTATTTGGCTTTTAAAAGGATTCTGCACACCCACCAGAAATTGTAGTGAATTATTTATTTTACTCTTAAAAATATAGAGTGGAATTATTTAAAAGACAGAGGCTTTTAAGTAAAATTCTGCTCATATAAAGTGGTACTTAGTTTAATTGTTTGTTTGTGTAGAAAAATGTGAAACATAAAACTTTTATGCTCAAATAGCTTACCGTCTTATTATTATTATTATTATCTATATATTTAAAAGATCTGGCTGTTTTTTTCAGTCATCAGTCCTGAGTTTTCTACTCAACCTATTTTGATAGTTATTTTTTTAGATGAAAGCTGTTCATTTGTAGTTGTCTCCATTCTAGCTATTTTTTAATGTATTTCCATTTTTACATTTTATTTTTAATTTTAAATATTTTTACGATATTTCTTCAAAATGGTGGCAACTCAATTCAGCTTTTCTCTCGATAATAAAAATTTATTTTGCATTATCACTTTGCACCAATCAGAAGCTTGATTTCATCAGTGAATATATCCTAGCATTTAAAAGACAAAAGTTAACTGTTTTCGTAAAATTTAACAATAATAAAATGATTGCGTATAATTATGCACTAATTGAGGTAAAAAAAAAAAAATATTATTTACTCAGAAATAATATCTATAACGTAAATAAAATGACAGAAAATAATCTATGATAAAAATTAATGTCTAAAGCAAAATAAGAAAAATTTCAAATGAGGAAAATGATGTCATTCAGAAACCAGATAAATGTGAAATACTATATTATTACGGATGTCTTTTTCATATTTCTAATAACAGTAACTTTTAAAAAACATCTGAAGAGAAAATGAGATGAAAATGAAATAAGTTTTTTTTTTTTTTTTTTTTTTTTTTTTTTTTTTTTTTTTTTATAAAGCTATTTTTCTGCGAGTGCATCTAAAATAAAATTTCTGGATTTCGCCGGTACTCAGATTACAACTTTAACTTAAGATGTGCGAATATTTGCATGCAAATATTATTGCAAATAACATTGTAACTGCCAAACTTGACATCAAGTTTGGAAATATATTTATTATATATTGATTCAATAATGTAATTACTTTTTTTTAATCAAATTGATCAGGTTTTTTAAACATTTCATTCATCGAATTCGATTGGTTTCCACTCGTTTATATAAAAAGAAATTAGCAGTGGAATATAAAATTCATTTTGTATTTAAAAATATCTTTGTTCTATTTCTCCTTAAATTAAGACATTATCAATTCACATTTAGGGCGCTTAAAGTTTTCTTTATTTCTTGAAGTGTGAGCTATTTTTTGCTCCATTCTAAACATTTGTATTTTTATTAAATTAATATTTTAATATTTTGATAACATGTATGTTATGAAATAATCTTTACTAAATTTAAGTATGAAACACACCCACAAAAAAATGTGTACATGTTTTTTTAATTTATTTGATTAGTTTCCTTTTGTAAAGCACAAGTGTCCCATCACTTATGTGAGACACTGTATATTATTTCATGTTTCCATTCACTGGAAAAATTAAACTTATTTTTCTATTCATTGAATTGCGGATTGTGTAATTTTTGGGAAATATATTCTCCCATATCCCCATTCACTGAGAAAATTAAATTTATTTTTCTATCGACTGAATTGTGGATTTTGATTCGAAGAATTTCTGATAAATAAAATTTTTTCGTTTGTCAAAGACCAATATATATCTTCTAAACATCACTAACAAGGAAGGTTTCCATATGGGCATACTCAGAAAATTCTGAAAAATTACAGAATGTTTTTCTCATGAGGATGTATATGTTTATAAAAAAATCAACAAATGTCCCTACCCTGTCCGTAAAAATATAATGAAAATTTCGTTATTTGGCGATTTATCATCGGTTGAAGATGAAAAGGAATTTTTTTAAAAATGTTTTTTTTTTTTAATGTCAAATGCATTTTAAAGGAAAAAAGTTTCATTTTCAACGTGTTTAGATAAATTAAATATTTTTGGTTTTGTCAGCTTTAGTTTGTTTTAAGTATAACTTCGTTTTATTGATATTTATATTCAAATTTAACCATCAAAATTTGAGATTTAAAACGAAATTCAAATTTAAATTAATTAAAATTGTTTCCAGTTCAAAGTCCAATTGAGCATTGTGTCATTTCGATTTTGTTGCTATGGAAACATTTGGCTTTTATTTTTGAATACGCTTAAATGTATGAAAATAATTTTACTGACTAAGAATTTTTTATTTATGAAAATATTTTTTCCAGAGGCAAATTAAATAATTACAGCAACAAATAATGAATATATATGCAATTTAATATACATAAATATGTATATAAAATATTAAACTCTCTCATTGTTCATGATTCAATTCATTAAATACCATATACACGGATTCTAAAAATCCAAAAGTTTTCACTTGCATTAAAATCGTTTTTGGCGGGGAAAAGTGCTGCTCGCCAAATCGTGTTACACTTTTGTCTTTTCACGCCAAATATTCGAAAGTATTTTATTTTTTTACATGTTTTCTACTGTAATTCCGCCGCTAATTTTCACTGATCCTTTATTACATACATGAGTACTTAAATTAATTTTTTTTTCAAAAAAATCTGAGTATGGAGTCCTTCTTTGTAAGTAGATCAAGCAGAAAATAAAGAACTGTTGTCAAAATTTAATTCCATAATGCACACAAGAAAGCTTGTCTGCATCAAACTTTCTTCGTTTACAATCCTTTAAAATCCCGTTATGTTTATTAAATTTCTTAAGAGTACATACATTACATGGCCATTAGTCAACACACATTTTCAATTTTAAAGATACAGTAATCTCTTAATATTCTCGAGGTTTAGGTTCACGGAAATTTCCGCGAATATTGAAATTATCTTCCAGTGCATAAAAAAGGGATTAGGTTTTATGATATTTTGTATGATAAAAAAAAAAACAATTTAAATGTACAGCTACTTTTATTAAGAATTAAAACGTACATTCTGTAAATAAATTTGAAAATTATAATTACAAACATGTACAAAGTCTGATTGCTAGCTGTTGCCGTGAAAAATTTATAAATATATGATTGCTTGGAAGAATTGTTCTTTTGTTTACGAATATTTATATAGATAAAAATATTAATCAGAAATTTCAATTTAAAGTACAATTTGTGACTCTTCATCCACCTGTAAGGGATTGCATTTTATTGCTTTCTTAACATGTTGTTGATGAAGCTTTATAATTTCCAATATAATTTTAAAAAATCATTTGCAATAAAAAATTGGAATTTTAGAAAATATAAGATTTTATTATTTTTTATTTTTAGTATTAGGTCATGTTTCGTATTTCTTGGAATTACTGATCTACATTTTTTCTCAATACAAGCGACGAAATTCTCAGAAGATAGGCTATACACAATACAATTCGGCTTGTGTAACGCCAAATAATTTGTGAAATTTGTAAACAAAGTGAGTTAACTTTGTAAAAAATATTCTTTATGAAACAAAATTCATGATTAGTTAAATGAAGTGTTTCCGAAGTTAAAATATTCTTCCTTTTTATTTACCCATTGTTACGCCCAGTATGTTACATCCTAATATGTTATATCTTGAGTGTTATGTGGAAAGAGCCTGTAGATGGCGCCTGTAGTGAATCTGTTTTAATTCTGTATGTACCTGTACATATGCGCTCTGGACAGCGATGATGGAACATGTAAATAAAATGCGCTAGCGAAATGATTAGAGTTTGTGATCATTATGGTGTTAATGTGTGGAATTAATTTAATTATCTCCCCCTTTCTTATGATGTGTTGTGCGAGTATTAACATGGTGTCATGAGTTGTGGGTAGAGTCACACGTTTTGATTTGTTTGTGTATAGAACGGCGCAAAATATTTGCGCGCTTTCTTTGTTGCGAAGAAAAGGGGTGAGTAATACGTAGTTTGGTTTTTCGGAGATTTAGTTTAGTTGTATAAATTGTGGTTTTCTTATGTTAATTAATTAGTGTTGTGTATTGAGTTGTATATTTTATTCGTAACTAGTGATTTTGTATTTTATTCGTAACTAGTGATTTTGTGTCAGTTGTAGGAACTATTTTAAGAAAATTATTTTAGTTATTTCTGGTAGATTTGCAGTGTTGTTTCAATAATTTTGTGATTTCTTGTGTTATTAGTGTAAATATATTCATATATTTAATCATGTCAGTGATAGATAAGTTGAAAAAGGACGAGTTAAAACTCGTCGCTGAAGAGTTAGGGTTAATAATTCCTGAAGGAGCTAAAGTTATTGAATTAAAAGAGTTAATTGAAAAAAGTGACTCTTTTTTAAATAACTTGGATTTAGTTAAAAGTGTTGTTGAATATGTGGTTGAAGAAATTAAAATTAAAAAAGAATCGGAAAAATCAAAATTAGAATTAGAAAAAATAAAATTAGCACAGCTAGAAAAGGAGTTAGAAATCGCTAATATTCGGAAGGAATCGCTTCAAAATAATTCATTTTCATCGGTAAAAAGTGAAATGGAGTCAATAAATAATGTAGAAAGTTTTATTAAGAGCATTAAAACTTTAACGATACCTGTGCCATCTAGGGTAGAGTCATTTAGCCTTTTCTTTCAGTCCTTAGAAAAAGCATTCAGAACAAAAAAATGTACCTGAGGAATTTAAAGCTGAAATACTTTTGAATATGTTAGGTGAAAAAGCAAATAATATAATGATTTATTTGTCAGAGGAAGATTTGTGTAATTATGATAAATTAAAAAATGTAGTGTTAAAGGAGTTTCAACCAATTCCGCAGGAGTGTTTGAATAATTTCCGTAAGGCGCAAAAATTACCTTCAGAAAGTTATGTCCAATATGCGTCAAGATTAAGTGCAGCATTCGAATATTACTGTCAGTTACGTGAAGTGAATGATTTCAAATCTTTGTGTGAGTTAATTGTTTCGGATAAGATTTTTGGTTCATTAGATAGTGATTTAATGTCTCACATTGGAGCAAAACAGGGAGAATCATATTTTAAACCGCAACAATTAGGTCGTGAATGTGATATTTTTCTTTCTACGAAAAATAAAATAAAAACTGACAATAATGTGTTTAGGAAACAAAACGGAAATGAAAATAAAAGATTTTTTGGAAATAAATCGCCAAATCCAACGTTTCAAAAGAAAGTTTCGAATGTGTTCTTTTCTGAAATAAAAACTTGCGTTTTATGCAAAAATGAAAATCATGAACTGTATTTTTGTCCGAAATTTAAAAGTCTTACAAATTCTGGAAAGAGTAGATGTTGTTAAAATAAATAGACTATGCTTTAAATGTTTGCATCCCAATTGTAGTGTAAAAGTTTGTAAGAGCAAAAATTGTTTTTGTAAAAAACCGCATAATAAGTTAATCCACTATCCAAAAGAAAAATCGCCCAGCTTCACATCTGTTTCCAATAATGTAGATCAGAGAGGGGAAAGTAACGATGCACTTTCTCCTTCCATCCCTCCTAGTCAGTCAGATAGGTCTGTGGTCGCTAGTAGTTTCGCAAAAAATAAAACAAAAAATGTTTTATTGAGTACAGCTTTGATTTTGATTAAAGACAAAAATTCTCAGTGGTATGAAGCGAGATGCCTGTTAGATGTCGGGAGTCAAACTTGCTTAATAAGCAGAGACTGTGTGAATCGTTTGCAATTGAAACCAGATAAAACGAATACGGTAATATCGTGTTTAAATGATTCATCTTTAAGTGTTAATGGGTGTGTAAATACTACGATTTCTAACCGAGATAGGAGTTTTCAAAGAGATATAAATATGCTGGTAGTGAACAAAATAACAGATCTTATTCCACATAAAGTATTTCAAATACAGGTGGATGTTTCTGAGTCAGTCGCTTTAGCTGATCATACATTTAATATCCCTGGAAAAGTGGACGTATTATTAGGGGCCGAAATTTTTTATGAGTTGTTGAGACCAGGGCAAATATATTTAAAAAATCCGCGACTTCTATTACAGAATACTTGTTTTGGCTACGTGGCTAGTGGAAGTATCGAACAGATAAATTATGGTAATATACATTGTGGATTAATACGGGATTCAGATTTAAATGAAACAATGAAAAATTTATGGGAACTCGAGACTTTAGGTATTAAAGAAAATGAAGAATTAAATTCAGCGGATAAAGAATTGATAGAGCAATTTGAAAGAAATCTAAAATTTGTGAATGGGAGGTACGAAACTGATTTATTATGGAAAATTAGTTGTGATGAATTAGAAAGTAATTATTTTTTGGCAAAAAAAAAGATTTGATGAGTTAAATAAGGGTTTTTCTAAAAACAATTGGATTGTTAATGAATATCGAGAAATAATAAACAATCAATTGAAAAACGGGATTATTGAGAAATGTCAGAGGGATCAGCTAGAATATTTTATGCCTCATAGAGCAGTTGTTAGAGAAGATAAAGAAACAACTAAGGTTCGGATAGTATTTAACTGTAGTTCAAAATCTAAAAATAATTTGTCTTTGAATAATTGTCTAGAAACTGGTCCTAATTTAAATCCTAATATTCTTGATGTTATTCTAAATTTTCGGAAACATAAAATAGCGTTTAATGCTGACATAGAGAAAGCTTTTTTAATGATAGGAATTTCAGAGAGAGATAGGAAATTTTTAAAATTTCTTTGGTATTCGGATGATCCTAATAAAGATTACGAAATCATGAGAATGAAAAGATTACCATTTGGCTGTAAAGTGTCTCCTTTTATTTTGAGTGCTACTATAAAACATCACATTAAAAATTTTGAAAATAGCAATCCTAAGTCATTTGAAATGTTAAATTCAGCTCTATATGTAGATGATTTATTTTTTGGAGGAAGTACTGTGAGTGAGTCGTTCGAATTATCTTCGGACGCTGTAAATATTTTAAAGAGTGGAGGATTTAATTTGAGAAAACTGAGGTCTAATAGTAGAGAGTTGGAAAAACTCTGGATAGAAAATGGCTTTAAGGATATAGAGAAAGAAAGTGTTCAGCAGTTGAAGATTTTAGGTTTAAATTGGTGTCCAGAGAAAGATGAATTATCATTGGAAGTTAAGGGTTTAATAGAATCTTGGGAAACGTTGCAAAACAGTAAAAGGTGTGTTTTGAAAACAGCAGCACGTATTTTTGATCCCCTAGGCCTGATTTCGCCATTTGTTGTTCGTATTAAATTATTGTTACAGGAAATTTGGGAAACAGGTTGTGATTGGAATGAAGAGTTGCCCGATGATTTGCGGGAAAAATGGTTTAAGTGGTGCAACGAAATTGAGAAAATATATTATATAACTATTCCCAGATTTTGTTTAGTTGTTTGTAAAGATGAACAAGTGGAGGCACATGTTTTTGTGATGCTTCATTAAGTGCGTATGGAGCAGTTCTTTATTTTAGGTATTGTGATAATAGTGGAAATTATAAAGTGTCATTTATTTTGTCAAAAAATAGAGTAGCACCGTTAAAGAAATTAACTTTGCCGCATTTAGAGTTGATGGGTCTTGTAATAGGTGCTAGAGTTGGAAATTATGTGAAGAATATTTTTAAGGATAGAATTCAAAGAGTAGTATATTGGAGTGACTCCACCATTGCATTATATTGGGTTAAAGGATGTGCGAAAAGGTGGAAACAGTTTGTAGGTAATAGGGTTCTAGAAATCCAAGAGAAAACCAACCCTAGTGATTGGTACTACTGTCCTACAGAAGACAACCCGGCCGATATACTAACAAGAGGAATTGCTGCTGAAAGTTTAGTTAACAACGAGAAATGGTGGCAAGGTCCAGCTTGGCTTCGAAGTAATAATGAGAGCTGGCCCGAACAGATATTGAGTACGTCTACGGAAATCAATAGTGTAGATGTATTGAAAGAACAGAAGGTCAAGCTTGCTGAAAATTTGGTCGGTAAATTAGAGTTAGTTGAACAATTGTGGAGTAAATTTTCATCGTGGACTAAATTGCAAAGAGTGCTTGCGTGGTGCTTGCGATTCATCGATAATGCAAAGAGAAATAAAATTGCAGCTCCGTTTTTGCAAGCAGAGGAATTGAAAAGGTCGCATGATATTATAATTAAGTTAGTCCAGAAAGTGAATTTTGCAAACGAAATAGCCAACTTGGAGAAGGGAAAAATTCTAAAAACCAGCAATTTAAATTCCTTAAATCCTTTTTTGGACAATCGTGGGTTTTTAAGAGTTGGTGGACGGCTAAGAAATGCCAACATACCAGAGACTGCAAAATATCCTTTAGTTTTGCCTAAAAATCACCCAGTTACGACCTTGTTAATTAAATTTTATCATTTAAAATACTTACATGGAGGAGTACAGCTAATAAATTCTGCCGTGAAGCAAACCTATTGGATTGTGGGTGCGAAGTCTCTTATCCGTAAAGCAATAAAAAATTGTGTTATCTGTGCATGATTTCGCAGCGAATTCTCGAAACAAATCATGGCTGATTTACCAACATCAAGAGTGAGCCAAGGAAGAGCGTTCATTTGTTGTGGCACCGACTTTTGTGGACCTTTTCTAATAAGTCTTCGACGTGGTAGGGGAGTAAAGCCAGTCAAAATGTACGTCTGTATCTTCGTATGTTTCTCTACCAAAGCAGTTCATTTGGAACTTGTTAGTGATCTGAGTGCCAGCGCCTGTATAGCTGCGTTGAAAAGATTCATTGCACGTCGAGGTAAGCCAATAGAGATCTTCAGTGACTGTGGTGCTAATTATATAGGAGCAAAGAATTATTTGAAAGTCGCTGCATCAGAAGCAATCGGCAACTACTTGCACAATGAGAGTATAAAATGGACTACGAATGTTCCATCTGCTCCCCATTTTGGAGGTCTTTGGGAGGCAGCGGTTAAATCAATGAAGTACCATATGAGACGAATTATTGGGTCGCAGATCTTGTCTCAAGAGGAATTTGCAACAGTTTTGGCGGAAATTGAAGCAGTTCTGAATTTTCGCCCATTAGTCGCTATTTCGGAGGACCCAAATGATCTTTCAGTCCTCACTCCAGGTCACTTTCTCATTGGGTCAGATTTAAAGAATGTTCCCGAACCAGACATTACAAATATGAAAATTTCAATTCGAGATCGATGGAAATTGATTACGAATATTTCCCAGTCATTCTGGAAAGCATGGTCTAAGGACTATCTTACACAGTTGCAAGTGCGCAACAAGTGGAAATTTCCGACAGAAGATTTATGTGTAAACGACTTAGTGCTCATCAAAGATGATAATTTGCCACCGTTGAAATGGAAAATGGCAAGAATAATTGACATTTTCAAAAGTTCTGACAGCAGAGTAAGATCAGTGAATTTAAAAACTGCCATAGGTGAACTTAAAAGACCAATCCACAAATTAGTCAAACTGCCAATAAATGAAAATTAACTTTTCTTTGTGAAATTATTTAAATTTCTAGATATAAATGTGAATTTATTGTGTAATATTATTGTTATATATTTTTATGTTTACATTGTGTATTGTATTAATGTGTCAATTTGTTATATATTTATTTATGATGATGACGTGGTCATGGGGCCCCAGTATGTTACGCCCAGTATGTTACATCCTAATATGTTATATCTTGAGTGTTATGTGGAAAGAGCCTGTAGATGGCGCCTGTAGTGAATCTGTTTTAATTCTGTATGTACCTGTACATATGCGCTCTGGACAGCGATGATGGAACATGTAAATAAAATGCGCTAGCGAAATGATTAGAGTTTGTGATCATTATGGTGTTAATGTGTGGAATTAATTTAATTATCTCCCCCTTTCTTATGATGTGTTGTGCGAGTATTAACACCCATCATACAAAGTAAAGGGTAAGTCTTGCAATCGTTTTGAAAATCGAAAAACAAAAATTGACGGATTTACCGTTTCAGACACTGGAGATTCCGAAAAACATATTTTTAGGGGGAAAAATTACTGTTTGTTTATAAAACGTTCTATCTCCCAAACAAACTGATATATAGGCATGTAATTTCTTGTGTATTTAGTGTGTAATTGAAGGAAGTCGATTGAATCTCAATAACTTCGATTATCCGAAACTATTTTTTTTCGGATTCTCGAAATATTCGTTCTGATGACTTCTTTTTATTTTAAGGAGTGAATGTAAAATATAAATTATAAATATAAATTTTGCATAAAGAATGAAGTATATCGGATAATTAGTTGCTGAGATTTTTGCAATCCCATTTTCCACACAATTTGATCTTTCATGACTCTGTATTACGTTCAAATTTCAATTCAAATATATATTTTAATTGTAAGCGAGACACTAAATTCGATGCAGTAAACTGTTAGTTAATATGATTATTACTTTTGGAGTTATAAGGGTATTTCTTTTACGCAATTCAGTATTACTTAATTATTCCATCGATCAAAAACTATCGCCAAACTATTAGCGCCAAACTGTAAGATTAAATGCCAATAATGGCTTATCATAAATGTCACATTCAATCGACATTAAACACGTTACGTGTTTGTTACGTCATCAAATGATTAGTTCGACGTTTAAGTTGTATTTTTATTAGTTTTTTACTAATTCATTTGTTTTTTGGTTAGTTAAAATAAAAATTTTACAAATTTGTGTAATTTACAAGTATTTTGTCACTTAATATAATTTGTCATAATGGGACCATGGGATAATCAAGTAACACCCGCAATTGGGTAATAGAGCATTACCATGTGCTAAAAATATTTAACTATACATTTAAATTTTATTTTGGAATTGCGATGCACTTTATAAATAGTTTACACATATTTTATTTTTCTATTTTATATTATGCATATCCATGATGGGTAAGTATTAGGGTGGCCCCCCAACAACTAATTTATTTCGTTGTTTCGATTATTTAATAATCAAAACTGGCGAATGTTGAGGGATAATGTTGCAAATGTTTTTTTTTTTTTCATTTCTTTTTGAAGGACTCTCTGATCCCGTTTTGCTTTCTTCCCCTTTCTCGTTTTTAGTCATTTAAGAAAATTCGGCTTAGAAAAATTAATTAAAAAAATGTATATATATAAGCAGGTTTAATTTAATTAATCTTCTTCCTGATGTCTGTAAAATTTGGAATCTGAATTCGAGAAATGTTCTTGAGCTTGTAAATATAGTTGCTTTTTACAACTCGTCAGATTTTTTTTTATATAATTTAATTTACTATATTTTGTTTTAAAATATTTTTATTCCATTTCCATTTTACAAAGTTAAATTTCAGCATGTCATATCTTTTATTTCCTTCTTTCGAATTTCCTTTGCAAAATTTTTGATCCTACACAACGCCTGTATTTTTTTTTCCGTCTTAATACAGTTCGATGATACAAACGTTTTTTCTCCAAACTTTTTGGAAAACGAAATATACAGTTTCGTTCTTATCTCAATCTTTGCGCTGTTCTCGAATTTTCATTCGTTTAAATTTCAGACCTTTTTTTGCTCGGGAGACTCCTTATTGCGTTAGATAACTTTTCGCGCGGATTTTAAATGCTCTTACATTATCTCTGATGGTGGATATTTCCGTATAATCTGTTCTAATATCATTCGTAGCGTCAGAAAACGTTTCAAACGTTTTCTGATGTTTTCGTTTCAATTGTATGGATTTAATTAAATTATTTACTTAATATCGTATAACATAAAATATATAAAATATATAACAGAATGAAATTTTCACCTTGCTTTTTAACATAAAATGTATAATATGAACATTAAAATGTTCAGATTTACTTAAAAGACGATTAAAATAATCAACCATGTATGTTAACTGTTAATTTTATTTAAAAACATCTTAGTACTTTCAAACTTTTAATCAGTTTTCTTCCTTAGAGAATATTTTTTTTTCATAAATATAAATACAAATATTATAAGATTTCGTTTAGAAAATGAACGTCTTCGTCGGCGACCCCTACCTACGACCAAAACACACCTAGTCTCTTGCGCGATAGAGCTGTCGCCGGTAGGCGATCACGGATAGCGCCAAAATCCTTTACTTAAGACCCGAATAGTCTTGCACTCTTAACAAAAAAGGAAAAAAATAAGAGAAATTGAAACCGGACAAATTTAACAGCAAAATTAGACAAATTAAAGACATTGAAAAACGGTCAGGGGGGCGGGCGGAACTATGACACTAGCGATTTTCTCTGCCTTCATCACGAACATATATGTCTTATTTACTTAATATCGTATTTTTATTGAAGAACATCATAAAGAAATGTGTTTATAGAAGAAAATCCTGAGTAATGTGTAAAGACTGAAATAAAACAGTTTTTGTCAATTTATGGCTAATCTTTATGTTTGGAAGACTTTCACACTGTGTTCCTATTCCCTTCTGCACTGTTAAAACTAATGGTGACACATTGCACCTTTTAGGGGTGAAAGGCTTGTCTCACTGGTGACACCCCTAAGGGAGCCAGAATGTACCTTTAGTCAGGGTGAAAATATGCCCCCCCCACCTAATCCAGAGTGACAAATGATAAAAAATATATAAACCGACTTTTGGCCCTCGATGGATTCGAACCCACAACGTCTGATATTAAGCTCAGCGTTCAAACCACTGGGCCATCGAGCTCACCTTCTGAGTCTTCTTGAAATGTTTAAATGGCCTGAAATTCAAAGGTTGCTTTATGTAAAAAGCTCGCCAAAAGTTAGCCATCCGAAATTCTAAACGAAATTGGGATAGCGAACGATCGGTTATAGTCTTCGAAGGGAGAAATTGCTGTTTTGATCTACCAGTGAAGGCGAGTTGAAAGGAAAGTCGTAAATGACTAAGGGGTGAACATCTTCCAACAATATACATTGCGCGGCACCTTAATTAGCGTGATTCACCCATTGCGGGATCAAACGGAACTACAAACTAGTTTTCAAGTCCGCGGGTGTCAAATGGTAACTCCTTTTCACCCCTGGGCGCCAAATGCAGCTGGTTTGTCACCTTTATTTTTAACAGTGTGCTTTTCTTAGGTTCGGCGACTTAATTACTGCGAGATTACAAGGTTCACTTTCAATAAAATGTTATTTACTGACATTATATGTTTATCTCACCTCACTCAGCACCGTACTACCGCTATATTTTTACGTGCAATTTCTTGATATACTAACGAGGAAATGGCCATACTTTTAAATTAAATGAGGTGCGGAATTTTTGCTTCAGCAAGCAGTGATAATCAGATATGAAGTGTAGATAAATCCATAATAACATATAATAAATGTTAGAATTAGCTACACATAAGTAATAATATACAACGATACCTCGAGTATTTATTCGACTTATGGGCGTTTTAGTTGATGATCGCGCTAAAATAATACAGTTGCATTGCATTTTAGTTTTCGCCGAAAGCAATTTGTTTATATTAAGCATTTCGTCTAATGAATGTATCATCTTTGTTGGTTGAGATATCACTGTGTTTGTTGTGTTCAATTTAATATTCATTAATTTGTTATTGAAAAATGAAAATGACTTACCCCATGTTGAATACTTTGATTAATCACTTTTTTGAAACGAATGTTAAACCTAGAAATCGGTGGATATCTGGAGATGCAATACTTCAGGAAGATCTGAAACGGATATAAAAATATAGTAAATTTTATGAGAAAACTGTTTGTATTCATAAAAACAAATAATATACAATAAAACAAAAAAAAAGACTAGTATGAACCAAGATGCGTATATGCGTTTATAAATTAATGCTTTCAATATACAAGGTGTTTGTGAACGTGCCTAAAAAGAGAACACTAACAATAGCGATCATTGATCATAAGTTCTAGATCCTTTTATGTAATAAAAAAACACCGAGTGTTTTTTTTTTTTTTTTTTTTTTTTCCAAAATGAAATTGCATTTAAAACCTTCAAACCGTAAACCCAGCAATAAAAAAAAATTTAATTGATTTTCAGAATCTCTATCTTGTTATGTGAGAAATGTAACAACATCCCTGAAAGTGCTGCATGCGGTCACTATTTATATTCTATCAACTGTTAGCTAAAGTTTCCATATTTTACATATAGAACGACAGAATATATGGTATCACAAACCAAACTACATCGTATTTTAAACTCATTTCTTGTGATCTGATCATATTTCGCACAAATCAAGCTATTTCTGTTTGAATTTTCTGCTATCACCTATGTCACTGTTACGTTTTTCTATAGATATAAATGAATAACATTATTCAGGACAATGGTTACTTTGCACACCTAAGCAAATTTTAATATCTATTATAACCATCTTCACATTGAAATAATAGCTGTGCAGCACATATTAAATGCAAGAGATACAGTAATTGATGATACATTCAACTTTAAAATACCAAGAATCAACTTTGAAGCTGATGATGAACTGCTCAAATTGAACTGCTTTAAACTTTTTGCCATAACAGAACCCTAATCCCTATGTAATAGTAGATAAAATTTTTCTAAACATAATAGATTAATGTATAGATTCGATTAATAATATTCCGACTGTGGCATTACTTTCTATGCCCACTCATACGCAAGCAGCATATAGATACGTACAGGAGGTCACAGCAGCATCACTCAAAAACTGTGGATTCGAAAGAAGAAATGGATACATGAAGGATAGGTTGATACAAAGAAGACTATTCTATTACTCTTTGATAAAAAAAATTGCAATTTACTGTACAAATAAAACGTTGTACTCAGATGGTAGGGTGGTTGGGCTGGGTATGGGTGCGACATGATATGCAATCACAAAAGTCCAGGGTGCATGTAAAAGCAAAAAGCAAAGAGCTGCACTAAAAATATCTGTAACAGATTAAGCACGTCCAGAAAAAGTAATTTTATTGTGTATTTTTTTCCTGCAAAATTTTCTTGTACAATGATTTTTTTTCCTAAAATTCGATTTTTTTTTTCTTTTGATAAGGCGAGTTTTTAAACTAACGTCTACATTTATTTTTAATCTAATTTTTCATCGAAAAATAAATATCCCCACATTCCTTTGCATTCTTAAAATATACATTTATTTTGATAAAAGTTTTGAGACATATCTGATTGAAACATAATATGAATAATCTGTTACCTATCTTTTATTGACAAAAAAAAGTTAGTTATAAATCCATAACGTTCTAGAATGTCATGTTTTCTCTAATAATAATAATAATAATAATAATATACACACATATCTATCTATCTATCTATCTATCTATCTATCTATCTATATATGTATATGCAATATACAGTCGGCAGTAAAATTATTCGAGCACCTTAAACCCTTTGGTTTTTTTCCCAAAACCGAAAACATACTTCCTGCAACTATTATTCTTGGATAGTACGGCAAGTGAATCATTGCCCGTAAATAAATGATGAATGCTAAGCTCATTGTACTAGCAAATCTCTTCTAGTGCATTTCAGTGACCAATTTTAATATGTTTGAAATAGTGTAACATCATTAAAATACACAACAAACGAATTTTTCCCATATTAGACAATAAAGTAATGGATTTCTTTTATGTACCTCTGACGAACTATAACTTACTCTAATCTCTGTAAAATGTTTGATCTTTGTCATTCTTATCAGTTTCATTATATTTGAAATTGGTCATTGAAATACATTGCAAACAGTTTTTCCCTATTGACCATAAATGTCAATTCTTTTTGAATGTTCTTGTAAATAAACTATAAAACTACAAACTTCATTTTCAATGCCGAATACAAAGTAGTAAATTGCATTAACATACATCAAATGCATCCGAATATATTTGCACTAGTTAGAGCACGGGTAGAAAAACACAATTCATAAAGCTATTTCAACTATGTTGGAAAGTTTTTAAAACAGCAGAAAAATATACAATTATTATATCGTATTCTAAATGTTCAAAGCAAGCGAACAAGCAACATTTTTTCATTAGCTGGACAGTTACTTTTTGCTTCTAATTATTAATCTGTATGGTTCAGATGTGGTTGATGATGTGGTTGAAGAATCCGAATATATTTACACTAGTTAGAGCATGGATAGAAAAACACAATTCATAAAGCTTTTTCAACTATGTTGGAAAGTGTTTAAAACAGCAGAAAAATATACAATTATTATATCGTATTCTAAATGTTCAAAGCAAGCGAACAAGCAACATTTTTTCATTAGCTGGACAGTTACTTTTTGCTTCTAATTATTAATCTGTATGGTTCAGATGTGGTTGATGATGTGGTTGAAGAATCCGAATATATTTACACTAGTTAGAGCATGGATAGAAAAACACAATTCATAAAGCTTTTTCAACTATGTTGGAAAGTGTTTAAAACAGCAGAAAAATATACAATTATTATATCGTATTCTAAATGTTCAAAGCAAGCGAACAAGCAACATTTTTTCATTAGCTGGACAGTTACTTTTTGCTTCTAATTATTAATCTGTATGGTTCAGATGTGGTTGATGATGTGGTTGAAGAATCCGAATATATTTACACTAGTTAGAGCATGGATAGAAAAACACAATTCATAAAGCTTTTTCAACTATGTTGGAAAGTGTTTAAAACAGCAGAAAAATATACAATTATTATATCGTATTCTAAATGTTCAAAGCAAGCGAACAAGCAACATTTTTTCATTAGCTGGACAGTTACTTTTTGCTTCTAATTATTAATCTGTATGGTTCAGATGTGGTTGATGATGTGGTTGAAGAATCCGAATATATTTACACTAGTTAGAGCATGGATAGAAAAACACAATTCATAAAGCTTTTTCAACTATGTTGGAAAGTGTTTAAAACAGCAGAAAAATATACAATTATTATATCGTATTCTAAATGTTCAAAGCAAGCGAACAAGCAACATTTTTTCATTAGCTGGACAGTTACTTTTTGCTTCTAATTATTAATCTGTATGGTTCAGATGTGGTTGATGATGTGGTTGAAGAATCCGAATATATTTACACTAGTTAGAGCATGGATAGAAAAACACAATTCATAAAGCTTTTTCAACTATGTTGGAAAGTGTTTAAAACAGCAGAAAAATATACAATTATTATATCGTATTCTAAATGTTCAAAGCAAGCGAACAAGCAACATTTTTTCATTAGCTGGACAGTTACTTTTTGCTTCTAATTATTAATCTGTATGCTTCAGATGTGGTTGATGATGTGGTTGAAGATGGTAGAGAGATTGGTTGGTTGACGCTACTATCAGATTTCTGAGCTTTTCTTGTCAAAATTTTTTCGAATAACTGTGGCTGGTAGTTTGAATTTTGATTCGCACGGTCCGCTATTGACCACAAAATTTGGTGGAAGAAGTTTAGAATTTTCAGTTAAATTTTGTGACGTAGGTGATTTGTTACAGTCAGTATTTTTCAAAATCTATATTTAACTGACTTTTAACTTTGACCATCGTTAAAAACGAGAAATCAATGAATGATTGATATAACACAATTAAAGAAACGAGTATATAAATATCAAAAACATTGTCGGAAGAAAATTCAGTTTATGGAAATTTTGAAAAGTACAAATTTTTGAAATTAACCAATATTGGTCGTTTCGTCAAAAATGGGCCACCATTAATAATTTTTCTGGTGAAAAAAATGACAAGTTAAAGTTTTAAAATTGACCAATATTGGTATGTAACGTTTCGCAAAAAAATGGGTCAGAGGCGGTTTGGACAACCGCCTCTGACCCATTTTTTCACTTTCACCTTTAAACAATTTTTCTTGAAAGAAAAACATGAGGTGAAATTTAAAGTTTAGCGAATTTTAGTTCGTATTGTTTTTTAAATTTCAAAAATTTGTCACCTTTTAGTTGAAATATATATTCATAATCTTCAAGATCAGGTGACAGAATTAATACTGAATCTGAATCCATTTCCTTATCCTTTTTTTCGTCCAATTTCTTCACTTTGATTTTTTTGTCCATAGCTTTTTTCTTTTCCCCATCAAGTTTCAAATGATTTCCCTTTGAAGTTTTTGATTTTTTCTTTAAATGAGATTTCGCAACAGGAAAGTTCTTCTCGTTACTAGGAGTTTTCTTCGGAATTTTAAATAATTTTAACTGTTCTCTCATTTTCGTATTTGAAGATTGAAGAAAGTCTATAAAATTTTGCTGTTTCTTGGCAGGAGAGGGTGTTGTCACGGGCTTGGCTGGAGTTGTTTTCACTTGTGAGGCAAGAGTTGTTACAGGAAAGTTTAACTTATTAGTCACGACTGGTGATGAGGGCATTTTAAATCCACTTGTCTTCTCTGCAGATTTCTTCGTTTCTAGCAGCGGCGGCAAGGCAAAATCTGTTATATCTTCTTCCATCGGAGTCGGAGGTCGTGGAAAGCTATCATTATAAGTTATGAGAGGCGTATTTAAAACTTTCTGATATGGATCTTCTATTAGATGCGAAACATTCGCATCTATAAAATTAAGCAAATCTTCAAGATCTTTTTCAGTTAAAGTAGCCATTTTTAAAAAAATCCACCAGCAACAAAAAGCGATCAGCGTCCAAAATGTGCGAATGGCGTCGATTACCGCCTTTTTATACGAATCACCGAGGTCATTTGAAAGATAAAAACAGGAAATTTAAGATAAAAATAATCGTATATCAAAGTTATTGAGAAAGGATATTACGTAACAAAGTTCATTATAGAATAAAAGGAATCGTGTCACGGGATGTTTTGCGCAATCCGTTTTTAGAAATCACAGTCAGGAAGTTATGTAACTCAATTCGCGGAACAGCGGAAAAGGTCTGGAATAAAATTAGCCACAGAGTCAATCTTTTAATGAAATTTGTATATATTTTTTTCTGAAAATTTTTTAATAATAAAAGTAACAATAATTTAAGCCAAGCAATGCGTATAACAAAAGATCCTGTAATTTAATAATAAATATTTTTTGCATCACAGATTGTACAGAATGTATATTTTTGTGCATACTTCAAAGACCAATTCTATTATTTTAAAATGAGCCATTAAAATGCATTTGATCCCCGTAATGTAACGGAATACTTTTGATTGTCCCTGACATCCGATTTTCATAAAATTTGAAATGACTCGACAAGATTATGTAATAATTATAAGTTTTTAAATATCAAACGATTCGGTTGGGTCTGAGCGACGTATTTACATAATTACGAACGCACCTAAAAAGCTTGACATAAATATATTTGGCCAATGATATCAGCAATATCTTGATTTTCTTCATGAAATAAATTATTCTTTCTTCATGAAAAAACATGAATTTCCTTAACAAAAATTACAAATCAAAAAAAAATGTATGATATAAAACTACATTTGAACTGTCCGTAAAATATGTGCAGACTGTATCAATTTGTTTTTAACCACAATATTAGGATCATTTAAAAGTTTGACTGATGCCAAAAATTGAACTTTTCAGTAAACCATGACACAGATTTTTTTTTATATAATTCATTTTAGGATCTCATCCATGTAGTTACAAAATTCGAAACATTTGCATCTCTATAATTGATATTTTGAAAACAAAGCTGATACACAATTTACACAGTTTGGTATTACTTGAGTTAGTTTGGCGTTTTATATAATTTGTTGCATCAGCAATTCATTAATAGAGCATTACTATGCATAATAACAATATATAAATTTTGTTTTGGAATTGCAATGCATTGTATAAATAGTTTTCACATGTTTTATTTTCATATACCTAACCAAGATGGGCCCCCCAACAAACTAGTTTTTACTTGGAATAATTGATATACTAAATGTATTTTTTGACTTGGAATAATGGATATTTTAAAAACAAAACACACAAGTTTATGCATCCATATCTCTGAGAGCTCCATTTAAAAGTTTGACTGATATTGAAACTTATAAATCAATGATAATGTAACAATATTTTTCTTTTTTTAAAAAAAAAAAATGAGTTGTACGTGAGGTGCGCGATAACAAAATTTTAAAAATATTACTCTCATATATCAATCTCATAAAATTGTAAATAGTAAATTACAATTAAAACACGTTCCCCCCATTATGTAATGGAATACTTTTGTGTGGAATCAATTACAAATGTTTCTACAAATTATGTAAAATGTTTATTACAATGAATACTTTTGATTGACCCAATTATTAAAAAAATTGAAATAATTCGACAAAATTATGTAATAATTATGCGTTTTAAATTTAAAACTTATAAAATACATTTGATCCCTCCATAATGTAATTGAATACTTTTGATTGCCTCCGATTTTCATAAAATTTGAAATGACTTGACAAAATTATGTAATAATTATGTATTTTAAATTTCAAACGATTCGGTTGAGTGCTACGTATTTATATAATTACGAACCTTAATTACGATTATATTACGATTTATAATTACAATTAATTTTTTTTTTACATTCATATATATTCGAATCTCATGTCCATTAGACACTCTCTGCTTATTTTCAGTCCTAATCTAATGAAATCTCGAAAGTACACCTACTGATTCACCAAACTTTTTTTTCAAATTGACCGAAAACGTTCAGTTGTATTTTCTTTTATGGGGTGTTTTAAGAATCCTCCGTTGTTAAGCAACATGATGCCTATCCCAAAAAGAGGATTGAGTGTGAAGATGAATGACACGGTGCCTTTTCGTGATGCCTATGTTAAATATCTATGTTTCTTTTTTTTAAAAAAAACCTATATTGGTTTTCAAAGTGTCATAAAAAAATTAGGAGCGGAAAGCCCGCTCTTTTTTTTTTTTTTTTTTTTTTTTTTTTTTTTGACATTCTAATTGAAAAAAATTAGAAATAAAACTGTTTTTTTTCAAACTGTTGGAGTTAATAAATCGGAAATTAAGCTCTCAATATCAATATTTTCTGTTGGGTCATAAGGCGTGTTTAATATTTCCTCTAAATTTAAATTGAAATTTGTGCTTTCGGAATAAGAATTTTCCATTACATCTACATTTTTTTCAAAATTTGAAGACATTTCTGTATTTATCGAGCTGGTCATTTCAAAATTTGAAGACATTTCTGTATTTATCGAGCTGGTCATTTCAAAATTTGAAGACAATTCTGTATTTATCGAGCTGATATCATTTCCAGAATTTGAAGACAATTCTGTATTTATCGAGCTGATATCATTTCCAGAATTTGAAGACAATTCTGTATTTATCGAGCTGATATCATTTCCAGAATTTGAAGACATATCTGTACTTATCGAGTTGATATCATTTCTAAAATTTAAACACATTTCTGTATTTATCGGGCTGGACATTTCAAAATTTGATTTTGCTGCATTTGGCAAGTTTGTTGTTTTTTCATGATGAAAAGTTAAATCTAGAGGTTCCGGATCCTCCGAGTTGACGTTTGGAAAATATCCTTCTTTTGGATTATTCATTATTTTAGAAGTTAGAATTTGAAAATGTTTTACAAAATCGACAGGTGTTGTTACTACATTTCTTTCTAATATCGGTGGATTCGGAATTAACCAATATGTAATTTGTTGTTGCTCCTGTTGCTGTTCATTGTCAGAAAAAGTATTTGGACATGCAACGGTCGAGGAATCTAAATTAAAAAAATCTGCAAAATCTTTTTCCTCTTCCGTTCTTGCTTTTTTTGGTGGCGGAGGGGGTGGCATTTTATTAAAATCATCCTCATCTTTTTCATCATCAATATATGGCGTTTCAGGAGGAACATCAAACGCATTTTGTAGTTTAGTAATTCTATGGGCTACCGGATCGTCCACGGGAAAAGGAAATTCAAAGTTTTTTGGTAATATATCTAAGCTGAAAAAAACTTTTTGAGTGGTATATAACATGTAAGTTGTACCCTCTGGGATCTTGTACGCGCCATTGGGCAACAAGATCCGCCTGTCGAATAAATGAATGTTTTCGTAGTGGAAAATTTTATCTTCAACACTCAATCTTTTGTGCATGGTTTTTGGAAGCAAATAAAATAACAGGGGTACATTTAGAGTCTGAATAAAATGGATCGTATTTTTTTTCACGGTTTTCAAACCAAAGGTGAACCATGCTTTTACAAGAAACATGTTTTTGAGTTTAAAACTCATCCTCACGTCTGCATTTTTTTTGAACGCAGGTTGTGGGTTTCTCGAATACCTAGTGGTCATTCGACTCCAATCGATGAGTTCTGGGTGAAATTTTTCGAAAATCTGACACTCCCGCCCCATCTTCTTTGTTGCAGCCATGGTTTTCTGGTCCATGGGATGTTTGCAAAAATAAATTTTATGATATTCATCCATGAATAAAACAAAACATTTAACATTTTCGTTGGAAGCCCAAAACTTGAAATTTTTTTCGGGATAAGTTAGTTTTTCGACAGACTCAGAAATAAAATTTGGGAAAACATCAATTGCCCTGACTGATCTTTTATAGTCCATTTCCAACAACAAAAATTTGAAAAGAAATTTTTTTTTCTCAACAGAGTAAAAAACTCGTTTAGCAAAACGAATGAGAATGATTTTTCAATCTCAAACACTCGGGCTTTTATACAAAATTCTGGTCACAGGATGTTGTGCAATCCGTGCTAATTTTAACGAGGACAGGATGTTATGCAATTGGTTTTTTTCCCCTTCAAAATCATATCGAGGTCACAGGATGTTTTGCAATGCCATTTTTAGGGCTCTTATCTAGAAGGACAGGATGTTGCGCAATTGTTTTTTTCCTTGAAAATCACGTGGGGAGAGGAAATTTTTAGATTCGGATGCATATATATATGGTTCCGTTTGTCGGTTGAAGGAATCATTTCAACATGCTGTTCTGGATTGCGACAGATCCTCTTGCTACTCCAATTCTAGTTATTGTTTCAAAAGACGGGTTGCCGTATTTACGGGCGCTTGATATTGGCCGCATCTGTCATTATAAAAATGTTTATCAATTTGCAAGAAAATATGCCAAATTGATAGTAAAAGATGTAGTACCCGAAAAGATTGATTTGTCTCCTCAAATTTTGTCAACGAGGATCTTTACAATTGATGAAACTTTGAATATGTTGAAAAATTGCAAAGCGAAAATAAGCCTCTCGCTAATTAAACGTTGGTTTAGAAATATCGACGAAACAAAAATATTAACATTTGGTTCTGACGGAATTAGGGCTTGTAGCAACCCGAAAAAAGCTTTAAAAATACAAATAGTGCATAAAAGTGATGAAAACACGTGGAACTTGAAAGAATCCACTATGGAAATGGATACCATTAGTCTAGAAAACACGATAAGCTTCAAGGAGTTTCTAGACAAATTCAAAATGAAAACTCTGGAAATGTACAATACTATGATCAACGATTACAAAATGAAATTGATTAAAATTAATTTTTTCCACGAGAGTTTGGAAAATTTTCAATTGTCAGAACAAACACCTCCAAAACATATACTAGTTTATTTTGGAAGCCAAGCGTTTGAATATGTATTGTCAAAAAATAATTAATTGTTTGAAAAAAAAAAAAAAAAAAAAAAAAAAAAAAAAAAGAGCGGGTTTTTCGCTTCTATTTTTTTATAACACTTTGAAAACCAATATAGGTTTTTTTTAAAAAAAAGAAACATAGATATTTAACATAGGCATCACAAAAAGGCACCGTGTCATTCACCTTCACACTCAATCCTCTTTTTGGAATAGGTATCATGTTGCTTAACAACAGAGGATTCCTAAAATGCCCCATAAAAGAAGATACACTTCATCGTTTTTGGTCAATTTGAAAAAAAGTTTGGTGAATCAGAAGGTGCACATTCGAGATTTCTTTAGATTAGGACTGAAAATAAGCAGAGAGTGTCTAAGGGACATGAGATTCAAATATTAAAAAAAAAAAAAAAAAAAATAATAATAATAATAATAATAATAATAATAATAATAATAATAATAATTTTTTTTTTTTTTTTTTTTTTTTTTTTTTTTTTTTAAGATTATGTTGATAGTTCAACTTACTCGCTCCAACAATATTTTTCACGCAGTTTTCCATTTGCTCGCTCACAAAATGGATCTGTTCATTTCCACTTCTTCTTACAAAGTCAAGTCGGCCATCCGGTCCGAACACAAACATTCCAGGTGCGTAGCCTCTCTGGCAGTCGGTACCAACGGATTTACCCTGTTTGATGGAAGAGTTAGCGTGGTCTACGAAGGATGCAGCGTGGACAATGCCAAGTTGGTTCGTGAAATTGTAAAAAGTGGTGTGAGAAAATTACACGTTTACGATAAAAGAACTTTGGAAAAAATCGAAGACCTCCGGAAATCCTATTCGCATCTGTTGGAAAATGTGATCGTGGTGAGAAGTTTGAAAAAATTGGATATGGAATGCGCTTATTGCCATTCTAAACGCTGTCACAGATGGATAGCGGTTTCGTTGCTTTCAGAAATTTTTGAAATATTTTATGATCACATTGAACATTAGGATAATATGTATTTTTTTTTTAGAAAGGTCGAGTTTTTTTTAAATAATAATTTTGAGTCCGGAAAACTATGACTCGGATTTTTGAATATTAATTAGGGGAACAATAATTGAAATTGTAAAATCTATTTTTAGAATCATGACGTTAGTTACAAACTCGAATTTTTGAATATTAATTAGTTTTCAGATTTTTAACTTCCTGTTTGCTGGAGAACAAAAATTGAAATTGTAAAAAAAAAAAAAAAAAAAAAAAAAAAAAAAAAAAAAAAAAAAAAAATTATTATTATTATTATTATTATTTTTTTTTTTTTTTTTTTTTTTTTTACAATATTGGTCAAGTTAAATAATTTTGATTACAGAAAAGACTTACAATAAAACTTGACAGCATTTTATTTTTTTCAACCGTATTTTTTTAAAGTATCAGTTTTGAAAGAATACGGTTGTGGAGGTTCTATATAGCCACGTCTTAAACACTCCTGTTCATCAGGAAATTCTAGTTCGTAATAAAAATCAGGCGTTTTTGGTCGTGGTTTTCCTCTGTGTCTTGATACATCATTTATTCTTTTTTTCATTTCTTCTTCATTTAAACCTAGAGTATTAAAATATTCCTTGCAATCGGAACACGGGTTACCTGGATATTGTTTTCTTTCTGCTTTTTTCCGAGGTAATTTTTTAAAACATTCTGGTTCCGGATTTTCTTTTTCTAGTAGATCGAAATTTTCAAGGTGTTTCGATTTCGGAGATTTTATGTAATCCATACTACAATAAATTTTATTTTACACTTGTATCTTATTTTTTAGAAACGAACTAGTTGGATGATTAACAATGGTCAAGTTAAATTTTTATAATAACATGATTGCGTTTCTGCTAGTAAGTTTTAAATGTTTAAGCAATGTTCAAACAATGTTAAAAAAAAAAAAAAAAAAAAAAAAAAAAAAAAAATTTTTTTTTTTTTTTTTTTTTTTTTTTTTTTTTTTTTACAATATTGGTCAAGTTAAATTTTTATAATAACATGATTGCGTTTCTGCTAGTAAGTTTTAAATGTTTAAGCAATGTTCAAACAATGTTAAAAAAAAAAAAAAAAAAAAAAAAAAAAAAAAAAATTGTAATTTAAGAAATTACAACAACCATTTGAAAAATGATTTTTTTTTTTTTTTTTTTTTTTTTTTTTTTTTTTAATAGTTGTTACAAATTCTCCAATTACATTTTTTTTTTTTTTTTTTTTTTTTTTTTTTAATTGAAATTTTCTTTTTCACATTCTTGGATTCTTCGGATATTATCTACATTGGCATTATAATATGATTTATCCTTATCTAACAGTTCGTCATACAAATCTCTTTCAAATATATCGCCGTCGCCTTCAAGAATGATATCATTCATGTCATCATCCTCATCAGACGAATCATCAATCGGTTTATCAAACGAATTATCAGACAAATCATCACTGGGAAAGAGACTGGTATCACAGCGAGCGTAAAGGGGTAAATGGTAACTAAATACACTTTCATAAACACCACAACATAATAATGGCCTCGATGAAAATATGGCATCTATTGTTGTCCTACCATTAGTTGTAAATTCTTTGGGATCGTTTCGCATTTGCAAGTAAAATACATCATCCAATGTATCTCTGAGATATAATCCTTCTTCAGAATTCATTTCAATATTAAAATCGCCAAATAATATTGTAAATATTTCTTCAGTTTTTAATAAGGTTTTACTTATTGCTTTTAAAATATTCTTTGCGGAGGTTTGAGGTTTCGCGTACAAAACAGCAATTTGGCATCGCTTCAATTTTACTACGATAATGTGAACCCCGATTTCATAATTCACATACATTTTATAGTCTTTTTTGCCGAATTTGTTTTTCTTGAGATAAATGGACACGCCAGAAGGTTTTGGCTGGGAAAAGTGACTATAAATTTCATAGGGCCTTTTAAAACCCTCGAAAAGAAATTTATCACCAGGGATAGTCCAAGTTTCGGCGAAAAGTAACACGTCGCTATTCATAAAACAGGGATCAGTTTTAATATCATCGTAATGTTTGCGGAGAGATTGTACGTTGTGATACATCATTTGAAGACCATAAGGCTCACCACATTCCCGTAAAAATTTATATCTCGGAATGACAGGATTTTTCCTTAATCGCTCAAATGCCTTTGAGATAGGATTATCTTCTTTAGGTGATTTTGGAAGATGAAAATTTGGGAAAAGGTGTAATGTATTTAATTTTTTACCGCGAGAACAAGCCACATAATAGAGTTGAGTTGACATTTTGGGTGTTAAACCAACCGCGCACTCCTCGAATGTTGCTCCTTGAGATTTGTGAATGGTCATGGCTTCCGCTACTATAAGTGGAAATTGATTTCTAATAACAGATAGGGCTCCGTTTCTTGTCTTGTTAATCGACTTTTTACATCGCTCTATAGGCGTCCACTTGTATGAAATATTTTGTTGAGTCATGTAGCGTAATGCATTATTTCTTGCGTTTTTCCCTATTTGTGGGCTGTCTAAGAATTCAAGCCAGACTCTTTTGACACCCATTTTCTTAGAGTTTTTAATAGGACATGTTTCAATTTTTCGCAATACACCTATGGATCCGTTGACGAGTCCGTCAACTATATCCACATTTAATGTTAACATATAGCGCACGCCTATTTTGAAAGGTGTTTTGTACGCTAAATTTCCACAGTTTTGACGAGATTCATCTTTAGCTTTATTTAATAAATCACGCTTTCTTTTTGCCGTCCCTGTTCCCAGTACAGAATCGGTGGCCAAACATTCAATCAATTCACCCTTTATTTTATTCAATCTTAAGATATTTGCCTCATTCACTTCTTTGTTGGAATAAAATAGTAAAGGCGCGGTAACAGGAATTTTTTCCAATGTGGTTACTCTCGATTTTAAAATATTGATTTCTTTGTCAGTCAATTTCCCATCGGCCAGATTATTTAAGAGTATAGCAAACTCTTGGTCTTCTTTTTGACGCATTATTTCTGTGAGTTCATAAAATTTTACCGAATCGAAAGGATTTGGTACTAATTGTTCTAGATCCATCCGTTTTGAATTTTGGTAAAGAGGGGTATCTTTGACAGGTGGTAATTGTCTCAAATCCCCTAAAATTATGATATGCATTCCTCCAAACTCGGCATTGACACCTTTAATCTCTTTCATGCGTTGATTGCTGGCGTTGAATAAATTGATACCTACCATGGAAATTTCGTCTATAATAATGACTCGACAGTTTTGAAATTTAACTTGGTATTCATTCAAGGTGCTAGGGCTCATAGGATTTAATTTAGCCGAACTGAGCGTGAGACCTAGTCCGGAATGCAAGGTCGTTCCAGAAATGTTGGACGCCGCTTTGCCAGTGGGAGCCATTTTGATGAGGACCGGGTACGCCGGATCTTGGTCGAAAATCTTGTAAGCTATTTGTTCTAAAAGGGAAATGAGAAACGACTTTCCAGTTCCCGCGGCCCCTTGGATAAACCAAAAGATGGGCTCAGTATCAAATCGAATATTCCTTTGAAATTCTAAGAGAATGTCACGTTGTTTTGTATTCGTTTTTTGGAACATTTTGTTAAATTTATCTTTGGGCCAAATTTCCGGCATTAGAAATGTGGCAAACCCTTTTTCTGCGTCCATGTCCACCCCAATATCCACAATATTAGTTTCTTTTTCGTCATAGTCTAATTGATTTTCGAAAGGCACCATTTCATTCACCTCTTCAATCATTTCCTCAAGATCCCTATCTTCTGACTCTTTTACCATGAATTCTTCGTCCCAATCTATGTCTTCGTTAAAAACATATTTTTTCCGATTTTCTAAAATTTGATTTAAATTGGATTCGTACAATGCTTGACAGTTTTGATTCAAGATGTCTTTTTCTTCATCTCTCCAAGGTACATAGAGCATGACCTGTTCACGATAGAATTCGTTTCCGTTTAGGGACTGTTTAAAGTTGCAATAGCGAATTATTTTGGGTTTTGTTCGTTTTTTGCAATATTGTCGCCCTGTCATCAATTTCAGTGAGTCATCCCCAACCAACTTGAAATCGTACCAGGCTGCAAAGTTTGCAAGACATTCATGATCGAGTTTTGAGGGTCGACTCACGTACTTGTCGAGAATATTTTTCTCAAACACGTCTGAGGAGGATTTATCTAAAAGTTTTAAATCTTTTTCGGATTTAACCATGTGGGATCGTTGGTTGGGTTCAAAAGTCGGTATAAATATATCATCTTCGGATATTTTACTCATAGGCAATTCTAAAAGCGACCATGCGGCTTCCTGTGCGCTCACTTCTCGGGCATTAAGAAAAACATTGCTGACGGATTTTAATTTTTCTTTTAATGTCATGTTTCCCTTTTTGGTCGCTTCTACACAATCACGCATTTGTTTGGAAAGTCCGGCATTGGATTTTCCCACATAATCAACCAAATAGGCTACAACAGCGTATTGATCCAGTACAAACTGTAAATCCATATTGGATTGCATGAGGCTCAATATTTTGGGATTATAGCTATTAATTAAAATTTCATTGACATTCCTCTTGAGCATTACGGTGGGTCGTTTAATACCAGAACAAATGGCATTCAAATAGTCGTTTAATTCCAAATTTAAATGGGCTAAAAATTCGCTAAAAGATATGTTTAAATCTTTGTCCTCCAACACTTCCAAATATTCGCGTATTTTTTTATATTTTTTCTTATTAAAACGTTTGTCATCCTGCCCTAATGGATCCAATACTCTAGTTTTATCCATAGGAAAAAAAGGAATGTTAAATCGACAGTAATCATTATTTCCTTTTTTACGCTGACACGTAAAAGTGTGTTTATGTTTTTGAAGAAGGGCAAAAGGGTGGTTTCGAGAACAGGTCATTATATTGTCGACAAACTGGACAATATCTTTTTCATTGTCACCCGTGTAAATGGGTACATTCTTTAAATGCATTAAAATATGATAATGTGGGCTCCCTCTTTGCTGAAATTCGACTCTATAATAGTAATGTTCAATTTTGTATTGACCAAAAGGACCATCAGAATGATTTAATATTTTGAAAAGCTCCTTTGTTTTATGTTCAAAGTAGAGGGCGCAAATTACGGGATCATTTCGGATCAATTCGACTTTTCGTTGCGATGGCATGGATTTAAATTCTTCTTTTGTCAAAGGGCGATGTTCATGTAGAAACACCAAATGTTTTATCAAATCGTACCATTGCAACTCGGCGGCAGATAATGTTAAAAACATGGAAGGACTTCCAAATTGACGAATTTGAGCCAATACGCGTTTGCGTTCTTCTGACCAATGAGCGGGGCTCGATTTTATATTTTTCATAAATTTATAGGCTTGGTCTTTATATTGTAGATTACGAACATATTCGGGGTCACGAATGTTTTCGGCTGTAATATCTTGGGTTGAAACCACTTTATTGCGAAGGGCAATAGATATAGAACTCGCCAATTGTTGGTGTGAAAGTTTGAGAAAATTGTACAATACTTTTTGAGGAGTCGCGCCTCTTCGATCGTATCGACGGAGTTCGCTTTTACACATTTCTAAATAAGATGGCTCTTTAGATCGCGTGAAATGTCGAACTTGCCCACCATAAATTCTGGGATAAGATAATTCATCTCCGATTTTGTCAAAGCACAAAGAAATGGGTATTTTATTTTCACCCGGAGCCAATGCTAAACCCTTATTTTCAACATTTGCATCGCATTTCTTAATGAAAGTGGTTTCAGCAAGGGTTGTCCATTCTTCATCATCTTCATCTTCCAGTTCAAATTCTTCGTCCCAAAAATCTATGGGTTCATCATCATCATCATCATCTGAGGATATCAAATCCACCTCAGCATTTGTACCCGATGGAAATGTTTGTTCTTCATAACTCTTGAGCCAACTCAAATCCAATTCAACGCCTTGAGATTGATAGAGCGGTGTTTTCAAAAGATATTGGGCCGCTTCAAAAACGCGTTTGGGATGAATGTTTTGAGACAGATAATGAGATTTATGTGTTAAACGTTTTTTCAACTTTACGAAAATGGTCTGCGAGTCGTTGGGATTTTTAGGCAGGTGTGTTACGGTTTGGTGGAGTTCAATTGGCACATTGACAATAGAACCTTTGCAACCAAATTGCCGAGTCGATCCCAATTCTCTAATTTGCATAAAAGGAATTCGAAGAGACACCAAGCGTTCTTCCAAATTATTTAAATTGGCAAGGCAAGGTGGCAGAGGTGCATATTTGAATCCGTAATTGGCTGACAAAGGTGGAATTTGGCCTTTACGAATGTAAGAATAACACGTTTTGCAAAACGATCCAACATTATGAACATTTTCCGAAAATACAAAACTGTAAGAATTTGGTATATACTGTTTTATTTTACAGAGCGGAATTTTGGTGATGGAAGTTTTAAACCAAAGTCGATCGCAACACATGCATCTGTGAATGGGTCCATCAGACATTGAATCAAAAAAGTTTTTTTCCAGTTTTTCCCAAGCCGATAACTTTTTATTAGTTTTCTTTTTAGGTGGTGGAGAATCAAGAGTAATAGCTGCAACATTTTCCGGCTTGTTAGAATCATTTTTCATATTCAAATTTCCCTGGTTAGAACCGACCGCTTGTAAAACGCCATGGCTAGTGGTTTGGTTGCCCTCGAGGCATGGAGTTTTACGATTAATCGGTTCGACTTTAGATTGCTTCCTTTTTCGTGAACGTCGTTCGTTTCGTAATTGATTTTCATGGGCTACATAATCTTTTGAAGACCTCAATTCTTGCATTTTCAGACGATGTTTCATTCGACGTTTTTCTTTGGCTTCGGCTTTTTCTGTATCAGTTAATTTCCGTCGACCCATTTTTAAATTTGTTAGTTTTCTCCTTTATTACAATGATTTCATACATTTTGATTTCTTATTTAATTAAAAATTCTTCTAAAAATAAAGAATTTAATTTAAATTCAAAAGTGGTCACGCCAAGGGGTCAGTCCTCCCGAAAGCAACAACCATTTTTCAAATGGTTAAAAAAAAAAAAAAAAAAAAAATTTTTTTTTTTTTTTTTTTTTTTTTTACAATATTGGTCAAGTTAAATTTTTATAATAACATGATTGCGTTTCTGCTAGTAAGTTTTAAATGTTTAAGCAATGTTCAAACAATGTTAAAAAAAAAAAAAAAAAAAAAAAAATTTTTTTTTTTTTTTTTTTTTTTTTTTTTACAATATTGGTCAAGTTAAATTTTTATAATAACATGATTGCGTTTCTGCTAGTAAGTTTTAAATGTTTAAGCAATGTTCAAACAATGTTAAAAAAAAAAAAAAAAAAAAAAAATTTTTTTTTTTTTTTTTTCACAATATTGGTCAAGTTAAATTTTTATAATAACATGATTGCGTTTCTGCTAGTAAGTTTTAAATGTTTAAGCAATGTTCAAACAATGTTAAAAAAAAAAAAAAAAAAAAAAAAAAAAAAAAAAATTTTTTTTTTTTTTTTTTTTTTTTTTTTTTTTTTTTTTTTTACAATATTGGTCAAGTTAAATTTTTATAATAACATGATTGCGTTTCTGCTAGTAAGTTTTAAATGTTTAAGCAATGTTAAAAAAAAAAAAAAAAAAAAAAAAAAAAAATTTTTTTTTTTTTTTCTTAACAATATTGGTCAAGTTAAATTTTTATAATAACATGATTGCGTTTCTGCTAGTAAGTTTTAAATGTTTAAGCAATGTTCAAACAATGTTAAAAAAAAAAAAAAAAAAAAAATTTTTTTTTTTTTTTTTTTTTTTTAACATTGATAGATATTCGAATCTCATGTTCCTTACACACTCTTTGCTTATTTTTAGTCCTAATCTAATGAAATCTCGAAAGTACACCTTCTGATTCACCAAAGTTTTTTTTCAAATTGACCGAAAACTTTGAGGTATATCCTCTTTTATGGGGTGTTTTAGGAATCCTCTGTTGTTGAGCAACATGACGCCTATTCCAAAAAGAAGATTGAGTGTGAAGGTGAACGACACGGTGCCTTTTCGTAATTTTTTCAATATTGGTCAAGTTAAATTTTTATAATAACATGATTGCGTTTCTGCTAGTAAGTTTTAAATGTTCAAACAATGTTATTATTATTATTATTATTATTATTATTATTATTATTATTATTATTACTTTTTTTTTTTTTTTTTTTTTTTTTTTTAAATTGGAAGTTTTAATTTCATACCTGTTTAATATTAAAAAATTCAAAGTTATATAATGACGTCATTATTTCTAAAAATAGATATTTACAACTAAAACTCAAATTTCCAAAAAATGTTGTGTGATGATGAATTTTTTTATGAGATGAATTTTTTGTGAGATGATAATGAAATGATGGTTATGAAATCATGATAATGAAATGATGGTTATGGAATCATGATAATGAAATGATGGTTATGGAATCATGATAATGAAATGATGGTAATGAAATGATGGTGAAATGATGGTGAAATGATGATGAAATAATGATTATGAAATTTTTATGTGGAACATGATTTTGGAAATTTGAGTTGGGTTGCCCTCTGTGGCGGGACTTTTAAAAGAAAACCTAACCCGTATTCACGCTAGGTTCGAAGGAAACCACAGAAAACTTCGAACGGTTAGGCCGACGGAAAAACATTTTTCCCTCGGGAAAAATGTCACCCCCCATGTTTCATGTACGCAAAACATTTCGCATCAAAGAAATCGCAACAAAAATCCCCCCAACAAAAGAAAAAATGTACGCAAAATATTTCGCATCAAAGAAATCGCAACAAAAATCCCCCAACGAAAGAAAAAAATGTACGCAAAACATTTCGCAGGCAACAAAGTGTAGAGCCCAATCAAAGAAATCGCAACCCAGAAAAAAAAAATGTACGCAAAACAGTTCCCAAACGAAAGAAAAAAATATCGCCCAGAAAAAAATATCGCCCAGAAATCGCAACAAAACGCCCGATCAAAGAAAATTATTTCGCAGCGCAAGAATAATATAAACAGAAAAAAAAATTATACCACTTTGCTTTCAAGGAAGCCCCCCTGTGAAAAGAAAAACAACAAACAGAGCCAGCATGTTTTATTATTCAACAAAAAAAAAATTTTTGTTTTTTGCTCCGACAAAGTTTCGCTTTTTAAAAGGAATCCTTCATTTTTGTGTAAAGATGTGTGGAAAAAAACAACCCACCGAGGAAGAGCCAGCATTTTTTATTATCCAAAATTTTTTTTTTCTTGCTCTGCTCCTGCCCGACGGGTTGCAATTGTTTGCGTGCCTGTGAAATAAGATGAGACAAAGACTCCAATAAATGAGACAATTTCTAAAAAAAGAAAAATATTTTATTAGTTATTCATACTCACCTAATTTTTCTCTCAACTCCTTCGTTTCCTTTTCCTCCACCTCTCTTTTTTCAACGGTTTTGGGTGACCCGGTGATACTTTTGCTTCATCCGGCGAGTTTCCGATCCGCCCAACGCAGCACTACTCCTGAATGGGGCACCCGCTTTGCGAGTTTACGACCGGTCCATCGCAATTCGACAACTAGACACTTTTTTTTTCATTTCAAGCTTTTTTTAGGAGCTTTTGTTTTAAAAGTAGAATAGTTGCCGAAGGAGCCCGATCTTTACCAAACAGGTGTAGACATCTTTCACTTCCACTCCGAGCCATAATAAACAGAAATAGATTTTTATGCACGGACGACAAAAAAAGTCGACATGGTGAAAAAAATTTCTCTCTGGATCAGCACGGAGTAAAAAAAAGTGGAAAAGATGCTCGCTCACGAACCAGTTCGAAACTCCAATTTTTTTTAAAAAACAAAAAAAAGGGAGTTCGCCCCTTGTCTCCCCACGAGGCCGTCAGTTTTAAACCGAGCTGAAAGTCTCTAACCGCTGGCCTGTCTACGATGCGTACCACGTCAGACCATCGCAGCTGCAACAGGGATCGGAAGGCCCCCAATTCCCATTCCAGAGGCTTTGCGAAACACCCCGCAAGGGGCGTTATTTCGAGGTGCTTCCCTAAACCTTCGCCGAGAGACAAGAGGATCCTTCGGAATTCGTGGCTTGGATTCGGATAACTCCTCGTCCATCAATTTCTCAAAGCCGGGAAGCCCGCTTCCGAAAAAAAAGAGAAAGTGGAGAAAAAAAACAGGTTGGCTTCTTCGATGACCTTCGAGTACAAATTTCTTTTTGTTAAAAACTAGCCTGAAATAAATATTTTGCCTTCCAAGCCCAGGATCGAGGAAGGACTTTTTTTTTTCTCCAACTTCTGGGATTTTTTTTGTGTCCGTTTTTAAAAAAAAAAAAAAAAAAAAAATAACAATTTGAACGCGCTCTGACAAAACTATCTTCACCACAAACCCAAGATAATGTGGACTTGCCTACACCTCGCAATTGGATTGTGTGTTGTGAAATTTAACAAAAAATTTTTTTTGAACGCGCTCTATTTAAAAAGAAATTTGAACTCGAAGGGTGCTGAAAAAGAAATTATACTTACCATTATTTTCCCTTGTGCTGAAAAAAAAAATTTTTACCACCACGGATTCCTTTTAAAGCGAAAATGACAAAAAAACAAACAAATGTTACCGCGGATTCCCCCCCCACACAAACACAACATGAAAAAAAACAAACATCAAAAGCAAAGTTTTTCTCCCCCCCCACAAACACAACATGTAAAAAATACAAACATTAAAAGCAAAGTTTAACCCCCCTCCCCGGACAATACAAACACAACATGTAAAAAAAAACAAACATTAAAAGCAAACATTTAAAAGATGTAAAAAAAAAATGCAAAAAGGCAGCGAGGAAAAGGGATCGAAGCAACATTACGTTAACACCGCAAGGTTCCAGTTGCTCCGAACAATAGCGAAGCGATAGAGCGGAAAGCTAAAGTCTTGGTTTCATCCGAAACTTATACTGTCAAATCAAAAAAAAAAAAAAAAAAAAAAAAAAAATTTTTTTTTTTTTTTTTTTTTTTTCATATATATTTGAATCTCATGTCCCTTAGACACTCTCTGCTTATTTTCAGTCCTAATCGAATGAAATCTCGAAAGTGCATCTTTTGATTCTCCAAACTAAAAAAAACCTTTATTTAGTGAATAAATACTTTTAAAAATCTCCCACTTTAACTTTAGATTAAAAATAATTACAAAAAGACCAAGATAAGTTATGATAAATTATAATAGCTAAAGTGATATGATTTTCCCCAGAGTATTTTTATAAACATTTTAGCGGCAAATTTCTTCCATAGCATTTGCTATAGATGCTAAGGTACCAACCATTCTAACTGTGGAATGTAATAAGCTCCTCGCCCAATTCGGTTTTGGATTTGATGAGAAAGTTTCAGGAACAACTTTTTTTATACCCTCCCAACCGTCATGATCTTCCACCCATGATAATAAGTTTTCCTGTACCAATCTTGAAAAACATTCATACATTACATCTATAATGCTTTTAGGTAATTTATCTTGGATGCATTTTACAGCCAATTCCCCGACGAAAGCGAAAAATGCAATTATTCGACTCCAAGTAATACCTTCGATAAACAATTCATTAAATACACCTGTTAAAAGACTATTTATATTATCTTCATCAATATTTTTTATTTCACAGCATAGATTTTTTATTTCATTACCATACTTGTCAAGAAATACACTAAGAATTTCGCAAGTTTTTTCAATGAGATTGGTTTCTTTTTCATTCATCGGACTGTCTGCATGAAAATTTTCATAATGATTCAGTAGAAAAGAAAATACATTTTCAAGAAAACAATCTGTTCTTATTATATCTTTTTTGCTATAAATTCTCTTTTCACACTCATCAATTTCCCCACGCAAAAAAACTGCTTTAAGTAGCAAATTGTTAGACATTTTGCAAAGAAAAGATACTTTGTTTCAACAAGCGGAGAATGTAAAAATTACAAGTGAAGCCACAAGCTTTATAATCTTACAACATGAAAAAAAAAAAAAAAAAAAAAAAAAAAAAAAAAAAAATTTTTTTTTTTTTTTTTTTTTTCTACATTCATATATATACGAATCTCATGTTCCTTACACACTCTTTGCTTATTTTCAGTCCTAATCTAATGAAATCTCGAAAGTACACCTTCTGATTCACCAAAGTTTTTTTTCAAATTGACCGAAAACTTTGAGATGTATCTTCTTTTATGGGGTGTTTTAAGAATCCTCTGTTGTTAAGCAACATGACGCCTATTCCAAAAAGAGGATTGAGCGTGAAGGTGAATGACACGGTGCCTTTTTGTGATGCCGCGGGCTACCCATGCCATGGCTTTAAAAAGTCTTTTTGTCATGGCTTTTAAAAAGCCATGGCTTTTAAAAAGCCATGGCTTTTAAAAGTGATTGCGTTTCTTCTAGTAAGTTAAAAAAAAAAAAAAAAAAAAAATTTTTTTTTTTTTTTTTTTTTTTTCATAATAGGATATTACATGTAAGCGCCATACAATTACAGTCAAAGATATAAAAGTTTTTAATTTCAAGGTCATCCCAATGTCATTCATGGGTTCCATTTTCCAGGCTTGAAGTCAAGCGACAAAATTTTATCGGGCCCACATCAATAGTTTTGTTGTGTACAATTCTCAACAAATGTTAAAAAAAATCAAGTCGATTGGATCATAAACTATGAGCAAACGTGATTTTTAATACTACACCATGGGGGGGCAAACTTTGATTAAACATAGTACTGCGTACAAAATTTGAACCGCTTCGGATAATTAGAGTCAGAGATATTAAAATTTCAAGGTCATCCCATGGGGGTCTATCATCGACGGCACGCGAAATTATGTGACAAATTTTTATGGATCGACCAGGGGGTCCCCACTATTGACATTTTTGTTATTAAATTTACAAAATTTTATACATGTTAAAAAAAAACTGTACGTTTCTGAAACAATTACAAAGTAAAATATTAATAAAACATTATTTTTTATGGATCGACCAGGGGGTCCCCACTATTGACATTTTTGTTATTAAATTTACAAAATTTTATACATGTTAAAAAAAAACTGTACGTTTCTGAAACAATTACAAAGTAAAATATTAATAAAACATTATTTTTTATGGATCGACCAGGGGGTCCCCACTATTGACATTTTTGTTATTAAATTTACAAAATTTTATACATGTTAAAAAAAAACTGTACGTTTCTGAAACAATTACAAAGTAAAATATTAATAAAACATTATTTTTTATGGATCGACCAGGGGGTCCCCACTATTGACATTTTTGTTATTAAATTTACAAAATTTTATACATGTTAAAAAAAAACTGTACGTTTCTGAAACAATTACAAAGTAAAATATTAATAAAACATTATTTTTTATGGATCGACCAGGGGGTCCCCACTATTGACATTTTTGTTATTAAATTTACAAAATTTTATACATGTTAAAAAAAACTGTACGTTTCTGAAACAATTACAAAGTAAAATATTAATAAAACATTATTTTTTATGGATCGACCAGGGGGTCCCCACTATTGACATTTTTGTTATTAAATTTACAAAATTTTATACTTGTTAAAAAAAAACTGTACGTTTCTGAAACAATTACAAAGTAAAATATTAATAAAACATTATTTTTTATGGATCGACCAGGGGGTCCCCACTATTGACATTTTTGTTATTAAATTTACAAAATTTTATACATGTTAAAAAAAAACTGTACGTTTCTGAAACAATTACAAAGTAAAATATTAATAAAACATTATTTTTTATGGATCGACCAGGGGGTCCCCACTATTGACATTTTTGTTATTAAATTTACAAAATTTTATACATGTTAAAAAAAAACTGTACGTTTCTGAAACAATTACAAAGTAAAATATTAATAAAACATTATTTTTTATGGATCGACCAGGGGGTCCCCACTATTGACATTTTTGTTATTAAATTTACAAAATTTTATACTTGTTAAAAAAAAACTGTACGTTTCTGAAACAATTACAAAGTAAAATATTAATAAAACATTATTTTTTATGGATCGACCAGGGGGTCCCCACTATTGACATTTTTGTTATTAAATTTACAAAATTTTATACATGTTAAAAAAAAACTGTACGTTTCTGAAACAATTACAAAGTAAAATATTAATAAAACATTATTTTTTATGGATCGACCAGGGGGTCCCCACTATTGACATTTTTGTTATTAAATTTACAAAATTTTATACTTGTTAAAAAAAAACTGTACGTTTCTGAAACAATTACAAAGTAAAATATTAATAAAACATTATTTTTTATGGATCGACCAGGGGGTCCCCACTATTGACATTTTTGTTATTAAATTTACAAAATTTTATACATGTTAAAAAAAACTGTACGTTTCTGAAACAATTACAAAGTAAAATATTAATAAAACATTATTTTTTATGGATCGACCAGGGGGTCCCCACTATTGACATTTTTGTTATTAAATTTACAAAATTTTATACATGTTAAAAAAAAACTGTACGTTTCTGAAACAATTACAAAGTAAAATATTAATAAAACATTATTTTTTATGGATCGACCAGGGGGTCCCCACTATTGACATTTTTGTTATTAAATTTACAAAATTTTATACTTGTTAAAAAAAAACTGTACGTTTCTGAAACAATTACAATGTAAAATATTAATAAAACATTATTTTCAATACAACAGAGTCACATTATTTTTTATTTGTTAAATGAAATAATTAATTAATTGAATTGACTTACCCCAAAAACTTATTGAAACACAATCTGCAGGTTTAGTAGCCACTGGTTTCGGCGCCGAATCCAAACTAATTCGCACAAAATCGGTGGCTGTATTTATATGCTAGGATGACGTCAAATTTCAAATCTAAACTAAAATATTTAACTAAAAGTGAAACATCTAACTTGAACTGAGTTCAAGGTCATCCAACTGCGTAAAAGGAATATTTTTCCATCATCGTTTTTTCGCTAAAAATAATTCCAAACTAAAACTCAACTCAAGGTCATTTAACTGTGACTCTTTTTTTAGAAAAGTTGGTTTTCGTTCAACATGAGCGAGCAGGAAAAGATTTTTTTTTTGTTTTATTCATGCATTGATTCTTTTTTTATATAATAATGAGACACAATAATGTTACATTTTATAATAAAAATGAGCAACTTGCATTAATTTAATCTAATTTTTTTTTGTAGAAACGAGTTTTATCAAAATCATCTTAAGCTAAATTCTGTTCAAAATACCTTTTTTAGCAGCCTTTTTACTTTCTTCTATCTTTACAAGAAGAAAGTATTGGATTCATGAAAATTTTCGACTTCCGGTTTTCGACGGATTTATACGTCTGTCTGTATGTGACAAAAAATTTGTGGGCGCTCTATCTCAAGAACTAATGCTTGAAATTTAATAAAATTTTATATTCAGTTAGACCTTGATATGGATTAGTGCCTATTGGTTTTTGGTGAAAATTGGCCTGCAGGTGGCGCTGTTATACTACGTTTTTCATGATTTTCAAGATTGCTATATCTCAAGAACTAATGCACAGAATTTCACCAAACTTCAGATTCTGCGACCCCTTGATATAAATAGACGCTGATTAAGTTTTGGTGTAAATTGGCCAGCAGGTGGCGCTGCTATACTACGTTTTTCATGATTTTCAAGATTGCTATATCTCAAGAACTAATGCACAGAATTTCACCAAACTTCAGATTCTGCGACCCCTTGATATAAATAGACGCTGATTAAGTTTTGGTGTAAATTGGCCAGCAGGTGGCGCTGCTATGCCACGTTTTTCATGATTGCTATATCTCAAGAACTAATGCACAGAATTTCACCAAACTTCAGATTCTGCGACCCCTTGATATAAATAGACGCTGATTAAGTTTTGGTGTAAATTGGCCAGCAGGTGGCGCTGCTATGCTACATTTTGCACGATTTTTGCGATAGCTATATCTCAAGAACTAATGCAGAGTCTAAATAAGTCGACCCTAGATGCGTTTGAGTGCAAAAAATGAATTTAAAAATGAGTATGAAAAAACGCAATTTGTTATATTTTCTCAATCTTTCAATCACCATAAAGTCAGAAATTTCTGTTCAAAATACCTTTTTTGGCTGCCTTTTTTAAAATATATTCTGACTTTATTGAAAACTCGACCAATTCGCCACAGTTGCTAAATAAGAGAATTTGTCATTTGGATGCGAGCAAAATTGAATTTAAAAATGAGTCTGAAAAATAAGCAGTTTGGATTTGAGTTTTTTTTTTCTCCAACTCCTATTTTTTGTTTAATTTATTTTTGCTAGAAAAATTAGTCCTATGATAAACTTGTTAATATAAAAATTGTAGATATTATTGAGAAGATGTAAAATAAATGTAATTATATTTGATTGCTTAAGGGTGTTCTCAACTGATCCGCTCAACAAGCGAAAAACGTTTTGACACATTTACAAATTCATTTTTCAACAAAAAGTTATAAAATTTTAATGCCTGACTATGAAAGCGATTTCGAATTGAACTTATTTTTCCATTTTATGATAATTAAATTACTTATCGAGTTATAAGCTATTTCGATGACGCAATCACCCGTTTTTCTCCTCCTTTTCGACCGGTTTTTCTGCTTTCGTCGGGAAATATGCTCAAAAGTGTCAACTTTGAAGGATTGTTATGAAAAATCTATTGTGTTTTTTTTTAAAAAAAAACAAAAGAATGTGTGCAATTAAAGAGTTTCTGAATAACAACACCTGCTATTTTTATGCATTTCTAAACAAAAAGAAATTAATGCATGTGTCACAAATTTACCCTTTTTGATTTTAAGAACACCCTTAAGAATTGAGTAAGTTATGAATTTTTTTGTTTTTTCGTCCCCTCCCTTTTTTTTTCTTTTCGTCGGTAAAAGTTGATTCTGTCAAAAAACCTATATATACAAAAGTTTCAGATAATGTTGAGTACATTTATATAAAAAATTTAGTTGGATTTGATATCTTGAGAATTGACAAAGTTGTGATTTTTTTTTCTCCATGTTTTTTTTTCACCCCCCCCCCCCCCCACATTTTTAACTTTACCAAAAATCTGTCATGCAGCTCATTTTTGAAAAGTAATATAAACTTTAAACTGATTCGATATCTATTTTATTTAAAAAGTTCGGGTTACAAGAAATGGTGTTCATATAAAAAGATTTTTCTAATCCTCTTGTGTACACCAGATCGAGGATCTTTTTCACGAAGAAGTGATTTTGAAATCTTGGTCAAATTATTGATTATTAATTTAATGTAAAGACTTTTAGTCTTTTGAAAAAAAATGAATCGTGAGTGTATTGGGGGAAAAAGTGTTTTGGCGCTAAAAGATTGCAATTTTTTTTTATTTTGATCGTAAAAAAAATGTTTCTTTAGAATTTAACAAGTTTTTTTTTAAATTATTCCAATATATCTGACAACACGATTCATTTTTTCATCACTTTATAAACTTTGTTTCTTTTTTTTTACATCCAGTTTAATAACTTGATTCGGCCGCTTTCGATTTCCGCTTTTCGATGGACGGGGTCAGAGATTCTAAAAACATGTTTTTCCAAAATGTCTGTCTGTATGTCGCCATTCTACCATCAAAAAGTGTATAAAGTTATGCATAGAATTAAACCAAATTTTTGTGAATGGCTGTGGCAAGCAGGTCATGCTTGCCACAGCCAAAAAGTTTTGAAATATTCCGCCGGAAGGGGGCGCTGCAATCGCGATTTTTGTGCCATTTTCCACCGACCAAAAGTATATGAAGTTATGCATCGAATTGAACCAAATTTTTCAGTAAGACATGTTTCTTTCAACTCTGTATTAATTGAAAATGAATAAGTATAGATATCTGGTGACTTTTGAAAAAAAATAACAAAATATTTTCCGCCTTATTGTGTGAACTTTCTGTGATAGATATTTTGGAATACATTCATAGCTATGTGAGCTGCTAATCTCTTACTTGGGTGGAACCAAATTTATTAAGTTGTGTAAATATTTAAGAAATGGTGTTCATATAAAAAGATTTTTCTAATCCTCTTGTGTACACCAGAGGTGCCTATCGAGGATCTTTTTCGCGAAGAAGTGATTTTGAAATCTTGGTCAAATTATTGATTATTAATTTAATGTAAAGACTTTTAGTCTTTTGGGGGGAAAAATGAATCGTGAGTATACTGGGGGAAAAAAGTAGTGTTTTGGCGCTAAAAGATTGCAATTTAAGATTTGAATTTTTTTTTATTTTGATTGTAAAAAAAAATGTTTCTTTAGAATTTAACAAGTTTTTTTTTTAAAAATTATTCCAATATATCTGATAACACGATTCATTTTTTCATCACTTTATAAACTTTGTTTCTTTTTTTTTTAGAAAAAAAAATAAACCAATATTGGTTTCCTATCTGACGCGAAAAAACGGGCCGAACAGAAACATGTATGGATAAAAGACTATTGTCTTTTACCTTATAAACATGTTTCTGTTCGACCCGTTTTTTCTTTTTTTTTTTAAATCAACAAGTCTCTTTTTTTTTAAAGTTTATCTCGAATCCAATCGGCGAAAACAATACATTCAATTCTCGAACAATGTGGCATTTTATCATTAAGCAGTCTTCTATGAATTCCACAGCCGTTTACCAGGATGTATTTCAATGGGTGGGATATTGCATCAAATTTTGGGCATCCAAAATCTTCCAAGTTTAGATATGGAATCCCTAGGTCTTGCAGCACGTCCCTTTCAACGTGGCCACCTTTATAGGCTACTATATATTTTTTATCAGTTTTTTGGCACTCATACTCGGCCTTTACAATGGTTTCAAAAAATTCGAAATCAAAAAGATGTCTTTCGTTAGTCAGGGGTTCAAGAGTTAGGCCGTGCAGGTTGTTTGTACAATAATTGATTGTTTTCCAATCTTTCCAAGTCGCTTGTTTAGCCAGGTGGTTCAATCTGAAGGTGTACATGCCGCTATCGCCTTTCGTCAGTGAGGCAAATCCCAGTTCTCGGCAGTAAAATTTTCCCCCGATGCGGAATCCGTCGAAATCAACGACCATGCAAATGTTTGAAAGGCTCATGGTTCAAAGACAAAGTTCTCAGATAAAGAAAATTTCCAACTAGTCGATAAAAAGTGGTAGCAAGGCTTTCTGACAAGAGCAGAATGATGCTTTGGTCACAATGCGATCTCCTTTTTATATAAAAGACTTGTCAAAACAATCGGACTGAAATAGAATTATCAGAAAGGATGTAGCTATTTTATCGCGGTTAACAGGAAGCCACAGTGTAAAAAAAAAATATCAGAACCAATTCTGAAAGAAACTTTTAGAACATTTTTTATTTTCGGAAGCGGAAAGGAAATGATGCAATTCCTTTTTTTTATCTGTTTAAACAGATGCATATCACGAGAAAATTGTTATATAATTATTTTCTAGAACATTTTATTTTCGGAGGCCGTGATATTAAATTCTCGGAAAGGAAATGATGCAATTCCTTTTTTTTTATCTGATCACGAAAAAAAATAGTTATATAATTATTTTCTAGAACATTCAGTTTATTTTTAGAATTTTTGGAAAATATATTACGGTCATTACAAGTTCCTTGTAAAATCTTTACTTGATATCATTTTTTTTTGATACCTCGAATATTTCAATATTTAACAAGTTCTCTAACTTGCGACAAGTAAATTTTAAAATGCATTAATATTTTATAGGAAAAGATTTCCCTTACATTATGGTCACTGTTTTTAAATACATCAATAGCTTTTTACTGAATTTCCCCCTTACATTATAGTCAATGGCGAAAAAACTAGTTTTTAAATACAGCTCAAAAGATTTACCTTACATTATAATCAATGGCGAAAAAAAAACTGTTTTTTAAATACAGCACACCCTTACATTATGGTTAATGGGGTCTGTTTTTTTAAATACATCTCAAAAGATTTCCCTTACATTATGATTAAAAAAGCCCAACAATGATTATGTGTAATTTATTTTTCGAAAAAATGCAAGTTTTGCTTTTTTAAATTTTACAATATGGGCAAGTCTTTCTATCATTTTAAATTTTACAATATGGGCAAGTCTTTCTATCATTTTAAATTTTACAATATTGGATTTAACCCCCCCCAAAAAAAAATGGGCCCCAACAATGATTATGTGTAATTTATTTTTTCGAAAAAAATGCAAGTTTTGCTTTTCAAGTTTTCCAATATTGGATTTATATCTAACCCAAAAAAATGGGCCGAACGAGGCATGTATGGATAAAGACTATAAAAGTCTTTCCATAACACATGCCTCGTTCGACCCATTTTTTTTTTTTTTTTTTTTTTTTTTTTTTTTTTTTTTAACACAAACTGTATTCATAAACCTCTTCTCCGAAATGTATCAAAACTTTTCTCGGGGGTCCTGACATTCTCAAGTTCTCTAAATTTTCTTCATACAAGTGAACTTCTCGTCGTTTTAATATATATTCATTAGCCAAGTCCTCGTAGAGATCAAAAGTTTTGCGTCTAAAGTCGCTTAGAAATTGACTGAAAGTCTGGGAATTTGAATAATCATCAGCCATTGTTTTTACTCGAATCGCTTTCTTATATTCAGTCGTGATTCTCATAGGTTCGAGCGGTAGGATCCTGGCCACCTCTGGGTTTTGAAAGGTGTAAACCAAATACTCAGCTGCTCGCCTCTTGCATGCTCTCAAAATTTTCACGGCCTCTCCAATTGAAAAAATTCGAATTTTCAGAGATCCACGGGGCAAGTCCATTCTCTTATAAATGACATCTTTCACCCTCAGATGGGCGTGTGCAGATGCATACTGATGTAAATTTTTGTATTCAAATATTCGAGCAATATCTGTTGCCCGGACAAAGGGCAAGCCATCGGATGACAACACTACCAGAATCGGAAAAGAAAGCAGATCGTTGACTAAATAGAAAAACATTATGACTGTAGATGAAGAACAACAGCAGGAGCTCAAGCAAATGATAGCTTGCTCGGCCAGGCAGACCCGTATTTATACTCGCATTCGACCTCGAAAGATCTTTCTAGAACTTCCTGCTTCACCAGAATTCCGTTAAAATAGGTCGTAGAAAAACAAACAAACTAAAATAATCATGTGTCAAGGAAAAACTGGTTACATAAGAGTCTCGACCTGTTTTTGTATTTCTTTGACGTAGATAAATTTACCAGCATCCTGTTTTCCGAGAAGCCGGCCTTGTTTATTTTTAATCCGCCACGTGCAACCCGATTGTTGCGCAAGGTCACGCCTAAATTTCAACACAGGACTTTCTTTTCCAATCCATATAAATACTCCAATGTTGGTAGATATAATTTCTTTTAACCTCCTGACTTCCGCCGGCTCACACACTAAGCTGCAGGTTTCACTGCAATATTTAAATTAGTCCATAAATAAAACCCAGTTCTGAAAAAATTAAGTTAGGTTATCAGAGATCCGATACTAATAACGCATCAGGTTCGGGGGGGAAAAAAACATCTTTTTTTTATATTTTTTAATAAATTACAGAACATTACAATATTACCCTTTGGCTGGGCAGGTTTTTGAAAAAAAATCAAGTAAAGAAATGAAGTGGAAAGACACATTTTGTGGAATTTGTGCTCTTTTGGAACTTGGGTTCGCTTTGTTCACGTTGTTTTTCGCTTGTACCATTGTGTAAATAAACGCAAACAGTAGAATTTTATATATTTTTTTAACGACGTTAAAAAATTTATTTTATACATGTTCCAATTTTTGCATATTTTTTTCGTTTTGAAAAAAATCCAGAGGGATTAGAGTGCTCGAAGAATTTTGCAGCCGACTGTATATATCCATCTTGTCATGTTTAAGTTTGTTATATATTGGATTATTGTATATTCATTGTAGATTTTGAATTGTAGTAATATATAATGGTTATATATGTATATGTAATAAATATATCAATTCGACGAAATAACTATGTTGCATAAACTCTAGGAATCAGCAGCAGCATGAGCAGAGTAGTCGCTCCGACAGTTGGCGAGCAGTGGAAGAATTTCATTGGAGTATTTCCCCATTATAAAAACAAACACCATCAGTCTTCAAGTTCTTTATTTATGAACTCATAAAATATGTAAGCTCTTCCCCGCAATCACCTTAGCACACATCGACACTACAACCTTGGTTATCCAGTCCACATCATCAGATTTTCTAATTCAGCGGGAAATGAAACAGGCGTCTTGATAGTTTAAAAGGCAATTGCATTCTCACGCTCTTCAAAAAAAAAAAAAAAAAAAAAAAAAAAAAAACATTTTTACGACAAACTAGCTCCCTCCTACTCCGTGTCAATCATTTTAAAAATCCAATTAGGATTAACTCGAATCTCAACGTAAAAAAATGATCAGTTCTGATTGGTCTTAGCAGGCGTGTCCTCGGCAGGATCTATGTTTTCCCTCGCAAATAACAAGCCCTTTAACAACGCGCATTAACACCTGTCACGCAATGTTAAATAAAAAATAAAATTAAAATCCCGGGAATATTCCAGAAAGTAAAAAGGTTACGAAATACCTCCCGCCTTTTTGAGAAGCAAGTAATAATTTATTAATAAATAAAATAAGAAAAAGAATTTTAGCTGTTACAAGTTAAAGTTAATACATTACGAAATTAAGATTGAAATATGTTCCACAAATTTAGAATTGAAGCTAAGAGAGAACAAAATGGCACATTTTTTTTATTACAAATCCCCCTCCTAGAAAGACGGGTGAAAAATGTAAGTCTGAGATCTGCAATTTCACAGAAAGGGAGATGATGCAGTTTTAGCTCACGAAGTTGTTGATATAAGTAATAATAATTAGATACTAAATAAAAGAAAAATTAAATTAATTTAATTTTTTTTAATTTAATCATAATCATTTAATCATTTAATTTATTTTTAAATTAAATTAATTTAAATTTTTTTTACATAAATATAGAATTCAAATTTAGGACCACTAAGGTGATGCGTGTAATAGCTTTAAATTTAAATACAATAAAATAGGCATCAATAAAAATAGAAGATATGATCTTGTTTAAAGTACACATCATAAAGTAGTTTGAAAATATAAGCAATTACTTATAGTATATTTTTAACATAAAAATGAAAAACAATAACATTGAATCTTCCTTGACAATAATGAACCTAGATAGAATGGAGAAATTTAATAGAAATTCATGAAATCAAATTTAAAAGTTTGGTTCATAATGTCCGTCTAAAAAGTCACATTTGGAATCGAATAGTTAATTTCTAAATTGCATACTTAATCTCGGTTATCTCATCTCATATTTTTGGGATGAAATATAGAGAGAAGTGAAATAGAATAAAGAATATAATCAATTATGTAATCATATACTTAATCTTGTAATTCGAGTGCAGGATTAAGTAGGAATCTGTACAAAAAAAATTAAAGTATAATATGATAAAATAATATAAAATAAAAATAAATAAAAATTTTGTTCATGTTTGAGAATGCACGTGACCTTTAAACTACTAAGATTCTTTAAAAGAAATATTAATAAATAATAAATATAAAAGACAAGATTATTCATGTCAATTCATGTCAAATATTCATGTCAAATAATTACGCAATAAATATTTTCTCGGTGTGATAAAACATTGCAAAATGCAAGAAGGAAAGAGAAAAAGAAACAAAATTAAATTCTAATTGACATGTACTAGGACTGGAATGCAGAAGCAAAGAAAGAGAGAAAAAAAATTAAAATAAAATGATAAAAATTTTGCTACTTGGCAAATAATTAATTTAATAATTAATAGATTAAATTTAATATTACAAATAAGTTCAGTTGAAAAAAAATTGACTTAATATTTACTTGTTATTACATTATTCTAAGTTATAACTAGAGTAATTCAATACAGAATAAGAAATTTTCACTCTGTCCGTCTACGCCGGCATAAACAAACAAATATAAAAATTTCCAGACAAGTGACACTCTCCCTGCAGTCAAAAGATATCAATGCAATTCTCGTAAGAATTACAGGATATTATCTGGATTAAAATATGGAAAGAAATTTACTGTTTAAGAGAAAGAAAAAAATTATAAAATGATAATAAACTAGAGATAGAGTCTAAGCTACAGTTTTTACTTGAGTTTGTTGTTGTTGATTAGGGGGTTGTTGCTCATGACTTAATTTAAATTTATCAGGGGCCTTAATTTAGATACATGTACTATTTCTGAACTTTTGAACTGGTTTTGCCTATCAATTTCAAAATTTACTTCGGATAATTTATTAAGAATTTTATAAGGGCCACTAAATACTTGTGATAACTTTCTAGTATTAGGGTACTGAAATTCTTCATAGATAACTAGATCTCCTATTTTAAATTTTGGTTCGATATAATCTTTATCATAATATCTTTTATTTTTTAAATGAAATTCATCAGTTCTTGCTTTAACAATTTAAAGTGCTTCATGAACAAGGGGGATAATAATTTTGTTGTAAGGGGGAGTCATAGGGTAATTGGCCAAAAAGTAAGTAAGCAGGGGAAAATTTAGTAATAGAATGGGATGTATTATTATATTCATTAATTGACTCAGTTAAAAGCTTAGTCCAGGGAATTTTAGAGGTAGTGGAGTTTATTTTACATTTTAATCTAGTTACTATTGTCTGATTTACTCTTCCACATTTCCCATTCGTTTGTGGATGATGGGCACTGGTCAAACGTTGTTTAATATTATGATTTCGCAGGAATTTTTTGAATCTTGAAGAAGTAAAAGCAGCATTCCTGTCACTTAGTATTTTTTGAGGGGACTGTACACTTGAAATCTTACTAAAACAGAATAATTGTAGAGGGATTTTGATATTGAAGATTTGTTTTAGACAATTTGTATAAGTTTTTGTAGTGACACTTTTGGAAGGAAATGCGCAAACATATCTTGTGGCATGGTCTATTAAAATATGGAGATACTTTTTGTAGAATTATAATAATTGAACCCTCCTACAGTATCAACAGACAGACAGTCAAAAGGTTGATCTGTAGTGGGCATAGCTTGTAATAAGCCAAATTTTTTTCTGTCTAGGTTTTTTATTTTTCTGGCAAATATCACAGTATTTAACAAAGTTGGTAATGTCTTGGGTCATATCTGGCCAAGAATAGTTAGGAGAAATTAAATTTTGCATTTTTTGAACACCAGGGTAACCAAACTGTTCATGAGCAACACTAAGCAGTTTTTTTCTTAGGGACATGGGAACTACTACTTTACGGAAACCTTTTCTTTTAACTATAATCAGGGCCTGATTAATGCACGGGCCTCCGGGGCCTCGGCCCTGGGCCCACCAATTTCAGGGGCCCAGAAATTATGTGGCTGATTTTTTTTCCTTAATCAAATACTTTTCGAATAATATTGTTTTATAAAATATGAAACGTAAAATTTAAACAGTCTGAATGATTCAATAAAATTTTTAGAAGTTTTTATCCTAGGCACTTTAAACCCAAACAACTTTGTCAACTCATCAAATAAATATTTTTTATGTGAAAGTATCGCCGAAAATGAGTAGGTAGGGGGGCCCAATTTTTTAACAGGCCCTGGGCCCAACTTCAGCTTGATCGGGCTCTGACTATAATTAGTCCATTGACATTAATATAATTTGAACCACACACATTTTCTTTTTCTTGCATCTCAATAATCTCTTTAACGTCAAGAAGAAAAGTAAGGGGTTTACAAAAATGAGAAATAGGGTTTCTTGATAACATGTCGGCTTCGACATTTGTCGATCCCTTTAAGTACTCTATATTGTAATCGAACATACTTAACTTCAATGACCACCTAAATAATCGACATCTTAAATGTTTGACATTTTTTAACCAAATAAGAGATGCGTGATCAGTATGGATGGTAAATTGTACACCATGAAAGTAATGATAAAATTTATCTAAAGTATCAATGATAGCAAGACACTCTAATTCGGTAATGAAATAATTTTTCTCATAACTTCTCAATCCTCTAGAAAAATAAACAATCGGATGTAAAAAGTTATTATGGTCGGGTTGTTTAAGAACTGCACCTACCGCCACCTGAAAAGCGTCAAGAAACATGTGTAGGGGTAATTTTGGGTCATAAATCTTTAAAAGTGGTTTAGCAATGAGGGCATCTTTTAATTTTTGAAAAGAGTTTTGACATTCAGAATTCCATTCCCAAATAGTATCTTTCTTAAATAATTTATTTAGGGGTGTCTAATTTCAGCATATTTGTCAATAAATTTATGATACACATTTATAGAACCAAGAAATCTTTGTAATTCTTTAGTATTAGTAGGAGGTTTTAGTTTTTTAATTGTTTCTATATTAGTATTAGCTGGAGCTAAAGTTCCATTTTAGATTTCATACCCTAGAAAATTGATTTGTTTTTGAGCAAAAGTACATTTAGATAATTTTAATTTAATATTTTCTATTCGGCATAAATAAAAAATTTGGATGAGATGCTGTATATGCTCATCTATTGATTTAGAAAAAAATAATTATAGCATCAAAATAATAACAAGCAAAGTCTATTTTATATTTTTTAAGAATTCTTCTAATTGTGCTATTAAAAATTGGGGGGGCTACCTTTAGACCAAAGGGGGGAACATTCCATTCCCAGCGCCCACAATTAGTAGTAAAGGCTAACTTTTCGGAATCTGCTGGGTGAATAGATATGTGCCAATAGCCTGAGGCTAAATATAGTGTAGAGAAATATTGGGCACCACTTAATTTGTCTAAAATTTCATCTATTCGAGGCAAAGGTTTAGCGTTATTTTTCACAATAGAATTTAATTTTTGGTAATCAACACACATTCGGGTTTTTTTGCCTTCATCTCGTTTATTTACTAACGTAACTGGAGAAGAATATGGGCTATAACTTTCTTTAATTAACCCAGCAGCTAATAAGGATTGGATTTGCTGAGATATTTCTTTTTCATCAGCAGTGGATGTACGATAAGGCCTCAAAGATATTGGTAGGTCAGATTTAATATAAATACGCTGAGATTCAATATTAATTCTCCCTACATCATATTTATTTTTGGCAAAAATATCTAAATAATCCCTTGAAAGTTCCGTTACATTTTTATTTTGAATAGCATTCAGATCCCCCAATAGATTATAATCATCATTATTAGTTCGCGGCAAGGATTGAGGAGTTATGGTATTTCCATAATCGGGTTGCACAGTAGTATCATTTTTTATAATATCAAAATGAAACAATTCTAAATTATCACTGGATATGTTGACATGTTGGTTTAACGTAATATTGTCTTGTAGCACCTGGCTTTTTGCACAATCAATTTTTAATTTGAATTTGGCACAATCAGGTAAATCTAAAATAGCATAGTTCAAATCTAGCTTACTTACTAAAAAATTAACATACCTCTTTATATTACCAAATTTAATACATAATCGACAAGATTTATAAATTGTAAGAGTTCCTTGTGCCTGTCTAATAGTAATAGGGGTAACATTATGTAAATTACCATTTAAATATCGAACAAATTTGAGAGGTAAAATTGAGACAGTTGATCCACTGTCAGCCACACAATACACTTTTTTATTGTCCACACATCCAGGAATAAATAATTGTCAAATATTATTGGCAGGGGGTGGTTGTATATGAGCAGGAATTTGAGATTGCAAGGAATTTGTGTTAAATATACAACTCCTCTCCAAATGATACGCATTTTCTATATCTCTGTTTAAACATATTCTACAGGGACGACTTGGATAATTATTCTGATAATGAGTCGTAGGCATTCTAGGAGTGAAAAATCTAGGATTAAAATTTTGGGTGGGTTGTTTGGAGTGGGTCGAGTCCAATGTCTGGGCTGAGGATTGGGATTGTGCATAGGTCTGGTTTGTTGAAAATTTCTGTTGTTGTTATTAGGGTTGTGAGGTGGAATCGCTGCCAATTGTTTCGCAATGCGAAACCATTCACGAGTATTGGAAGGAGGGTATACAATTAAACAATTTTGATACTCAGGCTTAAGCCCATCAATTAATCCTTGGATAATTAAAATTTCCCCAAGCTGAAGTTGTCTTCCAATCTCAACTTTCTTTCTAAAATAAGAATCCAGATCACTTACATCATTTAACTTTAAGGAGGTAAACTCAGAAAATTTTGGAACTCTAATCTGAATGAATTTTTCTGTTAAAATCTCAACAATTTCCTCGTAAGTAGCACAATCCAAACAATCATTTACATAAGCTTTTAGCGCTTCCCCCTTTAAATATTTTGAAATAGTGTGGTTTTTCCACTCATTATCTTTTTTTTCTCCAAAACACTCATAATCAAAGTGTTTAAACCACTTAAAAATATCCATGCCTGACTCAAAGTCAAAAGGTACAATATCAAGTTTATTTTCTGACATTTTTTCTTCCTTTACTAATCCGGATCTTAATAACATGAAAGAGTGATAATTCATACGGAAAATATTTAAATGCTACACTTCAATTACTGTAATTCAATTACTATACTTCAAATAAATAACAATAACAATAATAAATAATAAATAAATAAATCAACTCTTTCTTTGTTATATTAGGAATGTTTGTTCTCTTTGAATTCATGTGAAATAAATAAATAATAAATAAATAAGTAATAAATAAATAAATAAATAAATATCACGGTTTTCCATATATAGGAAATACACAACAAATATTTTTTAAGAACACTTTTAAACTTTAATAAAATTTCTATGAGCAGACAATTTCAATTAATGAATTAAGAACAAATATTATATTTTTGATATCTGTAAAAATCATGATAAAATAAACACTTTAAATAAAGAAATCGTATTAGATTTTATAAACAATAAAGAAATAAAATAAAAACAATTAACTTACAATCACCTCGATATAGAACTTGTTCAAATACCTAAATTTTATTTAAATAAAACAAAAATAAAGCACTTCGTAGCTGCGACTCAACAGGTGTAAATTTCAATTATCTTGTGCTAGCGATGGAATCTATAGTAGTTTGGCAATCATACTGCAGGTGTTCATTTATTTTTCGCGGCCTTTACAGATGTTCTTTAGCTTAAATAATCAGCAGACATTTTTGTAGATGTTAAGTATAAAAAATATATTGAAGGGATATTTCACAAACACGGGATTTGTAGATGCAGATGCCGAACATAACCACAAACAAGACTTCATAAGACGATCTTTTTCACAGAACTCCTACTTATCACCAAGTTCTTTTGAAGATCGCTTTAAAGATTCTGAATTATCTGAAATCGTTTTTCTTTCGACATCGTTCCTTGCAACATCATTGGCATTACTTTGATGACTTAACTGCGTCTAAGAACAAAACACACACAGCAGGTGTTTCGGCGAGTAATTGTTCATCGAATATGGCGAACATGGCGAGCACATATTCATCGCTGTGAAGCAATTCTCAGACAAATATTCAGTTGGTAGTTATTAAGCTCGATAATTCTTATTCAAAAATCGAACGCTGGTTCATTATAAATCCTGCCGGCAAATGTAATAAATATATGGATTCGACGAAATAACTATGTTGCATAAACTCTAGGAATCCGCAGCAGCATGAGCAGAGTAGTCGCTCCGACAGTTGGGGAGCAGTGGAAGAATTTCATTGGGGTATTTTCCCATTATAAAAACAAACACCATCAGTCTTCAAGTTCTTTATTTATGAACTCATAAAATATGTAAGCTCTTCCCCGCAATCACCTTAGCACACATCGACACTACAACCTTCGTTATCCAGTCCAGATCATCAGATTTTCTAATTCAGTGGGAAATGTAACGGGCGTCTTGAAAGTTTAAAAGGCAATTGCATTCTCACGCTTCTCAAAAACCAAATGAAAAAAAAAAAAAAAACATTTTCACGACAAAACTAGCTCCCTCCTACTCCGCGTTAATCATTTTAAAAATCCAATTAGGATTAACTCGAGTCTCAATGTAAAAAAATGGTCAGTTCTGATTGGTCTTAGCAGGCGTGTCCTCGGCAGGATCTATATTTTTCCTCGCAAATAACAAGCCCTTTAACAACGCGCATTAACACCTGTCACGCGATGTTAAATAAACAATAACATTAAAATCCCGGGAATATTCGAGAAAGTAAAAAGGTTACGAAATACCTCCCGCCTTTTTGAGAAGCAAGTAATAATTTATTAATAAATAAAATAAGAAAAAGAATTTTAGCTGTTACAAGTTAAAGTTAATACATTACGAAACTAAGATTGAAATATGTTCCACAAATTTAGAATTGAAGCTAAGAGAGAACAAAATGGCGCAATTTTTATTTTATTTTATTACATATATATATATATGATGCAAGAATAATATTAAATTTTCATTTATTTTTCTTTCTTTTCTTTTTATAAAGTATTCAAATTAATCCATCTTTGATTTCAAAAAGAATTTTTCGCATTAAAAAAACTAGAATTTGTGTTAAAGGCATTTGCTCAACATGCATTAAAAATGAGAAAAGATGAATGAAATTATTGTTGCTGAAAATCCTTCAGCAAATTAAATTTTTACATTAAAAAATTATGAGATAATTACTTAACTATAGAAAAAAAAAACGCTGTTGATATTTGCTTTATACATCCGGTTAAACAGAAACCGAAGGTCTTTATTTCATTGCAACTCTGGCTTATCCTCCCGGCATTGCCCGATTCCGTTAAAAAAACAGCACAAAAAATCAAAATTAGGAAAAAAATACCGGAATAATTAAAAAAGCAAAGGAAACGAAATACTATATTAGACTAACCTAATAAACTAACTTTAATGAAAACGGGTTTCTTTTTATAATTAGCAAAAAAAAAAAAAAAAAAAAAAAAAAAAAAAAACTAAAAGTCACAAAAATTTGTTTCAAAAGACTCAGGGAGCAAAATTACTATAAAAGCTTTTCAACAATAAATTGCGAAAAAGCACTAAATTCTCGAAGATAGTGGAAAAGGAAATTTATTGCATTAAGCTAATGATAAAAACATTTTTTTCGAAAGTCAAAAAATCTTGCTCTGTATTCCAAAAATTACATATAAATTTGCGAAAAATTCAAAAATCTGGGTGTGACTTTATTGAAAGGAGGACTAAATTTACAATATATGTTAAAAAATAAAAGTCGATTTCTTTTTCTTTTTTTTTTAATACGGTGCAATTGCCGCGAAAACGCTAAATATAAAAATCGCATAAAAAAAACTTTTAAAAAACAAAACTCGCAAAGGAGAATATTTAACAAAATTTACTACAGTGGATTAAAACATGAAATAAAACATAAACGTCTAAGTCCGATTTTTTTTTTTTAATCAACTTGAAATAGACACACAATAAAAAGTTGAAAAATCGCCTTGAAAATCGCGGTAGAAAAAATTTGGTATATTAGGATTATAGTTTGAAACCTAACTACTTTTTCAAATGTGTAAAAAATATCCCAAAAATTCTAGAAATCTTATAAAAAAATTCGTGTAAAATTCAGAAATTGCTGTAAGTATCTCGAATAAACTTTATTGAAAAAGGAACAAAGTTCACAACATTGAGCTAAGAGGTAGAAATCAGTTCCTTTTTACTAATGTTGGAAAATGTCATGAAACAAACCAACAAAAGCACCGCAAAATGTGAAAAATCGATAAAAATAAAAATTTAAATAAAATGTCGATAAATTTCGACAAAAATTTCAATAAATTTTGCTAAAAATTCCAATAAAAATCTCTAAAAATTCAAATTTCGAAGAGGACGACTTTTACTTACAAGGCTAATCACAAAGCTCAATAAATGGTATTTATAAAAAAATTTGTACAGTTTAATATTTTTTAACGAAAATCTTTCTTTTTCCACCAAAATGTGATTGAACGTTCTTCTACGAACGCGTGAAGCCCAGAGCAAATTTAATGTAGGATATTTAAACATTTAAAAACTTGCATTATCTAAATCGGTTAATTAGCTAAATAATTACCTCTTATGTTTTCTTTGTCAATAATAAATGTAAAGAAATCACGAACGCTCTTTGAATAATTATTGTACTAAAATTCTGGTATCATAGAGTATATTTAAACCAGCAGTATTAATATGTGCCATTAATTAGCGGATATTTAAAATAATCACTTAAGAAAAAATTGCAGAGAAATCCAACCAGTAGAAAAAGAGTTGTGGAACCAGGCCTAAAAAGCAATGGGCTAAAATACAGTCGACTCTCGTTAATTCGAAATCGGGTAATTCGAATCTTTGCTTAATTTGAACTAAACATGAATCTCAAAATTTTCGATGATAGAATAGCGTTAAAAATTTTCAATAATTCGAACTCATTTTCTCTTGATTTCGTTTCATTCGAACTAACTAGAATTCCGATTTTTCTTTTTTCTTTTCTTTCTCACGGATTTCAGATCATTTGAATAATTTTCTTTCTTTGATTTTTGCCAAAATTGTTCCGAACGAGTATACATATAATCCAATGCATTTGATATCTACTTTCTTAGTGTCCCGTCTGTTCATCAGTGACACTTTAAATTTTTCTTCCATTGTGCTTGTTTCTAATCGTTTAACTAGTCTATGTATTTATACATTCTAATTTAATATTAAGTCATATTCTAATGATAACTAACGAAATAAATTTAAAAACCCTATAACATTAATTCCTTTGTAATAGCACCGTATTAAGCATGTTTTCAACTCATATTTTCCATAATTCGAAATTCGGATAATTCGAACATTTCTTGTGGTCCTGATGAGTTCGGATTAATGAGAGCCGATTGTAACTGCAAATGTTGCCCGGGTAAGTCCACGAAACTCAGTAACAGAAACGCTTTGAACATTTGGCTAATCGAAGTCGAAGAAAAACTCGGTAATTGTTAAAAATTACAACTGCTGCTTGAACCTCGGGGTGTACAGACGACATAATGAGCCGAATATAATGGGGTGATGAATTGAATAAGGGAAATAATAAGAGGATTTTTAATAAGTGAATATTTAAAAAAATTAATTGCTGCCTCGTCACAAAAAAATCAGGCTAAATGTAGTAAAATCTTTTACATTGGGAAAATGGAAATTCAGAAAACTGAAATATATAGACCCTGAAAGGACCCTTCCGCTATGATTTTAAAATGCCGAGTTAATACTTGGCATTCAAAATTTTCAGTTATTACCAGTGATATTAGGTTTAAAAATACATATTTATTTTCCCATTTTTAGTTTATTAGTAATCCTTATTCATTGTCATTCAACTTTTCTGGGGTCATTATTCTTTTTATAATAACAAGAAAAGTTCCCGTGTGATTTTTTCAAAATTTTATGCACCAATGTAAAATATTTTTGTACTTTTAGTATGTATTTTTTGCGTCAATACCTCAATAAATTTTATTAAATTCTCTTATAGATAAAAAAAACCTTCATTATTTCCCTTATTTTTGTAAATCCAATAGAAGGGTGGGAGAAATGGATCTCTAATCAGTCATTTACAAAGTTAAGAAACCGCTACACGGTGGATGATTTACCGACTCTAGAAGGCCAAAATTACTTTTGGTGTCAATATAAACACATAACAGTGAAATTGAAAAATGTTATTGATATTTACTATGGAATGTTCTGAATCACAAAATGAAGTTTGTAGTAACTATAATTCGATACAGGAACATGCAAAAGAATTTCATTATATTATGGCCTATGTGGAAAAGTCGCTTTCGGTGGTTTTTAGTGGTGTTTCCTAATTTCAAACAAGTGCACTACAAGATGCTTGCAAGAGATATGGTATGGATAGCATTTATCGATCATTTACAGGGACATTAACAAGAGTTACATTCCATTATAATCTGGAGAACAAGCAATTGTGAAGAATTTTGCTCATGTTACACTATTCCAGATCTCTGAGGTGCTGCGTAAGATGCTTACTATTGAATATAAAGTGCATAGCCTTCATATTTCATATACAGGAGATCACAAAATAATTCTATTCTTTTTCTCTATGAACTATAATTGCTGGAAGTGCATCTTTTGTTGTGGAACGCTTTCTAAAATTAAAAAAAAAACTCCATACTATTTAATATAAATAAATTCTAATAATCAAATACATGACTGCCCAAAACATTTGAAGTGCATTTCCGCTTATTGAAGGAAATTGCTGAAGCAGAATTTTCAGCTGTGCTATGCGTTCCCCAACTATTCTAAATTTTAGCATATTATGCAATATACGATAAATGTATAATTCATATACAGGGATGTACAAAATTTTCAGTTATTTTTTTCTACTTTTGTTGAAATTATTTTTTCAAACGTATTAAGCCTTTTACAAATTATTACTTTGGCATCATTTCTTATATTATTAAACTATGAAATTTTATTATAAGTAGTCTGAATGCGAAGAAAAATGTTTCGTAATCTAGCTAATGCATGATTTTCATTCTTGTTTATAATTTTAATGATACTTTCTTAACTATACGGAAGCTAAGGGGGGAAAATATTTTTGTCCATAATGACAAATCTTAAAATAAATATTTGCTCCCAAAATTCTATTAAAATTTAAGATACGAGGCAAATATTAAGATGCTTTAATAAAAATTATCCTGTTTTATATTCCATTGTAAATTTATTTCTGCACAGCGAAATTTCCTATAAAGTATGGAAACTATAACACATCAAGGGCAAAGATCCGCATTATGTTTTGTAATGAAACTAATTTTAAATTAAGAGAATTTGTCTTGACCAATTTTATAATCACTCGAAATTTGCAACTAAGAAATATATTTTATACAGTGAAACCTCCGAATAAGGGACACCTATGGGACCGGAACTTTTGTCCCTTAAATAGAGGTGTCCCTTATTCGGAGTGTCCTTTATTTGGTGGTTTCACGGTATTAATTTATCCTGAGAAATCTACATACTAACAAAAACTAATGTAAACTGTTCTCTGAAAAATAACAAAGAAACTGTTTACCCAAAATTGAAAATCGTTATATTATCAAAGAATATTTGAAAAAAAAAATGTAAAAATATTTTAAGAGATCCATTACTTTATTACTTTTTAACTACTTTCACATTTTCACTAAAAATGAAAAAATCTTTTTTTTTTTGGGGGGGGGGGGTAATGATATGAATAAATACCTATGTTTTTTCATTTTTTTTTAAATTTATTTTACTAATAAAGTGAAAAAAATATTAACTTTGCTGGAGAAAAATGACAAAACTTCCTCCATTTTTAATCTTGTAGCAAATATTTTGAAAACTCTTTTGCAAAATACTTTAGTATTCCTAATCAGTCGCGTCAACTTTTAAAAAATATTGGGTTGGCTCAAAAATATTGGGTGGGCTTGAAGATATTTTTGTAAAATGGGGCGACCAGTTTGTTTTTCTTTGAGCGGCTGATAGATGGTGAAAGATGAGAATTTTAAATCAAGCTATCACGTTTTAATAAAGATGCAATTTTATTAAATTATATTCTTGTGTGTTTTTCTTTATATAGACACTTTTATTTATTATAATGCCTTGATATCATGTACATGACAACAAACTTAATTAGAAGGACATTAAACATGGAGCAAAGCATTTCAGTTATTTGATATTTATAGGTGTTAATAGGAGAATTAAAACACATAGTTATCAGCAAAATATCTTTTATTATTTAAAATCGGCAAAATATCTTTTATTTTTTTATTTATTCTAAGAAGAAAAATGAATAATAAAATAATAATGAAATAATTAAGTAGAACAATTAAAATTGGGTACGCTATGATTCAAAATTATTGGTGGGCTTGGGCCCTATGGGCCCACATAAATTGGCGCCACTGTTTCTAATATTAAGAAAGCATGTTTAACTCATTAGTTAGCAAAAAAAAAAAAAAAAAAAAAAAAAAACTTAATTTAATGAATAATTGTAGATATGTTTTTGGTATTATCTATTAGTCTGGAGATACCAAATGCCCGTAATACTATAACTCGTAAAAGCTGTTTCCTATTTATTGGCACGAGACTGATAAATCGTTTTTGACTGCCGTCATCCGAAATCGATTACATTCAAAATGCATTCCTAGACACTATCATGACAAAATCGTCATCGAATCGGTAGACGGGAAACTACGTTACATAGTTGAATGAATTTGGCGTGCACCGATGTGAGATAACGACAATCGTGTACGATTTATCGGTGTCGTGTTTTTAAATGCAAAGGTGCTCTTAATTCTGTGCGAGAAACGATAAACTGTATTAATCAGTATTCAATTTTAGAAGAAAAATTATAATGTTCCGTCACATCATGAAGGTATTTCAATTATTTAATTGTGCATGTGACTGGTAATTTAAATAATATATTTCATAAAATCTTGTCGTTATCGAACTTTAAAGGAAAATGTTTAGGAGGCCACACTATTCCTTAAGTTACTGTAAACCGAGATTTTTTTTGTCATGTTTCAGACATATTTTTGTGCATACATTTTTTTATTCTTTGAATTTGGGTTTCATAAAAATGCATGCGTATCGACCAATATCTTTCAACATCAAAGTGGATTCAAATTCATGCAAGAAGAACTCTAGGGGTAAAAAAATAAGAAATAGGGTGACAAAGTTATCCAGGGTTTAGGGTAATTTTGTCACCTAACTACAAATATGATTTAAATGCTCGTAATAGGTGATTTATGACAAAGTTATTTCAAATATCGATGAAAAATAAAAAAAAAAACATACACCCTTAGAGATACCCACTTAGGGACAGTTTCTAAAATTTACGATTTATTGCGAAAAATACGATTTTTCATTTTTTATTCTCTGGTGAAAACATTGATTATATCATCGGGTGGAGAGTTGTTTGTCAATATGCGGATATTGACTCTCTTCATGTTACGGTATTTTTAATTACAATCATGACATCGTGTATGGTTAAGTGAAAACAAGAGTTTACCACGACTCCCAAGGTCTTGGAAATCAACTATTCTTCTTCATGACTAAGCGTTTTTGGGCAACTCACAGACTTAGTGTGTCTTCCAAGGCACTTATTGAATGCCATGTAGTATTTGGCATGCTGGAAATTTTTTACTCATGTAATCACTGCGTTTGCCACATTCTCTTTAATGTAATTGCGATATGCCGGACCCCTATTGTTTATACTTAGATTAACATATTTCATGTACTTCCTAAGACTTATAAGTAAAGGGAGAATTAATCACGTGCATAAAACACACGAATAGATATGTATAAAACAGTAATAAAGCCGTGCGTCTTCAAGGTGACAAATTTATTCTGGGATGTCAATGTAGCCCCGGTTTACGTTACTTGTATTCCTTCCACCCCTCCAACTCATAAAAGATATGTGAAATTTAAATTTTGATTATATATACCCTAAATTCAGTCAATTTATAGTAAAATGTCTTTTATAATTGTCACAAATAAGTGTGCAATTTCACAACACATATAACAATAAAAAGAAACTGCTGGGCTTTAGTTCATTTATGTGTGTTTGAAATATTCAGATTTTTAGTAATTGCATTTATATTCTAATATATTTCTAAGAAGAATATACACTGCGAACAAAGAAAATAAATTTTATATTGGACGAAACGAGAGAACGAATAAGTTTTTCTTGGAGAAAATACCCCTTTGAATAGTTTTGATAATGCTGTATTCAGCTTTTGTGGGAGAAACCTCATTTATCATTTCAAATTCAAACTCTTTGTAATATGCATTTTTGCTTGCATTTATTTCTTCTTTTTTTATATCCTTTTCCTTTTTTATTACTTCTTTCCAGGAATGAAGAAAAATTTTTCAAATATATACTTTTTGCGGACGATTTGTTTTAGGGACTTAAAAATTTTTCTTGTTTTTAGAACTTTTTTAAATATTTGTATTATAAATGCTCCGAGGAAAGAAAAAAGACTGGTATAAAATTTCATCTTTTCTCTGAAGGATGGGTGACAATTTCATTTTATTTATACAGGGTGTTGTCCAATTCGAAGGAACAAAAGGTTTATTATTGCTATAAAGAAAGTGAAAAATTGCAATAGAACGTTGAATCGCAAAACAATGGGATTCGCAATTTAGTTACAATTACAGAGTGCTTCATTTTAATTGAACTCTGGCTGACGGTAATGTGGGATATACTCTCGCACATGGGCTACACCCTCTGTTGCACCTGAATTGGACTGTATTTCCCTCCGCAACTCATTCACTGGAACTCTGCTTCGAGATTAAATTAGAAACGGGAAATAGCGAAGCTGTGTGACCAGGAATGAAAAGAAGAAGAAAGTAAATAGAATGTTTTGAACGACGGAAAACGATGTTGATTAAAAACTAAAGTGATGATTCCGACGATTTAAAAGCGAAGATTAAAGACGATTCTTTTAAGAACTATAAAATATTTACGACGAAATTTAAGACGATTCTTTTAAGAACTATAAAATATTTACGACGAATTGATGTTCGATAAAGATTGTTGAGAAAAGTTACGAAGAATGAATCTATGTTTTATTTTTTATTTGTTTGTTTTTTGTTCGGTTCGTCAGATAATAAATGTATGTGTCTGTCAGAGAATAGTTTTTATTTACAGTAAGGACTCGTCCATCCTATAGTAATAATTTTGCGAAATATCAATCAGTGCTTTAAAAATGTAACTATAGGTAGCTTGTTTTATATAAAATAGGATAACATCAAAAAAAGTTTAGAAAAAAACAGGATGCTCACATAACCGGAAAAACCTGTACGAACAGGTGAACCTGTACACCCTTAAAACGAAAGAGCTGTAATTTTTTCGATCATAAAAGAGTTGTTGATCAAACGATTGAATCTTCTTGATTTAAATTGGTTATTTAAATAGCTGAACTTCATTTAAATTGGTAAAAAACAGCTCGTAACTCGAATTATTTCAACTCTTTTCGAGAAGCTGCCTTTCAAAACGTGAGATGAGTGGATTTCAGCTCAACTTGAGCTATTTTGTGGCTGACTTTTTAAGAGAGTATGATTTCTGTATAAACTGGTCGCATTCCAAAACATTCAGAGTCAAATGCATTCTGATGGCGAATATAATAGATTCATTTTTTCTTTCTTCTACTTTTACCAGAAAAAAAATTTCGATTCGTGAAAATTTTCGAAACCCGGTTTTCGTCGTGTTAGGAGTCAGAGAGCCCCCAAAAATATGTTTTTACAAAATATTTGTCCGTGAGTTTGTATGTTACTCTGTGAGTCTGTATGTGACAAAAATTTTGTGGGCTCTTCGTATCAAGAACTAACACTCAGAATTTCACAAAATTTTAAACTCAGTTAGATTTTGATAAAAAAAAAAAAAAAGATTAGCTTTTGGTGTATATCGCACAACAGATGGAGCTGAAATGCAGGCTTTTTTTCATGATTTCAGCAATAACTGTATCTCAAAAACTAATACCCAGATTTTCATAAAACCTTATGTAAATTTACTTGAGGCATTCCGTATTTTATCATATGTGTTACGTACACATAACACCCAAACAGTTTAAATACTAATACATATATAACATTTAAATAGCAAATAAAGCCTTTGTGCACAAATGTTTAAAGATAGAAAACCAACGATTAGATATGCACAAATAAAGTATGAGAAGGTAGCAAATAGCTATTTCGAATCTGCTATCGAGATTCTTCATCAGTGCAAAACTCAGCGAGTTAAAAAATAGCAAAACTGAGCCCAAAAACTCAGTTTTGCTATTTATCTAATCGTTGTTTTTCTATCTTTAAACATATATAACATTATCAATCAGCATACGATCTTGTAATTTTTAATACTGTGGCAATAAATATGTAAATATATGTCACTCTAAAAATGACTGCCTTTAATTTTCTGTTACGCTTATATTCGTAATATTTACAAAGAAATACAAAAAAATTCTAGTATGCAAATTCTCGTATTTAGAATTGTACGTAAAGATCAATAAATATAAAATTATGTGCTCTATATAAATTAGTAACTATATTTATTACATATATACCCAGTAAGGTTATGTTAAAAATTATGCATAACATAATATTACATCAATATATAATATTAGTTACATATTCTTGAACACATTACATAGGTCTAAGCAAAATTACCATAATGTAGATGGTGATAATCATAGTACAGAACATTTAATTACTAATGCAATGAAAATGATAATATGTGCAGTTATTTACGGAAGTCATACCTTGAAAAGCTCTATTGTACATAAATTGTTATCTGCACTAGTTACATACAAAGTTTATGTTACATCAATATTTGGGATCGGCGAATTGGGCACATTTAAGCTAGAGATATGAGTGTTCCATTGGGGGGAGGTGAATTTCGTAAACTTCTCTTTAATGTTTATAACACAAATGGAACTAAAATGTGTTCCATTACTCAGAATGTTAACACCGCAAAGTTCCGTTGAATTTTGTGCATTTAAAATTGCTATATAAACATTGCATATTTTGAACAGATCATTAATCTGACGCTCTAAGATAACCGCAGCTGAAATTAAACTGAATAAATCCCTATCATGAGAATTCTAAATCTGATGTTTCGTCAAATTCTCCCCACGTAAACCCGCGATATAATCATCGCATAAATCAGACAAATCTTCGATTTACGGCATCTGCTTTTAGAAAATTCGCACAAAAACTGCTCAGCCCCGCAATTCATATACGTTTATACCTAAAAAAATATTGATCTCATTCTGCGGTGAAATTCTTCAATTTTAGAGCTTACAAAATCTGTGTCACAAACAAATAGACATACAGAAAAGTTTGCGGACACACATTAAAAAAAACAGTCAAATTGTAGGCATTTTAAAACGTTTAAAACCGAAAGTCACAGATTTTCACAAATCCGATACTTCCATCCTGTCTATATAGAAGAAAGTAAAAATTGAAGCAAATGTATTTGCAATAATAAGCAGATAACATAAATATTGACCATTTAATTGTAGCTATTCCATCTCAATTCAGGCAGACAGTACTGATATGCGTCAAGTCACCATCACAGATTTTTTTCAAAAAAATTCAGTAGTTAGAACTAAGTGATTTATAAAATTTCCTAAAAGGATTTTTCCCTAAAAATTTTTTTTCTCTGATTACAGCACTTTAAAATTTATGATAAAATTGGCAGTTTTCAGAAAAACTGAAAAACGCTTCATTTTGAAATGTAAACAATACCAAACATATTCAACATATTCAGTCAATTTATTTTTTATAAACAGTTATTAAACTGAATTTTACTTTGGCATAGTTTTAAAGAATATAGTGACATTTTTACTTAATTAAAAAAATTAGATTTTAAGTATAAAAAATATAATTATTAGTGAATTTAAGATTTTTTTTCAGAATGAAAAAAAATATTTTAAAGCTAAACATTGATGGCAATCTAAAGACCTTTAATGGGAGTTTTACAGCAAATTTTATTTTAACTCTAAGGTGCTTACAACTTCTGTAATTCAATTTTAAATTTTGCAAAATTTTGTAAAATCACTACATTTGAAATGCAATTTCTCAAAAACACCATTTTTTAAAAATCTGATAATATGCTCAATTCATACCTTATTAGTCTCTAATAAATACCTTACAAGCAAATCGTGTGTTTTTGCTTAGAAAATTTTATATGATTTTTTGAAAATAACATGTGTGTATTTTTCAACAGACCACAAAGGCAAGTTCTTCCTTATTTAACCGAACTTGTAATGTAATTAATATTTCAAACTAAAAAATACATCACTAGTACATAATTATTACTGTTAAATTATAGCTAATCATTTGCTTAAATTTAAAATTGCGTAAAATACAGCCAATAATAAAATTAGTATTGATGATATGTTATTTCATTCCATACTCATGAATGTGTTAAATCCATCTACAGTGTGTAAATTTTTTTTTATATAGTATGGATATAATATATTAATGTGCAAATACATACATAACAGAAGAATTAGGTAGTGAAGGTTTCTTAAATTAACTTCAACTCCTTATCGTTGAAGGTATGAAGTCGCTCAGATTGTCCTATTGTAACTGATTTTTCTGTTTCTAGAAGCACATTTTCCAATGGTTGCACATTCATATTTTTTCTTTCCAGATTCTTTTGGCCACTGGAATGCTTTATCTATGGACCATGTTGGGTACATGAATGATACTTTAATGTCATTTAGTTCTTGTGATTGATATACCATTGATTTGTCCTATCCACCAATTATTTTCATAAATGCATCCAATGACATCACCGATTTGGAAACTATGTATTGAATATTGTCTTTTCATTTGGCTGAAGGTTTCAACTTTTGTCAATTCATTTTTACTTGCTCGTTCCATATAATTTTCATTATTTACAATCACCCTATAATGTTTATATCTAATACCAACAATAGATTTTGCATTAGCATATTCTTTCTCATTATTAGTTCTATAGGATTGAGTAATATTTTTGTCTGGATGGACTAGAATGTTATTTTTTAGCAGAGAAGATAGTTCAGCAACAAATGAGACAGAATTTTGGATAGCTTTTATTGGATCCTTTTGGAGATTAAATTTTGTTGCATAGTGCTTGTCTCAGCATCACATGCACTTTTAACATGGCCAGTAACTGAAAATATCCTCTACTTTAGTACAATTTTATTTTTGTGCAATTCATAAAACTGATACTTGTTTTTAAAATGTGCTCCAGCTCCATCTGATATATACACAGGTGATTCCAGTGTTTGTAATTGGTACAACTTAAATAATTCTTTTTTTTACTTTTTCTATGTCACAAACAGCATGAGCTGTATCATGAGTTAATCATCAGAAACTATGATAAAACTCTTTATTTCTTCTCTAAAGTATGCTGTGCAGGTAACTAACGATATCTGTGTATTCTGCCAGTGGTAGCTTTGTACTTCATTTGGCAGTATTAGTGAGTAATTTTCAGCAAAGTCAAAATGCATCACAAGCGCAGATTTTTTTTAAGGGGTTTGGCTTATTTAATTTTATGAATAGGAATTTTTGAAGATTAGCTTATATTTATCTGCCATTATAATGTGCATATTATTATTTTTTTATTAAAAAATATTATTATAAATACAGAGAAATAAGAAAAAGCTTGATCTTCTGGTTTTCTGAGAAAAAAAAACTAATTGGGAAAAAAACTAAACTTGAAAAAAAATCTAATTCAGTTGTAATGTATGTATTTGCATTTTAATATATTATATCCATACTATATAACAAAATATTTAACACACTGTAGATGAATTTAGCACATTTATGAGTATGGAATGAAATGACATATGATCAATATTAATTTTATTATTGGCTGTATTTTACGCAATTTTAAATTTAAGCAAATGATTAGCTATAATTTAACAGTAATAATTATGTACTAGTGATGTATTTTTTAGTTTGAAATATTAATTACATTACAAGTTCGGTTAAATAAGGAAGAACTTGCCTTTGTGGTCTGTTGAAAAATACACACAACATGTTATTTTCAAAAAATCATATAAAATATTCTAAGCAAAAACACACGATTTGCTTGTAAGGTATTTATTAGAGACTAATAAGGTATGAATTGAGCATATTATCAGATTTTTAAAAAATGGTGTTTTTGAGAAATTGCATTTCAAAAGTAGTGATTTTACAAAATTTTGCATAATTTAAAATTGAATTACAAAAGTTGTAAGCACCTTAGAGTTAAAATAAAATTTGCTGTAAAACTCCCATTAAAGGTCTTTGGATTGCCATCAATGTTTAGCTTTAAAATATTTTTTTTCATTCTGAAAAAAAATCTTAAATTCACTAATAATTATATATTTTTTACTTAAAATCTAATTTTTTTAATTAAGTAAAAATGCCACTATATTTTTTAAAACTATGCCAAAGTAAAATTCAGTTTAATAACTGTTTATAAAAAATAAATTGACTGAATATGTTGAATATGTTTGGTATTGTGTTCATTTCAAAATGAAGCGTTTTTCAGTTTTTCTGAAAACTGCCAATTTTATCATGAACTTTAAAGTGCTGTAATCAGAGAAATAAATTTTTTAGGGAAAAATCCTTTTAGGAAATTTTATAAGTCACTTAGTTCTAACTACTGAATTTTTTTGAAAAAAATCTGTGATGGTGATTTGACATGCCCTGCCTGAGCTGAGATGGATTTGCTCTCAACATGAATCGCACCAAACATTCATGAAAAAAAAAACCCTAGTCAGACATGGCAATCCCAAAACTTACTTCTATCTTATACAGATAGTTAATATTTCTAAATTTGCTACCACAGTGCCAAACTTAAATGGCAATCTATGCCTATCGTGAGGATTCTAAAGGTATGAAGTTCCGTGCATTAGTTCTTGTAATAGCACTATTGTAGATATCGGGGAAAATGCAGCATAAATGTGACACCCGTTGGCAATTTACAACTACACTGTTAAAACAACAGGTGACACATTGCACCTTTTAGGGGTGAAAGGCTTGTCTCAGTGGTGACACCCCCAAAGGAGCCAGAACGGCACCTTTAATTAGGGTGAAAAGATGGCACCCATCATTCAGACTGCCCAATAATAATTAAAAAAACTATAAACCGACTTTTGGCCCGCGAAGGATTTGAACCCACAGCACCTAATTGCAAGCTCAACGCTTTAACGGATCGGGAATCAAGCTCACCTTCAAAGTCTGCCTGAAATGTTCAAATGTCCTCAAATTCAAAGGTTGCTTTATATTAAAAAATCTCGCATAATGTTAGCCATTCGAAGTTCTAAACGAAATTGGGATAGCGCAAGCGCGGTGATTGTCATTTTAGGGAGAAATTGCTGTTTTGATCCACAGTGGCGAGGACTTGAAGGGGAAGGATACACGTCACAGAGCATGCGAAAATGACTAAGGGGTGAAAATCTTCCAACGGTATGCATCGCGCGGCACCCTAATTAGCGTGAATCGCCTATTGAGGAATCAAACGGCAGCCCAAACACATTTTCAAACCCGCGGATGTCAAATGGTAACACCTTTTCACCCCTGGGCATCAAATGCAACTGGTTTGTCACCTTTATTTTTAACAGTGTAAACATAATCAACAATAATATTTATCAAGGTATGTCTGAGTCTGAAGTTTGATGAAAATTCATACTTTAGCTCTTGAGATAAAGCTATTGGGAAACCGGAAAAACTCATCAAAGCAGCGCCACCTATTGAGCGAATCGGTACTAAAAGGTAAACAAAACCAATTCATAACAAGGATTTAATTGAAACTTGAATATTATGGAAATCCGTACATTAATTCTTGAGATAGATCTATTGCAGAAATCGCGAAAGGTGCAGTTTAGCAGAGTCACCTGTTGAATGATTTGTACCAAAATGTATACAGCATCGATTCATACTAAAGACTAGCTGAACCTGAAATTTGATAGAATTCTGTTCGTTAGTTCTTGTGATAGAGCTGCTTTGAAATAGTAAAAAATGCAGCATTGTAGCACCACCTGGTGAGCGATTTATTCTAAAAACTAATCAGCATCAATTTATATCAGGTACTACATGACTATTAATTTTTATTAAATTCCGTGCATTCATTTTTGAAATACACGTAGAACACTTACAAAACTTAGGTTACATGCAGACACAGATTGTGAGTCACAAACTTACAGTACCACATACTTACAGACAGGCATTTTGTGAAGACATGATTTTTTGGAAACTCATCTCAGCCCTAAAATGTGTGAATCCGCTAAAAACTGGAATTCGAAAAATTTCCCCAATCCAGTAATTTCTTTTTGTAATGATAGAAGAAAGTAAAAAGAAAAAAATTGAGAAAGTTTATCAGAAAGGAGCCTACATCATTTTTCGGTATTTATCATTAAAATACCACTCGAGTCACTCAAAAGACCCGGATGGTAATGTTAAGTCTATAAAGGCGTTATTTTTAAATAACTCGTTAAAAATTTAATGTTTTTACATGATTTTTTTTCTTTCTTTTTTGCTTAGAATGATCTACAATCGGGTTAGTTTTTACCTTTTCGTTTTTGGTTACATATTTTTTATATTATGATAGTTTGAATTTCGAAACTGGTTCTAACCGGTTCCGAAATTTAAAGTATTTTTTTAAGAAAAATCAGAAACCAAAATTTTTCCCATTGACCATAATGTAATGGAATAAATCTCACTGTCCCAGTAAATAAACTAAACGTGCTAGAAACTTAATTTGAAATAGGGTTCGTGCTATGGCAAACATTAATAACTTCCAAAAATTTCAGGGCAATCCGAGTATATTTCTGAAACTTATGGTACTGACAAATAGACAAAACGACAGACAGATAGACAAACCAAAATTATGAACACTTTTGAACTTTGCTGGAAAATATTAAAAATGGCAATTTCTGGAATTTATTTGAAACAGATAATTTATAGCCCTCTTAGTTACATTGGGATCATATTTGACCCCAATTATTTTTTATGCTGAAATTTTTAATGTTTCAAATCAGAAAAAGTTAATAGTTTAATTTAGGAAATTAAATAAACACCTCATAAGAAGATGTGACACACAATCAAATTAATATTTTTCTACAAATCATGTAAAACTAAGAAACCTTAGAAAACATCAAAAGATGGTACTAGGTTAGGCCTTGAATCATTTACGTTTTATTCATCAAGATAAACCACCGAAAGGACTTGAAATAAATGCAGTAACGAAGTTCGAGCATTATAAAACAAGTTCATTAAAGGAATAGTTATTTTGATTCAGATTTCAAACAAAAGCCATATTTTCCCCTTTAAAATAAAAAGAGACTTTGGTGTTTTCTTTTACTGAACCATTACTTAGATTAATGGTGGCCTGTGCAGTTGGTAGGATGTTAAAAACAAATCTGAAAGGAGTGATTGTAAAAGATTTATTCTTTGGACTCTCAATGAACACAGACAAGTGCTTTAAATTAATGTAGTATAAATAAATAAATATTTACTTTCCTATTCTGTATAAAACACACTCCTTTTTTTCTGCATACCCTCTGAGCGTCTTGCAAGTAGGCAAAATTGTAATGTTGTTTCCTCTGTATTTTGTTTTAATTACTTAAAAAATAAGATTCTTTCAACATTCTTAAAAAAAAAACTTTATTACAAATATGAATATAGACCTTGAGAATATTAATCATTCTAAAATGTATTGAAAATTCATTAAATCTATAGAATTACATTCTCTTAGCAATTATTCATTTTTCCGATTTATTAACATTCACATAGGCTTGAGAAAAACTAAACCTTCTAAGAAATAAAAATTATCAAATTATTTTTTTAATTTTAACAAATAATTTTCAAAAAAGCGCTTAATTGAGAAACTATACTTTTAACATAGGTTGAACAGCTAAAATTATTTTTTAATGCAGATTGTAATACTGTAATTAAATAATTAAAAATCCCTTTCGGCGTGGCCTATAGGCGGAGGTAGATTTCGAAAAAATTTTATCTCAACAACAAAAAAAAAATGATTAGAGATAAACCCAGTTTAACTACTTTATTCAGCCGCTTTAAAAAAAAAAAAAAAATAATTTCATTTTTCTGTAAGAACTGGTTTTATCAAAATCATCTTAAATGAAATTCTACTCAAATGCCCATTTTGGCAACATATTTTGAATTATATTCTTACTTTATTTAAAAAAATTGACCAATATGCTCATTATATAGTTCCTAAATAACAAAAGCTGTTAATTAAATTCGTTTGACAGCAAAATTGAATTTAAAAATGAGTCTTAAAATAACCTATTTATTATTTTAACACATCCACAATTCTTTAATCAAGATCGCTTTGAGAAATTTTGTGCGAAGTGCCCACTTTGACAGATTTTTTTAAATATATATTTAGCCTTTATCAAAAATCTGACCAATACACAGTAATTACACAGTCCCTAATTAACAAATAACTGTCAATTGAATGCGTTTGAGAGGAAAATTGAATTTAAAAATGAGTCATAAAATAAACAATTTGTTATTTGAATACAGCCTCAATTCTTTTATCATGATCGCTTTGGGAAATTTGTTTGCGAAGTGCTTACTTTGATAGCTTTTAAAAAATATATATTCACCCTTTATCAAAAAATCGACGAATACGCACATTATATAGTTCCTAAGTAACAAAAAACTGTCATTTGAATGCGTTTCAGAGTAATATTGGATTTAAAAACGAGTCATAAAATAACCAATTTGTTATTTGAATACCCACAGTTCATTAATCATGATCGCTTTGGGAAATTTTGTGCAAAGTGCCCATTTTGGCAGCCTTTTTTAAAATATATTCTGCCTTTATCAAAAAACTGGCCACTCCGTCACATTATATAGTTCCTAAATAAGAGAACCTGTAAATTGGATGCGTTTGAGAACAAAAAACGATTTAAAAATGACTCGGTAAAAACGCAATTTCTTAAATTTCCTCAAATTTCAATCACGATAACTTAGTGAAATTCTGTTCAAAATACCCTTTTTGGCAGCCTTTTTAAAAATATATTCTGCCTTTATCAAAAAACTGGCCAATCCGTCACATTACATAGTTCCTAAATAAGAGGACCTGTAAATTGGAAGGGTTTGAGAACAAAAATGAATTTAAAAATGACTCAGAAAAAACGCAATTTGTTATACTTCCTCAATTTTTCATTAACTTCGGGAAATTCTGTTCAAAATACCCTTTTTGGCAGCCTTTTTAAAAATATATTGTGCCTTTATGAAAAAACTGGCCAATACGTCGCATTATATAGTTCCTAAATAAGAGGATCTGTCATTTGGATGCGTTTAAAATCAAAAATGAATTTTAAAATGAGTCAGAATATAAGCAGTTTGGATTTGAGGGTTTTTTCTCCAACTCCTATTTTTGTTTAATTTATTTTTGCTATAAGAATTGGTTCTATGAAAAACTTGTTAATATAAAAGTTGTAGATATTATTGTGAAGATGTAAAATAAATTTAATTAGATTTGATTGCTTAAGAATTGAGTAAGTTATGGATTTTTTTCTTTTCCCTCCCCCCTTTTTCTTTTCGTTTTTAATTTTTTTCATCGGTAAAAAATGGTCCTATCTAAAACTTGTAAATACAAAAGTTTTAGATAATATTGAGTACATTTATGTAAAATTTAGTTGGATTTGATATCTTGAGAATTAACGAAGTTATGGATTTTTTTCTCCCAAAAACCACGTTTTTTTTGCCCCTTGAGCCCATTTTTAAATTTATCAAAAATCTGTCATGCATAAATTTTTGCCCATTTCTTAGAAGTAATATAAACTTTAAACTGATTCGATATCTATTTTAATTAAGAAGTTATCGCGTTTTTTCGGTTTTCACAAAAACTCTCCCTATTTCCACCCCCTTGGTCCGATTTTGCACATTAACGAACTCGACCGAGATTTTAAGCTCTTTGATTTTATGTAAAAGTTTGAAAAAGATCTGAGCATATTTATGGAAGTTATCGTGTCTAGAAGAAAGTGATATACACCGATAGATAGATAGATAGACAGATATATATATATATATATATATATAAACTTTTTTACTGATGGTAGTTTTGGGGTCTAAGAGTCATGATTCGTGTAGATCCGCAAAAATTTTTCAGAAATTCCAACATGGGAGAGAATGCAATAGGTAGTATTTCATACGAAATCTACCTAACAAAACTAATGTTTCCTTTTTCGGATGAAGAAAGTAGTTTACCTATAAGAGTTAAAACATCTCAAGAATTTCCTTTTAAAATATCCATCTTTAATTCAATAAAATAAAGATTTTATTTCTTATTTAGTTCACTCAATCTTGTTATTCTCTGAATTTGTTTTGATCCAGATACAAACATTTAATTATATTTCTTCCATTCAATATACTGAAAATATTTTGATCCATTTCTCAGAAAAAAAAATGAAAATAAAGAAAAAAGAAAAAGTTAAAAGAGTTCTATAAAGAGATATTTCTTAATATTAACATTAAACGGGTCGCTGGAAATATTTTTGCATCAATTATCAATCTACTGTTAAGAAATTCTAAATTTTTGCCGGAATGCATAGTTATTTTTCGTTATTATAACGACAAGGTAGAAGCCGTCAAGTTCCAACGAAAGAAAATGTTTAAGATGGAACAGTTTCATTGATTTATAATAAATCTACAAAATTAGTTATAATAAAAAATGCACATTACATTGAGAGGTCTAACTCTTGAATAAATTATATTTAACCTAAAATTAACACAATACGATTTCTATAAAATTCAGTTGTAGAAATTGCTAAAGTTAAACTTTAATCGTGCATACAAGCAGTAAAAAATATTAAAGTACTGTTACTGTTATAAAGTTATCAATTAAGGCTCTCACGTTAATATTCCAAAATGAAAAAAGCAAAATTTATTCCACTTTGATTCAATCATCGAATTTTTTCCCGGTGAAATCTAAATCCAACATCATTTTCACCATAAAAAAAAATTTATATATGTACATTTCATATTATTTGTACATTTGTATATGTACATTTCATATTATTTGAATATATACAAAACTATTTATGTTATTTTAAGTATAAATGAAAGTTTGCAATTAAACTAAAATTTGCCGGGTTTTATAACAGAAAATATTCTTGACACAGCAGTACTTTAATTAATTTTTTCCACTTTTAATAAGAAAATGGCAACAATGAAAAAGCATTAATCTGTCTTTTTTCCTTTTATTTCAATAGAAATGGAGTACTTCTGTTGCCACGATTAGATAAACGGTATTAAAAATTACAATATATGTGCATATATATATATTCGTTTTGGTTTATTGTTTTATTGATAAAATCCATTGGTGAATCTTGTCTACTTTTAATGGTATTATATATATATATATATATATATATATATATATATATGTGTATGTATGTATGTATATATTTAAATAAGACTGATATATTAAACTCCAATCGCACACCATATATAATTAACTAAAGAAATATATAAAATATAAAAATATTCTTAAAAGCAAAAACTCACGAACATCTACACCGCTAAACAAACTTGAAAAACCACTACGTGAACAATAACTAATCCATAAATTATAAACTGATCCAACAAATAACAACTCATAAATAACTTAAACAAGAAACTCGAAAAGTAACAAACATGGAGACGGGCGGCATGGCTAATGACATGCACTGCTGGGTTAAATCTGATTTTATGCATGCAACATTCCCCATGCCCGTCACAACCATAAATGAATTTTAACTAAAAGCAATCCATACTAAAAATAAACTATCGACCAGCAATAACCTTCAAATGACCCTTAAACTAAAACATTAAACTTGTCGAACTATCAAATCCATTCAATAATGATTTCAGTTCATTTCGACGACAACTGCCCCTAACAAAATCATTCATAATATTTTTCATAAAGTTCCGAGAGTAATCTTGTTCAAAACCCAGTCTGTACCACTTCACAATGTCATTAATCGCATCTCCAATTTCTGAACTCAACCTATCAATATGAATTAAACCATTTCTGAAAATATTTCTTTTGACTGAGACATGTACACATGAATTGAAATTCATTAACTTTAAAGTTCGGAAACTAAAAGTGTTCCGTTTATCAAATATCTTTGTAACCAATTTTTTACGCTCTAAAATTAAGTTTACGTCCAAAAAATCAATATTACTGCAATCCAGTGAGGAGGGCTCTAATTTTAATGTTGTAGGGTAATATAAGAAATCTAAAATTATATTATCGTTATTTAATTTAACTATTAAAACATCATCAATGTATCTATAACACAAAATATTTTTATTTAAGTTATTGTTACGTTCATATAAATATAGGTATATGTCAGCTATAATAGAACTACAACTCCCCCCCACTGGAATGCCACGAATTTGTCTAAACGTTTTTTTACCGTCGTAAAGGTAATTTTCTTCTACAACAAATTTAAATAAATTCAAAAATAAATCGATATCAGTTTCTGATTTACACTCAGTAACATAAAATTCCACAATTTTCTCTTTTAAATCCGTTAAATCTATATTATTGTATAGGTCTGCGAAGTCATATGCATACAGACCTGTAATGTTTTTTATATTTTTCAGCTTATCCAATAAGATGTAGCTATTTTTTATAATAAATGTTGATTCCCTACCAGTCACTTTGTGAAACACACCTGTTAAAATCTCCTTTAATTTTTTGCTAACTACCTCAATGTAAGATCCGAAACCACAAGTTATGCTTCTGAATTTAATTGGCTTTTTATGAAATATAGGAACTAATATAAGATATGGGAAATTTTGACTTTTGACTGTATGTATATATATATATATATCGACAAATTAAGATACAGCTTTGAAAAAAATGCATTTAAAAATACATTTTTTTCACTATGCGACGATATAAACATTGAAAATTTGCGATGTTTAGAAGTTTAAAAATCCGCATTAGCAAAACTGGCAAAAACGAAATTGCATTTCAAATTTTAAAGTGTTGCCATTCGGAAAATTATATATGCGTTATGCACAAATACATTTGACCTTTATAATATAGATAGATAGATATTTCGTGAATAAAATAAAGGAAAATTCCTTTTAAAAGTTTTTTAGTGTGATCTCCAAAATACTGACTAAAAATCCACTAAATTTGGCAACACGGTTCTTATATTGTTAAGAAATAATCATTCTAAAAATTATTTGCATGGTTTGTATTGCATATAAACAATAAGCAGGGATTCAGAATGATTTATAAAGATACAAATATAAAATCATTTGTGCAATATCAAAGTAGTCAAGTCTTTCTGCCTAAATAAGACGCGATTTCATATTGTTTTCTTGCAGTATTGCATACTGCACAATACGTATTGTATTGTTTTAGAGTATATTTGGCAATTTATCACATAAATATATTTTTTATTTAACAGCAAATTACAGAATCCTGTATTTTTAATTCAAACTAAATTGTTTTGTATATACAGGGTGTTTCGCTACCAGACCGACAAACTTTGAGGGGTGATAGTAGACATGAAGACAAACATTATTAAATAGGAAACCATGGGGCGCAAACGTCTTCCGTAGGAGCCAGGGGCCATTAAAGTTTAAGCTCCAAAACTTTAACCGATTATAAAAAACGGAAAAAAGAGTGGATTCGTTTGCGTTTTCGCTAAAATCATTCTCTATATCACGTTTTGCTTGCAAAAAATTTTTAAAGGGTTACGTTCAAAAATTGTCGATAGAAGGCGCTTTAGACTTTAGAGTAACAAACAACTACTTTTTACCCTTATTTTGTGCACGGAGTTGAAATTATTTTAAAGTTTAGGATTGTAAACATTCATAAACATTTGACAAACTAATCGATTTTGTTGCGGTTTGTGTGTAGGTCATTCCCTTGGTAATTATTTTATTCAAAATGACATACAGCATTGGTGTTCCCATTTTTTGATAGAGGGCGATCCCGACGCATCTCCGAAATTTCAATGGCATCACTCCTGGGTGTTTTATTACCAGAGCAACATACTTCCAGGAAATGTTAGGGATGTAAAGACGACTCGGAATCAGAATATAATGTAATGTCAAAAATGCTTTTTTTACGAGTTAGGGTTAAAAGAAGCAGAATAAAAAGCCACTTGATATTTCTACAACATGTTCTGTCTGAACATCTGGTAAAAGCACATGTTCCTCTTCCGTTGCGGCACTTTATAGCACGATGGGGCTCCTCCACATTTTACCAATGATGTTCGCAGACACCTCAACGTAACACGTGGACAGTGGTGGATAGGCAGTTTTGGCCCGGCTCGTTGGCCTGCCAGATTGTCGCACCTACTTCATTATATCAATTACTTTTTGTTACCTACCTTTATTTTATTACTGTATAATTGTTCTGTATTTTTTAAATAAACATTGCTGGGTGGGGCTAGTTGAGCTCAAATCAACTGGTAGCCCCACCCCCCCCACCTGGCTCAATCTGAATCTGTATGGACTTCTTCTGCTGGGATCAAATGAAAAGATGAATGTATGAGACTCCTGTACCGTCAGTGGAAAACCTGTCAGCTCGAATTTCTGTAGCTGCCAGAAAGCTATCCGAGATGCCAGGAATCTTTCAAAACGTAAGGAATTGCATGCGACGTTGCTGTCAAGTATGCCCGACTACTTCTGGTCGTAATTTCGAATACCTTTTGTAGTAAAACCTTTAACTAAATTGTTTTCTGCCACATTAACGAACTGCTGTTTCACTACCTGTTTCTGTTGCCTTTTTCTCTCCTTCTTTTAACCACAGCTCGCTAAAAAGGCATTTTCAATATTACATTTCTGTGGGATTCCGAGTTGCTTTACATCCCTAACACTTCCTGGAAGTATGTTGGTCTGCTCATAAAACACACAGGAGTAATGCCATTGAAATGTCGGAAATGTGTCGGAAGCGCCCTCTATCAAAAATGGATACACAAGAGCTGTAAGTCGTTTTGAATAAAGTAATTACCGAGGAAATGAACTACACGCAAACCGCAACAAAATCGACCAGTTTCTATAATGTTTATGAATGTTTAAAATCCGCCCCTCTGTTCACAGTTAAATTTTCGCCAGTTACCCGTTCCCAATGTTTCCGATTTCGGGATTAAAATTTAAGTTAAAGTCTAAACTTTAAAATAATTTTAATCCCAAGCACAAAATAACGGTAAAAAGTAGTTGTTTGTTACTCTAAAGTCTAAAGCGCCTTTTATCGACAATTTTTTAACCTTTATAATTTGTTTCTTCAAAATCGTGTTGTAAAGAATGATTTTAGTGAAAACCGCAAACGAATCGACCCTTTTTTCCGTTTTTTATCATCGTTTGACTTTTTGGACCTTAAACTTTAATGGTCCCTAGCTCCTACAGAAGACGTTTGCGCCCCATGGTTTCCTATTTAATAATGTTTGTCTTCATGTCTACTATCACCCCTCAAAGTTTGTCGGTCTGGTAGCGAAACACCCTGTATTTATTAATTGTCTGTAGTATAAAATCACAATATTACTATTGTCGCATTTAGGGAATTTTGGTCACATTTACGGCATTTAAAAACTAAATGAGACGCTCATAGTCATAAATGTGAAAATGCATTTTATACACGACAATTTGTGTGAAAAAGTTCATTTAATTTTTAACAGTTGTTTCAGAAAATTGCAACATAACAGTTGTGAGTGGACTGCAAAACCATTCAATTGAAAGATGAATAAAATGCGTGATAAATTCATAAAATACTGTTTTCGCCCTAAATTGTTTGTACAATAAACAATTTCTAATTAAATTTCACTTTTTTGAACAGTTCAAACATTAGTACTACACTGCCAGAAAAATTCGTCAATATACACTAAGTTATCGTTATTTTTTCACAAATAACTTCTGTTCTCCCAGAAAACGCATTTGTTCTGTGAGTTCATTCCGAACGTCAGAAAATGAGGAAAAGATTCCGTTTATATCTAGCACGCATGCGCATTGGGTCTGTTAATAATAAATTCGAATTTATCTTTAAAATGAAAAACAAAAATATTCTATTGATTAAAATGTCTAATTTAGTTTTAAAAGACAAAAATGTTTTCGAATTTAAAAATAAATAACAATTACTTTCTTTATTCGTTCAAAAATTCTCACAATCTGTTATTCAAAGTTGGATAAGTTGAATAAAGTTCAATATACTAAGTTATTTCTATGATAAATATTCGCATATAAAATATACTTTAAGTGAACACATTTAAAAAATATTTTAATTAAAAAATAAAATGCAAAAAAAAAAAAAAAATGATATTATTAAAAAAGTCTTATCGAATAAAAATAGAACATCCGTGTTTTTTCTCTAACAATCTACGTAATATATTTAAAATTCACATTTTTATACTATATTAATACTAAACGTAAAAAAAAAACCCAGCCACAGTTTCATTAAAGATGAAATCTTTCCGAGATTAATTGCAAAATTAAAAGCTTTTTAACAAAATACACCAAACCACACCCATATGAAATAAACGCTTCTATTTTAAAGCAAAATATTCATGAGCAACTGTAGCGCCGAGAATAAGCACTGGCCTTGTAATGCTGGGGTCGTGAGTTCGATCCCCACCTCTTCCGCAATGATTTTTTCCAAACTTTTTTCAAGTGACGGATATTTTTCCTCTTTTGACGGAGAAAAAAATAAACGGAAAATCGTCAATCTACAGACAATTTCTGGCAGCAGTACTGCCAGTACTTTTTCTGTGAAAAGACGGAAGTTTTTTTTGAGAGTGTAGGACTGAAAATGAAACAAAATTTCATTGTATCGATAGCTAAATTGGAAATTATGATTTAAACTTCATAATTTTGAAAAGCAGCACTAACAGCAATTAAATATTATTGGTATGATTTTTTGAACTATTTAACCCTTAACAGTTGTGGCAGGACTTATATAATTTCTGTGAGCGGTCTTCGAAACCGTTTGATTAAAAGGTGAATGAAAGGTTTTATTAACTCACAAGTTATTTTTTCTGTACTGAACATCAACTGCAGGGCTATTATAATTAAACTTTACATATTTAGAATCTATAGAAACAGTTATAGGGCTTCAAATGCAACAAAATATCACTGGTTTTCATAGCTCAACTGGAAATTACGAGTTTAAGCGTAAAAATTAAAATATGTTGTAGTCTTTCAGACCGTTAACAGTAGTTAAGGATTAATAAACAGTTGGAATATATAAAACTGAAATATAAATAGCTTATTATTGAGCTACGAAATAAATTTTATTTAAAAATAGTTTAAATAATACAATATTAACTGAGATACATAATATTAAATAAATTACACTTAAGCATCAAACATTTCACAATTCATACTTTACAAAGGATTCAGCAAGTTCAAATTCTTTGATATGATCCAGCACCATATTGTTTGTCATTTTCACACTGCTAATATGCAAAAGCTCTCTGTTGTTATTAAGAGTTGTGTGAAATTCTCCTGTTCCTAATATATGTAACTTTCATCCCTTTTTCCAACTTAACTATAATTTATATTAATAATTTCCATCTTAGCAATACGTATAGCATTTAAATTTAGCATTTTGAAAGAGATGTTAATGGGCATTTTCTTTATTTTAAAAGGAAATAATTTTTAATTTTGATGAAATAGAGTTTTTTAAATCATTTTAACATTCGCTCACACAATACCAGTACGAGAAAACTCGACATGTCGACAAAGATAACCGGATAAGCTATTTGGTTTTAAAAAATATATTTATCAAAATATGGCCGAAGTTTCAAAATGAAACGAGAAAGACATGCTATTAGCATAGCGTAGAATTCCATCAATCAAATTGCATTGTACCGTTACACTGAGAAGCAATCTCCAGGGGACTGACCGTACCTTATTTTTTATTCCCGTAACACATAATAACTTCATGTGAAATTCAATTATACTTGAAAAAAACAGAGGCAGTTGAATGGCAGATTATATGGCAGAGGTCACTTCTTTTTAATATATTCAGTTAGAAAATCCGCTTTTGGCAATATTTTCCTGTTTTCTCATAGAATATCTGCACTTAGATCTAAAATAAGTTTTTTTCTTTCTTTTGCTTTGTGGTAATATGAATTAAATTTAAATTACCATAAAAATATTTTATAGCTATTACTAATAAATTATGAATTTCGTTCCGCAAATTTTTAAAATATCAACGCTATATATCGTTATTTGTTCTTAACAAATTATTTTAATTCTATTTATTTTTACAAAATATTTCCATGCATTTAAAAACAGTTCAGGCATGAGAACGTTAAAATATATCGATTAAACAACCTAAAGGTATTTTTAAAAATTGAACCACACAGTAAAATGATTAAAAAGATTAATTTTCTGAGGAGAGAATGACATTTCATTTTCTCCTTTCGGAATAAAGTATTTTACCACTCAAATATAAATGCTGCCTGACATTTCCATTTACACTATCATTTTTTAATTTGATAAGTAAGCGCGAGATCTCTTTACGTAGACTGACTCACATTTCACAAAATCAATAAAGTTCTTCAATTTTTTTTTTTTTTTTTTTTTTTTTTGCACACTTATTTAATAGTACTATCAAGTGTAATTGCATGACGAAAAGTTGGTAAGAAAAATAAACATATATTGTCAGAAAATAAAATATTAACCCTTTCATTCATACATGCCTCATATGAAAACAGATAAGCGTTGCCTTATAAAGGGAAAATAAATTCAGCATTCGGTTCTCATTTATCACAAAAAAAAGATAATAAGGCATCTGTGCCTAATATGAACACCCTAAAGAAAATTAAGTGATTAGGACTCCAAAAATATATGATTATGATCCCTGGACTGTTGTCGATCATTATTAAAATTAGTGACCTTGTAACTATTCCGATTTAATTTAAATGATAAAAACAAAAAATGTTTACAAATGTCCATATAAGGAACCACCAGTCCCTATTATGGACAGATGGCTCCTTACTGACCTACAACACAGACTGTATGAAAGAGCCACTCTTCTATGGAATTTTAGAGGAGAGGGGATAAAAAAAATATATCTTAAAGCATTGCGGGAGGAGGGTAGGTAAATATCTTCAGAACATGCACTTTAGAACGGGGGTCATTTTCAGCTGTGTTTCTTCGTAGACCGATGCAAAGCACCTCAGTTACTACAAGATATTATGGAATAATGAAGTTGGTTTTGCTTAGCTTTCCATTTTTATGAATGTGAAGATTCACCTGCTGTACTTCCAATGTGGACATGGGGTGTCCATACTGGAAATCGGGAGTAGTTTTTTTAATCATGTAATAATTAAATAAAGAAAATGTTTTTAAGCAATATACGCAATAGCAATCGAAAATGTATTTTAAAAGTTTTATAAAACACTCCACATTTCAATATTTAAAGTAATTTTAAAATAGCTAATAAGAATTTAAATTTACCTGTAATTACGATCAGCAAACCACGAAACAACAAGTTTCCTTCTAAAGGGCGAACAGAGCGCTTTTTTGTGCTTTTCTGGCTTAATTATCTTTTCAACTGCTTTTCTCCACGGACATGTAGCGTGATTTCTCTATCAAAATTGTTACTTTTAAAAATATTAGGGGTGTCCATACTGAGAGCCCTGTCCATATTGGATACAGGTACCTTAATGATAAATAATGAACCATAATGGAAAATAATTTATGCATGCAATCTCCTAAAATAAAATTTTCAAAATTTATATAATTTTGACAACTCTGAACAAATCTATGTTCCAACGCTGTAGAAGAAATAAAACATCATATATCAAGGTGTTCCAAAATTCGACCAACAAATTAAGAAGGGTGATAAAAAGCATCAAGAGGATAAAAAATTACCATAGAGCATAGGATCGCAAGCCACTTACTTAATCACACATACAGTTTGTTTTATTCTAACTGAACTTGCGGTGATTGTAAATATTGTGGGAAGATCAAAACAGTGTAATGAAAATCTAACGATATACACTTTATTTTGTGAAAAAGTTTAAAATGTCGTGAACAGTTCTAGAAAAATAGAGCACTCAAGCGATTTATGATAACGTATGAACTGGCAATTGCAATCCAAAATGCGAAACGTGCAATTCATACTGTTGGCTTGCATAATGGAAACTTCTACTCATTTTTTAGATACTATCACATTTACAATAATGGGGAGAATATGTATTAAAAGTTTTATTGCAATATACTTCAATTTTCTGAAAGTTATTGCCGCTTACAAAAATTTTATTAGAGTAGATTACCATGTGTTTTTGATTAAATGCGCAGTTTATGACCCCCATGTTCTATGGTAGTTTTTCATCTTCTTGATGTCTTTTATCACCCTCTTAATTCATTTGTCGATTTTCAGAACGCCTTGTATAATACATGCACAAATTGTCTTGTCTAAAATAAAAAAATATATAAATAATCAAAGTACTTAAATTATTTTTTTAAATTTCAATTGTTACAAAATGACTTAAGAAATCAAAGAACAAACAAAACTTTATATTTGATAATGATTTAATATATATATATATATATATACATATATATGTATACAAAAGAAAATTATGACCATCACAATTTACCATTTAAATATTTTTAATAAAATAAAAGGGAAAAATGCATCAAACTTTACTTTTTTATTACTTATTAATATTTAAAAAAAATTCAAATTTTACTTTGTAGTAAATTGTTTAAAGTTTACATTACTATTCAGTACATTTAGAAACTATTGCTAATAAATTATAGGGTTTATTGCAAATTTATAAAATATCAATATTATTTGCTCTTAATAATCCATTTAAATTATTTAAAATTAAAAATACATTTATATGCATTTAAAACAGTATATGCATGAAAAGGTTAAAATATACTGATTAAACTTCTAGGGGCTTTTTTTAAAATGGAACCGCATAAAACAATTATAAAACTTAATTTGCAATGGAGTGGATGACATTTCGCTTCCTCTTCCGGAATAATAAAGTATTTCTCCGCTAAAATATAAATTGTGCCTGACATTTCCTTTTACACTATCATTATTTAATTCGATAAATATGCGCTGGATCTCTTTACATCGACAGACTCACATTTCAACGAACCAAGAAAATTCTTCAGAACTTATATTATTCCACGCACATTTATTTCGTAGTATTTTCCAGCATAATGGAGTGACGAAAAGTTTGTTAGAAAAATAAACATATAATGTCAGAAAATAAAAGATTAATCTCCTGAAACTAAATTTTGAAAATGTATACAACCTTGAAAATTCTGAATAAAACCATGTTCCAACGCTGTAGAAGAAATAAAACATCGTATATACACGGTGTTCCAAAATTCGACTAACAAATTAAGAAGAGTTATAGAAAGCATCACAAGGATGAAAAATTACCTTAGAACATGCGGTCGCAAATCATGCATTTAGTTACAATTAAACAGTATTTTATCTCCTAACTGAATTTGCGTTGAAGGTTATCATCTTGAGAAAAATCAAAACATGAGAATAAAAATGGAACAAACTGGACCTTATTTTGTGTGGATTTTTATAACGTCACAAGAAGTTCTGGAAAAACAGGGCGCTCAAACAGTAGATCATACTGTATGAACTGCCAATCGCAATTCAAAATGTGGAGTGTCCACTTCATATTGCTAGCTCGTATAATGGAAGCTTCTATTAGTTTTTTAGAAATTATCGCATTTACGACAAAGGATGATGATATCTTTTAATAGTTTTATTATAATGCATTTCAGTTTTCTGAAAGTTATTACCGTCAACACAAACTTAATAAGGACAACATACCTAGTATTCTTGATTTTATTCGTGGTTTGCGATCACGTGTTGTATGATAATTTTTCATTCTGTTTATGCCTTTTATAACCTGTCTTAATTTGACTGCCACTTTTTGGATCATCCTGTATAATACAAGTGCAGATGTGTTGTACAAATTAAAATAAAATAAAATAAAATAAATAACCAAAATATTTAAAGTAATTTTTCTAACTTCACTTGTTTTAAAATGACTTAAGAATTAAAAGTAAAAAATCAACTTTATACTTAATGATTTAAAAAATAAATAAAACCAACAGAGAATTATAACTATCGCTTTTCATCAATTATATATATATTTTTTTAAATAAGGAGAGAACTAACGCTAAACTTTATTTCTTCATTCTATTAATATAGATTATAGCATTATTTTTCTTTAGTAACAATATGTCTAAAGTTTACATTACTATAAAAATTATTTAATAACTGTTATTAATAAATTATGACTTTTTTTTGCAAATTTACGAAATGTAAAAGTTATTTGCTCTTTATAATTCTATTTGAATATATTTAAAATTTTAAACAAATTTCCATGCATTTAATAACAATATATGCATCAGAAATTAAAAATATGCCAATTAAACCCCCTAGAGGTATTTTTATAAAAGGAACCACGTAGTAAAATAAGTATAAAACTTAATTTTCTAAGGAGTGAATGTCATTTCGTTTCTTTTCCGGTATAAAGTATTTCTCGCTGAAACCTAAATAATGTCTGGCATTTCCTTTTACACTATCATTATTTAATTTGATAAGTATGCGCGAGATCTCTTTCCATCGACGGACTCACGTTTCACTGAACCAACTAAGTTCTTTAAATTTAATTTGTTCGAAGCGCATTTATTTTATGGTATTGACAAATCTAAAGGAGTGATGGGCATTTGGTAAAAAAAATAACCATATAATCAGCGCCGTGCGAAAGGGGGTGGGGTGGGGGGACAAAAAGGGCAGTCGCTCTGGGCGCAGAAATTTAGGGAGCGCTAAATTTATATTACAAACGTCATTTTGAGGAGGTTTAGCGTTCAGTTAGGTTAGCAGGGCGCCAAACAAAAACTTTGCCCCGGCCGCAGTTTTCTCTTCGCACGCCCTTGCATATAATGTCAGAAAGTAAAAATTAGTCTTCTGCGAATAAATTTTAAAAATTTATATAACCTTCAAAATTCTGAACAAATCCATGTTCCAATGCTATAGAAAATATAAGCAATCGTATATACAGTGCGTTCCTAAATTCGACCAATAAATTAAAAGGGACAATTATCATCATGACACATCATGAGGGACATCATGAGGATGAAAAATTACTTTAGAACATGGGGTCACAAATCACGTATTTAGTCACAAATAAAGGTTGCTTCATCCTGGCTAAACATGCATTTATGGTAAATATTTTGAGAAAGATCAAAACATCGCAATGAAAATGTAACGATATGTTCCTTATTTTCTACGAAATTTTATAACGTCACGAAACATTCGGTAAAACAGAGTGCGCAAGCAATCGATGATACAGTATGAACTGTCGATCGCAGTTCAAAATGTAGATCGTTTAGACTTTAGAGCATGCTGCTGGCTTGCATAATGAAAACTTCTACCTGTTTTTTAGATCACATTTACAAGAAAGGTAAGATTATATATTAAAAAATTATTATAATGTACTTATTTTTCCGAATGTTATTACCGCGAGCTTGTCAGTGAGATGGTTAATTAGGCAGAATACCCTGTATTTTTTTATTATTAAATACGTGGTTTCCGACCTCGTGTTCTATGGTAATTTTTTATCCCCTAGATGCCATTTTGTACCCCTCTTAATTTTTCTTTCGATTTTGGGAACACTCTGTAAAATACATATGCAAATGTGTTTCATAAAATAAAATAAAATAAATAACTGGTGTATTTAAAGTAATTTTTTCTAATTTCACTTGTTTCAAAATGACTTAAGAATTAAAAGTATAAACCAAACTTTATATTTGATAATAAATTAAGAAATTAGATATATTCAAAAAAAAAACAATTACCATAACTGATTTATCAGTTAAATATGCAAAATAAAATTAGAGGAGAAATAATACTAAACTTACTTCTTTATACGATAAGAATTTTAGAAAATCATTTTTCTTTTTCAAATTTTGATTTGTAGTAATATGTTTAAATTTTACATTATTGTAAAATTTATTTTATAACTATTACTGAAAAATTATAAGGTTCTTTTGCAAATTTATAAAATATCCATATTATTTCTTCTTAATAACACATTATATTTTTTAAAATTTAAAACACATTTCCATGCATTCAAAAACAGCATATAAATAAGAAAGTAAAAATATATCGATTAAACCCCTTACAAGTATTTTTAAAAATGGAACCACATAGTAAAATATTTATAAAACTTAAATTTCTAATCAGTGAATGACACTTCGTTTTCCCCGTCCTGAATAAAGTATTTCTCCGCCGAAATGTAAACAATGTCTGGCTTTTCCTTTTACACTAACATTATTTAATTCGATAAGCCAGTGCGGGATCACTTCACATGGACTAACTGACATTTCACCGAACATATAGATACCGAACCGAATTTATTTTGTGCGAAGCACACTTATTTAATAGTATTATCAAGTGCAACGGATTGAAGAAATGTTGGTAAGAAAAATAATCAAATATATAATGTTGGAAAGTAAAGGAATACTTTTCTGCAATTGAATTTTCAAAATTCATATCTGTGGCTTCCGGTAATAAACATGTAAAGCACATTTTTGAAAAATTTGAGATAATTTGAGAAAATGTAACTTTAAAAGAGTACTTTCATCTGCCATAGTACTGAAAAATGAAAATCGAATACTTCTCGTCATAAGGCGACTATAAATTTTCATTTAAAAATTGAAAAACATTTCAATTGGTTCTCGATTAATAAAAACCATTTTTATATAACTATTTTGGCAAAAAAAAGAGGTTCTTATATCCTAATTGAATGTAGATAATAACGTTACCTAATTGAATTGAATGAAAGTTATTAAGTTCTAATCTATTTTATAAAAGTACTGATAAATAGACATTTGAAAACTTTAAACGTTAATTGCTCAAAATATTGGAAATGTGCCTTACTTGGTTATTACTGGATGTCAGAAAGTAAAGGAATACTTTCCTGCAATTTAATTTTCAAAATTCATATAATCATGAAAATTTTGAACAAATCCATATTTGAACTCTGTTAAGTTGGTAAAATATCGTGTATGCATAGCGTTCGAAAATTCGACTGACAAATCAAGAGGAGCTATAGAATGTATCGGGAAGATGAATAATTACCACAGAACATGTGGTCCCAAATCATGTAATTTGTCACAAACAAAGGGTTTTCCAGACTTATTGAACTTGAGTTGACGGTAATAATTTTGAGAAACGTCAAAACATAACAATGGACCTTATTTTGTACTAAATTTTATAACGTCATGAAAATTAGTGGAAAAGATGGCGCTTGACCAATCGATGATACAGTATGAACTGGCTAAAGCAGTTCAAAATGTAAAGCGTGTAAAGCATACTGTTAATAGCATAATGGAAATTTCTACTAGTTTCTTCTGTAGTTGTCATATTTACAAGAAAGGTGACAATATCTGTTAAAAGTTTTATCATAATATACTTCAGTTTTCTAAAAGTTTTATTATAATATGCTTCAATTTTCTAAAGTTATTGACGTAAAAAAATTTAATTAGGGTAGATTCCCCAGTATTTTTGATTAAATACGTGGTTTGCGACCTCATGTTCTATAGTAATTTTCCGATCTCTTAATGCCTTATATCACTCTGCCTGTCTACTTTTGGAACACCCTGTTTAATACATGTACAAATGTGTTGTATAAAGTAAAATAAATAACTAAAATATTTAAGGTAAGTTTTCTAACATCACTTTTTTTTTAAATGACTTAAAAATTTAAAGTACAAACCAATCTTAATATTTGATAATGATTTAAATAATAGATATATCCAAAAAATTATTATCATCATTATTTATCAGTCAAATATTTTTAATAAAGTAAGGGGAGAAAAGCATTAAACTTTCTTTCTTTATTATATTAATAAAGTAATATTTTTTTTAAAATTTTACTTTATAATAATACGTTTAAAATTTATATTACTAAATATAAATTACTTAATAACTATTACTAATACATTATAAGGTTCTGTTACAAATTTATAAAATACCCATGTTATTTGCTCTTAATAATCCATTTTAAATTTATTTCAAATTTAAACCACATTTCCATACATGTAAAAACAGTATATGCGTGAGAAAGTAAAAATATATCGATTAAATCCCCTAAAGGTATTTTTAAAAATGGAACCACATGGTAAAATAATTATAAAACTTAATATTCTAAGGAGTGAATGACATTTCGTTTCTCCTTCCGGTATAAATTATTTCTCAGCTGAAAAGTAAACAGTGTCTGACATTTCCTTTTACACTATCATTATTTAATTCGATCAGTAAGCCCGGATCTCTTTACACAAGTCTGACTCATATTTCACCGAACCAATAAACTTCTTCAGAATTTATTTTGTTCGAGGCACACTTTTTTAATAGTATTTCAAGTAGACCGGGCTCCGGGCGGCGGCGACACGAATGACTACGTCATCAAGTTACGGGATGAAATCATGATGTAGGACAAGAATATTAGGTGTAGATTAAGGAATGACTGGTCTGCCTCGACAATTCTTAGTACGATATGATTAACAGCGGGCGTGAACTCGCCATTTTGGCGTCACTATCACGTCATCGAGTTACGGAATGAAATTGGTGCCACATTAAAGATAAAATAAAGTATTTTAAAAATATTTCGGTCTGCTTGCGCATATCCTGATACAAATCCATGGCAAACTGAAATTTATAACAAAAAACTACGTTATAGTGTAATATTCAATATGACTACATCATCGAGTAACGGGATGAAATAATGATGTAGGATAAGATTATTAGGTGTAGGTTAAGGAATGACTAGTGTGCCTCGGCATTTCTTGGTACGATATGAATAACAGCGGGCGCCAACTCGCCATTTTGGTATCACTTTCACGTCATCGAGCTACGGGATGAAATTGTTGCCAAAACATGCCGAATCGGTCGTTTTCTCGCTTACTAATAAGATTCTTTTCCTTACTCATCAAATTAGCTTGAAAGTTGATAGCGAAGTAAAGTAATGTAAAAAACGACTTCAGATTTTGTATTGTACATTATGAAGAATAATTTGTTATAAATTTCACTCCACCGAAGGTTTGTGTCAGGATATGCCCAGACAGACTGAAATATTCTTAAAATACTTTATTTTTCCTTTAATTTGGCACTAATTTCATCCCGTAACTCGATGACATGAAAGTGACGCCAAAATGGCGTGTTGGCTCCCGCGGTTTTTCATATCGTACCAAGAAATGCCGAGGCAGACCAGTCATTCCTTAATCTACACCTACTAATCTTGTCCCACATCATGATTTCATCCCGTAACTCGATGACGTAGTCATTTGTGTCGCCGCTGCTCGCTCTAAAGGATAACGGAGGGATAGAAAGTGAGTAGAAAAAATAATCATACATATATGTCGAAAAGTAAAGGAATACTCTCCTGAAATTATTATTATTTTTTAATTTATATATCTTGAAAATTCCGAACAGATTCATATTGGAGCATTTTTGATGAGGTAAAACATCGTATCTACATTGTGCTTGAAAATTTGACTGACAAATTAAAAGAAGTTACAGAAAGCATCTAGAGGACGAAAAATTACCACTGAACATGGAGTCCGCAAACCATGTTATTTAGTCACAAAATTTACAGGGTATTACTTGCGTTGAAGATAATCATTTTGAGAAATAACAAAATATTGCAATGAAAATGTAACGATACTTTCCTTATTTTGTGGGAAATTTTATAACCTCACGAAACGTTTCGATAATACAGGGTACACACGTAATCAGCGAAACAGTATGAACTGGTAATCGCAATCCAAAATGTGGAGCGTTTAGAGCATACTGCGGGCGCGCATAATGGAAACTTCTACTAGTTTTTTTTTAGAATATTACCACATTTACAATAAAGGTGAGAATATCTGTTAAAAGTTTATTATAATATTTATAATATACTTCAGTCTTCTGAACGTTATTGCTTAATGTCCTGAATGTTTCGATTAAATACGAGGTTTGCGACCTCGTAATCTACAGTAATTTTTCATCCTCCTAAATTTATCAACCCTCTTAATTTGTTAATTTGTCTAACTGTTGTCATAACACCCTGTATAATACATGTGCAAATGTGTTGTATAAAATAATATAAATAATCAAAATATTTAAAGTATTTTTTCAATCTGTACTTGTTTCAAAGTAACTTAAGAATTAAAAGTGCAAACTAAATTTTATATTTGAAAATGACGTAAAAAATAGATATTGTATTCATAAGAAAATTATTTGCATTGCTATTTGTCAATTAAATATTTTTAACGAAATAAATAGATAAAAAACAATAAACTTTTTTTTTATATTAACATGTAATGTTTTAATTTTTTTTTTATTTTATTTTTTAGTAGTATGTTTAAAGTTTATATATCTATGAAATTTTTTAATAACTATAATTAATGAATTAGGAAGTTCTTTTGCAAATATATAAGTACCAAAGTTCCTCTTTATGATCCTTTTTAAATTTATTTAAAATTTAAAACACATTTCCATACACTTAAAAATAGTATATGCATAAAAATGTTAAAATATACCGATTAAAACTTTTAAAGGTATTTTTAAAATATTTATAAAACTTAATTTTTTAAAGAGTGAATAACATTTCGTTTCCCCTTCCGATATAAAGTATTTCTCAGCTGAAAATTAAACAGTCTTTCGCATTTCCTTTTACACTATCATTATTTAATTGGATCAGCGATAACCGGATTTCTTTACACAAGACTGACTCCCATTTCACACAACCAATAAACTTCTTCAGAATTTATTTAGTTTGAGGTATACTTATTCAATAGTATCGTCAAGCGTAACAGAGTAATAGAGTGTGCAAGAAAATAATCATATATATGTGTGTGTGTAGGAAAATAAAAAAATACTCCCCTGAATTTAAAATTTTAAAATTTATGTAATCTTGAGAAGTCCGAACAGATCCGTATTGGAGCACTGTTGAAGAGGAAAAACATCATATATACATGGTGTTCGAAAAATTTACTAAAAAATTAAGAGTAGCTACAGAAAACATCAAGAGGATGAAAATTTGCCGTAGAACATGCTGTCACAAACCACGTAATTTAGTCACAGATACATGGTGTTTCATCCTAACTGAACTTGCGTTGAAGGTAATCATTTTGAGAAAGAACAAAATATTGCAATGAAAATTTAAAGATACGTACCTCATTTTGTGTGAAATTTCATAATGTCACGAAAAGTTTTGAAAAAACAGGGTACACATGTAATTGGTGAAACCGTATGAACTAGTAATCGTAGTCCAAAATGTGGAGCATCTAATATGAAGCATCTATTGACGCCCATAATGGAAACTTTTACTAATTTTTTAGATATTATCACATTTACAACAAAGGTGAGAATATTTATTAAAAGTTTGTTATAGTATACTTCATTCTTCTGAAAGTTATTGCCGTCAACATAAATTTATTTAGTGCAAAATACCCTGTTTTTTTTTTTTTTTTTTTTTTTTTTTTTTTTTTTTTTTTTTTTTTTTTTTTTAATTAAATACGAGGTTTGCGACCTCGTATTCTATGTTAATTTTTCATCTTCTTGATTTTATCTGCCCTCTTAATTCGTTAATTTGTCAGTCAAATGTTAGAACATCCTGTATAAAACATGTACAAATGTGTCGTATAAAATAAAATAAAAAAACAAAATATTTAAAGTAATTTTTCAATCTTTACTTGTTTTAAAATGACTTAAGAATTAAAAGTATAAACCAAATTTTATATTTAAAAATGGCTTAAAAAATAGATATAGTATTCAAAAGAAAATTATTTGCATCGCTATTTATCAGTTAAATGTTTTTTATAAAAAAAGAGAATAAAAAACACCAAACTTTACTTCTTTATTATATTAATATAGATTTAACATTTTTATGTCAAATTTTGTTTTCTAATGTTATGTTTAAACTTTACATTTCTATCAAAATTATTTAATAACTATTACTAATAAATAATGAGATTCTTTTGCAAATTTATAAAATACAATGTTATTTGCTCTTAACAATCCATTTTAAACTTATTTAAAATTTAAAACACATTCCCATGCACTTTAAAAAGAATATATGCATGAGAAAGGTAAAATATACCGATTAAACCCTTTTAAGGTATTTTTTTTAAAAATGAATCAAATAGTAAAGTAAGTATAAATCTTAATTTTCTAAGGAGTGAATGACATTCCGTTTTCCTTCCGGGATAAAGTATTTTTCCGCTGAAAAGTAAATAGTGTTTGGCATTTCTTTTTACACTATCATTACTTAATTCGATAAGTAAGCTCCGGATCTCTTCGCGTAAACTGACTCAGATTTCACCGATCCAATAAACTTCCCCAGAGTTTATTTTATTCCAAGAACTCTTATTTAATAGTATTATCAAATGTAAAGAAGTGATGGAAAATGTGAAAAAAAATCATATTAGCCGTCCATAAACGTTGTCGCCCTTGGAGAGGGGGGGGGGGGGAATTCATAAAATTGTGAAAGTTTGCGACAAGAGGGTGGGAGGAGTGGAGTTAAGAAGAAATGTGACATCACCTATTTTGGTTAAAATAAAAACATTAAAAATCAGCAGGTTAAATTTTAAAGTTATTTTGAAATTAAATTATTCTGTGTTCATAAAATAAAGATAAAATTTAAAGCCAAATATATTGTTAATATAACCGCAGTATATTATTTCTGCTGTTCTGTTTCAAGATTTGGGAAAGAGGTATTAAATTTGGTTATAAACTCTGTATTCTAAAAGCAAATTCATATTTTTAATGCGGTGTATTATTTCTATTGCTTTGTTTTAAGATTTTCGAAAGAGGTATTAAATTTGATTGAAAAATTGGTATTAAAAAAACAGATTAAAAACAGTAAGGTAAGTGTACCAGTAGTGGGCCATGTATCAATAGTGGGCCACCAATTTTCAAATTTGAAAAACAAGTTTTCTAGTCACTCCTGTCAGATAACAAATTAATTGCTGATTGGCTGGAACCCTTATCTGTTATCAGGCAACGGGACAACTTCAGTATTCTAATAGTCTTTGAGCTGGAAGGGTGTTTTTCTTCCAGTCTTAAAATACAAGGATTTTGTGGCTCATTCTTACTGTTTTCCTTAAGAGGTAAGTTTTCATTCAATATTTTTTTCTTTAAAAGTATATTGTACTTTATATTAAAATGTCACATTTCTAATACACTGTATAAATGAATACTTTATTCCTTATGCTTAAAAGGTATGAAACTAACATATTAATAAGTTTGGGGGGTTGGGCTACTTCTGAGTCATTGAATTTCAAGTTGTTCCACTACTATATCCCAGAAGAATCTGAAGTGAAATAGGGACAATTTATACTTGTCTCAATAATCGGAGGAAGAAGAAACACAGAAAAATATGTTTATTTGAGTATAGTTCAAGAAATTAAAGAAACATTAATATTTGTTCAAGGACTGAAGTCAACTGGAAATAAAAAAGACTTTGACATTAAGGAAAAGGATGTCTTTAGCATATTTTTTTTTCCGATATAGTTGGAGTGGTACCGCAACCAGAACTCAGACAAACAGATCGTCAACTTTTGTATTCTTTTTGTAAAAAAATGGCTGTAAAAAAATAAATGCAGTTAAATTTAAATCCCACTCACATTGTTTTTTTTTCTCTTTTTTCTTTTCTTTTCTTTTTTTCTTTTTTTTATAAATATAATACAGTTTTGCAATCATTTTAGCACTTAATATCCCTTTTTATTAAGTATATCTTATTATTTATAACTACTGCAAAGTAACAAATAGGACAGATATTTTTTTTTAAGTTATAAAATATTACAGACTGTTCGAAAAAACTAAAGGGAAGCTGAAATTATTTTACGTAATCATCAAAACTTCTAAATGTGATTTCATTATTGTGTATATTTAAATGCAGAAATGTAAAAAAAAATATAACCTCTGTACAGTACACATTAAACTCAAGAATGGAGTGGCCCACTACAGGGGCATCAGAAATTTATTATGCCCACTACTGGAACATAGAGGAAGGTAACATTTTTCTTTTTCATTTTTTCTAAAGAATATATTTTAAAAAAGTCCTTCCGGCAATGCCGGGAGGAAGAGGTAGCTTTCATATACTTATATATTTATTTATTTATTTTAAGGTAAGTTACATTGTTCAAAAATACTAAGCTCAAATTAGTGGAAATAATCTTATAAAATTAGTGATTTTATAAGATTGAATATTAGTTTTTGTAAAGATTGAATTTTAATAGGAATTTTTAGAAATTAGCCATCTTTTATTCAACCTGGTTTTTGTTTTAAGCAATTTAGAGAGTCACCAGATTCCACGATATCATAAAGTGTATGCCATTTTAAAGCAACATTGTGGATCGTTCAGATCAGACCGTTTCAAAATGTCAGCCATAAGAAAAATTCAAAGTGCTATAACTCAATCATTTTTTAAGATATAGACAAAATAAAAAGTGTTCTGGAATAGTCATTTTAAGTTTTAACACGTAAAAGAAAAATATGTTTCAACTTTTAATTTTTTCGCATTTAATTTTAAATTTTAAATTTTTTAAAAAATTTAAAATGGTTACCATTTTGAACCAAAATGGTGGATGATGCTGGCCAACGAACTCGGTCGAGACATTTGTATGTACTATGTACATACCAAGATTCATTGAAATCGGTTCATAATTACGCGTGTTATCACGTGACAAAATCAGATCGTTTCAAAATGTCAGCCATAAGAAAAATTCAAAGTGCTATAACTCAATCATTTTGTAAGATATAGACAAAATAAAAAGTGTTCTGGAATCGTTGTTTTAAGTTCTAACACGTAAAAGAAAAATATTTTTCAAATTTTGATTTTTTTCGCATTTAATTTTAAATTTTAAAATTTTTAAAAAATTTTAAATGGTTATCATTTTGAAACAAAACGGCGGATGATGCTGGCCAACGAACTCGGTCGAGACATTTGTATGTACTATGTACATACCAAGTTTCATTGAAATCGGTTCATAAATACGCGTGTTATTACGTGACAAAAATCAGATCGTTTCAAAATGTCAGCCATAAGAAAAATTCAAACTGTTATAACTCAATCATTTTTTAAGATATAGACAAAATAAAAAGTGTTCTGGAATCTTTGTTTTAAGTTCTAACACGTAAAAGAAAAATATTTTTCAAATTTTAATTTTTTCGCATTTAATTTTAAATTTTAAATTTTTTAAAAAATTTAAAATCGCCGCCATTTTGAAACAAAATGGCTGATGATGCTGGCCAACGAACTCGGTCGAGACATTTGTATGTACTATGTACATACCAAGTTTCATTTAAATCGGTTCATAAATACGTTAGTTATCGCATGACAAAAATCAGATATATATATATATATATATATGGTTATATATATATATATATATATATATATATATATGTCAACATTTGAACGGAGGGTGGTTTTGGGGTCTGGGGGTCATGATCGGTGAAAATATACCAAAATTTTCCGGAAGTGCTTTCCTCCGGACGGCTGCAATAGGTAGCTTTTTACTTTTTGTAATGAAAGCTACCTAAAATGGAATGTTTATTTTTATACATGAAGGTAAGGACCAGGCTAAAAAAATATATTTTTTGGAATTCACTAATATATGAATAATAAATAGACAAATGTCCTTAAATGGCCCACTACTGGTACGTTTACCTTATATTATTTCTACTGTTCTGTTTCAAGATTTTGGAAAGAGATATTACATTTAGTTGAAAACTCTATATTCTAAAAACAAAAGGCTTTTGACATTTGAATTTTTCACAGAAACATTAACAACCTCATGAACAAACGTGCTATCCGTACATAAATGCACATGATTGTTAAAAATGGCACACATGGTCATTTGCTACAATGACAGACCATTTTAAGCATTTCCTGATACATGGAGTAATCGCAAGCAATATTTCATTATCAAAATTATTGTTGTCCATGTAATTTTTCTCGCGACTAAATCTTCACTAATAAATATGCAGTTTAATGTGTTCTTTATACCCTTCAAGTTCAACGACAATTCTTCAAGAATTTTGGTATATATTCTGTAAATAGTGTGAAATTAAAAGCTTCGGATCACTATGTTTCCCAACTTTTAAAAGCTAGATTTTAAATGAGATTGAAACGATATACAAGTTACGTAATCCAGAAGAGAAAAAAAGTAAAAATTATTTCAATCAAAATATAACTCGAAAATCACACTTGAAAAATATTTTACAAATATCGCTGTGAAATTCAGCAACTTTTTTATTTATATAGATTAAATAATTAAAGAGCATTTCAAATATTAAAATCATCTAGTTAAATAATTTTTAAAGAATTGAATGGCCCATTGGAAAGAGTCTTATTTATCTTTGGGACGAGAATATTTTTCCTTTGAAAAGTAAATAGTGTCTAGCATTTCCTTTAACATCATCATCATCTTATTCATTAAGTAAATATCTCTTAGATAGTTTGAAGGTGAGCACATGTGACTTTTCAATTAATTTATAAAGTTTTTTTTAGAATTCATTTTGCTTCAAGACCCATTTTAGAAAAATATTATTGAGTAAAATGTGTCTCCAAACATAATTATATTGCGCAATACGTATATATATAGGCGTGCATAGAGGATTTAAAAAAAATTGAACAAACCAAAATAAAGTAAAAGCATATTTGAGCCATAAATAAGGTACTTTAATATATAATTAAACCCAGAACAAAAATGTACATTTTGGTGAGAATTGTTACAAAAACATAATCAAATACGTGGGCTGTCTGAAAAGTATCCGACATTTGGTTGAAAAAAGCTACCAGTAAGCTCCAGACAGGAATGGTCCCTAATCTCTTTCAAAGTAGACTACTTTTATCTCCACACATCTAGCCCACGTTCCCTTCACTGCCGAAAGGCTTCATTTGGAATGGTGTTTAACTCCGTCGTCGCGTTCTGTATGTCTCATCTCTTCTCTCAAAACGGGATACTTTTAATGGCGTTTTCAAATCTGGAAAAAATCAGTAGTCGCAAGGAGCCGTGCCTGGAGAATGTGGTAGTTGGCGAACGACTGAGATTCTATGTTTCGCCTCGAAAAGCTTGAAATAGGTGCAGTGAATTACCTGGAGCCTTAATGGATCTTGCGATACTTGATAAATCTTATGAATTATTTCGTTTTGAGAATCAGCAAGCTTTGATAAAACTTGATGCAGTACTCAAGTCCTTCCCTCTTTTATAGACAAATCCGACGAACACGTATGACAGCGCCTCACTCAACAGCCAGTAAGTAAGGATTGGCTCATTGGAATGTATAGGAGAAATTCCAGCATACGCACTAAGCAGTCTGTTTCCAATGGACACAAAGGCCGACGCATTTGAATTACCGGTGCGCTCTTTAAAAATCAAGGTCAGACAGTTATCAGACAGACTGAGGATGTGATTTTTAAAACTCGCCTCATTCAAAAATAAAAAAATCGTATTTTCTCTATCAACCTATTGTATTGGCAAACATAAATAAAAAATTCCGAACTATCTACAAAAAAATTAGTTTTTTCGTGTATTTCTGGCAATGAAAAATTTTGATTTATAATGAAAGCCAATGGACGCAGATGTTTTTTTTTCCTACTTTCTAAAAGTTTGTTTTCTGGTCGATATATATATTATATCATATATATATACACTATATTGCCATTGATTATGGGACACTTGCGATTTTAGACATTTTACTAAATATCTAGAAAAATACATGAGGAATCATCTCAAAACTCTTAGTGTATAAATATAATAGTATAAGTCATACATCTCCCTGAAGATTTTTTCCCGAAACTCCAAAGGGGACCGTCAACAAATTAAAAAAGAATGAATATCTTTTGAATAACCCTGTCAAAACTAATGTAGAAAAAGCGCTCAAACTCTAGATTATGATTTAATGCCTTATTGTAATAAGCCTTGTTCATTTTTATGCAAATAGCATGCATACTCGCAGAGTAATTAAGGTTTTTATAAAAATGATCCCAAATTTTTGCAAGTTTTTCCCTTATAATTTTCAGAGTTCTTAATATAAAATATTATTTTTTTCAGAAAATATGACAAACAACATTGCACACAGTACCCTGTAATCAGAATTAAAAAATAATGAAAATTGTATAAAAAATGAGTTGGTTTACTAAATAATTTTTTACTGCGCATGCGTCAACGATATCAAAATTTCATTTGCATATTATGTTAGCTAAATGTATAGAGCAACTTTTGTGAAAGTCACAAAATCATAACTTGAAAATTCTGACAATAATCGTCAATTGAATAAGTCGAAAATCCGTTATTCTCAAAATGAAGCAAAAACAAGAAGGGTTGTATCCATATATTCATTGATTAGTGTCAATATAGAGTACACAATATGGGATGTACTACTGCATTTGGATAAAATCCCTCATTTTTTTGCTTCATTTTGGAAACAACGGATTTTGTCCTTTTTCTATAGACGATTACTTTCAGAATTTTCAAGCTATGATTTTGAGACTTTTACAAAAGTTGCTCTATACATTTAGCTAACATAATATGCAAATGAAATTTTGATATCTTTGACGCATGCGCAGTAAAAAATTATATAGTAAACCTACTCATTTTTCATACAATTTTTATTATTTTTTAATTCTGATTACAGGGTACTGTGTGCAATGTTGTTTGTCATATTTTCTGAAAAAATATTATTTTATATTAAGAACTCTGAAAATTATAATGGAAAAACTTGGACAAATTTGGGACCATTTTTATAAAAACCTTAATTACTCTGCGAGTGTGCACGCTATTTGCATAAAAATGAACACAGTGTATTAAAATAAGGCATTCAATCATAATCTAGAGTTTGAGCGCTTTTGCTACATTAGTTTTGACAGGGTTATTCAAAAGATATTCATTCTTTTTTAATTTGTTGGCGGTCCCCTATGGCGTTTCGGTAAAAAATCTTCACGGAGATGTATGACGTATACTATTATATTTATACACTAAGAGTTTCGAGATGATTCCTCATGTATTTTTCTAGATATTTAGTAAAATGTCTAAAATCGCAAGTGTCCAATAATCAATGGCAATATAGTGTATATATACATATATATATATATGCATTATATATACACCACATACATTCTAATAATCACCAAATTAACACAGAGAAAAATAAGAAATAAAAATGTTCGATTTCTGCTAATTACGCCTTTTAATTTATAATTAAAAACATAAGCTTAGAAGATTATCTTCATAGTGGAATTGTAATAACCTCTCAAAACAAAAACCTGTAAAGTGCAACAAAATGTTCTGGTACTCCTTCTGGCAACACACTTGCTGTAAAATTTACAAACTTCTGTTTTTAATAGTTCTGTAGAAATTCTAAAATCTAGGGAAAGTCACGTTACTTGGCTGCAATCATGATATGACTTAAATAATACGATTTTTACTTCTCTTTTTGCTTGAATTCACTCTCACAATATCGGTACTTAAACTCGATTTCACAGCATCAGTACTTGAAAAATTACAACATCGGTTGTAGAAAAATTCACTGTATTTTAAGGTATTTTGGGGTGATATCACGAAATACTACCAGTGCGTGCAATTATGAAGGTATCCGAAAATGGCACCTACAGGTTCCGCACACGAAAGCTGAGTCATCAGAATCCCAAACAACCACTAAAAATTAATTTGTTCCATTTATATTTATAGACCTTGTCGCTGGAAGAAACATGTAACAATGAACGACCAACCTAAAATTTGAGAGGTAAGTTCTGTGATCTGAAGACTCTATATTTAATAGGTAATACTTTGTTTATAACATAAATTTGTAGTGCATTTCACGTAGTTTCAAAATCTTGTGAAAAATTGTGGATGTGTTCATGAAGTAGTTTGTAGATTAAAATATACTGCACAATAAGTATACCGGGATGATAACGACATCCACTCGTGTTACTTCCGTGATTGATTCTTTTCAGTGGCAGAGCTACATTTTTTTTATTTTAGGCACGATAGACCATTATTGTAAACTAAAAAGGATAAAGAGAAATTTGTATGTCCTAAGCGCTGCTATTTTTTTTTAATGTCAGAGTAATAAAATGTAAAATTATTGTTACTGAATCCTTATATCGCAATTAATACTATATAAGAGAATTTTGTCAATTTCTAGGGCTGTAGAGTTTCTATCTTTAGAATTTGGCAATTTACATGTCATTATTCCATCTTATATTATAGTTTTGTTTGCATCGAAGCATATAGCATTCAAATAGCATTGGTCAAGAAATCACACAATTTTACTTCATGAATAAATATTTGCTAAAATATTCTTCCTTGTATACATAGTCGCTGTATCAAATCCTATAATTGATTGTAAACTAAGCCGTGAAAATAGGTAAAACCTTAAATTTTTAGAGGCCAATGTTTCCTGTTCGGAACATAAAATTAAAAATTTAGTAAAAGTTAAATTTCATCGAAATTGACTTGAAAAAATTAGAAGAAATAGTAAAAAGATGACTTGATTTTTTGAAATAGAAGTTGTATTCCTATGACTAATTGAGAAATGTATAGAAAATCATAAAAATGACCAATGACCACAGGAAAATGGAAAATCATAATTTTTTTTAAATAGACTTTTTGTAATAGATAGCTTGATTTTTTAAAAACAGAAGTTACATTCTTTTTTTTAATGGGGAAAGGTACAGAAAATCATAAAAATAATCAATGACCACCGGAAGTGACCAGTGTTCCCAATCAGGAATATTCTGAAAATTATATATGAAAATTTTTTTCCGCCATATTCATGACTAATTCTCAGAAGACATAATGTGCAAAAGAAGAGTTTAAAATATACCTCGATCTGAATTCGGCTTGTAAAAGTTAATGCGCGATATCACTCCAAGTCACTGGTGTTGGCACCCCGGCTTCTATCACAGATGCTGAAAATTTTACAAGCTGCTGTCTTTAAGAGTGCTGAAAATTTTCTGAAATCAGGGGAAAGTCCCATTTTTATTGGCTATGTGATGCACATGACAGAAATACTTCGCTGTTTATCTTACTTGTTGCTTGAATTCGCTTCCACAAAATCGGCGCATGAATTCGATTTCATAACATCCCAACTTGAAATATTACCACAAAAACTGTAGAAAAATCACAACAATTTTTTAAAGTTTTTGTCAAACTATTATTACTTTCTTCTATCTTTTCAAGAAAAAAGTATTGGATTTGTGAAAATTTTCAAAATCCGGTTTTCGACGGATTTACACGTTTTAGGGGGCAAAGAAACCGAAAAACATGTTCTTACAAAATGTTTCTCTTTGAGTCTGTCTGTATGTGACAAAAAAAACCTTGGGTCATTCTATTTCAAAAATTAATGAGCAGAATTTCACAAACTTTAGATTCTGTAAGACCTTGATATAAACTAGATCTGATTACTCTTTGGTATATTTCATTCAACACTAGGAGTTGGTGTGCTGCAATTTACAATTTCCACAATAGCCATATCTCAAAAACTATTGCATTGATTTTCATAAAATTTTGTATTTAGTTAGTACTTGATATAACATGGTGCTGATTACGTTTTGGCGCAAGTCGTTCAACAGGTGACGTTGCCATGGTGCATTATTCGTGATTATCGCAGTAGCTCTATATCAAGAACTAATGAACAAACTTTTCTAAAACTCCAGAATAAGTTAGTCTCTGATAAAGATTAGAGTTGTTTAGTTTTCAGTGTAAATCATCCAACAGATGGCACTGCTATGCTGCATTTTTCACTATTTTGCAATAAATGTATTTCAAGAACTAATGCATAGCTTTACATCAAACTTCAGATTCAGTTAGCACCTGATAAAAAAGTAATCCTGATTACTTTTTGGGGTACATCACCCAACATATAGCGCTGTTATAAAGATTTTTTTTAAGATTTTGCAATAGTTCTACGTCAAAAACTGATGAACGGATTTCCATAAAACTTAATATTCCTTTGTAAGTTGACATAAGTTGTTGCTGACTAGATTTTGGTTTGAGCCACCTAACCGGTGGCACTACTATGCTGCATTTTTCAGGAAATATTAATATGCTTAAGACAGAAGAAAGTTTTGGGATTGCAACGTCTGACTAGTTTTACCTTAAAATTTAAAGTATAAAAAAAAAAAGAAAGAATCATTAAACTTGAATGATTTTTCTTTAAAGTGTATGTAAGAAATGATCGAGAATACCTTTGAAGTTATTTTGTAAATTTGCTATAAATTCATTAATATTATTTTAAGAATATTCTTGAGAGATGAGAGAGTTAGAAGTCTTCTGAAATTGTCAGTGTCGCTAAAGCTGTAGATTTTACATTCATTTTTTACAGATGTGAAAACAAAATCCTAAAATTTAGAAATTATACTACTAAAATGCGGAAAATTCTTACAATGTATGAATAAAAATATAAGTTAATGCTTGTGCAATTTTGATTCCAGTGTATACCATAAAGCGAAACAATAATGTCTTTTTCACCATTTCTAAGAATATAATGAAGTAGAATAGATTGATAAATAACAAACTCAGTAGGATTATTATTATGGTCGTTGTTTTTATGAGTTGTTATTATACTGCTGATATCGTAACTATCATTATTACAATATTGTGACATAAGATAAATATAATTCATAGTTATGAAACATTCGAGATGTATTTTGGTAATAATATAAAAGCTGAAGGCCAGTAAAGAAATAAGAAATTGAAAATTGGAGGTTTAAAAAATAAGAAAATATTTTTTAATTCTTGTAAATTGAAACAGTATATTGGAGTTATTTTATCTTGTATTTAATTACATTGTCTAAGGGGCTGTGTAAATATAACGTTATCATTTTAGGGAGGGAGGGCGTATAACATATCATATCGTAAGAATTTCTATGGGGAGGGAGGAGGAAGTCTTTTGATATCAATATGATTTCTGACCCAATCAAGTCTTTCTCTTTTTATTTGTAACATGGTTTTTGATACAAAATAGCATGTTATTTTTTTTAGCCTGTTATCGATTATTATGAAAATACAAAGTTATCAAAATCACTAAATTAATAAAAAATTACTTAATTCTAAGATATAGAATACCCCAATGTTTAACATTGCTACCTTTCTCCATATGTGCATGCATATATAATCAGGGTTCGAGAAGCCATATATGAAATATTTGAAATATTTGATGTGTAGTATTTGAAATTAAGTTTGTGTTCACTAATAAAAGAGGAGGAAAAGAAATGTTGTCCACTTGTTTTGTTGATAAGAATTTCTATCTGTATCCCAATCCTCCTCCGTTCGATGCAAATGCAAAAGGTCATTATTACTGTTGAAAGAATTATTTAAGGAAAAGCTATTATAAAATTCTTTTAAATAGTAGCTATTTCATTAATTGTTATTCGATATAATGTTTTTTCATATGGAAAGTGATATTTTATTGACTTTTCTTCACTTGAATCATAAATGCACAAAATAAATGTAACCCGTTTTGAATATCCCTTCGAACAAAAGAAATAAATTCTACAAAGCAAATTTTTTTTTACATTTTGATAACGATATCATTAACGGTGGGGGGGGGGGGTGGTAGAGGAATGATAACGTATGATATCGGAAGGGGGGAAGGAGGTCCAAAATTACCAAAGTTGATAGGGTTATATTTGCACAGCCCCTAAATATACTTTTATTTTCTTTGATGATTAATGTAGTGAAACGATGTTTTCATAAAATAAATAATAAGAAAACAACCATTATATATAGATGGGTCGAAAATAAATGCTCAATCTGCAAGGTAATTGGAACTAAGTAATTTTCCTTCTTTCGTCTTTCTTAAATATAAAAATGCCTTTTCTAATAAAATACTCTGAAAAGCAATTTTCTTTTTCCAATATTACTACATGCAGTACAAATTGATTTTTTGATATAGTTCTCATCTAGCATTAAAACGTCCTCATTTTCCAGTCTTGAAAGCGGATATTTAACAACGACTTTTCGTGTTAAATTCATGTACAATAATGCAAATCATTTTAGGCAAGGTATTTTCTGTTCTTGAAAGGTTATTATTAAGTATGTTAAAATGTATCGTGTAAAAACACTTACATTAAAACATATATCAAAATAATCTATAAGTAAACGCAAATACCGGATGCAAGGTGTTGTTAAATAATGTAGTAATATATCTAAATAATATTCTAATCTCGCTCTGTTTTTCAGTATTAAATTGTATACTGTAGTGATGGGCGATAACGAGAAGCTTTTCTCTATTTTCTCGATTGTATAAGCATCTCGATAACTTTCGATTGTGTAAAATTTTTCTCGATGACTCCAGTTTGCAATTGCTTATACCATACAGGATTCAGTTTTATCAAGAGTTGTCTACAGGTGAATGAGTCGGTGTTAATAAAGACACGACGTATTCCCTCGCTAGTGAGCCCCTCCTTTCATTGGTGTCTCTAATTTATACGCTATATTCTAATATGAAATCTCGAACTGGGTCCTCATTGTATATGCCATCATATACCAAACGCGGTGTGTACGCACAGCAAAAACTTGTAAACAAAAAGAAAAAAAATCTCGAATTGAACGAACAACCGAAAACGTAATCTCGAATCGAAAGTTAAATTTTGAAAACTGCCCCCCCCCCCCAACGTAACGAAGTGGGGGGGGGATATATAAGATCAGTAAGTGGTCACAAGCCAAACAACTTCCTGCTTTTCTAAATTCCATACATAGTATAAATATTATTTACTGCAAGCTCCGTAAATATAAATAAATAAATAAATATATATATATACATATATAGTGGCATTTTGCGAGTGCCGACAGTAGTGAAAACTTGAATAATTACTTGTGTATTTTTTTAATCGTCAGGAAATATTTTATTGTGCAGGAAATACAAGGACCAAGTAACCGCGGTAAATTAATGCCTACACGCTAGAGGAGGCCAGAGTCCCAACAGTGGTGAACAATATTTATATGATACAGATGTCATACACGCACCACATTGGCGCGATTCTTTTCAGATGCCGATTTAGCGAAAACTTCGAAAAAGTTTGAGAAATTTAAATTTCAGCCCATTATGGGTCCGTAACGTGACCCAGAATGACGGGGGAAACTTTTTTATGCTAAATTTGTAATGTATGAAGCACAAGGTTTCAATAAACATATTACATCAAAAAATGAAAAATGGCCCCCTTGTCCTCCCCCCCCCCTCCAAAAAACCCCGGTGCTATGTGGAAACCCACAAAACTGCAAAAAGAGCGGCCAAGAAAAGTTAGCTATGCTATAATTTTTCTCCCCGTTGTAGCTCTCATAGAAGCAAAGTTATAGCCTTTTAAAAATTGAAATGAAGTGAAGAAATGAGCAAAATTATGTTGGTGAATAGCCAATAGGGGGGGGAGGCAACAGCCCTGGTTGTGCCACATAGCTTAAACTTTTATGTTAAAATTGGTAGAGAAAAAAGTGAGCGAATGTATGTTGTTTAAAATGTATGTTGGGGAGGGGGGGGTCAAGCTCCTCACCTTTTGAAGAGGCCCTCATAGAGTGAACTTTAAAACAATGTGCCTAGGTTACGGTAACAATGTGACTAGTTGAATGGTTTTTTCCCAATCTGAAAATTTTTTCCAATGCGCCTAAGGACGTTTTCAATTCAAAAATTCGATCTAAAATGATAAAAACGCAAAAAGCTTCAAAAACTGCTCCCCCCCCCTCGCCGTGGAACCAAATTCGGAAAAGGGAAGGTAAGAAAGCATCATAATGTGAAAGAATGATCCGAGATCTTCAAGATGATATACGATATGACGGGTTTAAAAAAGTAAAAATTATCCCCATCCCCCATCAGTCCACCTTTTCGCCCTCAATTTCCTGCAGCAGACATTTTAATTTTTTTACATTTGATAAATAATGTTTACCGAATGATTCGATGAAAAAAAAAACACTTAAATTGATAGGTATTGTTGAAATCGCTACAGTTTTAAACATATGTTCTCAAGCCCCCTCTTTGAAATTTTTTTTTAATAAATTATATTTATTGGTGGGTTCTAAGCATGGTAAGACTAAAATACGAGAAACTTTGAAAATTAGGTTTTCATTTCACAAATTATTGTCATATTCTCATGCTTCTTTCTGTACCTCGTTTCACAATAAAACTTTCATTTCACAAAGCTCCGACGAAAAAATTCTGCTCGATAAATCTACTCATCACTCAGTGAGAATGAAAATCATCCTTATCAAAAAAGGCATTTATCAAAAAACACAAGCTTCTTGAAACGCCATTTTTTTTTCAAGGTTAAATTTCATCGCTATCCTTCGATAAACCTATTTCCATCGGGATAAATTTTCATCGCGAAGAAAGTTTCTCGGACTGTCTGTCTCTCTCGGATGTCTGATTTTATCGGAATATATTTGCTGAAATGAGAGGCATATGCGTAAGCTCTTGGAATGAAAGAATGGTTAAACCATTTTTTCATATTATGAATCTTTCTACTTTTAGAGTTGAATTTTAAGGGGTGGGTGGAGGGGAGGGGGGAGCGATGAGGGGGTGAATTTTTTAAATCGTAGCTATTTCGACAATAAATGTTATTTTTGGTGTGGTTTTTTTTATGGAACCCTCCAGTAAATATTTTTTATTAAATATAAAGATTTTAAAGTGGGAGCTGCATTTTTAGGTGTATTTGGGAAAAATGTGTGAACTCACGGATGACATGTAAATTTCAAATCTTTTTTTTTTTGTAATCCGTCATGTTATATATGCATCATCGGAATGCTTTGGCACCTCCTTTCCATTTTGTGAAACTTTCTCCTCCTGGAGTTGAATTTCAGAGGGGGGGGGAGAAAGCGATAAGAGGGTGAATTTTTTAAATCGTAACTATTTCGACAATAAATATCATTTTAGATGTGGAGTTTTTTTTGTGGAACTCTTCGGTAAATATAACTTATTAAATATAAATATTTTAAAGTGGGGGCCGCGTCATTTTTAAGTATATTCTGGGAAAAATGAGTGAACATACAGGTCACATGTAAATTTCAACCTCTTTTTTGGTCTCGACATGTTATATATATATATATTATCGGAATTTTTTCGCACATGTCTTTCATTTTACGAATATTTCTCCTCCTGGAGTTGAACTTCAGGAGAGAGCAATAAAAGGGTGATTTTTTTTTTTAGCTATTTTAACAATGAATATCATTTTAGATGTGGTTTTCAGAGGAATGCTCCGGTAAATATTATTTCATAAATTCAAAAGTTTAAAATGGGGACTGCGCGATTTCCGGGTGCATTCTTGGAAGAAAAAGTAACATTACGACCACGGGTGAAGAGTAAATTTCAAACTTTTTTTGGACCCGCCATGTGATATGTCATATTAAAGGTTTCAGAATCCTCTTTCATATTATGGGACTTTCTCTTCTTGCAGTTTAATTTCAGGTCGGGGAGTGATTTTTTTTTAATCGTGGCTATTTCGAGAATATCTATCATTTTAGAAGTGGTTTCTTGATGCAACCTTCTAATAAAAATTGCTAATTATAATCATTTTAAAGTGAGGGATGTGTGATTTCCGGGTGTATTCTGTTAAGAAAAAGTAAACCTGCGGGTGAGGAGTAAATTCCAAACATTTTTGGACCCTTCATGTGATTGATTATTGGAATGTTTTTCGAACTACTCTTTCATATTACGAACGTTTCTCCACCTGGGGTCGAATTTCCGCAGGAAGGAAGGGAGCGATGAGGGGTGAATTTTTTAAATCGTAGCTATTTTGAGATTAAATTTAATTTTAAATGTGATTTTTTGATGCACACCTTTGGTAAAAATATTTTATCAAATATAAACATTTTAAAGCGAGGCTGCGTGATTTCCGGCTGTATTCAGGGAAGAAAAAATAGTGGTGTAGTGAGGAGTAAATTTCAAGTTTTTTATGGACCCGTCATATGACGTATCACCGGAAAGTTTTCAAACCACTCTTTCCTATTATGAATCTTTCTTCTCCTTTTCTCAATTTGAACTCCTTACAGAAGCGCTTTGCAAACTTTTTTGAAATCATTTCGTTTTTGTGAATTCAGATCTGTTTTTTTTTATGGAGACTTCCAATAAATAATTTATGATGTATGAAAAATTCACAAACAGTGAGGACAGACTGTATTTCGGGTGTTGCAATAGTTGGAATTCTAAGGGGAATGTTTTTATATATTTTGTTGATTTCTCCGGCCAATTCTCCTATTATCTGAGGCTCTAATTGAGCTGCAAAATTATTTTCTGCTTCAAGGCCACTTAATGCATAAATGATACGGTTAAGCATTCCAGGACTTTCGCGATATATCATTAGAAAGCTCTGTAATTACCATTTTATTTTATATACCTCCCGCGCTCATCCCCCTTCACTTTGCCCCCGCAGGAAGTTCTTTAACAAATTTAACCGACACCCACCATGCAATGTATTCTTGGAAAGCCTAATGATCATTTACTCATATTATGCATTTTCATTGCTCCTGCACTACTTTGCTCTCCAGGTGGTCCGTTTAATGTATGTCAGTAGAGAGTCTTCTAATAATGGGGGAATTGTAGATCGTATCTCAATTGATGTACAAAAATCAATAAATGTTAGTTCATGTTCTTTACACTAGGAATTATTTTGATTATTTTTTTCTTTGGCCATTTTGCTACTCGCGACTTTACTCCCGACTTTACAACTTTTTGCAACCAAGGAACCCCGTTACATGACTTTTCTACTATTGCGGCTCCATTATAACATCCTTTTGGTTTGTTGTTATTTTTTAAATTAATTTGTTTTCAGTTACCATGTATTTACTAAATTATGCTTTTTAAACATGTAATAACAAAGATTTTAATAATCGATTGTAAAACATCTCGATTGTAGATTCTCGAAATTAATCGATGACTTTATCGAATGTGCTTTTTTACGATTACGATTTTTATCGAATAGGAAATTTTCGAGAATCGCCCATCACTAGTATACTGTAGGAAAAATAATCTGTAAAGCTACTGAACTTTTTCTAGGAAAATGGGATTCCTGAAATTTTTTATGTAATGGTAACAATAAAAATTCATGTAATGGATACTGAAACGGGAATTTTTACTGTCACTGTTATACAGGGTGTTTCTAAATTCATGGTACAAATTTTAAGGGGTTATAGTACACATCAAGACAAACAATATTAAATAGGAAACTAAGGGTCCCAAACGCCTTCCGAAGGAGATAGGTGCCATTAAAGTTTAGGGTCCAAAAATTCAAATGATTATAAAAAACAGAAAAATTGGTAGATTCGTTTGCGGTTTTCACTAAAATTATTCTTTATGTCAGTATTGTCTTGAAAATAAACTATAAAGATAAATTTCAAAAAATGCCAATAGAGGGCGCTTTAGAATTTGGAGTAACAAACAATTATTTTTTACCGTTATTTTTTGCATCTCATTAATTTTTTTAGAAGCTTAGACATAACTTAAATTTTGAGCTCAAAATCTAAATCGTTGGGAGCACAAACTGAACTGTGTGTGTGTGTGGGGGGGGGGGATTCAAATTTCAAATGATTATAAAAAACGGAAAAATTGGTCAATTGATTTGCGATTTTCACTAAAATTTTCCTTTATGTCAGTATTATCGCGAAAAAAAATTATAAATATAAATTTCAAAAAATGCCGATAGAGGGCGCTTTAGACTTTGGAGTAACGTACAACTATTTTCTACCGTTATTTTTTGCATCTGATAGCTTTTTTTAGAAGCTTAGACATAAACTTAAATTTTGAGATGAAAATCTGAATCGTTGGGAGTGGTTAAATAGCGCAAACTGAACTGTGTTCAATGGGGGTGGGGAGGTTTAAATTTGAAATGATTATAAAAAACGGAAAAATGGGTCGATTCGTTTGCCGTTTTCGCTAAAACTATTCTTTATGTCAATATTTCCTTGAAAATAAATTTTAAAGATTAATTTTAAAAAAATACCGTTAGAGGGCGCCTTAAACTTTAGAGTAACCAACAACCATTTTTAACCGTTATTTTTTGTATCTAATTAAATGTTTGCAAATGCTTAGATTTTAATTTTGAGCTCAAATTCTAAATCAATGGGAGGGATTAAGAAGCACAAACTGAATGGTGTTCAGGAGATGAAATTTTACCCTCGCCACCCCTCGAACACATTTCAATTTCCACTATTTAATTTCTCACAACGATGCAGATTTTGAGCTCAAAATTTAAGTTTGAACTTTTATAAGCATTTAATTAGATACAAAAATTAACGGTTAAAAATAGTTGTTGGTTACTCTAAAGCTTAAGGCGCCCTCTAACGGTATTTTTGAAATTAATCTTTAAAATTTATTTTCAAGGAAATATTGACATAAAGAATAGTTTTAGCGAGAACGACAAACGAATCGACCAATTTTTCCGTTTTTTATAATCATTTGAAATTTGAACCTTCCCACCCCCATTGAACACAGTTCAATTTGCGCTATTTAACCACTCCCAACGATTCAGGTTTTCATCACAAAATTTAAGTTTATGTCTAAGCTTCTAAAAAAAAATTATGAGATGCAAAAAATAACGGTAAAAAATAGTTGTACGTTACTCCAAAGTCTAAAGCGCCCTCTATCGGCATTTTTTGAAATTTATATTTATAATTTTTTTTCACGATAATACTGACATAAAGAATAATTTTAGTGAAAATCGCAAATCAATTGACCAATTTTTCCGTTTTTTGTAATCATTTGAAATTTGAACCTCCCCCAACAGTTCAGTTTACGCTACTTAACCACTCCCAACGATTTAGATTTTGAGCTCAAAATTTAAGTTTAAGTCTAAGCTTCTAAAAAAAATTAATGAGATGCAAAAAATAACGGTAAAAAATAGTTGTTCGTTATTCCAAAGTCTAAAGCGCCCTCTATTGGCATTTTTTGAAATTTATCTTTATAATTTATTTTCAAGACAATACTGACATAAAGAATAGTTTTAGTGAAAACCGCAAACGAATCGACCAATTTTTCTGTTTTTTATAATCATTTGAATTTTTGGATCCTAAACTTTAATAGCGCCTATCTCCTTCGGAAGACGTTTGGGACCCTTAGTTTCCTATTTAATATTGTTTGTCTTGATGTGTACTATCACCCCTTAAAGTTTGTACCATGAATTTAAAAACACCCTGTATAAAAAGTTCTAGGAATCCCAGTTTCCTAGAAAAAGTTTAGTAGCTTTACAGATTTTTTTTTTACACTGTAGAAAATCTATCCTGGGTTATCCGGGTTACAAGGCATAGGCAAAATCCATAAAAAAAGACTCAAGCGCCCAGTATAAGTTATAAAATATTTTGCAATTCAGAATTCTGTAGTAAAACTGCACAGTTTATTCAAATTTATTTATTATTTATTCAAAGCACAATTTCTGCAATTATCACCAACAGCTGAAAAAAAAAATCCAAAGTATTTTATATAGCTCTGTAAATGATGTTTAGATTTGTACGTATGTTACATAGTATGCTAAATGTTAGTCCAATTAAATGCTTGGCGTAGTTAAAGATACACATTCTGTAATATTCTTCAGTAAAAAGAAATATGCTCGAAAAATTTTCTGCATCCTTGTATATGGTCTAAAAGCTATATACGTACCAAAAAATATGAAAAAAGTTACATTTATAAAGCGCAATACACATGAAAAGTATTTCCAGCAATTGTTGATCATAAGAATTACTGTAGACAAATTATACTATTATTTTAACACAATCTAACTGACTGATAAAGTTATCATACGAATTGAATATTTCCAGCTGAGTGAAAAATTGCCCAGGCCGGGAATCGAACCCGGATACTTAGCTTACAAGGCCAATGCTTTACCTATTTAACTGTACCTATTACCTGTATTACCTGTTTAACTTTACCTACTTAACCTCTTTACCTGTTATGTTAACTGGGCGATAACCGGGTGGGATTTCTCGCTCAGATAACCTTATTGGCCATAACATCTGGTCTGTCATTTAGACAGCTCGGCAGAATAAGCCGCGAGTAAGTTCTGAGCGAGAAATCCCAGCCGGTTATCGCCCGGTTAGCTTAACAGGTAAAGCATTGGCCTTGTAAGCCAAGTATCCGGGTTCGATTCCCGGCCTGGGCAATTTTTCGCTCAGCTGGAAATATTCAATTCGTATGTAGACAAATTATTTCGTGAGTTCCAGAAAACGAACTATAAATTTAAGTATGCCACATTCTATCGCAAGCACCTTGTAGTACGCCTTAGTAATATACATAAATTTCACTATGTTTAAAAAAATGTAACATTATTAAAATCCTCCACTAATGATTTTTCGATATTTACGGTAACGTAACGGAATTATTTTGTACATCCCTGCAAACGAACCGTAAATGCTACACGCTTCTTTTTCAACACCGAAAATTTTAACACTAAGCAAATATTGTTTATAATGTAATGTAAATCATACTTTAAAATTTTTCTCATACGTTGAAATGGTAGCTAACTCTAATGAAATCTACTGTTCATTTTAAGGAGACGCAGTAACTTGAAATTGGTCAAAATATCGATGTTCTTTTTTTTTTAACACTAACTGAAAGCTTCTTTAAGTGTGAATATTTTGCCGCCTCATTTTTAAACATGCAACTATTATTTAGCAATGTATCGTAAATTTTGTTAATTGTTCCAGCGCAGTTACTCATACAAACGAAAACTTTAAATTGATTTTTCTCCTTCTTTATATTTTTATAAGGACTTGTTCGATAAATATTTTTTTTTCTAATTTAGATAGAGGTTTAATTTTTTTACTTGTTCTCCATGGTGTATAAAATACTTTTGTGCATGGATTTAACACTCAAGATTATAGTTCCTTTTTTTAAATTTAAATTAAGAGATAATTGAATTTCTATTTTTTTTACTATACACGAGAGAAAAAAAACTCATATTAAATATAAAACCCCATGCATTTAAAAATCCATACACTGTAGAAATTTTACCGCTGAAAAAAAATGGCTTGAGTGTGCGCGTTTGCTCCAAAAGTCGAAATTTTTGGTAAAAGTTGCCTTTTTTGACATTTTTTCAAAAAAATAAAAAATTCCTACAGAATTGGTTATTATTTAAAAGTGTTATTTAAACCTTTATATTTATGTGCTTAAAAACAATATCTGCTATAAAACAATATCTTTAGTCTATATAATTGGAGCAAGTCCGACAACTTTTGGTAAAACATCAGCGTTACCTCTCTATTGGAGCATACAACGAAGTGTTGTTTTGAATGCATTTCTTACCTAGCTGCTTTCTAAACTACCCAGGATATAACTCGTACAGGTGGCTGTATTTCACATCCTACCCGTCCCAACCACCCGACCATCTAGGCCCATTGTTTTATTTATGCATTGAATTCTTATTTTTTCTCCCGAAGACGGGCATAATTTTTCTATGTATAAAAGTGTGTATTCAAAGTAGTTTACCTCTTGTTTATATTCACTGACTTTGGATACTGCTGATGAGACTTGCTGCACGCATATTTTTATACCTTGTATAGCAGAAGAGAAGCTGAGTAATGCAATAGGTATGTTGTTAATTGAACCTTTTCATCAGTATATTATCTTCATTAACCACTTCAACGGCTGCCCCGAGATAAATCGGGGGTTAAAGCACTGTTTCCTCATACCTGTCGCCGGTTAAGTGGTTAAAATGTCATGCAATTAATACATTATGATTGGGAGTTATGTACCACAGCATTTTTTCATTATATATATCAGGATTTGCCTAAGAATTGATTGTATGAATTCAATTTCTAGTACGCCATCATTTACTGTACCTCTTCATTGAATATATGCTAAGAAGCTATCTGTTTAATATTATGACGATCGTCACAGAGGATTGTAAACAAAATTTGCGTGTAAAGCAACAACATTTCTGAAGAAGTTTTAGTATTTGTTTTATGTCGTTTACTGTGTTGTTTCGTATTCGACTAATTTCCAATATGTTTTTAGATCTATTCTTAAGATGTGTATTACATTTAGTGTAAAACAACCTGCGTTATAAACTTGAATTGTTTATTTTGTGAGTGAACCTATAGACTCTGATTGCCAATCTCTGCTTATATAAAGCGGAAAGTTTTATTAGCTTTATGAGCTGTCTTTTGTGTGAGGTGTTATTCTCCAGTTCTTCTGAGAAATAGCTTTCCTTATGAATTAGCTTTGCAATCTGCGACAGAAATTTCTAGTCTGTTCTGAGTATCATTTTCTCAATTTGACAAAATTTTTCAAAATTATTCTCTATGTTATAAAAAAATGCAATAGTAAGAGTAGGAATAGTTCGTAGACAAAGATTTTCCTATTGATCCAGTGAATCTATGAGGATTAGAATGTTTTATATCTATTTCTCTTATAATTGACGCAGAGAAAATTCATTGGAGTTGAAGTAGCATATGATCCATTATTATACACAATTCTAAGCTTACCCCATGCAAAATGGTTCACAACGACAAATATAATTCTCCTAATTTTAAATGAGTACTTTTTGTCGATTAGTCTGTATATACTCTCAAAATGTACTATATATTATAAGTTTATGCCCAGGACAGTTCACCATCAAATGTTGTTCACTTATAAAAAGGGTATCTAAAAGTTAATGGGAAATTACCTAGCTACGAAACCACTTAGGAAACGATATAAAACTAATGTAAAAAAAGGTTACTTAAAATAACGGTTGCTCTGCACAAGCAGAACATTCTCATTGCAATTCTCTCTGACGATCACCTTCACATTAAACAGCTTGTTACACATCATATAAAAAATGCAAAAGTAGAATAAATAATGGCATACTTATAGTTGAAATATCTGAAATAATCTTTGAAGCAGATCATTACGTAAAAAATGTGATTGACTGAAAAAATGTGTGGTAACAGAACTTCCAATCACTATTCATCAACTGGATATAAGTTTGATAAAGATAATAGAAGACCGAATAGATCCCTTTAATAGTATTCCTGTGCATTACTCTGCTTGTCATTTTTTTATATGGGTGATTCTCTAAATAGGGGACAATTTATGTCTTTCAGCATACAAAAAAAGTTGAGAGGTTTTCTGTCATGTTTTTATACTTAGATATGTTTGTCTTAATATTATTCATTATTTGCACTCAAGAATTACTCACTTTTTAGTTAAAAACACCTTAAAATAACAGAATAAATGTTCAAAATGTCATTAGTATGGATGTCCACAGCAGCTGTGCCTTGTATATACTAGCTTTTTCAAGAGTTAATATCATGTTTATAAAATAAAACAAATGTTATTCTTTCTTTAAATTAATCAAGGAGAGGATTTATCCAATAAATTTCTTTTTAAAAATAAAATTATAGTATATAAAAAGAGAATTAAAGTTTGTCCTCCATATTCTGTTTTCAAAACAAGGTCATACTATAACAGCTGTTTATTAGTCAAAATTTCATTTTCACATATGACAATACTTTGAAAATATAAAGTTTCTCCATGGCAACAAGTAGCCATTTTATTTCAGCCTGAAAATAGAAGCATGTATTGTATTTTAAGAATAGAAGTTGAATATTAGGCGAGTACATCAATTGTATGTCATTAGAATCTATACATATAATAAAACAGTAGGACCCGGTGTGTCTGTACATTGAAGATAATTGACAAAAATGGAGTCAGGGCAATAAAAGAAAACCAATGAAACACAAAAAAAAATTTTTTGAATTTTTTGTCTGTCTGTCTGTCTGTCTGTCTGTCTGTCTGTTTGTTCGAGGTTATCTTCGTAACTACTGAATGGATTTTTATGCGGTTTTCACTAATGAAGAATGCACACTCCCGGGCAGTGTATAGGCTTTGTTTCATCAAAATCGGACAACAGACAAAAAAGTAACAAAAAGAAACAAAAGAAACTATTAGGTGCGCTGCTCACGTTTTTTAGTACATAACGTTTTTTAGTACATATAAAATCCAATAGATGTCACTGTGCGATTTTAAAACGCGCTATCGTTATGTTTTCGCCAGTCTACTTAAGTATGAGAAAGTTTCAAGCTGGCTGTCGTTCCATGTGGTTTAGTCGGTAGAACGTCAGTGCGCCATACTGATGGCCCGGGTTCGATTCCCAGCATGGAATTTTTTTTCACTATGTTGGCATTAACGCCTATAAGCAATTAAAAGAATTTGAAATATTGTATTCAAGGCGAATTTTCTCTCTGGGAAAATTTCCTTGCATTAATATGTCAGTGTAATTTTTTTTTTCGATTTAATTTTTTTTTTTCGAAACTTTGTTTTTCTTAAAAAATTACAGTAAATATTTGATATTTCCCAACGTTTTTTGAATGATCGACTTGCTTTTTTTTTTTTAATGTATGTCTGAACCTTATCTAACTACTTCTTCAAGATTTCTTTAGATAAACCGACCAGCGTAGCGGGCGAAGGCCGCTAGTGGATAATAATTTTCATGTTTATTTTATAGTTAAAATTTTTATTTTACTTATTTGCATAGAACTTTTGTGTTTTAAAAAGCCCCAGAAAGGACTATTTCATTGTGATTATATTATGGCTCATAATCTTATTTAAATTAAAATTTGTCATTAGCATGGACAAATATCAGTGTCATTAGCATGGTTTTTCTGTCCATGCTAAAGATTCCTATGTGCATAAATGTAACTAGTACTTATATTGTATCCTTTTTAAAGTTTAATTTTACATATAAATTTAGGTATTACATTTATTATCCCTATAATACGCATTAAATCTGTCAGAAAATCACTAAGACAGCTTCTTACACTGTTAGTGTCAGAATGTTGTTCATGTAAACAAAGTTTGCTCTTTGGTAATGTTTTTATTCTCCTTATATGTATATATGTAAAAATGGAAACTATTTGTTGGAAAGGAAGGCTAATAAACGTAGAAAAAAAATATTTAAACAGGAAGAAAACAAAAATTTCTTAATATATTTATTCCATGCAATTTGTTTTGTCATTAGCATGGCTCAAAAAATACTAATTATTTTTTTTTAAGTTACTTTTTAAATATTTAGCTCTGCTGACTACAAGTAAAGTGTACCTAATACTATATTAACAACACATATTTTTTTCAGGAATTTTGCTAACAGTAATTTTTTTAAGATTTCATTTTTGAAATTGTCCCCTATTTTGAGAATCACCCATATAAGCTGTTAAAATATACATGAAGATAATCAAAGCAGCATGTGGATTCAAAGAACAGATGGATACATCGAAAGCATGCCAAATTTCGATAAAGAAAATCACAAATCAATATATAAATAAAACACTGCATTAAAATGACCGGGTAGTTGGGACGGGTGGATTATGAAATATAGCCACCTCCAGGACGTATGACCAAGGTAAGTTTAAAAACAAGAGCTGCATTAAAAAAACAACTCGTAGTATGTCCCAATTGAATGGTAATGGCGTTTTCTTACCAAAAGTTGTCTGTTTTGCTCCAACTGTACGTAATAAAGATATTGTTTTATAATTTAATTATATTAAGTCATTAATAACAAATATTTAAATAGAATTTTTAAATAATAACCAACTCTGTAGGAATTAAAAATTTTTTTTTTTGAAAAAATGTCAAAAAATGTAAAATTTTACCCAAAATTTCAATTTTTGGAGCATAAGCGCAGACTTAAGCCATTTTTTTCAGCGGTAAAATTTCACGCAGTTGATGTACTAGTATAAAGGCAACTTTTGGGACCTACCCGTTTTTGATTTTTAAAAAATATTTTTTTTTTTTTTTTTGCTCCACCTTAATACGCAACTTTATGCAATACATTCTAATGAATGTGGAAAAAAAAATCGAAGCATAAATATTCATGTTTATAAAAGTAGTAAAGATTTTTAAAAATTATTTTTTTAATTAAATTTTAGTAAAATAGTCTATTCTACAAGACTTTTTTTTTTTACTTTATTTACTTTTTAGTAGTAAGTATTGAGCCAACACATTTATAGCAGTATTCTTCAAATTTAAAGAGACGGTTTTAAAGGTACTGTGTACTTTTATAAAATAGAAAAAATAAAGTAAAACAATTTTAATTTCACATTAAACTTTTTTAAGTGCATGAAAGGAATCGAAAAAATTTAAAACAAAATTCAGTATATTTACTAAATGCTTTATCAGAAACCGTTAAAGTTATTTTAATGAAATGCTTACACAATTTTGAATAAATATCATAAATTGAATAATAAATAATCAACATTTGTTTCTTGAAGAACAATTTATAATCGAAAGTTTTCTGAAAACAGCCACATATTCTTTCCGCTGGGACAATTTTAACTGTATCATTAATACAATTTAATCACCAAACGAAGTTTCAAGCCTGATCTAGGAAATTACGGTTGAAGTTTAATCAATCCGACAATGTATTTAAATTAGACATAAAGCTGGGGAGTTTATTTTTTCAAATAAAGTGCAACTGCAGTGCATTAATTACATTGAAAATTTTCTCAGGTATTAGAATCGAAGTTACTTCAAATTAAAAAAAAATAAATAGATTAAATATTATATTTTTCTTAAGATGATGATCTTGGTGATATTTTTCGAGGAAGGTGTTTAGTTAAAATATCTTCAGGAAGTTAAATATTGAAATTCTTGAATTTTGTTCTAAAATGAAAAAGAAGGCTCCTCAAAATCGAATAAAAAGTACTCAATTTTAAATATATCACATACTCAAAATTGCTCCGATACAAATGTACTCAAAATTGAGAAATACTTGCGCTCATTTTGATTCCGTGATTATATTCGAATATGAATCATTTTCTATCGCTTCCCTTAACCCACTATTTAAAGTAAAAATGTGTTTGTATTTATTTTCCACTCAAATTCATTAACAAGAAATTCATTCAATTCATTAAAAAAAATTTGATTATTTACTAAGAAAAATAGAAAAATCATTATCACGATACCTAAATCGAATATTTTTATAACAAGAGCATTATTTGTAAGCGTTTTTAAATTATTTTATAATGCTGTGCCTAATTTAGCATTTACAATAATAGACATCTTTTACAGTTAAAATAATACACTTTTTAAAAATCATCATAAAATGAAAGACAAAGCAGGACGCGTTTCGAGCTAAAACAATTACAGCTCGTCATCAGCTGAAGCTTACACGTGTCCGCCAGAGGACAATGTGCTATAAACTCAAAGAAGAAGGGTGGAGATTACAAAGAGTACGACAGGTGGCGCTAGTTGAAAGAGCACAGATAGAAGACAAAAGTGATGCCAAACTGATAGAAGAGGAAAGGGTGCGGGAAAATAATAATGAAATAAAATAAAAATAAATATATGCACATATATATATATATATATATATGTGTGTGTGTGTGTGTGTGTGTGTGTGTGTGTGTGTGTTAAATATACATAAAATGCAAATAGACCAGAGACGGGGGAACGAAACTACAAAAGCAACTTCCATGCAGGAGAGAGAGAGGGAGTGGATGAGAAATTATTGGCAAGATAATGGGAATTTTTACAGACAAAATATGCTTCATTAATATTTAAATGATAAGGAGAAGCAAGCTAATAAATAATTCTAGCCATGGAGAAATTGAAATAATGAACGGAAACCCAACAGTGACAAGCAATCGAGGATCTAAAGACTTTCTGATTTCCTTGTTTTAGCTCGAAATGTTTCCTGCTTTGTTTTTCATTTTATGGGGATTTTTACAAAGTGCATTTTTTAATTATTAATTATTGCCAGTGTTTTCTCATTCGATATCTTTTATGCCGCCATAAATAAAATAAATCATTACATAGCACAAAATTACAGTTTTGTTTGAGTTTGATGACGTGCGGTGTTTCAAAATTGTTAAGCACGTGCTCTTATTATTTCAAACATGTTAAATTCAATATGAGTACATTGATTTACTCATTTTTGAGAACTTCATTGTTTTCAGTGTACGAATCGAATGTTTTGAAACCTAATATAGCATATAATAATTGCAAAATTTTGACGAGCCTTTTCACACTTTATGAAAATCGCATAGAAATTTTGAAATATGTTTAGAAATGTTTTCTTCATTCCATTAATTCCTATCATATGTTGTTAATTCAATGATATACATGATAGGTAATGATTCTAGGCTGCTAGCATAGTATTTCGTCTGGTTTATGACGGAATCTTGTGTTCATTACTTAATTTAATATAAAAAATCGTAAAATTTTGTATTCATTATTTTTGCTTAAGAGTGCAACAGATATTGCACCAAGATCGGAATATTTATAAAACTATTATACAAATCGTTTGCCACGTTTTAACGCATAATTTCCGTTTTGTTAAAATTTTAATATATCCATCTTAGCAACTAAAAATAATAAATTAGTGTATACTGGAAAGTGTTGAAAATACATAATATATTTTTAATGGAGAATTTCTCTGAGTTTCACAATATCATTAGACTTTGACAAGACATCGTCTTTGAAAGAATCTTAAATAATCAAAATATCTGTACTAATAAACTTGCATGAAACTGTTTATCTAGTTCAGAATCATTATAGGACAATTCATTGCCGAAACTAGTCTTTTTTTGTACCCGGACAAACACCCCACGACGTCCCTTCCCCTTTCAACCTCATACGCAAATTAAATTTATAAAGATAATTTTATTATGTTACATATAGCTCACTTAATAAAAATACATAAACATAAAATATGTTACACTGAACTACATAATCAGCTTTTTCAAGTATGGATTTATTAAAACCTTAAAAACTGAATCGAAAAAAAAAGGAAAAATCGATGAATAAAATTTCATTTCAACCAACTTCGCCTAGCACCGGGGCATGCATCTCCTCTGCCCCCCTTCCTTAGTTTTGACCTTGAAAACATTAATCAGCTACAAATATTTATGATAAACTCAGATAATATTTCATTTTTTAACTTAGGGTGAAGTAAATGATTACCAAGATCGTTTAGATGCATATCATCTTTCTGAAACACATTTATCTGTTTTAGAATTTTATGTTTTCATGATTAACTGTAAAAGCTACGAAAAACTTTTTGCTTTATGGCTTGTTTAATCCTATTTACTTTCTCATTCTTCAAACTTAAAAAACAATTTTCGATGTGAAGTTGGTTTATAATGAACTTTTCTTTTTACTTTCTTAAAATATAAATTTCTAACTATCATTACTTTGTACATTAATACTATCATTACTTTTTTGCGACACTCTGTATATGGTCAATAGATTTATATAAAGATAAACCATACTATATAATATGCTAAAATTCAGATCATTTAGGAAACATATGGCAAAATTATAAATTTCCTTTTAGCAATTTTCATTCGTAAAACAAAATATAATTTAGATCATTCGTGTTACCCTGTAAATAACAGTCAAAATATTAATTTTATTTCAAAACTTAACTTAAAATGCGCTTGCAGCAATTATTGTTAATATGTAGTAATGTAACCAAATTATTTTGTATGTCCCTGTAAATGAACGATGAATGCTACGCCTATCTACACTGTCAGGTAGATTTCTTATGAAATATTACCTATTGATCTATTACCGTTTCCAAAGCCAATTAAAAATTAAAATAACAATATGCTTTTAAATTTCTATATTGTTGTTCATCTGCCTTAAAATAGCAGTCAGTATCAATCTCACTCTTCCATCATAATATTTTAAAATATTTAGTAAACTAATTATGGAATTAATTTATGTAAAAATAGTTGCAAACTTTGAACATTCCTTAACAATTGTTATTCAAATCCATTAATACTCAATATTATTGAAATTTGTGATTTCTACAGCAATTAATTAAAATATTTACAAAATTGATTAAAGTTTTAAATTATGCAAAAGTTTCATAAGTCATCATACGCTTATGAAGTTCATAATTCTTTTTCGTCTTTATTAATATACCAGATTATAAATATTTGATAATCATATGATAATTATTTAAACCATCCTCAAATTTAGATTTTAAAAATAGTTAAAAATGTATTCAAAACCTCAAACAATGATTTGTTGATTGCAGCAATATTTTTGAGTTATAATTATGGATCGTGATTCCAAGGTATCAGTGTGGAAACGCTATGAGTATTTGGGGTTTTTTATAACTGACCAGGAAATTTTCGTTTAAATTTCTTGAATGAGTATACACTGGTGTGCAAAATTTAAGGTCGAGTGACAAAATGTCAATTTTCAAGGGATTTTCAAGCGATAATTTTCAGGCGAATATTCAAAAGGAAGTAACATAATTCGAATAATTACTATCCCTGCATAACAGCTAGTCCATATAACATCTCATTCAGATCACACATGGTCACAAGAGTCACAGTCACAACAGCAAAAAAATAAGAAATTCCTTACGTCTCTTTTATCCGTCACAAATGACTACTATATGTGACTCCACTGACAGGTCACTGCGACTGCTGCTTTGTGTCGAGTCACCAGGTAACTTTACAGTGTCATTTTATTGAGGCTCGAGCCCTACGGGCCCATATAAGTTGGCGCCACTGTTTCTATTTATGTGACTAATGCAAAATCTTCTATTTCTTTACTAAACTGTGTAAATAAACGCTTGAAGACTGGATTTTCAAAACTCGCATTATCCAGAAAATTAAATTTTGGGAAACAATTTCCTCTAACTCCACCCATTAGTTTTTATTCTGAACCAAGATTTTACAATGTAAGAAACACATGATAAAAGTAGGGGGATTTTTTCCTAGATTCTTTTAGTTTTTTGGTGGAGCTTTACCAATAGAATAGACAGAGAAATCATATTTTATTTTATTTTAGAGAAGGTGGGTTTTAAATGTTCATGTTCTCATTTTTAGTTGGTACCATTTTCTTTTTTACTAAATTTTGAAGTTTTTTGCTTTCTGAATTATGTTTCATTTTAATATTTTTCCTAGAATCCACAGAAATAAAATTAGGTGAATTGTACATATTACAATCTAGAAAACATAATAAAGTTATCTTTTAGAAAATAAATGGATCAACTTTAACGCTTCTAGACACAATGCTTCTAATTATATCAGTTTCATCATTATCCTAGCAATCACTGTTTTGGAAAAAAAAGGCGATGACAGCAAACCAAAGATTTATAAAATATTTTTTCTTCTTCACAATAAACATATTTTTGCGAAGCTGGGTTTTTTTTTATCTTCTTGTATAAAGGGTAAAGATTTTCAAAAATTATACCGTACATTTCTAGTACCTTTTTTTATAAAGTACCTTTTTTTATATAAAGATAAACCATACTATATAATATGCTAAAATTCAGATCATTTAGGAAACATATGGCAAAATTATAAATTTCCTTTTAGCAATTTTCATTCGTAAAACAAAATATAATTTAGAATGCAGAAATTGCAATTTTCTAAATATAATTTAATGCAGAAAATGCAATTTTTCATGAACGATGTGTATACATTTCTATAAAATGTTTTATATGTAATAAATACTTTATTTTTTAGGAAGCATGTCTCATCTGGAACATATAATCTGGCGCATGTATATTCTTTATTTTAACGTTTCAAGCATTTCTTGAAGATTTTAACTGATTTATCAGGGTTCATTTTGCAGATCAGTAAAATGTTCCGCAACAATATTTTCTTATAGGAAATCTCTCCTATAAAGAAGATGTAATTTTGAATGCAAAGACCCTTTAAGGCCCAACCCGAACAGACGCAAGGTTAGACATTTTTTCAAATCGTTGTTTCTCAGTTGCATGTAAAAATAAAAAAACCCAAATTCAACAATCATTCTGGTTTGCATAAACTGTAAAGTATCATTTTTTATCGACAGACAGTGGTTGTAGTACATATTTTCTTTCGGCTGGCATGACTAGTTTTGACTAGCATCTCATTGGGACTTAAAAGCTGTCCTTTATTTCACTTCACATAAACTAACAACAATAATAATAAATACTAGTAGTTCTCCTTAAGAAATTTCCTAACCCGTACTAACCCTAATTTATGCTTTTAAAAATACAAGGTAGAACCCGACGAATTCCCCGACGAAAGAAGATGCTTAAGAAGGAACTGTTTCATTGATTTATAATAAACTTACAATATGAGTTACAATAAAAAAAGCACCTTATATTGGTAAGTTTAACATTTAAACATATGATATTTAACCTAAAGTTAACAAAATGCTATTTCAATAAAACTCAGTTGTAGAAATCATTAAAATTAAACTTTAATCGTATATGTAAACAATAAATGTAATAAAGAAAATGAAAAACAGCAAAATGTATTTCTTGACTCAATTAGAAAATTTTCTCCCCGAGAAATACATATGTACCTTTTATATCCGTGTTCACTTTTTTTTTTAAACATGACATTCTAATTTTATCATTTCAAAAACATTTTAATTCAAAACTTAAAGTTTCTATTGCTATTATCTGTAAACATATGCTAAACCATTTATATTCTTTTGAGTAAGTGTAAATGGAATTTTCTGAAATAATCTGCAATGCAATAAATACGAAAAGAAATATTCCTATGACATCAGAGCATAAAAAAAAGTGCTGCTTTCAGTTTAAAGCAAGTTTTTAGTAAACTAAAAACCCTTTAATTGATAAATAAAAACAAAATAAAACAAAAATTCACCGGATTTTACATCTACGTCCAGAATAAAAATTCGCGATATAGTAAGTATTTTAAATTAAATTTTTTTTCCACTTTTTATGAAAAAAAATGGCAACAAAAAGATGCAGTAATCTGCTTTTTTCCCAATAGAAATGGAATACGTCTGTTGCCACAATTTCAAAAAGGGTATAAAAAACTATACAAAAAAATTAATAACTCAGAAATAAATAAAGATACAGATTTAAAAGAAATTGTATTTAAAAATACATTTTTTCCCTACACAAAAAAGTTAAAATTGAAAATGTGCAATGTTTAGAAGTTTAAAAATTTGTAGTATCAAAAATTGCAAAACCGAAAATTCATTTCAAATTTCAAAGTGTTGCCATTAGAAAAATGACATATGCGTTATTCACAGATACGTTTGGACTTTATAATATAGATTTGAAGAACTCTGTTATTATCACGTACAGTCACATAAATAAAAATGACATTGTAGAAAAATTATAAACTTCAAAATATTATTATTTTCAGTAAATAATATTGTATTTATCATACAAGTTCTTATGCAGCCTTTAATCAAAATATATAAATATTGAAAGGTTTAATACAGCCCCAACTTCTTAAATATGACTAATAATAAGAAGAACCTAAAATAATGAACAATCAAATGAATTTTGACAGTTACAAAAGGTACAATGCAGATTTATTCCAGTGAATAATATTCTAAATAATGTTTAATAAAAGCATTTTAATGACGTTCGGTTTAGTTAATGAATTTTTCGAAAACGAATCCAAAGGGAAATCATCTAAACAGCATTTCTAATTATTAGAAAATCATTTAATTAGAAATTTTATATTCCCTTAAATAAACATTAATTATATTGTTTTCCGGTTAAATATGAAACAATCCCGGGAAGAATCAAAGCAACGCTGTGATACACGTCACAGATTTTTGGAAAGGTCTGCAGACTATTTTTCAAATGTTATAAATTTTACAAAAACTAAAAATATTTCGGTCCTAAATCCAAAAATTCGAACATAAAATGCATCGCGAATTTCGACAAATAGTGTTTAAAAAGAAATCAATTTCGTCATAGATCGCGAAAAACACACGAATTTCGTCCAAAAATCGAGAAAAACGGCAAATTTCGTCAAAAAATCACGAAAAAGCGGCAAACTTTGTCAAAATATCGCGAAAAATGGCAGCTTTCATCAAAAGATCGCGATAAAACGTCAAATTTATTCAAAAGATCAGAAAAAAAGATAGGTTTTGTCAAAAGATCAGAAAAACGTCAAATTTTGTCAAAAAAGCGCGAAAAAATGCAAATTTCGTCAAAAGATCGCGAAAAATGACATCCCATTAAAAGATCGTGAAAAACATGCAAATTTTGTCAAAGTGGACCCCCCCCCCCATACTCTTTCGGACAATGTATGGTGTTAAAAATTCTAAGAATATAGGCAATTTCTTTTTTAAAGTATACTTTTCTTTTATGTCTATCACAAATACTTGGGAGTTTTCAGTGAATTTAAGGTATTGCAAGGGATTGGTCTGCAGGCTGTTTTTTTTTTTTTTTAAGTTTTTTTTTAAGTTTTTACTTGTGTTGCAGACTGCAGAAAAAAATTCTGCTGCTGGGGAAACAATAACAAATTTTAATTAAATGATTTTCTATAAGATATTTTTACAATGTTTTATACTAAACATTGTTTTAAATATTATAACTATGAGTTGACATTGTGAAAATTTAGTCATATGATTTTTTAATTATTTTCAGTAAATAATATTTTATTTATCATACAAGTTTTTATGCAGCCTTAAATAAAACTTCATAAATTTTAAAAGGTTTAATACAGCCACCAACTTTTTAAATATGACTAATAATATGAGGACCTAAAATGATCAACAATAAAATTAATTTTAATAGTCTCAAAGAGTACAATGCAGATTTATTCCAATAAATAATAACCTTAATAAATTTAATGGAAAAATTTTAATGACGGTTAGTTTAGTTAATTTATTTTGCGAAAACGAATCCAAAAGGAAATCATCTAAACAGCATTTCTAATTATTAGAAAACCATTTAATCAGAAAATTATATCTCCTTAAATAAACAGCAATTATACTGTTTTCTAGTTAAATATGAACCACACAATTTGAATAACAAATTTTAATTAAACTATTTTCTATAGGACGTTTTTACAAAGATTAAATTAAGTTAAATTAAATATATTAAACATTGTTTTAAATACTATTGATACTATATTATAGCAAATATTATAAAACTAATATAGGAAAAGAGCCGCAAAGATATTTAAAAAATGTATGTCACGTCTCTGATGGTAGAAAAACGATTTTTACGAACAACATTTGCTGATGTCATACTATACAAATAATTATTACATTAAATTATTTTTATTTGCTATAAGTGGTTTATTCAAATAGCATAATATGGAAAATAAAACCTTTTTAGTTTTACATGTTTCGTTGCTCTGACGGCAACTTTTTCAAAAACAATAAATGATAAAAAAAAAAAAAATAATTTCGCTAAAATATCTTCAAATTAAAAATAAACAGAAAAAACATAAATCACGTGGACTTGAGCATAGTGAAGTAAACTGGAAAAAAATGAATAAAAATAAAAATGATTGTAAACATGAAATATTACAAATTACTATCTTAAAAACTTTTGAAGCATATTATATATTTCACGTTCACAATTATTTTTATTTTTATTCATCTAAAAATTAAAAGGTTTTATTTGCCACATTATGTTATTTTAATAAATCACTTATAGCAATTAAAAATAATTTGATATTTTAAAGTGTTGTTTTATATTATATGTAACTATTGCATTATTAAATATAAATTTATTCATTTAATTATAAATAAAAAATGTTTTCTAGACTATGTAATAAGCTAGGAGGCTACGCTCGTCACCCCCCGTTCAGACACAGCAAACAGTAACAACATGCTAATTTGATTGGCTTTAAATAGATTACATAAGATTGAATTATAATAAACCAGTGGCAACATTCTTGTAACTGGATTTTTTTTTTTTTTCATTTCCGCTTAATTGGAGAATTCGACGTTCGATTTTTTACGTTTTCATGGTAGAATGGCAACGTGCAAACAGTTACACAGACACACACACGGACAGACAAGCATTTTGTAAAAACATGTTTTTTGGAATCTGACTCCTAAAAAAAAGTAAATCAGTCAAAAACCGGAAGGCGAAAAAAAATTTTAATTACAACACTTTTTTCTGTTGAAGATTGAAGAAAGTGAAATTATATATGTGTTGGCTGAATGTAATGCAAAAGTTTTTTTATAACCTGCTGGTTTATTAAAAATAAAAATGCACGAAATAGTTAAGATTCAAACTCTTATTGCATAATAAACTAATAATTTTTAAATCTGCAACTTATGAAATTTTCTTATATATGATTTTTCTAGTCGCCATAAGAAATATACAACAACTTTTCTACTAAAACTCAGAACTTGCTTCAGATTACATATAAATACCAGAAATGCTTCTTAAATTATTTCCTGCCTTCGCTACTCAAAATTTATTTCAATATAATAAAGCAATAGATGAATACAGACAGAAAAATATGTTTTCAATACATTAAGAAATGAAATTCCATTACAGTTGCTATACTTTTTTCAGTCCTTTTCTAAATTCAATCAGATTGGTTTACGATATTTTTGCGCTCAAATATTTTATTATTTTTTTTTTTGTATATGAAATATGTATGAAAAAATAACATTCTTCTTTTAACCATCAAATTCCAACAACTCTTGTATAAAAAATAATTATTTAAATACAAAAAATATTTTATATACTTTTAAAATATAAATTACTAAATAGAAGCAACGAAAAAAAAAAGCGAATTTGGAAAATGAAACTTCATCAATGCAAAACGTAATTTTAAAATTAAGAAAAAATAAATTAAATAACAATATGTAGATATAGATATAGATATAGATATGAATGTAAAATGATCAAATACGAATACATGATGCACCGCAAGTTAAAAAAAAATTTCCGATATTATGGAATACTATTTGCATTTGATTTGTAAATCAACATTAAAATTGCGAGCGATATTAAAAGCTAGTACAGTACTAACTTTGGCTATTTCTTAACACATTTTTAATGCATATGAAATGAAAAAAAAAAAACACTTATCAATATTCAGATTTTTAAAATAAATTCACATTTCAAGTATCATGAACAAACTGGATCACGTGGAATAAGATTATAAGGAATATTAAAGTTATTATTTTAACACAATCATGCAAATTCGTAAAGTTGTCATACAAAATAAATATTTCCAACTGAACAAAAAAAAAAAAAAAACAAAAAAAAAACAAAAAAAAAAAAATGCACAGTCCTAGAATTGAACTCGAATTCTCAGTTTACGGGGCCATTGTTCTACCATTTAAGGTAATTGGGCTGTCAACAGATGAACACATTTCGCTCAGATAACTCTGTTAGCAATGGCATCTGATCATCATGTAGACAGCTGAATAGAACAAACTTTAGGTAAATGAATTCCATATAAACGATAGATACGCAGATAAACTGTTATTTTAACGAATTGAATATTTCCTTCTGCACGAAAAACCGAGCAGGCCATTTTTTCGCTCAGTTGGAACAATTTAACCCGTAATATTAGAATTGCAGTAAAAACCCTGATTTACAAGAATAATCAAGATTATTTAGTGAATATAAACAGTTACATCACTACAAATCATCAGATACATTGAATAATAGTTTTATTTTTTACGAAAATTGCAACTGTAATCTGTTGTTTGGTCCCAACATAGCCTACATGGGCCTACATCGCACACATCAACATTTTATCCGTATTTGTCTTCTTGCAACTTCTGAATAGATTTCCTCATCTGGTGGTGAATCTAATCATCTGGCCATCTAATAATAACCGATCTCGGATTATACATCGGAGATAAATGATAGTTCATATTTACTATATTCGTCTTGAAACATCATCGTTTTGTCACCATTGTCTAGAGTGTATTCCATATTACTCGATACGCCGCCGTTTTGAAAAAAAATAACATTTTCACTCTCCAACAAATTAACATCCAGGTAAACTGACTAACATAACAATGAATATAATTATTCAACATGATATTTAACTTGGTGAACATTAATAACAAAAAGGTCAGAATTAATATGAATGTTATTAAACTTGCCTGCAAAAAACTTTAACAATTGATAAGATTTGATTTTATTACTTCCCTCTAACAACAAGTATCCAAAAAGAACTCAGCGCAATGCATAATGAGAGTAGTAGGAAGGCGATTAATAATTTTACAGTTGGCGGAAGCACAGGCCCAACTAACTGCCAAGGGTAGATGTATTACATCTTGCCGACCGTTCCATAATACCTAAATATCCTCTAGACTTTATTTTATTTCCAAATACGCTACATTCAGATAACATGCAACGGTTACATTGTTAAGTATACTATTGCTTTAAAAGTAGCGAATATATTTTGCTGATGATACTTTAGTGTTTATAATAGTTTACTATTCTACATACTTCTAATGACATCAGTATCAATATACAATTTTGTTTCACGGAACTCTCTTTGTAAAAAACTGATCTAACAACTGTATAAATAATATTATAAACATAAAAGTCTTGCTCATACGTGACATTTAAAAAGAGATTTTCCGAATAAGACAATCTATTATGGATTCTGGTGTTGTTTGAGCTGCATAAAGTCCACTGGAGCAGTGACTCAAAACAGCTTCTGCCATTTGCTTTGAAAAGTAAACAAAACGATGAAAAATTGTACATCATAAAGGAAGACGTTTCGAAAAGCAATAATAATTTTGTTTGTTAATGACCTACATTTATCCGGTTTTTAATAATTGGATTTATGAAATGCACTTTGGCACTGCACTACCAACAGTCTAAATATTACCGCAGAAGAATTTCTAGATTGTCTAATAGTATCAACACAGTAGTATTATCTGTTCACGTATACGTTCAACTAAGGTGTTCTGGTGTAATAACGCCAAGTGCTAATACAATGCTCAGCAAAAGTTTAGAAAATGATCGATTACGCTTCTATTTTCAGAAATATGTACCGAATGTTTGTAATTCCTCTGTGATATATTACTTGTGACTTATCCTTTATTCACACACAATAAATTTTGAATTTTACCTTTTACATAAAATATAATGACAAAAAAATAAAATTAACATTGTGACAAAAGTATAGACAATTTGTGTATTTACAGAAGAAAAAACTACAAATTAAAATCGAGTTGCACACGCATTGTTTGCAGTTAGTGCAAGAATGTGACTTTTCATCGAAAAAACTAAATGCTGCGTCACTATGGGGTCTATTTCGTACCAAACATGTTCACCAGCAGCTCGAACCTCATTAAAAGAAAATTATAGCAAAAATTTGCATAAAGATTACGGCATATGATGTTACAAAATATTTCCATTGGGTCCGGATCAGAACTACACGCCGGCCACTTGAGATCAATAGTATTTTCAGAGTTAAATGAAGTTCTTCTTTTGTATGCAACATGAATAGATGCTAAAATCCATACTTTAGATCAGTAAAAGTTCCCCAAATGACTAAAAATTAATCTCCAACGTATGTACGTAGTCTTGTGTTGCTTGGCAACCAATGTTAACTCCACAGATACACGAAAATTAATATTAAGTGAGGACCAAATTATATAAAAATCACCTTCTTTTTGTCGACTTAATAAAGTCTCAGGATCTTTAACTTAAGTTATTCCAATAGTATGCCCACATGTTTGGGCCATTCAAATTTCATTTTTTTTCAAATTTCATTTCATAAGGTGTCATCTAGGTATTAAATCTAAACCTAACTTGTTAAATTCAAAAGCGGTGTCATAATTGTATTACATAATTAAATCCAATATACCAAACAAAGCGTATATGTAAATTTTCATAAATTTTGAATAATATTTACTAATACATAAATTGTTGAAAACTTAACTAAATTCTAAAGGAGAGCAACGATTGTTATTTAGATATATGTAACCCGGAAAAGATTATGTTTTCAGTTCTTTTTGCTATAGTTGGTACGTTGTATCAACTCCACACATAAGACACTTATATATTATAATTGATAATGTCGTTTAAATATTAAAAATATAATCTTTGTATCGCGTTTGGTTTAAAAAAATAATAGCAACCAGTCGTTCAACATCATAACACTTTATTGTTTAATATTTTACAAGTTCTCTGTAAAACTTTTATGATTTAATAGTCTATACAAGTATTTGTCTAATACTTCTTAGTGTAATAATTTTTTCGAGACTAAATATTACTCTATACAAGTTTGTGATTCAACATAGCGCATTTTTAAAACATAATTTCATCATCTTTATGAAGAAAGGTTTTTGACATCAAGTTTTATTGAAATGGTGGAACAAAACTAATATAACCTTTAGGTAAGAAGTTTCAATAACATTTCATTTAAAAACTAGAATCAGTAACTGAATAAAAAATAAATGTTTCGTCACAAAGTATCGCAAACTTTTTTTATGTATATATAAAATATTTAAGTTTTTCAACTTTATTCATTTTTCTTCAAGATTTTTTTTCTGTTTCCTATAAGCTATGTCTGGAATAGTGTTGTAATTATAATTTCATAAATAATCTTGACATATAGCAAAATATTGAAGACATTATGATAAAATATTGGTCTCTAAAGTAAGATGAAAAAATCAGCGATTTATTTTCTGCTTATTAAATGTAATATAGCATAAATCAAGAAAGAAATTGCAACTTGCTTTTATATTTTTCCGTTCCACTCAACATTTATATCTATGCACTGATTTATCATAAATAAATAGCTAAAACTACGGGCATTATTTCCCAGAGGCTTTTCAAGTAATGCAATTTCGGGAAGAACAAATCCTCACAATACAAATATTCATACTAAAAACCAATTTGTTTTTGCATATTTTTGATATTTCTACATTAAAAGTTATTCTACTCGTGAGTATTTGAGCACATTAAGAAATTTGAATAGGATATTTAAATCTTATTTTATAGTGATACATTGATTATGTGCATGTTCTAATCCTTTATATCCGCCATTATTTTACTAGCATTTTTTTTTTAAATAAAAGTTCAATAAAATAATTAAAGGGATCATGCATGATCATTTGATTACATTTAGTAGGCAAGTTCAGCACTATTATCGAGAGGGGGGGGGGGTGCTATAATTTTCTTAAAGGTACACCAAACAAGGCTTAATTTTGATGCTAGAAATATATTAAAATTTTGAATATATTAAAATATACTGGGTTCTCTTAGCTCTCCTATGTAATTAATCATAAAAATGTTATATGTAAATATTTTAATACGTGATATTATATTAAAATATTAATAATGAAGTTTGTCTAATTGCATTATTGTTACATTAGATGTATTTTAAAAATATTGCATACAAACGAAAATGATACCAACATTTATTTATGTCACTATTACGGTTAATTTGATAAAGTCGGTAATTAATAATAATAACAGGTTATTTTTAATGATAACCACGTGTTTTGGTAAATTTGATAAATGTTGCATATTAATCAAATTTACCTGTTATTATTAATAATAACCACGTCTTTTGGTAAATTTGATAAATGTTGCATATTAATCAAATTTACTTGTTATTATTAATATTTACCGATGTAGTTCGGTCAGAATGATTAATTAAGCTTAGTATCGAATAGATGCTTCACAAAAATATGTACTATTATAACTGTTTGAATATAGTAATAAAAATAATTATCAAGAGACAATAATATTCAATCAAAAGAAGTTTCTATTAATAAGACGTAAAAAAACTAAACAGTTTAAAATAACTATGTTTATAAGCATTGAATGAATTAGATAAAAAATTTAAACACTGAAATATTCAAAGAATAAATTATACAGCTTTGAAATACCACTTTTAGCAATGAATATTAAAAAAAAAGTATACGAAAAACGAAAAAAAAACATTGTAGATAAACGAATTGATATTTATTATATTTACCAACCTTGATTGGTAATTATTAATTTGATAAATCAATTTGATAAATTATCATAAATTTATCATATTAACCGCTTTATTTGGATATAATTTGGTTATTATAAGAATAACCGGTTACTATTGATAATAACCGATTAAGCAAATTAACTGTAACATCGCGAAGATGGGCATTAATGAGAGTTCTAAATTCGAATCCGAAAAAAAAATGTTTTCTGTAAGCAATGCATTTTTTAAAAAATATCTAAGATCGAAAAAAATTATTACTACATTTATATGTCTTTATTATTCGATAATAATAATATAAAAAAACATCATTATCCATTATTACGTTTAAAATAAGATAAAGCTATAGAAATATTTTTCACATAATTAAATTATAACATTGTATTTTTTTAATTTTGTTCAAACTAAAATAAACCTGTGCCAATATACTAACAAATAATTAAATTACATAAAATACCATTTCATAGTGGTTTAATAAAGCATACTTCGCTAAAGTAATGAAATTGCTCCTTTTGAAGAAAAAGTTCACTACAGGTAATGACGTTACCTCATAAAAGTTTTACATTAACGTAAAAGGCTTTCAACAGATTATTTTAATAGAATGTACTGTTTTCCTCCAACCTGCATTCCAGATTCTAAATTAAGGGGGAAAATGTTTTTTCAAGCTGTAAGGCAATCAGATTACTTTAGTTCTCTCTAAATATTACTTGCTTATTCATTTGAAAATAATGCTATATATTTTTTTTTTTTGCTGGATTGCATTAAATATGCGTTTCTAATAAAGATTTTTTATTTCATTTAAATCACACGGTATTTTTTTTTTAAATGAAAACAAGAAACTTTTTTTTTTAATAGTTAATGAAACTTCAAGGTCATGTTTACTTATAAAATCTTAAAAGTGGCCGTTTGTTTAGTTTTTTGTTTATTTGTTTGTTTATTTGTTTATGAGCTGTCAATGCACTGTATTTTATGGAACAAGTATTTTATGCACACCTTAATTTGGGTTCAATAAGCTAAAAATATCGTAATCGCCGCACCCGTGAGAATCGCTACTTTTGTCGACACAGTCGCATGGACTTTACTTAAAAGTTTTCTGGGCAGTGTATGGAAGCTCTTTTTTAATAATTTGAGATGTCTAAAATTTAATTTAAAATATTTAAATTAGGTTTAAAATCTTTTATTATTTTTCGAATTTTTATTTTATACCAATTTTATGCTCTCGAAATAAAATAATCGTAAACGCTGCATATTGTATTAAAGCCGTTCTTGAAAAAAAAAAAAAAAAAAAAAAAAAAAAAAACTACAAACTCGTAAACGCCACAGCGTTTCTTTCATAAAATACGGTACTGACAGCATACATGCTAAAACTAGGCCTCGGCAAAGCATTGTTATAGGGATTAGTTTAAGAATTAATGGTTGATTGTTCTAAAATATCATCATCTTTGCTTATGCAAAATCTACATGGCTTCAAGTGCAATTCTTTAAGCTTTTCGTTACTGAGTGTTAACGTAATAGCATTGATTATTACTGCATTATTTCTTCGCCAATTCGACTTCAGAGCAAAAAATATAATTTATTTGTATGATTCAGAATCTTAGACATCGATGTCTAATCGATGTCTAAGATTATACGTCTACAGTTATAAGTCTTACAGTTAATCGGTGTAGAATATCTGCCACTGGCATCTAGAAAATAAATTGTGGCTCTAGAAAAAATAGTATCCTTATAAATTCTAGTTCCATTTGCTAGCGTGTTCTAGTCAATATTCTGATTGAGTAGAACAGAATTTTCATGTTTCCAGAACTAGAAAAAATGGGCTTCATGCTAGAATTTCAAAATAGCTAAATTTCATAACAATAACTTCTGATTTCATAAATCTGAATTTCTAGTTCCTGACTTTCTAAGATATGTATTAGAACTAGAATTTAAAGACACATTAACTACAAACTATAATATCCTGAAGCAGAAAGCATGGTCATAACTGGAAATGTTAAAAATTAAAACTGTTAAAAATTCGATTTGACACAATTTTTTGAAAATTATTTATTTGTTATTTACTGCCTTTAAAAAATCGCATAATATACAAGTAACTGTTACTAAAGAAACATTTCTGTTTAATTCTTGAAGAATTAACGAAATAAATTTACATAAAAATAATATTCTGTTCTATACAATATTTTTTGTATTTTTTAAACTATAGAGAGAATGAAATTAATTTATCTTATTTAATATACGTATTACGAGTTCTATGTCACTGGTGATTCTTTCAGCTGCACAATAATTAGAAAAAGAGTGATATATAAATAGAGAATTTGATATTAACTAATTACATTTTATGTGTTTTAAAAGCACGATAAAGTTTACTGTGGTGGTTACTCCATACCCCCCCCCCATATTTTTAGTTTAATTCAATTGTATTAGCCATTTTATTTCCTATCACCTCCTTTTTATTAATGTTCTTAATTTAAATTTTATTTCGATTTCGTTTCTTTTCATATCGTCGCCTGTAATCTTTTTTTTCTTACTTAGCTTTCGAATGTTCCAAGCCGGTAAAATCCTGTTCGAAATCATTCCTTCCGGTTTAGAAATCCTTCGAGAACATTCTGGCTTGTTCTATGGGTGGAACTTCCGTTTATTCGGACACTCCCCTTAGCCTATCAGTTTAATTTCCGCAGGTGACGTATTTTAAGCCATTGAGTGCATGGCCACCTGCTTTGGCCTTCCTTCTTTAGGGGATTATCAATTCTTCCCGTATTAAATTCATATTTCTCCATACTTTGTATCGTAACTTGGCTTATTTTTCCTCACTCCCCTCTTTTGTGCGTCGCCAACTTGGCGTATGCCTTATTTACAGTAACCCTAATTCTTTTCCCTCCGGACTCTCCGCCGAGAGAGCAGTCGCGCGGTTAGACTCCTGCCGAGATGGGTGCTGCTGGCTGATCAAAATTTAGCGGAATTCCGGGGCATGTGTGCGCCCCCCATGACCGTTGGATGGAGCAAGTTTTATTCTGCAAATGTCCATGCCAGGATTACTCGGTTGATTTTTTAAGGCTGCGATGAGTAAGGCTGCATTCAAAAGTATCCAGAAATTATTGTGTTTTGTTTTTTTGTTTTGGTTACGCAATTTAAATAAGGTGACATCATAATTCTTCTGTTTGTTGCTCTCTTGCTAACTTCATAGCGAAAGTAGAGTGTCGTCATGTTTCTTCTAAATATTTTTACTCATCATCTTCTCGTCAAAATATGCTCTCTAACCAATGTATATTCTCAATTCTTCTATAACGTTTAATGAGTTCTCCGTCCTCTGAAAAATAGGCTGAGGTGTGGAGTCTCTTTCATGTAGTGAAGGTATTTATTACGTAAAGTCTTTATTCCATAATCTGTTTTCATTGTATCGATAATTTGGCCCAAGAAATATATATTTTATATATAAATTTTTGAATATCACGGGGCGTTCCAGAAGAAAATATAGGTACATCTCTGTCTGGAAAAATTATCTGCTAATATAAATATATATTTGAAAAATTACATGTACCTATGTGATGTTTTAATTCATCCTGTCAAGATACATAAAAATGTGGTATAAAGAAGAATTTGTTGTTCCAATATATCAATTTTATGATTAACATCATTTGTGAAATTTGTTGCTTCAAAATAGATGATAAATTGATTAATGTGTACGAGAACAAGGATATATATATTTGTGAAGAAATATTCAATATTCGTAAAAAAAAGGTAAACAAGTTTTTCATGAAAAATAAAAGTATTTTTACTTGCAATCTGTTTGCATTTTAATTTCCTGTGCATGTGTCTGTCTGGTATTATTCGTCAGCAACCAAGGACTTCACAGGTAACTTTATTTCTTTTATCAATTTATATATTTTTTTATAATTTAACTTTGAAACTGTTGTCATCTTGATTTAAGATTTCTTTTATTGTTTTAAAAGAGGTAATGAAGGTAGCCATTTAGGGTCTTTTGCCGGCCCTCATTCTTCGCAATGTACATAATCATTTATACGATTCACTTGGCCTACTTCTGAGTTTGAAACAAAATAGAAAAGTGTTTCTCCTCCCATCGTCTTCCTTTTAAAACACAACAGCTTTTAATTTCCTTTGGTGCAATGACCAACGCTTGTCCATCATCTTCCCTGGCTACCATTGTATTTTTGTTATAGATACATATTTTCAAAAAATAAATATCTTCAATTTTCTTCAATTATCTTCAATTATGTCTTCATTATCTTCAGTTGTATTTTCATTTTCTGCAAATTACTTCTTCATGCAATGATTAATATTTTATAATTATATTTTATGCAGTCTCGTACAATAAATAAATGCAATATATCTTGATTTTATGCTGACATAATATTTTTCTGGAGCAGTGCAGTAAATATATAACATAATTTATCAATATTTTTTCTTGCCATGATATAATTTGTAACTAATATATATATTATTTAACGGAGGTGCAGGTAAATATAAATGATAATGCTAACATAAATTATTCTCTTCTCATAAATATAACAATATATGTTTTGAGCCATATAATAGATATTTACATAAGTTTTTGGGCCATGTTATTTTGATCACATGATAAGAAAGATATTTTTGCATTTTCTTCTCTTCGTCATATATTTGTTATTCTTTTTAATATATAAAAATGGTATATCACGTAAATGAAATTCGTCATTTTTTTTTCTAAACAATGGGTCAATTTATATATATATATATTATTATTCATTACAAGACCAGTCTATAACCAAACTTATCATGTCATTTATTGAGCTCTTATATTAATTTTTTTCATCATGCCACCCAAGTCTAAATTAAATATTGCCATTCAGCCATTCGATGGCAACCCTCAGACTGTGGAATTCTTCTTTGATCAATTATCTGATATAAAAGAGTTAAATAATTTCACAGATAAAGAACTTTTTGTTCTCTTCAAATCCAAACTTGGAGGCACTGCCTTACTCTTCTTTCTTGAAATTCAGTCTCAGCTCAAGAACTCTAATTTCCAAGACATTCGAAAAACTTTTATAGACTATTTCTTACCCTCAAAAAAGTCTGTTTCTCTCAAATCCTTGCAGAATTTAAGCTTAGATTCAAATGAATCAGTCAAAAATTTTGCTTTTCGACTGGATAAACAACTTCGGCTGGCTTACCCTAAATTGGATCCTCCTGCTCTCAATTCATTGAAATTCACTCATTTTCTTGAGGCTTTGCCTAAACAAATTAAACGAAAAATTCTTGAAGAAAATATTTCATCTTTTGAGTTAGCTCTTGAACGAGCAAATTTTCTTCAAGATATTTACGACTCCCCTCCTAAAAAATCTTACGAGAATTATAATCAAGCCTATTGTTTGGATACTGAAAAAGTCCACGATAATTCTAATAATGTTCTTCATAAAACTCCTATAAAGCATACGAAAGGTAAAGTTTATCACAATTCTCAAACCAACTACTCTCCTTTGCAAACTCCAAAAGGCAATTCTCATACTTCTCGTAATTTCAAAAGAAAAACTAGAACATTTTCGCCTTCTCCTCCGAGACAAGAGGCTACAAATAAACGTAACAATAATTTTCGTCAACGTAACTTTTACCGGAAACGTCCTTATCAACCCACCTTTGATAAGTTTTCTCACAAAAAAAATTCTACATCCTTTTATCACAGACGAGATGTTGTGCAGTGTGCGTTCTGTGGGAAATTCAATCATCGTATGGACTCATGCTACAAATTTAAAAATATTATTTGTAATTCTAATCAAAACTCGTCATCTCAAACTGCGTCTCACCCTCACAAAAAAAAAAGCCACACCTCTTCTTCTGAAAATAACAACAAGGTTTACCATTTAAACACATAAGGGAGACTGGTTCTACTGACCGCCTTCTCTCCCGTAATTCTCATTCAGGGTCAGTACTCTTTGACAACAAAAACAAACATCAACAATTTGACAAACGCTCTTCAGTTACCTTAGTGTCATCCACAGCTGTCCAAACTTCTCCTGTGACAGCTAAACTTAACAAATCTTCCTGTTCATATAATTCGTTGACATCCAAACAAAATCTTGAAATTGATGATGATGTACAAGAAAGACATGTCATCTGCAGCTCATTTAATAATTCATATGTTCTTCCATGCATCCTAATAAACGTTCAACGTAATGAAATCTCCACATTAATAGATACTGGTTCAAGTTTGTCTCTCTTGGATGAACAATGCTTTCATAACATTAAATCCAGGCTTCATTACAAATTTTTATCCAGGAATGTATCGGTGTCTACCATAAATTCTAAGGTTTTCTTCAAAGGATGCATAGAAATAGCATTTAAAATTGATAAATTTTTTTTTCATCATGTTTTTTACCTTACACAGATACAAAATGTTCATTTTCAAGCCATACTTGGATTTGAGTTTATCAACAAACATTCTATTACCATATCACCCAGCTTTAAGTCTATTTTAATTAAAGATAAACATATTCCTTTTCACAGTTATAATGAATCTCCTACTTTCTATTTTATGAATTCTGAATATAATTATGTTAATTCAAGTGTACCATACTCTTTAGATGTACACAAGATGCCTTGTTATGAAGATTCTATGTCAAATAATCTAAGTAATGATATTTATTCTGATAATATATGTGCAAATTATGATGACACAAATTTACAATTAGTCAACAATTATACAACCTATCCTTACAATTATAGTTTTCAAAATAATGGTTTGTTTACAAATAATGTTGCTAACACTGCTATGAATTGTCATACTCCTTATATTGATGGTAATATTACTTATTTTCCTAACTGCTTTCCTACTGATTATGGTAATGTGGTGAATTATGTATCTACTAATGATAATATACCTGGCAAGAATTTTTCATCTGAAAATACTAATGATCTTAGTTATGTTGGTGAAAACCAAACCCATTTAAATATTGGTAATAAAATTTTGGTGAATTCCAATATGGTACAGTTACTCAAAAGAGAATTAATCCCTCCTAATTCTTTTGTTTATTTACATGTTAAGTATCTCAATCCTCCATCTGAATATTTTGTTTTCAAACCCAATTTAAAAAACAAAGGTCTTGTGTTACATGAATCATTGCACTCAAAATCTTCTATTCAAAATGATTTATTTTTGGTTGTATGTCAGAATATATCAAAGCTGGATATTCATTTAAATAAAAATTCAATTATTGGCGAATGTATCAATGTAGATGAGAAAGATATTGAGGAATACTCTTTTGATTTGGATTTTGAGAACGATTATTGTAATTTAATTTTACCATCTGAAGAGATTAAAAGAAAACGTATTCAAGAATTATCCCCAAATGACTTTGATCTTAAACATTTACCTCCTCATGAAAAGGAATCTTTGACCAAATTATTATGTAGTAAAGCTTTAGCTTTTTCAAAATCTCTTGACACTTTAGGTCATACCGACCTGGTCAATCCTCATTTCTCTATGCTAAATTCTCATCCAGTCAAAACGCTACCTTTTCCTGTGCCACAGGCACTTGAGCAAGAAGCTCTTGACCAAATTAATCAAATGTTAAACGCTGGCATTATTGAGAGATCAAATTCATCTTGGGCGTGTCCCATGCTTCTTGTTAAAAAGAAGAGAACTGATATGTCTAAGCCTCAAAAGTATCGTTTGGCTCTGGATTTAAGATTGTTAAACTCCATAATAATTCCATCTTCATATCCTCTTCCTCGAATTCAAAATCTATTGGTGCAGTTATCAAAATTTAAGTATTATACTACTCTTGACTTGCCCTCTGCATACTGGCAGATTGCGGTACCTAAAGATATGCAAGATAAACTCAGTTTTACTACTCCATGGGGAATTTTTACCTATTTACGTCTCGTATTTGGCTTGAAGACGGCTGCAAGCACCTTCCAACAATTAATTGACTCAGTTATTCAATTATCTCAAATTGATTCATGTTATGCATATCAAGACGATATTGTAGTTGGTGCTAATTCATTTGAAGAAATGTCTATGAAACTCACTAAGCTATTAGACACTCTTATTGCTAACAACATTACTTTGTCTCCTGAAAAGTGTACTTTCATGCAAACAAGCATTAACTTTTTGGGTTTCCAACTCACAGATCATAAAATTCTTCCTATTACGAGTAGCATTTTAAAAATCACTTCTTTTCCAACGCCTAAAACCAAGAGGCAAACGAAAAGTTTTATAGGTTTGTGTTCATTTTATAGGTCAATTATTCCAAATTTTGCTAAATTGATTACTCCTCTCATTGAAGTCACCAAACCTAAAAATAAGTTTTCTTGGAAATCTGAACAAGAAAATGCATTTAAAAAATTACAAGACATTTTCTTCCAAAAACCTATGCTCAATCTCCCAAACTGGAATGAAACCTTCTATGTTAATACAGATGCATCAAAGACAGCAATTTCAGCTGTTCTTATGCAAAAATTTGATGGTGAACTAAAACCCATCTCCTATTATTCCAAAACTCTATCTCAATCAGAAAGACACTACCCTGCCATCAAATTGGAACTTTATGCTATTTACAAAGGCATAACAGCTTTTAAATACTATATTTTTGGTCGACCTTTTATTCTACTATCCGATGCCAAACCTCTTAATAATTATAAAAAGGCTACATCTCCTGCTGATATTACTACTCGATGGATGTTAGAACTGTCAGAATATTCGTACACATTCCAGCATGTACCAGGCAAAGAGAATGTGTTAGCAGATTTTCTGAGTAGAACACCTCACATTCCTACTGAAGATCTCAATAATAATCCAGATCTTATTTCTTCACAAGAACCTCTACCTATTGTTGATAATCAAAACGATTTACATAATGACATTCCTCACTTTCCATGTGGTTTAATTGACAAAATCCACCACACATGTCATCTTCAAAGTGACTCTTCACCTCCAAATAATGATAATAATCAAGATCCATTATTAGAAATTCTTGATCACACCATCTTCTCTGAACAACAAAAAGACCCAAAAATTAAACAAATTTATGAAGATCTTAAAAATAACAAAAAATCTAAAAGTTTAAATGGCTACTATATTAATCCAAGTAATGAGCTACTTTGCTACAATGGTCATTTTTCTTCTGAAGATATTGACCTACACAAAGCTGTTTTACCTCTGTCACTTAGAGCAAAAGCCTTAAGAATTGCTCATATTACTCATACTGGAATTCATAAAACCATTGTTAATTTAAAGAAAAGATTTACCTGGAAAACCCTTGTTTCAGATACCATTAATTATGTCAACTCTTGTGAAATTTGTTTAGTAAACAAAAATCATAAAAAAAATACTGCTCCATACCTACCTGCGCCTCTTCCAACTGCTCCCAATCAAAAAGTCTCTATGGATTTACTCGGCCCATTGAGGAATCGTCAATATGTGATGACAGTCATAGATCACTTTTCTCGTCATTTAGAATTATATGCCTTGAATAATATCAGCGCTGAGTCTGTTACAAAAGCTTTATTACATTACATTTCCACTCATGGTAAGCCTGAATTAACGCTCACTGATCATGGCTCTCAATTTACTAGTGACATGTTTTCTTTCTTTAATAAAAAGCTTGGCATTAAATTAGAACACAGTTCTGTAGCCCATCCCCAGGCCAACGGATTAAGTGAACGAGTCAATTCTCAAATAAAATCGTCTGTGAATACAATGGCTTCACAAGGATGTGATATACCAACTGCTCTAAAAATTCACCAATCCATATATAATGCTACACCTCATCCAGCCACAAAATTCACTCCAAATCTTCTTCATTTTGGAAGAGAAATAAACGACATTTATTCCAATTATAAAACTCAAGTTTCATGGAAAATTCTCAATACTGCATATGAAATTCATAAATTGATGGATGTTATTGAAAAAATATACTATCAAGCTTACAAGAATAACGAATCGTCTAGACAAAAGGTGTACCAAAAATCCAGAGAAAAATTAAAGTTTTCCAACATCAATGTTAATGACATTGTTTACGTAAAATTCCCCACTGTGTTTAACAAAAAAATACAAGGCCCATACCTGGTGAAGAAAATAATTTCTCCTGTGCTTATTCAAATTCAAGATTCTAATAATAGTCACGCTTCACCCATGTTGATTCACACTAACAGAATCTTGAAGCTTCAAAAGAGAAATGAAGCATTGCAATATCCTTCAGTTTCTTCTAAAAGTGTATCACATGATCAAGCTCCTGTTGATAATGCATCTTCTACTCCTGTGAGACAACACTCTCCTACTCAAGTTTCAAATCATGATGTTGCTTGTAACACATCTCCTCCAATTCTTTCTTCTTCTAAGTGTCAACAAACATCTTCTTGTTCAAGTAAATCAGTACTGTCACAAGCTCCTCCTGATAGCACTCATACTGGTGTTAAAAACAAGTCTACTCAATTTAAAAATTATGATCTTCGCCCTCGCAATCATAAATTGTATAGAAAATAAACTAACCTTCTTTTTCCTTTTTCAGGATGACTCTTGAGTTGTAATATAATCAGTCCATGCTAGCTAGACTGATATTCCAGTAAGAAGAATCACTGTGTAATTTTTTTTTTCTTTTCTCCAAGCTGCAGGCAGCTGTTGTTATTTTTTTTCTTCTTTATCTAAGTCTTCTTCTCCCTGATACAATACAACAGTCATCCTCATGATGTATGTATGGTTTTCAATAGTTGTATTATTTAATGCATTTATCTCTAAGTCATAATTATTACAATAGATATATAATCTCATGTATGCCATACTTTTAAATCTTATAAAGTCTTTAATTACAATAGTTGGTGCTGAAATTGAGAAAGAATTTTTCTTTTTTATATTCTGGTTATAATATTATGTCATTATTTAAAGTTATTTTTGACAAATGTGTATTCTAATAAGAAAGGTGAAATTGTAATTAATATAGGGTAAACATAAATTGGAGTACTCCTCAAATTATTTTCTCTATTGTGACTTCTCTTTACAATGCATGCATGCTTTAACATTTAACCTCTTTTGATAAAAAAAAAAGAAAGTGCATGATAAACTTATACATACTAATATTTCTTCTCTTCTTGTTGAAATATAGAAGGTGAATGACTCACAATAAGTACTATATTTTTTTTGTATACTTTTGGGTATTTATACTTTGGATCCAAAGATGTTGATTGAGTCATTATATATATCTATATAAAGCAAATACTTGATATATGACAAATGCAAAAGTGATCACTTACTTAATTTTAAAAAAAAATATTTGAAAATTACAAGTAAATATGTTCAAGATATCTTCTATATATAAAATTTTTGACATAATTGATTTTTCTTTTGTTTGTAAATTGACATTATCAAGTCATATACAAGATTCTCATATTCATATAAGTTCCTTTCTTTTTCAGAATATTAAACATCTTATGTTTTATGTTTATTTTGAATGATGTATAATATTAAGAGTATTTATGCAATTATTGTCAATTTATTTTGAAAGTGTTCAAGAATATTCCTTTATGAGAGTGTAAAGATTCTCTCTGTGAAAATTGTTATATTCATTTTGAAAATGTTTTTATTGAAATATAATATCATACTTTTGCTACCAATTTAACATATGCCATTCTTTTTGCAACTTATTATTTTATTTTCTGTGAAAATGTGTTATTGAATAATGCTAAGGTTATTCATTTAAGATTTATGGAAAGCTTAAAAGGCTATGTGGTGATATAAGTAAATTTTTTTATGAGAGCCTAACTAATCTCTCTACACCATTTATATATATATTTTTTTTTGTTGTTCAATTGTCAACTTACAAATTCATTCAATTTATCATGTGTTATTTGAAACCATATATTTTATATATAGTTATTGTATGATTCATATACAGTTATAGTATGTTTCATTTTGTTGACAACTAAGAATATAAATATACATATTATTGTATAATCATATATTTTGACATATGCTAAAACATTCTACTATTATAGTGCATTTTGCACAGCCTAACAAGAGACTCGTCAAAGTTAAGGACTGTTGTTCTGCACATAGACATAGACTTTAAATTTTTTTTTTGATATATGATAGATACTTTTGGAAGAAATTTTGTATACCTTCCATTTTAACATTTACTATAGTTGGTATATTTACATAAGGTTTACTATCATAACAATAATTATTCTCTTTTTTATTATTTAAACATCATGTAAAACAATTATTTATATTCATATAACTATTTCTGATACATTTATTTTGTGTAATTATTTTGTATATTTGTACATGTGTTAGAAAATATTGTCTCGATGAAAAAATTGTTCATTTTTGTCATCTCACCAATATTTTCTTTTGGGGAACCCCGGGTAAATATGTGGTGGTTACTCCATACCCCCCCCCCATATTTTTAGTTTAATTCAATTGTATTAGCCATTTTATTTCCTATCACCTCCTTTTTATTAATGTTCTTAATTTAAATTTTATTTCGATTTCGTTTCTTTTCATATCGTCGCCTGTAATCTTTTTTTCTTACTTAGCTTTCGAATGTTCCAAGCCGGTAAAATCCTGTTCGAAATCATTCCTTCCGGTTTAGAAATCCTTCGAGAACATTCTGGCTTGTTCTATGGGTGGAACTTCCGTTTATTCGGACACTCCCCTTAGCCTATCAGTTTAATTTCCGCAGGTGACGTATTTTAAGCCATTGAGTGCATGGCCACCTGCTTTGGCCTTCCTTCTTTAGGGGATTATCAATTCTTCCCGTATTAAATTCATATTTCTCCATACTTTGTATCGTAACTTGGCTTATTTTTCCTCACTCCCCTTTTTTGTGCGTCGCCAACTTGACGTATGCCTTATTTACAGTAACCCTAATTCTTTTCCCTCCGGTCTCTCCGCCGAGAGAGCAGTCGCGCGGTTAGACTCCTGCCGAGATGGGTGCTGCTGGCTGATCAAAATTTAGCGGAATTCCGGGGCATGTGTGCGCCCCCCATGACCGTTGGATGGAGCAAGTTTTATTCTGCAAATGTCCATGCCAGGATTACTCGGTTGATTTTTTAAGGCTGCGATGAGTAAGGCTGCATTCAAAAGTATCCAGAAATTATTGTGTTTTGTTTTTTTGTTTTGGTTACGCAATTTAAATAAGGTGACATCATAATTCTTCTGTTTGTTGCTCTCTTGCTAACTTCATAGCGAAAGTAGAGTGTCGTCATGTTTCTTCTAAATATTTTTACTCATCATCTTCTCGTCAAAATATGCTCTCTAACCAATGTATATTCTCAATTCTTCTATAACGTTTAATGAGTTCTCCGTCCTCTGAAAAATAGGCTGAGGTGTGGAGTCTCTTTCATGTAGTGAAGGTATTTATTACGTAAAGTCTTTATTCCATAATCTGTTTTCATTGTATCGATAATTTGGCCCAAGAAATATATATTTTATATATAAATTTTTGAATATCACGGGGCGTTCCAGAAGAAAATATAGGTACATCTCTGTCTGGAAAAATTATCTGCTAATATAAATATATATTTGAAAAATTACATGTACCTATGTGATGTTTTAATTCATCCTGTCAAGATACATAAAAATGTGGTATAAAGAAGAATTTGTTGTTCCAATATATCAATTTTATGATTAACATCATTTGTGAAATTTGTTGCTTCAAAATAGATGATAAATTGATTAATGTGTACGAGAACAAGGATATATATATTTGTGAAGAAATATTCAATATTCGTAAAAAAAAGGTAAACAAGTTTTTCATGAAAAATAAAAGTATTTTTACTTGCAATCTGTTTGCATTTTAATTTCCTGTGCATGTGTCTGGTATTATTCGTCAGCAACCAAGGACTTCACAGGTAACTTTATTTCTTTTATCAATTTATATATTTTTTTATAATTTAACTTTGAAACTGTTGTCATCTTGATTTAAGATTTCTTTTATTGTTTTAAAAGAGGTAATGAAGGTAGCCATTTCGGGTCTTTTGCCGGCCCTCATTCTTCGCAATGTACATAATCATTTATACGATTCACTTGGCCTACTTCTGAGTTTGAAACAAAATAGAAAAGTGTTTCTCCTCCCATCGTCTTCCTTTTAAAACACACCACAATTTACTATTAAATATACATAATTTTCTTTGTAATACAATAAATGCACGTTAATTCAAACAACTTGGGACACAGGCAATATGGTACTTTTTCGTTATAACAGTCCCTATAAATTTCATTATGACAAAATTAAAGTTATGATCTCGCCAAGATCATCCCAAAAATTGTATGTATATCAGGGTTTGAAAAAACCTGGGTTTTTTTTTTTTTGAACCAACCCACTGGGGCCAGTAGTCTAAAACCCGGGTTTTTTCGGGTTTTATTAAAATTTTTTAGAAAACTCATCAAATTTCTAATTTTTACATGATGCACAGTACCTAAATTTTTCATTTATCAGTGAAACAAAGGTATAATTTTGCATTAAGTATAGATTAACAATAAAAATAAATATATAAAAAGAAAATATAAATATATTTAAAAAGATTATTTTGTATCTCATAGAACTAGTTTACTGGAAGAATGATATATTAAACCAAGTGCAACTGAATTTCTTTATATAAATCTTAAGTTAAACAGACTAATTTATACAATTTCTTTCATTTACTTCAATAGTTTAAAACAGCAACATTTATGTAAATATTCACACAATTTGAGCAACATTTATATTGCAATAGTATTAAATTGGATTATCTAAAAGTCAATGTCAGTCATATCTATAAAGTTAGATCGTAAATAGCAATACACTTTTACTAGTTTAGTTTTGTATGCCATCTGTAAGCAATCATTTAAAGTATCTGGATACATTTTAGATTATATTTTATTAGGGTTTTTTCAATTAAAGAAATATGGTTCAGAATGTTTGAAAACAAGTTACTTATACTACTAAATACAAATTAAAATAACTAATTGATTACAAAAAGTTTATAAATCAATGACAATAATAAACATTATAATTTGCTCTCACAAAAATTAATTATTAGTAATTATTTTAACAATGAAATTATCATTAAAGTACTACATAACACTTTTTTTCACTCTTTTTTTTTTTTTTTTTTTGTTATAACAGGATTTCCAGCCAAACATGACTGGCAAATTCCCTGACTTTCCATGACCAAATCTCAAAAAATTCCCTGACTTTTCCAGACTAAATCTCGAAAAGCTCTCTGACAAAACGAGCATACAGCGAAATTTGATATTTATTTACACAGTCTTTTGCCAAAATTAGCAATTTTTTTCTACAATCATACTTCAGTCTATTTTTTCCCCCCCAATTGTTTGATGAATTTTGTGTCTTTTTTTTTTTTTTTTTTTTTTTTTTTTTTTTTTCCACTCAAATGTTTTCCATAACTTTTTTAGAAAATATTTCTAAATTCCCTGACTTTTCCTGTATATTTTGAGATTTTCCTGACTTTCCATGATGCTGGGAACCCTGTATAATCTGTCAACATTTTTGTGTTGAAAATTACTGCATAAACTTTCATTGAACATTGAAGCAGAATAATAAATGTTGCGATTAATCTTAAAAGCTATAACAATACAAGCAATCAGGATGGGGATCACATTTCAAGCGCCATCTGTAGGTATACATTAAGATTTAAAGCACTTGGATGCATTTAAATATATATGACCATAAAAATCTTCATTATTTACAAACTAATTTATTTTATGGTCATTTAATCAATACATAGAATTTTTTTTAAATATGATTAGTTTGAAATATATTTAAATTGGCTTTTTCTTTTCATTCTCATATTTTAGATTAAATAATGATACAGTTGTGAAAACACGAGAATATTTGAAATACCCACAAATGGGTTTTTTGATGGGTTTTTTCAAGTGGGCCCGCCCGAAAAAACCCGGGTGGGTTTTTTCGGGCTGGGCCCACTTCGGCGAACCCTGATGTATATATATGTATATATATGATATGAATACACTCCAAACACTGTTACATGCTGATTCATTATATATGTATCATTTACTTCTTTTGTGCTATATACGTTACATAAAAATGACACACATATAGTGTTCAGAAGTCAATCCGATTAACTCCATCAACTAAAAACGCTTATGTTAAACATTTAAAGTTATTTATCAATTAAAAAACTACTATTTTTTTCAACATATTTTGATTATACCCATTAATTGTCTTATCAAAGGTAATTCATAAATACAGTATAGATACATAGATAAGTTTAAACATGTCTTTACATGAATTTCTATGAAAAAATGGAGCCGGATTCACTTCTGAACACCTCATTTATATATACCCATACACTATATACAGGGTGTCCCTAAATTCATGGTACATACTCTAGGGCGTGATAGAACACATCAAGACGAGTAATAGTAAATAGGAAACCAAGGGTCCCAAACGGTTTCCAAAGGAGATAGTTTAGGGTCCAAAATTTCAAATACACATAAAAAACGGAAAAATTGGTGGATTGATTTGCGGTTTTCACTAAAACTATTCTTTATGTTGGTATTTTCTTGAAAATAAATTATGAAGATAAATTTCGAAAAATGCCGATAGAGGGCGCTTTAGACTTTGAAGTAATGAAAAACTATTTTTTGCCGTGATTTTTTGCATCTCATTAAATGGTTTCGTAAGCTTAGACTTAAACTTAAATTTTGAGCTCAAAATCTGAATAGTTGGGAATGGTTAAGTAGCACAAACTTAACTGTGTTCAGAGGGTTTAAATTTCAAATGATTATAAAATACGGAAAAATTATTCGATTGATTTGTGGTTTTCACTAAAACTATTCTTTATGACGGTATTTTATTGAAAATGAATTATACAGATAAATTTCAAAAAATGCCGATAGAGGGCGCTTTAGACTTTGGAGTAACGAACAACTATTTTTTACGTTATTTTTTGCATCTGATTTAATGTTTTCGTAAGCTTAGACTTAAACTTAAATTTTGAGCTCGGAATCTGAATAGTTGGGAGTCGTTAAGTAGCACAAATTGTACTGTGTTCAGAGGGTTCAAATTTCAAATGATTATAAAAAACGGAAAAATTGGTTGATTTGTTTGCGGTTTAAAAAAAAACTATTCTTTAAATCAGTATCTTCTTAAAAATAAATTTTAAAGATAAATTTCAAAAAATTCTGTTAGAGGGCGCCTTAAACTTCAGATCAACCAACAACTAATTTTAACCGTTATTTTTTGTATCTAATTAAACGCTTTCCAAAACTTATTAAATGTTTTCGAAATCTTAGATTCAAACTTAAATTTTGAACTCAAATTCTGAATCGTTGAGAGGGGTTAAGAAGCACAAACTGAAGTGTGTTCAAGAGTTGAAATTTAACCTTCTCCCCCTCGAATACAGTTCACGTTCACTTTTGCGTTACTTAAACACTCGCAACGATTCAGAATTTGATCTCAAAATTTAAATCTAAGTATTTGAAAACATTTAATGAGATTTAAAAAAATAACGGTTAAAAATAGTTGTACCCTACTCCAATGTCTAAGGCGCCCTCTATCGGCATTTTGTGAAATTTATCTTTAAAATTTATTTTCAAGATAAAACTGATTTAAAGAGTAGTTTTAGCAAAATCCGCAAACGAATCGACTAATTTTTCCGTTTTTTATAATCGTGTGAAATTTAAACCCTCTGAACACAGTTCAGTTTGTGCTACTTAACCACTCCCAACTATTCAGATTTTGAGCTCAAAATTTAAGTTTAAATCTAAGCCTACGAAACCATTTAATGAGATGCAAAAAATAACGGCAAAAAGTAGTTGTTCGTTAATCCAAAGTCTAAAGCGTCCTCTATCTGCATTTTTTGAAATTTATCTTTATAATTTATTTTCAAGAAAATATCGTGATAAAGAATATTTTTAGTGAAAACCGCAAATCAATCGACCAATTTTCCCGTCTTTTATGTTTATTTGAAAATTTGGGCCCCAAACTTTAATGGCGGATATCTCCTTTGGAAAACGTTTAGGACCCTTGGTTTCCTAGTTACTATTACTCGTCTTGATGTGTTCTATCAATCCCTAGCCTTTATACCATGAGTTTAGGGACACCCTGCATAAGTACATGTTCTATACATATCATATACGTCTTGTATGATTGCGATTGGACCATATATCTCACGAAATATTATTTGCATCTAATATTATTATAGTTATACATGTTTCATAATTTGACTATTCATCCTCCGGCTCTGCTATAACACAAAACCACCTTAAAAAAGTTAAAATATTTCAATTCTAAAATATACACTGATTTGTCATCTATCACTCTATTCTGAAAATAAAGTACAAAAACGCTGCTGCTTCTATGATTGAATTTATTGTAAATTTTCGATTTTCACGGCCTATATTTAGAAAACTATCTCATTTAAATATACGAAAACGTATAGTCTTATAAGAAAATATATGATAAAGATGCTAAAAGAGACAGGTTCAAATCGAATAATTATTTAAGCTATTAATAATTATAATAAATGCTATTTAACGTTGTAAATGCAAACATTTACTCGAATGTTAGAATAAGTAATTTTAAACATGTAAAAAATGATTTCAAACATAAAAATAATAAATGATTTTTTTTTCTAATTTGCAATAACCAGAAAGTTACATACTTCATTTCAATATTGTCAATTTTTAATAAAATAGCATCATTCAGTCTAATTCATTTTAATTTCATTCTTTCAAATATATACATTATTTTTTTAATTAAAATCTTTCAGGAAAATAATGTTTAAATTATCACTGGTTGCATAACTTCTGTATTTTCATTTGTTAACGATTTCAGACTTAAAGATTACTTTGAAAACTTCCCTTTGTAAATATAAAATTTAAAAATTAAACTTTCAAACAATTTTATTTTATTAGATAGTTTTTTTTTAAATTCAGCAATTTAAATACTTTAAAATATTTGGTAATAATGTAAAAGTTATATTATTAAACTTTTCCACATCATTTTAAAATTAAAAAGAAACGATTTTAACGAATTTAACGTGATTTTAACGAATGGTATTTTACAAGTAAACAAATCTTATGAAAATATAACTTATAAAACTGATTTTTATCATTTGATTGCAGTTATTGAGAGACAGTCATTTATTTCAATAAAATCTTAAAATTTAAAGAAAAGCAATAGTGAAAATAATATTTTTTCATACCTTTTTTTCACTGAGGTAGTATTCTTTGAAGAACAAATGTATACGTTCCGATTATAACTAAAATAATAATGACATAAATCCTTTTACACATGCCAAAACTATTTTAATTTTCTCGTACGCATATTTCATCTAAAGCATAAATTTAAGGACTCATGCGAAATTATTCAACTAAATTTTAAAATCCAGACTGACAAAGCAAACACAATACTGCCATTTTATTCTGCAAACTCTCTTTACTTACTCGATATTTTGTCGTTTTTCATATCGTCTGCAATTTCCGGGGCCTGAGGACAGGTAATTTTTTTTTCCTCATCTGTTTTTATATGTTTGTATGCTGTAAAATTATAGAAGCGTTCTCTTTATAAAAATCTCCAGTCTCCTTTTTTTGTCAAATATAACAATAGTTATGCTGAAATAAATGGTAAACAAATTAAGAAAAGTTTAAATTTTTAGAGTAGTTATTTTTTAAGACGCCATTTTAAAACATAAATCAACCCAACAGTTTTGAAATTCTCGTAAATTCTCGCTGAATTACCTACACGAATTCTTGGACATTTTTACATATTATCACTGTTAAACTTATTTAAAAATCTCTGCAAATAAATGCGAACACAAGAAAAAGGTTCCAATAACTAGAATTCTAGTTAATTAATCGATGAATGCATCTATGAAGTATATACAAAAAAGTACATTCTACACAATCTGTGATGCAAAGAATATTTGTTATTCATTTACAGAGGCATACAAAAGTATTCCATTATATAATGGTATAGGGGGAAACACTGTTTGGGGCGCGTTTTAATAGTATTAAACTATTTCGCATTTCATGAAATTGATATATGTTGCTGAGGTTTAGTACAAGTTAATCCTTTATAACAGGAAACAGATAGTATTTACAAGAACTCACAAAAAATTTCAGCCACTACACGGTATCTGAAATACTGAATACTTTTACACCAAGATCTGAATATTTTTAAAACTTTGTTATAGTACGAACGCACTTCATTTGTTATGCTAAACGAGCAATTTCCAACTTATCATGCTTGAGTTAAGTTCGTTACTCCAAGGTAAGTCTGTTATATTTTGTTGGCAAATAGATAATTTCTATTTAATTATATTGCTAGTTTTTCATTGCATGTTAGACTCATTAGTTTCTTTTAGGTCATTAAAATGCAATATTAAGATATTATATATATAATATTTAGAAAAGTTTCCTTTTAATATAAAGTAAAAATATTATTATTAAACAAAAAAGGCTATTCATATTTTTTCCATTATGTACACTGTACACTATGCTGTTACTTACGATTTTTCCACAGCATTAAAAAAAAAAAGAATTTCATTCTTTATCAATAGAAATGACCAAAAGAATTCAGATGCATGGTACCTTCAGAAACATACAACGTAGAAAATGCAAGAATTTACGTTTTTACACGAAATTTCTTGAACGATCTAAAGGGTCCCGTTATAATGATTGTATTGTTATTTTCATTCATTTAGATATCTCTACTAACCAAATTCCTGTTACTAATATAAATACATGCGTCTAAATACAGATAGTACAAAACATATATCATTATTGAAACTTAAAACACATACTTTTATTTTATATAAAATAACGTTATTCGCATTCACTGAATAATACCTCATTTACGATACTGTTTTTTATCTACAGAAAAATATGCACTCCACGTCTCTAACGCAGAATATTACACAAATGAAGGAAAAAACAATTACGTTTTTTGAGAAACTCGACAAAAAGATATCGGCTATCTAATGTTTCACATGGCATCATTTGTTTGTTTCATTTATGTAAATACTTAAAATTAAATAGATTTTATAATAGCTCCATGTTTTATCAAAAATTATTCATTCATTTTTTTTTCAGTTATGAGAATGGCAACAAAAAGGTAATAATCTACTATTTTCCAATTATTTTTGATTTGCGTCTTTCTACATAAATGGAATACGTTATTTACCAACTTAAAGAAATGGTATTAAAAATTACAATATATATATATATATATATATATATATATATATATATATAATACCATTAAAAGTAGACATGTCTATTGACAGTTAGATTTTTACTCACTGAAACAAATATATATATATATATATATATACATATATATACACATATATATACACATATACACACACATATATATATATATATATACATATATATCTATATATATCTACATATATATATATATATATATATATCCATATATATATTTATATACACATCCATATACATATATATATATATATATATATATATATATATATATATATATATATATATATATATATGTATATATATATATATATATATATATATATATATATATATATATATATATATATATATATATAATGCCATTAAAAGTAGACAAGATTCACAAATGGATTTTATCAACAAAACAATAAACCAAATCGAAGAATTAAATTGAATTATAGTAAACAATATTAACCATTTGAAATTAACCATTGAATTTAATAACGTATAGCACATTGAACATGGAAGGAAAAAAGAATAATATGAATACAAATGAAATTTGTAGAACCAAAGCAGAATCTTCAGGTCCCAAATACTTTGGAACTACAAATGTAGTGTGTGGTTTCATCTTCGTATTTGCCATGAAAAAGCAAAACAATACGAATTTGGGACTACCATCACACAAAAACCAAATTATTAAACAAGGAACAAAGATATTTTACAAAAAGGAGTTGAAAGTAAGTAAAAATAATAGTTATCCATAACAAACAAAAAAGATAAAGCTGAATGGAAATATAATTGAACGGAAAAATAATTAATAATCGACATTAACATAAAATTAAATTAATAAAATGATTAAAATTAGAATTAAGAGATAACATTCATATTAACATATAACTTAAAATACATTATTGTTACTTTAATCAGTAACATTTATTGTGACTTTACATGGTGAAAACTCATTATCTTAATATAGGATAATAAAAATTAAAAAATGAAATGAAAGAAAAATAAAAAAATAATAATAATAGTAATAATATTATTAATAATAATACCAAAAATTATATCAATAACATTAAAAATAATTTGATAATTAAAATATAGCTATTTAACTATAGATAATAACTAGACAAATATCCATATATTGGTGTAGATTAAACAGTTTAAAAATAATGTTAAAATAAATAACCCCCGCTCAATTTTTTTTTAAATAAATAATTAACCTTTGCATTTTTATCCAGACAACACCACCCTCCGCCATACTCTAACATCTACCCACCCAACCAACCTATATATATATTTTTTTATTACTTTTTAACATTTTAAATTTTTTATTATTATTTTTATGTTTTATAATTTTTTTTTATATACATTTTTTACGCAAAGAATTAATTATAAGATCATGTAATATCTAATTATAAATTAAAGAATATATGAATTTTTTAGGATAACCATTATTTATAGCATCATATACAAGCTTTTTAATATTAGTATTAATTAAATGGGAAGAACATAGACATTTTATTCTATATAAATGGTTAAGTATTATATTACGATATACAGAATTATGAAGACATGATTTAAAATTAGTAAAGGTATTAACTTTAAATTAAATTCTTTCCTTTTGTCATAAATATCAGTTATAAATTTGTTCTCTTTTAATATAATTTTAATATCTAAGAAATTGATTGTATTATTAAAAAGTAGGTTTTTTGAAAGTTCTAGATTAGAAGGATAATCAACAGGGAATTGAGATATACAGGTGTTATCAGTATCAATTAAAATTACAGCATCTATATATCGATATAAATGTATTGTATTATTTAAATAATGACGTTCACAGTAATAAAAGTATAAGTCAGATAATACACTAGATGTACTACCACCTTGTGGTATACCAACATTTTGAATATATATATTGTTATCATGCATGATAAAATTATTATAGATAATGAAATTAGTTAAGGTATGAAAATAATCAGAATCGATATTATGTGATATGTCCAACTCGTGTTGATATTTTTTAAAAAGCTCATTTATGATATTATGTAAATCCGATAAATCGATATTATTAAATAAATCTTTAAAATCATAGGTAGTGATATTTTTTATACATTTAAGATTTTTCATAATATGGACCAGTTCATAACTATTTTTTATGCAATGTGTATTATCACTTTTTAATGTAATGTTATATATTTGATTAAGAATTACTAATAGAAGTTTGTTAGCAGCATTATTATAAGTATTGCAACCAATTGTAACAGTTCTGAATTTAACAGGATGCTTATGAAATTTGGGTATAAGGACTAGATAAGGATATTTAAAGTTAGTAGGGTTAATGTCTAATAATTTATAGAATCCTTTAATTTTACGATTATTGGCAAGTAAGTTATCATTAATTTTTTGGAATGTGTTATTAGATATACTAGATTTAAGCAGTTGATGATAATAAGATTTACAAATAATGACATAATTATTAGGAGATTTATCAACATAAGTTATGACAAAATTTTGTTGTAATTTATTGATTTGCTTAAACAGATGCTGTGTATTTACATATTCTAGGTGTGAAATATTATATTTTAAGGACCTGGTTAATTTATCGATAACTAATATTTTCCATTGATTAAAATATTCAATGGGTTTATTATAATAAATTGCAAGTTTATAAATAAATATATCTATATCATATGTAAATTGTTTTATGATAGATTTAATGTTTAATTTGGATGGAATTCTGTACTTGGTCCCATAACCCATAATTCTTCTAAGTTGTAAATCATCTACAAGATTAAGATTACCAGTAATAATATGTCCATGATCTTTATTTATATATTTTTGTAGAGAGGGGTCATTGCATTTACAGGGTAAAGTACTAGCATCAAAAGAAGATTTAGCGAAAGAATTATAGTTAAAAATCGTTCTGCCAATAGAGATGGGATACTTAAAGGTTTTAGAAATATGAATATTATTAATAGGAAATTGACAGTTTTTATCATTTAATATGGAATTAATATTGATTTTATTAAATATTGGATTAGAAAAAGTAATTACCATTTGAGTATTAGTTTGTAGATTTTTAGGTTTTTTTAGTAAATTTATATTGTAAAGGTTGACACGAGTCATAATGAGATCATAAAAAACATCTGAAAAATGTTTAGAGTAAGTTTTACTGAGAAAAATATTTAAATATTGTACTATATGTTTCTTTTTTATTCCAAAAATATATTTACGTATTAGAAACCAATTGTAATTTTTTAAATAATTACGATGCAGATTATTAATTTGTTGAATTATAATGTTTTTAGGAGTATACTAGAAGATGAACCTTTTCCTCTTTTGTTACGTGTAGTTTTAGGATTTATAAGATGATTTAAACTATGATAAATGGGAGAATAATCTGTAGTATCATTTATAGATGAAAAAACTTTAACAGATCTTTTAAAAACCTCACTATTAAGACCATAAGGATGAATTGTATTATAATATTTCATATATGAAGACTCTAAATAGAGACGCTCAGATTTATTTTTCTGAATTTGTATTATTTCAATAGTAGTATTTTTAAATTTATGTTTATGAAAATGCTGTATTTCAGCTGTAGACTGTATATTTTTTGCTAAATTTTTATCAGAATCTGATCGATGTTGATTCATGCGTATATGAAGAGGACCAGAAGTTTCACCAATATATTTCAAATTGCAAATGTTACACTTTATACTATAAATTACATTAAAAGCCTTACAAAAAATAGAAATATGAGGATCTGATACGATTTGTGACTGAGACGCAGATGGACAAGTTTTACATCGGATATCAGAACATTTCTGAAAATATAATTGAGGAGGAGGAGCATGTATATGGAAACTGGATGACGGTCCAGGAGTAACCCTATTATTGCTCCTGTACCGGGCACTACACTGCAAAGAAGTATTGTGTATCTTGCCAGGATCGAGATTTTTACTAAGTACTGCCATAATATAAAAGATAATACAAATATAATAAAAAGATAAAAATAGAAAATTACAATTAAATAATCGAGTATCTTGACTAATATAATTTACTAAAGAAAAGGATCTAGAATAATACAACTATAAAATGAAAATAGATACAATATGTACAAAGCTTTAAAGCAGTATTCAAACCTCCAAAAGGAAACAATACACGACCATAATACTACCATCCCACACCACATATAATAAGAATCATAGTACTCACAGTACAATAAATGCAAAATCACAAAATCGACTCATTTAAAAGTGAAAAAATCACCGTACATAATAATCCACAAACTTATCCAATTAACATCTCAGCACAATGCTCACATTGTTACTACATTTCACATAGGCTTAACTAATCATAATTACAATGTATTTATTTAATATATATAAAAAATAATAAATAATGATAATTTCAATGTATTACTTTAATATTAAAAAATAATAAATAATGAATATTGATTTTGACATTTAATATACCATATATCAAGACAATGAATTAAACATAATAGCAAAATTAACAGTTAAAATATTATAAATATACCACATATAATATTCATGATGAAACGACTTGCAACTCTTAATGGAAATCCTATTAAATGGTAACGGAAAACTACATTGTAGAAATCTCACAGACAATACACAAAGGTTATGCGGATAGCAGCAATTACCTATGCGCACCATATTTATAAAATTGCTATTAGCAACGGATGTTATATATTAATTATATATAAGATACCACAATAGGAAAAAATTCATTATGACTATTCAAAATGAAAAGATATCAATTAAATATCAAATTGTATACATTCATAATTACACGCGCGGAGCAGCATAATAATTTGAATGCTAATATAATACCATTAAAAGTAGACATGTCTATTGACAGTTAGATTTTTACTCACTGAAACAAATATATATATATATATATATATACATATATATACACATATATATACACATATACACACACATATATATATATATATATATACACATATATATATATATATATATATATATATATATATATATATATATATACATATATATCTATATATATCTACATATATATATATATATATATATATATATATATATATATATATATATATATATATATATGGATTAAAAGTAGACAAATTAAAAGTAGTACCATTAAAAGTAGTAGTAGTAGACCATTAAAAGTAGACAATATATATATATATATAGTAAGATGAAAATTTCAAGCAAATTTCCTTTAAAGTACTTTTTCTCCACAACACCACGATATAAAAATTAAAAATCTGCGATGCTCAGAATTTAAAAAATAACAGTAGAGATGATCCCGTACAATGATACATCTGCGTTGTTTTTCGGCTTGCTTATATAACGTAACGATATTCTATGGAGACTACACTAAAATTGCTGGCAGAAAGAAATAGCATACAGGGTCCAATAAATCTGTCAGAAAATAGGGAGTTTGGAATTCAGAAAGGCCTTAAGATTTTTTAAACATTATCTGCTAAAGAAGAGGCTTTGACACAAGCTGTGATACATAATTTACTGGCAATTCAATAAGAAATAATTAATTGTTATTATGATTTTTTGTTGTATCGTTAAACATTGCAACATATTTCATAGGTTTAATAGTTCTATGTCCAAACAGCGAACTTGTTGTACTAAACATCACAACAGTGAAATTTAATGAACAATTTCAGGCCATTTTACAAAAAAATATTATTTGTACTTTAAACATTTGTTTTTCTTAATACGAAATCTTACAACGCAGTTTCCCGCTTTCTTGCACGCTTTAAAAAATCTACATCATACAAACAAGATTTCTTAAAGAGAAAATAATAAAAAAAATTGTTTACACAGTTCTTGTCAAATTCAGTTTTCAAACATTTAAATGAAGGAATTTTACGTTTCCATGGAAAGAATAACATTTAAAGAGTTTAAAATAGAGACATTTTCTTTGTTTTATAGGGAAAACAAATTTCTTACAGGAAAAAAAATATTACATTTTTATCAAACACGAAAATATATACATTTACATACCTATTGTCAAATCGACATTTCAAATGTTTAAAATTTAAACATTTTACAAATTCATCGGGAGAAACAAAACCAATGATGAATAAATCTCTGGTTTTTTGTGGAAAGCAGATTTTTTACAGAAAGTCTGCTTTGTATCAATTTTAAATTGTCGTGAAACAAGAATACAAATTTTACTTGCATGGTTTTGTGTTTGTGTGTTTCTTTGTAAATACAATAAAAAGAGGCAATTTTTTAATTAAAAACTGCTTTCTGGAGATTAAATTAGCTTTAGTTTCTTTTATTTTTGTATATAATAAAAGAAAAAATTATTTTTTTAATTCTTATCCACCACTAATAAAATTTCTCATGGCTTAAATCAACTATACAAACGTCTGTATGAGTTTTTACCCGAGCATCCAAATTTGTACTAAAATAATTCTACAGAAATTCAACAAATTTACTTTTAATTTAATTTATTTTTTGTTTACGTATTTATTTTTTATTGCTATTTATTTATTTATTTATTTTGGAAAGTGCTACATTTTTCTTTTCCTAAAATTTTGTATGTGAAAACCTACATTAAAAAGTAGGTAAAATAAATTTTCCAAAATTTTCTAATTAAAAAATCATTTTAATTAGAAGGCATTAAAAACTGCGGTTTTATACTTCAAAGGTTTATAAAATGTTGCACAATTTTTTAGCTAATAAAAATAAACAAAAAATACAAAAATATTTTTACAGAAGATATTTTATTTTTCTACCAAATCGCGTGTTTTTTTTTTTTTTTTTTTTTTTTTTTTTCGTGGATTTATGTTTAATTTCAAAACAAATTGAAAAAATAAAAGTACACTAAAATATCAGTTGAAATTCCACTGTTTGAAAATTTTTACATCATGAGGGAAAAGAAATAACAGCATGCTCCTTTTATGCGCATTACTACGTAATTGAAGGACTTGGAAAAGAAAAACCAGCTATTGTCTCTTTTCCCTTCTAAATTGTGAAAATTTAAATTTTGAACAGATTCAGATTCAGCCGAATGAGTAAAGTTAGTATTTTTGGAGCTTGAATTCAAAAAAAGGAAAAGTGGTATTTATAAGCTACTGGGCCATCTTGATATATCCGCCCGTAGTTTTCTATGATTTTAATTACTCTAAAAAATACGAGGTGGTCTGGTGTAATAACGCCAAGTGCTAATATTATGCATAATTATGAAATAATTTGGTATATGACATCCATGTGCTCTGGGCAGAAGGGTTTTGAGTCATATAAATCGCAAAAAAAAACAGCTTCAAGTTAATTTGTTTCATTTTTAGGTTTTATTGTTTTTACAAGCAACTAAAATTAACGCTTGATCTAAAATTTGCGAGATACGTTTTATGATGTGAGGACTATATTTTTATCCGGAAATACTTTGTTAATTACATACATTTGTAGTACATTTCATGGACTTTCAAAATGTTGTTGAAGATTTTGGATATCTTCTCGAGATAATTTGTAATTTAAAATGTACAGCGCAATAACTATAACGGGGTAATAACGCCAATCCTTGGCATTAATACCCCGGTTGATTCCCTACAGTGGCCGAGCTACATCCTAAATACCGATTCGAATAAACACAGTTAAAACTGTGCAATGCTTCTAATAATTATATTTAAGCGGTCATTTTTAAGCAAAAAGAAGCTCACAGTCTGATATTCTTTTGCCTCATCCTCCCCCCCCCCACCACCACCACCACACCTTTATTTTTCTTACACTTTTACAAAAAATTGAACATATTCAATTGCTTAGAATACAATTTGTCAATTTCTAAGTTTGTAGAGTTTGTATTTTTAGAATTGGGCAATCTACATGCAATTATTCCATCTTATTTCATAGTTTTGTTTGTATGGCGTTATTACCCATATAGGTGGGTAATAACGCCAAATAGCATTGGTCAAGAAATCACGCCATTGCATTTTATGAAGACATATCTGTTAAATTATTTTTTTATATAGATAGTCAATGCGTTTTTGTATCAAATCCTATATTTGTTTGAAAAATACAATCTAAAACTGAGCCGTGAAAATTGGTAGAACCTTAACGTGGCGTTATTACCCCAGGGTACCTTACTTAAAATAAGCAATATACCAACAAACCAAAAAATAAAAACTTTTAAAAATAGAAAACATTTTTTTTTAACACATTCTTAAATTATTTTTCTGTTTTTTGTTAGAGTAATGTTAGAGTCAATTGTCCTTTTGTAATTTTATTATTATTTATTATTATTATTATTATTATTATTATTATTTATTATTATCATTATTATTATTATTATTATTATTTATTTTTATTATTATTTTTTATTATTATTATTATCATAATTTACATTTGGACCCTTATAAGTGTCTAAGAGTTATAAGTTTTTCTTGCGAATAGATTTTTTTCTTGTATTAAAAAATTGGACACACAGACTGACGAAACAATTCCGAATTTTCTAACGGGCCGGGCCAACTGAACTAGAATAATATTTTCAATATGTATTTTTTTAATTTTTAGGGTAATTTTTTCAAAATAAACGGGCCGAGCCGATAAAAATTTTTTGCAGAAATTTAAACAGAAACGATAAAATATGAGTTATTTTCAATAAATATGACTCTAACGAGAATAAGTATAAATGTTCTTCACAAGCCGATACTAGTTTGACGACATCAACACAGCAATGTAAATTAAACAGTGTAGAGATCGGCATCACATTGGAGACAGTTACATTGTGTGTAACCTGGGCTTAATATATTTTAACAGACTCGTGCAGTGTCGAGATTAGACTTGCATTATTTTCTACATATAGACGAGCCGGCCGCAACTAAACTTAATTGTTCTCAAGATGTATAGGGCGGACAATATGATTTATAAAATTATTATTAGAGAAAAAATACTTATATTAGCATAATTTTTGGATATATACTCCATGGTGGTTCTTAAATTCACTTCTGAACAACGCGAAAGATAGCCACATTTTCTAACTAATTTTTAACTAGAAAAGTATAAAATCGACAAGCCTGACTATTGTAGGGATTTGAAATCAAATAGCGCTTTTCATCTTTCGTAAATAAAACTCTTGTAAAACCTTGTTGAGATGTAAGAGATTCTTATTAAATAGTTTGAATTTTTTCTCTTTCCCATGCTGTCGCTTCCAGAAATTTTATTCAAACAGTATTTTGACAGCTTTGACAGTATTTTCTTAAATTGCTTGCATCAAAAAATAGATAATGCCAATCGATTACATAGTTTCGGAATTAAAACACCTGCTAATCTTATGAGTTTCCGAAAAAAAACAGAAATGTATCAGAAAGTAGTCCTTTTGGATTTGATAATGATTTTGGATTTGATAATGATTTTGGATTTGGAATCTTTAATAAAATAATATAGAAATATTTTCATAAATTTACTTTTATTATATAGCTTCAAAAGTTACGATGTTTTTAATGTTTTTTTCTTTTATTCTAACCCATATTAATTTTTTAATGAATCTTTATTTGAATGTTGAAAGTCTAAGAACCCAAGTAATCATTAATGTTGCTAATATGAATTTCCTGTAAAATATACTGTGAAATCATTCCATAAATATGTATGCAGTATTCTTGAAAGGAATCTTAATTATATGATAAAAATCTGAACTTTTTAGAAATAGTAGAAATTGTGTCGGATCAGAACAGGCCAAGCCGGTCCAGCCCTGCTTTCACTAATTTCTGTGCGGGCCGGGTCGAACTTTTGAGCTTTACAACACGCCGCACCGGGCCGTTCCAAAATAACTTTCCTGCGAGACGGGATGGACCTGGGAATGGAAATTCCAACCCCTGCAGATCCCTAAGGTTGAGTACGTGGTATAAAAAACATTCTTTTTTATATTTGAAGATATGTTATTATGTATACTTACTTTTAGAACTTCCCAATTTTTTTCCACATAAAAACATGCTTTGTACTCGAATATTTAATTGCCTGATTGTGTCTTACCTCTATGCGGTAACACTTTCTTCTTTTTGCCCCACCAATGACCGCGAGGTTAAGACCTCCAAACTGGTAGACGGTAGGTGCTGGGTTCGAACCCAATCGCGACCGTCGGCCTAACCGTTCGGAGTTTTCCGTGGTTTTCTTCGAGCCTTGCTTAAATACGGGTTAGGTTCCCTTAGAAATACCCCCACGGAGGGCATCCCACCCCATAGGGCCTATATCTTATAGCGTAGATAATTGGCCGACTTAAATACAAACAAATAAACAAATTTTCTTCTTTTTATTAATTTCATTCACTAAATAAAATTTCTGGTTCACTATGCATTTTCTTAGTTTAAAAATAGTTAGAGATTGGCAAATATGCATGTGTATGTGTATTTATGTGTGTGTGTGTGTGTGCTATGTTATAGATATATAATCGTATTAGATTTTTGATTTGGTTTTGTTTATGCCGGCCAATTATCTACGCTTGGGATATAGACCCTAATGGGTGGGATGCCCTCCGTGGGGGTCTTTCTAAAGTAACCTAACCCGTATTTCCTCAAGGTTCGAAGAAAACCACGGAAAACTCCGAATGGTCATGCCGACGGTCGCGATTGGGTTAGAACCTAACTCCTACTGTCTACCAGTTTCGAGGTCAGATATAATCGTATTAGTAAGCTTAAAAATACATTTATACAACTCTACAACATAATCATTCAAATACGTTTACCCAGACTCTTTTCTTAAATGTTGGTATATAACGATGTTATTTAACTAAAAATGAAAGATTAGATTGCAATAATTAATTATTTTTCGAAAATAAATTTAGATACAAAGTATCTAATGAATTACAACTCAAAAATAAAAAAAAGGCTAAGGATTAAATAAAACTAATTTGGTACAAAAAAAAAAAAAAAAAAAAAAACTTTTTATGCCACATAATCAAAAGATAACTTTCTGAAGAAAAAGTTATTTCTTGAGCTAAATAAAAATGTACTGCTTTATAAAATGTCATTGACATTTTATTTTCATGTTTATTAATGAAGCTTTTCCTTCCGAAATCAATCGCTTTTGGTATTTCGAAAGATCTCTAACTCGTCATTTAATTTGATAAGTAAACATGATACTTGAATCTATTTGATACAAGTCACGTTTCAGATTTCACTGATTCCATTAATTCTCTCCAGAATTTGTTTTGTACACAGTTGTTTAACAACTTGATTAGTTACAGTTGTAAATGTACATGAATTTCATAAATGAACTTTTCTTTAATTTAAACCATAAATTAATGAATGTAAAGTAACAAATATTGGTTTAATGTTTGTAGATTGGAAATTAAAAAAGTAAAAGAAAATTAAAGTGAATAATTATTGTTATCTAAAAATAATTAATGTTATTCCGAAAGAAAACATTAATGATAGTTATAAAATGAGTAATAGTATTTAATAAAAAGAATATTGTCCAGTTAAACTGATGGCATTGAGCTCACAGGCTACGCATACTAATTGTATATTACAGCCTTATATTTTCAAGGGTTTTTTTCCGTTTGAAAAAAAAATTAAGGAGGGGAAACAGCTCTCCCCTTTCCCCCTTTTATACTTAATCATTGATGACCCTAAGCTAATCAGGGTCATGCTTTATCATATAAAAAATCTATATCCAAAATTCAGAGCAAATCGGAAAATTCTTAAAAAACTTCATTTATATAATTTAAGCGGAGTTATCCGCTATTTTATACTTAACCATTAAACTTCCAAAACCATTCAGAGATTTGAACGAAATCTGATAATTTTGCATGAAAAACCCATGTATATAAATTGAGGAGAAGTGCATTAGAACGCCCGTTCCCCCTGTTTATACTTATCCAATGAACACCTAATACCAGTCACGGAGGCACCTAATCAGAATGATCCTATATCTAAATTTTGAACGAAAACTGATAATTTTGCATGAAAAACCCTATTATATCAATTAAGGGGAGGGGCATGAGCCCCCCGTTCTCCCTCTTATACATATCGAATGAACTCCAAAAACTAATCAGGGAAGCGGTTTATCAGGATATACCTATATACAAAATTTCAAATGGATCGGATATTTTTATCATGAGTTATCGCGTTATGCATACACGAACGAACGTACATACATACAGAACGGGCGGGCACATAAGCTCTCACGCTATGATAGCCTGTGAGCTAATAAAAACTAATAAAAAGAATATTGCCTAGTTAAACTGATGGCATTGAGCTCACAGGCTACGCATAGTAATTGTACATTACAGCCTTATATTTTCAAGGGTTAATTCCGTTCGAAAAAAAAATTAAGAAGGGGAAACAGCTCTCCCCTTTCCTCTTTTTTATACTTAATCATTGAACCTCCTAAACTATCAAGGACATGCTTTATCGTATAAAAAATCTACATCAAAAATTCAGAGCAAATCGAATAATTCTTAATAAAAACCCATTTAGCAGTTATATAATTTAAGAGGAGTTATCCCCCTATTTTATACTTAACCATTAAACTTCCAAAACTATTCAGAGATTTGAACAAAATCTGAACAAAATTCTGCTTGAAACACCAATTTTTAAATATTAAGGGGAAGAACATTAGAACCCCCGTTCCCCCTGTTTATACTTATTCAATGAACACCTAATAACAGTCACGGAATCACCTCATCAGAATGATCCTATATCTAAATTTTGAACGAAGACTGTTGATTCTGCATGAAAATCCCGTTTATATCAATTAAGGGGAAGGGCATGAGCCCCCCTTCCCCCTGTTTATACTTATTCAATCAACACCTAATAACAGTCACGGTAACGCCTCATCAGAATGATCCTATATCTAAATTTTGAACGAAAACTGTTAAGTCTGCATGAAAATCCCATTTATATAAATTAAGGGGAGGAGCATGAGCCCCCGTTCCCCCTCTTATACATATCGAATGAACTCCAAAAACTAATCAGGGAAGCGCCTTATGAGGATATACTTATATACAAAATTTCAAGTGGATCCGATATTTTTATGATGAGTTATGGCGTTACACACGAACGTACATACAGAACGGACGGGCACATAAGCTCTCAGGCTATGATAGCCTGTGAGCTAAAAAATGAAAGCTATTTTTTTTACTACTCTTTATATTTTATGTGTCATTATTTACTGCATCTAAATTTTTATAACAATAAAATTTCGGTTTCATTTTATAATAAGAGGACTTGAGATTCCTAAACCTTCATAAAAAAATCAGATTTTAAAACCTATATATATTAAAGAATGTTAATTTCTAAGCATTTTAAGACAAAATGAATGACAGTGTTATTAAACATTAGTTAGTATAAACAGACATTCTAGGATGGTGGATAGAAAAACGAGGTTTTTATATCCGATCGTACCGTATCCGACCTGTTAGATTTAAAAAAAAAAAAAAAAAAAAAAAAAAAAAAAAAAAAAAAATGAAATACAGTTTATTACAGTGCTCAGCAAAAGTTTAGACAATGATCAATTACGCTACTATTTTCAGATGTATGTACCGAATGTTTGTAATTCCTATGTCATATATTACTTGTGACTTATCCTTTATTCACACACAATAAATTTTGAATTTAACTTTTTACATAAATTATAATGACAAAAAAAAATTTACATTGTGGCAAAAGTATAGACAATTTGTGTATTTACAGAAAAATAACTACAAATTAAAATCGAGTTGCACCCGCATTGTTTGCAGTTAGTGTAAGAATGTTACTTTTCATCTAAAAAACTAAATGCTGCGTCACTATGGGGTCTATTTCGTACCAAACATGTTCACCAGCAGCTCGAACCTCATTAAAAGAAAATTATAGCAAAAATTTGCATAAAGATTACGGCATATGATGTTACAAAATATTTCCATTGGGTCCGGATCAGAACTACACGCCGGCCACTTGAGATCAATAGTATTTTCAGAGTTAAATGAAGTTCTTCTTTTGTATGCAACATGAATAGATGCTAAAATCCATACTTTAGATCAGTAAAAGTTCCCCAAATGACTAAAAATTAATCTCCAACGTATGTACGTAGTCTTGTGTTGCTTGGCAACCAATGTTAACTCCACAGATACACGAAAATTAATATTAAGTGAGGACCAAATTATATAAAAATCACCTTCTTTTTGTCGACTTAATAAAGTCTCAGGATCTTTAATTTAAGTCATTCCAATAGTATGCCCACATGTTTGGGCCATTCAAATTTCATTTTTTTTCGTTACTGAATATCATAGCGTACCATTTGGGTCCATATGACATATGTTTGCAAGTTAATTGAATACTCACCAATTTACAGCGGTATTTTAAAGCTAATTGTTTTATAATTTCCATGTACATTGATTTACCTGTTTCTTTAATTCATCTACGAATCATTTCCGTCGACACAGAAAGTTCTGACTTACTTTTAATGTGATTAGCAATCATTACTTGTGTAAATGTCAGTTTCTGGATCCTTTTGTCATCCCATTTTCTCGTCACACAAGATCTTCCAGATTGTGTTTTGTTGTGAAGGAGTCATCCTTAGATTATACTTCATAGACAGACCACTTTGGACGATTCAATGCTGCTGAAATTTCTGCAACAGTCTTCCTTTCCCTTTCAGCTTTCCTACTTCAATTACCTCATCTAATTGAATATTTTTAGCTCGCGGCATCTTCACTAACTGATGCTATATCGAGGTATACTTAAATACTTCAAACATGTTACATCATAACTTGGAAATTTGAATTTTCCATGAACAGTTGGCTAAAAATCGAAAAAGTGTCTAAACTTTTGCAATATGCAAATTTTACCTTTATCAGTTAAATTAAATATTATCTTATATTATAACCATTATTTTTATAAAACATTATATAAAATATATTTGAAAATAAGTATAGCCATTTGTAAAACTCACGTGTTCGTACTTTTTATTTAAACGTTAAAAAACATCAGTGTCTAAACTTCTGCTGAGCACTGTAAACATTCACATTTGAAAGTAGAACCCCTCTATTCAATGGTGTAAAATTTTGAATTATACAACATTAAAAAATAATTAAGTCTTTTTCCCTAAGCAATTTAAAAATAAAAGTAAAATAAGTGAATGACTTATTAAATCAATTCTTCTTTAAAATAAATTAAATATACAAGCTTTAAACAAACAAAGAAAATGTTTATTACATTAACACTCAGAAAATCGAGTACTTTTGTATTAGTTTGGCGATGTGATAAATCGCCAAACATAGCTTCCATTGACATCATTCATTCTGCATTTTTTACACTTAAAATATAAATTTTTAACCCATTCCATTTATAAAGCATAACTTTTATTTAAAACACAAACATTCAAATACGTATATTGCATACATTTAAAATACATGCCTTTCACTTATTTTCTTTAAAATACATAACAATGATAATGATTATAAATACCATAGCATTTTATTTGAACTTCAAAGCATTGTTTCTAAATCACACGCGCGAAAAAATAAATATTATTGGTGAAAAAAAACTGCTTAACGGGATTTGCTTTGGATAACATAAAAATACCGCAGAATTGAGTAAATTTTTTAAAGATTTTGCTTTTATTTAAAAACTAATTTCTTTGGTTTATATGTCAATGATGTTAAAAGCACATAATATTACAGGAATTAAAATATTCAATGCACGAAAATTTTAATATTTTTATCAATGTATTTTCAAAATCGAATGACTCATTACATATTGTTTATTTTTTTTAAATTAATCATTCATTTAATAAATTAAATTCAATTTCTCAAATGTTCATTTGAATATATTAGTAATCTGTTGTTGGCAGCTGGTTATTTTTAATTTAGAACTTAAAACGTTATAATTGTATAGTTTTTGAACATTTTAGAGCAGGTAAAGAAGAATAGTTATGTTAACAACCTAGATTGTTTTGGCTTTTCAAAAAGCAGGACTCAATCGAAATCTGTCGAAAAAAAAATTGCAGGTTGCGATTCATATTTTTTCGATATTGATTTCATAATTTATATTTCATATCATAAAATCATTAAAACTGAAAATTCAACGTAGTTATATTTGGGTATTTTAGTATTTATTGCTGCATAAAAAATTAGCACATTAGGAATATAATTTCAGGAGATATCTATCTATATTATAAAGGCCAAACGGATCTGTGTGTAACGCATGCGTCATTTTGCGAATGGCAACACTTTCAAATTTTAAATGAAATTTCGGTATTGCAATTTTTGCTGCTACACATTTTTAAACTTTTAAATATCGTACATTGTCAATTCTTACACCATCGTGTAAAGAAAAAAAATTACTTTTAAATGAAATTTGTTTGAAAGCTGTATCTTAATTTGTTTTTGAAATATTAATTTTTTTGTAGTTTTTAATACCGCTTTTTTAATATTGGCAACAGGAGTACTCGATTTCTATAAAAATCAAAGGAAAAAACGGAAAAAAATTGATTATTGTATCTTTATGCTGTCATTTTCTAATTAAAAGGGGAAAAAATTGAAATTTAAATATCTTCTGTTCTAAAACCCGGTAAATTTTGATTCAATTTACAAAATTTGATTTACACGTAAAAGAATATCAAGAGTTTAATATCTGTTTCAGCTACTACCATTGAGACTTCAAGTTTTAAATCAAAATGATCAAATTAAAATGCCCATTTTTTCTGAAAAGGTGAATACAGATACGAAATGTGCATTTGTAAATTTCGATATGATGAAAATGATCCCGGGTTTAGATTTCATGGAGAAAAAATTCTATGATTGAGTCAAAGTTGAATAAATTTTCCTTTTTTTCATTTTGGGATATTAGCGTAAGAATCTAAATTGATAACTTTATCAAAATAACAGATCTTTATTATTTTTACTGCTTACATGTACGATTAAAATTTAATTTTAACCAATTTCTACAACTGAGTTTTATAGAAATAGTATTTTGTTAATTTGACGTTAAATATCGTTTGTTTAAGAGTTAGACTTACTAATAGAAAATGCATTTTTTACTTTAACTAATTTTGTAGGTTTATTATAAATCAATGAAACAATGTTTTAAAAAAACATATTCTTTTGTGGATATTCGACGAGTTCTATCCTTGTTAAAAAAATGAAATTTAACATTAGAAATACTAAAATTTTAATGTTTATAATTCAAAAACTTATCATTTAAATGACTTGAAATTTGGTGGCTAGACATAGTTTGAACTGAATATATGAAATATCTTGTTAAAATTGGGTATTGCTATTAAAAAAAATGAAATTTAGGTTCGATTTAATATGTAGATGTCCCCCTAAGCAAATTTTGTGTACATCATTTAAAAATATACCTTATTTCCAATCGTTCGGTACCAGTAATTTTCCTCTGTATTATTTTGTTGAGGAGTTAATAAGGGGTATTTACTTTTTTTTCCACGAGTGTACATCATTCCGCTAAATATGACTAATGTAATTTAATTTACAAATGTCATGCAAAACCAAGATTTTGTTACACACATGAAAGAAATGCATGGATATGTCTTTATATTATTGCAATAATTTATTAACATTCAAAGAACGAAGAAAACGTTAGTAATTTAGTTATTGATTTTCACACGAAAATAGTAAATACCGAAAACAAAATTTGTTTGCGGGTTTTGGTATTGGAAATTTGCAATTCGCATTTTCAGATGTAAATATTTGCGTAAAATAAGAAACATCAAAGGTGGAATATGAATATGATTTCCCCCGAGTGAATGGGAAAAGAAAATATCACTTCGATATGTAAACTGGATTTTGGAATATATCTATAGATATATTCCAGAATCCAGTTTACATATCGAAGGTATACTCGTATGCATTTTTATTTGGTAAGTTTTTTAATAGAAATTTTGTAGAGAATTTCAACATCAAGTTATTTTGCTTTTAAAGAATACTTCATAATGATTTATAATTATTTTTCTAGGAGTTTGTACAATTTTATAATTTATATTTTATATTTCCTATCATTTAATTTTTTTGACAATGTTGACTTTTGATTATTAATTTATGGATTACTAATAATATATTATCATTCTATAATATAATAATGTTATATAATAATATTATTATATTATACAATAATATATTATTTTTTGAAATAAGAAATTTTATACTTTTTTTATAGTTAAGACTTTGTTTTATTAACTTTAGGATTATAATTTAAGAATAAACTGTATCAATTTAAAATACTTTTTTCCACAAACAAGACTTATTATTATTAATTTATATATTTTAAACTGGGAATAGATTTTTCCAGCGAAATAGCCAATTAAAAATTTTTTCTTTTCCTAATTAAGATTTTTTATTACTAAGTAATGGATTACTTTCGAAAGATATATTTTTTTATTGAAATAACAAATTTTACGTCATTTATTTTCCTAAAACTTTATTAACTTTAGGGTTGTGATCTAAAAATATATTATTACAGCGAAATAATCGAATTATGCATTTATCTACTTTTTTATATTATAAACTTATGATTTACAGTAAAACAATACATTGTTTCATTGAAATAATCAATTTTACTTCTTTTTTCAGATTTAATCCGTTCGGAACGCACGTTTTTTACAGAATTTTTAATGTTTTATAACCAGTTTTCCAAAACAGAACCGGTTTGCCTTATTGAATCAGGAAAATGCTGTTCAATATTTTGATATCAGCATTCTTAAAATAGTAAACTTCAACTTATTTAATCACAGAATTTTTGTGATTAATAAAGCTATGTTACTACACATAAATTCTGCTAGAAGAATGTAGGAACCGTGGAAACTGTACTCAGTTTCTACCCTTGGGTATGTAATGTCATTTATATAAGTGTACTAACATTTACTAAGCCTGCAGTTAAATTTGAAACTATTTTAAGATGTTAAATGCATTCTGAATTAATTAGATAAATAACATTTATCTGCTGGACTGAAGTACGTAACACATATACAGTTGGCTCTCATTAATTCGGACTCGTCGGGACCACAAGAAATGTTCGAATTATCCGAATTTCAAATTATGAAAAGTATGAAAGGAAAACATACATAAAATGGTACTTTAACAAATTAATTAATATTATAGTTTTTTTTATTTATTTCGTCTGTTATCATTAGAATATTACTTAATATTAAATTATAAATAATTACATAACTAACAACAATATACAAACTAATTAAGGGATTAGAAACAAGCACAATGGTAGAAAAATTTGAAGTTTCACTGATAAACAGGTGGAACACTAAGATACTGGATATCAGATTCATGGAATTATATGTATAGTCGTCCGAAACAATTCTCACAAAAAACAAAGAAAGTTTTCCAAAGGATTTGAAGTCCGTGAGAAAGTTAAAAAAAAAAAAAAAAAAAAAAAAAAATTGGGAATTTCATTAGTTTGAATTAAACGAAATCAAGAGAAAATGAGTTCGAATAAACGAAAAATTTTAGCATTATTCTGCCATTGAAAATTTCGGGAATTCTTGTTTAGTTCGAATTAAGCGAAGATTCGATTTATCCGATTTCGAATTAACGAGAGTCGACTGTAATCAGCACCGTGCGAAAGAGGGGGCGAAGGGGGTAGTCGCTCCGGGCGCGGACATTTAGAGGGCGCCAAATTTATACTACCAACGTTGTTTTTGGCCTGTTGCAAGAAAAAGTTGGGTTGGGGGGGGGGGGCGCCAAATGGTTGCTTTGCCCCGGGCGCAGTTTTTTCTTCGCACGCCCCTGACTGTAATAGCGTTTCTAACTGTGTACGCTGCAACATTCAAATAAATGTGCAATTCAATTTTCCAAAAACACTTAGCATCTCGGCACACAAGCACACACTCATCTCGGCATAAGCTGAAGGAAACTGATTGAAAATTACCTCATAATTTTAGAAAAGGTTTTCCTCTGTATAAATGACACAAGCTTTCTTTACTAAAGCTTGTGTCTTTCTTATAAATCATAACTGATTTTTTAACAAAATGATCTTCTGATATGGGAAGGCATTAGTTAAATGTCCTACAGGCTCAATCAATAATATTGAGGTATGTTTGACGCATTGTACGCATGTTTTTAATCAAATTTACAAAATTAATAATATTAACATAAGGTCTATTTAAAAAATGGAAAAATATCACCATTTCAAAATTAGATACAAGTTTTATCTTATTTGCATATTATCATTTATTTGAAATGTCTGTAAACTGTTCGAAGAATCGAGTGAAGTAATTCCAAATTTTTTAAATTGTTTCATTGCCAGTAAAATTCGTAAATTGCAGTTCAAAGTTTGAACAGAATGTATGTCGGCTACTAAATGAAAAGTAAATCCTTCTTTTAAATATCTATATCAGCACTTTTCGAGCAGTTAAACTTTCTCTTAAATGTTTCTTATAAATCAAACAGTTTTTTTTTTTTTCATTTTTAATATACTGTCAGGTGTTTTTAACTCAAACTGATTTTTTAACAAAATGATCTTCTGATATGGGAAGGCATTAGTTAAATGTCCTACAGACTCAATCAATAATATTGAGGTATGTTTGACGCATTGTACGCATGTTTTTAATCAAATTTACAAAATTAATAATATTAATTTTTTAAATCTTTTTTTAAACTGAAGAATATTTTTTTATAATTGTTCTGTTTGTATTTATTTCATCAGTATTCGATGAATGCTTGAACATAAAACTGTTTCTTTTAATGCTCTTTGGCATCTTTTATTTTCATAAAATTTTCAATACTTTGGAGCTACACTTAAGATGGTAACACTGAAATCATTACACTTTATGAAAAAAAGATAAAGGAAAGAAAAAAAACCTTACTTTACTGGTTTGTCAATCTTACCTTGTAAAACATCATAATTTTCGCTTAAAATTTTGAAATTTTTTTTTTTTTTTTCATGACTCAGAATAATTTATTTTTTATTGTCATTCTCGACATTTTGTAAATGGCATAATTGTGTACCTTAATGCACTCACTAACTTTTTTAGAAAACTATCCCTTGCTTATTTAACATTTATATTTAAAAATGAACAAAAAAGTACATTTTTTATTTATTTATTTTTATTTATTTTTTATTTATTTATTTTTATTTATTTTTTTATTTTTTTATTTTTATTTTTTTACTGTAAAATAAAAATTTATAACACAAAATGTTTTGGAGAACATACAGATCATTTTAAGAAGAATTTCTAAACACTAAAAAAATTAGTTTCAAAATTAAATTTGCTACAGACAGAATTATAAAACAAAACTTTATTTAAGTAAAGTAATTTTTACTTTAAAATTGAATTAAAAAAAAAAAGCGAAAATTTTTTGTCCTTCTAAAAATTAATGCTGAGATAAATATAAACAAAGCTGAAAAAATATAGAATCGACGTTTTTACTATAAAATTGCTATTAAGTATTAATTGTCTCAATGGAAAATTCAAATTTTTAATTAAAATGTGAGAAAAAGATTTTTCTTTGTAAAATATCACATGTAATTTTTTCATTAAGCCGCAGCTATCTGTGTTTTCAATTTTAATGTAGTCTTTAATGTTTTTGTCACCAAAGCTCAATTTACATATTCAACGTGTAAAGCCATCTCTCTTTTTTTCTCTTAAAAAAAAGAATGGCTTTTAGTATAGTCACAGAAAAAACACATCGTGAGAAATTCAAGAAAAATCTATTTTAAGAGAAGCTAAGTTGACAGTTTTTTTATTTAATACTTTATGACATAGATTTAATTTTTTAGTAAATAAAAAACAATCTTTTTTTTTTCCAAGAGATATATTTTTGCTATTATAGCTTATGTTGAATTCACAGTGTTATTATTTATGTCTTAATCATTTGAAAATTCAGGAAATTAAATGAATACTTAAAATTAAATATAATTTATAGTAGTTCCATACTTCATCAGAAATCTTTCATTTATATTTTTTCAAAATAGCCCGTATTTTAATTCAATGAAGATTTGTTGATTTAATATTCAGGCGGATTTCAATGAGATTTATAACAAAAGTTACGTTATTCCGTGAATTTAAAATCATAAAAAAAAATATTTATGAAACTAATATAAGTAACAATATGTTTATCATTTATAGTAGAACTATTAAGTGTGGTACACTGTAAAAAAAAAAAAAAAAAAAAAAAAAAAAAAAAAAAAAAAAAAAAAAAAAAAAAATCCGTTAAATTTATGGCGCAGCAATGTTGCCAGCAGTTTTTGACATAAAAATTGACAATAAAAAGCATTAAAAAAATCTGCATCTAATTTTACTGCAAAAACTGCTGGCAACATTGCTGCCAACAGTTTTTGCCGTAAATTTAACGGATTTTTTTATTTACAGTGCATATTTTTAAATGTTTTTATATTTCAGAATTTCAGATACAGTTCAGTAAAATGATTAAAATATTATATTTATTAAAATTAAAAATGGTCTTATTTGGTCTTTTCAAACAGGAAAAATGGTGATTATTAACTTATAAGAAACAGCAAAACTTCAAAAAGTAAGATGTTTAAGAATAAACTGTTTCATTAATTTACAATAAAACTTACAAAATTAATTACAATTAAAAAATCATCGTATATTTTTTAGTGTAACTCTCAAACAAAAGTTATTTTAACCCAAAAATTACTGCTCTTCTACGGAAACGATCTAAATTTATCTAAAACTTTTTGTTTTATTATTGTGGGATTTCTATTGCGTTATTTTCATAAGTGAAGCATTTCCATCCGTAAAGTATTCCAAAACCACTGGAGTAAAAATTTCTACAAAACATATTTTATCTTCAAGATATTTCAGTTGTAATAAACGCCTTTATATTTAGCATAAAATTACGTGATGTGCATCCGCTGAAAAATTCCACATTTACGATGTAGCCATAAACAACATCCATAAGAAAGTGTGCATAGTTCACAACTATTGCGTAACAATACACAAACCCAACAAAAAGCGATGTCGTAAACTCGGCAAAAAGAATAGAGTATCTAATGACACATATGCTTTCACTTGTTTGCAAAATGGATACTTAAAATTAAACATAGTTTGTAATAGTTCAATATTTCATCAGAAATGATTCATATATATTTTCTAAAAATAACCCGTATTTTAATTACTTTTTTTTCAGTTGTAATGAGATATTGACAACAAAAAGATACACACTGTAAAAAAAAGGTGGGGGGGGGGGGCAATTTTACGGAGACTATACTGGTAATCGGAGCACCAGTACAATTCTGTGTTTTTTAATAGAAAAATTCCTCTAATTTCCAGAAAAATTTCCTTTTTTTCCCGAATATATATATATGCATTTTTAATTAAGGAAACATTTTAATAAGTCAGTAAATATTTTCTAATAGGAGTAGTTAATACAAAGGGTTAAAACATAAATTATGAATGATAATACATTTTATCTATGGAAGTCTTAAATTAATCGGATCAGTTATCGGATCAAATATTTTCACATCTCTCTGTTAACTTTTATAGCTCCTGTAGAATTTTATGTATGTCATAGAAAAGTATAAAACATTTTCCTATTTCATTGTCTAAAATTTGATATCATTCCTGTATTTCTTTTTTCCTATTTCGATTTATAGATGTCTAAAAGTTGTATCATCAGAAAAAAAGTCAATAAAATTGCTATATTTTGACAAAGTTAAGCAAAAATTACATTATTTATGTCAACAAGGAGTTTCATTTTCGAATAATTTTGATTATTTTCTTTCTCTCAAAATAGATTAGGGAGGGTTTAGGATTTAGATGCTCTCGTTTAAATGTTATACATTGATCATCATTATAACTTTTATTCTTGAAACAAGAATTGTGGAAATGTTACATTTATAAATTATCGCAATATTCTTGCATCAGGAGTTTACATCGGTATAAATGACTTTCTTCTAACATGAATTTATTAACTTCTATTGCAAAGGAAATCAGTCGTTTTGTAGTTAAAAAATGAATAAATATAATAAATAGAGAGAATAGATCAGATTCTACTATGCAACAAAATATTTCAGTTAATGAAATTATACCGTAAAATGTATCAATGGATTACTCAAATCTTTAAAAATTCCAATATTTGAAATTTTCAGACAATTATTTAATCAAACAAGGGGATTAACAAGGGAGAAATTCAAGGAGCCCTCATTTATGAAAAAAGGTACTTTTTATAAAAAATTACAAGCATAAGCAGTTCTAGATGCTCATTGTATGAAATCGCGCTTCATGTAATAGTTTTTAAAAATTTTATTTTCGAATCGATTGGGAAACTTGCATGCTTAAAAAATATGCAAGGTATTTCAAAAATATTCTTCAAAAATGTAAGAGTAGGTAGAGAGGAGTTAAGTAAGCTAATTTCGGAGAGGAATGTGGGTGCGAAAATGCAACTTAGAAGCAGTAGAGGGCGCTGTTGAAGTCAGTGGATAAAAATACTTCGCCGCTTGAATCATCATTTCCTGCGCGGATTTTGAGCAACATTTGCCATTACGCTAATGCGGAGTTTGCTGACATGCATTTCATTTATGAGTCTGGTCAAGGAAATGAAGCACCTGCTCAAAGAACGTAAACTATTTCCGGTTAGAAAGCTGCCGCATCGCAGAATGTTTTTGTGTCTTCATCGGGTGTTGTGTGCGAGTTGATCATTTTATGATTCGAGGCATGATATATTCACTGGAATATAACGCTGAATTCCTTCATTGGAAGAAGCAGTATTGCACACAATAGAGGAAAGTATTTCGGCAACCTCGAGAGCTGTTGGATATGCGTTGGTTGTGAACCAACTCCATACTTAATATACCCTTGCGCAGCACCATACTTGAAATGTATGCTGGATAGCTAAACATTGGTGTAACAATACAAGTAGCTCGAAATCTGTGCGGAGAATGTCACGTCGGAGTGCTTTTATCTACCAAATGCTTGCTCTACTGCCTCAACGCAACATTTCCACATTCACATTCCAATACGAAATCTGCTTAGTTAGGCGCCCTCTACCTGACTTATAATTTATGACATATAATTTTGAAACATCCTGTATATTGTAAAAATATGAATTTCAGATTGTGAGCTATTACATAAAATAAAGAAAAATAAAATGACTTCAAGAGCTGAAGTTGAGGAATCTTATTTGAAAATTAATTGGTTTATAACCACAAATTAGTTTGATTCTAATTACATATAACTCAAAATTCATAAAATTTTCCGAAACAAAAAAAATCTACTCTTCAATAAAATTTTGCTTCCAAAAACTTATATTTACGATGAGAGATTTCATTCTGAGAATTTTTACAGTTTAAGATATAATTTTATGTTAGGAAATTCATGATTAAAAAAAAAGACATACAAAGTTACATAACACTTTAACACACTTATTTTTGTCGAAACTAAAGTTTACTCCCATGACATTTTAATGTAATGAAGAAAAAAGCACGCAGTTGTTTTCTTTACCTAAAATAATAATTTAAATGTTTCTGAAGAAGATTAACCCGAAAATTTACAGACGAATAAAAAAAGACTTTCTGAACAGTTTGAAAAAAGATTTCAGCGAAACAATTAAATTTATTGCCATCAGGAGTTTTAAAACAAAACTCGAAATACATATATAGTAATTGCTTTAACTTTTTATATCTTAAGAAATAAATTCAAAAGCTTTTATCCTTTTAAAAATGAATGTTCAAAAGCATAACAAAGCTGAAAATTATATTTATTGTAGAACACATTTCTTATTTAGAAAACATTTTTGTGTATCCAGTATTTCACTAGATTTTTTTTAGACTTTTAATTAAACTATAAAAAGACACCCCCTTCTAAAATGTCACACAAAACGCTTTTGTTTTCCTAAATTACTCTTGTGTTTACTTTCAATTTTAATTTACTGTTTAATGTTTATTACATAAAGCTAAATTTGCATAATTGATATTTGAACAGTTTTTCGATTATTCTAGTATGACGCTAATAAAAAGTTAAACAAAAATTACATTTTAGCTCCAATAAGTATTGTTTTGCTGAGTATCGTTTATGTTGATATAACTAAACTGAATAAAGAGTTCCTAACTAAATCGCTACTTTAACCTCCTCAGTCCTGATGTTGCCTGAAGGCGACACTAAAATACATTCTTTAAATTAATTTAAATGTTTCTAGAATTGTTAAAATTACATCTAGACATTTTTAGTAGATGTGCGCCTGTTAGAAGTATCGATATATAGACTTATACATCTTTGGAGATGTTTTATAATAATTTTAAAATGATTTTTGTAGTGCCATGCAAAATTTGTCTCAGGACTGAGGAGGTTAAGGTAGAGATTTAATTAGGAACTCTTTATTCAGTTTAGATCAACATAAACGATACCCAGAAAAACAATACTTATTGGCGCAAAAATGTAATTTTTGTTTAACTTTTTATTAGAGTCACAGTAGAATAATCGAAAAACTGTTCAAATATCAATTATGCAAATTTAGCTTTTATGTAATAAACATTAAACAGTAAATTAAATTTGAAAGTAAATACATCTCAAAAGATGCATAAGTCTATATATCGATGCTTTTAACGGGTGCACATCTACTAAAAAGTCTAGATGTAATTTTAACAAATCTAGAAACATTTATATTAATTTAAAGGATGTATTTTAGTGTCGCCTTCAGGCAACATCAGGACTGAGGAGGTTAAGTTTGTGAAATTATTGTGACTTAAAACTTATTGTACCACAGCTTAAAGTATCTCTCATTCAAATTCTAAATGAAAAGAAAATACTTAAAATAAAAGCGTAGAGAAAAAGCCTCATAATGATATCTTTGGAATATATGGGAATAAACATTTACGCTAAATATAACTCTGTTGCATTCCAAGTAGCTAAACTATTTCTGTATCACAGTATTATTTAATGTAATAATAAAAAGTATTATTTTGTTTCTCAAAAACTGCTTCTCGATGCAAATTGATTAAAATTTTTAAAGCTTTAACTTTAATTTTAAAAAAATATAATGCATTTTTAAAAGTTTTTAACGTTTATCTCTATTTTAAAATGAGAACAATTTTCAAAAGCTATATTATTGCAGAATTTTAAAACCATGCGGGTTGGTTTCTAAGTTATAAATTCGTGTGATTATCTCTTAACTTGCAATAAAATGTTTCAACCTTTATAGGAAAATTGCACGATGCGGGCAGGGAAAGTTATTTCGTTTAGGAGATTTTTCACAGAAGTGAAAAAAATCAGCCTCAGCGGCCATATGGTTTACTGTTTCTGATTATCGACAAGTTAGGGCATGTTTACATTGTTTCTTCTTCAAAAATAAATGAATAAATTAAAAAAATAAAATAAAATAGCACACATAAACATAAATCCATGTTAGTAACCAATCAGTTTAATTGTGACCATACATATTCTTTCTTCATTCAGATCATTAAAATTAATTTTATTACGTTTAAAAAATTCATTCTTTAAACGTTGGAATGATTGAATTTCTTCTACCTTCTTTGCGTATACAATGACAAATATTATGTATCTTTTTACTTTATTGCACATAATTAATTTAGGTAAATCGCTTTGTCATTTTTATTAAACAAACAATCAGTTTTGTTTGTCTTTTGAGTGAATATCTGCAAGTTCTCTCTTTTCAATAAATTTTGATTATTCAAACAAACATTTTTACTTTTTTGTGAGTGAATATCGGCAAGTTCTCTCTGTTCAATAAAATTTTGATTATTTAACTTTAAATATGGCAGGGGTTGGCAAGTTTTTGACACGCGACAGTTTTTGACGGTTTTAACCATGGTTTAAACCGTCGTGTCAAAAACCTCCTTGTCAAAAATGTCAAAAACTGTCAAAAACCTATATTTATATGTAAATAATAAAAATATTTACTTACATATTTGTATCCACCTATATTTATATTTAATAAGTAAAATCTGTTTGCTTTTAATAAAGAAAATGTTTCTAAATATGTTGTAGAAAAAATAAATTTAAATTTTTGAAGAAACATATTTTTAATATTAAACAAAACCTTAGATTTTGGAAAAATTATCTTTTGTAATATTATTATTAAATTTTAATGTGCAATTCAAAATATGCAGGGATATTATTTTATGAAGAAGTTTATTTATAACCAAATTTAGTATATAGTTTAAAATAATATTAAAGATTAGACATGTTCCGTAACCGATTAGGAACAGAAAGATGTTCAAAACTGGTTACGTGCTACGTGGGGCAACTGAATTAGATTACTAAACTAAATTTCTACGTTGATAATTTTAATTTGGATAGATTTTGATTGTGTAATCAAATTAATTGGAAGTATTTAATGTATGTTTTATTTTTTTAAGGGGACAGTACACCTTTAAAATGGTCAAAAAATCAATTTTTCAATTTTTATTTCTTTATAAAGATAATTTTATTCTGAATAATTTGATACCAATATTTTAATTGTGCGCTTCTTATTTACCGAGATATTGCTGAAAATGTCAACATCACTCCATAAGTTCCAAGCATCACGCCCCGGCGGAAAGTTTTAAAATGCATTCGAAAGCTGCTTTTGTTCAATAAAAAATATTTTTTTCATTAAATATTTTAATTTTATAAAAAAGCATATATTTTATTCATTTGAAAAATCAATGCAATGTAAAATATAACATTAAATGAATTTTTTTTTAAAGGTAAGTGGAACGTTTCCTATTTACATAATTATCGTTTTTCACGCAAGTCTGTGTATTTTGTGTATTCTGCAGCGTTTTACAAATTTTTCAATATTTATCAATTTAAACTAGAATTTAATTTTATTTTTAATTCTGAATGTTATATAATTGTTTTGATTTGTTCATTCTGAATTTTATATTTTAAAAATCCCCTTTAATCATAAAACGGAATTTTCTCAAAATGTATTTTTTTGCGCTTTTGCGCATATCTCCAAAATCATTTGAAGTACAGCTCCGAAATTTTTACCTTACCTAAATGTTCATACAAAGATGACAAGGAGTTAAAGTTATGCAGCTGTGTATAGTTTGAAAGAAATTATAGGGCTGAATGTGTGCAAAAATGAACGGCTTTTTCTCAAAATGAAGTTTTGCATGCTTGGGCATATCATATCTCCAAAACCATGAGAAGTATAGCTTCAAAAATTTTATCCTATCTAAATATATATATATATACATGAAAATAAATTAGAATTATGTAGCTGTGTTTAGTTGGAAAAGAATTATGAGATTGAACGTGTGCAAAAAATAATGATTTCTGTTTTTTATAATTCAAAAGTAATTGCTATTTTTCTAACTAACTATTTATATAAATTAACCCATTTTCGGCCAAAGGTTCGTATACGAAACATTTCGATAAATATTTTTTTTAACACTCTGACACATTTTTTTTCAAGAATTTTATTTTTCTTCTATTTTTTAAGGCTTTTGAAGACATCCATAAAATATTAGTAATTCAATTGGAGTAAACACTTTCTCTTAAAAAATTTTCAAAATACGCTAGAGTTTTAATTTGAAACGCCTTTGACAAATTCGACTTTTTAAAAATATATTATTATTCCAATTGAAATGAATTATATGTTTTTAAAATAGATTAAAGTTGCAAATTCTGTATATGAAATAAGAATAAAACAAAAGTCATAAAAATATTATTCATATTCATATTATTCATTATAAGAAATAATATTTTATATTATTATATAAAATATTATTTCTTATATAAAATATTATTTTTCATGCACGAATCTTTTTTTGTGTCTTAATGTATGTAATTTAAGCATATTTCAATAAAAATAATGCTACATTTTCTAAAATTTCTGTGCTTGGCCTAAAATGGGTTAAGTTTAAATTATAGTCCAGAATATTATGTTTATTTTAAGAAAAAAATTATGCAAATCGTATGAAATCTGCATGAAATATTATGCATGCAGTAAGCGATTGTTCAACGCTTATTCGACGTCATTTTTTTTTTTTTTTTTTTTTTTTTTTTTTTTTTTTTTTTATCATTTTAAAACCTACTCTTTGGTATTTTTTGCACCTTATATATCCAAATTAAATATTTTTAATGCAGTTCAATATCATATAAAGATATTTTGAAAGTTCTGTGCATCTAGGGACATTATTATTTACAATAAAAAAAATAATAAAATAAAATAAAATAAAATAAAATGCAAACCATATAATCGAATTTCGTATTTTTTGCGAGTCGCAAACATGTACACAAATTCTTACATTTTACTCCATTTTACAAACTATTTTTTTATTTATCAATTTGAATAAACATCAAATTTTATTTTTAATACTGAATATGTTATATTATTAATAGTTTTATTTCTTTTTTTATGAGTTTTATATTTGTAAAATACATTTTAATCTTTAAACGGCTTTTACTCAAAATGATTTTTGTACACTTGCGCGTGTGATATCTCCAAAACCGTTCAAAGTATAACTTCAAAATTTTTACCCTGCCTACATGTACATATAATGAAGAAAATGAACTAGAATTAAGCAGTTGTGTTCAATATGTAAAAAATTACAAGGTTGAATGTATGCAAAAATTCATTATTTTTTTATTTTCTATAATTAAAATCTAATTTCTCTGTATCTAATTAGCCATTCATAAACATTCTAGTTCAAATTGTAGTCCAAGGTATTATGTTTAATTTAAGATCAAATTTATGCAAATCGCATGAAATGTGCATGAGATATCTTGCGCGCAGTGAAATGTTATACGTCGTAATTTTTTAAAAATATCATTTCGAAATCGACCCCATGCAAAAAAATTGTTGTATTATATCTAAACTAAAAATTTTTAAAGAAAGTTCAATACCATATAAAGCTATTTTGAAATTTTTGTGTTTCCAGAGACATTACTCTTTTTAAAAAAAAAAAATGTACAGCACATGATACAATTTTACGTTTTCTGTAGCTGTTAAAGGTGCACCCTTAAATTCTCTATTTAATTAGATAATAATAATAATAATAATAATAATAAAAACTATATAATATTTTGTGCTTTAGAAGTATTTCATAGATCAATGTAATATTTTTTCTGTTTTGACTTTTGCAATTGTTATTTGGTTTTTCAGAAAAATCAGTAATTCTGAATTTTAAATCGTCAGTTATTTTTTAAATTTATAACTAACATAAAGATAACAAAAAAATTAACTCCCTCCTACAAATATCTGAGTATCTATTTACACCATCTATCTATTTACAGTTGAAAAAATAGCTTATACAAATACTTATAAATTTCTTTCTTTTTCTTTCGCATTGAATGCTTTAAAATTATTAAATATCTTAAGTATTGAATTGTTGAATAATTATTTCTTGTCTTACCTTGCTATCAAAGTAAACATTATTTGTATTTTTAATACTATTAGCGTGTGTGCTGTGGGGTAGAGTGGTGGGGGGGGGAGATAAAAATGGAGATTAAAATGATATAAAGAGATAAAAATGGTTTATAATGATGTGTAATAATCATACATATAATAGATAATATGCATTATATTTAAATTCAAATTAACCTACTGGATATTATGTATATAGCATTAAAAAATATATTAAACACGTGTATCAAGTTCCACACTTTTGAAAATCCTGCATTTACAACACTTAATTCGCTAATACTTATAAATATTAGCTATGTCAAAATGCATACTAAATAACTTTAGTTTTTTTTTTCTTTTTGAAATATTAAAATTATAATAATAATAAATAAACAAGATATTTAAACATAATTTTTGTGCAAATATTTCTGCATGTCCATTTCGAGATGAATTTCTGAGACCAACAAACTCTAGTGCGCTGTAGCAGATTGTGACTCTATGGGTTTTTGACAGGTTTTTGACGGGTTAATCCGGTTTAAACCTGTGTCATGTCAAAAACCCTTTTTTGACGTCAAAAACCCAACCCTGAAATATAGGCATTCACTTTTGTTAACGTCTATACTATTATTAAGATACTTTAACTTTCAACTTAAGTTAAAAGAAACTCGCATTACTCTAATTTTCTAGAACGATTCTAACTGTATGTCGAGATTATTAAGTGATTTTTTTCTTACAAATACATATTACCTATTTGCTGTGTAAAAAAATTTATATATTCATTAAAGAGAACCGCTGTGTTTCGATTTTAACTAAGATAACGCCAGGAGATAATAGATTGAGAAATGAATTGTGTTATAAACAAAATTTTTAAACAAAGAAACCAAATGTGTGTTATGTCCATTGTTATAAATACTCCTGAAGCAATTAATAAATATATCTATACGTGTATTTTAAGTTGACGAATTAATTGAGAAGAGCCCAGAATAGGTACAGACTGTCAAATTTGGGGGGTTTTTTCTACCAATTTTAAAGCGATAAAAATGAAAGCAAAATAAACCGTTTTTACACAGCCATGTAACTAAACAATTCAATTTTCATTTACTTTACTCAATACATAAAGTTGTGAATGGATCTTGCGATGAGGAATTGTTTAGATGATGGATACATGATCGAATAGACGTGGTAGACTACATGAGAAAAAAATTACAATATGTGTAATTTTTTGTATGGCCATTGTATGGCCAAAACAAAAATGGATTGTATTGAGCATACGTGAAAAAGGAAAAAATACAGTTTGTACGTATAAAAAATGAATAAACAAAGATGATTTTTTTTTTTAAAATCGTATTTAGCAAGGGTTATTGTTCTCCCGGACGACAGCATCTTTGGGTACTTGAGGCATTCACTCCATGCCTCAGTAGACTATTAATAAGAAGGTGCAGTATTCTTTCTCACTTCTCCAGAAGAGCTCCATCTAGTTCTTGGAGAACTTCTAAGGATGGTCGGTGGTGAGAAATTCATCTGTCTAGAATGTCTCAAACATGATCTATTGTGTTTATGTCATGAGAACACTCTGGTTATTCCATTCGTATGATTCCTTCATTGAAAAAGAAATCGTCCACCATGTGACCATGATGTGGCTTGCAACATTCATCAATTAACATGAAATCATCTCCAATAATTGCAGCGAAAAGCACTTTAAGAGGCGTGAGGATCTTACCCCTTATTGCTCACTGGCCAGAGCTCCATTTCGAATGATGTGAAGTTTGATGCGACTACCGATGGAGATGCCAGCATAGACTCCCCCCCCCCAAAAAAAACCCACCAAATCTGACACCCCCTTGCACGGACGCAGAATTGTTTCTAAATCCAAGTTTCCTCTTGAAGGAAAAGTATAATATCAGGATGAACATAAAAACGGTACTCGCCAATGAAAAGAATATTGTGCCGTTCATTTCTCTTCTAGTTCACATCCTCAGTTTCCCACTTCCTTCGGGAGCTACAGTACTTTGCTTTTAATGTAACACATATCATTGGTCTACGAGCATATAAACTCACAGAATAGAGCAAATTTTAAATAGCCTGTGTCGAAACAAAGGGACCAGTAGCCCAGCAAAGGTGTTGTTGAAGAGGATTGGCATTCAGATTTCTGTGTCTCTGGGTCATTTAGCGTTAAACATTAATCTTCATTGGAAGTTGTTGCACCTCTACGACCTTAATCTGGCTTTCCGCCAGCAAAACACATTTACAGAATCTGAAAATCACACTTTGTCAAACTCCAGTGGCTTCTGCTACTTCAGCTTGTGTTTTTCCTCACTATAATCGACCAGTAACGCTCCAAGCTTCTGATTCGGTTAAATGACTTTGTTGAGGCATCGCACTCAATCGAAACAAAGCTCTCACTGAACATTGATCTTTGTTTTCTATTTTGCCTTCTGGCTAGTTGAAAGACAAATTTCATACGCGCCCGCTAAGGTGTCGTTTTCGACGACAAACTCAAAGTTTGCTTACTCCGAAGTTTGAAAATCAGAAAAAATTGCATATGAATCCGTTCTTCCTTTTCTGCAAACAAATTTCGCCTATACCGTATTTTATATAAGACTTAAAATATAATTTAATTGTTTTGAGAAATGTATTATTGTCATCCATAATATCGTCGCCATACAATATCCACAAAACCGACCTTTAATAATTTTCCCTCGTGTACGGATCCAACTACTGTGAGTGTTGAAGAATCCTTTCCTACAATTCTATGAAAGTTCTTAAATTTTTTTACTCAACAAATCTTGTATTTTTACATAATAAAAAATAGGCGTTATAATTTATAAATAATTAAATTCGTATTTCCATGGTTAAGAGTAAAAATACTTTTTAATCCCATAACTCATGCGATTTAAATAATAAAACACGTTTTTTAAATATGTCCGGGAGTAAGTTTACGCATAAAAAAATAAAATAAATATATACAGAAGTACGCGTTAATAAGAAATGTAAAATAATAGTAAACATTTTTTCATTAAAATTTACTAGAATGTAGGATTTTTTTATACGCTACCAAATTTGACAATATTTCGCCAGTTTGGACAAAATATAATGCCGTTGTGGTAACCTTCCCATTAGTGCTTTTAAATAGATACTCATTGTTGAAGCTGATACTAATTTAATCAAACTAATCATATTACATTAAAACACACATACACACACAAATAACGCCTGCATTCCAATAATGGAGATACATACAAATAATATACAGACATACAAACGATAAATACAACAGGAGTGAAAAATCAGCCAGAGCCAGGAATCGAACAGTGTCCTTCAGTGGTTAGAGCTACAGCCTGTATTGCAGAGGCTCCGGGTTCTATTCCTGGTTCTGGCTAATTTTTTACTCCAGTTAGGTTTATTGTATTTATTGTTTGTCTGTCTGTATATTACTTGCATGTATCTTTAATTAAATGATGATTAACTGATTAATTTAAATATTTTTTTATGTCTTTCGAAAACGAGGAATAGTTGCGGGCATGATCCCCTTTGCGGTTGAATTTTTAAAACGTCCCCAAAAATTTTTTCGTTTAGTCAGTTTATTAATTTTTGTTAGACAATAGGCAAAGTAACTTTTAGTATTTTATTTCCGTGAATTCATGAGATGGTTTTTTTTAATTTTAAAATTGCACACATAGGAATTGGATTTTAAGAAATTAATGTTTAATTCCTTCATTTTACTCAGGAATACATATATATTTCAAATTTCGGAGCTCTATGTTATCAGGAAGTGGGTAAAAATAAGTAACACGATTTAACTGCTACATATAAACTTTACAAAAAGAATTAATTGTGAGTTACAAGAAAGCATTAGAAAGTATGTTTTCACTGCATATAATACTGTTTTACATTCAATAACAAGAATTGATATATTTTTTCTAAAAAAAAAAAGGAACACTTTTTAAGGACTGATAATCAAACAAAAGCATTTATTTCAGACGATTAATAACACTTTTTCAAAAAATCAATATTAAACTGAAATTGCAATCAAAAACTCAGTAGAAATGTGGGAAACATGAAAGATAAATCAATACGAAATTCCTTACTCTGTTAAATGCAGCGCATTATGTTGCAGGCTTATTTTTTTATCTTATTTTTATTTTATTTATTATATTATATTATATTATATTATATTATATTATATTATATTATATTATATTATATTATATTATATTATATTATATTTTTGTTCATTTAAGTTATAACAAGCTTCATAACAAGCGAGTAAGTCTGATAGCAGATCGCACAGAGAGTTTCGTTTAATATTTCTTTCCAAAGAACTTATCTTTTAATTAATTAATCCAAATAGTTAATTTATAATTATTAAATTTTCATATAAAGGGTAGCACCAATAAATTTAATTTTAAAATAATTAAAAAAGGAAGTTATTTATATTAATCAAATTAAAAGTTTTAAAATCAGATTATTTAAATAAAATCCAAAATTCTAATTTTTTTTTAAATTCGAAATAAAAAATGTTTTTGAATATATAAATAAAATTTCAAATTTCTAAAACCAAAAAAAAAAATTTAAATGAAATTTAAAATGCTGAACCATAAAAAAATTACAATAGTTCTTAAAATAGAAATAAAATTGTAAATAATAATAATAATACAAAACCCTTAAATTGGCCAAAAAGGCGCAATTTCTTTTAATTAAAACTGTCTTAGTGTAAAAATTTCTAAACTAAGAACTTTCTGTTTCCTGACGAGACGCTTTACTTTCAAGCTACTATGATGTCAACGCGACAAACGTTGATATTAAGGTTCTCTTTTTAAATTTAAATCGGAAAAATGAACAAATGACGCTGATAAAATAGATTTAATTTAAATAATACACTTTTTCAAAATTTTATTATTTGTCGTGTGATTCGAGGTATTCACCTGTAAATAAAAAGAAAAAATCTCTGACTATTTAGTTTTTGAGTCCGACTATCTATATATCTGTATCTATATTATAAAGGCCAAACGTATCTGTGCATAACGCCAACGTTATTTTGAGAGTGGCAACACTTTTCCCTGGAATTTCAGTTTGCAATTTTCACGTCTGCAAATGTTACACTTTTAAACGTCGCATATTTTTAATTTTTACACTGTCGTATAGAGAAAAAAAAAATTACTTTTAAATGCAATTTGTTTGAAAGCTGTATCTCAATTTATTTTTAAGGTAATAATTTTTTTACAGTTTTTAGTACCAATTTTGTAATTGTGGAAATAGAATCACTCCATTCTCTCATAAAATTGAAAAAAAAAAATAGAAATTAAAATGCGCAACACTTTCCCATGCAATTTCGGTTTTGCAATTTCCGGCACTGTAAATTTTACACTTCTAAACACCGTGCATTTTAAATTTTTACGCCGTCGTTTAGCGAAAAAAATGTCTTTTTAAATGCAACTATTTTGAAAGCTGTATCTCAATTTATTTTTGATATATTAATTTTTTATAAATTTTAGTACCAATTTTGTAATTGTGGCAACAGGATCACTTCATTTTCTCTCAAAATTGAAAAAGAAATAGAAATTGAAATGCGTCTATTATAAAATCAGGTGAATTTCGGTTTTATTTCTTTTAATAATTTTAATGATTGAGTTTTATAGTATTTTGTTAATTTTAGTTTAAAATGATATTTGCTTGAGAATTAGACTGATCAATATAAGATGTATTTTTTATTGTAACTATTTTTGTAGATTTATTATAAATAAATAAAACAGTTATTTTTCAAAGATTTTCTTTCGACGAATTTTGTCGAGTTCCACCTCGTAATAATAATTTTCAAGTTCAGCAAACATGTTTTACCCAGAAACACGAACAATAAACAGTATTAAAATTAACTTTAAAATTAATATTTTGTTATTCTTGCATGAATAAGTTCTGTTATATAGTTGAAAACGTGTAATTGAAAATTAATTAGTATCCGAAACAAAAAAGTAAATGCGGGTTAGGTTTAAAGACCCTACGGAGAGCACTCTTCCTAGGATCTATATCCCTCGTGAAAATGATCGACAGACATAAATAACACCATAGCAAATTGAAACAAATACGAGAAATCATGAGTATCGCATGGATCATGAAACACATTCAGTATACTATAACAAAACTTACTAAGTAAACTACAAGTAAATTAACTTAGTAAACTACACAGTTAAGGCGAAAGATGGCGTCTAACGGAAAAATTCGAAAAATACATTACGAATTTAAAAATACGATTATTTCTATTACCATTAGTATTCGTTAGGATATACTATTTTTTGAGCAACTCTGTATATGATCTACAGATATGTATGCATACGACATGATATGCTAACAGTTAATTCAGCTAAACGTATAGCACCGCTAAAAATTTCCCGTCAGCAATTTCCGAAAGAAAAAAAAAAGAAGAAAAAAAACGAATGTTGTTAAAAAAGTTTGTACGATCCTGTATATGATCTGTACAATTTACACGCACCGAATAATATTAAAAAACATTTAAATTTAAAAATGTGTACCACAACTAAAAATACAATTCCAGCAATTATTGTTTGTAGTTATCAATACTTCAATTTTTGTTCATTTTCTTCTATAGAAAAATTTGTGTGTGTGCCCCAGTAAATGAACAATAAGTTCTACGTTATATGAACCATATTCTGTTGAAAGAACATTATAATAAACCTAAGCAATGTACGTCAATTTCAATATGCATAAAACATTGTAATCATGGTAAATAATTTTTCCACATAAACTATAATATAACAGAATTCTTGTGGGTAGCTCTATAAACGAACTGATAATGTTAAACATTTCATTTCTAGCACCTAACATGGTACATTGATATCTAATAACAAATATCGATTTTACGACAATCGAACTATATTACAACAAACGGACAAACATACCGAATTCATAAAAACATTTCAGTTATATAGGAAAATATTAAAAAAAGATACTTTGGTTTGAGTAAACTGATTAATACAGAATAGAAAACTATTCGGATACATTGCTGAAAGTCAGTGGCAGCAAAAGAAATGTTGTTTTTATAAATTCCCATTTAAATCTCGAAAATATATTGGTTTATGAAGATTGTAAAGCTAAAAAACGCTTTTCGGAATCGTGTGTAACTCAAATTAAGTTATTGTATATTTTTTTTCTGGTCAAATTATATTATTCTAGATTAAGAACTACTTTAATTTTTTGCAGTGTTTAACTTCGTCGTTTCATTGTTAACTCTAGAAGAACTGTGTCACTTTTACCCTTGCCAAATTAATGTATCGTTCGATCCAGAGAATATATTTAAAAATAAGTTTAAAAGATACAAAAAAAAGGTTAAAAAATAATTCAAACAGTCTTAAATAAAAATTTTGATATAAAATATTTTTATAAAACTTTCAGATATTTCTTGTGTTAAAAAATTGTATAGCATTCAGAAATCTGTTTTTGCAGCTGAAAAGCTGAATACGTTGACCATTTCTATGAGCTATATACCGTAAAATTTAGGTACAAATACACTATACAGCATTCTTGATGTGACAGAAATTGAACTAAAAGTAAATTTTCGACGGTTTTTTTGCATTTCTTAGCAGGTTTTATTTATTTATTTATTTTTACATTCTGTATTTTTTCTCTTATATAATTTCTAATGATTTTCTTCGCTTCTTGTAAATTTTCATGTGTGTGGATATGTGCGGGTGTACAATGTACATGTTCTAGCGAAATGGATTAAAAAAAAGAATACACTGCCATTTTTCTGTATATTACCAACTAATAAACTAAAAAGGGTATTTAAAAGTTCTTTTAAAAGCTGTATTTAAATGTTCTTTTATAAATTAAGCCTTTAAAACTATAACAGTTAATCACCACTAATTTGATATTTTTTTCTGATCTTACGTAATTTATTTTTTTATATGCTGAAATTATATCAAAAGCTACATTAAAATGACTCTCCTTGCGAAAAGCATACAGACTTTCCTGGCTCATAATGCGTACTTTTCAGCTTACGTAAGAGGGAAAATGTAAATAGATTACGTTCTATTAACCTTATTATCGTTTAACTTAATCATTCTTAATTTAATCATTGTAAAATCAATTAAACAGAATTTTCATCAAGCACTTTACCATAATTTTTATATTTCATATAATACAGCAGAAAATTAAGGAATAGATAGATCAAGTAAAGGACTGAAATAATAAAATAAAACTTGTTTCTGTTTAAAAAAAAAAAAAAAAAAAAAAAAAAAAAAAAAAAATCTAAGAGTTTTAAGAGATTAAATATGAAAAAGATGCTGAAACCATCTCTTAAATTTTGAATAATACTATAATATATGTGGTGACACAATATTAAATATTAAAAATTAAACTAAAAAAATTCTTGTAAAACAGCCTATTTTACTAAAATTTAAAAAAAAAATTGACATTTATAAAAAATCTATTAATTTGTTTTAATATCAATAATTTTACTTCGATTTTTTTCCACATTCATTAGAATATACTTGAAAAAATGGCACATGGATTTTTAGATATATGGGATTTTACATTTAGTATGATTTTTTTTCTCTTGTGTATAGTAAAAAAAGAAGAAAATTTATTTAACTCTCAATTTAGATATTTAAAAAATAATAAATATAAGTTTGAATCTCAAATCCATGCACGATAATATTGAATATAGCATGGAGAACAAATTAAAAAATTCTTCAAACCTCTACTTAAATTAGCAACAAAGCCTTGAAGAAGCAAGTTATAAAAGTATGAACAGGGAGAAAAATCAGTTTAAAGTTTCCATTCGTGTAGATGAATGCGCCGGATCTATTAACAAAATTTACAATGTCTCGCAATACAGTAGTCGTACAGGTAAAAATGAGATGTCAAAATAATCATAATTAAAGAAGATTTCAGTTAATATTAAAAAAAGAAAATTGATATTTTGGCCGATTTCAAGGTACTGTGTCCCTTTAAATTTTTTTTAATTGACTAAAAATTACTTGCTTTTATCTTGCGCATGAATTCATGGACTAATTCCATACATAGATTAGGTATATTATTCAAAATTAAAAAAAAACAATTATTACATTTTATTATTTACTTTTTATTCTAAATATCATATACCAACATGGAAATTAACAAGTGGGTAAATGTGATCGCAGATCGCACAGAGGGTTTCGTTTAATAGCTCCTTCAAAACACTTTATCATTAAATTAACAAAAAAAAAGCAGTTTTTCGGCCCTATTTTGGCTTTTCTTCGCCAACCAGAACAGAATATATAATTTTTCCTCTAAATGCTGCCTTGATCGCATTGGTTTCTCAATTTCTCCATCAGAATCTGCAGACTCACTGAAGTTAAGCAAGTAAATAAAATTATGGATAAAAGAAAAATATTGCAAAGCTTAGCATAAATTTAAGGAAGACAAAACTAGTCATCAGAGGCAGCTAATAATCTAAATAAATAAGAATTTTATAAATAAATAAAAAAATTCACTTCGCGTGTCAAAATAGATCATAAATAGGATGAAAAAAATAAGCACGTGATTTATTTAATCCATTAATTTATCTTGCATACATAATAATTTTATTTAAATTTGCTTGCAACAATCAGAAGGAATAAAAGTTCAATTTTGAAATTTACGCTATTGCAAATTTTTAAACTTGGAAAAATCACACATTTTCAACTTTTACACCATCGTATAGGGAAAAAATACTTTTAAATGCAATTTGTTTGAAAGCTTTACTTCAATTTATTTTTGAGATTTTTTTTTTTTTTTTTTTTTTTTTTTTTTTTTTTTTGTAGTTTAAACACCAATTTTGTAATCCCAAATCCCTTTGAAATATTGTACAAAATTTATCATTTAGTAAATCAAAGGAATCTCCCTATTATAATCCACAAAGCGGATTATCCGTGAGTCTAAATTTCAATTTTTGAAAAATTATTTTCTACTTTTCTATAAGCAAGAGTTTGAAGTTGTCTTACCATAAGATCAAAAGCACCCTATATACGCCGCAATATTTGGTGTCAGAAGTCGGGATCTTATGGCGAAAACAAGAACAATGGACGGACAACTGAAAGAACTGTTAGAAGCTATTAACGGATTAAGAACAGAGCTGACCTATAAAATTGATAAAGGACAAGAACAGTTGGCGGATAAAATAAATAAAGGCCAAGAAGAGTTGGCGGATAAGATGAATAAAAACGAAGAAAGAATGGAACAGTTGACAAACAAAATTGACAAATGCAAGGAAGAAGTGACCGAAAAGATTAATGTAGACCAAGAAGAGTTGGCGGAAAAAATGAATAAAAACGAAGAAAGAATGGAACAGTTGACAAATAAAATTGACAAATGCCAAGAAGACGTGACTGAAAAGATTAATAAAGGCCAAGAAGAAATGAAGAAAACTTTAGAAGAAAAGTTCTCGTCGGTAGAGAGAAGAATAGGCTCTGTAGAAGAGAAAATAGAGAAAATTCAGAATGAAGTTAGTAATGTTGAACAGAAAATGGAAAGGAAAATGGCGGACGTTGAAGAGAAAATCAGTAACGTTGAAGAGAAAATACTAGGTAAAGTAGATGAAAAGCTAAATAAAAAAGTAGCAGATCTTGAGAAGAAGCTTTCAGCGTCCAGTGGTAATTATGAAGAATTTAGGAATCCGCCTGCTTCTCCCGTGCACATCAAGCTGTCGACATACGACGGAAAGAGTTCCTGGCAAGTTTACAAGACCCAATTCACCATTGTAGCCGAAGCGAACAAATGGAGTGACGAGGTGAAAGCTTGTCAACTGGCAGCATCTTTAAGAGGAGAAGCCGCTGACGTGCTGCAAACATTGCCCGATATGACACAATTCAATTTTGAGACTCTAAGTTGTGCACTTGAAATGAGATTCGGCGAAAAATTCTTCAAGGATTATACGAGAATACAAATGAAGAGCCGCCATCAAAAATCGAGTGAAACCCTTCAAGAGTTTGCCTCGGAAATTGAACGGCTTGCAAATTTAGCATTCATTGACTGTCCAACAAATGTACGGGAAATGCTCTCACTGCAATATTTCGTAGACGGAATAAAAGATCCAGAAGTGCAGAGAGCGGTACGAATGGCAGATGTACAGGATTTAAAAGCTGCATTACTATATGCCTTAAAGTTAGAAGCAGCTACACAAGCCAGCCGAAGAGATCGTCATTCAGTCCGAGGGGCAACGGTGAACAAAAGCTCAGACACTGAGATCGACTTCTTGAAGGAAATTAGGAAAATAAATCAAGAACTTGAAGCTTTAAAATACGGAAGAACAAGCTCAAGAAGACAGAATCTCACGTGCTGGGGATGCGGTGATACAGGACATCTCCGAAGAAATTGCCCCAAAATCCACGACCGTGAGATAAATTCAAACAGTCAGCAGGGAAACTAAATTTTGGCCATCTCGCGGGGCGGAGGTTGCCAGAGAATGAAAAGCCCCACCTGAAGATCCTCCAGATATCAAAAATGAGTGGCGGTGATAATGAATTATATGTGATAGGCTTTATTAACGGAATTCAGTGCCGTATGATTGTCGATACAGGAGCCAATGTGACAATAATAAGAGAAGATTTGGCTCGGAAATTGAAATCTAAACTCATCTGGACTCCACCCTGCGTTACTCTGCAAACTGTGACGGGCGACAAGATAGGCATATATGGAAAGGCCAATTTAACTATCAACTTTGGAGGAACGAAATATTACCATACGGCATATGTGGCTGACATAACAGATCCTTGCATAATCGGGCTAGATTTTCTGAAGAAGTTTGGCTTCAAACTTGATTTTAAAAATAATGAAATGCTATCTAAATCTGAAGAAATAAGCCTTTTTGGATTAAATAACGAAGTTGAATATAAACAAACAGTAATAGCCAAAGAAGACATCAATCTAGGTCCAAGAACAGAATTTTTAGTTCCAGCTGTGTTTTAGTTCCAACAATGAAACTAATTATCGATTTGGCCATATAGATTATCCCGAAGACAATAGTAAACAAGCAGGAGTATTGGTGGCTTCATCTGTAGTGGACCTCTCGAAGAAGGCCATTCCAGTCAGAATTGCTAACATCAGTGATAAGACGAGGACTATCAGGAAAGGAGAGGTGATAGCATCATGTGCTCCTGTGACGTGCATAAGTCAAAATTCCAATCACTCTCAGAAATCTTCAGATAATTTAGTCAAGGATTTGTTACAAAATACGGACTTGGATCCAAATCAAAGGGATGCTGCGGAAAGTTTAATTAGAGAATTCCAAAGTTTATTTTCCCAAACATCTGAAGACTTTGGACGAACTAAAATGGCACAACACCGAATTGACACGGGAGATCACTCTCCTATTAAACAGCACCCTAGACGATTACCTTTTGCCAAGCAAGAAAAGGTGCAGAATTTAATTAAGGATATGGAAGAAAATGACGTCATCGAACCATCAACAAGTCCGTGGGCGTCTCCCATTGTATTAGTAAGAAAGAAGGATGGTTCTACAAGATTTTGTGTAGACTACCGCCGACTGAATGACGTCACTAAAAAGGATAGTTACCCTCTACGAAGGATTGACGACACTCTTGACACACTTGCGGGCAACACTTGGTTCTCGACTCTGGATCTGAAGAGTGGTTACTGGCAGGTAGAGATCCATCCGGATGACCGCGAGAAGACTGCCTTTACAACGGGACAAGGATTATGGCAGTTCAAGGTAATGCCTTTTGGTCTATGCAACGCACCTGCAACTTTCGAACGGCTTATGGAAACGGTTCTCCGGGGGCTTTCGTATGAAGCATGTCTTGTTTATTTAGATGACATCATAATCATAGGAAAATCTTTTGATGAACATCTGAACAACCTCAGGCGGGTGCTACAAAAATTAAAGGAAGCTAATTTGAAGTTAAGCCCTTCGAAGTGCAGTTTGTTTCGAAATGAAGTCGCCTACCTTGGACACATCATTTCAGCGGAAGGAGTTAGGACTGATCCGGAGAAGATATCGACCGTGAAAAATTGGAATCGTGAAGCAGATGTTCACCAGCTTTGAAGTTTTCTAGGATTATGCACCTATTACAGAAAATTCGTCAAAGGCTTCTCGATGATTGCAAGACCACTTCATAAATTAACAGAAGCCAATCAAAAATTTATGTGGACACAGGAATGTGACGCTGCTTTCGAAAAGCTTAAGGAGGCCTTGACATCCACTCCAATTCTGTCGTATCCTCAAATCGATAAACAGTTTATACTTGATACGGATGCTAGCAACGAAAGCATTGGCGCTGTACTGTCCCAGGAAATCGACGGCCAGGAGCATGTTATCGCCTATTTCAGCAAATGCTTGTCAAAGGCCGAGCGAAACTACTGCGTAACAAGAAAAGAGCTTCTTGCTGTAGTGAAAGCCGTAGACCACTTTCATCACTATATTTACGGTCGAAAATTCCTGATCCGAACTGATCATGCTTCTCTAACTTGGCTATTGAATTTTAAGAACCCTGAAGGCCAGATAGCCAGGTGGATACAAAAGCTTCAAGAGTACGATATGGAGATACGCTATCGAAAAGGCTCATCACATGGAAATGCAGATGCTCTCTCAAGAAGACCCTGCTCAGAGAATTGTAGATACTGCGACCGGGTTGAGAAGAAATTTAATGTCAAAGGTCCTATAATAAGACAAGTTACAACTGCGTCTACATCATCGCAAGATCCGTGGAGTGACGAGAGCCTGCGTAAAGATCAACTTGCTGATCCTGAAATTAAGCCAATTCTAGAGCTGAAAGAGGAGTCCAACAGGAAGCCCAGCTGGCAAGACATGGCCCATTACCATCCTACGACTAAACGTTATTGGGCTCTTTGGGATACCCTACATTTAAAGAACGGTATCTTGTACCGAAAATGGGAGTCTGATGATGGAAAGACTTGTAGATGGCAACTACTACTCCCTAAGTCGAGAATTTCTATGGTCCTTCAAGAACTGCATGGTAGTCCCACAGGAGGTCATTTTGGTGTAATGAAGACCCTGCAGAAGGTTCGAGAGCGTTTCTACTGGAATAATGTTCGCAGTGACGTGGAGAAGTGGTGTCGAACTTGTGACACCTGTGTAGCACGTAAAGGTCCAAAGAGGCGCACCCGTGGACGATTGCAACGTTATAATGTAGGAGCTCCTTTCGAACGAATTGCTCTAGATATCTTGTGTCCTCTTCCTAGAACATCTGATGGCAACAAGTACATCCTCGTTGTCATGGACTACTTCACTAAGTGGCCTGAAGTCTACGCCATTCCTAATCAAGAGGCGGTAACCGTAGCAGACATACTGGTTCAACACTGGGTTTCCAGATACGGAGTTCCATTTCAAATCCATTCCGACCAAGGAAGAAACTTCGATTCGACTGTGTTTAAGGAAATGTGCGGACTACTCGGCATGGACAAAACTCGAACTACACCTCTACATCCTCAATCGGACGGCATGGTGGAGCGTTTCAATCGTACCATCCTAAATAGCCTCTCTCTCCTGGTGTCTAGAGACCAACAGGACTGGGACAAGAAATTGCCTCTTTTCCTGCTTGCCTACAGGAGCGCCACTCATGAGGCCACTGGTTACTCCCCTTCTCAAATGCTGTTTGGTCGTGATCTTCGTCTGCCTGCGGATATTTTGTTTGGCCGTCCTCCTGACGCTCCTTCATCGCCTGAGGAATATGTCGATGAACTCCAGGCGCGGATTGAGGAGATTCATCGTCTAGCGAGGAACCGAATCGGACTGGCAACGGAAAAGATGAAGACACGGTACGACACAAAGGCAACAGGACATGAGTTCAAATAAGGTGACAAAGTTTGGTTGTGGAATCCGATACGTCGTAAGGGACTGTCGCCAAAATTACAAAGAAACTGGGACGGTCCTTACACAGTCGTCAACAGGCTGAATGACGTCGTTGTACGCATACGAAAATCGCCACACACCAAGCCTAAGGTCGTACATTATAACCGGCTAGCCCCTTATTTTGACCAAAGTGATTAAAAATTCTAAACTGGAATTTCAGACCATGGTCATGAAAATCACTTTTTGTAAATATGTAAATAGCAATTAGTTCTTATTTATGTAAATCTTATTATTATTATTTATTTATTTATTTATTTATTTATCTGTTTACTTATTTTAAGTGTTTTCCTCTAACTCAAGGATTGCACTGCCCGGAACGTGCAGTCTTTCAGGAGGGGGTAGTGTTACGAATTTTGTAAATAGTTAGTGTTTGTACTATAAAATAATGTAAATAATCTTATTAAGCTCCATTCCTTTACTAATATTAGTTTTTGTTACATTGTCTCTGTTATCAAGCAAACTTGGCCATTATTTTCAGTGTATGTCTACGGCAAATTGGCGAAATAATAAAGATATCGCCAAGTTGGCGTCACTTTTGGCGACTAATTTTGGTCGCCAAATTTGGCGATATATCGCCAAGTTGGCGACAAACTTGGCGATTGTTGGCGATGGTAACCCTTCCCTCTCAATGGTAACCCCCCTTAGGTATACTGATACATTGTTTGTTGTTCCGTGGATTTTTCGAGATGGTTCTAGAAATTTCCAGCACCTGCTACGAGCCTATATATAGGAGAGCCGATACGAGCTGTTGTTATTATTTACCAGTCAGTCATTGAGTGAACAACGCGTTTGTTAAGCAAGTTTGTTTGAGTCTTATTTACGTTATTTTGAATGTGATTTAGTGTTGAGACGTTGTATAAAGAGTCTCTGAACCTATATCTGCACTTATACGATAGATTTGAACAATTATTTTTGAATATCTAGAAATGTTTGTGAGTTTCGAAGACTCTGTTGTTCTGAAGTTCTGTAAATAAATTATTTTCTACTTTTCTATAAGCAAGAGTTTGAAGTGGTCTTACCATAAGATCAAAAGAACCCTATATACGTCGCAACAATACAATGAATGGCAACCCTGATGTTATTTCGACACTCGGGTACCATCAGTGAACGGGTTACCATTCATTTCAGATGGCAGAGGACAGTATCGTATTGCTAAAACAACACCCCTGTCAGTAAAACAGCTTATTGTCAATTTTGATTTATTTCCATCAAATCCATCATATAATATGAAAACATCGACACTAAAATCGATTACAAAAATGCTCCGCTGCTTTTTGAACTGCAATAAACTTGGTTTTGATGTATTATTAATACGCCGATTAAAATTTTGAAAACAAAGTGCTGACATCTATATAATAAAGGCCAAACGTATCTGTGCGTAACGCATACGTCATTTTTCGAATGGCAACACTTTCTGATAAAATTTCGCTTTTGCAATTTTCATTACTGCATTTTTTTTTAAATCCTAGACATCGCACATTTTCAATCTTTACACCGTTGTGTAGGGAAAAATATTTACTTTCAAATGCAATTTGTTTGATAACTGTATCTTAATTTGTTTTTGAGATATTAATTTTTTCGTAGTTTTTGATTTAATTTTTCCGGAGGTGGCAACTTGAGTACTCCATTTCTGTGCAAAGTAAAGGAAAAATAGCCATAAAGTAAAAAGAAGAAATGGAGAGAACTTATGGTAGCTGGAAGTGGTGCAAAAAGTGTAACATTAAACCCAAACACAACCGCGTGTTTTCGCAAAAAAGAAGGAAACTTTCAATGACAAGTCTGTGGAAACTCTTACTACTATAGTTTTTAGTTTATAATAAAACAAAATGCTATTTTAGAATGCTTAAATTTAAGTAGATCATTTTTATTTAGAGAAAAAATGCGCGGCTGATGTCAAAGGATTTAGTACCTGTTCAATGAGATTATTTTTTCTTTTTTTCCCCTCCGGGTTGAATTTTTTTTGCCGAGTTACACAAGCAAACACAGATGATTTTGGCAGTAATTCCAGGTTTAAAGTAATGTCCGGTTACCCAAATTTTTGTCCAATTATTTAAGACATTCAATTATAATTATATTAAAATAACATTATTCGCTTAATGTAACTTTTTATAAATTTCAGTTAAACTTTCTAGAGCAGACGATTTTTTAGTTCTTTTTGTTACCTGTCATTTTACCAGAAAGAAAATGCAAAACAAAATTATTTAATTTTTCGGTACTACTCTGTTATTACGCCGACCGATTTCGCCAAATTATACAAATCGCCAAACTAATAGCCAAATTATACATATTGACGTAATTTTTATTTTAAATAATAAAAAAGCAAATAATTAGTAGAATATTAATAAAAATACAAATGAAAAGTCGAAATAAAAATTTCTTAATGACGTTTTAAACACGTGTATCGTATTTTAATGTCACTGATCATTCAAGGTCATCCATGATTGGTCTTTAATCTTATTATTCGGCGATAGTATTTTGGTCGACAGGATAACAGAGTAGTAATTATTTTTCTTTCTTTTTGGAATAATTATATATATTTTTTTATTTTATTCCTTTTTTACTTTAATTTTAGAACCATTTTTACTTTTGAAATATATTTTCAGAACAGAAAGAAAAGTATATTTTTCACATAGAAAATTGATCTGAAATAGAAAAAAAAAAACAATGTAAATGACGAAATCAGATTTCATAATTCGTAAATATTCAATGTTAAAAATGTAATTGAAAATTTGTTTTGGCATGATTTGTAAAAATGAAGGTTTGCGTATATCACGGAAAATACGGCATCTTCTTTGACGTTGAAGTGACGGAGTGCAATTGTTTGTGTATTTTAATGTTTATTCTTTTAATTTGTGCTGTGTATTTTAATTTATAAAGCGAATTTTAAATTTGTCATAGAGTTAACTTTGAAGCAAACTTTTTTGAAAAAATGTACGTGCAGTCATTTCTTTACTTTTAACATTTTAGTATGCGCGTAAGATTTTTCGATACTTCGTGGTTATCCCGTAGACCAAAAAACTATCACAAAATCATAAGAATATTAAATGCGAATAATGGATGATTATTAAACACGATACACATGTTTAAAATGTCATCAAGTGGTTTTTAATACCACTTTTTATTTGTATTTTTATTCATGTTTTACTATTTTTTTTTTTTCCGTTATTTAAAATAAAAATTATGTAAACATATATAACTTGACTATTAGTTTGGCAATTTTTTTAATTTGACGAAAATGGTTGACGGGATAATCAAGTAGTACCGTTTTTTCATATGCGCAAAATCTATATTGTAACGAACAAATGTGTCCGTGTGTCACATAAGCAATGACGTTATTTTGCGAATGACAACATTTCAGGATAAAATGACTTTTTGCAACTTTTGTTACTGCAGTTTTTTAATCTTCTAAACGTCGCACATTTTCAATTTTTATTTCGTCATACAGGAAAAGAAATCTACTTTCAAATACAATTTGATTGAAACTGTATTTCATTTGACCTAACCAATTCCCTTTAGCATAACCAATATTTTAATTCAAGGATTGATTTAATATAATATTAACTAGCTGACCCGCCCGGCGTTGCCCGGGTCCGTATTAACAATATTAAACGAACTTGAAATTCGTATGATTTTATCATTAACTCGAAACATGCAGAAATGCATTGTCTGAAATACGTGGCCACTGACTGTGCGAAAAATCGGTTTAAAAAACAACTAATGTTAAGCTCTAAAAATACTAAAAATGAGCGATGAGAAACGCGGGAGGAAATATGTATCCAACGACTGCGTGATATTCGTGTTAAAGTGTTGATATTTATCAAAAATCACTGTTAAGTCACGTAACTAATTATTATTTTTTTTCACATAGAAATCCCAAGTGAAATATTTTGAATTTCAAACTAATTATATCACTCTTAAATCCGACTATACCATGAATGAAATCGATACTCGCTGGTAGCTAAAAGGTTGGCATATAGTGTTATAATTTCAGAGCCATTTAGCAAAAGTAAGTGTTATTTTTAATCAAATCATGCGTAATGTTCACTCTGTGGATAAATTCCTAACCGTAAACTTTTGTACCGTAACCATAACCTGCCTGTAACCTAACTTTCACTTAACAGTACGTTACCGTAAATTAAATATAACATAAATGTAACCTAGCCTTCACTTTATTGTAACATATCCTTATTCTAACTATAACATAAATGCAATTTAACTTTAACCTAACTTTAACTTAACCGTGACCTAACTGTAACCAAACGGGAAATTAAATATAATCAAAGACTTACCGTAATGTAATTGCAACCTTAATTTTACCAAACAACATGTTGGTTTCATGTCCATGGAAATTATTTTGTCTTGTTCGGATCTGGTTATGATTAATTAGAACATTTTCGTCGGGTTCAGATTTCGTTCGGTTCAAATTTTAGGTATTTTTTTATATTGAGTTTTAATGTTCGGGTCATATTCATATCCATGGAAATTATTTTGCCTTGCTCGGATACAGTTATGGTTCTTTGGAATATTTTTGTCGGGAACAGATTTGGTTCAGTTCAGATTTCGGCTTTTTCTTCAAATGGAATTTTTGGGTTCGGGTTTTCTTGCGTGTTCACGGAAATTATGCTGCCTTATTCGAATAAGAACATGCTTCACTGGAATATTTTTTTTTTCAAGTTCAGATTTGGTTCAGTTCAGATTTCGGGATTTTTTCAAAGAAATTTTTTAGGTTCAGATTCGGTTCATGTGAATAGAATTTTTTTGTCTTATTCAGATCCGATTACGATTCTTTGGAATATTTTTTATCGGATTCCGATTTGGTTCGATTCAAATTTCAGGTATTTTTTCAAATAGAATTTTTAGGTTCGGATCTCGTTCATGTCCACGGAAATTATTTTGTCATACTCGAATCCAGTTATGATTCTGTCGAATATTTTGGTCGAATTTAGATGTGGTTTGGGTCAAATTTCAGGTTTTTTCAAATCGAATTTTTTAGGTTCGAGTCGGGTTTATGTCCATAGAAATTATTTCGTCTTGCTTGGATTGTGTTATAGTTCTTTGGAATATTTTTGTCGGGTCCAGATTTGGCTCAATTCAGATTTCGGGTTTTTCTTCAAATATAACTGTTGGGTTCGGGTCTTCTTGCATGTTCACGGAAATTATTCTGTCTTTTTCGAATAAGGACATGCTTCCCTGGAATATTTTTGCCAAGTTCAGATTTCATTCAGTTCGCGATTTTTTCAAAGAAATTTTTTGGGTTCGGATTGTGTTCATGTCCATGGAAATATTTTGTCTTGTTTGGATCCGATTGAGTTTCTTTGAAATAGTTTTGTCAGATTCAGATTTGGTTCGATTCAATTTTCAGGTATTTTTTCGAATGGAAGTTTTAGGTTCGTATCGGGTTCATGTCCACGGAAATTATTTTGTCTTACTCGAATCCGGTTATGGTCCTTTAGAATACTTTGGTCAGATTTAGATGTGGTTCAGGATTTTTCAAACGGAGTTTTTTAGGTTTGATTCGGGTTTATGACCACGAAAAGTATTTTGTCTTGCTGGGATCGGGATATAGTTCTCTGGAATATTTTTATCGGTTTCAGATTTCGTTCGAGTCATATTTCGGGGTTTTTAAAGAAAATATTTAGGTTCGGGTCAGGTTTCATGCCCACGAAAATTATTTTTCCTTGTTTGGATCGGGTTATGCTTCACTTCAACATATTTGCGGGATTCAGATTTGGTTCGGGTCAGTTATCAAATCCATACTTTTTTCCAAACAGAATTTTTAGGTCAGGGTCGGGTTTATACTCACGGAAATTTTGTGTATCACGGCTCGGAGTGTGGTCTGTTTTTTTTTCTGGTTGGGATCGGGTTATGTTTAAATTAGTCTAAACATTAAGGTTATAATCAGTTTTGCTACTATTCTTTTTATGGCTATTTCTGATAGATAATTTACTTTGCTATTTGATAATTTATTATGGTGAATGAATCGTTTGCGGATACAAACAATTGTACGCCAAACAACTATTTTATTTTTGATTTAAAAACAAATTAAAGCCATATTACACTTTTAAATTGAATAGAACACATTTAAATTTAATCAATGATTAAAAAAATAAACTCACAGAAAAGTGTTGTGTATTTTTTTTTACTGCAATACAGCTAATGACTCATACATTCTAATGTTCGAAATGCCAAAAAATATGCGTACAACCATACAATAAAAAGAAATTAATAGAGTGGCCGTATAAAGTCTTGGGGTGACGCAAAAAATGTAACTCTAATATCCGCTACATTAAGTCCAAATAAGCACCAACAAAACCATGTGCTTAGAAACTCCGATCAATTCAAACTGGTTTAAACCAGTATTTCTTTGTTTTTGTTTTATATCTTTTAAACTATTATTGAATAGATGACTAAAATTTCGTTTAAAATAAACGTTTTGTGCCATTGCCTGTAATACACGATCAGAATGCATGAAAAATACAAATAGATCAATCATAGGCAAGAATTATTTGATTATTTTTATCATATGACTTTGAAATATCAATATAGAAGCATCATTTAAGATTTTGCTTGAAAAATCAACATTCTTTCGTTAATGTCTTAAAATCGTCTGCACTCTGAAATCTAGATTTTAGATTAATATTATTATTTAAGTGTTCATGCATGATTTTAAAAGAATTGTTTCATTACTAAAAATATTATATATTGACATGGAATTATTAATATGTTATTAAATCATAAACATTTTTCATCTACGTTATAAAGTATTAAACATTTCTGAAAAAAAAAGAGAAAACTTTTAGTAATGCAATTTTTTACTTCAAATCATATGTTTTCAATATTTTATTTAATTTTATTTTGACATTTAATTATTTTTAATTTTCCAATTTCAATTATTTTAAAAGCAAACATTTATTTTAATAAATAATATAATAGAAAAAAAAAACATTTAAAAAAATTACTATTTCTTCGTAAAATATGCTTCAGCTGTAATTCATTTCTTCCAATCCGTCTTATTAATGCAAAATTCCTTCCTTTTGCTTTTGTTTGAGATATTAAAATTTCAGCGATAAATGGTTTTATATTGCAAACCCTTTTTTTTTTTTTTTTTTTTTTTTTTTTGGTTTACTGCTCCACCACCTATCTTTTTCCTCCATGGCGTACAGCAGGTGTGATGAAAAAAAAAATCCTCATTTAAACTGACAGTTTGCCAGTCTATAAATTTTAAAGGTCAGTCCCAGCTTTTTTAATTATTTCTGCGAAACTTTTATTCAACCAACCAACCATAAGAGAATGAAAGTGAAAATAGCGAAAAAAAGGCGATTTTTTATGAGAGTGAGGTTTGGAATTTAATTAATTACTCAGTTAATAAATAGAATTTTGAAATTCTGAGAGTCAGGTGCATCAGGAGAGATATTGGGCCACTCTCAGAAAAAATTTGAGCTTCTTACGTACCGTAGTTTTCGCTAACTATCGCAGACACACACACACACACACACACACACACAGACAGAGCGATTTGTTATTTTATTAATATACTAGCTGACCCGCCCGGCGTTGCCCGGGTCCGTATTAACAATATTAAACGAACTTGAAATTTGTATGATTTTATCAATAACTGGAAGCATGCAGAAATGCATTGTCTGAAATACGTTGCAGCTGACTTTGTGAAAAATCGGTTTTAAAAACAACAACTAATATTAAGCTCTAAAAATACTTAAAATGAGCAATGAGAAACACGGGAGGGAACATGTATCCAACGATTGCGTTAGTTTCGTGTTAAAGTGTTGATATTTACCCGTAAAAATCACTGTTAAATCACGTAACTAATTATTTTTTTCACATAGAAATCCCAAGTGAAATATTTTGAATTTCAAACTAATTATATCATTCTTAAATCCGACTATACCTTGAATGAATCGATACGCGATGATAAAAGATTGGTATATAGTATTATAATTTCAGAGCCATTTAACAAAAGTGTATATTTTTAATCAAAGCATGCGTAATGTTGACTCTGTGGACAAATTCCTAACCGTAAACTTTTGTACCATAACCATAATCTGTCTGTAACCTAACTGCGACTTAACATTACCCTACCGTAACTTAAATATAACATAAATGTAACCTAGCCGTCACTTTGAAATATCAATATAGAAGCATCATTTAAGATTTTGCTTGAAAAGTTAGCATTCTTTCGTTAATGTCTTAAAATCGTCTGCACTCTGAAATCTAGATTTTAGACTAATATTTGTTATTTAAGTTTTCGCGCATGATTTTAAAAGAATGTTTTCATAAATATATCTTATATATTGATATAGAGTTATTAATATGTTGTTATATTAAAACCATATTTTCATCTACGTTATAAAGTATTAAAAAGTTCTGAAAAAAAAAGAAACCTTTTAGTAATACAATTTTTAGTTCAAATCAAATGTTTTCAATATTTTATTTTATTTTATTTTGACATTTAATTATTTCGAATTTATCAATTTCAATTATTTTAAAAGCAAACATTTTTTTAAAAATAAATAATATAATAGAAAAAAGACCATTTTAAAAAATTACTATTTCTTCATAAAATACGCTTCGGCTGTAATTCATTTCTTTCAATTCGTCTTATTAATACAAAATCACTTCCACATGCTTTTGTTTGGGACATTAAAATTTGAGCGATAAATGATTTAATATTGCAACCCTTTTTTCGGTTCACTTCACCACCACCTATCTTTTTCCTCCATGGTTTACAACCGCTGTGATAAAAAATCATCATTTAAACTGACAGTTTGCCAGTCTATGAATTTTAAAGGTCTATTCCCAGCTTTTTTAATTATTTATGCGAAAATTTTATGCAACCAACCAACCATAACTGAATGAAGAGAAAAAAAGAAGAAAAAAGGCGATTTTTTATGAGAGTGATCTTTGGAATTTAATTAATTACTCAGTTAATAAATAGAATTTCGAAATTCTGAAGCTCAGGTGCATCAGGAGAGATATTGGGCTACTCTCATAAAAATTTTGAGCTTCGTACGTCCCATAGATTTTGCTAGCCATCGCAGACACACACACACACACACACACACACACACACACACGCAGACAGAGCGATTTGTTATTTTATTAGTATAGATAGATGTTAATTTTTTGAATTGTATAAAAAAAAATGTAAAGTTATCAAATACAAATCTTCATATCAATACTTTTCAGAGTTATTATTTTATGAATGAGTCCGCAAGACACTTAACCCTTTGAGGGAAAAAGCACTTCAAATTTTAAAGTGCTGAAATGATTGATTGACACTAGAATTTAAAAACAAATTTGTTTCAAAATATTTAAAAGCTTTTCTTCACGTATTTGAGAAAAATAAAATTGCTATTTCAAATTACTAGCGTCAATGTGGCGTTTTGCTATTAAGATTAAGTGGGATATATTTTAACCCACCCCTTTCAAAGGGTTAAAGGGTTAAAAATGCTTTTTTGAGTTAGTTAGCAATCTAAAACGCATATTACATGTAGAAAATTCATTAAAGTTCTCATTTAAAAAAATGGTTTTTATCTTTGCTGTGTAACCCGGGAAGCCCGGGTTCGATCTACTAGTAATAATAATAACAAGTTGAATGTAGATTCTGCCATTGCAGAATTCGGTTTCGCCTCCTAATAGAAAAAAAAAAAAAAAATCGATAGAGGTCTTTTAGAAGAGCGACCCCGTTTAGAATGCTTCAATTAACTAACTTCATTTTTCTTGTGTTTATCAATATAATAGCAAACAGAACTTCGTGAAATACCCAATTGATTAGCAATTTCTCTCTGAGACATTGAAATTGCGGAATAATAAAGAGATACAATTTGTCATGCTACTTCTTCATTGACTAGATTGATCAAAAACGGATTTTTTCTTTAGTTTAAATGCTTTTTTATAGACTCTGAGAAAAAGAAAATGCATTTTAACAATAAAACGAGTCGAATCCCGCCAAATTCGACGAATGAAATGTTTAAAAGACCCGATCGATTTGGTTTTAAAAAAAAGCAAAAGTAATTATATTATTGAATCAATATATAATAAATATATTTCCAAACTTAATGTTAAGTTTGCCAGTTACAATATTCGCACATCTTCAGTTAAAATTGTAATCTGAGTACCGGCGAAATCCAGAAATTTTATTTTATATGCACTCACAGAAAAATAGTTTTATTAAAAAAAAAAACTATTTTTATTTTTACTGTGACATTATTTTCACTAACTGAAGTCATCTGAAAGTAAAATCTCAATCTCAGTGTCCATAATGAAAAGAAATATTGAAATGTAATATCGTTATGAGTAAAAATGCGATGTTTTAATTAGTGACGTCATTTTCTCTTCAAATGTTTTTTAAAAGTCACTGTTATTAATAATATGAAAAAGGCATCCGTAAAAATATTGTAATTCCCATTTATCTGGTTACTGAATGACATCATTTTCCTCATTTGAAATTTTTTTACTACTCTGTTATCCCGTCGACCAATTTCGCCAAATTATACAAATCGCCAAACTCATAAGCCAAATTATACACATTGACATAATTTTCATTTTAAATAACGAAAAAACAAATAATTAGTAGAATATTAGGTACTTCTCTGTTATCCCGTCGACCAATTACGCCAAATTATACAAATCGCCAAACTAATAGCCAAATAATAATATTGACATAATTTAAATTTTAAAATAACGAAAAAACAAATAATTAGTAGAATATTAATAAAAATTCAAATAAAAAACGAAATAAAAATCACTTAATGACATTTTAAACATGTGAATCGTATTTAATGTCATTGAATGTGACTTTCACGATCATCCATTATTGGCATTTAATCTTATAGTTTGGCGATAATTTTTTGGTCTACGGGATAACCTAGTAGTACCGAAATTTTTCTTATTTTGCTTTAGACATTAATTTTTATCATAAATTATTTTCTGTTATTTTATTTACATTATTAACATTATTTCTCAGTAATTATGTACTAATTGAAGTTAAAAAAATTACCTCAATTAGTGCATAATTATACACAGTCATTTTATTGTGGTTAAATTTTACGAAAACAATTAACTTTTTTCTTTTAAAAGCGAGGACATGTTCACAGGTGAAATAAAGCGTCTGATTGACGAATGTGATAATGGAAAATAAATTTTTATTATCGAGAGAAAAGCTAAATTGGGTTGCCACCATTTTGAAGAAATATCGTAAAAACCATTTAAAATTAAAAATAAAATATAAAATGGAAATAAATTAAAAAATAGCTAAAATGGGCACAACGACAAATAAATAGCTTTCATTTAAAAAAAATAATTATCAAAAGCGGTTTAGTAGAAAATTCAGGGCTGATGACACGACACTTTTTAGCTTGTCTAAAAGAAATAGCATCGGAGGCTAATAATAATAATTAATAATAACTGCTTGTCGGGAACTGCACCGTCTAGGAACGTTATCAACGAAATCTTTATCTAGTGAATACTGCATAGAAAATACTTCCCGAGACCCGTACCTCTCCTCATTTGACCTACACATAATCACACGGAGAACCAAATCATCATGAACATCATTATGATGAATCAACATCAGGAACGTCCATTTCGCACGGAGATTTCGCGATATTAAACCACATTGGGTCTAATATCGCGCCTCCTAAAATAAACCATCTTTTTCCTTTGAAATGCCATTTACTGAACTGCGTTAACATGCACGATGATTATATTATAATTTAAAAAAAAACTAATAAAACATAGTAATTTCATAAATTTCACTCTATTATTTCTATGTGAGATCAAAAGCTTATAGATACTACTTCGTAATACAGATATCATGAAAAAAAGTCTAGTACGATTCAATAATTAAAAATGCCCTAGACTATATCCGAACTAAATTAAAAAAAATCCTTAGTCATAATAAAAGAATACTGACCCAATAAATGCTACTTTTAAAGAGCGCATAGTAAAAAAAAAAAAAAAAAAAAAAAATATTTATAAAAAAGTTCCCTGTACGTTAAATTATAATTTAGTTTCAATTTAAAATAAAATTTCAAAACAAGATTATATTTAAGAGGTAATTACTATGACATGTTAAATTTTTTATTTTTGTTTATTTTTGTGACTCAAAATACTTTTTAAGCGTTCAGAAGTGTTATTTTGATTTTGAAATGTATATTGAAAATGAATGAGTAATTTTTGAGCTATATAATTAAGAGCGTGCCGTAGTGAATAAACAATGACAAAACTTTAGGAAAATCTTTTCAGAATAGCATTTTAAAATTGCGTGTCAATACTCTACTTCCACTATTTTTTAATTAATTAACATCTATCTTTTTGAAAATTAATTTTTACATATTTTTTCTAATGAAATACATAGAATTTGTTTCGAAATATCAATATCATGCTATTCATTGCAAATTTAAGTCAAAGAATTTGCTGTTAAAATCATACCTTATACTTTGAACAGATGCTTTTGTCCTAAAAAGAAATAATTTTTTAAACAGCATTCTATTTCAGAAGTTTGGGTGTAAAGAACTAATTCCATGCCGCTCAACGTTATGTCTACCGTAAGTTTGCATGTTCTCTCTTTTTTTTCAAGCGCTTTTGCCCGTCAGCTGTCAAGCCACTATTTGTATCAGCGAAAGAAAAATATAATTTTCTATTATATTATAAAAGGATCAATTACACTGTTTCATAATACATTAGTCACACTTCGAATACATTTATCCTATTGTCAATATAGAATAAATTCGGCTTATCAGTGTATAATAGATGTAAAAATTAAGTACTACTTATAATATAAAGTAGAATTAATTTCCTACAGTTTCGAACAATACAACTTGTTCATCATCAGGGAACATTAAGAGACAAAACTAACACGTTACAGTATATACTATTATTTTAACACAATCTAACTGATTGGTAAAGTTATCATACAAATTGAATATTCCCAACTGAGCGAAAAATTGCCCAGGCCGGGAATCGAACCCGGATACTTGGCTTACAAGGCCAATGCTTTACCTGGTAAGCTAACCGGGCAATAACCGGCCGGGATTTTTCGCTTAACCTTATTGGCCATAACATCTGGTCTGTCATTTAGACAGCTCGGCAGAATAAGCCGCAGGTAATGGAACAATGGATACATAGATATACTATTAATTTAACACAATCTAACTAATTGGTAAAGTTATCATACTGGGCAATTTTTCGCTCAGTTGGAAAAATTAAATTCGTACGTTATAGTATACTTTTAGCATTGTATTATGTAAACTTTATAACGTGTTAGTTTTGTCTCTTTATGTTCCCTGATGATGAACAAGTTGTATTGTTCGAAACTGTAGGAAATTAATTCTACTTTATATTGTAAGTAGTACATAATTTTTGATTAAAGTTTTAACATCTATCATACAACTGATGAGCCGAATTTATTCTATGTTGTATAATTTTCTACTTTAAAATATTCTTTTTGTGTGTGTGTGTGTAAATGGATTTTTGTAAATATTTTGTACTTCTTTCTTTTGTACTAAGAAAAAAAGAATAGAAGTCCTAAATGAATCTTATTTTTCATGGTATCAAAATGGTGTTACATTTTAAAGAATTTATTGCAACTACTGTCAAATGTTTATATACAAACCAGGATAAAATATTACGCTTTAAAAAATTACGGTTATTTCAAATGAAGATTTTTGATAGTATATCTTTTAAATTCTCTTTATTCAAAAATTTTTAAAAAATAATAAAAATAAGTTGAAATGTCTTCATTTTTTCATTCTGTTAATTGTTTATTTATGCCTTATTAAAAACATTTAGTTCCTTCAGAAACTGTCATTAAATATCAATATGATTAAAAAATTAAACCACTATGAAAAAACATAAAACTTATTACATGAAAATTCATTTAAATAATAATTAAATTTCAATTTAGAGAAAATTGAGAAATTTATACTTGCATAATATATTCCATATATTTAAAAAAAAAAAATCTATAAAAAATAACAAAGCAACTCGGAATACATTTTTTCCTCTTCTAGTTATACTTGTATTATTACAAATTTTCCCAATAATTATAAACCAAAACATATTCTTTTTCATTGATGTAACTATTTAAAAACTAAATATAATAAAATATTTAAAAAGCAAGTAATGTCATTTTTCACAATTGCATAGTTTATAAGATTTTTTAGAATTCATACTTATTTATTTTAGAACCTGTTATTTAAAAATACAACCATGCTTAAAAAATAAACAACACTGATACTTATATATACACATTATTGTACTTTAAATAAAGAAATAATACTTACATATCAGATTCAAAATGTTTCGTTAAAAATCAAAAAGAGAAACTGAATCTTTCGTCTGTTAGTTTCTTTGTTTTAATTATATTATTTCACACCTCTTGAATATTTATAATCTAAACAATGTTCTTTTTGAATGACTAAGAATTTTTCTAATTCACCGGAAGAAAAATCTTTTTAACGGGTAAAAAGTTTATCTATCCCATGCAATAAAAATAATTTATTTTACAGTTCAAGAAAAAAATTGTTAAATGAATATCATCGATTAGCCACGTCGCAAATCACAACAACTTATTTTCATGAACTGTTATTGCTTAAGCAGACTATAAAACGACAGCGGTCGAAATAAATTGGGGTACTGATGGAGCCAGATCGTGGTATATCCGACAACGGCGATGCACATAAAGACTCTGAGATGAGAAGATGGGGTTTTCGTTTCAATGTTTGTATCTATACACTGCGCATGTTCTATAGCTGATGGTAGAAAAGTGGAGGTTCTAGGAGAAATGAGAATTAAAGGGGGTAGGTACGCCGTTGTTGAATGAGAAAACAAAGAGGAAAAGAACAAGAGATGTGTTAATTCGGCAGTTTTCTCATATGTTACTCGATTATTAAATTTACAGAAAAGCAAGTGCCTGATAAATAAATGCTTATTCATTAACGTTTGGAATGTAATTCGCAGCGAAAATAACTTTATGTCAGATAGATATTTTTCTTTGAGAGGGGGGAATTGAAGTAAAATGCTTCACGTTTTTTCATGTGTAATAAGATTTCTGTAGACTTTTGAAATAGCATAAATACCATTAAATAAACTTATCAAATTATAATGGATAAAAATAAGCATATATAAATATGAAAATGTTTATTTACGTAATACGGGTATATTTTTGCAAAAGAAAAACACGGAGAATTATTTTAATATGTTAAACTAAATTAAAATGTTTTTACTAAAATATGGCACCGGAAACATTAAAAGATATGCTAAAATGTATGTTTAGAAAATAACAGAAAAATTTAAAAGAAAACTATTAATATTATTACAAATGAATGATACTAACTTATGATACTATATATTAATTATTTTAATATGCTAAATTAAGTTAAATTGAAATGTTTTTACTAAACTATGGCACCGGAAATATCAAAAAATGATAATAAAACATATGTTCAGGAAATAAAATAAAATTTAAAAATATAAAACTATTAATATTTATTATGACTTGATGAACCAATAACCTATTATAACCTGATGATACTAATGGCGTTGTACTAGGCGTTCAACTTCATATTCTAGGAGAAACAGGAATTAAAGGGGGGGGGGTGCGTACGCCGTGTTGGATGAGAAACCTAAGAGGAAAAGGACAAGACATGTGTTAATTCGGCAGTTTTCTCATATGTTATTCGATTATTAAATTTACAGAAAAGTAAGCGCCTGATAAATAAATGCTTATTCATTAACGTTTGGAAGTGTTATTAGCAGAGAAAATAATTTTATGTCAGATAGAGATTTCTCTTTGAGCGGGGGAGGGGGGGGGGAATTGAAGCAAAAGGCTTCGTGTGTTTTGATGTGTAATAAGATTTCCGTAGACTTTTGAAGTTTAATAATACTATAAATATAATTAAATAAACTTATCAAATTATAATGGATGAAAATAAGTATATATAAATATGAAAATATTTATTTACGTAATACGGGTACATTTTTGCAAAAGGAAAACTTTGAGAAATATTTTACTACGTTGAATTAATTTGAATTTTTTTCTTTTTTTACCAAAACAAGGCACCGAAATTATCAAAAGATTCTGCTAAAACATATGTTTAGAAAATAAAATACAAATTTAAAAGAAAACTATTAATATTTATTATAACTTGATGAATGATACTAATGTCATTGCACTTTATTGTGTTAATGTTTTTCTATTTCATAATTATGATATACATAATTATGATAAATTCAATGTGTTTAAAATTAAATTTTTAAAAAATAAAATACGAAAAAAAATTGTATTACATATTAAAATGTTTCCGTTTTAAATATGGAAAATTTTAATGATTAAAATGAATTAAAGAATTTTTAACCGACTTCCAAAAAGGAGAGGAGGTTATCAATTCAACGCGTATGTATTTTTTTTTTATGTATGTTCACCGATTACTCCGAAACTATCCTACCAATTAACTTGATTTTGGTGTTAAATGAGAGAGCTTGCTCTCGAATTGGTACCACTTCCGTTTCATAGAAATTGGTTCAGTACTTTTTTAGTAATTAGGCAAAAACTAATAAAATTAGTGATTTCTCGCAAATCAGTAGTGATATGGATGTCGAATAAATTTACTGGTGCCAGGATGGCCGAGAGTTCTAAGGCGCTTAATTTAAGATGTGGTTTTCGAAAAACAGCATGGGTTCGAACCCCATTCCTGACGTACGTGTATACAATAATCTTTTCAGTATTATAATTTTTAAATATATATTCAACAAGTTAAATACTAATTATGCTATTAGGAATATTTTGAATTTAACCGTTACAACAGAGTATCAGACAATTTTTATTAACTCAATACTTTATCAGTGAAAGAGTACGCAAAAAGAGAATAGACTTGCGAAAAGTAACATGACATTGAATAAGTTCCCTGAAGCGAGTGAAGTCCGGACGCTAATTTCCGTTTACTCAAGGATACAGCGCTTGGCGAAATTCAAGGTGTGCCAAATGTTTTGACTAGCATCTACGCATTTTCTCGCGCATCATGGCTGCTTCAGACATTTTACTTACAATTTTTGTCGTATATGAGGCAGTTGGAAGCTGTTGTAGAGTATCAGAGGCATAGCGAGGTGGTTAAAGCAGAAAGCTTGTAATTATAAGATTGCGAGTTGTGTCCTTGCTCTTGTAGATTTTTGTTTTGATTTTTATTTAAGTAATCAATAAAGAATGTTATAAAACTCAGTTACTTTGTATTAGTTTTATTGTCAATTAGACAATTAAATTTTAATTACAATTAAGTTATAAAATTTAATTTAAAATTTTATTACATAAAGTTTAATTTGAAATAAATGTAAATAATTAATATAAGTTTTTAAATTCTGCTTTTTAATAATTAAATAAATATAATTTAAAATACAATAATTATTAAAATAAAATAAAAAAATATTTTTATTTTAGTTATGCTACCACCGTGTTGTAAGAGATGAATATCAAATTAGTAAAACCAATTTATTAAAGTTCTTATGTTTTAAAATGAGGCATCATTCATACACACACACACACAATATATATATATATATGTAATATTTATTAGTATTTATTTTAATAATTACTGTTTCATTTACAATTATAAAGTAGTGAAACATAAAAATATTAATTATAAATATTCAAATTTTAATATTTCTATGTACTTAATTAATGATAATAATTTAAGAAAAAAAAGGAAAATCTTTAATCTTCCACAAACATAATTTAAGTTTTTCTTTTAAAAAATTATCAATATTTAAATATATATAACTAATATTAACTATTTATTAATTAATATTAATATATATATATATATATATATAATATTATAAAATTATATTAATTAACATTATTAATTATTACATATATAACTAATATTAATAAATATTATCATTTAAACAGATAATTTATGTTTTTAATGTTTTCGTTTAGTGATTTTTATTAGTTCTCTTCAATTTTCAGTGTCTAGTAAAATATTAAATATTAAAAAAAAAAAAAAAAAAAAAAAAAAAAAAAAAAAAATCTATATTAGATAAAAACTTTTAAGGTGGTTTTTTTTTTTTATATAAAACGTGATCTTTGTTTTGTATTTGTACTTTGTACAAATTCAATCAGTATATGCATGTATATTTAGTTTAGACTTATCAATTTATGAATAGGAAGGATGCATTAAATCAGTGTCACAAAAGTTGGTGTAAATTCCTAAACATATTTTATTTCAAATGAAAAATTTCCAAGTATAAAAAATATTTTAATTTTAACACAATTTATTATTAATTGAAATATATACTTTTTTGATGATTCTTAGAATCTGGAAACTATACTTTTTTTTTTTTTTTTTTTTTTTTTTTTTTTATATATGTTATCAACGTTAATGATGTATTTGTACAACATCAAAATCTGAATAAATCGGAACAGATGATATCGAAATTATGTACATTTTCTAACTATATAATTAAATGACCTAACTATATAACAACTATATAATATACACATACATAATATTTAAGCAGACATGTATGAATGTATAAGTTCATACATACTATGTACATATGTTGATATTTATGAATATATTCATATATATTTCCAACATTAAGAAGTTTTAATTTGTCAATCTTAGTGCATTGCTATACTTGGTGATTTATATCACATTAGTAAAATAAATAAATAAATAAAAATTTGATATAACAGATCTCCGCATTTTCTTAAAAAGTTCTTGAATTGATACTTAACAAGACAATAAATTAAACAAAATAAAATTTATTTTTAGCTATTATCATGTAATTTATCCGAATACAATAACAGCTCTCTTTTTTTCTTTTTTTCTTTTTTCATTATTATATTATTCATTATAAACTGAAATACTATAAGAAATGTAAAGAAATTTACATTAAAATTTACAAATTAAGTTAACACAACAAGTTACTCGTATATATTTAATTAATATTTGGTCGTATATAAAAAGAAAATTCCATTAAATTTATTATTATTTTTCTTTTCAAATAAATTATTTGTATAATACATTTTTTCAGTAGATGGCGACGCTGTCGATGTTATCAAGGAATCTCGGAAGAGGAGTGAATGATGGGTGGAATAGCATTTGGCACACCTTGAATTTCGCCAAGCGCTGTATCCTTGAGTAAACGGAAATTAGCAGTCCGGACAGCCGAGCGGTCTAAGGCACCAGATTTAATCTCTGGTTTTGAAAGAGAGTGTCGGTTCGAACCTCACTCCGGACATATGTGTATATTACACAAAAAAAGTTTTCCGTGTTATATATTTTTTTAAGTGACTTCAAAAAAGGAGAGGATGTTATCAATTCGGCGCGAATGTATTTTTTTTTCTATGTATGTTCACCGATTACTCCGAAACAATCCAACCGATTAATTTGTTTTTTGTTTTAAATGAAAGAGGCTACTCTTCCATTGGTACTTCTTCCATTTAATTGAAATTGGTTCAGTACATTTTAGTAATTAAGTAAAAACTAATAAAATTAGTGATTTCTCGCAAACTAAAAGTAACATGGACGATGACTAAGCTCGCCGAATGGAGTGCAGTCAGGTGGCTGAGCGGTGTAAGACAGCAGATTTGATTTCTGGTTCTTGAAAGAGATCGTGGGTACGAACCCCACTCCTGACATACGTGTATGGTTTACAGTGATTTTTCCCGTATTATAATTTTTATTAACTGACTTCAAAAAATCGTTAACTTTTAACTAAAAAGAGAAAAGTAAACTTTTTTACCAAAAATTGAACCGACTTCAAAAGTTACTGCAAAGTGAAAAATAATTTTTTTTATGTATAGTATACATGATATGTATAGTATTAAGAATATGAATTAGTGAACCATGTCACCTGTCTCTAATATGAACATGCATGTCCATAATAGGGACAGGTAGTTCCTTATATGGACATTTGTAAACATTTTTTGTTTTTATCATTTTAATGAAACCAGAATACCTACAAGGTCGCTAATTTGAATAATGATAGTCAACAGTCCAAGGATAATGGTCACATATTTTTGGAGTCCTATGACGTGTACATGGGGGTGAAAAAAATACATTTTCCTTAGGGTGTCCATATTGGGCACAGGTACCTTATTAAAGCTGTTCTCAAATTGCTTTGCTCAACAAGCGCAAAAAGTTTTGACACAGTTACAAATTCACTTACTAATTATAATACATGAACTTGGAAGATCTGACTAAGTAAGCGATTTATAATCGAACTATGTTTTGCATTTTTTTTTAATCAATAAATAATCTTCTGAGTTATAGGTGATTTTTATCACGAGACGTTTTTCACCTCTATTTCAGTGGTTACTTTTCTTTTGCAGACATTCGGTTTCACTTTGTCACAAGTTTATAAATCATCTACTGCGTTTGCAGAAAAAAACAAAGGAAAACTGGGAACGATTATATATTTTCAGAACAACAGCACATGCTAGTTTCATGCATTTTAGAACAAATATAAATTAAAACGTATGTTATAAATTTGCTCTTTTCGATTTAACACCAGCTTTAATGAAAATAATCTTTTTGTGGAATATAATTTTGTGAATTGACACATTCTATAATTATGATTTTTTTAAATGTCTTCTTTATTAAACGGATTTTCGCGAATGAGCCCTAAACAGACTGAAATTTTTCTTTGATGAAGATAAATTCTAATGAATAAAGAGAAATACAATAGCCGTATTTCATTAATGGTACAAGATGATGAAACATATTAGTTAATCGAAAAAAGCATTAGTTTACAAATTTAATGACCTGAGAGACCCATCGCAAACATAGAGTTTTCGATTCTACACCGATTCTAACCCACGAATATTTAGAGATTCTAAGGCCTATATCTTCAAATAATTAATGTCTGGGGAATTATCAATTGAAATCATATTATTGGTCCTCTTCTTTTTTTTCAAAAATTTTACGGGTATTCTTTATTTTATTGTGGAAGAAACTAAAACAGATCCTATTATTACACAGGTAATCAAAATTTTCGGTAGATTATTACATAAGAAAGAATCGCATTCCATATTTTTCTCAGTTATTACAAAATTATACAAACCCCACTAATTGAAAAACAAGTTGGGCACATGAAACGTGGCAAATGTGCTACGCTTGTACGATAACGAAGTTTTAAAAATATCACTATCATATATCAATCTCATAAAATTGTAACTAGTTAATTACAATTAAAATGCGCACCAAACAATGTTCTCCCTATACCATTATGTAATAGAATACTTTTGTGTGGCCTTGTAAATCAATAATAAATGTTATTCGCACCACATATTAAGCAAAATGTATATTCTAATATGTACTTTATAGATGCATATCAATTTTATTATGTTCGAATGAGTGTAACACCATTAAAATGCAGTTGAAACTTTTTTCTCCATTGACCGTAATGTAATGGAAAACTTTTGATTGTCCCTGTAATTGATCTATTCATCCGATTTTCATAAAATTTGAAATTACACGACAAAATTGTGTTATAATTATACATTTTAAATTTCAAACGATTCGGTTAGATCGGTTTTGCGTTGTTATATGCGGGCGGACGAACTTAACAACTATACGTGCTATGTATTTACATAATTACGAACGCACCTAAAAAGGGAGCCAAGTGAGGGTTTTACTCGCACACAAAGAATTCCATTACAATAAAGTCCTTGAAAAAAGTTTAAACTTGACATTGCGTGCTTCAAAATGATGTCGCAAAGTTGTAACTGTTCTTTAGTTTTCTACATAAATTTTTAATTAATGTCCCTCTAATATTTTTTTTAGAAAATCATTAACAACAATCCTTGAGTTGTTCCGCGGTGATAGGTACTTCTAAAATCCCTTAAGGCTCTGATTCCGTCAAGCATAGCTCTCGCGAGCTCATGCTAATCCTATGAGGGCGTTAAAAATATTTAAAAATCTATAAATGCAAGCGATATATTAGCAAATAACCTCCCCAGGATTAACATTAGCTCACGAGTGCTTTGCCTGACGGAGACCGGAGCCTTAATTCTTTTAGCAGGCGCCGTTTTTAAACATTTTCTTTTGTTGAAATTCGACGAGATTCTCCCTAGTAATAATATTTTTTATTCTTTTCCTCATAGAAGACGGGCATAAATTCTAAAAAAAAAAAAAAAAAAAAAAAAAAAACAAAAAAAAAAAAAAACATAATTTCTGCTTCCTGTTTAATATTATTATTTAATTTGTCTTGCAAAGAAATACCTTCGGAGACAGAATAGCAGTTATAAAAAATAGTATTTTTCACGTTTGATGTACCCAGTTGATCGTCTAAATGCTTCCTATACGCTCTGTGAATAAACCTAACTTTACCTAACTTTAAACTACATATGGCAACAATAACAAATTTTATTTATTTATCTTTTACTTAATTGTTGTAGTGAATCTGTATAAGCGATAGAAAGCCTGTTTTAAATAGTGTATTTTTATGAATACTTATTGGAATTATTATATTATACGAATTTATTTTAAGTTTGCTGATTTTTTATTAAGGAATATTTAAACCTTTTTCATCTAGCAATATGAATCATTTTTTTTTTCTCAAAATAAATTTTATGGAAGTAATTCAAATTGAGCAGGTTATAATCTTCTTTGAATACTAAAAAAACTTCTAAAAAATAAGAGAGACATTTTTAAATTTTCGGTACGCCAACAATCATTAATCAAGCAAGTACTTTTTGCATTTTGATGAACAAAAAAATAATGAAAAGCATTTAAATTTTTCATAACATTTTTATTCTTTATTATTTACACAAGCAACTTTGACAGATATTTTCATTAGAGCAAAAGCTTTTACTTCGTTCACTTAAAGTGCACTTTCATTAAATTATGAAAAAAATACTATGCAAATCTCTTTTATTTAAATCAGCACAATTTATTTGATAAAAACAATTCTTTGCAAAACCAAATGCATTTGATAAAGTATTTTATGCTTATTAAGCCATGCATTCTTTATTGTCAAGACCATTTTTTATGTAGTTTCTTAAGAATGAAAATTGTTTTAGGCAGTTTTATAATTAACTGCAACAAAGAATAAAAAAGTTCGAAATTTAGTAAATTGTGAGAAAATGTAGATTTGTAAAGTGTGTTTGATATTTGTTTTAAATACAGTATCTAAAAATTAAAAAATAAGCTCAAGTATCTTATTTTATGAGAAATTTAATTAATATCGTGATCAAGGATTTCCATAAGAGGATTTTTATAAACAACATAAAAATATGGTATCTTAAACATACAGTTGATTTTTTGTAACTAAATTTTATGAAAATGGCAACAAAAAACACGAAAACTTATGATTTCAAAGTTTAACAGATTTAATACATATGTATATTTTTTAAAACTGATAACATGACTACGAAGTCAAGATATCAATGGATTGTTGCTAACCACATCTATATGCCATACATATAAAATAATGCCACAAAGTAATTAGTAAAATAGCATTTGTTATTGGGGAAAATGTTATAATAGAAATGAGTGTGGTAAAAACGCCTATTTGTAAATATTTTAATAATTTTAAAAAATCATATTAATAATGTATTTCAATGCCTGACAAGTCATGTCCATGATTAACAGTAGTCTTAGTTGCTACAATATCTTTAATGTTTGTAGTTGACTTATTATTTTTTATGGTACAGTAGGTGGCCAAATTATTATACTCAGTATGATAATTTGGATCTGAGTATAATTTTATTATACTCATTTGAAATAAAATCGATTTTGAATAATTAGAAAAAAATGTCAAAAATTCATACTGAGTATAATAATTTGGCCACCTACTGTATATTATTTATCTATATTTCATTACTTAATAAAACCAATCTCAGGTTAAATTGAAATGTTTCTCTTTTTTCTATTATTTTATCTGATAAATAACGAGAGAAAAAATAAATTGAACCGTTTCCATTAAAAATAAATTAAGTTTCAAAATAGCTCAATAGATAGCAGCAAAAAGCTGAAGCGTGAAAAAAGAAAAACTTTTGCTGTTTTTAAATTTAACAATATGTAGGAAGCTTTATGTCTGTAAAATATTTATTTCTTTATTAATAACTGTGAAAAGGTTATGAAAGAAGTATCACGTCATCTGGTCATTGATAAAATACAAAAAATGATAGAGTATAAAATACTAAAATTAAATAAAATAACGCGTATGGTAGTTTCAAAAAACCTATTTTTATAAAATTTATTGGATTCAGACTAATATTTCGTGTGTTACATATAATTTACGAAACACTTTTCAACCCTTTTAAGAGACCGGTACCACTTAATTTTAATTGCCAAACGCCACATTGGCACCAGAATTTACGAGTTAAATTTTGCTTTCTATAGTGTAAGCTAAGAAAAGCTTTTACTTGCTTAAATTTAAAAAAAAAATCGTAAATCCCGGTGTCATTGAATCGTTTAAAGATTCAATTCCCCTTTCAGGGACAACAGAAGTACTTTGCCCCTGAAAGGGTTAAGCTGTAGAGTGTGTATTATTTTTAATAGTTTAATACCAGAATAGTATAGTCGCAATCTGTGCCTTGTCTAGTCGTAGAATTCTTGGTTTAAGCAAGATGACCGGTGCCATGTAGCATTACTGGTATAAAAAGCTAAAATCGTTAAATAAAACCCTTCTTTAAGAAGATTGTATGTGAAATATTTACTAATAATGTGCATTTTATTTTAGAAAAAAAATGTATGCTGTGAAATAATGTTATGGTTTTTTTTTAGACAAAATTGATTTGTATGTTTAAAATATCCATAAAATTAGATGTTAAACTATGTTTAAGCAAAACATCAAAGCTAAAGCTTAAATCAAAATATTTTTATTCTGTAGATTTTATATTGATGAGTAAAACCCCATTTTCATAAGTTTAATCTCACTATTTAGAAACTTATACTAGTCAAGGCTGTAACACGAAGAAAATCTTAAATGCTTATTCAGGAGTAAGACTTGTCCTGAAATTTCCAGGCCAGGAAATTTTTCTGTACCAGTATTTTCTTATAGCAAATCTCTATTTAAATAAGTCTAAATTTCGTGCGTTTAATTAAATTTATTTTACTATTAAAAAAAATACTGATATTTGTCTTGAAAAATTCAGTGACCTGCATGACTCCTATTTATTACAATTCATAACTTGTATAGATAAATAATAATAATAAAGCTACTGAAATCATGAGAGAGATTCATATTTTTACAATATTTTAAAAGTATTATATTATTACATAACATTCGTGTTATAATATTTTGCATCATAAAAAAAATTTAAAAATCTGATTTCGCAAAAAAAGATAAAAATATAATTCAATGACGTGTGTTTTACTTTCAACATTGGTAATAATAAAATGCCTATATTTCAAGTTATAATAAGGATAGAAAAACAAATCCAGACCTAAGAAACATCAAATTTTAAAATTGGATTAAAAGTCGGATTTTTTGACAGACATCGTCACTTTAAAAATAGGCTTAAATTTGCAATTATACTTCAATTATTTAAGGTTGTAATGTTCAGAATGAATAAATTAAACCTTATACATCATCATACTTATACTAAATTAATTATGTACGTGTACAAATAAATTTAAAATTTGCTAGTATTTGGCGCATGCAGCACGTTATCTCTACAAAATAATACAGGTGTCCATAAATTACATACGTGGATTCTTTACCTTAGAACTTTTTATTCAAGAACACAACGGAATATATTATTATATATTCGTAAAGTACAATTGAAAAAGTTTTTTCAATAACATAAACAAAAGTTAAGCTATAGACTCCAAACATTATTAATTATAATTAAATAACTATTTTAATCAAATACAAATTAATTAAATTTATCTGAAAAGTAATGAGGAAAACTACCTAACTTTGAATTCATAAATGATTAATTAATTTTTGATAAATTTGATGCTCTTTTAATATATTTTTACGCATATGTAACTTTGTTCTATTAAAATCTTTTAGTTTACAAATGTATAATAATATTTTCCATCATGTTGTTGAATCAAAAGTTATGAAGTAACGAAGTTTTGACAATGATTTAAAGTCACTTTGAATTTTCTTTCTGAATGTTAAAGCAATTTTTTAATTTTGAAGCGTCTATGTATTCTAAACTGCGCAAAATTAAAATTTTCAATGGCAATATTTCATTATTTTTCTGTAAAAATTTACGTTGCATTACATTTAGCCAAAATATAAAATTTATGCAAATATATCGATAAATATTAGAAAAAAACTGTTAATGATCTCGGGGTTTATTTCTTAAATATAGAAAAAGAAAAATAATATCAGGTAACCAAGAAAGTTCGTGCGGTTTTCATCAGACATAAAAAATGACCCACAAAAATCTCAAACACTTATTTTATTCTTTGAAATAATCACCATTGTCTTCAATGACGTGTTCCCAACGAGACACAAGCTTATAAATACCCTTTTTGAAAAAATATTTCAGTTTAGAATCCAAAAACTGGGTTATAGTTTTTGTGACATCAACTTGGATTGGGAACTGCTGTTCCCGCAGGTGATTATCCATGGCCGAAAACAAGCAGTAGTGGGGCGATGTCTGGGGAGTAAGGTGGGTGTGACAAAACTTCCCAGCCCAATGTTTTTATCACGTCCCTGGTCGCTTTGGCCGTATGAGGTCTGGCATTATCGTGGAGGAGAAGAACTCCTCTCCTGTTGACCAGCGCTGGATGCTTTTCAAGCAAAGCAACTGGAACCTTTTTCAACTGCGATGAGTAGACTTCGGTTGTGATTGTTTTCCCGATTTCTAAGAATTCATAGTGAACTATGCCAGCGCTAGCCCACCAAAGACACAGCATTATCATTTTTGATGGACGTCCGGTTTAGCAACCAATGAGACGGAACCAGAAGTCGACCAATGATGTTTTCTCTTTCGATTATCATACATTACCCATTTTTCGTCACATGTCAATATATGATCCAAAGGAAAGACGCTTTGTTCTGGCGTGACAGCAATGACAAGCAGATGTTCAATAATTGGAGCTTGTTTTCCTCGGACAAGACATGAGGAACCCTCTTATCAAGTTTCCACGACATCCCAATTCTATGAAGATGCGATCGGATGGTTTCGTCAGATACTCCAAACCTTTGCGCAAGCTCCTGGCATGTTAGATCAGGATTCTGTTTGATTTCCTCTTCCAACTGGACTTGGTCTAAGATGGATGGACGACCAACACGGGGCTTGTCTTCGAGGCTCTCATCTTCGGACGAAAATCTGCTGAACCACTTTTGAGCGGTCCATTCACTCACTGAAGCCTCTCCAAACACGGAGCATATTCTTCTAGCAGCTTCTGCAGTTTGTTTCCTAATTTGAACTCGTAGAGCAAAATAGGCCACAAAATCTCCTTTTTCAACGACATCCTTTGTCAACGATTGTACTTCCTGCAAAACTGATAGCGTAACGGGAGATACGTTAAAAAGCTTTCTACAGATTGCAATTTAAAGGCAATGTACAGAAATGATGTCATCAGAATCAGTATGACCACGCCTACGCAACAAAAGTAGCTGTTCTCAAAAAACGCACGAACTTTCTTGGTTACCTGATATTTTACTGAGAAAAAGTAACAGTGTTATTAAAATAGAAATAATCAAAAATGTATTAAAATTCTAAATGTATTAAAATTAACTTTTTGTAATGAAACATTTTATACAATTTTTACTGTTATTTTATATTTTTACTTTCATCTATCTTTCTAAAAAGATAAAGTATTCAATTCGTGAAAATTTTAGAATTCCGTATTTCGATGGATTTACACATTTTAGGGGTCAGAGAACCGAAAAATATGTTTTTACAAAAAGTCTGTCTGTGATTCTGTCTGCCACTCTCCATGTGAAAAAAATTTTAACGGCGCCCTATCTCAATAACTAATATACGGAATTTCACAAAACTTTAGATTCAGTTATACCTTGATATGAACTGGAGCTGATTAGTTTTTGGTGTATATCCCCCAACAGGTGACGCTATTATGCTGCCTTTTTCACGATTTCCGCAAAATTGGGTCTCGAAACTAAAGGACGGGACTTTTATATCCTTCAGATCTTATTATTCATATCATTCAGATCACCATAAAATATGATGCTAATTACATTTTGGTGTAAATTGACCAATAGGTGGCGCTGCTATGCGGTATTATTCATGATTATTGCACTAGCTTTGATGAAAATTCATGCATTAGTTCCTCAGGAACTAATGCACGAATTTTCATCAAACTTCACATTCACTTAGTCCCTGATATTAATTAGTGTTCTCTAAGTTTTAAAGTAAATCGCTTAATAGATGGCGATTATATCCAGATTTTTTTACAATTTCTGTAATGATTCTCCCTAAAACTAACGCATGGATATTCATCAAACTTTAGATTCAGTTAGAACTTGATATAACTTTTTTTCTGATTAGATTTTGGTGTAAATAGCCTAATCAGTGATGCTGCTATGCTTCATTTTTCTGGAAGTATTAACATGCATGAGATATTGGGATTACCACATACAACTCCTTTCTTTATTAGTTTTTATGTAAAAGTAACAAAAGATGTAGCTTAGAGTGTTAAAAAGTAAAATTTATTAATATCTGCAAAATTAATAACAGGAATGACTCATAAATGAACACGCCAAAGTTTATGATATGACTTATTCTTTTATCTAAAAATTGATGTATGCTCGTTTCATTAAATTTTTAGCATGAATTAATGGATAATTATCATAAATGAAAATAAATTTTTCGACCAAAAATAATATCAAGATTATATTTGAATGCATGCCTGGTATTTCCTTGAAAAAATAATTAAATGCTTTATCTGAGGATATAAAATAAAGTTTATCAAATTTTTATTTTATCTAACTAAATAGATATTTTTTAAAAATGCATATACTTTTCCAAGCTTAATTCAGGGGGAAGAAACTTAAAGTGTCCAAAGTGAGTGTTGATAAAAAAGAAAGAGAGTGTTGATAGAAACTTTAATATAGTCGGCTCTCGTTAATTCGAACTCGTCGGGACCACAAGAAATGTTCGAATTATCCGGAATTCGAATTATAGAGTGTATGAAAGTTGCAATATTACAAGGAAATTAATGTTATAGCCATATTCTAATGACAACAGCCGAAATATATTTTTAAAATACATTTTGGCTGTTATCATTAGAATATGACTTAATATTACATTAAAAAAGATATAAATACATAAATCTATTAAGGGATTAGGAACAAGCACAAACGAAGAAAGGGTGGAGGTGTGACAGACGGGGCATTAAGAAAACGGACACCAGTTGCATGGATTTATATGTGTACAAATTCAGAACAATTGTGACAAAAAATGTAAGCAAAAAAAGTTATTTCAAGGATATGAAATCCGTGAAAAAATAAGGAAATTGGAAAAATCAGAATCTTGTTAGTTCGAATTAAACGAAGTCAAGAGAAGATGAGTTTGAATAAACGAAAAATTTTAACGTTATTCTTCTATTGAAAATTTGGGGACTTCGTGTTTAGTTCGAACTAAGCGAAGATTCGATTTATCTGATTTCGAATTAACGAGAGCCGACTGTATATAAAATGTATTCATGCTAGGGGAAAAAATCATTTAGAGACTAATTCCACATGTTTGTCATTTAATTCTCAACGATGCATCAATAAAACCGTATATATCTTTCTCGAACGGGGATGTATATTTTATTACCTGTGTTATTCAATAGGGTGATTAAAAAAAAGTTGAAAAAATGATGTGATAAATCAGGCGTAGACAAGGATAAAAGAATCACATAGAAACATAGAGCTGCAAACCACTTATTGAGTCACAAATACAAAGTATCCCAACTCAATTTGGGTTAATGGTAATAAGTTTCAGAAAACTGAAGTATATTACAATAAAACATTTAACAGACATTCTCACCTTTTTTTTAATGTTATAACACCAAACAAAAGTGGTAGAAGTTTACTTTATGGGCGCCAGAATTATGCACTTGACACCACATATTTTGGACTGTGATAATCAGTTTATACGGTATCATCGATTGCTTGAGCAAAATGTTTTTCCAGATCTTTTCGTAACGTTATTACATTTCTCACAAAATAAGGTACATATCGTTGCATTTTCATTACAATGCTTTTATTTTCTTCGAAATTATTACTTTCAAACCGGATGTAGCTAAAATGAAGCAACCTGTATTTATGACTCAATACGTAGTTTGCGACCCTATGTTCCAGTTTGATTTTTTAACCTCCTTGTATGCTTGATTTGTCATATCATTTTGCCAAAATTTTTTTCAATCTCCCTGTATAGTGATGAATTGCCACATGTGTCAAACCAGCAATATCCTCTACATCTTAAATTCATTTGTATAGTTGTATCATTCATTTAGCATAAAAATGATGATGTACCTATAGTTTGAATTACAGATTCTGAACATTACAAACTTAAATAAATGAAACGTAATTGCAAACTTAAAACTAACTTTAAAATTACCATGTCTCAAAAAAACCAATTTTTAATTCAGTATTAAAACTTGGGGTGTCTTAGGGTGTCTACTTGAAATACAATAATTTGAATATTAGTAATGTTAAAAATAAAACATGGCATTGAATTTGTATTTTTTTTTTTTTTAAATCAGATTTTTAATATTTTCTTATAATTCAAAACATCATAACACAAATGTTACGGATGTAATATGAAACTTTTTTTTATAACTTTCATGAAAAAATGTAACATATTCACTGCCATTGCACGCAAATATGCGTGCCGGCAATGTATACATGGCCATCATACCACACAAATATATGTGCCATCAATATCTCCAATGAAGACATTTTATTGCTAAGAAACGGTTACTACTGATAGTTTATTATCATGCTTTTAAGGCTATTCTTAAATCCAATAGTGCAAACTTTATGACATAAATTTTAATTTATTTTTGTTTAGAAATACATGAAACTAGCAGGTGTTGTTGCTCAAAAACTATTTAATCTCATTAATTTTCCCTTTTTTCAAGGGTGAAAAACATGTTTGTCAATTGTTGAAAATCGCTTGTAACTCAATAGGTAATCTAATGATAAGAAAAAATGAAAACACAGTTCGAATTCTTCCATAGTGAACTCTTACAATTTTATCTTTACACTAAAAAATTAACTTGTAAATGTGTCAAAACGTTTTGCGCTTCTTGAGCAGACCAGTTGAGAACAGCCTTAAAAAAATCCTGTGTCCCCCACTCCTCTAGAAATGTTTAGTTACTTCAGTTTGATATTCAACGAACAAAAATTACTGAAGTTTGATATTTTTGGATTAAAAATGTAAAATATTAATGCTCTGTATAAAAATTACCAGCATTACCGCAATTTGCTTTTGTAAACCCGACTTAATAAACACTGAAGACCGCTTTGTGAATAATATCTGCAAAAAAAGCCTTTTCGCCTCAATCTGTGCGACGTCAAAGCGTTATGCTAAAAGTTGTTTTAATTGTATAATATTGCAAGCTTTAAATTTGGCTCAGTTCCTTAAGATCGGTGTCAGAAATCTTTACTCATCAGAACCTTTGATATCGCCATCATCTTTTCTGGAGATGTTGAAACATTTAATAACAGTCAGTTTTAACTTACAAATTCTGATAGTTCGATTTTGTAGCTTTATGTCTTCTTGATGGAAGAAAATGCGCGTTAAATTAATTAAAATTTTGATTTAAGAAATTGTTACATTTTAATTTTGATCAGATGCTTTTTTTTTTCTTGTTTGATTTCGAAAGAGTGGGATCTGAAAAGTTCGATACGTGAAGAAGATTTTAGGTGGTACGCGACAAACTAATCGTATAATGCGAAACTACTAATTGGGTTAATGAAATATTTTTTAGGTAGATTTCGTAAAAAATACTACCTATTGCAGTAATTACCATGGTACGACTTTTGAAACACTTCTTCATAACTTTTCATTACATAACCCCAAACCACTCCCTTCTAAAAGGTTTATATATATATATATATATATATATATATATATATATATATATATATATATATATATATATATATATATATATATATATATATATATATATATATATGTGTGTGTGTGTGTGTGTGTGTGTGTGTGTGTGTGTGTGTGCTAAATTTTGTCAGCACGATAAAAGTCTCAATTATGCACGAATCGTCTTCAATCTCGACAAATACATAAAGATGGTTAATACCTGGACGGGGATTGCAAATGGATAAAATGAACCAAAAGAGACGGAAATGGGAAAAGTTCAAAAATTTGAATACCGCCTTAACATGGTTTTGACATAACCAGCTCTTACAAAGCAACGACAGAAAAAAGTGAACATTTTTTGTTATAGCAGTTGCCAACAATTAAATAAAACCACTATAAAATTCTTACTACAACAATTACTTTACAAGATTTACAAGATTTGCTCGTGAAAAATGAAAAAAGATTGTTTGACAAATTAAAGAAAAAATAAATATTATGTCATAAATTTTCTATAGCAAGATTTCCACATAAAAACAAAAAATAAAATAAATAATTTTACGGATATTTTTGAAAAAGTAAATATTACGTCATATTGGAAATATAATGAAAGAAAAGTAAATATATAACATCATGTGAGTTTGTAAAATATAATGAAGCTTAATAAAAACGAGACTATGAAAACATTGGCATATTTTAATATTTTAAAGTTCTCTGATTTTGTTTTCGCCCTTTTTAAGTCTATTCCGTATATATATGCGACATTTTAAAGTTAGGAGCGACATCATCGCCAGGGTCTCCGTTCTACCGCACATAAGTCATGACCCGCGAGGAAAAAAAAACAAAATAAATAGATGTAGAGGATCCAATAAATTACTCATTTGCTGCTGTAAGTTAATTTATTAATCTGTAGTCATGAGAAAGTGAAAGGCTCCTTTTGCAAACTGTCTTTTACCGAAATATTCCATCATTATTTCAGCGAGCCGTACTCATCAAAGAAAAAACCCAAGAATCTTCCTTCTCATCTCGAGTCTTCCCCTCTTAAATCTAAAAAGGAAATTCTAGAACATTCTTTACTCTCGAACCATCATTCTTTTTTGTAAACATAACTCATGCCCAGAGTCGAGACTATATTCCACAGACGATAATTTATTTTTAAGAAAATATTATTTAACTAATTTATAATCGACTCAGAATTTCAAATATTCTGTGCAAACGATCTTTTTTTGCAGACGATTAATTTTAAGAGAAGAAAAGAAATGAATTTAATGTTATGCACACATATCGAATGTTGAAGGGGGGACAATAAATAAATAGATAAATAAAAATAATGATATTTTTTGAAAGGTATGGTTTTGGAATAATTTTAATAAGACTTTCTTAAAAAGGGTTGATAAAAACATAGAAAAAATGAGGTTTTTTTTTCGGAATATTAAGAAATAAAGTTTAATTAAGAATATTTTTAATTTAGAGCTATCTTTTAAAATTACGCGTATTGGAATAAATGTTTTTTAAGACGAATTAGAAATTTATATCGTTTCCATAAAGATTAATAGAATAGATCTAGAAACAAGATTTTAATTTAATAAGTTAAACGAAATACGGAATATTGTTATAAGGAAATTAATATAGTATAAAGGTTAATTTTGGCGAAAAAAAATTAAAATTTGTAATATATATGCGTGTGTGTATACGTGTATATCAGAATTTTCACTAAAAGTTTAAGTCCTTAGAGCTTATCCTTACAGAGAAACTGCGTTTATCTCTAATCTTTATTAGGTTTTTGATGGTGAAATTTACACCTATCTTCAAAATCGACCCCCGCCTATAATCTGGACCGGCAGGATTTTTTTTTACATTAAAAATTTTAAAACAAAAAGCACATTCACAAAATGACACAAGTTGTTGAAGATGATGCCATAGTGCAAAAACTTTTGATAGGACTTCGTTCGTTAGCAAACTTTGAAATGCCATTTATCGTTTTTTATTAGGACTTTCCAACAAAGTGGAAAAGTGCTTATGCATTCGGTTTGTCTGTCCGTCTGTCCGCGCTCTAGTTCACGTAAATATACTTGGATTGCCATGAAATTTTAGGATATTATAGACGTTTACCCTAGCACGAACCCTATTGAAAATGAAGATTCTACCATGATTATTTTACTTATAGGGAGAGTCAAAAGTTTTCCATTACATTACGGTCTATGGGGAAAATTGTTTCAAAGGAATTTTAAAGATGTTATACCCTGTCAAATATATTAAAATTTATATGCATTTACGAGGGACATTAAAATATGCATTTTATAAAATATGAGGTGAAAAAAAAGCTATTATTCATTTACATGACCATACAAAAGAATTCCATTATAAAATGTTAAAAGGGGGAATTGTGTGTGACATATTTTAAATATGTTACATTGTTTCTAGTATAATAAAATTGATGTATGTCACTGAGGCTTAATATGAATTATACGATACTGCCTTGCCTAATATGAAGTATATAGTACTTACAGGGACACACAAAAATTTTCAAATAGTATATTCTTTCCGAAGTACTGTATATGCATCCGATGATGGCTGATGGATGGATGAAATCTATTGTAATTATGATATATATGTTTAAGTTTCACTAAATTTATGCACATTATATGGGGTGTATTAATATACAGGGCTACCCAAAACAGCTCGCCAACGTTACTGAATATGAGCGAAAATTATTTAAAGGTGGTTCTTAAAAAAGTTATGCATTTTCACGCTGAACAGCATTCAATTTACTAAGAAATCTTTGCAGAATATAGACAAAGTGATATACAAGGCCACACAAAGAATTGGGTACATGGATGTCTATGAATGATAATTTATGATAACGTGATTACGGTTGTTTTAAGAGTGTTTCAGTTTAAAATAAATTTTAGCTTAATACTGATCTGTAATAAAGGTATAAGGTAAACTACAAGGCAGAACAAAATATTCAAGTGTGTTTCCATCTATTAGTATAAATTGCTGAAAGAATAATTTCAAGCTGCTAGTCATTTTCTTGCTAAACTAAATTTTCCCATTATACAGTATATATGTATATCAACTGGCAGATTAAAAACAGAGCTGTACAAAAGTATCGGAATAAATATTTGGCTATATTTGGCTTTATATTTTTATTTCCCTAAATAATGAAGTTTTGTTAAAGATTTCATGAAGTCTTGGAAAGTGCTTCATAATCTCTGCTTAACGCATGATTTTTCGTACGTGTTAATGATACTATAACGGATCGATAATTCAATACTCCTGATTAGACAACGGAATCTACTCGTAAATACATTAAATATGTCTCATCAAGAGCATAACTTATTTATATCGAAATTAAAGCAATTCTTGATAAACAGTCCACATTACTGACTGAAAAAGACCCGGATGATAATGTTAAGTCTATGGGGGCGTTCTTTTCAAATATCTCGCTCAAATTTTCAAATTTTTATGAGATTTTTATTTTTATTTTTATTTTTATTTTATTTTATGCATAGGATAGCTGAGGACGATCTACAACCGGGCTATTTTTTACTCTTTTCATATTGGTTTCAGATTTTTTTTTAATTATTTTAACTTTCAAAACTGGTCAGAACGGGTTCTGAAATTGAAACTATCATAATATAAAATATATGTAACCAAAATCAAAAAAGTAAAAACTAGCCCGGTTGTAGATCGTCCTCACCTACCCTATGCAATAAAAATCATGTAAAAATATTAAAGTTTGAGCAAGATATTTGAAAAGAACCCCTTCATAGACTTAACATTATCATCAGGGCATTCTTCAGTTTTTAGTGTGGGCTTTTAAGATGAGAGAAATTTTTCAATGAACTTATACTGCTATAAATATGCTATAAACTGTCCAGTCATTTAACTCATTTTTATAGAAATAATATTAAAAAAATATAACTGCTTCTGTCTTATGATAACCTCCATAATACAAATAAGTGTGCTTATGTATAAAAACAGTTGAATGACTGCTCATTTGCTGCAGTTTTTTAACAATTGAGATTTTTCTTGATTGATATTTGATTATTTTAATAGTAAAATTTCTGGAATATGCGATACAACTTGTTGACTGATATTAGTGATTAAAGTGAAAAGAACAAGGAATTTCTCCCCGGAACATTCAATAGATGTTTAACGAAATAAGATAACTGTTAAATCAAAGCACACTTTGTTATTTTTCAAGCCTATACATGTACATAGTTTATGTGATACATATCTTATGTACATGGTTTATAATTTAAGGAAATATAAACAGTACTTACAACTTAAAAAAATATAAACAGTGAAATTAAATTTCCCCAGGAAAGGCCAAAATACTGAATTTCAGAAATTTGTTAGTATTTTATTAATAAAATATTCAAACACTGATTTGTTTTATTTTATTTTTTTCAAGTTATTCCTAAAACTTCAAAAGTAAACAAAATTATTTTTTCTGCAAGAAATTAAAAAAAAAAGGGGGGACCCTTACTCAGGCCGTAGCTAAGGGGGTACTATGAGCGGCTCAGCCCCCCCTGGAAAAGATTCCAAAGTCACTAGATGAATATCTGTTCCGAAAATTCAAATAAAACTCTGTTCAAAATTCTAATTTAGTTTTGAGACTCTTTCAGAGTTTTTCAAAATTACTAAATTGTACCTAAAATAAGTGTTTCAACACTCGCTCATCCTATTTTTACATATGATTTTAACATGATGTTTAATTCCGCACCAATTATACCCTAAAAATTTTCATCAACATACAGTTTTCTTAGCATAAAATGAAGATGTTACAACAGTTTAGTAAGAAACATAGTACCTACAATGTGAATATGCACTAATTTATCTTTCTGCAACAGAAAAAAAATTATGAGCCCCCCTACATACTCTTGATTCCCCACCCACCCCTATTGTTCACTTCTAGCTACGGCCCTGCCCTTATTGCAGGATTTTATTATCCTTTCCAGAAGAATGATTCGAAATTTTAAAGAACTGCCGTTGAACCACAAAGAATAAGTTCCGAAAGTCGTTCAATGGAAGAACCAGAAAAAATACCGAGTCATGTTTAATTGAGGAATTTTGAAAACTGACAATAAATATTCATCCTTACACTAGCACCTCAAATTAAATTTCAAATATAAATAATGTTAAAATATATGTAAAATGCATTAAACTTCTGTTTATAAATTTAATTAAATGAAAACAAAAGTTATACTTATTTGTAACTATGCGGGTTTTTTTCTTTTTCCACTTTTCTATTGAAGATTCGTATAATTAAAAAAAATAATAAAAAGAAAAAGTACACCATAATACACGTAGGTCTTCAAGGGGTACGGCGAGGCATAAAAGCTTCAGAAGCACAATTTCAGAGTCATTAAGGGTGTTCGGTCAGTTTCCGAATTCTCATTGCTAATCTTAAGTCTACAAGCATAGAATGTATTGGTATATTTAAAATACCTCTTCAGGAAATTAATATTTTAATTTCTTTTTTTTTTTTTTTTTTTCGTACTCTTCTAAAAAGATGTTCATTTATTTATTAGTTATCATAATTCCTCTAAAATTTGTGTTTAATATAATAATTTATCTATTATAAGCTGACGAACTCTAAATAACATTTACATATTTTCCATAAAATTATGTAAATTACACAACTAACGAAAAAGGGACATCGTAAACGAACATACCACGTGAAAAATAAATTTAAAATATTGATTTCCTGAAAACATATTTTAAATGTACAAATGCATTACATGCTCATACATTCAATATTAACGAGGAGATTTCGGAAGTCCTCTAACAGTCCTAATAGAATAAGTTCTGTTAAGATGAGTTCAATTTATTAACAATCTCTTTTGTATAACAAAAACACTTTCAAAAATATGCATTAAAATATTTAATTGCTATAAAGGACGTTAAACGTCCTTTATAGCAATTAAATATTTTAATGCATATTTTTGAAATGTTTTAATGGACGTATATGAAAACTTCTATTTATATTTAAATACACTTTCGTTGAAGTTTGCAGTAAATTCATTACAAAATATCTCCGATTTGTCTAGAGGAACGAAAATGCATGAGTCAAGAGACTCATTATTGCAATAAAATATTACAGAAGTTTTAACGTTCCCTCTTTCAGTACAAAATAATTGCATCTGAAGACATTAGCTATTCAATGTATTCAAACTTTTTGAATACACATTCAAATGCAGGTTTACTCATTAGTTTTCTGATATGAGAATTTAAACACATATTCGCTTTGTGTTTGATTTCAGCGAACAAAACTTTCCCATTCGCCATCTTCTAATTAAATCAATTTTAGTTGAAATCTCTAAACTGAAATCAGGAAGGTTTATAACATCCGTGTGTATAAAAGTAGTTACTTAGTAACGTGCTTTCCTTTGGGGAATATGTTTTACTAACTTACTTTTTGTATATTTATTAATTCACTTGCTGGATTTACCATTAATCTTCAACTATTTGGAGTTGCATATACATACATAAGATTTTACTTGAAGTATTAATCAAAATTTAATAATTTTAATGGTCTGATGACGGTTTCCTATATAGTTCTAAAGGAAATGGTAAAAGCTGACATCTTATACGTTTGATTTATAAAGGGGAATAATAAGTTACAAGAGTTTTAATTGAATTAATTAAATGCTGTACGCGAAAAAATAGGAATTCGTGCTATAATTTTAATTCTAAGTGATAAAAAAGAAAAGTTACTCTTTGGCATTTTTTCTTTTTAAAAATAAGCATTTCTAACTAACTTTTTACGTATTTATTTATTCACTTGCTGACTTTATCATTAATCTTCAACTGTTTGCAGTAGTATATACATATATAAGTTTTTACTCGAAGTATTAGACCCAAATTTAAAACTTTAATGATGTGATAGTGGTTTCATGTATAGTTCTAAAGAAAATAATGAATGCTGAAATCTTATATATTTCATTTAGAAAGAGGCGTAATAAGTTACAATAGGATAGATTAAATTAATTAGATACTGTACGCGAAAAAGTTGGAATTCGGGATATAATTTTAATTCTACATAAATCTTAATTATAATTAGAAATATTTCGACAACTAAAGAAAAAGGGGCATCCTTTAAAAACAGTTCACAGGAAAAAAAAAACATAAAATATTCATATATTCAAGGGACATATTTTAATTATACAAATTCATCATACATTTATAGACTTACCATTAGCGAGTGTAATTCGGAAGTCGTCTGACTAACAGTCCTAATACAACATGTTCTGTTAACCTGGGTTAAATTTACTAATAAGCTCTTGAAAAATAGAAATTACTCGTTGACATTTGTTTTCCTTTGAGGTATCAGCATTTGTAACTAACTTTTTGTATATTTATTTATTTATTTGCGGATTTTATGATTAATCTTCAACTACTTGGAGTTCCATGTACATACATAAGTTTTTCTCGAAGTATTAAGCACAATTTAATAATTTTAATGATCTGATAGTGGTTTCATGTATGGTTCTGAACGAAATGGTAAAAGCTGATATCTTATTACATTTCATTTAGAAAGGAGGGTAGTAAGTTAAAAGAGGTTTAATTAATTAATTACATACTGTTCGCAAAAAAGTAGGAATTCGGGCTATAATTTCAATTCTAAGTGATAAAAAATAGAAGTTACTTTTTGACACGGTAAAGATTCTATAATCTAAATAGTCATGTGACGTGACGCTCGAAATTGAACCTAAAATAAATAGCAACACCCAATTAAAAAAAATTATTAATAAACATTTGTTTCATTATATACTTTAAATTCTGCATACTATCAACCGAGGTGGCTTTATCCAATCCCGCGGATAAAGACTAAATGTGTAATAAATAGAACGAAAATGCTTGAGTCAAAAGACTCATTATTTTGATAACATATCACTAAAGTTTCAAAGTAATCTCTTTCAGCGCAAAGTAATTACATTGGAAGGTATTAGCTATTCAATGTATTCAAACTTTTTCAATACGCATTCAAATGCAGGTTTATTCATTAGTTTTCTGATACGAGAATTTAAAGACATCTCTGCTTTGTGTTTGATTTCAAGGAACAAAACTTTCACATTCGCCGTCCTCTAATTAAAGTAGTTTTAGTTGAAATCTCTTAAATGTAATCAGCAAGGTTTATAAGATCCTTCTGTGTTAAGGTAGTTACTTCGTAACAAGTTTTCTTCGGGGAATCAGCATTCTTAAATCACTTTATTACATTTATTTATTCACTTGCTGGCTTTATCATTAATCTTCAACTATTTGGAGTTGCATATAGATACACAAGATTTTACTCGAAGCATTAATCGCAATTTAATAATTTTAATTAGCTGATGGTTGTTTCATGTATGGTTCTGAAAGAAATGGTAAAAACTGACATCTCATATATTTCATTTAGAAAACGGAATAATAAGTAATATGAGGTATAATCGCATTAATTAGATACTGAACGCGAAAAAGTAGGAATTCGAGCAATAATTTTTATTCTAAGTAATAAAAAGAAAATTTACTTTTTGACCCAGGAACGATTTTATAATCTAAATAACCATGCAGTGCTTGAAATTGAAAATAAAATTAAATAGAAACTTCTAGTTTAAAAAAATACTATTAATAAACATTTGTCATTACATACTTTTAATTCAGCTTACCATTAACCACGGTGCCCTTTTTCCACACCGTAGATAAAGACTAAATGTGTAATTTAATAGAAAAAAAATCAATAAAATTAATTAGTAATTCCGAACTCTGATAGATTGCAGAACGATATACAGCTTAAAAATAAATTATTTAATTTAGTATTTTACAAATTGAGTTCGTCATCATTTTGATTTCTGTTTTGTTTTATATTTTGCTTAATTTTACTCGATTAAACTTTTAATTAGAAAAGTTATTTATATTTGATGCTGTATACTGGATGCTGTCTCGCACTTCTTTCTCAAAACAAAAAATCTTGACAGACAGGTGGACAAAAATTTCCAAGAACATTATATTATAAAATTTATTTTATTTATAAGTGGTGCGAATAAAATAGAAAAATTGTCGCCTATAGCAGCCCTGTGTAAAGGACTAAAAACCACGGAAAAAAAATATAGGTAGATGAAACGCAGTGTAACGAAAATGGTTTGAAATATGATGCGATTTATCTATTGCTCACATTTAAATGCCTTCATTCGGCCCAAACAAAGCAATCACACAGAGGAGGGTCCGAATTCTTTGATATTAGCCTTGCAATTTTTTTTTCTCTAAATGAAAACAATCTACTTATATTTAAGCATTCTAAAGTAACATTTCACTCTATTATGAATTAAAAATTGTATTAATAAGAGTTTTCTTTTTCTTTGCGAAAGCACGCGGCTGAGTTTGGGCTTAATGTTGCGGATTTTAGGGTTACATTTTTGGCGTCTCCCCGGACCACCATACTTCACCTCTATTTTGTATTTTTACTCTATGGCTAAAAACTTTTTTTTAACATATCTTATTTAAAAATAAACGAGATTTAATTATTATAATCGTATTCTTATAACCAATTATTCTTGCATTTTATAAAAAATTTAACTAAAAACATTGTGTATAAGTCTCAACTTTTTTTATAATATAGCAATATTTGATATTATTTTTTAACTAAATGACCGTTCAAAGTTTTAATTAACTATATTTTTATCAAATAAATAAAATAATAAATTTTGTAAAAATCCCCATAAAATAAAAAACAAAGCAGAACACGTTTTGAACTAAAACAATAACAACCCGTCACCAGCTGAAGCAAATATGTGTCCGCAAGGGGACAATATAAACTGAAAGACAGAGGGTGGAGATTACAATAGATCATTTTAATTCAAAATTTGACTCCTCGATTGCCATTAACTAGAAACAGATATTAAACTATTTATATTCGTATAAATGTAAATGGAATTTTTTGAACTAATCTTGTGCAGTAAATACAATAGTCAATATTTCTGTGACGTCGCATAAGGTAAAATCGAGATTTTTATAGTCTCAAACTCGAATTATTGCCAAGATCTCTATTTACTTGTCTAACTCGGCAAAGTGAATCCATCCAGTCTAGAATTATAAAGTTCTTAACATAAATAGCTATTTGTTGGACTAAGTCTTCCCATGACACCATGAACACTGTATGTCACAGCTCTTTTATAAAAATACTCCAATTTTTGGTAAAACATTGCATTTTATTAGTGTATGATTTCGATTAGATTATTTTCGAAATTGAAGTATTTTCACCCGAGAAGTATTTCAAAGCACTGCAGGTCAAAATGGCGCAGTTCTACAAAGCATGTTTCAGTTACAATAATTAAAGTATACTATTTTTCTTAATAAAATGAGGTCATTTGCACCTGCAAAAGCATTACTGTTTTATTATCCAGTCTTAAACAACATTTCTAGAAAAGTATACATATGACGTCATTATAGCGGAATAATACATAAACCCAACAAAAAAGTTATGTCCTCATTCAAGAAGGAAACTAGTATCTAATGATTCATATCCTTTTTTGTTTGTTTTTAATAGCTCCATGTTTTATCGGAAATCATTCATTTATATTTATTCAAAATTCAGAGAATGATTTTGCACATGGATTAATAAATTTGCCTTTATTCAGTTATTTGATAGGAATTAAGTAAAAGTGGAGAAAATAATTCCCACAGCTATACTTTAAATTACATTTTTGCAAAGAGAAAGTGTATATTAAGTGTAAAATAATTTTGTAATAAACTAAAAATCATTTAATTGTTAATTAAAAACGCAATAAAACCAAAATTCACCGGGTTTTATAAGAGACTATATTCCTGACGTACGAAGTATTTTAATTTCAAATTTTGTTACTTTTTATAAGAAAATGTCAACAAAAAGATACAATAATCTGCATTTTGGCTTAGAGTAAAAAGAAAGAATAGAGATGAAGAGTAGTGGCTAGAGGTGACGCCAAAAATGTAACCGTAAAATTCGCTACATTCAGCCTAAACTCAACCGCATGTTTTCGCAAAAAAAAGAGGAAAACTTTTAATAATGGACTTTTTAATTCATAATACAAAGAAATGTTACTTTAGAATGCTTAAAAGAAAGCAGATCGCTTTTATTTGGAGAAAAATTATTTGATGTCAAAGAATTTGGTCCCATTTGCACGTGATGGTTTTGTTTAAACCATATGAAGGCATTTAAATTTAAGTTATAACGTCATCATACTGCATACCATTAAGGCATTTATTAAGGCATACTTCATCTCTAACAATCGCTTTCCTCCATGGCCGTTTTCCCTTTACTTTTAATAAAAATGGAGTACTTCTTTTGCCACAATTTCAAAAATGATATTAAAAATTACAAAATAATTAATATTAAAAAAATAAATTAAGATAAAGTTTTAAACAAATAGAGAGGGGATGATTTTCGGTTACTGGGAAAATATATGAATGAAAAGTTATAAAGATATTTTTCAAAAGTCGTACCATAGTAACGACTGTAATATAGAGTACGTATTTCTTAATAAATCTACCTAATAAGATTGCTGTTGTATTAATGCTGTTGACACAAAATAGCCTTTTTTTTTTTTTTTTTTTTTTTTTTTTTTTTTTTTTTTTTAAATGCACGTAGTATCCCACAAAAGAATATGACATCCTATACTAAAAAAAGATTAAATTAAGTGAATAAATAAAATAATCTTTTAATCGTCATATAGCATCCTCGCTGGAATTAAATGTTTTATCAAAACGCAGCCAGTTCGTAAAGAAATCAATCTCTAAGCCACTAGAGATTTCTTTTACCAATTTATTGTGCGTTAATTTAATGTTTAACATCAAGATTAAAAAAATATATAGGCATTAATTAAGATTATTTTTTAAATATTAAAATTTATAAATATATGATTAATAAATTTCGATTTTTTTTTCTGGCAATAATTCCGACGTCTCGTTTCGAAATTCGCATGTTTATTATATACATATATATATATATATATATATATATATATGTGTGTGTGTGTGTGTGTGTGTGTGTGTGTGTGTGTGTGTGTGTGTGTGTGTGTGAGACGATTTAAGGAAGAAACTCGAAAATTCTTCACTGATTCCCCTTTTTTAAAAACACACAGTCGTGACAAGCGAGGGGGAAAAACAAAATAAATAAATGTAGAACATCCGTTAAATTACACATTGGTTGCTGCAAGTTATTTTATTAAGCTGCTCTCATGAGAGAGGGAAAGGCTCCCTTTGCAAGCCGTATTGAACCGAAACATCAAAAAGAATATTCCATCATTACTTCAGCAATCCGTAGTCATCGAAGAAAAAACTAAGAATCTATCTCACCACCTCCAGGCTTCCCTCTTAAATCTAAAAACAAAGTTCTAGAAAATTCTCTACTCTCTAATCATCATTTTTCCATGTAAACATAATTCGTGTCCAGCGTCGAGATTTTTATTCCACAGACGTTAATTTTATTTTTTTTAAATATTATTTAACTAATTTATAATCGATTCAAAATTTCGAATATATTAGGCAGACGATTTTTTTTACAAGCGATTAATTTTACAGTTGATAAAAAGAAAAGAAATGAATTTATTGTTATGCTCAAATATCAAACGTTGAAGGATGGAAAATAAATAAATAAATAAAAATAATGATATTTTTTTAAAGGTATGGTTGTGGAATAAATTTAATAAGAATTTCTTAAAAAGAGTTGATAAAAACATGGAAAAAATGAGTTTTATTAGGAATATTAAGAAATAAGTTTAATTAAGAATATTTTTAATTTAGAGCCATCTTTTTAAATTTACGCATATTGGAATAAATATTTTTAAGGCGAATTAAGAGTTTATATCGTTTCCATAAAGATTAATGGATTAGATCTAGAAACAAGATTTTAATTTAATAAATTGAACTAAGTACGGAATATTGTTAAAAGGAAATTAATATAGTATAAAGGTTAATCTTGGCGAAAAAATTTAAAATTTGTAATATGTATATACATATATATATATATATATGTGTGTGTGTGTGTGTGTGTGTGACATTTTGAAGTTAGGGGGGGCAGAAACATCATCGCCAGGTTTCCCTTACTCCGCACATAAGTCATGGCCAGCGAGAAAAAAAAAAGAAAATAAATGTAGAAGGTCAAAATAATCACTCCTTGGCTGCTGCAAGTTCATTTTATTAAACTGTAGCTATAATAGAGGAAAAAGCTCCTGTTGCAGACGATATTTTACCGGAACATCCAAAAAATATTCCATACTTTACTACATCAAGTCGTACTCATGCAAGAGCGCACCCAAGAATCCTTCTTCTCATCTCATCGAGCTTCCTCTTTAAATCTAAAAAGAAAATTCTAGAACATACCCTAACCTCAAACCATCATTCTTTTATGTAAACAGAATTCTTGTCCAGCAACGAGACTATTTTCCACAGACGATAATTTTATTTTTTTAAAAATATTATTTAACCAATTTATAATCGACTCAGAATTTCTTAGGCAGACGATTTTTATAGATGATTAATTTTAAGAGAAAAAGGAAAGAAATGAATTTATTGATATGCACACTATCAAAGTTTGACGGAGGGAAAAAAATAAATAGATAAAATAAAATAATGATATTTTTTGAAAGGTATGGTTTTGGAATAAATTTAATAAGACTTTCTTAAAAAGGGTTGATAAAAACATAGAACAAATAAGTTTTATTTGGATAATTAAGAAATAAAGTTTAATTAAGAATATTTTAAATTTAGAGCCATCTTTTTAAATTTACGCATTCTGGAATAATGTTTTTTAACGCAAATTAAGAATTTATATCGTCTGCATAAAGATTAACAGATTAGATCTACACCTCATTAGATGTAACGCCTCTAAAATTCATTTGAAACGATTTTTTCCAATAGGCCGTAATGTATCGGAAAAATGTTGAATATCCCTGTAAATAAACTAATAATACTAGAAACTTCATTTTCAGTAGGGTTCGTACTAGGGTAAACATCAATAACATATAAAAAATTCCTAGCAATCTGAGCATATTTACGGGAGTTAAAGCGCGGGCAGACGGCCAGATAAACGGAATGCATAAACACTTTTCAACTTTGTTGGAAAGTGTTGATAATCATAAGGTTCGTGCTAGGGCAAACATCAATAACATAAAAATTTCCTACCAATCCGAGTATATTTACGGAAGTTAGAGCACGGACATACGACCATGCGGGTAGACGGCTAGACGGCCAGACAAACCGAATGCATAAACACTTTTCAACTTTGTTGGAAAGTGTTAAAAACAAGTCGGAAATTATACATGAAACGTTGGAAATGAAGAGCGTTCAAACTTAACTAGTTTTATAAAGACTCATATTTTGATCCTATATCTTGTTTCAAATTTTATTTCAGGTCTTAAGCTGTTTCAATCCTTATGAAAAAATGCAGATTTATTGCGATACAAAATTTATTACAGTACAAAATTTATTATTGCACTTTATCAATTACAGTACAAAATTTATTACAAATATGTATATTACATAGTGTAATACGAAAATAATATGACTTCATCTTAAATAGAACGTAATCACCATGCAAATCTAGATTCATTACATGTCACGTGACATTATTGAATTAATTATGTATGATAGGATTTAATAGAATTATGAAAAAATTTATTAACACCTTTTTAAATTTTAATTCCATTTTCATAAAATTTGAAATGTCTCGGCAAAATTCTACAATGATTGTAAATACAGTAAAAGCTCCCTAAAGCGACCCCGTTCCGTCTCAGTAAAAATTGGCCGCTCCGGGAGGTGGTCTCTTAATGGTGTTCATGCTTAAAATCTCGATTTTAAATAGTTGAAAAGGGCAATAATTAATGTTGCTAAGATTTATTTTTCATATAAGGAAAAAATGCAATAAGTTAAGTATCAAAGCAAATTTATTTACATGAATTAATTACAGCAGAATTTAAAAAAAGATTGCATTGACGTTTGCTTTAATTTTACGGTTTTGTATTTTATGAGTTTTTTTATTTCCTTTATAAATTCAGTTAATAAATGCAATTTTTTTTTTTTTTTTTTTTTTTTTTGGGTGGGCGATTTTATTTGTTTATCTTTTTCTGTTTGTGTGTGTGTGTATGTGTTTCCTATCAAGGTAGGGCTGGGAATTTTATTAACCGTCATTCTTAATTTCTCATCAGACTTAAATTCATAATTTAAAAAGATAGAAAGGAGTTTAAACAGATAAAAGTTAACGATTTTTTTAAGAAGTTAATTTAGAAGTTGGATGAATAATGGGCTCTCCGATATTGTTTTTCTAATAAAACCTTCTTAAGAAAGAATTATAAAAGAATTAGACACTCAGGGATGGAATTCAACTGGAGTTGTCTCTGAATGGAGGTAAAATTAGTATTAAGCCTATGGAAATAAATTTCGTTCCGTAAAAAAGAATGATTGTTCAGGGAGATTGTCTCTTAATGTAGGTGGACGCACACGGAGGTTTCCCAGCATTATATTTCAAACCATTCGGTTAAGTAATTTTTGTGCTGTTATATGCGAACAGACGAAGAGACCGAGTTACGTATCAGGCGATGAATATAAGTGCTACGTATTGTATTATTACGAACGCACCTAAAAATCCCCAAAGGAATTTCGCATTTTAATCTATTACTGTAATCGCTGTACCATTTTTTAGGTGCGTTCATAATTATGTAAATACGTGGTACAGTAAAACCCCGAAAATTCGGATTAATTGGGACCAGATCCATTCCGGATTATCCGGAGAATTAGAAAAAAATGAAATAAAATAAAACATACTTACAGAAAATCACCTTTATGTTAAACTTATTGAATATTTACAGACAGGAAATATGTTTACTATGTAATAAAAAAAGTTTGTAATTTTCTGCTGTGGCAGTTTTTGTGATCCATACGTCATACCTTTTTCATATCTTTTGTGAGCCGTACGGTCACACATTCGCTTGAGCATAAGTAGTTCGTTGGTTGTAGTTTAAATAAAAGTTTAAATAATTAAGCTCAAGATATTCTTGCGATAAGATTTCAGAAAAAGTCTTTTTTTTATTTAGAATACGATGAGGAAACAAGTTAATGTTATGGAACTTAGCTAATCGCTCCTCAAACGTGAAAAAAAAATATCCCCAGTCTAATCCGATTAACGAGGTCCGAATTAGCGGGTTCTACTGCCCCTATAGTTGTCCTTCATTCCGTCCGACCGCAAATAACAACGCAAAAACTACCCAATTGAATAGTTTGAAAATCAAAATAAAAAATTATTACATATTTTCAGTCATTTCAAATTTCATTAAAATCCGATGTATAATTCAATTACCGGAACAATCAAAAGTATTCTGTTACATTTATGTCAATAGGAAAAAAGTTTCAAATGCATGTTGTTACACTCTTTCGAACATAATAAAATTGATATGTATCTGTGAATTATATACTATAATACACATTCTGTACAAGCTATGGTGCAAAGAATATTTGTTATTCATTTACAAGGCCTCATAAAAGTATTTCATTACATAATGGTGTAGGAGGAACATTGCTCGGGGCGCGTTTTAATTGTATTAAACTATTTAACATGTTATGAAATTGATATACTACAAGGATACTGAGGATTACTACAAGTTTCTTCTTGTATAATATACGACAGATTGTATTTACAGGAACATGCAAATGATTCCGGCTACTATAATTTATACGAAATACTATATACTACTACACGAAGATCCGAATATTTTTTAAGCTTCGTTATAGTACAAAAGCACCTCATTTGCTACGCCTGACGTGCAATTTTCTTACTTGTTTTGTTTGCTGATGTTCATTCAAACATATATTTTGAAATTCCTTTATGTGATTCATTGTAATGTTGTTTCGATTTGTCTACATTCTATGCAATTTACAAATTTTATCTTAGCATTCGCTTACAGTTATCCATCACCATTTTTAGTTTAATTTCTATAAACAAGAATAAAACGATTTTATGAGATTAACACGTTAGCTGCCGCTTGCATGAAGATGTGATGATAGTTAATGCCGCATTGTAGAAGTGAGTTTTTCCCAGAAGCCGATTTACTTTTTATAACAAAGAATCAGTGAAAGATTTTCCCGCGCCATGTGATGTGGCCCCTTAACGTTGGCGCCATATCACGCGCTTTCGCGCGAGCGGCAGCGAACGTGTTAGGCAAATTTCATCCTGCGACTTAAATACCAATATTTTATTCCTTCTAAATCATATTTACATTGATACTCATGTCTAATTCATTGCCATTAAATTTAATTAAGAATTAGAGATATGGTAATTCCCCATGCTTGTTTGTTTTAAACATAAATTGCTAGTATGTAATTACTTTAGTGATTTAATATGAATGCGAACTGTAATTTAGTTTATTCAAGTTAATTAACTACTGTACTCAGTTTTCTCAACCTTCCCACAAAACTTGATTACTCTGCTGATTTGATCTAGCTTATTGGAGCATTTTGAAGGAGGTGGTAACAATTGGGACGAAACATTTGTAATATACTGCTGACTACTTTTTAACTTATTTTGGTTCGCTTATCCTAAAAATTTATCATCAGGAGTTTTTTTTTTCGGATCAAAATCGATGGATTTCTCTTTGTTTATTGCAACATCTTAAATTGTATTGAAAAATATTTTAAGAAATTATTATGCAACTAAACTATAAACTTGTTTTTTTTTTTTATTTTAGATAAGCAATAAACGTTAATATTATACAGAGCTTAACAATTACTTAGGAAGAGAGACATTTTACCTTATAACCAAACAATAGAAATTGCTTACAGAATTTGTACTTTGTACATATTTAATAGATCTTCTTATACATCTTAATTATCAAAATAACGCAAATAATGTTATGTAACAAATATATGTAAGGGACTAATTAAATTAAAAACTTCTTACACCAATCTTCGACAAGTAAAATGCTTGTTTTATTAGGAAAAAGAATAAGTATAAAGAAGTCTTTATGTAATGCGACATCATCCAAACATGGACGCACATTTGTCAGAATTTCTACACTGTTATAAATATTGTCCTAGTTTGAACCAAAATTTGGTTTTCAGTAGCTGCCACCATAAGATGCTGAAATCACGTTGCCAAAATTTAGAACTTCCTATTTCAACCTCGTTTCAACTATTGGAACTATGCTTCAACAGGAGAGCTCTAAATATTGATTCAATATTTCACCATCTTGCAGTGGCAACTATTGAGCGCCAAAATTTGGTTCAAACTAGGACAATATTTTTAACAGTGTACATAATAACTATTAAGCAGTTCTGAAAAGCTTCTGCTTATTCATTTCGCTTGGACTTTTGTGTCTCCTGTACGATTCGAGAAGATTCGTTTTTGGCTTTGAACCATTTATCTTCCAAATGTATTCTAATTAATGCTATATGGGATTTAAGTTAGGAGAATATGCAAGCGATTACATGCATTCAGAATCCTCTCCTTATATCGTTGCCAGATACCTCATCTGTTCCATGTGAGTTGATATTATGATCCATGAACAGGAAATATTAACCGATCGCACTATAGAAAACTCATATAGCACGCAGGATCTACTACTATATGCCATGGTACCTCCGCTAAAGATGCGAGGCAGAGCTCTGCTGTTCAACGTAATACCCACACATACAGTTATTTCTTATCACCGCCACCAGTTTCCTAAACATTCAGGTAATGATAACAATTTTTTCCCACACTAGATGGTTCCATAATCAATATTAACGGTGAAACAAGATGCATCAAATAGCACGGATTTGATTGTTGAATTGTAGATATTTAAATATTTAAATAAAAAAAATATTAATGCTACATATCCAAGTGATATTCTAATAATGCTTCATTTTATCAAATCTCTATCATAGCAACGTTGTTTTCCTAATGCATATTAATTGTCGGAGCACAGCTCCGGCTTCCCTGCAAAAATTACACTTTTGTGACCTGTGAACGTCTAAAATATTTATCGCATCGATACAAAAAATGGGCTGGATGTCGGTAGGGCTAAAATCTCGGTGGGTTTTGAAAGTCAGAAATATTCGTCAACGCAAACACTTTTAAAATGCCTGCTTTTATTTTTACCATAGAGATAGCATTGTAAGTTTGAATCTTCCATTGTTGAAAAGAAAGGGAAAAAAAAGTTTTTTTTTTTTATCGATGCCATTTTCTCATAAAAAATCAAAATAAATGTTCTAAAAAAATGTATCACAAAATGTCACGTTTTAAGTAACACGCATAACTTCCATAACTTTTTCAAAAAATGAACAGAAGATGACGTGACGATTAAAAAACGCATTTTTACTCTTAATGTTGCTATATTTCTCTTTTTCCATTTAATTGAGACGCTAATTTCGGTGACTAAAAATGGCACCATAATAAAAAATAAATTATTTATTTTGATATAATTAAGCTTTTGATTACGAAAACGTCAAAAGAGGCATACATTTCTGGATTTTGCCGACACTCAAAATAGAACGAAAAGTCAACAATGCAGATAGTCAGCTGCAAAATTGTAACTGGAAAACTTAACATTGGGCTTAGGCCTTACGTTTATTAATAATCTATGGCATATTAAAATACTAGAGAATAATTAAAAATACATATGTAACTGGTATTTCAAAACAAAGTTTTTGCAGAATCAGCCTCAGAAAAAAATTGCGCCACTGTTGTGCGTATGTGACATCTGTACCAAATTTTCAATAATTTAAAATTTACAGATAAATTTTAGTTATGAATAACATTTGTTTTATGAGTTAGTCAAGCAATATAAGATTGATTATTTGTTATAATTATTTTTAGGCACAGATGTCATATACGCACTGGGGTACATAATTGACGCCAGTGTGTCATTATATTGCTTGATATAGTAAACCCGATGTTGTTATCAGTGGTGTAGACGTAAAAAAGCCAGATGGTATACGCTCTAAGCAGAGAGTGTGCGCTCAAAGCAGAGAGTATACCCTTGACTGTATATACTGTAGCTTTCTAGAGAAACAAAGGGTATACGCGTTCCTTTAAGAAATCCAGAAGGTATACGGCGTATACCCCCGTATATCCTCCACTACATCACTGGTTGTTATTTATTTATTAATAAACGCTTTTTTACTTTTAAAATTTCTTTTTTAAAATTATATAAATTGTTCTGTTCTATGGTTATTATTTTTTTTACTGACTGTTATTCCCTTATTAAAAATATACCTAACTGGTACAGTATGTAACTAATATTCGAAAATGAGATTTTCGCAAAATTGGCGTCAGAAAAAAGTATAGTCAGTGTGGTGCGTATATGTCATCTGCGCCATTTTTTTATAACTTCTATCTAACAATTCTTTTAAACAATTTCATTCATCAAATTCGATGGATGGAGTCTTATTTTTGTTCCCACCGTTATGACGTCAACGTTACTGACGCACACATTTGTAATTTATGATATAGATTGACTTCTTAAAATTTTACTTCTTACAAAAGCAAAAACCACGTGTTTATTTTTTCTCTAAAAATGTGCGAATAGATAGACAAGTCTACTTTTATGTTAGCCAAGCACCAGTGATCGACATTTTTTTAAAATTACGCTAATAGTCAATCTTACAACATTAGCCAATAACAAAAAGCCAATAATTTACTGTTGCACACTGCAATGTCAGATCAAACTCTCTGTTAGTGAATGCATAAATTAAAATATTTTGACAAAAAATAATTAAGATTAGTTCTAAAAAGCCCATAATTTCCGTTATATATTAAATTACTTTGCTGAAAAAAATAATATTAAAATACGTAATCACAGCGATATAAATACAAGTAACAAAATATCTGTAAATAACAGGAATGTTTAAATGAGAGATAAAGAAAATTAAAAACATTTTATTTCATAAAGAAAGCATCGTATCTAATTTTACATACACAACATTAGAAGTTTTTTAAGCTTCCAAAACCTTTTAATATCATTTAGAATTTTAAAATATAGATTGTTACCAACCAAAGCAGGGTATAAAGTTAGTTCTCCTTCTTCGCGTTAATTCAGCCAAAGGTTGCAATTGAGTGATAAATTTAAATAAGTTTTGGCGAGTTTTCGCACCCGGCCAACAAAACGATATACCTTTTGCAATTTACGAATAAATGTAACTTGGTTTGAACTTTATGTATTTTTAAAATGAAATCAAAAACGATACGTAGAATGTTAATTGGATGTTTCCGAATTCGTTGCATGCCAAAAGCTAATAACCTAAGAAATCGAGAAAAATATCATGTTATGCATGTATTCATTATATGCATGTATTTATTAATATGTAGGTATGGATGCATATATGAATATGCATAAATATGTTTGTATGCATACATATTTATTTGTTTGTATGCTTGAGCAAAGATTCGAGGAGGCAAACCAGTTAGCAATGAGCCTTTTGGAGGTTTATTTGTTTATCTCATTGGAGATATTAGGCAGATACGGCCTGTAAAAAGCACACCTCTCTTTAAAAAATCTTCTGTAAAAGGTACTTTGGTTTTACGTGGACAGACAGTGCTTAGCATTTTTGAAAAATGCTGCAGTTTAACAAAGTCAATGAGACAAAACGTCAGTCGCCAACAGCAGTTTCGAGAGATTCTTGATTCTTTTTCTTTGGGACAAGTTACATGCTACCTATATTTATCCCTTATACAACGACGATTGCCCCCAAATGACCTTAAAAGATTTCAAAATGCTATACGCCTCTTCCCTCAAACAAGCAAGCTGAAGAATATAATAAAGAAATATTGCGTAAATCAAAATCGCTTGTAGCAAGAATATTAACAGACCACAACAATCAAATAGCAAGATGGTGTAAGGATGATCATGCATCAGGATTTCAAGCAGAATTTTTCTTAGAAATTGCATGCAGAATTATGCTCCGAACCAATCTGTATACAGACGGTGGATTGGTAAATGGTGCACTTGGAAAGGTAAAAGATATCGTATATGGCCCAGAACTTCGGACTCCAAGCTTGCCTCAAGCTTTAATGGCTGTTTTGACGATTACCATGAGCCCCTTCTAACTGGAAGATATTTCCCTGTGACAGCCATTTCTAAATCTTAGAAAGAAAAAAGCATTTAATGTTCCTGAAATCAGTTGCCGTTACAAGTTGCATATGCTGTCACGATACACAAATCCCAAGTTTTAACTTTTACAAAAATTTCTGTAGACATTGGTCCCTTAGCATTGTCACTTGAAGCAACATATGTCGCATTCAACAGAGTTTGTCGTTTAAAAGATGTTCTCATAGAAGTACCTTTCACAAAGAAAGATTCGACGAAATTAAAAGAATGGGGGCACTTGCTAATAGAATAGCATTCGAGAATTACCTACCTCAAATGATGATTGAATAAATATTTGAAAATGAAAATATAACAGCTGTTTAATGAAGATATTCTTTAACATTATTAAATAATAAATAAAAAAAAATATATTTTTTATTTATTTATTTATTTATTTATTTATTTATTTTTTTTTTTGTATCATTATTTATGCGACTCAATGCTCCGACACTTCGACCTAATGGATGCTAGTTTTTAGTTACAGAAATTTTTAATTTTACAGATATAAAAATAATGCAGAAAAAAAGTCTAAAAAAAATAATAATAACAGTCCTTTCTACCATAAAAAGAGCAATGCATTCAAATTATTGTGGTTATTTATTTCATTCTTTAGCATTTTCTTGGACATTAAACATTCTTTATACAAGAGAAAAAAAATAGTTTTATATTAAAAACTAGCAGGCTATACCCGCTGCGCTGGTCCATTTTTCTAAACGAATGTTGACTCAAACAAAATGGTGATTTGAAATTTCGTTTTTAAAGCAGTGTATACCATCACCTGGAATGTCCTTCCGCAATGCTGAAAACGATGCCATTGCCAATGACATTGCGATATTGCACTATTGTATGCCTTGGACAAAATTTGGGTAATTAAATACTATCTCTCTTGTTTTATCATTTATAGAAGAGTTTGATATGAAAATGAGACCGTTATGACAGCAGGAATCAAAATGTTCTCTACTCATCACATTATTTTGTTAGAAAAAATTGCAATGATTATCAAACTCTATTAATTTTCATATCGCACATTATCATATGTTAGTTCTTAAACTCCCGAATCTGAATTTGCACTATGTGTAGATCTGTTAGCCTAAATACAATCTCCATTACATGTTGCGTTATATTTTTTAATAACCGTCCTCTCCTGGCAGGTCTACTACAATTTTCTCTCTACCTTGGTCTGTTCCAGCAAAGTACATAGCAAAATATATAAAAAAGAGTGTTTAACTTATATATTTATTAGAACAATGAAGCATAAAATGTGTGTTTTAAAGCTGAATTATTTGAGTAAAATTAAAATTACATCAGTTTCATTGCCTCTTCATTTTTTTAAACCAGTTGCAAACATGTAGCTTTTAAATAGGGGATAATCTTTATGCTAAATTTAGTAGAAAAATAAAACTTCAACTTGTAATCAATTCCATTATGATTTTGGCGTCAAACATTTATAACGATAGACTTGTTTCGTGTCTATTGTCAAATGAAAGTGAAGTTTACAATAATCTATTATTGGCATTTAATCTTATACCTTGGCGATAGTTCTTTTGGGGCGGGGGTTCGATGGGGTAATGAAGCAGTATTTAATAGTTAATTTTTGATAAAATTCTGTTGATAGGGCTTAAATGTCAATTAAAACTGCAACATAAACATTAAAAACAAAATTTTCTACTGTCTGTATTTCATGTATATTTTTTTCTTAGCCAATTTTAAAGTTTTTTTTTTTTTTTTTAACCTGAATGATTGATAAATTAATTGCAAATATTTTTTTTAAATTCGATATCATTGTTATTCCGAAGATTTTTCCTGCGCATTGCTAATACTGCTTTTTTAGTGATAGTAAAATAACTGCAGATGAAAAATACATAATAAGGCTAAAACCCAGAATTAACGACAGCTTGGCGAATGCCTCTACGGAGACTTGAAAAGTACGCGAGTTCTGTCAACTTAAATATTCAGATAGAATTTTAACAAATAATAGGTACTACTTTATTATTCCATAGATCAATTTCGCCAAATTATACATATTGCAAAACGATTCACCATATTATACAAACGGATATAACTTTTATTTTAAATAACAAAAGAATCAATAAATTACTAAAATATTTATGGAAATACAAATAAAACGTCGAATCAAAATATAGTTGATAACGTAACAAACGCATGTAACATGTTTAATGTCAAATGAATGTGACATTTACGATAATCCATTATTGACATTTAATCTTATATTTTAAATGCTGCAGTTTTTTGGTCGATTGGATAATTAAGTAGTACCAGATAATATAAAAATATATAACTAATAATATAGCCAATAATATTTTGGCCAGGTGTCATATATGTATCACGTTGGCGCGATTGCAACAAAATTGTGATTTTATGGATTGCGTGGTAATCTGGTTATTGTTGTTTATTTACTAATAAACTGTTTCTTTACTTTTTTTTATTGTTTTGTTCTATAGTTATTAATTAAACTTCACTTATTTATTATTGTTTCCTTTTTAAATTCATAGAAAATAATTGAAAATAATATAATATGTAACTGGTATTTGAAAACTTAGTGTTTGCCAAACTGGTGTCAGATAATAAAAAAAAAAAAAAAAAACGCGCTAAGGTGATGCGTATATAAAAATGGAAAAAATGATTATAATAATGTAAACAAATAATTAAAAAATTGCCTTTACGATTAAAAAAAAAAAAAAAAAAAAAAAATACCAAGCAGTCGTTAATTTTGTAGTTGCATCAATAGTAAAATTTCTTTTCTTCGTTTGTTTCAAAATGAAAAACCATAAATTTAATAATCTCAAATAAAATAATATGACAAATTTTCTATAACATCGTTGATGATCTAGAAGTCTCCTTAATACATAAACAAAACGGCAAAGATGTCATATACGCCGAGTTTGGCGCGATAATTTTTTATGCTAATTTGGCGGAAACATTGTTTTCGAATACCAGTTACATGTGTATATTTAAATTATTTTATATTAGTTAAATAGTAATAAAACTTAATGAAAAAAGTTTAATTAATAAGTATATAACAAAACAATTTATACAATTTATAAAGTAAATAAACATTTTATTTATAAATAAATATTAATAGTCGGGTTAATATGTCAGACAAAATAATGCCAATTTAAAGTCTATTACTTACCTCGGTGATATATAATATCTGTGCCAATAAAACTTTCAATAATATAGTACATATGCTACTTGGCGGTGTTCAATTATCGAAGATTAGTCCAATATCATTTTAAATATTATCTAACGCAGGAAAAAATATGAAGAAAATTGAAGAAGAAATGGCTAATTAAAACAGATTTGTAAAATATTTTGGCACATATGCCATATATGCTCCACATTTGTGCATTTTTTTCTTTTTTTTACACAAATCTGGCGGAAACTTCGTTTGTAAATATCAATTACATATATATATATATTTAATTGTTTTCTATTATTTTAAAAAGGAAATAAGAATAAATAAATAATGTTTTGTTAAAAATTATAAAATAAAACAATTTACATTATTAAAAAAAATAAGAGTAAATAGTTTATTAATAAATACATTAGCCGAGCTACCATATGAACATAAAATCGACGTTTTGTTGCAATCGCGCCAATGTGGTGCATATATGACATCTGTGCCATTTTTTTCAGCAGGCAATTTTTATTTCAAAATGTTGAATTTATCGATAGTAATAACGCGAAATTGCATAAATTTCATTTAAATTGCATAGATTTCCTCGTTCAGTTTGTAAATTTTAAAACTAATTTCCCCTGGAAGAGAATTTGACAAAATGGCGCAAAAAAAGTATGTTTGTTGATTACAATTTTCAAAATTACGGTGAAAAACTTTTGAAAAATAATGACATTATTTTACAATATATATGTGTGTGGCAGAATTTCACACTGAAGCTAAAATTTAAATATTTGATTACAATTTTAAAAATATTAACTCATGTTTATTTAACTTACAATTGAATACTAAAATATACTAAAAAAAAATCTCCTTTTGGAAAAAACAACTTTATTGCGACCTAATGTTAGACATATGCATTTTTGGCTTAATTAATAAATATCGTTCAAAATTCATTTAATCAAATTTTCAAGTTATTTTTTTTTATTCTAACGCAAGGATAAGTCGCCAAATGTTGCATAAAATGTAATCATCATCAAACGTAAATCACGTTATTTTTTAAGCGTTACAAATATTTCTTTTATTTTTAAGAAAATTTTTTTTTTTTTTTTTGATATAGTGTCTCATTAAATGGTTTTTCTTTACTATTATTATTATTATTGTTATCAATAGTTATTTTATTATCAGTAAATATTTTCTGCCTTTATTTGCAAGATGTTTGTAATATTTCTAACAGATATATCCTTTTTAATTTCTTTAGTAATGATAATTTTCGCCAAAAAAAAAGTACTGGCAACCCTTTCGTCAAAAATAACTGAAAAATACGAAATTTAGTACGAAAAATCAGAGTTATCCCTGTATATTTGTATCATAAACCTCCGCAAAAATATTTCCTATCGATTGATATAATCTGCAAAAAGATCCATCGGGTAGTTTTTGAAAACACCCGTTTGGAAGTTTCAGAACTTCTGCTTTATAATATACTAGCAGACTAAGCCCGCTGCGCTGGTCTATTTTTCAAAACAAAACATGAATCAAACAAAATATTGAATATGATTGCGTTTTTTAAAGCAACTTCACCTCGAATGCTCTTTCACATTTCTGAAAATCATACAAAACGCCAATGTATTTAAAGATAGAAAACCAACGATTATAAATGCACCAAAAATGCATTAAAAGTTAGCAAACAGCTGTTTCGAATCTACTGTCGAGATTCTTCATGAGTGCAAAACTCAGTAAACTAGAAAAAACAAAACTGAGCCAAAAATAAAAACAACAACAATGGAATCAAGGCCCGTTGACACCAAAATATATTAAAATAATAATAAAATATTATTTTGTTGTATCAGCTTATGCATTCGATAAAATTCGGGATTTTAAGAAAAAAATATCTCAGTTGACCATTTACTGTAGAATTTGATTGATAAATGAGGCAAGTATGAAAAGAGCAATTTAAATATTGTCTATTCACCATACTTCTAAAATAGCGAGCATTATGATCGCAGAGATTGACCATTGAATTTAAACAATTTTCAAGTGATTCATTTTCATTTGATAGTTTTTTAACTCTAAACCTCTCAACTTGAGGATATGGGTATTTGTGGAAACCTTAATACATCCTCTATCAATATTATAGTATATTTCGCAACGCACATCTGCCCTTGATAAATCTATTGCAGTGTTCCGTTTTTGGAATGCAGCAGAATAAATAAAGTTAACTAAAGTTTTTCTTAGAAAAATAAAGTGAATGTTTTTTGAATGTGTGAAATTCATTTTTTAATACAGATGTCATATACGCATAAAGTTGGCGTGATTGAAACAAAATGAACATTTTATGCCTCTTATGGTAATCCAGCTTTGTTTTTAATTTATTAATGAAGTATTTATTTACTTTCATTTGCATTTTAAAATGATACAAAATGTTATGCTCTATACATAGAAAAGTAAAATAGAAAATAGAAATGTATCTGTCATTTGAAAACGAAGTTTCCATTAAAGCGGCGCCAGAAATGTATCACCCCAACGTAGTGCATATATGACATTTGTGCTACTTTCTTACAACATGGGTGTGTGCATTTGCACCTAAATTTAGTTATTTAGCTCTATTTTTGTAATAACTGGAGTTTGCACAATATACGGTACTACTTGATTATTCTGTCGAGAAAAAATTAATAGCAGATTATAGGAATAAATGTCAATAATCGATATCGTAAGTATGATAGCAATTGATATTACACGTGATGCACGTATTTTTTTACATCATAAATGCTTTTTAATTCGACTTTTAATTTGTATTTTTGATTTATGTTTATTGTTCTTTCGTTATTTAAAATGAATTTATGTAAATTTTAATAGTTTGGCGAAACTGGCCGACGTGTTAATCAAGTAGCACTCAATTTACATTTGAAAATACCATATTTCACAAAAAACTCCATCACAAACCCGGATTTGCAAGATTTCCTTCCAATACCAATGCGGCAAAATCCTCGTTTTAGAATAGCGAAGAAATGTGCATTTTTAAAAATTATTTTCGTTATTTTAAAACGAAAATATTAATAAATAAAAAAAGTTACTATAGCACAAAACAATTTATAGAATTTCTAAAAAGAAATTGAAAGTAAATAAACAATTTATTAATACGAAAACAACTATTGCTGGGTTACCATATCAGGCAAAATAACACCGTTTTGGCGATAGTCAGATACCTCAGTGTGTATATAATATCTGTGCCAAACATGTTTGGAAAAAACAATAATCGTTATTTATACAGCATGTTTAAATACTGTAGTATAGTGAAAAAAAATGTATACATGACATATACGCACCACATTGGCGCGTTTTTTTTTTTCTTCTGATGCCGATTCGGAGAAAATTTTGTTTTCAAATACCAGTTACATATATAGTTTACAATTATTTTCTGTTATTTTAAATAGAAAATAACAATAAATTTTAAAAAGTTTAGTTAATAATTATAAAACAAAACTATTTATATCCTTTAAAAAATAGAATAAAATAAAATAAAAATTTATTAATAAATAAACAACAGCCAGGTTACCAAGTGAGGCATAAAATCGCCATTTTATTGCAGTCGCGCAAATGTGGCGCGTGTATGACAAATGTGCCTAGATTAAAATAGTTTATATAACTGGAAAAAAAAAAGAAAAAAATTGTAAATAGACAATTTATTAATAAATAGACAATAACATTCGGGTTGTCATATCAAGCAAAAAAATGACACTTTGGCGTCAGTTAATTACCCAGATGTATATATGGTTTTGGCGTAAGAAACAAATCGCACCAATGTAGTGCGTATGAAATATCTGTGCCAAAAAAAAATTTAAAATTTGCAGTTAAATTATTTTACAATATCTATGTATGTGGAAACACATTTGCCCTAAAATTTAAATATTATTCATTTTTGTGGTATTAACTGCTATATATGTATTTAAGTTAAATGTAAAATTTTTTCCTAAAAATGCTCTCACTCATTAAAAGAGAGAGAGAGAGAGAGAGAGAAAATAATTCTTGCGAACAACGCTTTTTATTTTTATTTATTTATTTATTTATTTATTTTTTGGTTTAGAATCGCATTGATTGGCGACAAAAGTAGATTGAAACACCCAAATGAACAAACAACATACAAATAACAATTGGAGCCTTTAAAAAAAATATTAATTCTGCGTGTTTCTTCTGTAAAACACATAACGGGAAAATTAGATTTAAAAATATTTTTTAAAAAAGAAAGAAAAAAACACTTATGTTTTACCTAATGAAATTTTTGAGATGTTTTCTTTTAATCTGGCTCGAAAGAAATAAATAGCCAAATATTGTGTCACTTCAAAACTTTCTTTCACATTGTGTTACTTTTTAAATATTATAAATATTCTTTTTTTTTTTTTTTTTTTTTCCGTTAAAGATAAATATTTTCCTTTCATAATATTATTTTGCATTAAAAGGATTTTTTCTTTTTATCATTATTTATTTTAAATCAATGAATTAACAGGTTTTTTTTATCGAAATGTTTATATTATTTTCCATTAGAGAAAGCATTTCATTTCTTTTTTGAAATATAATTATCGCCAAAAAAATAGTTGTTGCAACCCTTCCGTCAAAAATAACCGAAAAATACGAAATTTAGTACGTAAAACCAGAATTATCCCTGTATATTTGTATCATAAACCTCCGCAAAAATATTTCCTATCGAATGATATAATCTGCAAAAAGATCCATCGGGTAGTTTTTAAAAACACCCGTTTGGAAGTTTCAGAACTTCTGCTTTATAATATACTAGCAGGCTATGCCCGCTGCGCTGGTCAATATTTCAAAATCAACCGTGTATGAAACGAACTGGTGAATTTAAATTTGTATTTTGAATAATTTGGACCTCCAGCAGCACCTTGCTCATTGCTGAAAACGATTTAGACACCATTGTGATATTAAATTATCTTAAACGTTGCGCAAAAACCAGCTATTTAGAAGTAACTATTTTATTTTATTACTAACAGTGCAAATTTGGAAGCGAAATAAGACCATTATGGCAACAGGATTTAAAATTTTCCCTTATCTGAAGCAAGGCTAACTTATCATAATATAAAGGCTTGTCATTCACCAAGTTTCCTTTGACCGCAGTACAGGGGGCGCTGAACTACATGATTTTCACGTTGGTAGCGCCATCTAATGTTAGAAACTGGAATGTTTTCCATTATTTCCTATGGGATTATTAGCAGTAGTATGCACCAGGTGGCGTTACATACGAGCCAAAGTCATATAATAAGTTGGCAATTATAGGGACAATTTCAACAATAGATTTTCTCCTGAATGCGAGGCCTTGATATTATGATAAGGGGGCCTTGATCTGAAGAAATATTAATTATTACAGTCGTTACCATGGTACAACTTCTGAAAAATTTCTTCACAACTTTTCATTATGTGAAGCCAGGAACCCAAAGCTAATTACACCTAAAAAGTTTATATATATATTTAATTTTGTCCGCTCGATAAAAGGCACAATTATGCAAGAATCATCTTCAAACTCGTCAAGTGCATTGAGATGGTTAATATCTCAGTGGGAATTGCAAATGAGCAAAATCGGCCCAAGGGCGTGGTATTTGGGAAGGGTTCAAAAATTTGAATACCATCTTAACATGGCTTTCACAAAATCAGCTCTTACAAAACAATAGCAGGAAAAAAATAAACATTTTTCGTTACAGCAAGTTGCCAACGATAAAAAAAAAACACACACACACACACATTAAAATCCTCACTACAACAATTACTTTATTATTGCAAAATTTCCTCCTGAAAAATGAAAGCAAAATTATTTGCTCTTTCGTATTTAAGCATTTTCTCTTTAGTTATTTAAGATAAAATTATGTAAATTTGTATAATTTGGCGAACGATTTGGCGAAATTGGTTGACTTGATAATCAAGTAGTAGCCAATTTACACTTTTCATATTTCACAAAAGATTCGTACACAGACATCATATACGCAATAGTTTTAGCACTATTTTCTTGCAACTACAATGTGGCAAAATCCTCGTTTTAGTATACCAAAGAAATTTATATATTTTTGAAGTGAAAACTTCTTTAGCGGCGCTGAGCACTTTTTGTATGGGTAAAAACTTCCAAACTCGCGTCAGGGTCACGTGATGCTGATCGAAAAAGCGTAAGATCGAGGGGAAGGGAGAGGAACTAGTATCTCCCACTCTTTCTACCGTGCCTGAGTGTGCTGCTCCGTTTAGGCGGCACAGGGCGCTTGCGCGAATATCCGTGTGTGTTTTTTTAAGTTATAATTTTATTTAAGTTTAGCAACTTATACTGTTAATAGATGGAATAAAACGTTATGAAAGAAAAAGTATGACATTGTGCATTGATTATGCTGCAGTTTCCAACTACTTTTTTTCATTTTTTTATTGTATTTAAATAATAACAACATAAATTGATACCAAATGGAATAAAAAGTTAAGAAAGAAAAAACATGACATTGCACATCAATTATGCTGCACTTTCCAACCATTTTTTTCAATTCCTTAAATTTTCAATTGTATTTAAAGTTTAACAACTTACATTGTTATCAAATTGAATAAAAAGTTAAGAAAGAAAAGACATGACATTGCTCATCGATTATACTACACTTTTCAACCAATTTTTAAAATTATAATTGTATTTAAAGTTTAACAACATATACTGTTACCAGAAGGAATAAAATGTTAAGAAAGAAAAAATATGACATTGTGCATCAATTATGCTGCACTTTCCAACCACTTTTTTCAGTTTTTTTAATTTTTGATTGTATTTAAATAGTAACAACATAAATTGATACCAAATGGTATAAAAAGTTAAGAAAGAAAAACATGACATTGCACATCGATTATGCTGCACTTTTAAACCTTTTTTATATATATATATATATTTTCAATTGTTTTTAAAGTTTAACAACTTATATTGTTATCAAATGGAATAAAATGATAAGAAAGAAAAGACATGATATTGTACATTGATTATGCAGTACTTTCCAACCAATTTTAAAAATTGTAATTGTATTTAAACCTTAACAACTTATACTGTTACCAGAGGGAATAAAATGTTAAGAAAGAAAAAGTATGACATCGCGCATTGATTACATTGCACTTTCCAACCATTTTTCTCTCTTTTTTTTTTAATTTTTGATTGTATTTAAATAGTAACAACATAAATTGATACCAAATGGAATAAAAAGTTAAGAAAGAAAAATCATGACATTGCACATCAATTATGCTACATTTCAAAACCATTTTTAAAAATTTTAATTGTATTTAAAGTTTAACAAAATATACTGTTACCAGATGGAATAAAAAGTTAAGAAAGAAAAATCATGATATTGTGCATCGATTATGCTGCACTTTCCAACCATTTTTTAAAAAATTGTATTTAAAGTTTAACAACTTATATTGTTTGATTACTATTCAATTTGTTGCAAGTTTCAGAAGATACGGTCGTCCAGCAGCAGGAGTAGCTATTTATAAAAGGTTGTTTGATGTAATGGGCATATATTTCCACAATTCATATGAATGTGCATGTGAGGTACACCAGTATGTTTAGTAGTAATGTTTTTGATATCAGTGATATATGTGTTTGTTGTTGCCACTCTGAAAATGAAAAACTAATTGTATTGGTTGCCATTTATATTTCATCGGATAAGTCTTTAAGTGCAAATGAGAATTTTTGTATGAAAATTTATTTATTTGTTCTAAAGAGGCTTCTGCATTACTTCAAGATAGAATTGGAAAGAGATTTGATGATTTGCCGATGATTTTGAGTAGGGATTTCAACATCAACTTTGTGGATGATGAAAATCTACAATTAATTGAATTTTTAAATAGAAAATTTGATTTAACAATGACCAACCATCGCAATCTTAGCACAGAGAGATAAAAAATTACAATTGATGCAGTCATTACAAGATATTTAAATAGAATTGAATCAAAATTGTTTGCTATATATTTTAGTTACCATAAACCTATAATATCAAATCTAGAATATAATGATAATAATGATGATGATGATGATGGAAGAATTGTTGAAATGGGGATGAAAATTCATAAGTTTTATGGGTATTTATTTCAAAGAATACCAACTGACGATATTTCATATTTCATGCATTTGTAAATTTATGTTTTAAGCAACAGATTGCAATTTTTGTATGTAAAATAATATGCATTATTTTTCATGTACAATAGCGCATTAAATGAAAATTGTAGTATCATTTTTGTAGCAGTAGTTTATAATAATGAATAAAAAACACTTCATTTAAAAGTATTTTCTGCACAATAAAATATGTCCAGACGATTAAAAAATACACACATAATTGTTCAAGTTTTCACTTCTGTCGGCACTCCCGGAGTGCTTTTTTTTTTTTATTATTATTTTCTATCATTTGAAGCAGTAATTAACAATAAATAAAAAAGTAACTGTAGAACAAAACAACAAATATCATTTCAAAAAAGAAAATGAAATTAAATAAACAACTTATCATCAGATAAACAACTATAGCTGGGTCACCATATGAGGCAAATAATGCCATTTTGGCGCCAGTGAGATACCTCGATGAGTATATGACCAAATCTGTGACAAAATTTCCATATTTGGAAAAAACTTTAATCGGTATTTATGCTGCATTTTCCTTACTTATGTACACTACTTATGCCACCGTACTTATGCTACATTGGTGCAATTTTTTTCTGGCGCCAATTTGGAGAACATGGTTTTTAATTACCGATTTCATAAATATTTTTTTATTATTTTGTATTACTTAAAAAAATAATAAATAAATAAGGTTAATCAATAGCTATAGAACAAAATGATTTATATTATTTTAAAAAACAAAATGAAAGTTAATAAATAGTGTATTAATAAATAAACAACCATAGTCGGTTTACCATGTGTGGCATAAAATCGCCATTTTGCTGCAATCGTGCGAATGTGGTGCATATATGACATCTGCGCCAAAACTTTAAAAAGTTGCAATTAAATTATTTTACAGTTTGGGTGAGGAAGACAGTTATACTAAAATTTAAACATTATACGCATTTTTTTTTTTTTTTTTTTTTTTTTTTTTTTTTTTTTTTTTTTTGCTATAACTGCTATTTATATATTTACAATTAGACATAAAAAAATTTCCTAAAAATGCTCTCACACATTTAAAAGAGAGTGAGAGAATTTAGTAATTGTGAACATCGCTCCGGCTTATGCCTTCTTTGTACAAAATCACATTGTTTGATGACAAAAGTAAATTCAAACACCCAAATAAACAATTAACATACAATTAACATAAAACCATTTTTAAAAGTAATTCTGCTATTTTGTTCTGTAAGACACATAATGGTAGAATTAGATTTTAAAAATATGTTTTTTTAAAAAGAAAAAGGTTATTTACGTTTTATCTAATAAAATATTTAAAATACATTTTTGTTAGCCTGCGCGAAAGAGAATAGCGAAAGTTTGATTGACGAAATATTGAAGAGGAAATGGTCAATTAAAAAAGACTTGTAAATTTTATTCATCGGGAATTTTTCATTTCAAAATGTTGAATTTATCTATAGTAATAACGCATAATTGCATAAATTTACTTTGAATTGCAAAATTTTTCCTTCAGTACTACTTGGTTATACCGTCGACGAATTTCGCCAAATTATACAAATCGCCAAACTATTAGCCAGATTATATAGATTAGCATAAATTTTCATTTAAATAACGAAAAACAAATTAGCAGAACATATATAAAAGTAGAAATAAAATGTCGGATGAAAAATCACTTGATGACGTAATTAATATTTATATTATGCTTAATGTCAAGTGAATGTGACATTTACGATCATCCATTATTGACATTTAATCTTGGAATTTGTCTATTTTGGGTAGATTTTTAATCGATGGGATAATCTTTCCTTCTTCAGTTTTTAAATTTTAAAACTGAAATTTTTCCTGTAAGTGAAATTGACGAAATGGCGCAAGAAAAATTAAATTAACAATGAAAACATTTGCAAAAAGAAATAAAAGAGTTATACTCATATCTATATAATTTACGATTGAATATTAAAATATACTCTAAAAATTATCTTCACTTGAAAAAAAAAAAATATTTGCGACTAATAAGAACCTAAGTCAGGCATTAAGTCAGTAGTGCATTTTCGGCTTAAAAATACATTCTTTGGCGACAAAAGCAAGATGAAAATGGTATAGAAACGAATAGTAACTCACAACTTATAGTGTCTTTTACAATCAGATCTGCTTTTTTCTGCTGTAAGTTATATTATACGGAAATTCGATAAAAAAGAGAAAGAAAATAATAAAAAGGGAAATAACTGTCATTCAAAATTCATTTAATCAATTTCTGAAATTCATGTTTTTATTCTAACACCAGGCATAAGTCGCCAAAAGTTGAACCAATTGTTATATTTCGCGTTAATTTATTTTTTAAGCATTACAAATATTTTTTTCATTCTCATTATAAATATATTTTTATAATATTACGCCTCATTTAAGCGGTCTTTCTTTATTATTATTAACATTATCAGTAGTTATTTTCTGCTATTATTTGCAAGATATTTGTAATATTTCTAATAGATATAGCCATTTTAATTCTTTTAGCAATTATAATTTTCGCCAAAAACAGCTACTGGCAACCCTTTTGTCAAAAATAATCGAAAAATACGAAATTTACTACGAAAAATCAGAGTTATCCCTGTAAATTTTAATCATAAACCTTCGGAAAAATATTTCCTATCGAATGATACAATCGACAAAAAAATCCATCGGGTAGTTTTTGAAAACACTCGTTTGGAAGTTTCAGAACTTCTGCTTTATAATATACTAGCAGGCTATGCCCGCTACGCTGGTCCATTTTTCTAAACGAATCTTGACTCGAACAAAATGGTGATTTGAAATTTCGTTTTTAAAGCAGTGTATACCATCACCTGGAATGTTCTTCCGCAATGCTGAAAACGATGCCAGTGCCAATGACATTGTGATATTGCACTATTGAATGCCTTGGACAAAATTTGGGTAATTAAGTACTATCTCTCTTGTTTTATCATTTATAGTAGAGTTTGATATGAAAATGAGACCGTTATGACAGCAGAAATCAAAATGTTATCTACTCATCATATTATTTTGTTAGAAAGAATTGCAATGATTATCAAACTCTATTAATTTTCATATCGCACATTATCATATGTCAGTTCTTAAACTCCCGAATCTGAATTTGCACTATGTGTAGATCTGGTAGCCTAAATACAATCTCCATTACATGTTGCGTTACATTTTTTAATAACCGTCCTCTCCTGGCAGGTCTACTACAATTTTCTCTCTACCTTGGTCTGTTCCAGCAAAGTGCATAGCAAAATGTGTAAAAAAGAGTGTTTTAACTTATATATTTATTAGAACAATGAAGCATAAAAGGTGTGTTTTAAAGCTGAATTATTTGAGTAAAATTAAAATTACATCAGTTTCATTGCCTCTTCATTTTTTTAAACCAGTTGCAAAAATGTAGCTTTTAAATAGGGGATAATCTTTATGCTAAATTTTGTAGAAAAATAAAACTTCAGCTTGTAATCAATTCCATTATGATTTTTGGCGTCAAACATTTATAACGATAGACTTATTTCGTGTCTATTGTCAAATGAAAGTGAAGTTTACAATCATCTAATATTGGCATTTAATCTTATACCCTGGCGATAGTTTTTTTGGGGCGGGGGTTCGACAGGTAATGAAGTAGTATTTAATAGTTAATTTTTGATAAAATTCTGTTGATAGGTCTTAAATGTTAATTAAAACTGCAACATAAACATTAAAAACAAAATTTTCTACTGTCGGTATTTCATGTATATTTTTTTTCTTAGCCAATTTTAAAGAATTTGCTTTAACCTGAATGATTGATAAATTAATTGCAAATATATATATATTTTTTAATTCGATATCATTGTTATTCCGAAGATTTTTCCTGCGCATTGCAAATATTCCTTTTTTAGTGATAGTAAAATAACTGCAGATGGAAAATACATAAGGCTAAAACCCAGAATTAACGACAGCTTGGCGAATGCCTCTACGGAGACTTGAAAAGTACGCGAGTTCTGTCAACTTAAATATCCAGATAGAATTTCAACAAATAATAGGTACTACTTTATTATTCCATCGATCAATTTCGCCAAATTATACATATTGCAAAACGATTCACCATATTATACAAACGGATATAACTTTTATTTTAAATAACAAAAGAATCAATAAATTACTAAAATATTTATGGAAATACAAATAAAACGTCGAATCAAAAAATAGTTGATAACATAACAAACGCATGTAACATGTTTAATGTCAAATGAATGTGACATTTACGATAATCCATTATTGACATTTAATCTTATATTTTAAATGCAGCAGTGTTTTGGTCGATGGGATAATTAAGTAGTACCAGATAATATAAAAAATATATAAATAATAATATAGCCAATAATATTTTGGCCAGGTGTCATGTATGTATCACGTTGGAGCGATTGCAACAAAATTGTGATTTTATGGATTGCGTCATAATCTGGTTATTGTTGTTTATTTACTAATAAACTGTTTCTTTACTTTTCTTTACTATTTTGTTCTATAGTTATTAATTAAATTTCACTTATTTATTATTGTTTCCTTTTTAAAATAATAGAAAATAATTGAAAATAATATAATATGTAACTGGTATTTGAAAACTTAGTGTTTGCCAAACTGGTGTCAAAAAAAAAAAAAAAAAAAAAAAAAAAAACGCGCTAAGGTGATGCGTATATAAAAATGGAAAAAATGATTATAATAATGTAAACAAAAAAAAAGTAAACAAATAATTAAAAAATTGCCTTTTCGATTTAAAAAAAAAACACCAAGCAGTCGTTAATTCTGTAGTTGCATCCATAGTAAAATTTCTTTTCTTCGTTTGTTTCATAATGAAAAACCATAAATTTAATAATATCAAATAAAATAATCTGACAAATTTTCTATAACATCGTTGATGATCTAGAAGTCTCCTTAATACATAAACAAAACGGCAAAGATGTCATATGCGCCAAGTTTGGCGCGATAATTTTTTATGCTAATTTGGCGTAAACATTGTTTTCGAAGACCAGTTACATGTGTATATTTAAATTATTTTATATTATTTAAATAGTAATAAAAATTGATGAAAAAGTTTAATTAATAAGTATATAACAAAACAATTTATACAATTTATAAAGTAAATAAACATTTTATTTATAAATAAATATTAATAGTCGGGTTAATATGTCAGACAAAATAATGCCAATTTAAAGTCTATTACTTACCTCGGTGATATATAATATCTGTGCCAGTAAAACTTTCAATAATATAGTACATATGCTACTTGGCGGTGTTCAATTATCGAAGATTAGTCCAATATCATTTTAAATATTATCTAACGCAGGAAAAATATGAAGAAAATTGAAGAAGAAATGGCTAATTAAAACAGATTTGTAAAATATTTTGGCACATATGCCATATATGTACCACATTTGTGCATTTTTTTTTTCTTTTTTCACACAAATTTGGCGAAAACTTCATTTTAAAATATCAATTACATATATATTAATTGTTTTCTATTATTTTAAAAAGGAAATAAAAATAAATAAATAATGTTTTGTTAAAAATTATAAAATAAAACAATTTACATCATTTAAAAAAAAATAAATAAGAGTAAATAGTTTATTAATAAATATACAATAGCCGAGCTACCATATGAACATAAAATCGACGTTTTGTTGCAATCGCGCCAATGTGGTGCATATATGACATCTGTGCCATTTTTTTCAGCAGGCAATGTTTATTTCAAAATGTTGAATTTATCGATAGTAATAACGCGAAATTGCATAAATTTCATTTAGATTGCATAGATTTCCTTGTTCAGTTTGTAAATTTTGAAACTAATTTTCCCTGGAAGAGAATTTGACAAAATGGCGCAAAAAAAGGTTGTTTGTTGATTACAATTTTCAAAATTACGGTGAAAAACTTTTGAAAAAGAATGACATAATTTTACAGTATATATGTGTGTGGCAGAATTTCACACTGAAGCTAAAATTTAAATATTTGATTACAATTTTTAAAATATTAACTTATGTTTATTGAACTTACAATTGAATACTAAAATATACTCCAAAGAAATCTCCTTTTTGGAAAAAACAACTTTATTGCAACCTAATGTTAGACATATGCATTTTTGGCTTAATTCTTTGCCGACAAAAGTAAAAAAAAAAAAAAAAAAAAAAAATCTCAAAGAAACAAACATATAACTCACAATTACTTTTACAATTAGATCTGCCTTTCTCTGGAGTAAGTTATATACTATCGAAATTTGATAAAAAAGAGAAAGGAAATAATAGAAAGGAAAATAAATATCGTTCAAAATTCATTTAATCAAATTTTCAAGTTATTTTTTTTTTTTTTTTTATTCTAACGCAAGGATAAGTCACCAAATTTTGCATCAAATGTAATGATTCACGTTATTTTTTAAGCGTTACAAATATTTCTTTTATTTTTAAGATAAATATTTTTTTATGATATCATGTCTCATTAAATGGTTTTTCTTTATTATTATTATTATTATTATTATTGTTATCAATATTTATTTTATTATCAGTAAATATTTTTTGCCTTTATTTGCAAGATGTTTGTAATATTTCTAACAGATATATCCTTTTTAATTTCTTTAGTAATGATAATTTTCGCCAAAAAATAAGTACTGGCAACCCTTTCTTCAAAAATAACCGAAAAATACGAAATTTAGTACGAAAAATCAGAGTTATCCCTGTATATTTGTATCATAAACCTCCGCAAAAATATTTCCTATCGAATGATATAATCTGCAAAAAGATCCATCGGGTACTTTTTGAAAACACCCGTTTGGAAGTTTCAGAACTTCTGCTTTATAATATATATGATATAATATGATATGATATTTTTCAAATGCCAAAAATCTTTCTTTGAGAAAGACTTCTCTTTTCTCTAGAATCGATGAAAAGTCCATAATATTAAATAACACGTGATTTTCAATATGAAGGTATTATCGATTTCATTTCTAATCATTTATTTAGAGTAAAATAGAAAAAAAATAATCATTATTGCCAGGGAAAAAAAACATTTTTATCTGTTTGTTCAAGAAGTAAATGTCCTTAATGTTGCTCCAGAGTTAACGATAAATAAAAATCGATTTTGAACTTTTTCTTTCTTAAATGGGAACAAAAATAAAAATAATAAACGTTACTTTGAGTTATTTTCTAAATAACAGATAATTTTAAGTTTATAATATTTGTGTAGCACTGAAAAAGATTCATTATTAATCAACATCATTATTTCGTAATAATCTAGTACAGTGATTCCCAAACTTTATTGGTATGCGACCAACCTTTAAATAAAAAAAAATTCTTAATCCACTTAATTATAAGAGTGTAAATCTGTATGGAACGTGTTGTATTACCTGTTTAAGTTATAGAACAACTTATGTACAAAAAAGGGAAATTTTAAATAATGTACGAAGCATATACTATCAAGAAAAAGAAAAAACAATAATCCTGATGTGAGGAAATGGCATAATAATTAAAACAACGCACAAACTACAAAGATAAATAAAAATATGTTTAATTATTATCAAAAGAGCCCATTTTAGCCAGCAAAATTTCTGACACTTTTGTTCACTGATGAGAGCATTTATATCACGGTTAAAACTCATTAATTTTAATATTGAGTCACGCTGTACATGCAGTTTGTTTCTGAACCCTGTTTTTCCAAAGACAAGTAATTAAAAAAAGCATGTTCACACATCCCGTCGTGTAGAGAATCTCAACAAGGAATTCAAAGTTGATTTGGGATAGTTGATTGTAGATATTCCTCTGGTGCATTTATCAAGATGAAATTTAAGTATTTTACTTTGAAATATTATTTGCTGGTAAAATGATTATTTTTTTAAAACACAGGAAATAAAATTTATGTTTTTGTGACAAATCTTGAATGTACCACGACCCACCAAAACACTCGCCGCGACCCACAGTTTAGGAACCGCTGATCCGGTATCTTGTGAAATATTCATTGATGAAAAGAAATTTAAAGGCTATATATCTAAGCACTAAAAAATATGAATGCTACCTATCTAAGCTATATTATAATATTGCTTTATTTTATCAAATATTTATTATAGCAACATTGTGCTTCTTATGCATATTAATTATTAATTACAGAAAGTTTTCATTTAACAGATATAATGGAAAAAATGCAGAAAGAGAAAAAAATCTGAAGAAAAAAGAATAGCCTATTCCACCATTAAAAGAACAATGCATTCAATTTAATGTGGTTAATAATTTTATTTTTTAACATTTACTTAGACATTAAATTTTCTTACTAAAAAGAGAAAGAAAAAATACTTTCATATTAAAAATATTTTTAAAATGTCAAAAATCCTTCTTTGAGAGCTCTAGAACCGATGATAACCATAATAATAAATAACACATGATTTTCAATATGAGGGTATTATCGATTTCATTTCTAATCATTTATTTAGAGTAAAATAGAAAAATAGAAAACAATCATTATTACTAGGGAAAAATTATTTTTATCTGTTTGTTCAAGAAGTAAATGGTCTTAATGGTGTTCCAGAATTAAAGATAAGTAAAAATCGATATGGATCTTTTTCTTTTTAAAATCGGAACAAAAATAAAAATAATAAAAGTTACTTTGAGTTATTTTCTAAGTAACAGATAATTTTAAGTTTATAATACTTGTGTAGCACTGTAAAAGATTCATTATTAATCAACATCGTTATTTCGTAATAATCTAGTACAGCGGTTCCCAAACTTTATTGGTATGCGACCCACCTTTAAGTTAAAAAAAATTCTCAACCCACTTAATATAAGGGTGTGAATCTGTATGGAACTTGTTGTATTACCTGTTTAAGTTATATACAATCTTATCTATGAAAAAGGAAAATTTTAAATAATGCACGAAGCATATACTATCAACAAAAACAAGAAATAATAATTCTGATATGATTCTGATTAAAACAACGCACAAACTACAAAGATAAATAAAAATACATTTAATTATTATCAAACTAGTACATTTTAACCAGCAAAAATTCTGACACTTTTCTTTACTGATGAGAGCATTTATTGGCGGTTAAAACTCGTTAATTTTAATATTAAGTCACTATGTAAATGCAGTTCGTTTCTGTACATTGTTTTTCCAAAAACAAGAAATTAAAAAAAGTATGTTCACGCATTCCCTCGAATAGAGAACCTCAACAAGGAATTCAAAGTTGATATAGATATGTGTGGATATTTCGCTGGTATATTTATCAAGGTGAAATTTAAATATTTTATCTTGAAACAGTATTTGCTGTTAAATTTTTTATGTTTTTAAAACAGAGAAAATAAAATTTATATTTTTGTGACAAATCTTGATTGTTCCAAGGCGCACAAAAAAAACACTCGCTGCGACCCACCAGTGGGTCGTGACCCATACTTTGGGAAACGCTGATCTAGTATCTTGTAAAAATATTCATTGATAAAAAGAAATTTAAATGCTACATATCTAAGCATTAAAAAATATTAATGCTACCTATCTAAGCTACATTCTAATATTGCTATATTTTATCAAATATTTATCATATCAACATTGTGCTTATTATGTTTTTAACTAGTAAATCTGCAGATCAAGAGCCTCAACGTCAGTTTTTCACTTCTTTTTTTTTAAACACACTTAGCGTAATATTCAACTTCCTGGAAACTGTAATTTAAAATTTTCGAATTAGGTAATTATTTATAAGAATTAAATAAGAATAAGAAATTTGCCATCAAAAGCCTTTAAATTAAAGATTTAGTTATGTTAGGATATTCTGAAAAATTCATGATCTATTATTTTTGTTGTTTATTATACCACAGTAGATTTCTTCAGGAGGGCGGAGCCCGCCTGAACCCCCCGTAGACTCATTAAATTTAAATTTCTAAATTTCTATCAATCTGCTAATGGTTATCGTATATCTTGTATTTTTTTCTACATTTTGATTTATAAGGATAAGTGACAGTTTTAATAAGCATTTTTCATTATCCTCATACTTCTAGATACCTGCCCATCAAAAACACCTAAATCTGATGTATCAGGAACTTTTGAAAGTGTAAACTCAGTAATCTAGGGTTTTACAATTTTGTTTACGTAAAAAAGAAGTTTTGATTGCATTTTGTGGCAGTTATCGGGGACTGACAGATAGAACATAAGAACAGACTGAGAGATGGAAAACAATAAATTTTGCGTCGCCAAAATAAGCCTTCGCCGAAGTTTCGGCAATGACGTCATTATTCATGAATTATTGCTGTCCATGTTTCTTGTATTTTTAACGACAACTATAAAATACCTGTTTTATTTCAATTATGACGTCAAATTTTATCAATTGAAATATTTGTTAAAAATATAATTATTTTTTAATTCTTTTACTTCTAATTATGCCCCTATTTTTGTCAGAAAAATTCTTATTAACGAAACAAATTTCCGTGTTTAATATTTAACAAAGTACTATTTTTATTTTTATTTTAATTCTGACGTCATATTTATTTTTTCGTAGTTTAATTTTTCGAATGAAAATTACTCAATTGAAACTTGTTGCCGTTGAAAAAGTATTCCATATTTTGATTTTTTTTTTTTTTTTGGCAACGATAAAGGAAATTGGTTATATTTTATCTAAAAAATCGCCCTTGATTCTGTATGAAAAAGAAGGAAATTTTGAATTATTAAGGAAAATATTGTAATAAAATTAATAAAACATAGCCTATATTCGTTTCTGGGCTATATTATATTTATCCGCAAAGATAGAAAGACATTAATTCATCAGTTTTGACGTTGACTTCATTTAAATTTTCGTATCTGCTTTCAAATTTATAGCATTAAAATATAATAAGGATTAGGATGAATGGTTGCTCAGCAACCATTAAGAGAAAATAAAGAAAATGAAATAAATACATTTCAAATAAGTAAATCTCTAAAACAAATTAGTTTATATTATTGGAACACATTTATGAAAAATCTCCAAAATTTACAATAATAACTTTAAAAATCTGACAAATGCATAGACAAAATTTCAAAACAATATGAATAATTTAACTGGTAAATTTCAGTGTCCATTTATCATTGAATTCGATTAATGAAATGTGTCATTTTCTCTCAAGGAAAAAAAAAAAAATTAAAATCATTGGATTTGCCATAGAAAAGCATTATTGCGCAAAATAAAATATTCTATATTTTACGAACGAATGAATCAAATCTATCAAAAAACTATACAGCTTAATCCAAGTGCCTCAATAATATACCCACTTAATTTCAAGTCAATCGAGTGATTTTTGCGTTAGTTATCGCGGAACAGACAGACTGACAGACACCAAAAAATTTCGTGTCTCCAAAGTAAGCCTTCACTGACGTTTCGGCAATTACAGAAAGTTTTAATTTAACAGATATAAGGAAAAAAATGAAGGAAAATAATAGTCTATTCCATCATTAAAAAAGCAATGCATTCAATTTAATGTGGTTAGTTGCTTTATTTTTTAACATTTCCTTAAATTTTGTTACTAAAAAAAAGAAAGAAAAAATACTTTTATATTAAAAATATTTTTAAAATGCCAAAAATCATTCTTTGAGAGCTCTAGAGCCGTTGATAACCATAATAATAAATAACACGTGATTTTCAATATGAGAATATTATCGATTTCATTTCTAATCATTTAGTTAGAAGAAAATAGAAAAAGAGAAAAAAATCATTATTACCGGGAAAAAATATTTTTATCTGTTTGTTCAAGAAGTAAATAATCTTAACGTTGTTCCAGAGTTAACGATAAGTAAAAATCGATATTGATCTTTTTCTTTTTAAAATCGGAACAAAAATAAAAATAATAAAAGTTACTTTGAGTTATTTCCTAAGTAATAGATAGTTTTAAGTTTATAATATTTGTGTAGCACTGAAAAAGATTCATTATTAATCAACATCGTTATTTAGTAGTAATCTACTACCTTGTGAAATTTTCATTGATAAAAAGAAATTTAAAATTCAATGTCTGGCTAGACCAAGAAAGTAAATTAACTATTTTCTTTAAATAAAGTAAAAAGTTGTAATTAATATAATGAACATAAAATTATGTAACGAGTTTTTACATTGATTTTTTGATAAATATAAACTCAAATTCCAAAGATCTGTAAAAAATTATAATGACGTTTGCTTTTCCTTTTTTTTTTCTTTTTGTGTGTGTGTGTAGTGAAAAATTAAAAAAAAATGTTTCACTTACATAGTTTCTTCACGTACTTATTCAGAAATGCTGTGTCTGATAATACATCAGATAATTTTTAGGCACATTTCGTATGAAACATTAACATTTTTGAAGATCTACACCGATCATGACCCCTAGATCCCAAAACTACCATCAGTAAAAAACTTTATAGCTATCTATCTATCTCATTTTTTATGGACACGATAACTTCTTTAATTCTGTTCAAATCACTTTCAAACTGAATCATAAAATCTCGGTCAAGTTCGTTAATGGGCAAAATTGGACCAAGCGGGTGGAAATAGGGAGGATTTTAGAGAACCTAAAAAACCTCAAAACCTCTTCGTTAAAATGGATATCAAATCAGTTTAAAGTTCATATTGCTTCAAAAAAATGGGCTAAAAGTTTATGCATGACATATTTTTTGATGAAGTTAAAAATTTGCTCATGGGGCGAAAAAAATAGGATTTTTGGGCGAAAAAATTCCATTACTTCGTCAATTCTCAAGATGTCAAATCCAATTAAATTTATTATAAATGTTTTTAATATTATCTAAAACTTTTGTAGTTACAAGTTTTTGATAAGTGCAACTCTTATTGGAAAAAAAAGTTGGGGGATTGGAAGAAGAAAAAAATCTAAAACTTCGTCGATTCTTAAAATATCAAATCTGATTAAATTTAATTTACACCTCCTCAATAATATTTATAGCTTTTATACCGCAAATTTTTGAAAGGACCCATACTTAAAGCAAAAATTAATTAAACAAAAATAGGAATTGAAGGAAAAGTCGTATTAAAGGTTGTACTCAAATCCAAACTGCATATATTCTGATTCATTTTTAAATTCATTTTGCACATACACTTGGCAGATTCTTTTATTTAGGAACTGTACAATGTGATGCATATTGGCCAATTTTTTGATAAAGGCAGATTAAAAAAATGCTTTCAAAGTGGGGATTATGAACAGAATTTTCTGAAACGATCGTGATTGAAAATTTGAGGAAGTATTGAATAACAAATTGCTAATTTTCTGACTCATTTTTAAATCCATTTTCGCTCTCAAACGCATCGAATTGACAGGTTCTCTTATTTAGGAGCTATATAAAATGCCGAATTGGTCAGTTGTTGATAAAGGCAGAATTTATAACAAAAAAGGTTATCAAAGTGAGTAGTTTGAACGAAACTTCCCGAAGTGATCCTGATTGCAGAGTTCGGGATGTATTCAAATAACAAATTGCTTATTTTATGACTCATTTTTAAATTCAATTTTGCTCTCAAATGCATTTAATTGCCAGTTTCTCTTATTTGAGAACTATATAATGTGCTATATTGGTCGATTTTTTCATAAAGTTAGAATATATTTTTAAAAAATGCTGTCAAAGTGGGAATTCGAGCGAATTTCACTTAAGATTATTCTACTAAAACCAGATCTTACAGGAAAAAAAATGAAATTAAAAATTATTCAGAAGCGGCCAAATAAGATTGTTAAACTGGGTTTATCTCTAATAATATTTTATTTTTTGTTGTTGAAAAGAGAACTTAACTTCGAAATCTATTTTCACATGTAGGCCAAGGCAACAGGGATTTTCTTACTTTGTAAAAAGTGTTTAAAGCCAACATACATACTTACGAAACATAAACTACATGTATTTTCTATACCACATTTTAATATGGTGTAAAAATGAACACAATAAATGAACATGATTCTAAATTTAATGTTGAACAATTTTAAACTAAATGTTGAACATCTGAATTATTTTTATGGAGTGTCTTGAGTTAGAGCACGGGCTGACAGACAATGTTTTATCAAATATTTATCGAAGCAACAATGCTGTTTTTTTATGCACAGTAATTTTTAGATACAAATTTTTTTTTAATTTAACAGAAAGAAAGATTTTAAAGTAAAAGAAATGCGAAAAGAGAGAAAAAGCAATAATCTATTCCCTCATAAAAATAAAAACATAATTTAATATGTTTTTTTTTTTTTAGTTGATTTTTTTTTTTTTTTTTTTTTTTTTTTTGTGCCAGAAAAAAAATTACATTAAGGTGAAATCCGCAAAATTATCATTTTTGAGCTTTAAAATCGATTATAACAACCTATTTATCTATGTATCTGTATTATAAAGCCAGACGTACCTGTGCGTAACCATGCGTCATTTTTTGAATGGCAACATTTTCCGATGAAATTTTGTCTTTGCAATTTTTGCTACTGTAAATATTTAAACTTCTAGAAATCGCACATTGTCAATCTTTACACCGTCGTTTAAACAAAAAATAATGTACTTTTAAACACAATTTGTTATAAAACTGTATCTTAATTTGTTTTTGAGATATTAAGTTTTTGTAGTTTTTAGTTCCATTTCTCTAATGTAGTGAGTACTGCATTTTTGTGGAAAGTAAAAGAATAATCATAGAGGTGAGGGATAGATAAAGGTGCAGAATACCGTAAGAGCTATTTTTTTAATCTCTTAAAGATCACATATTTTCAAATTTTATACCGTCGTTTAGAAAAAAAATCTACCTTCAGATGCAATTAGATTGAAATTTGTACCTTATTAGACTCATTTATTACGACAATACAATTTTCAACCTTCTTTTAATCTTTATCGCGTATTTCCGTTAAAAAATAGTAATAAACAATTTGACCAGAAATCTAAAAATATTGTTCGGATAATTTTTCATAACAAAATTAAATCTGCATTTAAATGTAATTAGAAGAAAGATATTTAAAATACATAAATTTAACATATAATCAAATAATTTATATTTTTACGCTGCCAAATAAAAAAAAAATTACTTTGAAATATAATTTATTTGAAAGCCGTATCTTAGATTACTTACTGCTGTGGTTAATTATTTCCTATCAGATATGAATCATTTTTAAATTTATCTATATTGCGTGATTATGAAATATTAATTCATTTGCCCTTAAAATAATGTAAAAAGTTCAGAATTTTTTCTGGCTACACTATTCAATAGCGAAACTAAAACTTACCCTACAAATAATTAAATAAAAAATATAAATAAATACAAATTTAACAGATATGTAACTGAACTGCGCGTTTCATGCATTAAAATGACCACAAACAAAAATGCTGTCTTAAGTTGTAAAATCTTTGGCTAATAATTTCTGGCTTGCGTCTAATATGAAAATACCGCGTTTGATAATTTTCAAAACTTTATACATTTACATAATTAATATGCTTGATGTAAAATTGAGGTTTCCAGTTAGTAGGCAATTTAAAAAGAACTTTACCAATGAAAAATGTATTAGAATTTCAAGTTTTAAATAAAAAAAAAAGCTTTTCATTTTTACTATGTGACCCAAAAACCCCGAGTTCTATATACTAGTAAGAATAAATAAGGTAGCCTGGGGTAATAACGCCACGTTAAGGTTCTACCAATTTTCACGGCTCAGTTTTAGATTGTATTTTTCAAACAAATATAGGATTTGATACAGCAACTCATTGACTATCTAAATAAAAAAAATATTTAACAGATATGTATTTATAAAATGTAATAGCGTGAATTCTAGACCAATGCTATTTGGCGTTATTATCCACCTATATGGGTAATAACGCCATGCAAACAAAACTATGAAATAAGATGAAATAATTGCATGTAGATTGCCCAATTCTAAAAATACAAACTCTACAAACTTAGAAATTGACAAATTGCATTCTAAGCTATTGAAAATGTTCAATTTTTTGTGAAAGTGAAAGAAAAGTAAAGGTGTGGTGTGGGGGGTGGATGAGGCAAAAGAATATCAGACCGTGAGCTTCTTTTTGCTTAAAAAGGACCGCTTAAATAGAATTATTAGAAACATTGCACAGTTTTAACTGTGTTTATTTGAATCAGTATTTAGGATGTAGCTCAGCGACTGTAGGGAATCAACCGCGGTATTAATTCCAAGGATTGGCGTTATTACCCCGTTATAGTTATTGCGCTGCACATTTTAAATTACAAATTATCTCGAGAAGATATCCAAAATCTTCAATAACATTTTGAAAGTCCATGAAATGTACTACAAATTTATCTAATTAACAAAGTATTTCCGGATAAAAAAAAATAGTCTTCACATCACAAAACGTATCTCGCAAATTTTAGACCAAGCGTTAATTTTAGTTTGCTTGTAAAAACAATAAGACCTAAAAATAGAACAAATTAACTTGAAGCTGTTTTTTGCGATTTATATGACTCAAAACCCTTCTGCGCAGAGCACATAGGTGTCATTTACGAGATTATTTCATACTTATGCATAATATTAGCACTTGGCATTATTACCCCGCCTGGCGTTATTACACCAGACCACCTTACTAGATGATTTTCAAAATGATGGTATTTTTGATTTCGTTTAAAATCATTATTTAAAGAATGGTATAAGAACAATCATTATCACCTCAAAAAACATGTTTTTATTTGTTAAAGAAAAACTAATTGGATATGCGAATCCAAAACCTTTCTTCTATCTCCTACAAGTTATTGCTCCGAAATTCTCTGGCACAAAGAAACATTAAATGGCATTCTATGCCCATCATGAGGATTCTAGAAATGTGAAATTCTGTACATTAGTTCTTGAGGTATGAGTATTGGTATAATCCTATAAATTATGCAACATGCTGCAAATCAACGCCCGTAGTTAGACGATTTATACCAAAACCTAATGTAGCAAAAACTTGTGTTAATGTCCAACTGAATTTGAAATTAAATGAAAATTCGTGCATAAGTACTTTAGATTGGGGTATTGCGAAAATCGTGAAAAATGCAGCATAGTACTTCCACCTGTTAAACAATTTACACCAAAACATAATCAGCACCAGTATTTATCAAAGTATATCTGATTCTGAAATTTGAGGAAAATTTGTGCACTAGATCTTGAGTAAAAGCTGTTCTGAAAATCATGAAAAATGCAACATAACAGCGCTACTTTTTGGAAGATTTACACCAAAACATAATCAGCAGCAATTCATATCACTGACTAACTGAATCTGAAGTTTAACTAAATCCGTGCATTAGTTCTTGAGATACAGTCATTGCAGAAATCATCAAAAATGCAGTATAGCAGCGCCACCTGATGGGCAATATAGACTAAAATATAATCAACCAAAATGGACCAAAATCTAACTGAATCTAAAGTTTTGTGAAATGCCGCGCATTAGTTCTGAAGAGAAAGTCTCCAATGTTTGTTGAAATTATGTGAGAAAAACCAGATATAATTTTTGTCACATTAATATTAACGTGAAAGTATTTTTGTTGTTTGAAAGGAAATATTATTTTTGCTCTCTTAGAATTCACAACAATCAACAATAAAAAGATCATACTAAAATGTGAAACAAATGCCTCGCCTCTGTTTTGCAATGTTACTTGCTCATTTTAAATATGACACAAATTCTTTTATTTGCACTTTTTAAGCACGTTAATGAATTTATTATTTTAAAGTTTTCAGTCAGTTTTTGATACTCATTTGAAGATACTTTTGTTGCTAAAAAGACAACATTTATTGTTCCGCTGCCTTAGAATTGCCACCAGTAATTTAAAAGATCATTAAACAATGTGAAATGACTCACGTAAATATATTTTTCAATTTAAACTGCATGCAATATTATTGTTTGACTATCTTAAATTTGACGTAATTTTTTTTTTCCATTTACGGCGGTTATTGCATTTTAATGAATTCATTATTTTAATATTTTCTTTCTTTATTAATATTCACATGTAAATATAGCTTTTTGACGTAAATTTCAATATTTTTCCACGCTTAACTCGAAATTATTTAATTCTCATTTGAAAGGGGTTTTTTATCTTTTTCTGTTTGTGATAGTCGCGGTAAGTAATTTTTTAACACGAAAGAAATATTATTCTTTGATTGTTTTGCAACAATTTAAAAATAATAGCTTTTTCTAAAATATGTAAAAAGTGTCTATCAAAATGTTAAAAATTTGACTTTAAAATTTCAAAATTTAAATAAGTTTTCAAAAAATGAGTCAAATTAATAAATTAAATGCAATGGGCACACGTATGTGTTCTAATGTATAAAATAATCTAAAAATCGGACAGATAGACCGACGGACCAGATAACGAATATAGGTGCTACCTATTTACATAATTACGAACTCTCCTATAAATGTATTTAATTTAATGAGATAATTATTTTTATTGCTTAACATTTTCTTAGGCATTAAATTGTCTGTACGAAAGAGAAAAAAAATTATCTTTTAAAACATCGCTCCAAATATCAATCTTAGCTTTAGGACCGATAATAATAAATACTATATGTGATTTTCAATATGAGGGTATTATCGATTTCGTTATAATCATTTATTTACAGGAAAATAGAAAAAGGGGAAAACAATCATTATTTCCATGAAAAAACCCATTTTTATCTGTTTTTTCCCAAAAAAAATCCTTAATGGTGTTCCAGAGTTAAGGATAAGTAAAAATCGATATTGTCCTTCTTCTTTTAAAATCGAAGCAAAAAATAAGGTAAAATAAAACTTATTTTAAGGTATTTTTTAAATAACACATAATTTTATGTTCTCCAATATTTTCGGAACAGTGAAAAAATTCTACTGGTAAATCAAGATTTTTATTTTGTAATAGTCTTGTGATTTATAAAATTCTGATTGTTAAGAGGAATTTCAAATTAAAAGATAAATTTTAAAAAGATAGAAAAACTAGTCATATGCGGCAATAACAAAACGTTCTTCTGCCTCATACATGTTAATACTTGCTATAAAATGCAGCATAGCTGCAGCACCGGTTAGGTGATTGACACCAAAATCTAGTCAGCAACAAATTTATGTCAAATTCTAACCAAATTTGAAATTTATGAAAATCTCTGAGATAAAACTATTGCGGAAATCGCGAAAAATTCTGAATAACAGCGCCACATGCTGAGTGAAGTACACCATAAATTTATCGGGACTAATTTATAACGCGACTAAATGAATCTGAAGTTTGATGAAAATTCACGCATTAGTTCTTGAGCTATTGCAAGATAGAGAAAAATAGAACATAGCAGCAATACCAATAAGGCGATTTACACCAAAAACTTAACAACCTTAATCTATATCAAGTCTTAACTGAATCTGAAGTTTGATGAAAATTCGTGCATTGGTTCTTGAGATTGAGCTATTATGATAATCATGAATAATGTATCATAGCAGCACCATCTCTTGAGCGATTTGCACCAAAAAGAAATCAGCCCAAATTACATATAAAGAACTAACTGAACATAAACTTTTATAAAAATTCGTACATTAGTTCTTAGGATAGAGCTATTGTGGAAACTGTGAATAATGCAGCATACCAGCTTCATTTATTGAGCGATATACACCAAAAACTAATCCGCTTCATTCTATATCAAAGTCTAACTTGATCTAAAGTTTTGTGAAATTAGTTCTAGTAGTTAGTAAAGTTTAGCTCTTGAGATAGATAGTCCACAAACTGTTTGTCACATACAGATTCACAGAGTGACAGAATGACTGACAGGTTGACTGACGGTTATTTTCTAAAGCCATCAAATCATGTTCAGAACAATACCTTCAAAAATGCATAAATTGAAAACCGAATGTCGAAATTTTTCACGAATACAGTACTTTCTTCTTGCAAAGATAGAAGGAATCAAAAAGAAAATTTATTTATTTTTTACAATAAAATAAAGCGCTATAGTTAATATGCTTAATAAAATATTATATAAAGAGTTATTATATTGAATTTTTGATAAATAAAATGCAAATTACAATGGACTCTAAAGAGTACAAAGAATTTATCATTCATTTATAGCGTCTTACAATAAATACATGTTGTTATATAAAGATCTATGAAGAAAAATTATTTGAAACATATTTTAACGATGTCACACTACAATTATTGAAATGCTTCACAAGAAACTTATAGTAAAGTATAGCGTGCATATCAACTTTTATTTATATTCACGCATGTCGGAAAGTTTCGTAAAATACTGTCTATGAGCGATAAATGCTGGAAGTACATTTCAATTGTGGCACGCATTTTTAAAACTAAAACAATTTTTGAAAAAAAAAAAACGTTGTGCATAACATTTCATTAGATCTTATAAAATGTTACCCTAAATCATAGGTTCCCAACCTTTTCTGGACCACCGCCCCCTTTACAAGAGAAAAAAATTCCTACGCCCCCCCCCTCCATAATAGTTAATTATACATATTGTTAAAGAATTGTTGCATATTACCTATTGTTTAGCCATTAAAATTTACCATCTGTCTATCTATCTATTAAAAATTATAAAGTAGAAATTAATTAAAACGATCATCAAATGTAGTAAAAAATTGTTTATTGAAAAATAAATAGAAAACCAATAAGAGTTTTTAAAAAGTAACGAAATGGTTGAGGCTGATGGAGTTTTAACAATTTGTTTATGTCGGATTTAACATCATTAACATCAATTACATCATTTATCATCACTAACATCATTAAGATCTTTAACATCAGTAACAAATTGTCAGGTTCAACGAAATTTGTTTCTTTTTTCGGACAGTAAATTAGCTACTGCACGGAGCGCACTCTCAGCCAAATCTGATGGAGGAAAAGCAATTAAAATTGTTATGTACTCTCGTTTATAATCCAGATTAGAAAGCTGCATTGGCTGTTGAAGTTAGAATTCTTGGTATCAAATTCTGAATTTTACTTTTAATTCTCGTTTGCTGTGAGTCAACAATTTCCTGCTCCAAATATGGTGATATTGCTGAATTATTTGGGAAAAGATCTAAAAACCAAACTTGAAATATTTTTAATTGGAAATTAAAAACAAAAACAGTGCAAAATTCACCTTATTTACTAATTTGACAACACAAATATACACTTAACTGTACATAAATTGCTTAAAAGGTGCACTAGAGTACTTATAAAAACTTTAAAAATACATTTAAAGTTCTCTAAAATGTTCAAAGTTCAGAACGTTTTCAACCGCAAACTAACTCGGCCTTCGTCAGTGAGAGAAACTACAAAATGACAGGTTTTACTGCTGGCGTTCTCAGGCTCGTCCGGAACAGTCCATCTTTACATCGAGGGAGGAAAGACGGGAAGTGAAGGGAACGGGACAAATGAATAGAATAAACTGCTGAAATATATCAAAAACACAAGCTTATCTATTATTAATAAAGTTTTTCCATATTGCGTGTATATCGTAGGAAAGTGCATCATTACAAGCTATTTCTTTACTGGATATTATTTCGATGGATTCTCTAATGATAGCTTCTATGTGACTAGTAGTATGAAAGATAATTTTTGAACTATTGAAATCTATTTCTATAGGGTGCGTTTGTGCAAACCTTGAAAGTGCAGTATGGGGTTTACCCAGTCTTAAATCTGCGTCATGTTCTTTCAACCTCTTTTGAAGTTTCCTTAATGTCATACCTATGTAAACATATTCTTTACTATCCGTCTTGAAAGGAATACTGTATACACCTGATTTATTAATGTCTCGAATAGGATCAATCTTTATGTTCAGCACAACTCTTAATTTGGGGGGAGGGACTGCTATTAGTGCAATATCATACTTAGCTAGTGCATGCCTTATGCTTTCGAAAAACTTCGGAATATAATTAACTTTACAAATTTTTTTTTTTTTTTACACTTTTTATGGGATCTTTAACTTGAATATCTTGACCTTTCCTCCCTCGATGTAAAGATGGACTGTTCCGGACGAGCCTGAGAACGCCAGCAGTAAGACCTGTCATTTTGTAGTTTCTCTCACTGACGAAGGCCGAGTTAGTTTGCGGTTGAAAACGTTCTGAACTTTGAACATTTTAGAGAACTTTAAATGTATTTTTAAAGTTTTTATAAGTACTCTAGTGCACCTTTTAAGCAATTTATGTACAGTTAAGTGTATATTTGTGTTGTCAAATTGAGATATTTTGTATAAATATCTTGGAATCCCTCTGAGAAACTTTCATGAAGAGCATCCAAGTGTTGACAGTAAATAAGTAAATATTCTTGTTTTCACAGACTGCGAATTATGTGGCCAAGTGGCTGTATTCTCCTCTTACTTAGATTTCGTTTGAACAAAATAAGTTTACCCACAGAAGCAGCTATGAGGTTTTTTGTTTTAATTAAATTCAACTCATTATCTTGGAATCATCTTATGTCATATTATAAATATTTAGAATATTTAAATTGATTTAATTAAAGATTCTAAACATGTCTGTCTGATGTCATTTTTTAATGTAATCAGGTTTTTCCATAATTTTACATTTCTGTTTTCAATTAAGTGTAATACTGAATCAAATGTATCGAAAAATGATTCAGACAAACACCTTTTCAGAGATAACGAACTTCTGTATGAGCCAGCGTTTGAATGTTATCATTTGCAAGTTTGATTCAAAATGATAATGGCAACTGCACTACAAAGTGAAACAATTCTTTTACTTTGTTATGAAATGATTTTCACTATAAAGTTGGCTAAATAGCTTGTCATTTAATGTATTGCTTCTATTCTTATTGACTGCTCTAATAATGTAATGAAGCGACGTATGTAGGTGCTTATTCCCAAATTTTTGAAACCAAATGCTGATGATGTGTTACGGAATGGGCAGAAAGCACATTTAGTACTGCTTGTTCGAATAGCGTTCATGAAACCCTTCTGATGTACCGTCGTTGCTGGAGCAACGTCAGTAGTAAGTGAGAAAATACTATGAAAACGAATTTATTTCTCTTTGACTAACTAACTAACTTTGACTAACTTCGTGGCATTAAATATCAATTCTCTCTGTGTATCAATTTCCACATTTTTAGCAAAAAATAACTCTTGACATTGTTTTCTTCTTTTATGAGTTTTTGTTATTTGGTAACGCTAATAGATCCAGTTGAATGGAAAATTTGCAAGGCTTTAAGTATTAGCATAATGATATTTCAATCCCTTTAGCCATCTATTCCTAATTGTGTTATTCCTCGAATTATTAACCGGGATTTTTTCTGATGATATCCGACGATTTCTTATGATGAACAGTTTTTATTTTCTCTCTGACTACCGGCAAGATTAATTTGTCGCCGATTGTGTGCGGTTTTCAAACTTTTACGATTAACGATCTTCTTGTTTAGAAGACGACTGAAAAAAGTTTGATATGCGTAGTTGACTGTTTTAAAATATGCTTTTCGGATCTTTGAAAAATAAGACGCATCTTTGTCTATTCTATCTCCACGCATTTATTCAAATACTCTTGTAGACTAAAAAACTTCATAATTTCTTAAAAAAAAAAAAAAAAAAAAAAAAAAAAAAAAAAAAAAACTTTTTGGCAAATTAAACAGATAGGTAACAATTGGTTGGTAGAAGAGTGCGTAAATCCGTATTTCAAATACTCAATACTGTACTGCCGGCATTTCTTCTTCGATTAAGATATTTTGAAATGTAAAATTTTTCCTTATTTAAGTTTAAATAACTTTACTCTTGAACAAATTTATAAATATAATTATTTTCATCACTTTCACAAAGAATAAATGATTTTCTTGAACAGATTCAAATCACGGATTCGTTAAAAAATCTCTGTTCATATGTCTCCATATTTCAGAATTTTCCGAAATAAAGGTTAATAAAAAAGAATTCTGTTTAAAACTTTTATCCATCCAATTATCGTGAATTTTGTACTCCACAATTCTTGAATTCATAGTGATTTTAAATGCGAATCATTTGCGATTTTTCGTGTTTCACTGTGATATTTTGACATTCATGAAAGAATTGCAACAACGTTTTTAGCCTGATATAATAAAATTTTGTTCTCCGTGTTCACGGCGATTTTTTGAATAAGTAAAATAAAATCAATCACCCCCCCCCCCCCCCATCCTCAGAGCTACGCTCGTTTGTATAGAATTCCATTTAAAAGTGTAGTTAAAGCTTTTGTCACGGACTGGGCAATCCAAAGAAGATCTATTTTCGCTATATTACTTCTTAAATAGGTAGGTATTCCATCACCGCCCCATTTGACTCTCCTAACGCCCCCCCCCCCCACCCATTTTTCTCTAGACTCGCTACCGGCTCCCTGGAAAGCTCCAGCGCCCACTGGGGGGGGGGGAGGGGATACCGCCCCCGTTGGGAACCTATGCCCTAAATGATTCGATATTATTACTTTGTGCAAGCATAAATTGCTTAAAACTGATTTTAATGCATTTATGCATTTACATAGCTAGACTCTATTTAATTTACTAAGCGATGTTTATAGAATATAAATGAATTCATATACAGACATACGTAGAGAACTAAAAACATTGCTGTCGATGGACGGTAATTGCAATAGCGGTTTTTTAGATGCGTTCGTAATTATATAAATACGTAAAAACTATAGTCGTCGTTCTGTCCATCCGTCCATCCGTCCGTCTGTCTGTCCGTCCGCATATAACAACAAAAAAACTATCCACCCGAAACGTTTCAAATTTAAACTATATAATTGTTGCATAATTTTGTCAAATCATTCCAATCTTTATGAAAATCGAATGCATAGTTTAATTACAGGAATATTCAAAATTAATTCCGTTACATTACGGCCAATGGGAAGAAATAGATTCAAGTGCATTTTAATGATGTTACACTTTTTCGAATATAATAAAATTGATATGCATCTATGAAATATATACTAAAATATACATTCTGTACAATCTGTGGTGCAAAAAATATTTTTTATTAATTTACAGGGCCACACAAAATAATTCCATTATATAATGGTACAGGAGCAAACATTGTTTGGAGCGCGTTTTAATTATATTAAAGTATTTAACATTTTGTGAAATTGATATAAGTTGCTGGGATTTACTAAAGGCTATTTCCTTTACAATAGAGAGCATATAATATTTGCAGTACCAGAAAAAAAATCTTGACCCTTGCAATTTTAGACGTTTTGTTAAATATCTTGAAATATGTAAAAAGAATTACTTTGATACTCCAGGTATGTAAACGAAATAGTACTGGTCATATATTTTCTCGAAGATTTTTTTCCGAAATCCAATTGGGAACCGTCAGCAAATTGAAAAAGAAAGAATATCTTTTGTATAACCTTGTCAAAACTAAAAGAAAAAGAAAAAGAATTCAAAATTCGGATTATGATTAAATGACTTATTGTAATAAACTGTTTTCATTTTTATAAATATAACTTGTATACTCGAAGAGAAATTAAGATTTTTGTAAAAAGGTCCCAAATTTTGCCAATTTTTTGCTTATAATTTGCCGAGTTCTTAAAACATGAATGAACTTGAAACATGAAACTTAATTCAATAAACAATGTTCTTTTCAGAAAATATGATAAACAACATTGTACGTAACACCTTGTAACCAAAATTTAAAAATATTAATAAATGTATAAAAAATGAACAGGTTTACTAAATAAAGTTTCAGGGCGAATGCGTAAATTCATTCAAAATATAATTTTCACAATGTATTAGCAAAATGTATACAGCAACTTTTGTAAAAGTCTCAGAACATAGCTTAAAAATTCTAAAAATCATCGTCGATAGAATAAGATCAAAATTCATTATTACCAAAATGAAGCAAAAAGATGAGAGACAGTATCCATATTCCATTGATTAGTCTCTACACAATATTGTGCGTATTACTATATTTGTATATAATTCTTCATCTTTTTGCTTCATTTTGAAAAAAAAAAACGGACTTTGATGTTATTCTATCGACAATAATTTTCAGAATTTTGAAGTTTTGTTTTTGAGACTTTCACAAAAGTTGCTCTATATATTTAGCTAACACATATGAAAATTATGTTTTAATTGAGTACACGTAAGCGCACTGAAACTTTATTTAGTAAATCTGTACATTTTTCATACAATTATTTTTTTTAATTTTGATTACAGGGTGTTATGTACAAAATTGTTTCTCACATTTTCTGAAACGATCATTGTTTTTTATTAAGAAATCTGCAAATTATAAGCAAAAAACTTGGCAAAATTTGGGACTGCTTTCATAAAAACCTTAATTTCTCTACGAGTATACATACTATTATTCATAAAAATGAACACAGTTTACTACACTAAGCCACTTAGTCATAATTTGCCGTTTGAATGCTTTTGCTACATTAGTTTTGACAGGGTTTTCTAAAAGATCTCCGTTCTTTTTTAATTTGTTGGCGGTCCCCTAAGAAATTTCGGGAAAAAATCTTTGAGAAAATATATGACCTGTACTATTTTGTCTATACATCAGGAGTTTCAAAGTCCCCTCTCATGTATATTTTTAGATATTTAGATATTATGTCTAAAATCGCAATTCTTAAGATTTTTTTGCTGGCACTGTACAGGGACATACAAAAGATTTTTAGATACTTATAACATATCCAAAGTGCTATCTACTATTATAGCACTAAGAAGTACTATCTACTACATTAAGATCTGAATATTTTTAAAACTTCTTATAAATCTGTAGATAATATGTAAGACTGTACAAAATTATTCAAGTGCATTTCTGGCTATTAGTCGAAATTTCTGAAGATTAATATTCGATTGTGTAACACGCCTTGTAAATAAGCTTAATTTTTGTACATCATACATTGTATTATATACAGACATACAGATCATGCAGAAAGATGTACAAAATAGTTCGAGTACTGTTAGAGCTATGAAATGTAATTGATGAAATCTGCTTTTCAAATGTGCAACAGATTTTCTAAATTGTTTATTTCGACATTCTCTATCATTTTCAAACGGTAATGCTCTGCTACAACAATCTAAAAATATTAGAAAGTGTTTCATAATTGATGATGGACGCCTTATTTTATTTTATTTTATTTATTTATTTATTTATTTATTTACTAGGATACTTTCACTTTCTAAACCAGTTCCGAAAATCCAAGTATTCTTATAAAAAAAAAAAATCCTTAAAATAAAATCGCAAAAGCAATAAATATTTTATGTACAGCTCGACTTTAGCTATCCAATGCAGTAGAAACCATTTAAAATTATATAAACGCGAGCAGGCTATTTTTAAAAGTTTCTTCCCTTGAATTAACATTAGTAACCGGGTATTTTCGCATGAATGAAGTAACCCTTAACATACAAAATTATTACATAAAAATTACAGATTAATCTGAGTCTATTTAGCTGATTCGGAGTTTGGACAGACAGACAAACAAACGGAATAGATAAATATTTATCAATTACGTTAGAAAGTGTTAAAAAAATAATTTTATTATCTATTCACATCAAACATTTATCCAAATTATTTTTTCAACAAGCTAATATATTTCTTTTTTTTACTATTTCTTAATATTACTATTTCCTATTTCTTTAATACAAAAAAGTTCAATGTAGAAAGTAGCATAAAAAAATAACAAAATTAAAATTAATTAATTATTTCCTAAGATTGGCGGTAAGTAATGATGTGCTATTCTCTCGTTTCAGTGTAGGTAAAAGGAAAAACAGAACTGATTCTAAGCACTTGAAATGAAGTTGATTAATACATACAATTTTCTATAGAAATGGAAATTGTTAATATTAGCGATCATAGTTAATTTATATAAGTCTAGTGCAGAGATGGCAAAACTATTCACATACGCATGCCGAATTTTGCCAGAAAATACCTTAAGTGAGTCTCATTTGTCATTAATCAAAAAAAAATTAATGTGTCAAAAAATAATAAATAAAAATCACTTGATTTTCCCCCCTTATGATTACAACATATGGGTAACCAAAGTGGTTTGTAATAGTTATAGTAATAATTGTATTTCACAAAATAATAAGATAATAAATTCTATTTCTTCAGTTGCATTTTCACTGAGAAATGATTGATATCGTGTTCATAGTTTTGACTAATGCTATGTGATCTGAAATCATCTGACAAGCGGTTTTAACTTGAGCTCTTATCATTATTTTCTAAAATTAATGACTCACGGTTACAGGTAGAGAGAAAAAATGTCAAAATGACAATTCTTAGAATCTTTAAAATGATCTGCAAGCTGAGCATTTTATTCAAAATCGGTATAATTTCATCGTTTGCAATTTTTCTTATAAAGTTTTAAAATCTTTTATTTCCAATAATTTCTAACACTTCTTTTAATTTGTTGCATTTTCAACAGATAATAAACTAATCTGGAATTAAATAAGTTAGATTTGAATTTCTTCATTATTATTATCATTCTTATTACTATAAAATCTCAAGACAGTCTCAGAAAACCGTTTATTTTGTGTAATTCTACAGTACTTTAATTAAAAACCTCAATCGATGTCGTAATGATAATGTTCTACTGCCTGCCGTAAGTTTACCACTCCCTGATTTAATGCATGTAAAATTCTGTGGGTATATTTAATTCATGTGCAGTCTCCTTTTACCACAATAATCTGTAAATTTTAAATATAAAAGTTTAATGTAACCGTTGAAGAGTTTAGCTAAAATAGCAGTTTCTTTAATTCAATATACAGGCAGTTTTCAATGCAATTTGTTTATAAATTTACAAATTTGTTTACAAATTTATAAATTTATAAATCAATTTGGAATCCAATGCTTTTGCTTAAGGCATTTCTGAAATACCATTCATTCTATCTAACAAGATTTTTTTAATTCATTTTGTCCAATTTTGTTCATTCGGGGAAATTACTGCCAAAGTAGTATTTTAAAGCAAATTTCAGGACGTGACAGAACAGGAAAGGCACAAAAATCTGCCGTCCTGAAACAATAATCGCTTATAACTCATGATGTAATTCATTTATCAGAAAATTAAAAACTGTTAGACTGCAAATCCCTTTAATAATCCTGCCTGAAAATACTATACTTTTATGTTTAAAAATGAAGCAGAAAATATGCCCAAAAATTTTGCGTTGCTAAACATGGATACTTTTTTTTTTTTTTTAGAATCACTTTAAAGGTGGACAAACTTTCTACTTTGTAACATTCACTCATTTTTTATCCTTAGTAAGCTCAGGAAGATAGCAAATATTGTTACTTGAACACTAAGAAATAAAACAGAGTTTCTCTTTTTCGTAAAAAAGCTATTAACAATTTTGAAATGGCCAGAATTTGAGCCGAATTATTTAGTGTGATAAGCTAGAAAAAGGTCGTAATGAGGCAGCAATAATAATAATATAAATAATAACTTAAGTCAAAATGTAATACAATTGTTAAAATCTATAAAAATGCTTTTGTCTTGTAAATCAGTTCAACAGATACGCCTTCGGATTTTTTTTATTTATTTATTTAGTTAGTTTCTCTCTATTTCTTTTACGTTTAAAAAATAAGTATCTGAATACATCAGAAAATAAAATAATGTTAAATGAAGAATTATTTTTTTAATAGACTGTTTTTTTTTACTTGAATAGTAGGCTGTTTTTTTTTACTTGATAGATTCTACTCTACAATCTGTGATAGATTCTAAGCAAGTGTTTTCGAAATAAAGTAGTCCCACAAATGATGACCTTTTTATTGCCCAGATTCAGTAGACTAAGTCAGCTGTTCTCAACCTCTATTGTTCTTTATGCCTTTATTGTACCTTTATTGTACGCGACCCACCTTGGAGTTAAAAAAAAAAAAAACTTTCGCGACCCACATAACATAAGAGTGTATATAAATATGGAAATCTTATATGACCCATATAAGCTATCGGCTATGCTATCCTATTAAAAAAGACAATTTTTAATACATAGACTACAAGTTTGAACAAGTATTGATAATCCCAACGTGTGTAAGCTAAAAATAATTAAAACAATCCACAAAATACAAACATATATAATTTATTTCTTATTTATAATAATGGTATTAAAAATGCATTTATTCCCAAACCCAATTGTGTCCAAAATCTTTAAACACATGCTGGTGTTTTAGCACTGTACTTTGCTGAATTTTTTTTTTTTTTTTTTTTTTTTTTAAATTTTCCATTCTCCTGAATAACACTGATGTCTTAAAGTAAAATAAAAACAACAATAGAGTCAATTCACTTTAATAACTTTTTTACGCAGCTTTTCAGTTTTACTACCGCTTATTTTGCCTTTAATTTCTTTGTTTTCTGTTCACAAACTATCTGTCTATGAAAACAATCACGTTTTATTTTTGACTGCGATTTATATATATATACATATACATAATTAGTACATTTTTTTACGGTATCTGTAAAGAAAATTTCTTGACATACGTTTCTTTAAAATATTTAGTTATTTTTTTCCTAAAATTGGAAAATAAAATTCCCCGATAAAAGATTTCGTTTATGTGTCACATAAAATTCCTTTCAATCATAAAAATGGTTTTTAGAAGGTATGTTCTAGTTATCCGACTGACAACTACATTTTCAGTTGTGATACATTATTATATAAGTTGAGTATTTTATGAATAGACTAGAGTTTTATTTCAAGGAAGTCTAGGAAAATGAAAAAATGTATTTAATGCGACGAATAACCTTTTTTATATTAATATCAAAATTATGTTTGTTTTATTATATTTTTAATATAAATAGATTAGTCCAAAAAAGAAACTTAAAAATAGATCTTTTAGATGCAGCCTGTTTTCGACAAAAATTAGTTTGTTTTATTTTGAGTTAATTTGCCACATTATTTTTAAGAGCCTATTAACTCATCTATACTAATATTACAAAGAACTAAACTATTTTTTTTTTATTTATAGGGTGTAATCTTTAGCTACAAAAACTGATTGCCACAATAATGATATCAAAATGATGATGTTAGTTACTCCTGTTTTAACATAGGCAAAATCTTACAGTGTGCCCCATACAAAAAAAGCCATCGTGATTTTGTGCCATAATAGGAGTCGAAAAACAACCACGTATCCTCAGTAGAATTTTAAATGCCAATGACAGATAGTTCAATTCTGTGGTAGAACTGAAGGCCACTATCATTGAAGCCTGCGGTAATATTGATGCTAATGTCTCCTGGTATTGCAAAATGGAATGCCAAATACATACACCGTATACATCGTACATTCCAAGTCATGTAAGTATGGCGGATATAAATGATTTTAGCCCTTTTTTCTTACAATTCATTTTATTCCTGATCAAGTGGGGCAGTTCGTGAGTTATTCCTTGTAAATATGCATTTCTGTATAGTCTTTGTTAATATATTTCTTTCGTTCTCGTTGTTTTGTTTCGTCTCCGATTACGGCACAAAATCATGGTGGCTTTAACTGTGTGGGACACATTGTATGTCGATGCCACTAACCCAAAGGGAGGTAAGGGGTAAAAAATGTTCAAAAATAGACTAATAGACTTTTATCTAATAGACTAATAATCTTATCTAATAGACTTTTATCTAATAGACAGACTTTTAATTGGAATCTATTCATGATATACTAAAATTTTTGTGATAGTGACCATATGTATTCTAGAGTCATATTTTCTTTAATAAATATTTTCTTAAACATGTATTGGTTGACGCCAACCGAAGAATCCGTTCACGCTACCCGATCTTCATACAGAAGGCTTTACAATGGATTTAACAAATAATATAATTTATTATACGGCGTTATCGACAAAGAAAAGCATATAAAAATAATTCGTACTATAAGCTGAAAACGAAAATAGATGAAAAATACTATATTACTATAAAATCATTGTTATTATAGAAATCAATTAATAAGCAATAAATAAAATTATCGTGGAAAAAAAGCTTGGGGTGCTCCATCTATCACGCTCCATCTATCTATATTACTATAAAATCATTGTTATTATAGAAATCAATTAATGAGCAATAAATAAAATTATCGTGGAAAAAAAGCGTGGGGTGCTCCATCTACCACGCTCCATCTATCAGTTCTTAAGAAGCACCCCACGCTTTTTTTCCACGATAATTTTATTTATTGCTTATTAATTGATTTCTATAATAACAATGATTTTATAGTAATATAGTATTTTTCATCTATTTTCATTTTCAGCTTATAGTACGAATTATTTTTCACTTTTTAGTTTGATATACTTAAAAAGCGTGTTTTTTAGTTTTTTTAAACTATATTTATTTTTCACTTTTTAGTTTGATTACTTTAAAAGCGTGGTTTTTAGTTCTTTTAAACTATATTTATATATTTAATACAAAAACCAAATTAATTGGTTGGGTAGTTTCAGAGTAATTGGTGAACATACATAGAAAAAAAATACATACGCGTCGAATTGATAACTTCCTCTTCCTTTTCTGAAGCCGGTTAAAAATAAAATTTGTAATACGGATTTTTTTTTTTTAAATTTAACATAGATGTAAATAATGTCAGGAGTGGGGTTCGAACCCACAATCTCTTTCGAAAAACAGAGCTTCAATCCGGCGCCTTAGACCTCTCGGCCATGCTGTCTACACTTCATTCACTGAACGTATTCAACACTTTTAATTAGCGAAAAATCACTAATTTTATTAGTTTTTGCCTAATTACTAAAAAAGTACTGAACCAATTTCAATGAAACTGAAGTGGTACCAATTCGAGAGCATCGTCTTTCATTTAACACCAAAACCAAGTTAATCGGTTGCATGGTTTCGGAGTAATCGGTGAACATACACAAAATAAGGAGAGTTACAAACTCACAAACATACAGGTGAAGTTAATAAAAGCGTGGTAATAAAACAAGCAAAGAAAATAAGAAGTCGTGAAATGGTTATGAAATAGACAATGAGGTTTTTCAATGTGGTATTTTCAGTTGAGGTATACGTTTTAAAATGTAATTAATATTTTGCATATTTTTTGCAAACCAATATATTCAACTGAGAAAAAATAACCTCCAAAACTAACAGGCAAACACCTTATCAGAATAAACCTCTATTCCAAAGTTGAAGCAAATCAGACAATTCTGCATGAACAACCCATTTAACTTGATTAAGGTGGGAAATCATCGCCTGTTTCCCCCTTTATGCTTAACCAATGAACATCCAAATTTAAAAAAGGGAAGTTTCTTATCAGAATAAACCGGTATGCCAAACTTAAAGGATATCCAATAATTCTGCATGAAAAAACACTTTATCTAAATTAAGGGGAGGATTAGCACCCTTATCCCTTTTATACTTAACAAATGAATCTCAAAACTAATCAGGGGAGAATCTTATCAGAAAGAACCTATATTCAAAATTTGTAGCATATTAAGAGTTATCGCATCACGTACAATTATACGTACATACAGAATCTGTGGGAAAATTAGCTCTCTGTCTTTGATAGCTTATGAGCCAAATGCCGAATATCATGTGCACTATTTTCAACAGGGAATAAATGCTGTATAAAACTAAGTAATTATATTAATTCCAAAGATTTTTTCTATAAAAAAACATTCTTCGATGATAAAAAAGAGCCTGAGAGAAGGATATTTGTTTTGAAATATACAACAAAGTTGCATTTGGAAAGACGAAAGAAAATTTCATTACCTATGCAAAAGGATATTTTAATTATAATCAGCTTATCTTCATTTCTGTTAGTGGATGTATTTTAATGTCAAAAGAATTTATTTTCCTTAAAGTGTCCCTCAAAATATAAAATGCATAAAACAGCTTCCTAAATTATTGTTTCCACACAATGAGCTCATGAATAATGAAGATGGCGGTTATTCGTACATCTAACACGTTTTTACCAAAGTAAATAACACCATTCTTCTTTCAGGTATTTTAATCAAAAACTAGATGAGCACATTTACTGCGATTGATTAAACGTCCCATCTGCTTTTTAACTATCTATATTTATTGTCAAATATACAAGGTGCTTATTAAATAATTTCTTAAATTAAAAATTCAATAATTAGCAAAGGGGATATTCTGGTCAAAAGGCATAAATTTATGGCGTTTTATCAAACTCAAATAAAAAGAGAAAAAAATATATTTTATATTTTTACTGATATATTGAATATGTATTTTTTTAATTAAATTAAATAAGTTCTAAGCTGCGATGATATGGGGGTAAAAAATCTGGTATGCTATTTAGTGCGATTCTAATCCTTTCGGTTATCCGAAACAAAATCAAACCAAATAAGAAAAATCATGCGTTAAGCATAGAATATGAAACATTTTCCAATACTTCTTGAAATATTTAACAACATTTCGTTATTTATGGAAATAGGGTATTAATTGTCTATAGGCAAATATGCATTCCAATATTATTGAACAGCCCTGTATTTCATCTGTAATTGGGGAATCCCCCCTTTTTACGTAACCAATGAACTTCTAAATCTAAACAGGTAAGTATATTACAGGATAAACCGGTACACCAAATTTGAAGTATATGGGATGATTCTGCATTGTAATTCCATTTATCTAAATTAAGGGAGGTATTAGCCTCCATTCCCTCCCCTTTTATACTTGAGTAATGAATCTCCAAATCAAATCAGGGAAGCGTCTCGTTAGAATAAACCGGTATGCAAAATTTGAAGCATATCCCATAATTCTGCATGAAGAACTCATTTATCTAAATTAAGAGAGGATTACTCTCCCCCCCCCCACACACACACACACTTTATACTTAAGAGCACACACTAGTCACGCGGTAAAAGCCGAGCGCTAATGTAAAGTCTAAGGGGGCGTTCTTTTCAAATATCTCGCTGAAATTTTAATATTTGTACATGATTTTTTTGCATAAGATAGCTGAGGACGATCTACAACCGGCCTAGTTTTTACTTTTTCAGTTTTCGTTTCAGATTTTCTTTAAACAATTACTTAAACTTTCGGAACCGTTTAAACCGGTTCTGAAATTGAAACTATCGTAATATAAAAAATATATAAACAAAATCGAAAAAGTAAAAACTAGGCCGGTTGTGGATTGCCCTCAGCTATCTTGTGCAAAAAAATCATGTAAAAATATTAAAATTTGAGCGAGATATTCGAAACTAACGCACCCATAGACTTTACATTAGCGCTCGACTTTTACCGCGTAACTAGTGTACGCTCTTAACCAATGAGCCCCAAAACTAATCAAGCAAGTGCCTTATCAGAATCAACTTATCTTCGAAATTTGAAGCAAATTCTTCATTTCTATCAAGAATTAACACTTTACGTGCATACTAAAAAGGAAGGTCTCCATACGGGCATGCTCGGAAAAATCTGAAAAAATTACAGAATGTTCTTCTCACATGGGTATATATGTTTATAAAAAAATTTCGGCGGAACCTCCATACATCGTCCGTAAAAAAATAATGAAAATCTCGTTTATCTGGCGATTTATTTCCGGTTGGCGAAAAAACGAAATTTTGAAAAATACGCTTTTACGCTTCGAAAATTTTAAAGAAAAAATTTTCTATGTTCAGTTTGTTTAAATAAATTTAGATTAAGTAATTTTAGTTTTGCACTTTTAGTTTGCTTTAAGTATAGTTTTGTCATATACATTTATATGAACTTATAACAAAATTTAACTATTATATTTTACGATTTAAAACACAATTTAAGTTGATTAAAAATGTTCCTAACTGAAAAGTGGCACAGACGACTAGATATTGTTGCTATGGAAACCTCTTTTTCCGGATTGGAAATGTACGACAACAGTTTCCTTAAAAGTGATTTTCAAAACTGCATTGTGATTTTTATAACCAGTAAGGACGATTACATTAAAAAATACATAGATTGGAGAATGAAATAGTGGCGAAATTTCTTTCAAATCGGTAATAAAAAAAAAGAAGATATAGTATTTATTTAACCTTCTTTATAGAACATTTTAAATTAATATTACTGCAAATGTTCAGAAAGTTGAAAATGTTGTACAAAAAATGGAAATTGTTCTGAATAAGAGGAGTTATAACTAATAACAAAAAATTTTTTGCGAAAAATCATATTTAATAAAAATCTCCATTGGCAGATTGGAAATTTAAGCATGCAAATATTTAAATTTAATCCATTTTAGCCATTTTTAATCTGATTTCATTTTGTTTCCTCTGCATCGTATGTAAAATGCTTTTCGCCGTATGACTGATACAGATTAAAAAAAAATTACGCCGGACTTTTTTATTTTTTTAGAAATACGCAATAATATTAAAAAATCGAGACAAATGAGAGTAGGGATCGCACTTTGAAATCTCCAAAGTTACTCTGAAGTTTTTTTTTTTTTTTTTTTTTTTTTTTTTTTTCCGAATATATACATTTTTCCTAAATATGTTTGCGAATGTTTAGTAATTTGTAAATATGGGACTCCACAATCTTTATTACTTTTCTTAATTTTAACTTTTAACGTTTCATAGCTTAATGGTAAAATCACTGTGACAGACAGACACAGAAGTGATTCTATAATGGTTCCGTTTTTGTTTTTTAAGTACGGAACACCAAAAATGAGCATGATGCGTAACAATTCGACATAGAATTACAAATTAATGATCAGGGGCGTGCGAAGAGAAAACTTCGCCCGGGACAAAGTCTCAATTTGGTGCCCCCCCCCCGAAACTTTTCTTGCGACAGGCTAAAAATGACATTGGATTATATAAATTTGGCGCCCCTTAAATTTCCGCGCCCGGGACAACCGCCCCCTTCGCCCCATCTTTAACACGACGCTGTTAATGATCTTTGTTTGTTTCTTTTCATTAATAGGTTCTACTAACGCCTTTCTTTCTTTAAATTTCAAGGTTCCGGGCCAAATTGTGAAACACCATATTTTGTACTCTCAAAAAATATGCGATCCTTTCTGTAACATCTGTCAGTCTTATATTCCTTTCCATATTTTCTTTAAATAGCATCCAAACAACATGTGTTCATTCTCAAAACCGTTATTTTAAACAAAAACAGAAAACGATTTAATATTCCAGATCACGGAGTAAGAAATTTCTTACTCCGTGTTTCAGATACTAAAACAAAATATTAAAAGTTAACTGAAAGTGAAAGTAAAATTTTGTGACTTACAAAACATAAAAGAAATAAATTGAATAATTGAAAAGAATTGTCAGGTTGCCTATAACTTAAAATAGATATTTGTAAAACATAATACACACAAATATTTTTTCAATAATAAAATTAAATAGCTGTAGCAACAAGGAACCTATATAATATAAAATAATATTAAATTCTTTCATGGTTTAAGTTTAAAAGTAATTAAATATTGCACATTCTATAAGTTAAAAAAAAAAATCAATTTTCAGATTCGTTAAAATCGTCTGCTTTTGGCGTGGATATTTGTTGCTCGCCAAATCGTGCGTCGCTTTCAGCTTTTCCCGCCAATTATTCCAAAGTATTTTATTTTTATATATATTATTTATATTAATTCCGCCGCTAAATTTGACTTATCCTTTATTACCAACATCATTAGTTTAATTCGTATTTTTTTCAAAATATTCTGAGTATGCTCAGTATGGAGAACTTCCTTTGTAAGTGCATACAGAATCTGTAGAAAAATAAGCTTTCAGGCTTTGACAACCTATGATCTAAAAAAAAGCGTAGAATATCATGACCACTATTTCCAAGAAGGATCAAATGCTCATAAAAATTAGTAATTGTATTAATTCCAAAGACTTTTTTTATGAGGAAACATTCTTTAATGATAAAGAAGTGCCTGAGAGAAGGGTTTTTGCTTTGAAACATACAACAAAGTTGCATTTCGAAAGATAAAAGGAAATTTCATTCCGTATGCAAAAAGATACTTTAATCATAATCAGCTTATCTTCATTTCTGTTAATGGATGCATTTTAATCTCAAAAGAATGTATTTCCCTTAAAGCGTCCCTCAAAATATAAAAACGTACAAAACAACTTCCATAATGAACTCTTGAATAATGAGGATGGCGCTTATTCAAGAATCTAACGTGTTTTTATCAAAACAAGGAAGAACCCGTTGAATTTCGACGAAAGAAAATGTTTAGATAAGAACTGTTTCATTGATTTATAATAAATCTACTAAATCAATCACAGTAAAAAATGCACCTTATATTCGTAAATCTAACTCTTAAACAAATGATATTTAACCTAAAATTAACAAAATACTATTTCTATAAAACTCAGTTGTAGAAATTATTAAAATTAAACTTTAATCGATTTGTAAACAATAAATTATAATAAATTTCTTGTATTATAAAGTTATAAGTTAAGAGGTCTTATACGCGGTATTCCAAAATGAAATTTAGCAAAATGTACTCCACTTTGACTCAATCATAGAATTTTTTCCCTGTGAAACTGAACCCAACATTATTTTTACCATTTCAAAATTTATATATACACCTCTCTTATCCGTGTTCATGCTTTAAAAAAAAATGATATTTTAATTTGATCATTTCAAAATCAAAACTTGAAATCTCGATTGCTACTAGCTGTAAACATATACTAATTTATTTATATTCATTTAAGGGTAAATGAAAATTTCTGAAATAATCTACATGCAAGAAACACGATATACCATATTTCTGTGATGTCAGAGTGTAAAAAGAAAGTGTTATATCGAGTTTAAAGAAAGTTTTTAATAAACTAAAAATATTTTAATTGATAAATAAAATCGAACTAAAACCAAAATTCGTAGAATTTTATAATTATGCTAAGAATAAAAATTCTTCACATAGCACGTATTTTGAATTCAATATTTTTTTTTTTCATTTTTTATAGAAAAATGGCAGTAAAAAATGCAGTAATTTGCTTTTTCTCCTTTACTTTTAATAAAAATGGAGTACGTCTGTTGCCACAATTCAAAAACGGTATAAACTAGTTGGATGTGCCAATCCCAAAACTTTCTTCTATCTCATACATACATTTTAATATTAAAAAAAATAGTTACTCATTTTAATGCTTTAATAATTTTAATTCAATACCTTACCAACTTTGATTTTCATCTTAAATTTCTGCTTCAATCAATTAATCGGAGTAAAAACGAATTTCCGTCTCTGCACGAGCCGATGGACAATAGAATGATAGGCAGATTTTTTTTTTTCAAATTCAGGGAGGACCTACTTGCCTTACCAAAAAATAATTATATACAAAAAATTTAGTTCAGTTCTAGAACTAACTTCATACATTTTTATGCGGTGCAATATTGAAAAAGGCATAAAATTCGCTATTGCAGCGCCCCCTTCCGGCGAATTTTTTTCAGATTCAGGGCGATCCAACTAGCCATAGCCATACACTTACACAAAAAATTTCGTTCAATTCGATGCATAACTTCATGTACTTTTGGTAGGTACAATATTGAATATGGCACAAAAATAACGATTACAGCGCCCCTTTCCGGCGGATTATTTTCAAATTCAGGGAGAACCAACTAGCCATAGTCATACACATACACAAAAAATTTGGTTCAATTCGATGCATAACTTCATATACTTTTGGTCGGTACAATATTGAAAATGGCATAAAAATCGCGATTGCAGCGTTCCCTTCCGGCCGATTGTTTTCAAATTCAGGGGGGACCAACTAGCCATAGTCATACACTTATACAAAAAATTTGGTCCAATTCGATGCATAACTTCATATACTTTTGGTCGGTACAATATTGAAAATGGCACAAAAACCGCGATTCCAGCGCCCCCTTCCGGCGGAATATTTCAAAACTGAAGGAGGTCCTGCTTGCCATAGCCAAAAACATTCACAAAAAATTTGGTTCAATTCTATGCATAACTTCATACATTTTTTGATGGTAGAATGGCGACATACAGACACACAGACACACGGACAGACAGACATTTTGTAAAAACATGTTTTTTGGAATCTCTGACCCCTAAAACGTGTAAATCCGTCGAAAACCGGAAGTCGAAAAAAAAATTTCGATTACAATACTTTCTTCTATTGAAGATAGAAGAAAGTAAAAACTACAAAAAAATTAATAATTCAAAAATAAATTCAAACAAATTGTAGTTAAAACTACATTTTTTCCCTATACGATGGTATAAAAATTTAAAATGTACGATATTTAGAAGTTTAAAAATTTACAGAAGAAAAAACTGCAAAACTGAAATTTCATTTCAAATTTCTAAGTGTTGCCATTCGCAAAATGACGCATGCGTTACGCACAGATGCGTTTACCCTTTATAATATAGATAAATAACATCTTTCTTCTTCCTGATGAATAAATTTTAATCAGATATTAGATGAGTACATTTACTGTGATCTATTAAGTTTTCCCAGTTGTTTATTTATTCATATTTATTATCAAATATACAGTGTGCTTATTAAAAGATTCCTTAAATTTAAAATTCAATAATTAGCTAAGGAGGTATCCCGGTCTAAAAAAAATGAATTCTTTACGTTTTGTCAAACTCGATGGAAAAAAAAAAAAAAAAAAAAAAAAAAAAAAAAAAAAACATTTATTTTTTTACATTTTTGTTGATATTTTGAAAAAATGTATGTTTATAATTAAATTAAATATGTTCTAAACTGCGAAGAAGAGGTGATAAAATAATGTAGTGTGCTGTTTGGTACAATTGCAACCCTTCTGATTATTTGAAACCAAATTAATACAAATAAGAAAAATCATACGTTAAGCATACATTATTAAACACTTTTCAACACTTATTGAAACCTTTAACAAAACTTCATTATTTAGGGAAATAAGGTGTTACCGTCCACAGTCAAATATGTATTCCAATACTTTTGAACAATCCTGTATTTCATCTGTCGGTTATATCATGGGAATCACCTTTTGTTTTCCCTTTTATACTAAATCAATAAATCTCCAAACCTAAACAGGTATGTGCCTTATCAGGATAAACAGGTATACCGAATTTGGAGCAAATAGGATGATCCTGCATTCATAATTCACTTATCTAAATTAACGAAAGTATTAGCCTCCATTCCCTCCCCTTTTATACTTAGACAATGAACCTCCTAATTGAATCAGGGAAGCGTCTCGTTCGAATAAAGTGGTATGCGAAATATGAAGCATTTCCGATGATTCTGCTTAAAGAACACATTTATCTAAATTAAGGGAGACTTAATCCCCTCCCCTCCCCCTTTATACTTAATCAATGAGCCACAAAACTAATCAAAGAAGCGCCTTATCAGAATCAAACTACATACCAAATTTGGAACAAATTTGACATTTCAATCAAGAATTATCCATTTACGAACATTTACATGTACACGCAGAATCTGTAAGAAAATTAGCTTTCAGGCTTTGACAATGATGAACTAAATGAACCTATGAACTAAAAAAAAGCGCAGAATATCATGACCACTATTTTCAAGAAGGACCAAACGTTCATAAAAATTAGTAATTATATTAATTCCAAATATTTTTTTATGAGGATACATTCTTTAATGATAAAGAACAGCCTGAGAGAAGGGTTTTTGAGTTGAAACATACAAGAAAGTTGCATTTGGAAAGACAAAAGGAAATTTCATTACGTATGCAGAAGGATACTTTAATCATAATCAGCTTATCTTCATTTCTGTTAATGGATGCATTCTAATCTCAAAAGAATGTATTTCCCTTAAAGCGTCCCTCAAAATATAAAAACCCATAAAACAGCTTCCTAAATTAATGTTTCCATAATGAGCTCATGAATAATAATAATGGAATGATAATGGAATGTGAGGATGGCGGTTATTTGGGAATCTAACGCGTTTTTATCAAAGTAAATGTCGTCATTCTTCTTTTTGGTGAATAAATTTTAATCAAAAATTTAGATAAGCACACTTACTGTGATCGATTAAGTTGCTCTTTAACTATCCATATTTGTAATCAAATGCAGAGGGTGCTAGTTAAAGGATTGCTTTACTTTAAATTTCAATAATTAATTAAGAAGGTATTCCAGTCTACAGGCATAAATTTTTGGCGTTTTGTCAAGCTTGATGAATACATACATATATATATACCGGGTGTCCCAAAAATGATTGATGGATTTTAAAATTCAATAACTTGAAAATGGAGGCAGCTATTTAAAAAATTTTTGCATAAGGGTTATGTATAATGTCAGGTGTATTTTTACCGTAATTTTTTATTTCAGTTCGCATCTCAAACAATAGGTGGCGCTGACGGCGATTGAAGGCCAGGTGATCAGTGCTGAGTGAAGCGTCGACCTGGTCTTCAATCGCCCTCAGCGCCACATATTGTTTGAGATGCGAACTAAAATAAAAAATTACGGGTAAAAAACTCCTGACATTATACATAACCCTCCTGCAAAAATTTTTTAAATAGCTGTCATCGTTTGCAAGTTATTTAATTTTAAAATCCATCAGTCATTTTTGGGACACACGGTATAATGGAATCTAGTGGGATACATAAATAACGTTTAATATTATTGAGTATTATATGCAAATGAATGCTTAGAATGTGAGATTAAGGGGTGTTTGGGGCCATTTTATTACAAAGGCCGATACTTTCGGCCATATTTCCCAGAGCTCGATCGGAACATCTTTCCCAAGTCACAGCAGAAACGATTTTCCTTGACTTTTGACTGTTGCCAGGCTATTTGAATAAAAAGTTGTAGCCAGCAAATTCACATGCATGAGCTGACCTCTACGCGTCACTCGCACTCTGTCAGATAACGCTGACCAAAGCTATTAATCAGTGAGGTGTTTTGAGAAGACAAAACCATAACTCACACTCGGCCATTCGACAGGGAACGACCCCGTTCTATGTTTAATTTGTCATCCACGGTTTGCTAATATTTGGTGTATTTGTGCGGTCGAAGCCGTTTCTTTAAATTCGCGGAATAAAGCTTCCTTCAGTGTTGAATATGAATTGATATTAATTTCGGCCTTAAACAAAGTAATGCCAAACCTTTCAAACTTTTTTCAGAGAAAACAAATTTTTAAATATCTGAGCGATTCTGAATATCTCTTTTGAATATCTTAGGGCAGAAATACAGCATAAAGTTTGTAAAAAGTTAAAATACTTTCAAATATTTGGCGTGAAAAGAAGGAAGTATCACGCTATTTGGCAAGCAGCATTTTTCCTCGCCAAAAGCAAACGATTTTAATGCAACTGAAAATTGTTCGTTAGTATATTTTTAGAAAGTGTGTAAATGACATTTAATGAATTTAAACTGAAATAATGAGAGAGTTTAATACATATATTATAGTATTACATATACACTACATGGCCATTGATGAGCGTCCACTTGCGATTTTAGACATTTTGTTAAATATTTAGAAAAATACATGAGGAATTATCCCGAAACTCTCAGTGTATAAATATAATAGTACAAGTCATACATTTCCGTGACGATTTTTTCCCGAAACTCCAATAGGGGACCGTCAACAAATCAAAAAAAATAAATCTCTTTTGAATAACCCTGTCAAAATTAATGTAGCAAAAAAGCTCAAACTCTAGATTATGATTAAGTGGCTTATTGTAATAAACAGTGTTCATTTTTATGCGGATAGCATGTAGACTCGTAGAAAAATTAAGGTTTCTATAAAAATGGTCCCAAATTTTGCCAAGTTTTTTGCTTATAATTTGCAGAGTTCTTAATAAAAAGTAACATTCTTTTCTGAAAATATGACAAATAATATTGAACACAATACCCTGTAATTAAAATTTTAAAAAAAATAAAAATTGTATGAAAAATGAGTAGGTGTACTAAATAATTTTTCACTGCGTATGCGTCAACGATGTCAAAATTTCATTTACATATTATGTTAGCTAAATGTATAGAGTAACTTATGTGAAAGTGGCGAAATCATAGCTTGAAAATTCTGAAAAAAAAATCGTCAATAGAATAAGTTGAAAATCCGCTGTTCCCAAAATTAAGCCAAAACAAGAGGGGTTGTATTTGAATTTTGATATAAAAATGTAATCTACACTCTCAAAAAAACTTCCGTCAATTCACAGAAAAAGTACTGGCAGCAGTGCTGCCAGCAAATTTCTGTAAAAAGACGGATATCCGTCTTTTTTTTTTCCGTCGCAGGAAGAAAATGTTCTGTTTTTTGAAGGAACGTCCTTCATATTTTTCTTCTTTAAAAGAGAGAAAGTTTCCGTCTTTTGATGGAAGTCCGTCATGTTTTTCTCCGTTTTAGAGAAGAAATTTTTCTGTTTTTTGAAGGAACGTCCGTCATCTTTTTCTTCGTTTTAGGAAAGAATATTTTCTGTTTTTTGAAGGAACGTCCGTTATATTTTTGTCTGTTTCAGGGGGGGGGGGGATTTTCTGTCTTTTGAAGGAATGTCCATCATGTTTTTCTTCGTTGCAAGAGAAAATTTGTTTTTTGAAGAAAGTCAGTTTTTTTGCTTCGTTTTAGGGGGGGGGGGTGATTTTCTGTTTTTTGAGCAAATGCCAGCTATGTTTTTTTTTTTTTAGATGAGAAAGTTTTTTTTTTTTTTATTACTTCATTAAAGATGTTCTTTATAGCCAAAAGGATCTACACTTTAACACACAGAATTGGCAGGTATCATTTAAAAATGTTTAAATTTTTGATAAAAAAATCAGATCATTCATAAAATGTTGTCATCTTTGGTGTTTCAAACTTAATACCAAATGAAGTCGAAATGGAAGACCTGTTTTATCTCAGTTTTCCATTTTATTGCAATTTAATTACCTATCAAATTATTAAATATTTAGATCATGTGATTATACCCCCCCCCCCATTTGTTGGACTGGTTTTGCTTTTGTCGGAAAAGCGGTTCAAAATGACAATTTTGATGGCTTATTCCGAAAGATCTATTTTGTTTACAAAAAACAGAAAACTGAGTGCATTTCGGTTGTTTTTGATTAACACCTGTCAATTTCATGCATTTCTGAACAAAAATAAATTAACGTATGTCACAAAGTTGCCCTTTTTGATTTAAAAACAATCTTTTGAAAAAAATATCTTTTAATGTGTCATCAAAGTAACTTCAAAAAACCATTACTATAAGTTTCTATTGCAAATATCATAAATATATTTCATAGATGAGTAGATATTGAGCAAAATATTGAATATAATTAACAATTTATTCCATGTAAGGAATGGGAATGATTTGTTTATTTCGAATCTGTTCACTTATACTAGTATCCATTCACAAAATTGCCAGTCATTGAAGAAACATTCACTTACCTTCCAATACCTTAAACTTTATTAATGAAAATTGAAAAACAAATTTCTCCTGAGAAGTTATTCTATTTTAAAGCATATGAACGTTTAAGAAATTTTATTCTAAAAACAAAAAATATCCATAAATCTTTTTGGGGGGGAGGGGGAGGGGAGATATATTACAGGAAGCTCATTTCCTAGAAAATAAAACATTGATGTTTTCATAGGATTTTTTTCAGAAATTACCTTTCTCCGTGCTTCCATAATAACAAAAAGATTGAAATATAAAGAAACTACATGCAGATTTGCTTATTACATTACGATCACTTATTTAAAAAATTCTAGAATGTCTGGATCTGTTTTCCTCAATTACATCATAACATGTTACTTTGCATTTCATTTATATATTTTTTTTATGATATAGAACTAGATTTTTAAAAGTATTTTTACTTCAAAATTATGACAAGTCGAATATAGATTCTGCCATTGCAGAATTCAGTTTCGCCTCCGATTACAAAAAAAAAAAAAATAAAATAAAATAAAATAAATAAATAAAATAATCGATAGGGTCTTTTAGAAGGGCGACCCTGTTTAGAATGCAATGAACTAACTTCATTTTTCTTGTGTTTATTAATATAATAGCAAACAGAACGGCGTGAAATACCCCAATTGATTAGCAATTTCTCTCTGAGTCATTGGAATTGCGGAATAATAAAGAGATGCAATTTGACGTGCTACGTCTTCATTGACTAGATTCATCAAAAACGGATTATTTCTTTAATTTAAACGCTTTTTTATTGACGTTGAGAAAAAGGAAATGCATTTTAACAATAAAACGAATGGAATCCCATCGAATTTGACGAATGAAATATTTAAAAGATCCGATCGATTTGGTTTAAAAAAAAATCAAAAGTAATTACTTTATTGAATCAATGTATAGTAAATATATAAATACTTTTATAAATACATCCAAAGTTATTCAGACAATACCATTAAATAAACGAATACTTCCAAACTTAATGTCAAGTTTGTCAGTTACAATTTTGCATGCAAATATTCGCACATTTTCAGTTAAAATTGTAATCTGAGTGCCGGCGAAATCCAGAAATTTTATTTTATATGCATTCACAGAAAAATTGTTTTATTAAAAAAAAAACTAATTTTATTTTTACTGTGACATTATTTTCACTAACTGAAGTCATCTGAAAGTAAAATCTCAACTCAGTGTCCATAATGAAAAGAAATATTTAAACGTAATATCGTTATGAGTAAAAATGCGATGTTTTAAATAGTGATGTCATTTTCTCTTCAAATGTTTTTTAAAAGTTACTGTTATTAGTAATATGAAAAAGGCATCCGTAATAATATTGTAATTCATATTTATCTGGTAGCTGAATGACATCATTTTCCTCATTTGAAATTTTTCTTTAGACATTAATTTTTATCATAAATTATTTTCTGTTATTTTATTTACATTATTATTATTATTTCTCAGTAAATATAAATTTTTTACCTCAATTAGTGCATAATTATACGCAATCATTTTATTGTGGTTAGATTTTACGAAAACAATTGACTTTTTTCTTTTAAATGCAAGGACATGTTCACTGATGAAATAAAGCTTCTGACTCGTGGAAAGTGATAATGGAAAATAAATTTTTATTATCGAGAGAAAGGGTAAATTGAGTTGCCACCATATTTAAGAAATATCGTAAAAAGTATTTAAAATTAAAAATGAAGTATAAAAATGGAAATAAATTAAAAAATAGCTAAAATGGGCACAACTACAAATAAATAGCTTTCATTTAAAAAAATAATTATCAAAATCTGTTGAGTAGAAAATTTTGGGCTGACGACACGACATTTTTTAGCTTGTCTGAAAGAAATAGCATCGGAAGCTAAAAAGAAAAATGAAATCGAAGCTGAAGTATATTGTAACAAATATTCTAAGTTTCACCTTCTCACACTCAAGTTGTGAATTCTTAACTTCTAGATCGATTTTAATACCAAATTTTAAATTATACAAAATATTGCACATTTCAGATATTTAACTTTACTTTCAAGATATGTATTACACTTCTTTCTAAATAATCAGCAATAATTTTAAGAGTAGTATTAATAATTTATATTTTGTGGTATATATATCCATCCAGCTGCATTCCATACATTTTAAAAAATTCAGCTCTTTTATAAAACACATTTAGCTAAATATGTCTTTCAACTTTTGTCTTATCTTATTATTGGTCTTATCACACATCAGAATTCATGATTTTTTTAAAACTCCCACAGTATTGTTTTATGACTTTTCTTTTGATTTATAAAATAAACATTATACACAAAAATATGCATGTCAAAGTATTACCAATATATTATTAATAATATTACACAATTTATGTAAATGATTAAAAGGCAACATTTAGGTTACGGTAAAAAATTTTATTATACAAAATACATGGTAAACTACAAATCAAATGTAAAAAATTATAAGACAAGAAAAGGACAAGCAAATGCTTTAGTCAGAGTTTTCCCCAGAGGGTTTCAGGGGGGCGCTCCGCCCCTCTTGCCCTTTAGTTTAAAAAATAGCGCCCCTCTTACCCTTCATCCAAAAACTAGCGCCCCTCTTGTCGCTGATTGAAAAAAAATATCGCCCTTCTTGCCCCACATTTGAGAAAACACAGAATTTCAGCGATGTTGCAGACGCGCTATAACGCATAAATTACATAAAAAATCGGCGTCGGAACGCAAAAAAATAGTTCTTTAGCGTCCCACAGAACGTGTAATTTCGCCAAAAAATTGCGAAAAAAAAGTCAAATTTCACTAAAAAAAATCACGAAATATAGACTCATTTCTAGCAAAATTCACGACAAAATGGCTAATTTCGTCACAAAATCCCATAAAAACGGCAGATTTCCTTAAAACATTGTAAAAAAAGCCTTCATGCAAAAAGCGCGATAAAACGGAAAAATTTGTCAAACAATTCACGAAAAACGGCAATTTTCGTCAAAAAAATTGCGATTAAACGGCAGATGTCGTCAAAAGATTTGCAAAAAAAAGGCAAATTTTCGTCAAAAAATCGCAATAAAGCGGAAAATTCTGTCAAAAAATTTCCGAAAAACAGCTACGTATTTTTGCCAAAAGTTCGCGAAAAAACGCAAAATATCTCGAAAAGACGGCAGATTTTGTCAAAAGATTGTAAAAAAAATGCAAATTTCCTCATAGAGACACACACACACACAAAGTTAATGCCAGAAGTGAATTTTTCTGTTCTACAAACTAATTTTCCTGCTTCAAAATTGTGTTTTTAATGCTCAAAAAGCGGATTTTCCTACTTCACGATCTAGGCGTGTGAAGGGTGGAGCATAATTAGAATTTGAGGCCTGCCCCCCCTCCCAACTTTTTCTTGTGACAACCCAATAATGACGTTTGTAGCATAAATTTGGCACCCCCTAAATTTCCGAGCCCGAGGCGACCTTCTCCCCCCCCCCCCCGCCCTTTGTTCACAATCCTCTTTTGACTGTACAAAACTTTCTAAATGTGAATCCTGAAAGCACCCGTTTATGAAACAAAAAGAACCCTTTATTGAACAAAAGTATTCTTTTTTCTCAAAAAAAGTCTTTTTCAATAAATCAGGCCTGCCCCTTAACAATCTTTTAACAAAATCGGCCGTTTTTCCACGATCTTTTAACAAAATTTGCCTTTTTTCGCGATCTTTAACAAAATTTGTCGTTTTTTCGTAATTTTTTAGCAAAATCTGCTGTTTTTCGTAATTTTTTACCAAACTTTATGGGTTTTTTTCTTTTTGCTCAATTTTTTGGCGAAATTTTTGTTCTTTTTCGATTTTTTGACGGAATTTCTGTTTTTTTCACGATTTTTTGAACCGCTAAATTCTAGATTCGACTGTATAAAAAGTGCCCTTAAAAATCAAAAAAGTGCCCTGAAGAATGTAAAAAGTGCCCTTTTTAAAACAGTAGCGCCCTGCCCCTTTTTAAACCTGGGGAAACTCTGCTTTAGTTAAGATAAAAAAAATAACTACAGTATATAAAAGACATTAACACATTTTAAACAAATTCGGAAGCAAATAAGATATAAGCATTTGTTTAGTTAAAGTGCTCGTACAGAAAAACAAGTTTGGCAACTCGGTTGATTACTAATTTTTCGAATATACCAAGCCAAAGGCATATTCGTTCTACTGAAAGAGATGAAGCTATGGTGAGGTAATCATCTTGCTTATCATGAAATCAAAGTTTTTTAGCATCAGCCTCTTCGTTGACAATTATAGGCTTCTTCCACCATTCAAAATAATTGAGATTCACTACATCAGCTATTAGGCTGTTTACAACAGAGATACCTGTTTTATAAAGAATAATTAAAGTTATTGTGTCTAGCATACTTTAAGATTTTTTAAATAAAAACACAAGTTACAGAATTTATAAACATATACATACACACATATAATTACAATCTAATTGTTACAGCTCAAGAAAGAAAAAAAAACATTAGGCAGTTCCATTAGGTTAATCCAACAGGTCATGCAACAAATAAATGTAGTAAAAAAAGGAAATAAAAATTGAATTCAAACAACACACTTAAAAACTTATAGGACCAACTATTAGGTTTAACTCTCATTGCATTGTGTACCACATATGGCACATACCTAAAAACATAATTCTCAATGCGTGCCATAAATTTGGCTAATATGATTACTGTAATTGATCAAGAATAGTCCAAAGAATGGAACAACACTAATTTTGCCCATATCAGATGGCTGGATTTGACAAAAGAAGAAAAAAAAAAGAAGAAGAAAATGTGCAGTTAAGAAGTTGAACATCTAAGAAGTATTTTTTATTTGCTTTAGAAGTTGATTTTATTTATTGTTATTAAATAAGCATTTCATTAAATTATAAAATATTATTCCACTGAGATATAGCTTATATGATATAAGTTCACTCTCTCTAATCCACAATAGCCTATAATCCACAGTGTAACTGGATTCAGGCCATAATAAAAGTTGATTGCCCTTATGAATTAAGAAATTTTTAATGCAATCTTTAGACCGAGATATTTTATGTACATTATGAATAATGTGATATATTCTAAACACATTCACTAGCTATATAAAAAGAAAAAAATTCTTAGAAGGGATAAGTATCCCATGAGTAAAAAACTCAGCTTTTTAGGAAAACAAAGTTTTGTTATTGATCAAGATAGACTGATCTCCAAAGGTTTCAGGATACAATAAACTAAAAACCTATAAAGCAAATAGAAATTTGTTCTAGTAGTTTTGTATTATATCATTTAAATAGTTTCATAATATTGAATATAACCTTTTTTATATTAAAAATAATTTCTTTCATTTCTGTGTAATTTATTTGCAGTATGATTATTACATTTGTTGATAAATTCCTAATATTAAGATGTAAACAAAGAATTGACCTATAATCTGCACAATTCTATAATTCACAAAATCCTTGATCCCAACATGTGATTAGAAGGAGTGTACTGTAATTATTATAAATAATAATAAATTACCTGCCACAGAATAAATAAGCAATGAAAACATAAATAGTTTTATTTTTTTACTAAAAACATACATTTCAACTATATGCAAATCTGCCAACTGCTATGAAAATAAACCTTAGTTCTTACAAGCTTGAGTTATTATAAACTGCAATGCTATGAAATGTCTTAAATCACAAACACATTTTTTACATTTGCAATTTTTAGTCCATTAAACATTTTTAAGGAGTGGTTTTGATCTGAAATTTCCAAAATTTTAAAGCATTTCGTCCCGAAAATTTTAAAATAACGACAGTTAGTTTAAAAATTTGGACAAAAAACTGGATTGCACAATAAAGTTGTTAACATAAAACCCTCAATGTTTCTTAACCACCAATAAATCGTGTTTTCGTACATGTTTATATCAAGAATTTTCTTCTTTAAAAATTTTGTTGCCATCTCAGAAAACACACAAATCTTCACTTGGTAGCTGAGTAAAATCGCTAATTTCATTCGAGTTTAGGAAAAATAGTGCAAAAGTAAAAAATAATGAATTTTGATAGATTATGAAGGGAAAATATAGTTAATTTTCGCATTATCGCTGCAGAATTGTGTTTTTTCAAATATGGGGCATAAAGGGCGCTTTTTTTTTCTTTTTTTCTTTGAATGAGCGATAAGAGGGACGCTAGTTTTTGGATGAGGGGCAAGAGGGGCGCTATTTTTTTAAACTAAAGGGCAGGGGGGGGGCGGAGCGCCCCTCTGAAACCCTTTGGGGGAAACTTTGTAGATATTACATCTTAAATTTAATACAGACATAACTTAAAATAAATATTTTGGCGCAATGAGGTTGCGAAACTTCCTTTTAATTGAGACATTTTAATAAAATATACATTTTAAACAACGAAATTTCCTATATTTGCATGCTTAAAAATATCTTTCTCATAGGTTAATAATGCGTCAAGTAAGCTAAAAAACATATAACTAATTTTTTATGAAAATATTGTTTGCTTGAGTTCGGGCAAACATCATGGTCACACGTTATAAAATATTTTTGTAACAAAAATTATAATTACTTGTAACTATCACTATTAATTTAATTCGGAGTTTCTAGCTTTTTTAAGAAAATAACAAACATAAGCTACATATGATATTACATTATCTCACAGTTATACAATTTAATGCATAGCATAAAAAATGCTTAATTATGCCAGCTTTAAAGTAAACAAAGCTGTATATAAAAAAAAGTTGATTACAACGGTTATACTAAAGACATACTTTTCGTTAAATTCGACCATGTCGACATTGTTCTTAAAATGACAGTGTACTAGTGCACTATTAAAAACATGATCTAATTAAAAAAAAAACACATGCAAGCATTATTTAGTCTTACGTCTAAAATCTAAAAAGAATAATAATAATATTGCTTACATTATGTTTACTTTTTCACCTGCTAAGTTTGGAACTTTGAAAGCGGATGTAAAATGGCGCATGTCATCTGATAACTTACGATTCGTAATCAAAACAGAAAATTAATTTCTTTGCACTGAATTTCGTGTTACATAACAATAATTTCGACTTTAGAATAGAATACCACCATTCTGAGTTTATTATTACACTGAATTTGATGATTTATTGGAATGAATTGCGACTAAAGAATAAAATACCATCATTCCGTGATTATTCTTAAACTTTTTACGGAGCTACTACAGAAAATAGTATAGATTTAAAGTTTATTTGGCATTTCATAATTCTAGTTTAAATGTAATAATGCTCCTTTGTTTTTAAAGTGTAGATAATAAAAAAGATAAATGACATGTGCCAAAGACATCTCTAATAATTTAACGGTTATACAATGAAAACATAGAAATGATTAAAATCAAATTCTGAAATAAGTACTTACCCCTTTTTGATATTATATTATCCGAATCCTGTAATAATTAGTCAAACGTGGCACATGTGCACACACAGTCAGCAACACAAGGCTTATATAATATAATTTTTTTATAATCAGAGCCATAGATTAGGAACAAATAACACCAAGCAGGTAACATCAGACGTAGAGAAGAAAAAGACAAATGCGCATGCGTGCGGGGAATAAACGAAATTTATTCGTCTTTTTCCGACTTCCTGCAACGATTCACAGAAAAATAACCTCTTCAAGGAGTACAGAAATTATTTGTTCGAGAATGAGGGAAAATGTAGGGTATAAAGACGAATATTTCTGACAGTGTATCATTATCAAAATGTAATGAAGTTTTGATATCGTCGACGCATGCGCAGTGAAAAATTATTTAGTAAACCTACTCATATTTCATACAATTTTTATCATTTTTTAATTCTAATTACAGAGTATTGTATGTAATATTATTTTTTATATTTTCAGAGAAGAATGTTACTCTATATTAAGAACTCTGCAAATTATAAACAGAAAACTTGGCAAAATTTGGGACCATTTTTATAAAAACCTTAATTTCTCTATGAGTATACTTGTTATTTGCATAAAAATGAACACAGTTTATTACAATAAGCTGCTTAATCATAATCTAGAGTTTGAGCGTTTTTGCTTCATTTGTTTTGACCGGGTTATCCAAAAAATGTTCATTCTTTTTTAATTTGTTGACGGTCCCCTATTGGAGTTTCGATAATTTCTCATGTATTTTCCTAGCTATTTAACAAAATCTCTAAAATCGCAAGTGGACGCTCATTAATGGCCATGTAGACGGCTCAAGATCTTCCATTGATCCTAATGACGATGAGTTACGTCGTGACCTCAAAGAATTATTCTTTAAGAAAGAAGATTGCGATGTCATCCTTCAAGTCAAAGGTTCGGAATTCCCGGCACACAGAGTTATCCTGAAAGCCCGTCCTCCCGTGTTCGCTTCCACTTTCCGACATGACATGAAGGAAAACGCGACCGACATCGTTGAAATAAAGGACATAAAGTATACTGCTTATTGTAGCAACTATTTAATTTTATTACCGTAAAAATAATTTTATATATTTCAGCATATTCCAAAATAAAGGCTAGATGATGAATTCTGCAGTAAAAAAAATATCAATATCGGAGACGCTTTTGTTTTCATAGCAATAAAATTGAATCGAAAGTACTCTATTGTACTTAATTTTGAGACTGAAACAAATTTCATTAATTTAATTTTCGTTTTCATTTATAAAATTTCATAGCTAACTTTCATTATAAATATATATATCACAAAACTATTGTTATAACAAACTAAAACCGGTAAAACTAAAGTTATTTAAAACTATATTTTTAAAAATAGTTCAACATGAAACGTTTTTACATTAAAAAGTATTTGACCAAAAAAGTATTTTTTGAAATTTTATTTCGCCGCCAACCAGTGATAAATTGCCAAATAAACGAAATGTTCATTATTTATTTACGAACCTTCTATCGGAGTTCGGCCGAATCTTTTTGTATAAACATATATATCCACATGAGAAGAAAACTCTGTATTTTTTTTTTTTTTCAGAACATTCTGAGTATGCCTATATGGAGACCTTCCTTGTTAGCGTAAAATAGCGTGTAATTTTAGAAGTATTTATCTGTATTATAAAGACCAACCGTGTCTGTGTGTAACGTTGACATCAATTTGCGAATGACAACAGTAGATGATTAAATGTAACTTTCATTATATTTTATTGAATTTAAAAAAAAATCTAAATATCACGCAGTTTCAATTTTTAAACCGTCGAATAAAGGAAAAAAATATATACCTTCAAATGTAATTTCTTTGAAAACTTTATCACCATTTATTGAATTTTTATTGTTTTAAAAAATAATTTTCAAGAAAGACTTTAAAAATCTATATCTCTGTTGCTTACAGACCAAACAATTAGAAAAGATAAACATATTTACACTAAAATTAGTATAAATAAACTAGTTCAGCATTTATTTTGACTATAATTCGATAACGAAACTAAAACTTTATCAATCCATAAATAAAATAATAAAATATAAATGAAATGCAAACTTAAGGCAAGTAATCGAACCATGCTTAAATCACTGAAATTATCAAAATAAAAAAAAAGCTAACGGTCTTTCACGAATTCTTCGACTGTTAAATTCTAGCACGAGGATAATACGAAATTATTATTCTTAATAACTTCAAAATTTTTATTTTAATACATAATTGCTATTTTACATATAAAAATGATTGTTGGTATTATTAAGAAAAAGTCTTTATAAAAATGTATAACATCACTAAAGTTTTCAACTAAAAAAAAAAATTACATATCGTTTTCATTTACACTGGTGTGCAAAATTTTAGGACGAGTCACAAAATGCCGATTTTCAAAGGATTTTCAAGCGATATTTTTCACTCGAATATTCAAACGGAAGTAATACAATTCGAATAATTACTATCCTTGCATAACAGCTAGTCCATACAACAACTCATTCCGGTCACACATGGTCACAAGAGTCACAGTCACAACGGCGAAACAAAAAACAGGAAATTCCATACGTCTCTTTTATGAGTCTCAAATGACTATTATATATCACTCCACTGACAGGTCACTGCGACTGCTGCTTTTTGTCGAGTCACCAGGTGACTTTCCAATGTCGTTTTATTGAGACTCTCATGTGACTGTCATTTGGAGACTCGATTTCAAAGTCACTGTGAATGTTGCATTATAATAAATCACCAAATAATGTCACATTAAAGTCACATGGTGACTTTCTCTCACATGACTTTGTCAAATGGTGATAAAGACCCTACTGTGAAGTAACCATTGTGAAAAGTAGTAAAAAGTCACCACGTGACTTTAATTGGACATTATTTGGTAATTATCATAATGCAATGTTCACAATGATTTTGAAATTGAGTCTCCAAATGACAGTCACAAGAGAGTCTCAATAAAACGACATTCTAAAGTCACTTGGCGACTCCATACAAAGCAGCAGTCGCAGTGACCTGTAGTGGAGTCATATATAGTAGTCATTTGAGACTCATAAAAGAGACGTATGGAATTTCCTATTTTTGTTTCACCGTAATGACTGTGACTCTTGTGACCATGTGTTATCTGAATGAGATGTTATTATGAACTAGCTGTTATGCAGAGACAGTAATTATTCGAATTATATTACTTCCTTTTGAATATTCGCGTGAAAATTATCGCTTGAAAATCCCTTGAAAATTGGCATTTTGGGGCTCGTCCTTAAATTTTTCACACCAGTGTATATTCTATAAACGTGTAAACATGAAATCCTGGTTGCAACTCCTCGTTATATATTTATATATATATATATAAATACAAACAACATATAACTTCAAATACAACTCCTTCTTTTTGAAAAGCTTATGCACAGACTGATGCAAAACATTTGCATTTCCCTTATTATGTTGTTTCAAAAATATTAGTTAAGAAAAATCCTTAAATACAGATATATATATATATATATATATATATAAAATATATATATATATATATATATATATATATATATATGCTGAAAAATACAAATTTTCAAACATCTTATTTCATTTATTTTCAAAATTATCAAAAAGAACAATTTCATTCTGCTGAAGGGCGTAATTCTTTTCAAAATAATTTAAGAAATGTCTAAGTTTTTTGCAAGAATATGCAAGTTTGACAGATTTTCCTCTTTGTTGGGGTATTTTTTTTATTGTTGTTGTTGCATGTAAACTTTAAAATATATATGATGCCAAAGCAATTCTTTTTATGTCTGTATTTTTCCTTCTAAATCTTTTGATAAATCTAATTTTAAAAAATATATCTTTTATTAAAATAGAACTTTAAAATCTCCAAAAGTATGGCCTGAAAGAATTTTATATTTGTAAGCCCTATTGTACTGAAATTTTTAAAATAACAACAGGAAAAAATCCTTGGTAAATTGGAAGAAATAAATATAAATAATTATTGTGTGTTCTTGTCATCTTTCTGATGCATACAAAATTTCAGATTCAATTACAGTTAAGAAATTTAATATCGTTTAAAGTTTGTAAATTCCAATGTCTTGTGACACATTTTTAAATGTGAAGATATAAACTTTTACGGTATAACTTCTTTCAATAACAAGTGCAAAACAGTATATTATCTATTGTAATAGACCGGGCGGTGCCAACATAGACAATCATCACATCGAGTTCACGGCTAAAATTTTAGAATTGGGTAAAACTCGATGTGCATATCAAAATGTAATTGGTCTGCCAAGTCATATCTTAGAGGAAAGCATCTAAAAATCCGATATTATCTGGTAACTCTTAAGTTTACCATTGTGTTTTCTTACAGGTAAAGGTATAAAAACACGGAGAACTGGGAGCAGGAAAACACAAAGCTAAACCAACGAGTTAACTGCTAAAATCGGGTTTTCAGGTGTTTTCTATCAAAATATGAATTGGCAGACCGAATGCATCTTAATATGCGAATCGTGGTTATTCAATTGGTTCGAATTTATTATTTTTCACTCAACTCAAAAATTAAAGTCATCTCTCGTTTAAAAACCGTTTAATTTCACAAAACAAAACACATCTCAGTTATTTTTGAACACAGATAATTATTAAAACAATTCATTTATAAATCATACTTTTTTAACTCATATTCTCATAAAAACATTCGAATCACAACTTAAAAACAAAAAAATATTTTTTTTTCACACAGCTTAGGTAGAAATAAACAGATATATTTATTTCAGTCACAATTTATCGTTTGCGCAGAAAACTTTTTACATTTTGATATAATTTGGTGCATTTTGGTTGCTAGGCGACACCGCCAGTATAAAATTAAATAGCATTTTATCAAAGAAATCGAGTTTTAGTTAATTCTGAAATTTCATGCGAGAACTCGATGAAGTGATTACCTGTGCTACCATGTGTATAAGTTTTCGCAACGTTTCTTTCTATTCATTCCGAAAGTGAAACAAATTCATTTTTAGCAGTTTCCAAGAAAGTTAAAAAGTATTTATGAATTTGGTTTATCCACCTGTCTATCGGTCTGCTGTCTATCCGAGCTCTAACTCATGTAAATATACTCCGATCGCTATTACATCGAAAGATGGTATTGAGTATCACTATGGCATTTTCGGTATCATGCAGCACGATAGTGCTGTATAGTAGAGCTCAGCCGCATCTCTAATGTTAAAGCCCAAAGTTTGCCTTTTAATAACTTTGGACGCAATCATCGGATTGCAACGAAATTGAAAAGGCGATGTGTCCTACTCTAGACCTCAAAGTTTAAAAAAAAATTTCCAGATCCACCGATTAGTTATGGAGATCCAGAACCCCTGTTTTGTCACTTTTTTCTCGTGAAACAAGAAAAAAAGACAAACTCAATTATAACCCGAACCAGGAAACATTCAGCGACGTGTAATAGCTTGTTCAAAAGCTTTTAATTTAGGTATGTGCTTTTCCAAAGTCCTGTCAAAAAATATCCAATTTTAAGGAAATAACACCCGTTTAAAATTTATATAACGCTATAGGGTAATATCCCCAGTAACTGGCATGCACCAGTGATTGGCACATCCTATAAACATGTCCTAAAATAAGATTTGTATCCAGTCTTTTAGAAATGCAAGACCATATACCAGTTGTATGCTCATTTACGTTAAAGATTATAACTTTGATTTATGCTACTAGATGACAATAGTGCCTAGGAAAGAGAAACAATTATGGCTTGTATGAAATTAGCCATTTTTGTTGCAAATGCTTCTGCTTTGGCGTAAGGAAGGCATGCTTTTCAATTCGTTATTATCTCATTTATAATATATTTTAAATTTTAATTGACAACAATTTTGTTTAGTTTAAAAGGGTTACTTTAATTGTGTAAAAGTATTTCCGACACAAATATTTGGATTTCTGAATTAATGATAGATGCCAATTAATGGTGCTTCAATTTTGCTAGTTCCAAGTAATTGGCATCTATTTCAATTACAAGGAATTCGCGAGGAATTTGAGATTAAACCACTTATTTTGGAGGTACTTTTAAAGTTACAGACTAATTTTGTTTATCATTTGTTTTTATTTGAAAATATGAATTATTATCAGTAATTTGAATCCATTAAAGCTTCATATGACAATTACTGGGGACAGCATGACAATTACTGGGTATTAAAATAAGTATATTGTATTGTTTTAAAGTGTTCACATTTCAGACTATAATATGCTGATTTCTTATACTCAAAATCCTAAAATATGGCATCCTCATTTACAGTAAATTCATTTTAAGCGATTAAACCCAATGTAAAATGTAAAGTTTTTTTTAAATATAAACTTGTGCCAGTTACTGGATCACAAGGTGTCATACATTGGTGCTCTAGGTGCCAATTACTGGTGATTTCAGCAATTTTTTATAAATATATTTTTATAAAACTACTTTTTCAATTTTTTTTTGCTTTTAGTGGGCAAAATAGATGCACAGATATACATTCTTTAATTTAAAAATATTTCCAAGTAAATATCTTATTTCTTTGTAATGAAAATTGAAGTAAGTGCAAGACAAATTCTTAATGTGCAAATTACTGGGGATGTTACCCTACCTTCCATAATTTTTATATTATAGAAATCTCTCCTTTCTAATTGCTAATTAAATTATTTCTCACGAGTTGCCACAACTAAAAAACAGTTCAATAATTTAAAAAAGAAAATGCTAACACGTGTTTTTTTTTTATAGATCAATAAAAATTCTGATTCTCCTGATAGATTTTTGAATTTCTGAAATTGACATCATTCGAAACAGAAAATACATATTTTTCATAAACATACATAGGGTAACATCCCCAGTAATTGGCACTTTAAGAATTTGTCTTTAAACTTACTTCAATTTTCATTACAAAGAAATAAGATATTTACTTGGAAATATTTTTAAATCAAAGAATGCATATCTGTGCATCTATTTTGGCCACTAAAAGCAAAAAATTTTGAAAAAGTATTTTTATAAAAATATATTTATAAAAAGTTACTGAAATCACCAGTAATTCGTAACTAGAGCACCAATGTATGACACCTTGTGATCCAGTAATTGGCACAAGTTTATATTAAAGAAAAACTTTACATTTTGCATTGGGTTTAATCGCTTTAAATGAATTTACTGTAGATGAAGATGTCATATTTCAGGTTTTTGAGAGTAAGAAATCAGCATATTAGTCTGAAATGTGAACACTTTAAAACAATACAATATACTTATATTAATACCCAGTAATTGTCATGCTGTCCCCAGTAATTGTCATGCTGTCCCCAGTAATTGTCATGCTGTCCCCAGTAATTGTCATATGAAGCTTTAATGGATTCCAATTACTGATAATAATTCATATTTTCAAATAAAAACAAATGATAAACAAAATTAGTCTATAACTTTAAAAGTACTTCCAAAATAAGTGGTTTAATCTCAAATTCCTTGCGAATTCCTTGTAATTAGAATAGGTGCCAATTACTTGGAACTAGCAAAATTGAAGCACCATTAATTGGCATCTATCATTAATTCAGAAATCCAAATATTTGTGTCGAAAATACTTTTACACAATTAAAGTAACAATTTTTAACTAAACAAAACCGTTGTCAATTAAAATTTAAACTATATTATAAATCATTTAATAATGAATTGAAAAGCATGCTTTCCTTAAACGAAAGTAGAAGCATTTGCAACAAAAATGGCTAACTTCATACAACCCATAATTGTTTCTCTTTCCTAGGCACTATTGTCATATAGTAGCAAAAATCAAAGTTATAATCTTTAACGTAAATGAGCATATAACTGGTATATAGTCTTGCATTTTTAAAAGACTGGATATAAATCTTATTTTAGGACATGTTTGTAGGATGTGCCAATCACTGGTGCATGCCAATTACTGGGGGTGTTATCCTATATACTGTAACTAAATATGTGTTAAAACAACATAGCACCTTTATTTGAGTGTTTTTGTCGCCAAAATAGTTACTACAATAGATATTTCAATTAAAAAGGGATAATTCAAAAACAAAAATTCTTCTATATTTATAAAAATAATGATTTGAAAATGAAGTTATGAAAAACTATATAGATACCTATGGTCATAAGAAAATCTGCGTAGATACCGAAAAACTGCAGTGAGACTACCATCTGGGAGAAGACGGCTCAGTCGCCAAATGTCGCGAAGTTTTTCGCCAATTCGCAATATATCGCGAAATCTGGCGCCCAAAATTGAAACCAGCTTGGGGTTATTTCCGGTATTTCGTCAAACTGATACTAATAATAGTTTAGATTTGTTGGTTGAAGGTGATTGATAAAGTTCCTGAAAAGATCTGAAAAAACTATGAAATCATATAAAAAAACTGATGGAACAAGAGAGAAAAGTAGAGCTCGATCTAAAAAATGTCACAGTAAAAATTGGGAAATATTTTCAATCTAAAAATGTACGTAGAAACGAAATGGAATCAGATGATCTGTAAAGCTTATGAAATAACCCAATTTTTTGTTAGCTGAAAATGTGGACTGAGCTTTACTGGTGCCTTATCTTCATAATTATAGTATTATTCACTCAAAATGATTACTGAGGAAAGTAGTCAACAGAATGTATTGTTATATTGTCTAAAATCAGTTAAGCTCCACAACGCTAAACAAATATAAACCATGAAGTAATAATTAAAGTATAACATTAATATAATCAGGTTGTTGAGGAATTGATGTAAATAAATATGTCTGAACGCAAAGTATAGTATATGGTTGAATCGTATCTGTTCAAGGTTTTGAGTTTACTTGGAGTATTGATGTTCCCTTTATCAAAAACGCTGGAATGGAATTGTGCAGACACTTTATACTGAACGAACTGTTCTCATGCTTCATTACATCAGCCTCTAACATATAATTATGAAACCGGATATTTAAACTGATTATGGATTTGGATTATTTAAATACGGAGTGAGTTAAAGATGCCTCCATTTCCTTGATTGATTTTAAGGCACCAGAAAAGCTCAGTCCTCATTTTCAGCTAATAAAAATGTGGGTTATTTCATGAGCTTTACAGATCATCTGATTCCATTTCGTTTCTACTTACATTTTTAGATTGAAAATATTTCCCAATTTTTACTGTAACATTTTTTTAGATCGACCTCTACTTTTCTCTCTGGTTCCATCAGTTTTTTTTTGTGATTGAAAATTAACTACGTAGCTTTTTTGGTTTATTTTCAGAGACACGCAAAAGAATGCCGTTACATTATTCATCTATGGATAAAAATCGTTTGTGGTGTATTTTAATCATATTACACTATTTTAAACATACTATACTGATGCATATCACTAATACATACTACAAAGCGCTTATTCTGGAATAGGGTACGCATAAAATTTGTTATTCATTGACAGGGACATTTGAAATAGTATAACTATAAAAGAAATTAAACTATTGAAGCCTATGAAGAATAACTGATGGAAGTGCGTTTATAGTTCTGGTACGAAATTTTAAAATGAACTTTTAAATATTACTTAATGTGTATAAATTCGATGTATCACATACAGGGCTGCACAAAACTTGTCAAATGCACTTCCATTTATTCTCGGAGATTATTTCAAAGTGCTCTTAAATCCAAAAAACTGCAACTTTAAGACATTAGGTTTTAATTTGTTTGTTTATTTATTTATTTCGGAAATACATGAAACTAGCAAGTGTTTTTCAGAAACTATCTAATCGCACTCATAAAATCATTGAAACAGGGGTGAAATAATTGATTCTTACGTCATCAAAAAGGTTTGTAACAAACAATAGGTAATTTATAGATGAAAAAGTCGAAAATACAGTTCGATTGCAAATCGCTTCCATAGTCAGTTCTTCCAATTTTATGTCTTTCAGTTAAAAAATGCAGTTGTAAATATGTCAAAACGTGTTGCGGTTATTAAGCAGAGAAGTTGAGAACACCCTTAATGGATATTTTCAACTATGATATACCTTTAACTGAACTAACTTTTAGCATACTACACTATATGGCCAAAGCTGACTGGCCACTTGCGATTTTAAACATTCTGAAAAATATCTAGAAAAATGCATGAGGAATTATCCTGAAATTTTAACTCTGTAAACATAATAAATACTACAGGTCATACAGTTCCGTGAAGATTTTTTTCCCGAAACTCCATTGAGGACCATTGACAAATTGAAACGGAACGAATATCTTTTGGATAACCTTGTAAAAACTAATGTTACAAAAGCATTGTTACAAACTGTAGATTATTATTACATGTGGCTTATTGTAATAAACTGTGCTCATTTTAATGCGAATAGCATGTATACTCGTAGAGACATTCAGGTTTTTATAAAAACAGTCCAAACAAAGTTTTTTGCTTATATATTGCAGATTTTTTAATTTAAAATGATATCCTTTTCCAAAAATAGGATAAACAATATTATACATAATACCCTGTAATCAGAATTAAAAAAACAATAAAAATAGTATGAAAAATGAGTAGGTTTACTAAATAATTTTTCATTGGGAATGCATGAAAGCTATCAGAATTTCATTTACATTTTGTGTTAGCAAAATCTATAGAATAACTTTTGTGAAAGTCTCAAAAACATAGCGTGAAAATTCTGAAAGTGATCGTCGATAGAATATGTTCAAAATCCGTTATTACCAAAATGAAGCAAAAAGATGAGGATCTGTATCCATTTATCTTTTGATTAGTGTTGACATAGTATACGCAATATAGCACGTACTACTAATATTTAGATACAAACCCTCTTTTTTTTGCTTTATTTTCGGAACAACGAATTTTGAACTTATTCTACTGTCAATCAATTTCAGAATTTTCATGCTATATTTTTTAGACTTTCACAAAAGTTGTTCTATGTATTTAACTAACACAATATGCAATTGAAATTTTGATAATGTTCACGCATGCGCAATGAAAAATTATTTAGTAAACCGGCTCATTTTCATGCAGTTTTTATTATTTTTTAATCATGATTACAGGGTATTGTGTACAATGCTTTTTGTCGTATTTTAGGAAAAGAACATTATTTTATATTAAGATCTCTGTAAATTATAAACAAAAAACTTGGCAAATTTTGGTCTGTTTTTATAAAAACCTTAATTTCTCTACGAGTATACATGCTATCCTTATAAAAATGAATACAGTTTATTAAAATAAGCCACATAATCTTAATCTACAGTTTGAATGTTTTTGCTACATTAGTTTTGACAGGATTATCCAAAAGATATTAGTTATTTTTCAATTTGCTGACGGTCCCCTATGGAATAATGGGAAAAAATCTTCACGGAAATGTATATTTTATACTATTATGTTTTCACATTTAGAGTTTCTTGATAATTCCTCATGTATTTTACTAGATATTTAAGAAAATGTCTAAAATCGCAAGTGTCCGGTCACCTTTGGCCATATAGTGTATATGCTATAGCTGCACAAAAAAAGGATAATTTTCCGACTATTGATGCTTGTAGGAGAATTTGGATTATCAAATATTTTATTTTTCAATATGTTACTAAGGTAATCCCGATATTGAAAATAATCTTTAATTTGTTACTAAGATTAATTGATTTTTTATTTCCCGAACACAAAGTGTAAATAAATTAGCGGAATCTTCATTTATCTGTGTGTATACGAGAAAGAAAAAGTGAGTGAGCTAATAATATAACTTCGAAACTGTATTTCCGACTGAGTTTCCATTTGACGAATATGTTATACACCGCAATCAAAAGAGCTGCATAGATTTCCTTACAAATTGGCCGATGCATATAATCCATTTTAAAACCCTTTTGAAACCTAATGAATAAGGAAAATCACCAAAAAATTTAATAATTATAAGAGATAAATATTGCGACAATGTAATCAAGTATTATGATCGGAAGGCGGCACTACAACAATTACCTCATCGAAAAAATAATTTCTTAAATGGATGAAAGAGAGAAGTTAAACTAAATTTCTTGTTCCTAACCACTATTGAAGACAGCAGTGGAAGAAGGTGTTATTTCAAATTTTTTCAAAAGTTTTTTTTAATGTAGTTATTGTGAGGTAATCTAACATTAAGCAAATCTAAAATTCTATGATTCTAATTATACTTGAAAGTATAATACATTAATTCTTAGTGTGTAATATTTTCATTTTTAAATATCCAGATAATAGAGGAAAAGGTCCAAATACCGGCTACCACGTTTATTATCAATCTAAATTCTATAGTTTTGAAAATTAGTAAAAGGAAAAGTCACAACAGGGTACCTTGTTATATTTTATAACTATTTAAATTTAAAAAATTCAGTTTAAAAGGTCTGTTTCTAAAAAAGCAAAATTCCGAATGTCTGCAAATTTTGAGTTTTGAAAATGCGGTCTAAATACTGGCTACTTAAGTTTTTTTTTTTAAAGAATCACACAAATAGTGCTAATTTAAGTTGCTAAAAGATGAAAATATTATAATTTATTTTTTTATTAAAACCTGTCATAAGTATAGGAAAAATTAACTTTAAAATAAACAAGTATTGTGCCAATTTTATAAAAAATCTTAACGGCAATCTCTGACATTCTTTCAATTTTGTTGCTAGTTTTGTTTGCGAAAGACAAGAAATAAATCTTGCTATTTGAATTGTAGATTACTTTATCTACTAAAAACACGAACATAATAATAATTCTCTGCGTCAATAGTCGCTATGGGTCCACATATGGCATCGTAAATTTTGAACCCTGAGTTAGAGGTCTGCACGGGCCGAAATTTTCAGGCCCGATCCATAGAAAAATTCAGCCCGGCACGTTATTAAAGTTAAAATTTCGGCACGAAACCGGCCCGGCCCGTAGAGAAATTTTAGCGGCTCGACCAGGCCCGAGCTCGGCCTGGAAGGAAAATTTTAAAATTTCGGCCCGAACCCGGCTTGTCCCGAATGAATTTCTACAGAACATTGATCTTTACTCTTACGGAAAAGTTAGTTACAAAAAAAACTTATCTTAGTCTTTTTTTTTTTTTCATGTTTTTAGTCTCCATTTATGGAGAAGTGTCGTAGGCTGCGATATTTATGCTTTTAATGAGCCTTTGTTTGTTGTATGTAAATGTTTCAGTTATAATTAGTATCATTCGTCCATATTCCATGTAAGACATAAAAATCTAAAAAATGCTATATGGTAAAAGTAAAATCTTCCAAGGCGGAATCACATTGGAAAGAAAAAAATACGTTCCCTTTTTAGCAAGTGTAAATATTTAATACATTGTAGCTATTTATTTTCTTTCTTAAACCTATGACTCTAACAAAAGATGTTCGAGTTACCATGAGAATAGACAGCAATACTTTGTGTCGCTTTAGAAAACAATCTGCTAAAGACCGTTTAGCTTATCTGGCTTAAGGCTGTTCTCAAATCCAAAAGCGCAACTCTATGACATAAGTTTGAATTTATTTTTATTCGGAAATGCATGAAACTAGCTGGTGTTGTTCAGAAGCTATGTAATCAAATGGATTTTTCTTTCTTTCTTTTTTTTTGGGGGGGGGGGGGCGCAATAAGTTTTTCAATAAATATTGTCAAAATGGGCTTTTTTAACTGAATTTCTACGCGAAAGAAGAATAACCATGCATGAAAGGGAGAAAAATGTATTTCTCACGTGATCAAAATCTCTTATGATTCAATAAGTAATTTATTTATCAAAAAATGTAAAACACAGTTTAATTCCAAATTGCCCCCATTATACAAACCTTCCAATTTTACATCATTCGGTTTAAAAAAATCTTTGTAAATGCGTAGGAGCAGTAAAGAACAGCTGTAAAGAGAGTTTTAATATTATTTCTAACCGGAAGAAGATAAACAATACACTTTATATGATGATTTGTACATCCAGAAAATTCTTTTATTATCAAACGATATGAAACTAGATCTTCCTCAAATGCTGGTCGTAGACATGGTTTTCTTTGTAATTTAGGGTGCACCATCGGATTTAAGTGGTTTTGTTTGCTAATCTTGAAGTGTTGATCGTGGCTTATAAAAATACAAAAAACATTTTCCATTAGAACAATACAATGTGTCAAACAGTCAAATGACAGAGCAATGGAATACAGCGTCCATGAATTATTTTCTTTCTCTTCTAACATAGCAAAACCTGAGAGGTCTAAATACCTGCTAGCCGGTATTTAGACCACTCTTGGTAGCCGGTATTTGGACCACTGCTATGTTTCATTTTAAACCTGATTCATATAGTAAAACACTCATATCATAATTCTTTCATTTCAAAGATAAATTAAAAAATTATTTAGTTAATACAGTAAAACCTCCGTAACAGACACTCCCGAATAGCGAACACCTCTATTTAACGGACAGTTTTCCAATCCCCACTCCCAAAACCTAATTTTTGTATAATAAACCTCTGAATAACGGACATTCCGAATAGCGGACACTATTTTAGGCGATAACGGATAAAAAAAAGTTTTTTTTTTTTTTTTTTTTTTTTTTTTTTTTTTTTTTTTTTTAAGAAACAAAATGAAAAAAAAAAGCAAACAGACCTCTAAATTTATCAGGACAATGTGTCAAAAATTTTGTGATCACTGATAATTGTAGAGAATGGGTTGGGAAAAATCCTCCCCCTTACACACACATTCAGTGAGGAATTCAAAGGGTTGCCTGGGAGGGACATCTCCTCAACATTGAAATGTCCTCCCGGAAGATTTTGAGATTTTATGCTTTTAATGGTCAAAATTCCCCCTTACCCATCCGGAAGTCTATAATGTTCAATAACGTCCTACTGAAAAACAAATTACATGTAAACACAAGGAAAATTTTGCAACACATTTTATTTTTCCATAAGAATTTAATAAACAGTGGAAAAGAGCATAGTTTTATTTCAGTTTCATTGCTTAAAAAATAATTTTAATTTTTTATTAATCATATAATAGAAGTTTTAGGACAAATATATATCAATTAATGAAACATTAAACATTTCTTAGTGATTTTTGTATCTCTGACTTTTTCCCAATAGCGGACACCTCCGAATAGCGGACAATTTCTGCGTTTCCAAGGTGTACGTTATTTCGAGGTTTTACTGTATTAGGATAAAAAAAAATATTAAGTTATCAGGTCAATAAAATATACAATCACTATTTTTTTAAACAATGAGAAAGACATAAAATAAAAACTTTTGATGCCTGAGATTTCATCATCTCGACATTTTAGCTCTTACAATTTATGAATAAGAAAGACTTCAACGACGTAATTATCATAACTTTCTTCCCTCAATTAAAGGTAAAAACTCTGCCTATTGTTATTAGGATGTAACGCGTTGAATTCTCACAACAGGTAGTAGCCGGTATTTGGACTTTTTTCTCTAATAATATTACTAATTTATTATTGAAGGTTAATGTACTTTACAGACAGAGTTTAGCACTACCTGTTACAATTTTAAACGTATGGTAACTAGAAGATAACAATGAAGCAAATTCACCTAATATTGATTTATCTTAACCTATTTTAATGTTTATTAGAACTTTTTTAATCTCGTGTCTTTAGTTAGTTTAAGGTTTACTTTTTAGTTGCAAAAAAAAGATTAGATTTATTATTTGTATTATTTAGTAGAAACCATTTTTGCTACATAAAACTATTAATTTTTTTATGGCATAAAACATTCAAAATCTCTTGCTCATACCAGCTCCATTTTCAAACAATGTATACTGTATTTTATTCTTCCCTGCCAAAACATCATTTCTGTATCTTAGCCTCCTTTATCCCATTCCACTAATCGCCTACTATTTGTCTTTTCATTTGACTCCCGTACCTCATCACCTTATTACGCCACATCATCAATCAGGTTGAACGCCAAGGGCAATGCTCATATTGTTCACTTTTTTTTCCCCACTCTCTCCTTAACTAAGTAAACTTTGGCATTTTAGGGAACTACAGAACGGAATAATATCTCATTTATCTGCAAATTACTGATGTTCCTGGGGCTAATAAACATTACACGACTATGTCCGCTGAAAATTAGAAATTTCTGGGAATATTAAGTACGTTCTCGCTTTCAAAAAATAACATTTTGTGGTATCATAATTAATAATTCTAATTCCCTAATGAATGAACTTTAATAAAAAGTAAGTATGTTGTTTTCGACAAGAGTGAAAATCGATTTTTTAATTATAATTTTCTTTTTGCATGCATGTGTTTAAAATTTATCTTAAACAAAACGCTTGCGGGTTTTCAAGGGGGTTCTATTTCAGTTCTCTAATGATAAACAAAATGAAAACAAAACAAAAAAAAAAAAAAAAAATCCCACAAATTTTAACAAAGTAAACTTTGGATTTTTAGTAAAAAACAGAACGTGTCATTAGTTTGAAAAATATTGATGTTTCCTGAGGTTAATAAAAATTACATAAATATGTCCAATAAATGCTTGAAATTTCGGGTAATATTAAGCATGTTATTGCTTTCAAACAAATAAGAAAAATCATGCCTTAAGTATAGATTATGAAGCACTTTCAAACACTTCCCGAAATCATTAACAAAACTTCGTTATCCAGAGAAATAATATGTTACTGTCCGTAGCCAAATATATATTCCAATCATTTTAAACAACCATGTATTTGATCTGTCGGTTGATATATATACTATATGATAAGTAAATTTAGTCTTTCAAGGAAACGCCTACCTGGTTGAAAAATTTCTTTCGGCAATTTATAGTTATAGATGGAAACATACTTGAATACTTTTGTTCAGACCTATAGTTTACCTTGTACATTTGTTACATAAAAGTATTTTGCTAAAATTTAATTCATACAAAAATACTCTTTAAACTACTTAAATCACCTTTCCAGAAATTATTATCCATGGGCAACTCTTATTCAGTTCTTTGCGTGACCTTGTATATCATTTAATCTTCATTCTACAAACAATTCTTAGTAAATTGAATACATATTAACATAATAATGCATCACTTATTTAAAAACCATTTTTAAGGTGTCTTTCCGAGGTGTTTTGTGTAACCCTGTATATGTAAATTGCGTAAGTATTAGCATTTACACACACCATATGTGTAGATAGATACACCTAGTGAAACTTAAAAACGCGAATCAGAATTGATAATGTATTTCATCCAGCCAGAAATCATCATTTATAATATTCAGTACTTCGGATAGCATACACTATATTGCCATTGATTATTGGACACTTGCGATTTTAGGCATTTTATTAAATATCTAGAAAAACACATGAGGAATCATCTCGAAACTCTTAGTGTATAACTATAATAGTATACGTCATACATCTCCGTGAAGATTTTTTACCGAAACTCTATAGGGGACCGTCAACAAATTAAAAAAGAATGAATATTTTTTGAATAACCCTGTCAAAACTAATGTAATAAAAGCGCTCAAACTCTAGATTATGATTGAACGCCTTATTGTAATACACTGTGTTCATTTTTATGCAAATAGCATGCATACTCGCAGAGTAATTAAGGTTTTTATAAAAATGGTCCCAAATTTTTCCAAGTTTTTCCCTTATAATTTTCAGAGTTCTTAATATAAAATAATATTTTTTTCAGAAAATATGACAAACAACATTGCACACAGTACCCTGTAATCAGAATTAAAAAATAATAAAAATTGTATGAAAAATGAGTAGGTTTACTAAATAATTTTTTACTGCGCATGCGTCAAAGATATCAAAATTTCATTTGCATATAATGTTAGCTAAATGTATAGAGCAACTTTTGTAAAAGTCTCAAAATCATAGCTTGAAAATTCTGAAAGTAATCGTCTGTAGAAAAAGGACAAAAACCGTTGTTAACAAAATGAAGCAAAAAAATGAGGGATTTTATCCCGTATTGTGTATTCTATATTGACACTAATCAATGAATATATGGATACAACCCCTCTTGTTTTTGCTTCATTTTGAGAATAACGGATTTTCAACTTATTCAATTGACGAATATTTTCAGAATTTTCAAATTATGATTTTGTGACTTTCACAAAAGTTGCTCTATACATTTAGCTAACATAATATGCAAATGAAATTTTGATATCGTTGACGCATGCGCAGTAAAAAATTATTTAGTAAACCAACTCATTTTGTATACAATTTTCATTATTTTTTAATTCTGATTACAGGGTACTGTGTGCAATGTTGTTTTTCATATTTTCTGAAAAAAATATTATTTTATATTAAGAACTCTGAAAATTATAAGGAAAAAACTTGGAAAAATTTGGGACCATTTTTATAAAAACCTTAATTACTCTGCGAGTATGCATGCTATTTGCATAAAAATGAACAAGGCTAACTACAATAAGGCATTATATCATAATCTAGAGTTTGAGCGCTTTTGCTACATTAGTTTTGACAGGGTTATTCAAAAGATATTCATTCTTTTTTAATTTATTGACGGTCCCCTATAGAGTTTCGGGAAAAAATCTTCACGGAGATGTATGACTTATACTATTATATTTATACACTAAGAGTTTCGAGATGATTCCTCATGTATTTTTCTAGATATTTAACAAAATGTCTAAAATCGCAAGTGTCCAATAATCAATGGCAGTATAGTGTATAATATTTGAAATATTTTGTGTGTCCCCGTAAATACTGTGCACATCGTATTTTGAGTGAAATAACACATATTATGCCTCAGCGACATATATAAATTTGATTACACATGAAATCGTTTATCATAATTAAAATTTATCGCAAACAATTTCCCACTTTATTATTACAAGGTAGAACCCGTCAAATTTTGACGAAAGAAAATGTTTTAGAAGGAACTGTTTCATTAACTTATAATAAACCTACAAAATTAGTTATAGTAAAAAATGCATTTTATATTGGTACGTCTAACACTTAAACAGGCGATATTTATCGTCAAATTAACAAAATACTATTTCTATAAAACGCAGTTGTAGAAATTTTTAAAATTAAACTTTAATCGTATATGTAAGCAATAAAAAATAATAAAGATATGTTTTTATGATAAAGTTATCAATTAAGCTTTTTATGCTAGTATTCCAAAATGATAAAAAGCAAAATTTATTCAACTTTGACTCAATAATAGAATTTTTTTTTCCCCTTGAAATCTAAACCCGACATCATTTTCACCATATCAAAATTTACAAATGTACATTTCACATCTGTATTCACACCTGTACCATCTGTATTCACATTTGTATGTCTATTATTTCAAAACAATTGGCATTTTGATTTGATAATTTTGATTCAAAACTTGAAGTGTTAGTGCTATTAGCTGAAATAGATATTAAACTGTTGATATTTTTTTACGTGTAAATCAAATTTTGTAAATGAAGTCAAAATTCCCCGGGTTTTATAACAGAAGATATTTAAATTTCTATTTTTTCCCTTTGAATGAGAAAATGGCAACATAAAGATACAGCACTCAATTTTTTCATTTTTTTTTCCTTTGCTTTATATGGAAATGGAGTACTCCTGTTGCCACGATTAGAAAAGATGTATTAAAAGCTACAAAAAAATTAATATTTCAAAAACAAATTAAGATACAGCTTTCAAACAAATTTCATTTAAAAGTAAATTTTTTTCCTACACGATGGCGTAAAAATTGAAAATGTGCGACATTAGGAAGTTTAAAAACTTTTAGTAGCAAAAATTGCAATGCCGAAATTCATTTTAAATTTGAAAGTATTGCCATGCGCAAAATGGCGTATGCGTTACGCACAGATACGTTTGGCCTTTATAATATAGATGTAATGGAATTTTTTTGTGTGGCCCTATAAATGATTAATAACTATTCTTTTACTGCATACTTTACAAAATACATATTTTAGCGCACTTCATATAAGCATATAAATTTGAATTTGTTTGATCGGGTGTAACATCTTTAAAATTCATTTGAAATGATTTTTCCCCATAGGCTGTAATGTAACGGAAAACTTTTGACTGCCCCTGTAAATAAACTGATTATGCTAGAAACACTCATTTTTCAATAATGTTCATTCTAGGGCAAATGTCAATAACGTCCAAAAATTTCATGGCAATCCGAGCATATTTACGAGATTTAGCGCGCTGACAGACAGACAAACCGAAAGCATAAGCACTTTTCAACTTTGTTGGAAAGTGCTAAAAATAGTATTCTCTGATTTTACAATTAATACTTCTAATCTTATAATGATTTAACATTATTTAAAAGGAATCACTTAGTTTTTGCCAGAAGTGGAAACCAATTACTAATTTTGCTTTTCGTGAATGCGTTTAAAATTTATATTAAATGAGATATTTCCGGAAAAAAATTGGATTTTTTGATTTTTTTTCTTATTTTCAATTGTTTTTCAAATATTGCAATTCTTTGTTAAAAAAAAAAAAAAAAAAAAAAAAAAAAAAAAACCCTGTATAAACGCATTTTTTATCATTAAGGCTGTTCTCAACTGCTCTGTTCAACAAGCGCAAAATATTTTGACACATTTACAAATTCATTTTTTAACGAAATGATATAAAATTGGAAGGCCTGACTATGGAAGCGATTTGGAATCGAACTGCGTTTTTCATTTTAGGAAAAATAAATCACCCATCGAATTATAAGCGATTTAGATCATGTAATCACCCGTTTTACTCCCTTTGTTGACTTATTTTTCTGTTTTCGTCGGGAAATGCGGTTCAAAATGCCAAATTTGACGCCTTGTTCTGAAAGATCTATTGCATTTCCAAAAAAAACAACAAAAAATAAAAATAAAAAAAAATAAAAAAAAATAGGTGAGATTAGTTAGTTTTCGAACAATAACAACTGCTAATTTCTAGTATTTCCGAACAAGGGTAAATTATAACTTATGTCACAAAATTGCCCTTTTTGATTTAAGAACAACCAATATGTATTTCTTAATTGTTAATTGTGTGCGTTTCTTTTTATATACATACATGTTCAAAAAATTGTCTCGAACAGAAAGGTTTTACTAAAGAATCTTAAAGAGTAAAAAATGAAATAATTTTTATATCTATATAAACTTGCGTGGCAACAATTAGAAGCGAAAAAACAACAACAAAATGAACTGATGATTTAAAAAATTATATTTAAATTAAAATAATAGCCTTTTTCAAATTTTTATGATTTGTTGTATGACAACAAGTACACAACAGCTGTAAGTACACAAAATTTGAACTATATGGCACATATAGTTTTTGTGTACGGACTCTGTGACAGACAGACAGAGGACAGAAACGAATAGGGTTTCGTCATATGAACGAAACCCTAAAAATGATGCGGATCACATACACATGAGATTCAAAATTTTACTCCTCTCTTTATTTTATATTGCAGGCGCCGATGCCCTCAAAGCTACTTCGATTTGATAGAATGTATCGTACTTTATTTTTCTTACCAATATCGTTTAGTGTGTATGAATCTCCCTTTTCCGGATTCACTAATCGCCTATTTGTCTTTTCGTTCCACTCCCATACCTCATCACTCTATTACTCCATATCATCAATCAGGTTAGACGCCAAAGTCAATCCCGATATTGTTCCTTTCATTCCCCCCCCCCCCTCCTGAAATTTGACATTTCAGAGAACAACAGAACGGGATTCATTATGCCTCAATTATCAAGCAAATAATGACCTTTCCTGAATTCAATAAAAAGTATATAAATGCGTATTATATCTATTTAATTTTAGAAACATATTTCTAAGGATTATTGTTGACTTAAAGAAAAAAAAAAAAAAAATTTATAACAATGCAGGATTTGTTTGAATAGCCAGATGCCTTGAATTTCGTTGGCTGACTCGATTTGAATTTCATAAAAAATACATGCACGAGTATTATACCCACGAGTTTATTTTAGAAACATATTTCTAGGATTATTGTGCAAGTTGTTGACTTAAAGAAAAAAAGATACAAATACAGGATATCTCTGAATAGCTATGCCTTGAATTTCATTGGGCGACTCGATTTGAATTTCATAAAAAATACATGCATGAGTATTATATCCATTTAATTTAGAAACATATTTCTAGGATTAATGTGCAAGTTGTTGATTTATAGAAAAATAAAATCCTTTTTTTATACGAATATGAAATATCTTTGAATAGCCAGATGCCTTGAATTTGTTGGGAGACTCGGTTTTTTACCTAAATTTAAATGTCATCCACAGAACAGTTAATTTATCGATTTTCAATACTATAAATAATTTATATCGGCAGCAGAATGCACACAATTTGTTTTGCACAATCCTAAAAAATGAAATTGTTCTACGAATATTTTATCAGTTGTTAATGGAATTGCTAATAATGCAAAATGTTTAGATTCACAGAAACGGAATCAATATTCCAAAACTTCAAAAAATACGAAAATTCCTTTCTTTTAAGCATTTTACTTTAAAATTTTCGTTAAAATTTGCTGAAAGAGAAATTTAAATCTGTTTTGCGTTTTCTAGCTAAATTAAATTTCCTCACGATACAGTATATATAACAAACGACGATCAAATGTAGGGTTGTTTAAAAGGATTAGGATACATATTTTATTATTGATAGTAACACCTTTTTCCTTAAATAACGGACTTTTGTTTAAGATTTCAAGAAGTGTTAGAAAGTATTTCAAAATCTATGCATAATGCATAATTTTTTTTCTTTCAAATGGTTTTCAATTACTGAAATTTGCCATTAAAAAAATCTTTGTAGAATCGCATTTTTAAATATTGAATATTTTTAACTTAATATATTTCAACATTACTTTTCATATTAATTTATGTTCAAAAATTCGTCTTGCATGGAAAATTTTTATAAAAAATGATTCTGACTTATTTCATCTTTATAATTACCATTTCAAAAAATGATGCGGATCACATACACATGAGATTCAAAATTTTACCCCTCTCCTTATTTTATATTGCAGGCGCCCATGCCCACAAAACATCTTCGATTTGATAGAATATACCGAATTTTATTTTTCTTACCAATATCGTTTAGCGTGCGTAAATCTCCCCCTTTCCGAATTCACTAATCGCCTATTTGTCTTTTTCGTTCGACTCCTGTACCTCATCACTCTATTATGCCATATCATCAATCAGATTGGACGCCAAAGTCAATCCGGATATTGTTCCTTTCTTTTTCCCTTCCCCCTCTCCGAAAGTAAGTGAACTTTGACATTTCAGAGAACAACGGAACGGGACTCATTGTGCCTCAATTATCTAGCAAATAATAACTTTTCCTGAATTCAATAAAAAGTATATAAATGCGTATTATATCTGTTTAATTTTAGAAACATATTTCTAGGACTTTTGTGCAAGTTTTTGAGTTTACGAAAAAAATATTCGTTTTGGGGCCACCGTAATTCTTACCCATCATGGATATGCAATCAAAAGTATTGGGATACATATTTTGCTATTGACAGCAAAACCTTATTTCCCTAAATAAAGATGTTTTGTTTAAAAATTTCAGAAGTGTTGGAAAGTGTTTCCAAATCTATGCTTAATGCATGATTTTTTTTTTCAAATGGTTTTCAATTACTAAAAATTTCCATAAAAAAACTTTCTACAATTGCATTTTTGAATATTTAATATTTTTTGTAATTATTAAATATCTACACTACTTTACTTATTAATATATGTTCAAAGATTTGTCTTGAATACTTCGATTTGAGATAATGTACCGAATTTTATTTTTCTTACCAATATCATTTAGTGTGCGTGAATCTCTCTTTTCCGGATTTACTAATCGCCTATTTATCTTTTCGTACGCACCTCATCACTCTATTACGCCATATCATCAATCAGGTTGGACGCCAAAGTCAATCCCGATATTGTCCCTTTCTTTTTTCCTACCCCTAAGTGAACTTTGACATTTCAGAGAACAACGGAACGGGATTCATTGTGCCTCAATCATCTAGCAAATAATGACATTTCCCGAATTCAATAAAAATTATGTAAATGCGTATTATATCTATTTAAGTTTAGAAACATATTTATAGGATTATTGTTCCATTTGTTGATTTAAAGAATTTTTTTAATTCGAATTTTATAAAAATTACATGAATGAGAATTACATTCATTTAATTTTAGAAGCATAAATGCTAGGATTATTGTGCAAGTTGTTTACTTAAAGAAAAAAGAAATTTTGATACAAATACAGGATACCTGCTAACCCGACGCAGATAATAAATCGGCAAAATATTGTACCCGTGGCATTTTTTCGTATTTCATTAATTATTTAAAATATAATAATATAATTCTTTCTCTCATTTCATTTATAATATATAACTTTAATTTGAAACCGAAAAGTTTAAAATTCATGACTTTTATTTACTTTTTTAAGTAAAAAGAACATAAAAAAGTAAAACTAATGATATTTTGAAGCTCCATAATTGCAGCGAAGGAACAAAACATAAATAAATCCAATTTACCACAGCCTAAATCTTACCAAAAGACTTTTGCAAGAACCCATAAGATGTGTTTCATTTGGATATTGCCATTAAACAAATAACAAAAAATCGTGATTTTTGTGCCACGTATAATAGCGTAATATATCCTTATATCTATATAATAAAGGCCAAACGTATCTGTGCGTAACGCATACGTCATGTTTTGATTGGCAACACTTTCCGATGAAATTTCGGTTTTGAAATTTTCACTATTGTAAATTTTTAAACTTCTAGACATTGCACGTTTTCAATCTTTATACCATCGTTTAGAGAAAAAAATGCACTTTTAAATGCCGTTTGTTAGAAAACTGTATCTCAATTTGTTTTTGAGATATTAATTTTTTTGTAGTTTTTGTTTCAATTTCTCTAATGGTGGCAACTTGAGTATCGTATTTATGTGAGAAAAAGAAAAAAAATAGCCATAGAGTAAAAAAGAAAAAAAATATAGAGATGCAGTTTAGTGGCTGGAGGTGACGTCAAAAATGTAACTTTAAAATTCGCTGCATTGCATCAAACACAACGACGTGCTTTCACAAGAAAGAAGAACTTTTAGCGATGCAATTTTGATTCATAATACAATGAAATGCTATTTTATAATGCTAAAATACATTCAGATCTTTATCATTTAGAGAAAAAATGATGTTAAAAAATTCGGTCTCTGTTCCATGTGATTGTTTTGTTTGGATCGAATAAGAGACTTACATTGGAAGAATAACGCCCATCAAACCGTTTTAATCGCATACTGCACCTCCATCTATCTCTTTTCTCCATGGAAAATAACAAATCACTGTATATTTTAGTTGTCATATTTTCATAGCAACTGAAAAAAAAATAGTAATTAAAAACCTGTTATGTCAATATATCGTTGGCTATAAAACCCGGTGAATGTTGTTGGTTTTATTTCGTTTTTACCTATGAATTTAGTGACTTTTAGTTCGTTGTAAACTTACTTTACAAAAGATACATCAATTAACCTTTACAAAAATGTATTTTAAAGAATATCTGGGTGTCATATTTTCTTAGTTGTTTTTAAAAACTGAGAATGCAATTTTATTCTCTGGCGAAATCTTTGGCTAATAACTGCTATCTTGCGTCTAATACGCAGGGCCGTAGGAACAATAGGGAGGGCTCAAGAGAATGTAGGGGGGCTGATAGTTTTTTTTTCTCTCTGTCTGACGCAGAAAGATAAATTAGTGCATATTCATATCGTAAGTACTCTGTTTCTTATTAAACTGTTAAAATAACATCATTTTATGCTTAGAAAAGTATATGATGATGAAGTTTTGAGTGCATAACTGGTGCAAAATAGGCAGTTTTAAACTGGCAGTTTAAAAAGCCTATTACGCAGAAAAAATTTATTAGGCTTTCCAATTTTAAATTTAAAAAAAGTTTTTCACCTTTACTTTGTGACCCGGGAACCCCGGGTTCGGTGTACTAGTATATTATAAATGTGAAAGTGTGTCCGAAAATTGGAATGAACTTGGCTTGAAAACGGATGGATTAATGTCTTTGAATCGTTGCATATGCATAGATTATAGGAGTGGAATGAACATAGGCTAATTTTTATTTATTTTATTCAAATATTTTCCTTAATAATTCAAAATTTAATTATTTTTCATACAAAATCAATAGGCATTTTTCAGATAAAATTTCACCATTTTTCTTTCCTGTTGCCAAGAAAATAAAAAATTGGAATAATAATTTTTCAGCGGCAATGAATTTTTAATAAAAAACTTCCACGCGAAAAACTATAACAATATATTTTAAACGAAAATAAATATGACGTCATGTTTGAAATAAAAATAAAAGGTGTATTTTTTATAATATATTTAACAAGGATATTTGTTTAGTTAATGGGAATTTTTGTATAAAATATGGCGACATAAATTAAAAGTAAAAAGAATGAAAAAGAATTATATTTTTAATAAAATGGTTCACTTATGAAGATGTGACGTCATAGTTGAAATAAAACAGGTACTTTATAGCAGTCGTTAAAAATACAAGGGTATGAATATCAGTAGCTAATGGAGCGAGATAAATAATGACGTCATACTTAAAATGAATCAGAAATATTTTTTGCTTATATTAATTAATAAGTTATAAGTTACATACAAATGAATATTTTTATTCAAAACTCATAATTATCAATGGAAGAAATTTTTTGTGGGGAATAGGTGGAAAATAAAACTACTGATTAATATATATTTGGCTCCATTTTTTAACACTTTCGAACAAAGTTGAAAGTTATTATGCTTTCGGTTTGTCTGTCTGTCTGGTCGCTTTCTAACTTTAGTAAATACAGTAAAACCCCGATATTTCGGATTAATTGGGACCGGACCCAATCCGAATCATCGAAAATCCGAATTATCCTGAGAATTAGAAAAAAATGAAATAAAATAAGAAATACTTACAAGAAATCACCTTTATGTTAAACTTATTGAATATTTACAGACAGTAAAAATATTTACTTTGCTTAAATCTTCCGAAATGATTTCAGAAAAAGTTTTTTTTTATTCAGAATACGACGATGAAACAAGTTAATGTTATGGAAATTATCCAATCGCATAGCTGCCAACATCTTCCGCTTTTTTCGCCCGGAAAAATTTTATAGAAAATTTTATCATTTCAAATCGTAGTAATCTGCCGATTAAATAAGTCAAATTTTTCTGTTAAATTTTTCCGGGCCAAAAAATCAGAAGAGTTGGCAGCTATGCAATCGCTTCTCAAAATTGAAAAAAAAAATGACTAAACCAATCCGGATTATTGAGATATCCGGATTAACGGGGTCCGAATTAGCGGGATTCTACTGTATACTCCGATTTCCATGAAATTTTTGGACGTTCTTAACGTTTACCTAGCGCGAATACCTATTGAAAATAAAGTTTCTATCATGATTAGTTTATTTACAGGGATTGTCAAAAAATTTCCTTACATTACGGCATTATGGGGAAAATCGTTTTAATTAAATTTAACGATGTTATTACCATGTGAAACATACTCAAATTTATATGCATTTACAAAGTGCACTAAAATATGCATTTTGTAAATTATGTAGTGAAAAGGACACTTATTATTCATTTACAGGGTTACACAGAAGAATTCCATTGCATAAGAATAAAGGGAGGAACAGTTTCCGACATATTTTAATTATGGTAAACGGTTTCATGTATAACCAAATTGATATACGTTGCTGAGGCTGAATGCATAGGCGTAGGAACTGGGGGAGCTGGGGGAGCTCTGGCTCCCCCTGGGATTTTTCAGACAGGCTCAGCTCCCTCGAGAGAAATTGAAAAATAAAATTTACATTTTCTAAAAAATTCACGGGGAAAGGACGAGTATCTCCAAACAAATGATAGCTTTAATAAGATAAGAACAGACAAGCTATCCTTCCGCTCCAGCACAACAAGAAAAATTGAGTTTTTAGCGAAGCATAAAAAAAAGTTTTAATCAAAAAACTTTTGATTCTCACATACAGATCGAATCGATATTCACGCGAATACAGCTTCAACCACGCCAGAAGATCTAAAAGAAAGCTTAGAATACATGCTGATGATTTTGATTTGAGAAATTTTTCTCCAAAGTTGACACTTCTACCAACACTAGTCTCGAACGGAACTGACAGAAATACGTTGTCGATCACAATTAAAATGATGTCATCACAGGAATTACTAAACAAATTATTTTCTAAAGTTTACCTTTTGGCAGAATTTATTTTGTTATTCTGATATCATTAGTGACAGCTGAGAGCTTTCAATGCTCTTCTTCAAACAGACACACCGCCGAACAACAATGTATCAACAGTTTCCCCCAGGTTTAAAAAGGGGCAGGGTGCTACTGTTATGAAAAGGGCACTTTTTACATTCTTCATGGCACTTTTTGGATTTTTAAGGGAACTTTTATAGAGTTGAATCTAGAATCTAGCGGTTCAAAAAATCATGAAAAACAGAAATTTCTTCAAAAAAAAAAAAAAAAAAAAAAGAAAGAAAGAAAGAAAAGAAAAAGAAAAAAGAAAAAAGGTAAAAGTTTGGTTTGAAAAAACGGCCAATTTTGTTAAAAGATCGCAAAAAAGGCAAAATTTGCAAAAGAAAAACGACAAATTTCGTAAAAAGTTCGCGAAAAAACGGCTAATTCTGAAAAAAGATCACAAAAATGGCAAATTTCGCCGAAAGAATGCGAAAAAACCGCGTTTTTTTCTGCGGCACTTTGGTGAAATTCGCGCTTATTGTCTGCTCTACTCTGATGAAATTTGCGTTTCTTCAGCGGCCCTTTGGATAAAAAAGTCGCATTTTTTGAGGTCATTTAACAATATTCCCTTTTTGTCGGCTTACATTTAACAAAATTCGCGTTTTTTCCACAGCCCTTTGACAAAATTTGCGTCCTTTCGATGGTTCCTTTACGAAACTCGAAGTTTTTACGATTCTTATTTGCATCGTTTCTGTGACTCTCTGACAAAATTCGCATTTTTTCTTAGTACTTTGACAAAATTTACGCTTTTATCTGCTACATTTTGGTGCAATTAACAGTTGCTTCCGCAATCCTTTGTCAAAATTACAGTTTTGTTGCGATTCGTAAGCTTTTTCCCGCGATTCTTTTACGAAATGTGCCTTTTCCCGCGATCCTTTGATGAAACCAATATTAATTTTTTTTAACTATTAAGAGAAAATTTCTTTACTTTTTTAAAAATAAATATGCATGATGCAAATTTAATTAGGAAATAATGCTTAGTTGAGTGTAGAACATAACGATATCACATTTCTTTTAAAAAGGGGCAAGACAGATTTATTGAAAAAGACAATAAAAAAAGAAGTTGAATAAAGTGTTCTTTTTGTTTAATAAACGGGTGTTTTCAGGAGTAACATTTAGAAAGTTTTCGACAGTCAAAAGAGGATTGTGAACAGAAAAGGGGTGGGGGTCCATAATTTAGGGGGCGCCAAAGTTATTCTACAAACGTCATTTTTGAACTGTCGCAAGAAAAAATTGGGAGAAGGGGGGGGGGGCGTCAAATTCTACTTATGCCTTGGGTGAAATTTTCTCTTCGCACGCCCCTGATTCTGAATGAGGAACATCCGCTTTTTAAGCATTAAAAATACAATTTTGAAGCAGAAAAATTGGTATTTAGAACAGAAAAATTCACTTCTGGCATTAACTTTTTTGTGACACTTTGACGAAATTGCATATTTTCGCGATCTTCCGTTGACAAAAACTGCCGTTTTTTTTCGGGATATTTTGACAATTTTTGCGTTTTTTATCGAATTTTTGGTGAATTTTGCCGTTTTTCATGAATTTTTTGACAGAATTTACCGTTTTATTGCTATTTTTGGGCGAAATTTGCCGCTTTTTCACAAATCTTTTGACGAAATATGCCGTTTTATCACGTTTTGACGAAAATTGCTGTTTTTAGTAATCTTTTGGCAAAATTTGCCGTTTTTCGCAAATCGTTTGACAAAATTTTCCATTTTATCGCGATTTTTTTTTGGGCGAAATTTGTCATCGTTTCACAATCTTTTGAGGAAATCTGCCGCTTTTTCGAAATATTGCAACGAAATTAGCCATTTTTTCGCGAATTTTGTCGGAAATCAGTCGTTATTTCGCGATTTTTCGACGAAAGTATCCGTCTTGTGGGACGGGTAAGGGCTATTTTTTGCTTTCCGTCACCAATTTACGTAAGTTACGTGCTATAGCGCATCGTCATTGTCGCTAAAGGAACGCGTTTTTTCAAATGTGGGGCAAGAATGGTCCTATTTTTTGAATGAGCAACAAGAGGGACGCTAATTGTTCGGATGAGGGGCAAGAGGGGCGGAGCGCCCCCCTGAAACCCTCTGGGGAATCTCTGGTATCAATATAGACTCAATCACTTGATGCTATTGCATATTTATAAAGAAGAAGCCTTTAAAATTGATTTGGAAGAGATTGTAAAGAATTTGTAAGCCGAACAACAGAAATAAAACTAATTTTTGGTAAATGGGAGTGGAAGAAGCCTGAAATTTGAATATTTTATTCGGTATCGTCCATAAATTAAGTGTCATCAAGTATATCGAATATAAATTATTTAAACCGGATTAAAAAGTCGGTGATCTTTTGATATGCTTTTATTCTATACTCTTGTTTGTGAAAAGTGCAACACAAGAAAGAAATCCTCCGAAATGAATGAAATTACAAACGAAATTATCCTCGCCACTAGCTTTTAACAATATGTTCCGCAGGGGCGTGTGAAGAAAAAACTGCGCTTAGGGCAAAGTTTCAATTTGGAGCTGCTTTCCTCCAACTTTTTCTTCTGACAGGCCAAAAAATGGCGTTGGTAGTATAAATTTTGGGCCTTTTAAAATTCCACGCCTGGGGCGACAGCCCCATTCGCCCTCGTACTTTAGCACGGCGCTGATGCTCCAGCTCCCCCTGTTTTTTCAAAGTTCCTACGCCACTGCTTAATGTGAGTTATTTCATGCATAATACGAAGTTCATAGCATTTACAGGGACACACAAAATATTTCAAATATTATGTATTCTATTCGAAGTACTGTATATGATGGATGATGACTGTTGCATGGATGAAATGCATTTTGAATTATGATATGTGCTTTTAAGCTTCGCTAAATGTATGCATATTCAATGGAGAGTATAAATGGTAATAGTATAAATAGCTAAATTTAGATATACAGGGTTACACAAAAGATCTCGGAAATGTAACTGAATATGAGCGTAATTTACTTAAAGGTGGTTTTTAAATAAAATATGCATTTTTATTTTGAATGTTTGTAGCATATATATAAAATGATATACAGGGTCCCGCAAAGAACTGAATACAAGGTTGTCATCGGATGATAATTTCTGAAAATGTAATTTAGGTAGTAATAAGAAATATTTTTGTTTGAACTAAATTTTAGAAAGATACTTTCGTGTAATAAAGGCACTTGGAAATCTACAGGGCTGAACAAAAGAATTCAAGAATGTTTCTATCTATTAGTATTAATCGCTGAAAGAAAAATTTTAACCGGCAAACAAATTAGCAAATAGAGATTATCAGAAGTTTTTTACCATAAATTCGCGACAAAAAGTTAATTACACATCCTTTTCACCATCGAAATTTTTTGCTTGATTGATCAATTATTTCTTCTTTAAATGTTATGTGAACGAAGTCACGGGTAACTGCTAGTACATATATAAATTTACCACAACCTAAATCTTACCAAAGGACTTTTGCACAGTAGTCTATAAGATGTGTTTCATTTTGATGTTGCCATTAAACAAATAACAAATAATCATGATTTTTGTGCCACATATATTAGTGTAATATATATTTAGATATTTCAGGTACATACAAAATTAATCTTGAAGTGTTAGTTGAGATTTGTTTGTGTTTTTATGTAAAATGTGTAAGGAAAAAATCACAGAAATATTGTTTACATCGTCTCAGAACTTACCTCATTTCCAGTATTTGCATCATTACTTCCTGTTTATTAAATTGGACATAACTTCTTTTTAAATAAACATAGAAACAAAATTTTAAAAAATATCTGGAATTATAAGCGATTTCTTTTTCAAATAAATCAATTAAACCATTTCCAAAACCATTTTAATCATAATATATATACCTTAATCCTTTAAAATACACTGCTCAAAAATGAAAATGCAACACCAAGAAAGAGTGGTCAGAAATTTATGCAAATTTTAGAACAGACGCACGTCACTGAGTTATGCGAATGATGTAAAATCCGCAGGTCTCCGACGCACGTAATGTAAGATATGAGGGAAGGAACTTGCAGAATGGGCAATATTCGTGTCGTTATTTCTGCCAGACGAATTATCATACGTGTGTGGCGTCTACGTGGAGACAGATCGAATCCGGCAGTAACTATGGAACGCCTCACCGTGAGACAACGTGGCATAATGGTTTGGGGCGCTATTGCGTATAATTCCATGTCCCTCTAGTTCGTATTCAGGGCACTACAACGGCCCAACGATACTTGGATAATGTACGACGGCCGGTGGCAATCCCATACTTGCAGGGGCTGCCTAATGCAATTTTTCAGCAGGATAACGCCCGACCACACAGTGCTCGCATGTGCCAACATGCTCTGTAAAGTCTACAGATGCTTCCCTGACCACCTTACTCTCCTGACCTGTCACCAATGGAACATGTGTGGGATATGATTGGACGGCGTTTGCGGACTCTGCCCCTGCCTCGTTCAGAAGACGAACTCAGACAAATGTTTGAAAGGGAATGGAGAGCCATCCCTCAGGACACCATCCGCACTCTTATTGGCTTTATGCCTAGACGTATTTCTTCGTGCATCGCTGTCCGCGGTGGTCCTTCATCCTACGGAGCCGATGCCGTTCTCATACTGTATTCTGACTATAAATTTGAAATAACGATCACTTAATGCTCCTTGCTGTCTCTGTCTTTTTCCCAAATTCCATCACGTTCTGACCTCTCCTTCTTGGTGTTGAATATCAATGTCGAGCAGTGCATAGGCTCCATGTTAAAGTGTAAACGAACTTTTATACTAAAATAAACCCTATTCTTTTAACAACAAAAATGCAAAAAAAAAAAAAATGGAAATTTTACTTCTTATTTTGGCTTATACATAAAATAGAACCGACGTTGCAGATCTCGTTGTGTTATTTTTCTTACTATACATAAAAGTCTCTCATCAGTCTAGAAAAGTCGGATCGAAGTGTGAATCAATTCCTTATAACTGCACAGAAAAATAACTTATTTTTTTCACTACACAATTTCTTTGTTCATTAAAAACATTCTAAATCCTTAATGAGTTAATTTTGAATTAAAATGATGGTACATATACCTTGATGATGGTATATATACCTTAATCCTTTAAAATATAAGGCTACATGTTAAAGTGCAAAAGGGCTTTTATGCTAAAATAAACCTTATTCATTTTATTTAAAAAAAATGTTAAATAAATTAAAATACTACTTCTTATTTTCTCTTATACCTTAAGTAGAACCGACGTTATAGATCTCGTTGAGTTATTTTTTTTACTAGCCATAAAAGTCCCTCATTATATCAGTCTAGAAAAGTCGGATCGAAGTGCAAATCAATTCCTTGTAATTGCACAGAAAAAACTGTTATTTTTTTCACTAAAAATTTTCACTATTCATTAAAAACTTCCTAAATCCTTAATGAATTAATTTTGAATTAAAATAAGGGTATATATACCTTGATGATGGTGTATATATTTTAACCCTTTAAAATATAGGTTACATGTTAAAGTGTAAATAGGTTTTTATGCTAAAATAAACCTTATTCTTTTTATTAAAAAAAGTCAGGTAAATTAAAATACTACTACTTATTTTCTCTTATACATTAAATATAACCGACTTTATAGGTCTGGTTGAGTTAGTTTTCTTACTTTGCATAAAAGTCTTCATTACAGCAATGCAGAAAAGTTGGATCGAAATGCAAATCAATTCCTTATAATTGCACAGAAAAAACTGTTATATTTTCACTAAAAATTTATTTCTTCATTAAAAACTTTCTAAATCTTTAATGAGTTAATCTTGAATTAAAATGATGGTATATATACCTTAATCCTTTAAAATACAGGCTACATGTTAAAGTATAAACGGGCTTTTAGGCTAAAATAAATCATATTCTTTTTATAACAAAAATCAGATAAATTAAAATACTATTTCTTATTTTCTCTTATACATTAAATAGAATCGACATTATAAATCTCGTTGATTTATTTTTCTTAGTATACATAAAAATCTTTATAATATGAATCTCGAAAAGTCGGATCGAAGTGCAAATCCATTCCTTATAATTGCACATTCTTTTAGCACTTTCCAACAAAGTTGAAAAGTGCTTATGCATTCGGTTTGTCTGTCCGTCTGTCCGTCTGTCCGCGCTCTAACTCACATAAATATACTCGGATTGCCATGAAATTTTAGGACGTTATTAACATTTATCCTAGCACGAACCCTATTGAAAATAAAGTTTCTACCATGATTAGTTTATCTACAGAGAGAATCAAAAGTTTCCCATTACATTACGGCTTAGGGGAAAAATCGTTAATATACTCGGATTGCCGTGAAATTTTAGGACGTTATTGACGTTTACCCTAGCACAAGTCCTATCGAAAATGAAGTTTCTACCATGATTAGTTCATATACAGGGCGAATGAAAAGTTTCCCATTACATTACGGCCTATGGGGAAAATCGTTAATATACTCGGATTGCCATGAAATTTTAGGACGTTATTGACATTTACCCTAGCACGAACCCTATTGAAAATGCAGTTTCTATTATAATTAGTTTATCTACAGGGCAAATCAAAAGTTTTCCATTACATTACGGCCCATGGGGAAAAATCGTTAATATACTCGGATTGCCATGAAATTTTAGGACGTTATTGGCGTTTACCCTAGCACAAGTCCTATCGAAAATGAAGGTTCTACCATGATTAGTTTATCTACAGGGCGAATCAAAAGTGTCCTATTACATTACGGCGTATGGAGAAAAATCCTTTCAAAGGAATTTTAAAGATGTTATGCCCTGTCAAACATATTAAAATGTGCATTCTATAAAATATAAGGTGAAAATGTAGCTATTATTCATTTACAGGGCCAGACAAAAGAATTCCATTAGATAAAGGTAAAAGGGGGAATTGTGTGTGACATATTTTAAATATATTAAGCTTTTTCATGTATAATAAAATTGATATATGTCACTGAAGCTTAATATAAATTATACGCTACTGTCTTGCATAATATGAAGTACATAGCATTTACAGGGCCATACAAAAGATTTCAAATGGTATATTCTTTCCGAAGTACCGTATATGTGTCCGATGATGGCTGATGGAGGGATGAAATGCATTTTAATCATGATATTCGTGTTTATATTTCGCTAAATATATGCACATTATATGGTGTGTATAAATGTTATAGTTGATTTACAGGGCTACCCAAAAGAGCTCACCAACGTTACTGAATATGAGCATAAATTATTTAAACGTGGTTCTTAAATAAGCTATGCATTTTTACGCTGAGCTGCATTCAATTTACTGAGAAATTTTTGCATAATATAGATAAAGGGATATACAGGACCACGAAAAGAATTCGGTACATGAACGCCTATGAATGATGATTTATGAGAATGTGATTTCAGTTGTTTTAAAAGTGTTTTAGTTTACAATAAATTTTAGCCTAATGCTGACGTGTAATAAAGGTACAATGTAAACTACAGGGCTGAACAAAAGTATTCAAGTATGTTTCCATCTAATTGTATGAATTGCTTAAAAAGAAATTTCAAGCTACTGGGTATTTTCTTGCTAAGCTAAATTTCCCCATTACTGACATATGAAATACAGGGCTGTTCAAAAGTACTGGAATACATATTTGGGTATATTTGGCTATACACTATTATTTCCCAAAATAACAAAGTTTTGTTAAAGATTTCATTAAGTGTTGGAAAGTGCTTCATAATCTATGCTTAACGCATGATTTTTCTTACTTGTTTTATATTCATTAAAAACTTTCTAAGTCCTTAATAATTAATCTTGAATTAAAATAATAGTATGTATACCTTAATCTTTTAAAATATAGGATATATACCTTAATCTTTTTTAAAATATAGGCTACATGCTAAAGTGTAAATGGACTTTTATGCTAAAATGAATTATATTCTTTTTATAACAATAAAGGTTACATAAATTAAAATACTACTTCTAGTTTTCTCTTACACATTAAATAGAACAGACGTTACAGATCTTGTTGAGTTATTTTTCTTACTATACATAAAAGTCTTCATTACATGAATCTTGAAAAATCGGATAGAAGTGCAAATCAATTCCTTATAATTGCATAGAAAAAACTGTCATTTTTTTCGCTAAAAAATTTCTCTATTCATTAAAAACTTTCTAAATACTTAAAGAGTTAATCTTGAATTAAAATGAATGAGATGTATTTTTTATTATTAATCTAACGATGTTTTTTTTTTCTAGTTCCATTGTTTAAACAAGCATCTACTTTTTAATTTAAGTATTCCTACATGTTTTGCATCGTATGAATATTTTTTTTTCTCAAAAAGGCCTCAGATTTCAAGGTTAGCAAAATTATACTTAAAAAAACTTCTAAAAAGTACAAGTTGTTTTATCACAAAACTATCAATAGTTGCATAAATATTGTGAGAGTCTTTTGAAAATTCTGAAAGTACTTCAAATGCTTTTGCGTAGTTTGATATTTATTCAGATCTTTTTATCAGTTGTTAATTTGTATCATATTTTCAAAAGAATCTATTTCATCTATGACTTTTAAAGAGCAGTTTTGTGACAAATTTTGTTTCAATTATAGCATTAATTGAATATATTCTAATGAATGGTAATGACTTGTTCATAGAAAAGAATTTTAAGCTTCAAATATTATATACATATTTGTTTACATTCTACATTTTATTAAATTAGTTATATATCGTACATAAATTCCATTTTAATAAACAATTTAATCTTTATGAATATTTATACAGAGGAATTCAACATTGGTTCGACAAGCTTTAAAACGTTATAAAAGTATACTGACTCAACACTGAAAAAATAGTTTATCAAAATTGAGTAAAACGTACTCAGTTTAAAGTACTTCACATTCTCAAAATAGCCCCGATCCTAATATACTCAAAACTGAGAAACACATATGTACTCATTTTTGATTCCACGGTTGTGTTCAAATATAAATCGCTATGAACTGCCCACCCCCCTGAACTTACAAATTAAAGTAAAAATATACTGGCATTTATTTCTTACTCAAACTTGATAAACATAAACGTTTAATTGAATGTATATTAAGAAAAATAGCAATATTATTAGCAAGATATCCAAATTGAATATTTTTATGACAAAAGCATTATTTGCAAGCAATTTTAAATTATTTTTAAATAGTGTTCATAATTTAATATTTACATTACTAAGTATGTGTGGTGGCTACTCGATAACCCCCCCATATTTTTATTTTAATTCAATTGTATTAACTATTTTATTTCTTATCATCTCCTTTTTATTAATGTTCTCAATTTAAAATATTATTTCGATTTCGTTTCTTTTGATGTCTTCCCCTGTAAATTTTTCTTCCTTACGTAGCTTATCGAATGTTCTAAAACGGTAAAATCTTGTTTGAATTCATTCCTTCCGGTTTAAAAAGCTTCTAGAAATTTCTCGCTTGTTCGATGGGTGGTTACTTCCGTTTAATCTGGCCCTCCCTTTGGCCTATTAAATTAAATTCCACAAGTGACGTGATTTAAGCAGTTAAGTGCCTGGCCACCTGCTTTGGCCTTCCTTCTTTGAGTGTATTATCTTTTTTCCTTATTAAATTCATATTTCACTATACATTGACACGTAGCTTGGCCTCTTTTTCCTCGCTTTCCCCATTCTAATGTTGCCAACTTGGCGCATTCCGGGTTTGCAGTAACCCTTGATCTTTCCTCTCCTCTCTCTCTGCGCCACCAGTTCTGTTGAGCGGAGGCTGCACTGCAAGATGGATGGTAAACCTCCGAATAGTCGTTTTGCTGCGAACACTAAGGCTCCCCTGCCACTGCGATCTAGTCCGTTTGACCATTTTTCTATGCCGGCCACTCATATTTCTCATGCTGCGAAGACTAAGGCTCCTCTATCGCTGCGACCTAGTCCGTTTGGCTATTTTTTATGCCGGCTACTCATATGTTCTCATGGTTTGTTGAGAATCAGTTAATTTTTTTCCATAAACGATTTGTCGTATTCTTCGAAGGGCCTCTCTTCAAATTTATTTCAAGTTCTTCAAGTTATTTTTCATATGATTGTTATCAGTGGAATCTTCTTTTCCTCCGAAGATATTGCAAAGAGTAGTCTTCTTGATTAACATATCACAGCCTCTTCTTTTTCAATTCATAAAAAAATCGCTCATACGCATAAAATGATTATTTTCGCATAAACGGGATCCCACAGGAAAGTATTAAAAATCTCTTTGTGATTCAAGTGTTTTATTTCTCTATTGAGTTGATAAAATTTCGTATTCTAAAAAAATATATATATATTCTTCACATCTTTGAAAAAAGTGATCGATCATAAAAATTATTGTTAAAGTGAATTTATATACATATGAAGAAAAAATTATGTGAAAAGAAATACATATATTCCTGTATTTCATCCTTGTGAAACATTTGTTTGAAATAAATAATAATCTACTTATATAAAGATGTGCATGAAAGCAAATATATATTGAAATATACAAGTCATGAAGTATTTCACAAATATTTATAAATAAAATATTTGTTCCTTCAATTTTTCTTCATTTAATGTGTCAAAAGTCAATTTATTCGTCGTCGTGAATACTTCTTCATTTGCCAAGAATTCCAGGTAACATTTTTCTTTTTATTTTATATTTTTCGTCTACAAATTACTTTGAGTTATTATTATCATAGTTAAAGAATTACTACTAAGAACTGTAATGGTTGCCTTTTGTCATGTTCTTTTATTACGGGTCTTTTGCTGGCATTCATCCAATGCAATGTACGTCTACCCACTATTATGATCACTTGGCCTATTTTAGATGAAACAAAAAATAAGTGTTCTCATCTCTCTTCTCCCAAACATAACAGCCTTCAATCTCCTTTACAAACATAACAGTAAAAATCTCCTTTGGTGCCGTGTTTCCTTGTGAACCAATATTTTTCTTCTGGCACCATGTACCTCTTTGAATCAATTAATATTCTTCAAGACATGACAATTATTAGATGATATTGTGTTTTCTTTATCTATATATATATTCAACAAAGGAATAAATTATATCTTCATTATCTGTTCTTTATGCAGTGATCAATATTTTATATTGAACGGAGTGTAATAAATGAATGCATAATATATATTTTGATTTTATGCTGAAATAATATATTTTTTTTGGAGCAGTAGATTCTATATAACATAATTTATTGATATATTTTTCTTGTCATGATATAATTTATAACTAATATCATATAATATTTAACGAAGGTGCTGGTAAAGATAATTGATTATTTTAATATAAATTATTCTCTTGTCATAAATATAAGAACATATGTTTTGAGGGATATGATATATATATACATAAAATTTTTTGGGTCATGTTCTTTTGATCTGATGCTAAGAAAGATATGTTGGTATTTTTCTTCTCTTCATCATATATTTATTCTTCTTCTTAGCGTATAAAAATGATGTATAACGTAAATGAAATTCGTCAATATTTTAAATAATGGGTCAATTTATATATTATTTATTATGTGACCAGTCTATAACCAAATTTAACCTGTCATTTATTGAGCTCTTATTTTAATTATCTCATCATGCCTCCCAAGTCAAAATTAAATATTGCAATACAGCCGTTCGACGGCAACCCACAGACTGTGGAATTCTTCTTTGATCAATTATCTGATATACAAGAGTTAAATAATTTTTCTGATAAAGAACTATTTGTTCTCTTCAAATCAAAACTTGAGGGTAGCGCCTTACTCTTCTTTCTTGAAACACAGCCTCAGTTCAAGAACTATAATTTCCATGACATTCGGAAAGCTTTTATTGACTATTTCTTACCCTCAAAAAAGGCTGTTTCTCTCAAATCCTTGCAAAATTTAAAGTTAGATTCAAACGAATCAGTCAAAAATTTTGCATTTCGTCTGGATAAACAACTTCGACTTGCATACCCTAAATTGGATCCTCCTGCTCTCAATTCATTAAAATTCACTCATTTTCTTGAGGCTTTGCCTAAACAAATTAAGCGAAAGATTTTAGAAGAAAATATTTCATCTTTTGATTTAGCTCTTGAACGAGCAAATTTTCTTCAAGATATATACGACTCCCCCCCTAAAAAATCTTACGAGAATTATAATCAAGCCTATTGTTTGGATACTGAAAAAGTCCATGATAATCCTATGGCTTCTAATAATGTGCTCCATAAGACTCCTATAAAACATACGAAGGATAAAATTTATGTCAATTCTCAAACTACCTTCTCACCTTTGCAAACTCAAAAAGACAATTCTCATGCTTCTCGTAATTTTAAAAGAAAAGCTAGAACATATTCTCCTTCTCCACATAGACAAGAGGCTACAGATAAGTATAAAAATAATTTTCGTCAACATAGATCATTTCGAAAACGTCATTATTATCAACCCACCTTCGACAAATTTTCTCACAAAAAAAATTCTACATCCTTTTATCATAAACGAGATGTTGTGCAATGTGCGTTTTGTGGAAAATTCAATCATCGTATGGACACATGCTACAAATTTAAGAATATTATCAATGCTTCTAATCAAAACTCTTCATCTCAATTTTCGTCTAATTCTCACAGAAGGAAAAACTACACCTCTTCTTCTGAAAATAAAAACAATGTCTATCATTTAAACAAATAGGGGAGACTGGTTCTACTGACCGCCTTCTCTCCCGTAATTCTCATTCAGGGTCAGTACACTTTAGTGACAAACACAAACAACAATTCGACAAAAGCTCTTCAATCATTTTAGTATCATCCACAGCTGTCCAAACGTCCCCTGTAACACCTAAATTTAACAAATCTTCATGTTCCTATAATTCTTTGACATCCAAACAAAATTTTGAAATTGATGATGATGTACAAGAAAGACATGTCATATGCAGTTCCTTTAATAACTCGTATGTTCTTCCATGCATACTGATAAACATACAACATAATGAAATCTCAACGTTAATTGATACTGAATCAAATTTGTCCCTTTTGGATCAAGAATGCTTTAATAGCATTAAATCCAGGCTTCATTACAAATTCTTATCCAGAAATGTGTCTGTGTCTACTATAAATTCTAAAGTTTTTTTCAAAGGATGCATAGAGATTGCATTTAAAATCGACAAATTCTTTTTTCATCATGTCTTTTACCTTACAAAGATACAAAATGTCCATTTTCAAGCCATACTTGGATTTGAGTTCATTAATAAACATTCTATAACTATATCACCAACATTTAAATCTATCTTGATTAAGGATAAACATATTTCTTTTCACAGTTATAACGAATCTCCCACTTGTTATTTCAAGAATTCTGAATATACTTATGATAATTCACATGTGACATATTCTTTAGATGTACACAAGATACCTTGTTATGAAGAGTCTATATCAAGTAATCTAAGTAATGATACTTATACTGATGATGTATATGCAAATTATGGTGACACAAATTTACAATTAGTCAACAATTATACAACCTATCCTTACAATTATAATTTTCAAAATAATGGTTTATTTACAAATAATGTTGCTAACACTGCTATGAATTTTCATAATCCTTGTATTGATGGTAATTTTACTTATTTTTCTAACTATGTTCCAACTGATTATGGTAATGTTGTGAACTATTTATCTACTAATAATAATATGCCTGGCAAAAATTTTACATCTGAAAATACTAATGATGTTAGTTATGTTGGTGAAAAGCAAACTCATTTAAATATTGGTAATAAAATTTTGGTGAATTCCAACATGGTACAATTACTCAATAGAGAATTAATCCCTCCTAATTCCTTTGTTTATTTACATGTTAAGTACTTGAATCCTCCATCTGAATATTTTATTTTCAAACCTACTTTAAAAAATAAAGGTCTTGTGTTACATGAATCACTGCATTCCAGCTCTTCAATTCAAAATAATTTGTTTTTGGTTGTATGTTAGAATATATCAAAGCTGGACATTCATTTAAATAAAAATTCAATTATTGGTGAATGTATCAATGTAGATGAGAAAGACATTGAGGAATACTCTTTTGATTTAGACTTTGAAGACGAATATTGCAATTTAATTTTACCATCTGAAGAGATTAAGAGAAAACGTATCCAAGAACTGTCTCCAAATGACTTTGATCTAAAACACTTACCTCCTCATGAAAAAGAATCTTTAACAAAATTATTGTGCAGTAAAGCTTTAGCTTTTTCCAAATCTCTTGACACTTTAGGTCATACCGACCTGGTTAATCCTCAATTTACAATGCTAAATTCTCATCCAGTCAAAACCCTACCTTTTCCTGTGCCACAGGCACTCAAGCAAGAAGCTCTTGACCAAATTAATCAAACGTTAAATGCTGGTATTATTGAAAGATCAAATTCATCTTGGGCGTGTCCCATGCTCCTTGTTAAAAAGAACAGAACTGATATGTCGAAACCTCAAAAATATCGTTTGGCTCTAGATTTAAGATTGCTAAACTCTATTATTATACCATCTTCATATCCTCTTCCTAGAATTCAAAATCTATTGGTGCAATTATCAAAATTTAAGTATTATACGACTCTTGACTTGCCCTCTGCATACTGGCAGATCGCTGTACCGAAAGAAATGCAAGATAAGCTCAGTTTTACTACTCTATGGGGAATTTTTACCTACCTGCGTCTCGTGTTTGGCTTGAAGACAGCTGCAAGCACTTTTCAACAATTAATTGATTCAGTTATTCAATTATCTCAAATTGATTCGTGTTATGCATACCAAGACGATATTGTAGTTGGCGCTAATTCATTTGAAGAAATGACCATGAAACTCACAAAGCTCTTAGACACTCTTATTGCTAACAACATTACTCTGTCTCCTGAAAAATGTTCCTTTATGCAAACTAGTATTAACTTTTTAGGATTCCAACTCACAGATCATAAAATTCTTCCTATTACAAGCAACATTTTAAAGATTACTTCATTTCCAACGCCTAAAACCAAGAGGCAAACCAAAAGTTTTATCGGTTTATGTTCATTTTATAGGTCAATTATACCTAATTTTGCTAAATTGATTACTCCTCTCATCGAAGTCACCAAACCTAAAAATAAATTTTTTTGGAAATCTGAACAAGAAAATGCATTTAAAAAATTACAAGACATATTCTTTCAGAAGCCTATGCTCAATCTTCCAAAGTGGAATGAAACCTTTTATGTTAATACAGATGCATCAAAGACAGCAATATCAGCTGTTCTTATGCAGAAATTTGATGGTGAACTTAGACCAATTTCCTATTATTCCAAAACTCTATCTTTGTCTGAAAGACAGTACCCTGCCATCAAATTGGAACTTTATGCCATTTACAAAGGCATAACGGCTTTTAAATACTATATTTTTGGTCGACCTTTATTCTATTATCCGACGCCAAACCTCTTAATAATTATAAAAAAGCTACATCACCAGCCGATATTACTACTCGATGGATGTTAGAACTGTCAGAATACTCGTACACATTCCAACATGTACCAGGCAAAGAAAATGTGTTAGCAGATTTTCTGAGTAGAACACCTCACATTCCTACTGAAGATCTCCATAATAATCCAGATCTTATTTCTACACAAGAACCACTACCGATTGTTGATAATCAGAAAGATTTACATAATGAAATTCCTCACTTTCCATGGGTTTAGTTGACAAAATGCACCACACATGTCATCTTCAAAGTGACTCTTCACCTCCAAATAATGATAATAATGAAGATCCATTATTAGAAATTCTTGATCACACCATCTTCTCTGAACAACAAAAAGACACAAAAATAAAAAAAATTTATGAAGATCTTAAAAATAACAAAAAATCTAAAAGTTTAAATGGTTACTATATTAACCCAAATAATGATTTACTTTGCTACAATGGACATTTTTCTTCAAAAGATATTGAGCTACATAAAGCTGTTTTACCTTTGTCACTTAGAGCAAAAGCCTTAAGAATTGCTCATATTACTCATACTGGAATTCATAAAACTATTGTTAATTTAAAGAAAAGATTTACCTGGAAAACCCTTGTTTCTGATACTATTAATTATGTCAACTCTTGTGAAATTTGTTTAGTAAACAAAAATCATAAAAAAATACTGCTCCATACTTACCAGCACCACTTCCGACAGCTCCCAATCAAAAAGTTTCTATGGATTTACTCGGCCCATTGAGAAATCGCCAATATGTCATGACCATTATTGATCACTTTTCTCGTCATTTAGAATTATATGCCTTGAATAACATTAGCGCTGAATCTGTTACCAAAGCTCTATTACATTACATTTCTACTCATGGAAAACCCGAATTAACTCTCACTGATCATGGCTCTCAGTTCACTAGTGATATGTTTTCTTATTTTAATAAAAAGTTTGGCATTAAATTGGAACACAGTTCTGTAGCCCATCCCCAGGCTAATGGATTAAGTGAACGATGTAATTCTCAAATAAAATCGTCTGTGAATACAATGGCTTCCCAAGAATGTGATGTACCAACTGCTCTAAAAATTCACCAATCCATATATAATGCTACACCTCATCCAGCTACAAAATTCACTCCAAATCTTCTTCATTTTGGAAGAGAGATAAATGACATTTATGCTAATTACAAAACTCAAGCTTCCTGGAAGATTCTCAATACTGCCTATGAAATTCATAAATTAATGGATGTTATTGAGAAAATATACTATCAAGCTTACAAGAATAACGAATCTTCTAGACAAAGAGTGTACCAAAAAGCGAGAGAAAAATTAAAATTTGCCAACATCAATGTTAATGACATTGTTTACGTAAAATTTCCCACTGTGTTTAACAAAAAAGTACAAGGCCCATACGTGGTGAAGAAAATAATTTCTCCTGTACTTATTCAAATTCAAGATTCCAATTATAGTCAAGCATCACCCATGTTGATTCACACTAACAGAATCTTGAAGCTTCAAAAAAGAAATGAAGCATTGCAATATCCTTCAGTTTCTTCTAAAAATACATCACATGATCAAACAGCTGTTGATAATGCATCTTCTACTCCTGTGAGACAACACTCTCCTACTCAAGTTTCTAATCATGATGCTGCTTGCAACACATCTCCTCAAATTCTTTCTTCTTCTAAGTGCCAACAAACATCTTCATGTTCAAGTAAATCGGTACAGTCACATGCTCCTCCTGATAGCACTCACACTGATGTTAGAAACAAGTCTACTCAATATAAAAATTATGATCTTCGCCCTCGCACTCATAAAATGTATAAAAAATGAACTAATCTTCTTTTCTTTTTTCAGGATGACTCTTGATTTGTAACATATTCAGTCAATACTAGTTCGACTGATATTCGAGTATGAAGAATGACTGTATAATTTTTGTTTTCTTCCTCCAAGCTGCAGGCAGCTGTTATTTTTTTTTCTCTTCTTTATTTAAGTCTTCTTCTCCTTGAAGCAATACAATGGTCATCCTCCAAATGTATGTATGGTTTTAATATTTTTACTATTCACTGTATTCATTTCTAAACCATAATTATTGTAATAAGTATATATACTATCAAATATGCCATATACTACTACTTTTAGCCTTACAAAGTCGTTAATTGCAATAGTTGGTGCTAAATTGAGAAAGAATTTGTCTTTTTATATAGTTGTTGAAATATTGTGTCATTATTTAAAATTATTCTTGACAAATGTTTATTCTACTAAGAAAAGTGAATTGTAATTGATGTAAGTTAAACATGAGTACTCATGAAATCATTTTCCCTATTGTGACTTATATAATAATTTCTCTTTACAATGCATGCATGCTCTAACATTTAACCTCTTTTAACATAAAAAAAAATGAAAATGAATGATAAACTTATGCATACTAATACTTCTACTCTCATTGTTGACCTATAAAAAAAAAAAAAATGACTCAGAATAAGTATTTTTTTTGTATGTTTCTAAGTTTTTGAAAATTCATAAAGATGTAAACAAAAAAAAAGGATTTTTGTTATCCTATAATCATACTTTGGATCCAAAGATATTGGTTGAGTCATTATATATTTATATAAAACAAATACTTGATATATGACAAAAAAATGATCACTTGTTATTTAAAAGGTTTGAATATGCCAATTAAACATATTCAAAATGTCTTATATAAAATTTTGACATAATAGATTTTTGTTTGGAAGTTGACATTATCAAAGTCATATACAAGATTGATATATTCATATAAGTTCCTTTTATCAGAATATAAATATCCTCTGTTTTATTTTTATTTTGAATATAGTATTAAAAGTATTTATGCAATTATTGTGAATTTATGTTGAAAGTGTTCAAGAATATTCTTTTATGAGAGTATAAACATTCTCTCTTTGAAAATTGTTATATTCATTTTGAAGATGTTTTCATTGGAAAATAACATTGTACTTTTTCTACCAATTTACATATGCCTTTTTTTTAGAATTTGTTATATTTTTCTTTGACAATGTTGTTATTGAATGATACTAAGGTTATTCAGTTAAGATTGGTTAAAAGCTTAAAAAGCTATTATATATTGATATATGTACATTTTTATGAGAGCCTAAATACTCTCTCTGCACCATTTGTATGTATTCTTTTCAAATTTTCAACTTACAAATTCATTCAATTTATCTTGTGTCATTTGAAACCATCCATTTTTATATACAGTTATAGTATGATTCATTTTGTTGTCAACTAAAAAATATACATATACATGTTGTTGTTGTATACTCAAATATTTTTACATATTCTAAAGCATTTAATTATCAAATTGCATTTTGCACAGCTTAACAAGAGACTGTTCATAGTTAAAGACTGTTGTTTCTGCAAATATATATAGACTTTAATAATTGTTTTTTTTGATACATGATAGGTACCTCTGGAAGAAACTTACCTTTTGTATTCCTTCTATTTTAATATTTGCTATCTTTTGTATGAACATAAGGACTACTACTATGATAGTAATATATTTTTACTATTTAATATCATGCAAACCAATTATTTGTATTCATATAACAATTTCTAGTACATTTATTTTGTGTAATTATTTTATATCTTTGTACATGTTTTAGAAAATATTGTCTCGATGAAAAAATTATTGAATTTTTGTCATCTCTCCAATATTTTCTTTTGGGGAGGCCCGGGTAGATATGTGGTGGTTACTCGATAACCCCCCCATATTTTTATTTTAATTCAATTGTATTAACTATTTTATTTCCTATCATCTCCTTTTTATTAATGTTCTCAATTTAAAATATTATTTCGATTTCGTTTCTTTTGATGTCTTCCCCTGTAAATTTTTCTTCCTTACGTAGCTTATCGAATGTTCTAAAACGGTAAAATCTTGTTTGAATTCATTCCTTCCGGTTTAAAAAGCTTCTAGAAATTTCTCGCTTGTTCGATGGGTGGTTACTTCCGTTTAATCTGGCCCTCCCTTTGGCCTATTAAATTAAATTCCACAAGTGACGTGATTTAAGCAGTTAAGTGCCTGGCCACCTGCTTTGGCCTTCCTTCTTTGAGTGTATTATCTTTTTTCCTTATTAAATTCATATTTCACTATACATTGACACGTAGCTTGGCCTCTTTTTCCTCGCTTTCCCCATTCTAATGTTGCCAACTTGGCGCATTCCGGGTTTGCAGTAACCCTTGATCTTTCCTCTCCTCTCTCTCTGCGCCACCAGTTCAGTTGAGCGGAGGCTGCACTGCAAGATGGATGGTAAACCTCCGAATAGTCGTTTTGCTGCGAACACTAAGGCTTCCCTGCCACTGCGATATAGTCCGTTTGACCATTTTTCTATGCCGGCCACTCATATTTCTCATGCTGCGAAGACTAAGGCTCCTCTATCGCTGCGACCTAGTCCGTTTGGCTATTTTTTATACCGGCTACTCATATGTTTTCATGGTTTGTTGAGAATCAGTTAATTTTTTTCCATAAACGATTTGTCGTATTCTTCGAAGTGCCTCTCTTCAAATTTATTTCAAGTTCTTCAAGTTATTTTTCGTATGATTGTTATCAGTGGAATCTTCTTTTCCTCCGAAGACATTGCAAAGAGTAGTCTTCTTGATTAACATATCACAGCTTCTTCTTTTTCAATTCATAAAAAAAATCGCTCATACGCATAAAATGATTATTTTCGCATAAACGGGATCCCACAGGAAAGTATTAAAAATCTCTTTGTGATTCAAGTGTTTTATTTCTCTATTGAGTTGATAAAATTTCGTATTCTAAAAAAAATATATATATTCTTCACATCTTTGAAAAAAGTGATCGATCATAAAAATTATTGTTAAAGTGAATTTATATACATATGAAGAAAAAATTATGTGAAAAGAAATACATATATTCCTGTATTTCATCCTTGTGAAACATTTGTTTGAAATAAATAATAATCTACTTATATAAAGATGTGCATGAAAGCAAACATATATTGAAATATACAAGTCATGAAGTATTTCACAAATATTTATAAATAAAATATTTGTTCCTTCAATTTTTCTTCATTTAATGTGTCAAAAGTCAATTTATTCGTCGTCGTGAATACTTCTTCATTTGCCAAGAATTCCAGGTAACATTTTTCTTTTTATTTTATATTTTTCGTCTACAAATTACTTTGAGTTATTATTATCATAGTTAAAGAATTACTACTAAGAACTGTAATGGTTGCCTTTTGTCATGTTCTTTTATTACGGGTCTTTTGCTGGCATTCATCCAATGCAATGTACGTCTACCCACTATTATGATCACTTGGCCTATTTTAGATGAAACAAAAAATAAGTGTTCTCATCTCTCTTCTCCCAAACATAACAGCTTCAATCTCCTTTAGAAAACACCACAGTATGTTTTATACCGCTATCAATAAAATAAACAATACAGGGCACAAAATTATCATTTGTTTCGATTTGATAACATATGACGTTTCAAAACTGATCCATGTTCATTTTTGATCAAAATATACTCGATTCGATATGAGTACATCGATATACTCATTTTTGAGTACTTGATTTTTTTCAGTGAATACCAATCCAATTTAACAACAGCTAAAGATACAGAAAGGATTATGTGATAGGTACTTTTCTATTGCCAGTTATGTGCCGGACCGCCGGACTTGGTACAAAACTAAATACTATAACACGCATCAAGCGACAAGTATAGAAAATTTTTGCTGGATTGCAATGTTGAAATTAGCCATTTACGATATTAGTTATTAGTTTTATGCAAAGTATTACTGACCTGTCATTTTTTTTAATACCAGAGTTCGAAATCACAAAGCAAATTTTAAAGTATATTTTCACAGCGGTAGGTCAAGATAAAGATTTTTAATTTCTATATAGACTGCTAAAAGAATATCTGAAGCATTTTGACATTTAGGAGACATTTAGAATGTACTTATTTTAAGTAGTTTACATAGCGGATGATCGAATTTCTGTTTTAAAAGTAATTTTAAAAAAATGATGATATTTAGAGCATATTAGAGAAAAAACTGATACAATATGGATCTAAAGATAGATGTTTCAGTGCTTCACACCAAATCAAATTTATTGACATTTCATTTCATTTGGCTAATGTTTTCATTTCTTATTCGGCAAATCGCTAAATGTTGGTGAAAAACCAGCGAGAACCCGGACGCAAACCGAAAAGAAAACCTGAAACAAAAGATTTTTTTCAATGCCATTATTTTTATATATAAATAGCATTTCTTTTATACTACCGCCTTTTATACTATAGTTATTCTATACCTTGTATAGTCTAACTGGACAAATGCTATATAAAAAAACTTTAACAATACGAAAAAAAAAATTTAAAAAGTATATCAATATTAAAAAAATTTTAAAAATGTCCCATTTCGTCCCCCTAAAAAAATCGAAAAAGCCAAGGATTAACTTATAACAAAATCAAAATTTATTTCAAAATAAATAATTATCTTATTTTATCTTAACTTAAGGTACAAAGAAATGTACATTTAATCCTAATAGTAAATAACCTTGCGTAAATACGGGTTAGGTTCCCTTAGAAAGACCCCCACGAAGGGCACCCCACCTGGGCCTATATCCCTAGCGTAGATAATCGGCCGACAAAAACAAAACGAAACGAAACCTAATAGTAAATAATAGCGTCAATAGTACCATTAAAAATTACCCATCCAAGCATAAAGAACATATAAATTGTGCATTGTTTATGGCTCCTGAGCATGTTTCGTGTGACCGTGTGCAGCACTGAAGACATTGAACTCATTGTTTCCAATGTTTATCATGAGAAAAATGCTTAAAACAAATAGGTCACTCTGCATCATTGTCAGCATCATCACTTATCATCATGAGGAATTTCAACAGACGAATCACTTTCGTCATCAATGATGTTAGGTAGCTCATGTTTGGACTTTTTACACGAAGTTTCCGTCCCATTTGAGAGTGGTAATTGTCAGAAGTTTTTTTTCAGCTGAGCATTTTTTCTTCGCCTGGGAATTTTTTATTTTCTTTTTATGCGAAGATCCAGTGATTACGTTGCTGAACCTCCTCGGGCAGAAGTTGCTGCTGTGATCATTGGACTTCCGTCATCTCATATTAGAAGAACTTATTTACTAAATTTGAAACAAATCCTCAAGATTAAGTCTATACATACATACATAGGAAATTGCAGGTACATTATTTATCAGAATTTGACAGCGCTGAAAAGCGTTCCTAATTTCGTCCCCGGTACAAAAATAAGAACTGAAAGGGGGGCGAAATTGGCACAACGCTACTTCCCAATATGACGATGCTTCAGTTCTTATAAAATAAATTAAACATTGTAAAACTCACTATATGTTACTGTTAACATCTTACCTACGTAGAATACATACAATGAATAGGAAACAAATACTTACGGTAAAGTAAATATCGTTCTACAAATGACGTAGCAAGAACTTAGATCTTCTAAAAATAGGAAATCAGACATTAATAATACACGGATTAGTGTTGGCGAGAAAAATTTCCACTTCAGAATCCTTTTATTTTCCGTCCGTTTTGCCGTGCATGATCAGTTGCGCCATTTTCAGAGAAGCGGAGAAATGAATGGGAATGAAATTAGGAAAGGGGACGAAATATGTGCAATTTACCTTACTCTGGAAGAATAATTGGGTATGTTACGAAAACCGACACCCAGAATTTAAGGTTTAAAGTATTTCTGAAATTATATTCACTAATTTAATTATATTCATCTTAAGGTTTCAATCATTTATGAAATTATATTCATCTTTCAAAGTAGTAATTCCGAAGTTAAAGTTTCAAAATTGAAATTTAATCTTAAAACTCAAAGGAAGCATTATTACTGACTAAAAAATTTTCTTAAAATTTTCGTTTAACAAAAAAATACCGCAATAAAATTTTTAAACAAATAACTCACAACTGACAAGACATCTAGTTATTTTCCTTTCTAAGTATAAAATCATCTAAACTCTCCTGCAAAGCCCGCGCTAAAATTTTATTTCCTTCTAAATCTTTTCTGTCTAGACAAAAATATCGGAATCTTCGCTCCAAAAAACCCGCTGAATCCAAATATTTATTTATTTTCAAAATCCGCTGACTTGAAGCATTTATTTATTTCTAAATATCCGTATTTCAAATTTTCTTCTTTTTATTCAAAAAGTATTAAATCCGTAGAATTTTAGTCAGCATAAACGTAGATTTTCATACATTTTCTGAAAAAAAAAATACATAATACACAAGTATTGAAACTTTTCTTCCAACTTAATAATTAAAAAAGATAGAAAAAAAAATCATGCGTCAAGCATAGATTATAAAACAATTTCTAGCACATACAGAATAATGTAACAAAAAAGCGCTGTTTAATATTTTAAAGTATTACATCTAATTCAACTGCATGGGAATGCCTAACACATTTGAAAACTTAATTTCAGTTGTTCCTTTCTACAATCGAAAAATTATTTGAATTTTTGAAACACCCTGTATATGATATATAAATTTGTGTCTATTAACTATATGCACGCAAAAATTTAATTCAGTTAGGTTACACGTACCTCAGTTGGAAATTTCCCTTCAGCAATTTTCGCTCATAAAGAGAATGGTACGTGAATCATTTTTTCAACGCTGCATACGAAATACAGCATTTACATGCAACGAGTAAAAGGAAAAAATTTGTTAAATAAAAAAATGCCAAATTTGCAAACGCACATCTAGCAATTATTATTCAAAGAGAGTGTTAATTAAAGCGTTCAAAAATATGTTATTTTAACACCCTACCTTTCGGAATGTAACGCGAACAAAAGGAAGTCTATTAACATCTTATATACCAATAATTTATTCAATGGTAAAACTTTTTTGCCTTTTCCCATAAAATATATTCAAACATTAAAAAGTACAGTTTCCCTTCACTTTACATCATATACAAAAAATGTCACGAGAATTAAAGGTGAGAGGACGAAAAATGAAAACAAGTAAACATGGACAATGGATTTAACATGGACAGACAAAAATAGATTTAACAGGCAGTACTGTTAACCGATTTCTTTTGAGTGTCCCTGTTAATAAATAATAAATGCTATTAATGCCGTATTCCATCGTAATCATGTTGTAGGAAGTTCAGTGATTTCTGTCAATTTCAATGCATTTGGAATAGCGTAATGTCATTGAAATACGTTTCAAACGATTTTCCCTATATACCTGTAATGTATACATACCCATATGTAATGGAATCTTTTGAATGACACTGTAAATGACTTATTAATTCTACACACTTCATGTGCAATACCGTACATGCCATGGTAAGCATCATCTACATACTTCAACTGGATGATATATTTACTTTAGTTACATTGTGGGCAGTTAGAGTATCGGACAAACTGAATTCATAAGCACCTTTCAATTTTATTAGAAACTGTTATAAAAGTGCTACAAATTGTTATTGTAATTACGTTAATAAAATTATTATCTTATATCAAGTTTTGTCTAAACTTTTTTTAAAATACATATAAATACATATATATTTTTTAAAAAATGTTATCAAAAGAACTTTAATTGTGCGATATTAAATACATAAAAAGTAAAAAACTTTTTACAAATTATATATCTTTTTTAAAACATAAAATCTTTAAAAAATAACATTTCAAATAAACTTACCATACCTTAAAACACAGCTCGTAAAGTTACAATTTATTTTTCTTTCTATTTCTCAGCTAATGTACTATGTTTCACGTCAAAACAAAAGAAAAAACCGAGTGTTTTGTAAGATCAGTTCGCATCAGGGATATTTTTTTCATTTTCTTATCTGATTAAAGAGGCGAAAAACATAAAAGGAAGAATTTTTTTACAGATCACTCATCTCACCAATTTATGTCAATATTTATTTTGGGTTGTTTTATAAAGAAACAAGAGAGTTGTTGCAGTTGAAATACTATAGAGGTAAATTTCCTTTGTTAAGTTAAATACGTATAAAAAAATCTTCGACTGTTGTCATCTATACTAATAAAAGAACAAAACGCTCTGTCTGTCTGTGTGTGTGTGTGTCTGTGTGACTGCGATGGCTAGCAAAATCTACAGCACGTACAAAGGTCAAACGTTTTTTGAGAGTAGGCCAATATCTCTCCTGATGCACCTGAGCTTCAGAATTTCAAAATTCCAATTATTAACTGAGTAATTAATTAAAATCAAGAGGTCACTCTAATAAAAAATCATCTTTTTCCCAATTTCTTTCTCTTTCGTTTCTTTACGGTTGGTTGGTTGTGTAAAAATTTTCGCAGAAGTAATAAGAAAGCTGAGACAGAATTAAGGAAACCCATGGAGGAATAAGATAAGTAGAGGTGAAGTAAGCCTCAAAAAAGTTTTGCGATATGAAACCATTTATCGCTCAAATTTAATGTGGCAAACAAACGGACGTGGAAGAGATTTTGTATTATAAGACGAATTGAAAGAAATGAATTACAATTGAAGCATATTTCAAGAGGAAATAGCAAATTTTTAAACTGGTCTTTGTTCTATTATTATTTATTAGAATAAATATTCGCTTTTTAAAATGAAGTAAATTGGAAAATTAGCAATAATTAAATATCAAATTAAAATTAAATAAGATATTAAAAACATTTGATACGAACTAAAGATTATATAACTAAAAGTTTCCTTCATTAATGTAATTTTAAATACTTTATAACGTAGATTAAAAATGTTTATGACTTAATAATTGCATGTAAATAAATATTTAAAATATAATGACGAAAACATTCTTTTAAAATCATGTATGAAAACATAAGTAATAAATATTAATCAAAAATATAAATTTCTGACTGCAGACGATTTTAATGTACTAACAAAATAATGTTATATTTTCAAGCAAAACGTTAAAATAATTTTCTATATTGATATTTAAAACACATATGATAAAATAATTAATAAATTTTTACCGGTGAAGCGATAAATTAATTCTTTTTTAAAACTAGTCGTTGGGGGCACCGCCTAAAAGTTAGCCCCCCCTTGACGGAAAATGAAAGAGTGAGATATGCATTTCGTTTGATCATCGTTTGATCAGATTTGATCAACAATTTTCATCGTTTGATCAACATTATTTTACGAGTTATGATTAAAAATAACCAGGGGGGGCTAACTTTTAGGATTTTTCAAAATGCTCAAAATTAAAAAAAAATAGCGATTCTTATCAGAAATCGATCGTAGAGATTTGATCAACTATTTTTAGCGTTTGATGAAACCCGGAAGTGCCCCCAAAATCGATATTTTTAATTCCAGACACCTAAAAGTTAGCCCCCCCCTGACAGAATTTCGAGACAAAAATGGTGTCATCTAACGTAAAATTACCTCTAGAGATTTGATCAACCATTTTTAGCATTTGATCAAACCCGGAAATGCCCCCAAAATCGATATTTTTAGTAATAGACCCCTAAGGGGTTTAGCTCCCCCGCCACCATCATGATGGAATATCGAGACAAAAATGGTGCCATCTAACGTAAAATCATCTGTAGAAATTTGATCAACCATTTTTAGCATTTGATCAAACCCGGAAGTGCCCCCAAAATCGGTATTTTTAGTAATAAACCCCTTAAATTTAGCCCCCCCACCTCCATGATGGAATTTCGAAACAAAAATGGTGTCATCTAACGTAAAATTACCTCTAGAGATTTGATCAACCATTTTTATCGTTTGATCAAACCCGGAAATGCCCTCAAAATCGATATTTTTAACTCCAGTCACTAAAAGTTAGCCCCCCCCCATGACGGAATTTTGAGACAAAAACGGTGTCATCTAACGTAAAATTACCTCTAGAGATTTAATCAACCATTTTTAGCATTTGATCAAACCCGGAAATGCCTCCAAAATCGATATTTCTAGTAATAGACCTCTAAGGGGTTTAGCTTCCCCCCCCCCCCTCCACCTCCATGACAGAATTTCGAGACAAAAATAGTGCCATCTAACGTAAAATTACCTCTAGAGATTTGATCAAACATTTTTAGCGTTTGATCAAACCCGGAAGTGCCCCCAAAATCGATATTTTTAACTCCAGACCCCTAAAAGTTAGCCCCCCCATGATGGAATTTCGAGACAAAAACGGTGTCATCTTACGTAAAATTACCTCTAGAGATTTGATCAACCATTTTTAGCATTTGATCAAACCCGGAAATGCCCCCAAAATCGATATTTTTAGTAATAGACCCCTGAGGGGTTTAGCTCTCCCCCCACCTCCATGACGGAATTTCGAGACAAAAATGGTGCCATCTAACGTATAATCATCTGTAGAGATTTGATCAACCTTTCTTAGCATTTGATCAAACCCGGAAGTGCCCTCCATGATATTTTTGATATTATCTCCATGATATTATCTCCTCCATGATATTCGAGACAAAAAATTAACATGAAACTAACATGAAATTATCGATATGTATATATATGTAGAGAGACAGAGAGAGAGAGACATACACTAGAGTACCCTCTGGACTTGCCCGGGATGGGTGACCCTTAAATGAACTTTAATCTCGTATGACTTTATACGTTTAACTCCGCTTTGTCTGAATTTATAGTTTTGAATGTAAAAATCGCGAAAATGATATTAAAGTACATGCTATTTTGCGTTTCATTTTGATAGTCCATGTGTATAGTCCATCCAAAAAAGCGAAACAGTGAGAAAACATGTTTTTTCAAATTATTCAATTAGTTAGTTTTCCAAATGTTAACAAATTTGCGTTCATTATGTGTTCAGAAAAGCATTTCTTTTTTCTTTTCAAAAATCGATCATTTTATAAAACAAAGTTCTGAATCTACTTTTTTTCATTTACATATTCTGAATAAGTGTCCCAACGTAAACTGAGATGTGTAAATTTAATATCTCAAAACGCTACATTGTTATAAATTTGGTACCTTACAAAAGGATGCTAATCTAAAAATTATTTATCTTTTTTGATTATAAAATTAAATGACTGTAAATGATTATAAAATTATTTAATTCATAAATATGGAATACTCCAATATGTGGCATTTCTATTTTGTCGTAATGTATATCCATACATTATCCGCTGTTCCGAAAGCTTTTTCCGAAGTACAGTCGACTCTCGTTAATTCGAACTCGTCGGGACCACAAATGTTCGAATTATCCGAAGTTCGAATTATGGAAAACATGCTTAAGGGTGTATTTCGATTCAAACTGCTTACTTTCCGATTTATTTTTGACTTCATTTTTACTCTTATATGCATCAAACTGGCAAATTATCTTATTTAGAAAATACACAAGGTGCCGTAAATGTCAATTCTTTGATAAATGCAGAAAATATTGCAAAAAAAGCAATCAAAAACGGCATTTTGAATAGATTTTCCCCTAGCGGGAGATGTGTGAACGAAAAAAAGGGTCTACTGAGAAGATAATTGTTTATAAGTCAAATTCTAATGAATTGAGCGTAAAAATACATCACACGGCACCTTGTACATCTCTTCAAAAATGCCCTCAGCAAGTTTCATGTTTCTAACTTTAAAAATGTGTCTGAAATTGTATCGAGAAATTTCGAGCTGTTGAAGGTGGAAAAGCTTTTTTTCGAATACACCCTAAATATGGTACTATTACAAAGGAATTAATGTTATAGTCTTTTTTAAACTTATTTCGTCTGTTATCTTTAGAATATGACTTAATGTTAAATTAGAATGTATAAATACATGAACTAATTAAAAGATTAGAAACAAGCACGAAGGAAGAAAAATTTATAGCGTCACTGATGGACAGACGGGGCTCTAAGTAAGAGGATATCAAAGGCATTGTATTATATGTATACTCGTTCGGAACAATTTTCACAAAAATCAAAGAAAGAAAGTTATTCAAATGATCTGAAATTCATGAAAAAGGAAAGAAAAATGAAAAATCGGAATTCTCGTTAGTTCGAATTAAACGAAGTCAAGAGAAAATGAAATCGAATTAATGAAAAATTTTAACGTTATTCTGCCTTTGAAAATTTCGGGACTTCATGTTTAGTTCGAATTAAGCGAAGATTCGAATTATCCGATTTCGAATTAACGAGAGTCGACTGTATGTTTGAAATGATATTTGCGTTTGCCGTCAAGGAAAAGTGAAATAACGTTGTCCACCTTTTTTTTTTAGAAGAAATTCTGCCAATGCTTTCTCTTCTCCTCCCCCCTCACTGGGCTCGGCAAGTGCACGATGATACATTATTATTGAATGTATTATGTAACAAGAAGCTAATTATCAATTATTTTTATGTAGCAGTTATTTCTTGTAAGTGTTATTTGATACAAACTTATTTCATTTAAAATAGTAATATTTTATTCACTCCTCTTCATTTGAATAAAATAATCGTGCAAATAATCAATGTATAACCATATCTGTATGTCACTGCAAACTAAAGAAACCATTGAAAAAAAATAGACATGGATAACTGTATTATTAAGGAAGTTGTGGTTTTACGGTTTAAAAAATAACATATGATATCGTAATGAAAGGGAGGGCAGGAGTCCAAAATTCTTTCCCTTTTATTAGCACAACTTCAAATCTATAGTTGCCTTTACGAGATCATCTGAAATAATTTCAAATACAGAAATGAAGAACACCGCATCGCATCGTAGGTACTCAATCATTAAAATAATATTTTTCTGTTTTTGTGGATATCATTTGTTTCCAAAATAAATACATAGGCTTTTTAAACGCTGGATTTTGACGGAACCCACACCTGCAATTTGTTTGCCCTAATTCGTATATTATTATTTATCTTTCGTCAGACAGACGATTTTTCGATGCTTTGGTTTTCCAATGAAAAAATAAACATCTGCTCTACTATAACAAATACATTCAGGGAACTTCACACTTCCGTCAAAATAAGCAGACGATCTATTGACACTAGCCATATTAGAAAACTTTCAATGTCATGTTTTTCATTTAAACAAGATGAATCTTTTGCGGAAAAATAAAATATTCTATAATTTTGTATCAGTTATTCAAGAAATTAGAAAAAAATATGTACATACACAAGTGGTACTGGGCTTATCCTATGATAAGTAGATGAAACTGCATGTATCTGATGTTAATTGAAAAATCAACTACATTTAAAGAAATACAAATCACTGCACAAATTACCGTTTTGAAATATACTATATGAAATATATAATAATTATTAAACTCAAGCTGCAACCTTTTATTTTTACATAACAATACACTATTTGTGCTGAAAAATGAAAAAAAAAATCATCTTCACAAGAAATTGACTATTCCATGATTAATGAACAAAACATAAGTGCAAACTGCATTCAACAAAATTTAATTGGCAGCACCAGTCGGGCCCAAGCATATTTTTCATTGGATTTCGATTTTTCAAAACTGTTTACTATAAAACAAATTTTGTGATTCACATTAAACCCTTTTAAAGTAAATGTCACACTATATTTGCAATTATTTACCCATAGTTCTAAGAATTAAATATGAATTGTCATTTTGAAAACTTGTAACATCCCTCCCTCACATGGGACTCATTAGGGGTGTGAGTTAAAGGGAGCTCCTTTCACGTTAGATGACACCATTTTTGCCTCGAAATTCCGTCATGGAGGTGGGGGAGGGAGCTCAACCCCTTAGGGAGACTATTACTAAAAATGTCGATTTGGGGGCATTACGGTTTGATTAAATGCTAAAAATGGTTGATCAAATCTCTAGAGGTAATTTTACGTTAGATGACATCGTTTTTGTCTCGAAATTCCGTCATGGGGGGGGGCTATCTTTTAGGGGTCTGTAGTTAAAAATATCTATTTTGGGATCACTTCTGTGTTTGATCAAACGCTAAAAATGGTTGATCAAATATCTACAAATGATTTCACGTTAGATGGTACCATTTTTGTCTCGAAATTCCGTCATGGAGGTGGGGGGGAGGGGCAAAACCCCTTAGGGGTCTATTACTAAAAATATCGATTTTGGGGGGCATTTCCGGGTTTGATCAAATGCTTAAAATGGTTGAACAAATCTCTAGAGGTAATTTTCCGTAAGATGACACCATTTTTGTTTCGAAATTCCATCATTGAGGTGGGGGGGCTACATTTTAGGGGTTTATTACTAAAAATATCGATTTTGGGGGCACTTCCGGGTTTGATTAAACGCTGAAAATGGTTGATCAAATCTCTAGAGGTAATAGTACGTTAGATGACACCATTTTTGTTTCGAAATTCCATCATCGAGGTGGGGGGGGGGCTAAATTTTAGGGGTTTATTACTAAAAATATGGATTTTGGGGGCATTTCCGGTTTTGATCAAATACTAAAAATGGTTGATCAAATCTCTACAGATGATTTTACGTTAGATGACACCATTTTTGTCTCGAAATTCCATCATGGAGGTGGTGGGGGAGCTAAACCCCTTAGGGGTCTATTACTAAAAATATCGATTTTGGGGGCATTTCCGGGTTTGATCAAATGCTAAAAATGGTTGATCAAATCTCTAGAGGTAATTTTACGTTAGATGACACCATTTTTGTCTCGATATTCCGTCATGGGGGGGCTAACTTTTAGGGGTCTGGAGTTAAAAATATCGATTTTGGGGGCACTTCCGGGTTTGATCAAACGCTAAAAATGGTTGATCAAATCTCTAGAGGTAATTTTACGTTAGATGACACCATTTTTGTCTCGAAATTCTGTCATGGGGGGGCTAACTTTTAGGTGTCTGGAATTAAAAATATCGATTTTGGGGGCACTTCCGGGTTTGATCAAACGCTAAAAATAGTTGATCAAATCTCTACGATCGATTTCTGATAAGAATCGCTAATTTTTTTTTAATTTTGAGCATTTTGAAAAATCCTAAAAGTTAGCCCCCCCCTGGTTATTTTTAATCATAACTCGTAAAATAATGTTGATCAAACGATGAAAATTGTTGATCAAATCTGATCAAACGATGATCAAACGAAATGCATATCTCACTTTTTCATTTTCCGTCAAGGGGGGGCTAACTTTTAGGCGGTGTTGGGGGCCACCGTAATACTTACCCATCATGGATATGTATATGAAAATAAAACATGTGAAAACTATTTATACAATGCATTGCAATTCATAAACAAAATTTAAATGTTGTTAATATACATAGTAATGCTTTATTAAAGAACTGCTGATGTACCAATTTCGACAAATTATATAAAACGCCAAACTACTCAAGTAGTACCGAACTGCGTAAAAGAAACATCCTTATAACTCCAAAAATAATAAATCTATTAACTAACAATTAACTGTGCCGGATTAAGCGTCTTTTTTCCAGTTAAAGTATACCTCTGAATTGAAATTTGAATGAAATACAGGGTCATGAAAAATCGAAGAATGTGGAAAACAGGATTACAAATATCTCGGCAACTAATAATCCGATCGACTTCGTTCCATATGCAAAATGTGTGTTATTTTATTGCCTTTTACGTCCATTCCTTAAAACAGAAAAATTCGAAAATTTTTATATACCTTTCATCAGAACGAATTTTTCGAGAGTCCGAAAAAAATTGTTCCGGATAATCGAGGTTACTGATATTAAATAGGGTTCGTCCCATTCTTACATACTAACTACATACAAAATTTCAAGTCTCTATCTCAATTTGTTCGGGAGACAGAGCGTTTACAGACAGACAGACAGACAGACGGCAAAATTTTTTTTCTAAAAATATGTTTTTCGGAATCTCCACTATCTAAAACGTGTAAATCCGTCAAAAAAAATTTTCGATTTTCAAAACGATTGCAAGACTTACCCTATACTACGTATGATGGGTAAGTAAAACGAGAGAAAAACTAGTCGTTGGGGGCCACCGTAATACTTACCCATCATGGATATGTATATCAAAATAAAACATGTGAAACTATTTATACAATGCATTGCAATTCATAAACAAAATTTAAATATTGTTAATATACATAGTAATGCTATATTAAAGAACTGCTGATGTACCAATTTCGACAAATTATATAAAACGCCAAATTACTCAAGTAGTACCGAACTGCGTAAAAGAAACATCCTTATAACTCCAAAAATAATAATTCTATTAACTAACAATTAACTGCGTCGGATTAAGCGTCTCATTTCCAATTAAAATATACTTCTGAATTGAAATTTGAATGAAATACAGGGTCATGAAAAATCGAAGAATGTGGAAAACACGATTACAAATATCTCGGCAACTAATAATCCGATCGACTTCGTTCTATATGCAAAATGTGTGTCATTTTATTGCCTTTCACTTCCATTCCTTAGAACAAAAAAATTCGAAAATTTTTATATACCTTTCATCAGAACGAATTTTTCGAGAGTCCGAAAAAAATAGTTCCGGATAATCGAGGCTGCTGAAATTAAATAGGGTTCGTCCCATTCTTACATACTAACTACATACAAAATTTCAAGTCTCTATCTCAATTTGTTCGGGAGATAGAGCGTTTACAGACAGACAGACAGACAGACAGACAGACAGACAGACGGACGGCAAAATTTTTTTTCTAAAAATATGTTTTTCGGAATCTCCACTATCTAAAACGTGTAAATCCGTCAAAAAAAAATTTCGATTTTCAAAACGATTGCAAGACTTACCCTATACTACGTATGATGGGTAAGTAAAAATACGGTTTTAAACCTGTTTCAATTGATAGGCGTGTCAAAGCACGTGCTTTTGTTGTTACTTAATTGACTTAATGTAGGATTATATTTTAAGCATCATCTCCAGAGATAATATTTCCACTCTATTAATTACTTTTTACTCTATAAAAGAAACCAATTTGAGATTTTGACATTTCAAAAGTGACTGTTTTTTTCCCAAAGACCTTTAAAATTCATAGACTGGCAAAATGTCAGTGTAACTTAGGATTTTTTAACATAGGTGTTACGTCAGACCGTGTGTACTTCGTACATTAGAATGTATTTGTGGTTGGCTATGTTGTTAATATTATGTATATGTATATATGAGGCTTCTTTAGCAGTTTCTCTTAAATCCTCGATTAAATTTGAATGCATATATTTAAGTTAAAATTTTATTAAGACTTTAATTTGTTTTTAAAACAAAAATGAAATGGCTCTTTGACGTACAATTGTTCGAATAGGCAGACGATTCATCCACAGTGATAAATTATCAAATAGCAAAATAAATTATATATCAAAAATAGTCACTAAAAGAATAGTAGCAAAACATAATGTTTAGGCGTATTAACACATAACCTGATCCCAACCAGAAAAAAACAGACCATACTCCGATCCAAGCAAGACAAAAATTCCATGAGCATAAACCCGACCCGAACCTAAAAATTCCATTTGGAAAAAAAACTATGGATTTGTAATCTGACCCCACAAAAATATTCAAATGAAGCATACCCCAATCCGATTAAGGAAAAATAATGTTCGTGTATATGCAACCCGACCTGAACCTAAAATTTTTCTCTGAAAAAACCCGAAAAATGACCAAAACGAAACCTGAAATCGATAAAAATATTCCAAAGAACTATAACCCGATAAGAGCAAGACAAAATAATTTCCGTGAACATAAAACTGACTCGAATCTAAAAAATTCCATTTGGAAAAAAAACCTGAAATTTTATGCAAACTACATCGGAATCCGATCAAAATATTCGAAAGAACCATAACCGGATTCGAATAAGAGAAAATAATTTCCGTGGACATGAAACCGATCCGAACCTAAAATTCCATTTGAAAAAAAAATACCTGAAATTTAAATCGAACCAAATATGAACCTGGCAAAAATATTCCACAGAACCATACCCGGATCTGAACAAGACAAAAAAATTTCCATGAACATGAACCCAATCCGAACCTAAAAAAATGAACTAAATCTGAATCTGACAAAAATATTCCAGCAAAACATATCCTTATTCGAACAATGCAGAATAATTTTCGCTGATGGCAACCCAACCTGAACTTAAATATTCCAATAAAAAATCAGAAATCTGAATTGAACGACATCTGAACCCGAAAAAAATATTCCAAAGACCCAAAACCGGATCCGAGCAAGACAAAATAATTTCCCTGTACATGAATCCGACCAGAACCTTAAAAATCAATTTAAAAAAATACCTAAAATCTGAATCGAACCAAATGTGAATCCGACGAAAATATTCCAAATAACTATAACCAGATACGAACAAGACAATATAATTTCCATGGACATAAACCCAATCCAAACCAAAAAAAAAAAAAAAAAAAAAAAAAAAAAACCGGAAATTTGAACCTAACAAAAATATTTCAGTGAAGTATAACCTCATTGGAACTAGGTAAAATAATTTCCATATAAGTACAACCCGACCCGAACTTAAAAATCCCATTTGAAGGAAAAAAAACCCACGAAATCTGAATTGAACCGAATCTAAACTGAACAAAAATATTCCAAACAACCATAACCGTATCCGAAGAAGACAAAATAATTTCCATGAACATGAATCCAATCCGAACCTAAAATTCGGATGTTCTACAAAACATAATGCGCTCCGTAGCGGTGGAAAGTGAAACTAACAAGGAAGGTCTCCATACGGGCATACTCAGAAAAATCTGAAAAAATTACAGAATGTTCTTCTCATATAGTTATATATGTTTATAAAAAAAATTTCGGCGGAAGCTCCTTATAATGTCCGTAAAAAAATAATAAAAATTTCGTTTATTTGGCGATTTATCTCCTGTTGGCGAAAAAATGAAATTTTGAAAAATACGCTTTTACGCTTCAAATACTTTTTAAAGAAAAAACTTTCTATGTTCAATTTATTTAAATAAGTTTAGTTTAAGTAATTTTAGTTTTGCATTTTTACTTTACTTTAAGTGTAATTTTGTCATGTACGTTTATATGTACTTATAACAAAATGAAAATAATGTATTTTATCATTTAAAACACAATTTAAATTGATTAAAATTGTTCCAAATTGAAAAAATACACCGTTAAAAATCTGCTGCATTTTGTTGCAATGCAATCCCTTGCTTGTATAGAAAACGGTTACTTGACCGTGAAATGGAGCTTTCTCATTGGTTGGAATAGAGATATTATATACAAGCGGTGGAGTGCGTTGCAACAAAATGCAGCAGATTTTTAACAGTGTATGACATGGTCAATTCATCGTGCTATGGAGCATTCTCATTGGTCAGAAGAGAGATATTCTATAAAAGTAGTGGAGTGACGTTGCAGTAAATGCTGCAGATTTTTAACAGTGAAGTCAATTAAAATCAATTTTCAGATTCGTTAAAATCGTCTGCTTTTGGCGAGGAAATGCACTTCTCGCCAAATCCCGCGTCGCTTTCAGCTTTTCCCGCCAATTATTCCAAACTATTTTATTTTTTTACATATCTAATAATGTAATTCCGCCGCTAATTTTCACTGATCCTTTATTACCTACATGAGTAGTTTAATTCGTATTTTTTTCAAAAAATTCTGAGTATGCCCCCAATGGAGACCTTCCTTGTAAGTACTTAGCGCGAGATGGTTAAGATATTTCGTTTATAGTTAGTGTTAAATTAAAACTTGGTTACGGTTAGGTAACAGTTAGGTTGCAATTACGTTCCGGTGACCCCTTTGTTATATTTATTTTCCGGTTAGGTTACAGTTAGGTCATGGTTAAGTTACAGTTAGGTTAAAGTTAAGTTGCGGTTAGGTTGTGGTTAGATTATGAGTAGGTTATGATTAGGTGACGGCCAGGTTACATTTATGGTATATTTATGTTACAGTTAGGTTACTGTTAAGATACAGCTAGGTTACAGTAAAGTTATGATTCTGATACAATTAGGTTACGGTTAGGATTTTGTTAACAGAATGAACATTACGCATTTTTGATAAAAAATATACACCTATTTTTGTAAAATGGCTCTGAAATTATAATACTATATACTAACCTTTTAGCTAATCATCGAGAATCGATTTCATTCACGGTATAGTCGGATTTAAGAGTGATATATAATTAGTTTGAAATTCAAAATATTTCACTTGGAATATCTATGTGAAAAAAGTATTTAGTTAAGTCAATTAACAGTAATGTTAAGGATAAATATCAACACTTTAGCACGAAAATCATGCAATCGTTGGACACATATTCCCTCCTGCGTTTCCCATTGCAGTCATTTTGGGTATTTTTGCAGCTAAATATTAGTTTTTTTCTTAACTAATTTTTGACACAGTCAGGGGGCACGTATTTAATATAATGTACACTGTAAAAAAATTGACCCTGTTGCTGCATCGTCACTCCCCCGCTTTTATAGAATATATCTCTTTTGACCTATGAGAATGCTCCATAATAGGCTGAAGTAATCATTTTCTATAAAAGCGGTGGAGCGACGATGCAGCAAAAGGGTCAAATTTAAAACAATGTATTTACACATGTTTCGAGTTAAAGATAAAATCATAAAAATTTCAAGTTCGTTTAACATTATTATTACGGACCCGGGCAACGCCGGGCGGGTCAGCTAGTTTTTAATATAAAGCGAGACGGAACCCGTCGAATTTGAAGAATGAAGATGTTTTAAAGAACTATTGGATTGAAGTTATAAAAAATATTTGTAATAAACCAATAAATAAGCATTCTTATATTGACTGGCCAAACTAATATATATATATATACTTATACATATATTACTTGGAAGTAACTTACTTTTAACTTACACTTTTCAAAGTATTCAAAAAACAAACATTATTCTTAAAAGTAACCAGTGACATGCAATTAAAATAATAAATTATGAAGTTATTATTTGATACTTTCATACATGGTATTACGCAATGAAAAATCTATAAAAGCTGTGCTACTATGACAAAATTATAATTTTTGTTTTCAATGAAATCTAAAAATGACACTTTTTCATCATCGTAAAATTTACATGCATACTTTTCATATTAACTATTAAAAAAATATTTTAATGTGCTATAGATTATTAATAAATATATTCCCTCCTTTGAAGTCACGTTTACCAATTACCAATTTTGCATCCAGTACACATTTCATTTTTACTATGACATCACTTTCACACACTGAATTCATCTGCGATGAGTATCTTATTCTCAATATCAGCGGAATGAAAATAAATAAATAAATAAATAATACTGAAATGCAAAAGCTTTATGAGTAAAAATGAGTTATTTAAAATTGTGACATCATTTTTTATTCAAAAGTTTCAAAAGTTATTAAATATTGTTATACGAAAATAGCATTCGTAATGAAATGGTAATTTCCATTGTTTTCTTTTTCCCTTCAATAATGAAAGCAATCCGGTTGCCATCAATGGGAAGAAATTTCCTAAAACAACATTTAAAATTAAATTAAAAATATAACAAGTTGGAAATTGCACGTGAAGCGTAGCAAATTAGGTGCGTTCGTACGATAACGAAGTTTTAAAAATATTACTTTCATATGTCAATCTCATAAAATTATAAATAGTGAATTACAATTAAAACGCTCATCAAACAATGTTCTCCCTATACCATTATGTAATGGAATACTTTTGTGTGGCCTTGTAAATCAATAACAAATGTTCTTTGCACCACAAATTATGTATGATATATATTATAATATGTATTTTATAGTTGCATAAAAATTTTATTAAGTTCGTATGAATGTAACACGATTAAAATGCATTTGAAACATTTTTCCCATTGACCGTAATGTAACGGAATACTTTTGATTGTCCCTGTAATTGATCTATTCATCCGATTTTCATAAAATTTGAAATAACTCGACAAAATTATGTAATAATTATGTGTTTTAAGTTTCAAATGTATAGAATATATTTGAAACTTTTTCCCCATTGACCATAATGTAATTGAATACTTTTGATTGCCCCTGTAATTGATCTATGCACACGATTATCAAAATATTTGAAATAACTCGACAGAATTATGTAATAATTGCGTATTATAAATTTCAAACGATTAAAATGCATTTGAAACTTTTTTCCCCATTGACCGTAATGTAATGGAATACTTTTGATTGCCCCTGTAATTAATCTATGCATCCGATTTTCATAACATTTGAAATAACTCGACAAAATTATGTAATAATTATGTATTTTAAATTTCAAACGTATAGAATATATTTGAAACTTTTTCCTAATTGACCATAATGTAATTGAATACTTTTGATTGCCCCTGTAATTCATCTATGCACACGATTATCAAAATATTTGAAATAACTCGACAGAATTATGTAATAATTGCGTATTTTAAATTTCAAACGATTAAAATGCATTTGAAACTTTTTTCCCCATTGAACGTAATGTAATGGAATACTTTTGATTGCCCCTGTAATTGATCTATGCATCCGATTTTCATAAAATTTGAAATGACTCGACAAAATTATGTAATAATTATGTATTTTAAATTTCAAACGATTCGGTTGGGTAGTTTTTGCGCTGTTATATGCGGACAGACGGACGGACGGACAGACGGACGGACAGACGGACGGACTGAACGACCACTATAGGTGCTACGTATTATATAATTACGAACGCACCTAAAAACGGAATTTTTTAAAAAGAAGCGAGTAAGGGAACGTCTACAAATAAAGTGCTTTAAAAAAATAACTATCAAAATCGATTCGCTAGAAAGCTCAGGGCTGATGACTAAACAGCCTGTTCTTTTAAATACATAGATTCCATATATCCTGTTTTTATTTGATAAAGAATGTTACACAATATGTGTGTCTCTGTGTATGTGCGTGTACGCGTGCGTCTGTATCCGTGTGATGATTTCGATTTACATTAGTAAGAAATACAAGTAAACTACTAAACATCATAGCAACATGAAGAATTATCTCATTTGAAAAAATCATAGGGCAAAAAATGTAGTATAGTTCCATAATATAACGGTTCCAAACCTGGGGTACGCGTTCCCTTATGGGTACGTAGCGTGTCTGCTGGGAGTATTAGTCCAGTATCTTTAGTCAAAAAAGGGGTCTTTCTTCTGAAAATTTTTTAATAAAGGTTTTTTTCACAGAAAGTTTTGTTATGCCATTTTAAACAATATCTTAAAAGCCCCCGACATCCTGCTGTACGCTTCCCCCCTTTTGGGGGGATTTGAGAGTAAAAGGGTGCAAAATATATATTTAACTGTATGAGCAAGTGATACATAATTTCCTATGTATTTTTTAACGCTGAATCGAATGAAACTAGAACCAAGTTCATACGACCAATAGTTTCTGAGTTATAACAGTTTTTTATTTTGAAAAATTCAAATATTTTATGTACACATTATTTATAAGAACGACCTTTTTTTTTAGTTAGAATCTCATAAGCCAAATATCACGGTCGATATGACTAGTAGTTCCCAGTTTCATGGACGTCCATACGTATGGGCAAGAGGGAAGGGGGTGCCCCATTCCCCCGGCTCGCGTTTGTATGCATTTTTATTTTTAAACAAATATTTATAACGTTTTAGCAGAAAACATGACTGTTGAACTATTTTTTTTTTCAAGAGCTCAACGTATCCTCCATTCCTGTGTAAGAGGCTTTTGTAATTGCAAAGTTGTTTTTGCAGTTGTATCCTCCATAAAACTAATTTCATAGATGTACGATGCTTATAGGGATTTCCGAAAAGAAAGAAATGAGACGGTCGACTGTTCTTACTCCATCGATCGTGTTTTATTGAAAGCAAGAGCCCACATGCATAGATTCATTTAAATTTATGACACTGTCAGTATCCTGTCCATAAACAGATAAAGGGAAATTCTTTTAAGGTTGCCCGTTTTTCACGAAAGCGTGAAATTGATGGAAAAAAGGGGCAGTGCTTCTAAAATTACACCACTCCCTCACCATTTCTTAGAAACCTCTTGCATCCGATATTCGTACCGTAGGAAGATGAGTGTGACGATTACGAAGCAAAGTGGGTAGGTGGAGGTGTGTGTGGGGGGGGGAGGGGGTCCTGACCGTTCGAACACCTACTTTTTCACACATAGCTGCTGCTAGTATCAAAAATTCTTTCTTATTGGTTAAGGGAAATTACTTCCCCCCTTAGAAAGATTTGTATGGACGCCCTTTCCCAGTTGTTCGATGTTTCTAACTGTTATAAGAGTACACGTATTCCTTGCTTATCGGAAATGAATGCATTGTGTGTGATTTGTGGGATCGTTTTGATGAATAAACGTACAGTTCTTGTAAAGCGTGGGTTGGACAGCCTTATTGCCTCGAGTAATGAGAGGCAAGATGGAAAAGTTTCATTATTTCAAAATAAAACTTCAACTGAACTTCATGTCGATTGCTGGAAAGACTATATTCGTAGAACAAGTATAGCAGCATTTAAAAGAAAACGCGACGGTGAGGAAGCGACCTCGTCAGTTAGTCCAACGAAAACAAGAATGCGGTCGGCATAAGAACAACATTTTAATTTCAAATAATTTGTATTTTTGCGGGAAGGAAGCTATAGAGGATAAAGAAAAGAAAAAGCGGCAAGAGTTCCGAAAAAATAAATCAGTTTAGTTCCCACACTTTAATTCAAAAATACTGTGATGAGCATGATACAAGCAAGAAATGATATTTTGGCAAACATTGTAAGGCAGCGCATCATTTGTGAAATTGATTTGGTTGCAGTTGATGCTAGGTGCCATGCTATTTGCTTCATAAAATTTTCAGGCAAAGCAACGCAGGCCCCAGCAGGTCGACCTATAGATTATGACATAGTTGAGATTATGGCCAGAATTTTTTCATTCATTGAGAATAATGATAACTGTAAGTTCACCCTTTGTGAACTAAAAGATGCAATTCATGATTTGGAGCAGAAGCCTGATGACAAGACTATTACGAAGAAGCTTATTGAACGGTACGGTGATAAGCTTGTGATTACAAACAAAGTAAAAGGACCAACCATTTTGTGATTTCGAGACACACATTATGATGTTTTATCCAAATCATGGTATGAAAAGAAGGGATCAGATCCAAAAGAAGAGCGGTTGAGAATTGTACAGAAGGTAGCCGAGATCAATTGTCAAGATATACGCTCTGCAGTATGTAAAGTGGATACTTATCCGCCTAGTACCAAATTATTCTCTAATGTCAACACAAATGAGCCCAAGACATTGCTCTTTTTTTATGGAAAAAATCATTTTAAAAATTCGAAAGGGCACTTTGAGCCTCTAAAAAATAAATCTACCACAATTTGCCATGCCATCATTCGGCCCAAGTCATTTATTTCGCCCCTACTCCTTGGTGTTTCGGTTCATTTGCATAGATACTTTGGCTCCAGGCGTCTAATTAATATTTTATCATGCTTGGGTTTTAGTGCTTCCTATAAAGAAATGCTGCTATATGAATCCTCCAACGTAGTGCATCGTCAACCTTCAGTTCTCCCCCCTGAAGAGAGATGTTTCATTCACTATGTTGGGGACAATGCAGATTATAATGTAGCAACAATAGATGGTTTATATACGTTTCATTCTATGGTAATCATCAGAATTGTTGCTCCTCATGATAAAATCGACAATTCCGAACAGTCTGTGCCAAGACTAAAAGCGAATCCAAGTGCCTCAGAGCTAACAAAAAACACTCAAATACCCATTAAACTTTACGAAAATCGTAGCGTACAAGGGCTAAAAAAATTATTTTGGAAAAAATTGATTGCAGTCTAACAATCATCTCTAGTTCCTCAAGCCAGGTAAAGGCCAGGTGGAGGAAAAACTTTACTCTTCAAGAAGTTTGGAAGGAAGATACAGGGAATACATTTTATTCCTCTATGCTTTTTCTGGCTGCGATGGAACATCTGCTATTTTTCAGAAAGGAAAATCAGCAGTGATGAAATTAATACAAAAGCGTCCAGATTTAAAAGATGCAATAAAAATTTTCAATCAAAATAACGTTTGTCGTGCACTAATTGCTGAGAATGGCATCAAAAGTTTTCTGGGCATTTATGGTGTCTCTTCTAAGGAAAAATCTCTAGATGATTATCGGCATGTACACTTTACCAGTCACAAAGAATAAAGTGATCAATTTAAATACCCTACCTCCTACTTCAAGTGCAGCTAAACAACATTTATTTCGAGTATATTACCATGTACAGACATGACTTGGGAATGAACTGGATCGTCAGGAATGGAGTTGGGTTATAAAGGATGATTTTCTAGTTCCCATACGAACAACCCAACCACCCTCCCCAGATTCGCTTTTGAACATGATTTTCTGTTCATGTTCCAAATATTTCGGCAGTGCGTGCGGATGGCAAAAATTGAGTCTATACTGTTCTATGGATTATAGGCGGAGTAATTACGGTATATTTCAAGTTCGTCTTATTTGGGAGTCATCAAATGTCAAAATTCTACAAAATAACAAAATTTACTACATAAAAAAAACTTTTCTTGAAAATTACTTATTTTATAATATTGTTTTCTATAAAGACGAAACAAAAGTTTAAACACTATTTCTTTTATTTAAAATCTGGACTGATGTACAAAGGAACATTTAATATGTTAATTATCACATTACTAAATAAGTTCAGAACCAACTGAATTAAAAATATCCAAGCCGAGAATCGAACCCGAAACTCTTGAAATAGCGTTCCAATACCTCTATTATTTAAACTAAGACGGCAATACCCAAAATAGCATCTTTCACTTTAACAAGTTACTAAAACTGTCACTGCAGCACAAAATGGTATCGTCTTCATGAACACACGAACTTCAGGCTTAACACGAGACACAGACAAATCCAGCATCGGGGAACCCATGCATAATTTTAGGTGATTTTTCAATTAATTTTAAAAAGTGAAAATAAAATTTTTTACAGCCAAAAATTAATTAAAAAATTAATTAAAATTTTATACATTTTATACATTAATTAAAATTATGTGTGCAAACCATTTTAAAAACGAAAAAGCAAGCATATTCATGAGGATGAAGAATGACGCGAATTAATCTATTGAATTTCATAGAATTAACTGAAAGATCTCATACAAAAAGAAATTGAATACCTAAGAAATTCAACAAATGCAAAGTGGGCTCGTAATCCTAGATTAGAAATTCTCTGAAAAAGATAGAAAAAAGAGTAAGAAAAGAGATGGACGAGGTGGCCACGAAAATCATCACCACATCGAATACACGGTTGAAATTCCATTACGCAAAATTTCATTAGCATATTAAAATGGAACTTAATTATATCTTGGTGGAAAACATAAACATCTGCAGAATCAGTTTTAGTGGTCAATTGATAGAACCCCATCGAATTTTCCAATGAAATTTCTGCATCCTTTTATCCCTTTTCCTACTGATATACTATCATCAGCTATCATATCAGGGGAATCCAAAAGAATTCATGTATCAACAAGATTTACACTAGAAAACTCAATGTAGATCTACCTACAAATCTCTAAAATAGTTTACAAAAAGATATGACATGTTAGATCAGTTGAACTTTAATATGCTAATGGAATTTTACTATAGCCTAGAATTAAGACCGTGAACTCGATGAGGTGATGATTTTTGCAGTCATCGCTCACGGGTTTTACCCCGCAAGTTTTAAAGAAAGAGAAACTTGTTCACCAAAGTCCCCGAAAAGGATTGTAGTGTTTTTTGTAAACACGATACTTTTTTTTACTTAAAATTAAATTTAATAATTCAAGTAACTCTATTTTTAATTGTTTGTGA